>OY755084.1:15260315-16577223 GCA_963576655.1 Gastrophysa polygoni
ATCACTTATAATTGATTGTAAAAACAGTAAACTGTAAATTGAATCAAAATGTAAATAATATGTGTGGAAGATTATTGAATCACAATAATCAATTGTGACAGTTGTAAAATTATGATTTTTTGATTCTGATAAACAAAAAAATGTATAAATCAGCATCAATTCAAAACATTTGATTATACTTGATCGTCAAAAATATGCCAATTAGTAATGAACTTCCATTGCAGAGTGCTTCCCAATCACAAATATGATAATAAAATACTCTTGGAGAAACTCAACACTTAAGATTTTTGCCATCATAGATTTATAAATAATGTCATAACAATATAAGGTAAAAAAAATTATATATTTTCTCAAATATTTGATTTCGTTTCCGCGAATGGCCTTGAGACAAGACGCTTATGGTAAAAATAAAATTAAATAATTTAAAATTAATAAAATGTACATGATATACATAGATGATACAATATATGCACACTTATCCCTAGAATATCTGCAAAAATAACAATGACTACTTTTTCTCTATTTGTCCTCATTCATGAGATGCAGGGATTTGATTCACTAGGCCTACAAAATTTCCCCAGCGTTGTACAAATATAGCATATTGTAAATATATAACTTTAGCATACACTATTTACAAAAAAATATACACTATGTACTTGGAATTTCACTAATAATGTAAAAATATTACTTATTATTATAGTACTGCACCCTAAAGTTAGCCGACTTTGTCGACCATTTACTTTGGAACCATTTAGAAAAAATGGCCCAATTGCCCTAAGTAAAACTTTGAATAGTCAATTAGTAGCTAGACTAAGTAAAAAGTTTTGCACAAACTTGTTGCTTAAATTGTCAGAGCAGACATTTTCTTCAAGAAAACTCTTGGTTGATTGGTCAAAAGAAATACAATTCGAAAGACATAGGTGATATTTTTTCTGTCCATCAAACGAAAAAATATTCGAAAATGATAATGATGATAGTTTTGAATAATTACGTTTTTGTTTGGACGCTCATTTTGTTGGCTACTTCAAGTGGCTAGTGGCAAGTGGCTGAAATGCAGTTTTTTTGCATAAATTATTATCATTAACTTTCACTCACTAGTGAACAAAGAAATCAATCAAACAAAAAATGAACACTATCAAAACAAATTGAGTGAGACTGCATTTTAACTAAACCAATTCACTATTTCTCATCAAAATTTGAAAATGAAGAGCAAAATATGTAAACTTCCTCATTGATCCCAATTTTCTAAATGATTAATTCGTTATACATGAATACGAAGCACTTCCATACGTTTCGAAATATGAAATGTCCAATATCGTCCAAGACTGTACAGCTCTCTCTGGTTCTGTTGACAAAAATTGACTTGGTGCTGCTTGCTTTTCTTTGGCATAATTTTTTCGTGCGTTACACCGTCGGCGATAGTCGTTCCTAACTTTCTTTTAACCTTTTAATGCCCTCTCTCACATACCGTACCAAGTCTATGAGCGAACTGTGCATTGTCAGTGGTTTGCATTGTCTGTCCAATTCTATGAAGAAATCTGAAAGAGAAAAAAAAAAATTATTATTTGGAGTTCATTCTCAATAACTCATGGTTATTATGATCGAACACAAAAAATATAGGTGATTCATGAATGTACAGAATGTTTCAAAACTTGGCAATTATTCCCTATATGAATAAAAGCTCAAATGAGGAAGAAGGTCGTTTGATATAATGATGTTACTAATACATGATGGGTTATTAGTAAATGGCACCCATAAGTTTCAATGCATTGTTTCAAGTTCTAAATGAAGAGATATAACATCAATCGTCTCTAGGCTGGATTCATTTGTATTTATTGCTGATGTATGTAATTTTTTATATTCCTATATACATAATACCAATTCATAAATGCTGTTCATGTATCATAATCACACCTCTTCATCGGTGGTTTTATTTAGGGTTCTGTTTCGGATTATTCATCTATTTGTAACACCTATTTTGGTAAATAAAAAGATGTTAGACTATCATGGCCGTCATTTGTTGTGGATATAATTTTTGTATTCTTTCTGGAAAATGGCTTCAAGTTTGTGCGGATATGTCGGCAGGGTGTTATTTCCCAAACATTTTATTTGAAAAGCCCATAAGTTTTGGAACAATCCTGTATTCAAACACAAACTTATATCATCATAGTATTGTTATATAGTATAGTATGGTTATGTGTATGGTTATGTGTTATAGTATGGTTGATGTGTTTTTGGATATCTCATCTGCCTTTCCTATTCCTTGACTGATTTAATTACTTTTCAAGATTATTTGGTAAGCAAGAAGAGGCAGTGTATTATTCTCAAATGACGAAGGATCGCCCTCCAAAATTTCAGAATATAATTTGATGAATTCAAGTACTTATAGATTACTCTTGAACAGTTTGTCTCCAGACAATTTGTCTGTTGTGCAGATTTATTTTAGTTTCCACATCTGACGACAGAAGCCAGCCAACCAGTTTCAATTTTATATCTGGTACATTATGCTGATTTTTTGTTTATTATTTTATTTTCATGATACTTTTCTCTGAATATTTTCATTTTATTTCTGGTGTTCCTAGCTAGCAACTTCTATTTGAAACAATCATTTTGTCTACTCACGGAGTCGGCAAACACCATGCCTCTAAATTTTTATTAGGATCAACAGGAACAATCCCATTTTTTAATTATTTGAAAACATTTATATTCCAATTTTCCATTCAGCCAACAGGAATTAAAGCAAATCCAATCGCTTGACGAGGACCATGGTAAAAGTATTGTTATGGATATATTAGAACAGATTGATTGAACCAAACAAAGAAGTGACAACAGGTGAATAACTGATAAAAGTCAACCTTCACATATTGTTATACTAATTGCTAAACTCAATTATTTAAGTTCATTGCTTTCATGTTTGTTTGAATAGTTATTTGGTTCCTAAACATTGAGGTCACAACCCAGAACACTTGATTTAATTTTTATCCAATAGTTATGATAAGAATGTGGTGGCTTGTTATTTTTCCCAGAATTCACATATGATAACACCAATGTTCAACAATAAAGAAAAACAATTTGTTGTTCCAGCACATAACTTATAGCAAATCCCTGACACAAATGAGACACAAATGAATGAAGTATCTCTCACACAAGAGATGAGATCTCAACTAGTATTCAGCGGAGAATATAGTCACTATACAGAATGTCCTTTTTCCAAACAGGATTATCTTGAGAGATAAGAAGTTGGTTCAAGTAGTTCATTTCAATGTAGATTGCTTATCTGAGATGAAATTTGACTTTGTTTTTTCAAATATCGCGGGCAAACTGAATTTCATGAATTTTGTTTCAATTTTTCAAGTAAGAAACCAATCAAATTACACATATTTAACTGAACATAATCAATATAGTTTCTGTCGAGGAATGGAAAAATGATACTAGATTCATTCTAGCATTCAAGAAAACAACAGTCAACTTGATTTTTCAAAAAAACGTTGATATTTTGTTTGTTTGAATGCCGAAGATCGAAAAATGGATACCCTGTATATAGACGATTTCCGTCCATTCATTTGAAGTTAATCATCTAATACGATATTATTTCATGGCCTTGAACCAAATAATGTAAATCAGAAGATCAACAAGGAACAGATAGGTATAATGCTGCAATGTTGTGAGAGGAAAATTTCTTTACCCAATGAGAGTTCAGACAGAACCGGATAAAACAGAGTTCTTATGAAGTCACAAATGATTTATTTGACCAATTCTATCATATTCAGCTCCCTCATTCACAGAAAATAATAATCAATATCTAAATAGCATACTTGGAATTTGATAAGTAGGCAATCTCAAAAGAAATATTTCTGACAAAATGCAAATGAAAATTGCTGTATTTTGTACGTAAGTCTACTGGTCAACTTGTAAAATTTAAATACCTACCAAAGAGGATATCTTCAGTTCATTTCGGCGAATCCAATATTGCGTATTAGGAGTATTTGTATAGAGTTATTCGTTGATTTGAGACATACTTAATTCACCATTAGTTCCGTCTGTCTACATCAACATTTTATGATTTTCATCATGTTTCGTGTAACACTAATTTCGCTGATCCCGCCTGTCACATAATAAAATCTAGCTTGCCACATGTAAATCACATTTCATAGGACATGTTCAATCTCGCTGTCGTCACTCACGAATCAACATGTACTCACCGGTGTGTTTGCCCTTGACAACCAACGAATCGGCCATGTCCCACAAGTCCTGATAGGACAGCAGATAGGTGAACTGCTGGTTTTGCTTCGACACGGCGTTGTAGACCGGTAGCGGCATCCACAGGCCAGCGTGCTGCGCGTGCGCAGGGGCGGCGGCAGGGGCGGCGCCGCGTGTGGCCAGCTCACCGCTGTTGTAGCCCGACGATTGGCTGCCGACGCTGCCCACCGAGCCTGCGGGGGAAGGGGTGGGCGACAAGGGAGACGGCGTGCCTTGACCTTGCTGCTGCTGCTGATCCTGAGCCATCATGGCGCCGGGGTTCTGGAATAGAATAGAAGAGTTGAATTTCTGTTGACAACTGTATTGAATACTGTGATGTTTGCTACATTAGTGCAAACAGTGCGCAAAATCGAAACTCGAGTTTCTGAACATACCCGTATAATTGATAGTTACTCCCAAAGAGATGAAATCGATTCAAATTCAGTTTTCCAAATCATATCGTTGATGACAAACCTTTCTTTTAATTTAATTCCAATTCAACTAACTTTCTTATTATTCAAGTACCTTTTTCAAATATATAATCAGTATGAAAGAACATGACTTCAATGTTCCATATATGAGAGAATATCGATTTTGCATTGAAGGGAGTCATACTATTGACTGCATTCATGAAATTGTCTGCATCGCAAGATAGTTAGCGTTCGACGATTTCACAGAAACAGCAAACCCAAAAATATGTAGAAAAAAAGTTCTGCAATTTTGTTTGAACCATTTGATTGGACTATTCATCAGTCATTGTATAAGAATTTTTTGTAATTTGAATATTTCTGTTCCTGTTATGTCAGTGTGGATCTTGATGATCATTAACAAAGGCTAATAACAGCCTCATAAAATTTGTTAGTTTGTGTTTGTTTGTTTGTAGAACACAATGCTTTCCTTAAATCCAGTTTGAAATATTTTAATCAGGAGTTCGATAAATTATGCGAATTGCTTACCTTGCTGCAATATTCACTAATGATTTTCTGCAGATCCTTGGATTCCTGTTTCCTCATCTTGAAAAGTTTGTAAAACAGGAGTGCTTGGCACCGAAAACTGCAAAACAGAATATTTAGCACAATTGTCTTCAAACATTTTGAAAAAATATTACCTTAACACAGCTAATTTATTATGTACAGGTGATACGTTTTGTTGATTCCTGAAATTTGATGAGATATATCTGGAAAAAAGTTTCACTGTCAGTATGTCATAATCATTCATCATTCATTCAAATCGTGAATTCATTAAAACACGCCATAAATTTATATGAGTATATGCGATTCAAAATCTAATATTGTGAGAATTAAATTATTTCTCAAAAGATTCGTGGCATTCGTGGCAGATTTGCAAGGCCTCTAAATATTTAACCAATTTTGACAATTTGTAAAATTTCTCAAAATTTTCAAAAATTCCAAAAAGAATTTTGGGATTTTCCCAGTATTTCTGAGAAAATTTGGAAGATTCACCAAGAATCTGAGATTTTCTAGGAATTCAAAATATTCGTCAAGATTTGGAAGGACTTTTAGTGTCCCCATCGGTTCGGGAAATTGGATTGAAAGATTTGCGCTCAGAATCGAGAGATTGTCGCAATATATCCAAGACTGATTGAATGTCAAAGATTCAGCAATCAATGAATTTGAGTGTTTTACAAATTAGAGAGAGGTATTAACAGATTCATGGATCCCTAATATTCAAGCTTGATTTCATAAGATTATAACAATATTTGAAGAATTCAAAGAAGAAAACTTGAAGAAAAATTGACAGATTCAAACATAATGTTGATATCAAGATTAAAGCATGTACTGGTAGGATTCCAAAAATTCAAAGTGTGCACACAGAGCGACTAATTTGTCATACTTACTTGATTAGTGAGAGGGTGTCTTTGTACATGGTGAAAGCGGCTTTTTCTGTAACCCTTTCATGCTCCATAGCATTACCGGTCAACAAAAAGAACAGCACCGCTTCCAAATACAGCATGCACTGCTTTATCGTGTCAGTCTCTTTATCAGCCATGTGCTTCAACCTTTTTGCATCACTGAGGTATTGATTTTGATCCCTAGTAGGAAAATGAAAAATATTAAAACAAACGTCCTCGACTGATAAGAAAGAAGTTTTACAGAAATTTCTACTTGATAATTGAAAGTAACTTTCTCACATATGTGTTGAAGACGGGCAGATTCGTTTATGAAATAACTACTGACTATCTACAAGAAATTTCCAATGCATTGATATTTTGGAGAAAATATATAGCAAAAAAAATTGAATTTGAAAGGAAACAGAAACCCAACTGAATATAAAACGATAATAGCCATTTTCTTGTACAAATCTGAGGTAATTTTTCATAAATTCCTGATGTGATGACTGAATTTCCCGTTTTTTTGCAAGATTTGGAATCCTTTATATCTAAATTAAACAGGTTCAGCAATGGCAGTGATCATAAAATGAAAAATCATAATGAATGAATGAAAAATTACTAACAAGTGACATGGCATAAAAACTAAGTTACCGCCATTCCACATACCTAGACTGATTGTTCAAAAAAATTATCTTGGAATTCAAAAGTGAAGTGAAGAAACATGAAATGGGCTCATGCAAAGAAATAATCATGACACTTTCTTATCAATTCTCAATTCTTTTATCATTTTCAGTTTTTCTTTTTGTTTATTGAATAATTTCAATTCATTATATTTTGATTAGTAGTTTTTGTTAATTGTAATTTAATTTTTTCTCATTTGCAAACCACTGATCATTAATGATGAATTATTGTAATGTAATGTTAGGCTCAATACATAAGTGAATGCTCTATGATCAACGTACCTCTCTTCATACTCTGAAGGCTCCTCGGGTGGCTCGAAGTACGAATGGTATTCCCTACTGGACTGCGGTCGACTGGTTGAAGGAGGTGGATTGTTGTAGGTCACTTCTTGCACCGTCCTAATTTTTTCCCGCTCGTGGTTAGTCGGAGGAGCGTTGGTTAAACTAATATTTTCTGGTTGAGATCTTTGTGCGAGCTCGCCCTCGTCTCTCCGCCTATCGCTTTCATCTTTCCGCCTCTTTGTCTTGGGCGTCTCTTTCTTGCCGTGATGCTTTTTCTTATCGCCACTTTGCGATAAGCTACTCACGGTCGAGTGAGAAGAAAGAGAACTCGAGCTGTTCCTCCTCTTCCTCTTCTTGAGTTTGTGTTTATGTTTAGGCTGGTCGTCTGGCCTTGGTAACGACGGTTTCGCACACTCGGTATCACTTTCCTTGACTATCTCAGTTTTTACATCTTCTACATAGCTCAGTTGTTCTTCTTTGATGACCTCTTCTTTGGGTTCTAATAGCCATGGTTTCTTGCACTCAATGTGCTTTCTTAGTGCTGGTATGCAACGAATGTTCAATCTTTTCAAATCGATTTGCACCCACAATTTCACCCTCTGAAGATTTTGATGTTTGTCATTTGCAGGTGTTTCAGTCTTTAATATTATTGGTTCGGCAGTTAGGTCTGGTGTGGGTACACACGGAGGGGTTACTTCTTGAAGACGATCTAGGTTCTCCAAAGGAAGCGGATAGCTTACAGATGATGGTAAGCTAGGTGACAATGCATGACCATCTCGTTCATTGGTCTTATCATCTCTACTTGCTGCCGGAGTGACCGTTGGCATAGTCTCATCTTCGACTGATGAGCTGCTGCGCTCGTAGTCGCCATCGACGAAGATGACGTTCACTCCTCCTTTGCCCTTGCCACCTTTCCCCCCTTTACCGCCGCCTTTGCCACCGCCCTTACCACCCTCAGAATCCCTCTTGGGCGTGAACAATTTTCTAAGGGTGTCACTTTTCTTTTTGTCAGCGATAGCTTTGGTCTCATCGACTTTGACGACGGCGTCGACTTTCGTGGGCGATGGTTTCGGTAGACCATCTATATCGCTATCGGAATCGCTCAATTCTTTTAACGATTCGCAAGACAAGGAGTTCGAGTTCATTTTGGGCCTCAAACGCGACTCCTTGCCGGTAGCGTCACTATCGCCGCTACTCGAATCGTAAATGAATTGAGCTGTGGTCGGCTCAATCGCCTTCTTACCAGATGTTGTTCTGCCTTTACCTCTTGTCGACTGAGGTGTTTCTTTCTTTTTGGGTGTTTCGATCTTTTTCTCCTTTTTAAGGTCAGTCTCCGTACCCCATTCACCGTCCGAACTCTTCTTAGTTCTCTTTCTGTCTTCTTTGTACTTGAGCATCTTCCTAGCAGTTTTTTTGTTCGCCTCCTTATCAGACTCGTTCGAATCAGAGTCGGAGCTAGTGGACGTCGCTCTCTTGGACTTAGTTCGTCTTCGTGATGGTGGTGGAGGCTTCTCGAACGCGTCATCATCGGAAGTGCTAGCCGACCGAGCTCTGCTTTGTTTAGCAGGTCTCCCTCTCTTTCCTTTCTTCACTTCTACGTCAGACACTTGTGGTTTGTTGGGGTTAGCTGGCCTCCCGCGTTTCCTAACCTTCTCCTCCTCTGGGGCTACATTCTTCCTTGGCCTACCGCGACCCGGTTTCGAGATTTTCGTTGGAGCTTCCGGAGATTTTTTCGCGACGGGTTTCGGCGATTCCGAGTCACTGTTCGCGTCGATGGATTTGGTCCTCGGGCTGGCGCGACTCACTGGTTTTATCCTGCTAGTCCTTTCATCGTCGCGGTCGCTATCACTATCACTAACCGGGGGTTTGAGATTGGTACGTCTACGCCGCTTTGGTTGCCGATCTTCTCCGTCTTCGTCGGAGTCAGAAAGGCTGCTGAGCAGCGGCAGGGCGGCTAGAGCTTTGGCCTCAGCTACGACTCGTTCCACGTCCTTCGCCGAGTCGCTAGCGTCCGACTCCTCGGTGGCCCTGGCTTGAGCCTTTATGGGGGAGAGTTGTGCTCCAGGCACGACGAACGAGGCGAGGTTCCAGCGCTGCTTGTTCTCCTCCTCGTGCTTACTCTCCTCTTCGTGCTTGTTCTCCGTTGTCGTCGGTAGAGCGTCTTCGGCCGAGTCGTCACTGCTCGAGTCGCTCTCCGAGTTGGATTCGGAGCCCGAGTCGCTCGACGACGATGCTGTCGGGGAGACGACGGGGGGCAGAGGGGCCGTCGCTTCGGGGGGGCGATCCATCTTGGAGGTGTGGATGGCCGGGGTGGCTCCCAGAGGAGATAGCATTCTGTGGATAAAATAAAGTTCAGATTTGAACTTTGGCCATCGACAATGGAAGACTGAAGTACAGGATATTTCTGTGATTAAAAACACACATATCCATCCTCACGAGTATTACTTCAGTCATCAGAAAATACAATACCGAATACAAAAGGTTATATGTTTTTGAATTACCGAAATTTGTTGCCAAAAAGCCAAAAATGCAATTACGGCAAACGTCAAATCTGGTTAAATTTGATTTATTTTGGGAAACAGAAATATACCAGGAAACGAAAACAACATACATTTATAAACCTATCAATTGCACACGTTTCCAGAAAAAGCAATGAAACAATTGTAGACAAAAGCAACATAAGTTGAAATCAGTCATATGGAAGAAGGAAAAAATACTGTCTTGAAATTGATAGAACTTGTTGTGGATGCATTCTTGGTTTTGCAATGGAATGGACTTGAAAAAGATCTTGAAAAAAATCTCATTTAGACATTAATGTATACAGGATATCCGACAATTGTAAGAAAATAAAAAATACTTGATACTGATGGAGCTACTGGTAACTTTCCTCAAATGAGTGCAATCTAAAAACAGTTTTTTTTTTCGTCACTGTGTTATTTCTTGAAGGGGCCTATGACAAACAGTGTCCTTTTCTCATTATGCTTCATTCATCTTGAATTTTTGATATATAGGATACACCTTTATGTGATTATCCTTCATATATTCTTAAAAAACTCGAGTATGCCAACTGTTGAAAAACGGACACCCTGTATGGATTAGTGTACATATCGAATCGAAACGGCATTGACCTACCTTTCAACCATCACATTAGAAGACGGCAAGGCATCTTTTTGTTCGTCCTCGCTCTCCTCTGACAATTTGAGATCATCGTTGAGATCATTGAGATGCCTGAAAATGAAATAATGAATTTTAATAATAATCAATCACGAGTATCATGCAAAGTAATGTTATCATTTGTATATCGTTTGACTATAGTCATACAAATTCCTCCGAAATAGAAAACGATCTTCCGATAGCGATATAGGTAAAACGAGATTTATTTGTTGAGATCAATTCATGACATGGAATCATAGCCATTTTGATTATTGTTGATATTGATAGTGAATTAGATATTTTCCTTCGCACCCAGCCAAAGCCAATAATTTCAAAGTGATCATTTCTCAAGCAGAAAAGAAAAATCATGACAACCTGCAGGAGGTAGGTAATTCATTGTTTCGTGGAAGAAACCAATGCAGAAGCGCAATAAAATATCGAAAACACATCATATATCCCATACCCAATCAAGAGCCAAAAATGCAATATCGATAACATAATGTTTTCGATTATCAACACAAACATTTCAGATCATCAAAAACTTGTATCTTATTAGCATGAGTGGAGTAATCTATCCTATCCAAAGAGATAGTCGTTTATTTCGAAAAACAAACAATATTTCGAGAACTATACGATAAATGCCGAAGGAAACAAATTGGGGTTTTACATGAACAACTTTAATCAATGCTGTTGGAAGGGAGGTCGCAGACTTTGCTGCAATATTTAATCAGTTCGAGGCAGACGAAATTGTCGGAACGTCGAATAAAACGGATCTCGTTATATATACACGTGAAAGAAAAGGAATGGAAATGGCACTCGGCCAGATATGCAAAATTCGAACAGGAATGAATAAAATGTCGGGAGCTATTATTGCCCCAAAGCATATTGGTTTTCTGAATGGACTCAAACATTTTCAGTTCAGTAAATAAACACCGAGATAAACACTTATTTGCCGGTTAAATATACAGAGTGTTTAATTGTGAAGCAATAAGGGTAGAATTCTTGCAAAAAATTATAAAATGATTACATTTTTTTCTCACATTCCCGTAGTTTTCGATTGAAAAAGATCATCAACATTTTGATCGAAAGGTTTTTTGTGAATTCCGAACTCCTCAATAATAATGAAAGAAAATTATAGTGAACAAATCAATATTTGCATTATATCGCATTATATTACAAACGGTCAGATATGATTTGAAATTGCAACAAACTGGTTAATAGGTGGTGTATCAAGCATTTTTCAGCGAAGAAATAATGACATCATCAATATTTCAATATCGGAAATCAGTCTATATAAACTTCCACTTTCATCATTTTGTCATGATGAATTATTGCGATAAACTGCACTTTATCATGATACAAAACGTTTTGTATATAAAATTTTCAGAGGTTCTCGATGATCACTGATTTTTCCAGAGGTTTTTTCCTTATTTCAATATTTGATAGTCGTTGCATAAATATTCAAAAATATAGATCTCCTCCAGTAGTTCTTTCACATCGTGGAAAACGTTTTCAATCAGTCAGGAATATAAGACACATGAGTATATTCATTCCATAACTTGAAATTTGTCAAATTTAGCAAAAAACAGACAATATTCATTATATATTTTTGGTAATAATGTCATGTTATGTGTGATTTCCTGACCAAATGTGATTTTCATTGATTTTTTGAGCACTCTCATTCCTAAGGATGATTAAAAAAATCTAGGGGGGGGGCATCTAATTTTCTCACAATTTGAAGTCGATATCATTTCATTACTCTGTCTTACAGAAGACTATTGTGTTCAGTGAAATATCAACTTTCCACATTACCATCCAAATACCAAGCACTGAATAACATGTATTTCTAATTATGTGAGATTTATTTGTTTTCATGCGTCGATATAATGAGTATTTTTAGTCGAACGTGCTTCGCTAATACTTTCAATTAGATAATTTCCCAGTGCCCAATGAAATACTCTCAATTAATATCGATGCGCTATCGCATCGGAAACGAGTTTCTCACTGAAAAGTTAATTTGTCTTTGATGATGTGCCAATTGGAACGCACTCAACTTACGACCGGTCTTGCCTGCTATATACTTATTTAACGAGTAGGAGTTCGAAGAATGGAAACGTATTTATTTATCGAGAAACAAGGCGCAACTAAACGAGGTATTGTTTAAGAACGGATATTGTAAAATGTTCTGTTCCTACCTTAGTTATTCATATAATAACGTTCGAAATGGAAACCACCATCTAAGTTCAGAATCATGGGTGAATATTCGTACAAGAAGGCAATAAAAAAACAATGCTGCACACTGAAACAATTCTTGTGGAGATGATCTCTGCGAACTAGGAATAATTGGAAGTTAGAAAAGACATGAACACCCGAAAAACTGGGGTTTTAGCTTAGGGATCTGATCTACTTCAAAATGAAGAAAAAAACGGTATATTATAGGATGTCTGCAAATTTCAGAGCAATCCGAGGAATTTTTCGTGTGATGAAAAGTAAAATTGCAAAGGAGCGTCACTAAACATCAAACCACATATCTTTGACACACTCGAGTAACGTTACCCCAGTGTTGCCAGCTGTATCAAGAAAACAAAATGCAGGATATGGGAACAACATTTGTACGACTTTCCTCCATATGATATGATCACACAGTAGGACAAATTCACCCAGGAAAGTTGTTTGTTATGATAACACTTCTTGAATTGGTGGACTGTATTTTATATAAGAATATTCCTCTCTCATTTACTGTTTTCTGATATCCTCAATCATCCATTATTTACGAATGTTTACACGTTTTTCGAATGAGAAAACTAACATTTTATTAGGAAGATGCCTTGAATCTCCAAGATATCTTGCGCTGATCGTTGTTATAGATTGAATTTCGAATTATCATTGTTGTAAACAGTTGTTGATAGTATTTCTATGCCAGCTTATACGTCGCAAGAATGATAATGGTTTTATAAATATTGTATTAATAATCGCGACAACGTTATAACGGCAACTGCCTCGGCAGAAGAGAAATCAGATAATTGCGATGTTTGACGTCATATTCCACCTTCTACGTCACAGTAATGGTGAATGCGCGGAATTCACAACTCACATTATTTTCCAAAGCCAAATTTGATCGTACAATGAGAATAAAAAATATGTATCAATTTTTCATGGACAAAGCGGAGAAAAAAAAAATCAAAATTTCGGAAACTTTCTCATTGCCACACAAACACGTATCGGTGTCCTCGACGAAGTCCCTGCGATTTTCGATAATATATGAAGGTCCATGTCAGTCAGCATGGGCATGCATTGCATAATGACCATGAGGTATTTATCACGTATTTCTTATTTCTTTTTAAAACTCGTTTTTTAATTCACCTAGTTTCACTGAATGAACCTATACATTCTTAGGTGAATCATCCTGTAGGTATGATGGGTACAGCTGTGTTGAGCAGAAATGAAGTACAATAATACACTAGTGAGTATTCGCAGTCAATTCTAGGTTGACAACACTCAATATATTATGAGTATTAGTGATAGCAATAGGATATAGAATTCAATTACTACTCTAGTGAGTAGATGTTCACAACATTCTAAAGATTATGAATTATTTTTCTTATCAATTAGTCATTGCATTATGAATTAGTGTTTGACAGCGACTTCGTTCTTCTTTACGGTAAGGTACAGAAGGAACAATACAATCTGGGCTATATCAACCAAACAAACCATTCGGGAATACTCTCGATGCAATCCCTCGTGGTTTATTAATCGATCCCCTATTAATTTCCAACGGAACCCATCGCCGGTTCAACAGGCATGCGAATCCGAACGACCATGCATATTCATGGCGATCGATAAGCAGTGTTGCCACTTAGTGGAAATCGCACCAGAAATGGTAGTTTGTGACAAAAACAGCATTTAGAGTGTGGTGATTTTTGTGGATTTTTTTTTTAATGAATGGTGTCTAGTGGTCCTTCTTATGCTGATTTGAAACAGTATTTTGATGGTGTTCACTGAATTTCTAGCGGTAAACGCTGAATCTGAATGAGGTCATGTTAGGCCCAATTTATTCATTACTGTCATCATCATAGTTTTAGTTACGCTCGCTGTGCTGATCATAATATCAAGTCACTTCACAATTCAATAGGAGCTTCATCTTGTTTAGTCTTCGTCTCATCTTTGAAGAAAGTTGATTCTACATATTCACATATCAGTCTCAGTCCTAGAAAAGTGAATCAGATGAATTTTCGAATGTTATGCTTGTTCGCATAATGGACCTTAGTGCTTCATTTGTGAGGCAAACTAACCATAAAAAATGTAATATACCTAATATTTATTTAGATACATTTGCTAGTTATTTTCTATTGTTGTCTAGCCCGTCTTGTGGTTTTTAAAAATTTGAGTTGGCAACACTGAACGATGAATAGTCGGGAGAGGCCAGCCAGCTAGAGAAAAGGAATTACTTTTTGATGATCGACAGCCTTTGCAAAACAATAATTGCGAGTCGCGAAGGTTAGGTAGTGTTTTATTAATTACCGCTCGACGGATACTGCGTGTTTGTAAACAGTGGGTGGGCTGTTACGTAAGGGAGGTGATAAGGAAGACGTGAACATTTTCAGTCTGGAGATAAGATCTCCCGAATCCGGAAGAATGACACAAGAAAAGACGATATAGAACATACACGAATGGTTTTCTTACTGCACATATAACATACGAGACTCGGTAGAATATGATGTGAACGAAAATAATTTGCGATAAATAAGGTGGCGCCGCACCTATTTATTAGTCAATTACTGCCCAGACAAGTCAACAAATGATGTTTTATGATGCAGATACTTCCAAATCAAAATGCCAACCTTCTTCTATCGATTCTGAGTTCAAACAAACTGTCAGGAAGTAGAGAAAAGTCTAGTCACTTGATTCTTTGTCATTAAGCAATCTGTAGGTCAAGTCGACCGGCGAAAAATCAAAATGACCTTTATCATATTTTCCAGAGCGATTTTCGAAGATTTGTAGGTTGGTAGGAACCATTTGTCAATGGTCGATTCCGACATCTAATTCGACATTGAATCAATCAATCCCCCCTAGTGTCACTGCCACTGCTTACTGTGTTCCTCAGGAGGATCAATGTTGACCACTCATTCAATTTTGGCTTTTGTATTCCATTAGTTATTCATCTTCCTATACAAAACACTTGGAAAGTTGACTACAGTGCAAACGCTCATGCAAACGAAATCATTATGATTGCTGAATAGAAAATGGCCTTTTTTGATTATACTTCAGAAGTTTTTTAATTATCTTCACTTGCGACTGAAAGTCATCGGCAGTTATTATTCCCAAATATCAAAAACTATTTTGATTATTCCATTAACCTCTGTGACATCAACACGAGTTGAATAGAAGAATTTTGGTATTGTTTACCAAATTCAAATTGATTTTCTGTGTTCGCGCGGTGACTCCCTTTGTGTTCAACTGTAAGATTGTAAGATATTTATATCTGGAAATATCTATTAATACCTATGTAGATAATGAGGCCGCATAAAATATATACATAGAATACTGAATTATTTTGTTTATTCTCATTAACGAAGAGAATTCATCCGAATAATAATCAACAAGTAGGTACGCAATTGAATCATAGTTGACGTCATAAGCGAGATCGAAAGGTGGATCTTTTGAAACGTTTGTCGATGCTACAATTGAACGTTAGCAAAGCAATTAGCTTTGAAATTGCATTTCTAAAACCCTTACGACGGAAGTTATCAAGAATGGTGTGAGTATATTTATTATACGACGATCTGGCAGAAGAAGTTATCAAAACCACCAGAAATATTTTAAATATATATCCGGTGTATGGTAGTTATAAAACTCGTTAAAGCAGAATGACGTGATATTTTATACGCTCGTAATAAACGCAACTTTTATAGGATAACCGGAGAAGAAGATGCGAACTGTCTTAAAAACCGATTCACCCAAATTGTTAATATCCATAAAAAAGTTCGTTTCCCATCTCGGAAATAATGATTTTAACCGTAACCAGATATCTGACATGGTACAAAAGTGTTATTCCATCTCCATATAGTATAGTAATGCTGTTACGTATGAAAACGATATTATACAGGGTGTCCCGAAAGTGGTATGAAATACTCCACCAGCAGTAATTATAATTATAAACAATATAGAAATACCTCAGACCTGCCCTGTTTGAATACCGCTGGATGATTTTTTTTGCACTTCAGTTCACATTTTAAAATTGAGCATAAAACACAAAAGTGCATTTAGTATCCCAAAAAGTTTAGGAAAAATTCATTAAGAAACCATCTTCAAGAGCGGCCCTATAAGAGGCTGTAGTTCTTTTACCGACAGGCCATTTACCGACATATGTTTACGCGAAGTTTGCTTCCTATTTCTGGACATTGAAGGCGCTCTATTTTTGGGACACCCAGCACTCATTTCAAAATCGATTTCAATGTCAAAATCTCGAGCAAAACGTATAAAGGTTATCGGTGTAGGATATCATACATATATTTGCGATGATATACAATTGTTTTTTTTTTTTAAATAAACCTCTATTAATTTTTATTGTATTTTGAATGTAGCTCCTTATATAGCATCAATAGAAATCACAAATGTCAAATCTCTGTTCTGCTTGGTTCACACAGGTCTTTGTGAAATGTGTCTAAAAACTCATATACTTCAGGAGCGATCGCGCAAAAAAATATTAATATTTCATACAGAAAGTTATTAGTGATGCTCGAACTAATAGTGGTACTCACCGTGTAGGTATGTGACGTTCTCGCTCTGAAACAAAAAAAAATAGTTAGAAAAAATCACAGACAATTATTACTGAAAACATTTACAAGATCGCGAAATAATTAGAACGAAACGATATTAAAATAATCCTATTTCGTTTCTTACCATATAGAGGTTGATACTGTTAATATTATTTTGTAGAACTTATTATCTATCCGATACTAACAATTGCGCATAACCTTCAGCTACTTATATGAATTTCACGTAGATTTACGGAAATTCTCAACATTTAAAATTCATAATTTTGTTGGGAGCGACAGAAAACGAAATACTTTCACTAACAGTAACATAAATTATGTTCAGAACATCAACAATGCGAATTATCAGATAACTTTCTATCTTACAGAGACGTTTTGTTTGCCAAAACTCGATAAACGTGCAGGTGAGAAACTTGTTTAGCGAATGAGATAATTAAAAATCTTTCATTACTTGCCTACTTGGAAATTATAAAATAACCGCCAAACACTTTTATACGGGTCTAGGTTATGAATTCAAGACGATAAATTTGTAGACATATCAATTAGTATTATTATACAAGTTTCGGCGCACGCGTTTCTTGAAATACGACGAGCAAACCGAGGAAAACGGTCCTAGAGAACGAGTGCGACAATGTGCGTTATAAATACTTTCATTTCGCATCACTTGTTACATAAAATGATGAAGTAGTTCTGAACATAATGACAAAAAATTGGAGATGCTTGGAAGTGGTATTGAAATGATTGAAACTTTCAAATGGCTGCAATGACACACACAACCTCAGCAGATTCAGCACTCATTGTATACACTGTGTCCAAGAAAAGGATGCACACTATGGGTATCTTGGATTCCAGATGTGAGGAATTGGATTCCGTGACTTCAAATGTGACGTTGAAAAAGTCAGATTGGTATATTTGTCAGAAAATATCATGATGATGGGCATAAATACTTATCTGATGTTTGGCTTATAGTTGGGTCGCAAAATTGAAAAACAAATTTGTAAAATTTATAGATTGCGATGAGGAAAACGAACATGATGAAGTTGAGAAAATTAGCAGAAATTGTATTTTTTGCAAAATGAGACGATTTATTGACCAATGTTCGATGCTATTATCAATATATTAATTATTATTATTTCATCAATCATTAATTACGTGATGTACAAGCGGTGAGTCGACTACATTCCAATCAAAATATTATTGACCCATTTCATTCATGACTAGATCGACTGAGAAAAAAACAACTTTTTTGATCCTTTAAAACTGAATCTAGCACTCAGAAGCATATCCGGATATATTTATGTGGATTTCATGGGGATATATTTAGTTGTACTTTCGTGTGATAATAATGCTCCGCAGTATAGGTACAAGCGATACAAAAATGAAACCATATTTTCGCGCGAAACGGTATCAAGTTGCTTTCACGTTTTATGTCTGATGTCTCGAGACCACCTGTTAGAACGGCAACACCTGCTGGGCCAGGTGATTCGGCAGAACAAAAAGTAATAGCCCCAACGGAATATGTCGTTGCGTTCTACCAAGAAAAGACCCGCCCGTGTCACCACAAAAGAACGAAGGAAGACAAACAAACGTCTCCAACTCTCTCAGCTGGTCTCCAGACTAACGAGCAGCGTGAATAGAGGTAGACAATTATCGATAGGACGACTATCGATGATATCGAAACGAATGACATTTAGGTTTGAACTTGCGAGTACCTCTCGGAGCACTAGCGTTCTAAACGTGTAAGGAACGTACTAGAACTAGTACTACAAAGCACCTGACCACCGAACAATAAAGGTACTAGGAATTGGCAATTTCTGGAACGAAGGATTTCACCATTGATTTATTTTCACTGCATTTCACTAAGCAGGTATATGTTGCAATCCATTGGGATTTCAAGGTAAGTGAAAATCAATTGGTGGAGTCCTTATAGCTACGCCTATGCTAGCTATAACAATAGAAATTTACTTCTGGCAAACTATCTGTCGATTAGTTGACACAGTTACGAAACAACCGACGAATACTTCGGAATGTTATATAAAAACTGAAGAACAATAATATACGATATTATTAATATCATAATTTAGCGAAGAAGTAGGTATTAGGCATACTTACCTATAATTACGAACGGAAATCTATCTATCAATTCACTTTCTCTTTACAGCAATTTCCTAGTCAATGACTGCCTGACCCTACAATGTTGTCACTTATTCCATCCATACGAATAGAAAAGTGCAGTTCTGCAAGGGTTAGAACTAGATCGTTAGAGACCTTGGCGTATTGCTTGAGGTGAAAATATGGAAATAAAATCAACAAACTAATAATTATCTGCCAAGAACTTCCAATAATATTCTGTAATATGAATAAAGAAGGGACATATATATGAAATTAGAGACTGACCTTGACTCGAAGAATGAAAAATCAGCTTTTTATTGAAAATATGGAAGAAAAATGTCAATGAATCATAAGAATGTATAAGAATTTTGAAAAATACATATAATTACCTATGCGAGAAGGGTTAGAACAAGGGTTGGAAATGTCATTTCAGACTGACCTTGACTCTTGACTAAATTTATTCATTATGTAAAAGTGACAGAAGTTGAAACGTTTGATTTGATATTGATTATCTACACCACCAAAAAATGATAGAATGGTCATAGAGGACTTTTCCGTGAAATGGAAGAAACTGATGAAACTAGTAACCGCTTCTCGATTTCCTGCAGAACTAACCAGATTTTCATGGAATTTTACCGTACACTGTACTCCATACTTTGTTAACTACCTGCCTCAAATAATTGGTAGCACTGTTTAAACGCGCTGTTGGCCACAAATTGCCTTTAGTATGAACATCATGAGCTCAGAATTTAAACAAGTTTAAATGTGTCTCTTATTCAACTTGCGGCCCTTGAAAGAGTGCAATAACCCCTTGTTTGTTTCAAATCTGTGTGATACCTACTTGGAACGGTTGTCGTGATATAATGTTATGGTCGAGATCAACAGATTTATACATTATTATTACACTGTAGAGGCGTACCGACTCAAAGTAGGTAGGTATGTTGAATAATATTTATAATAAATTTTATATAGTTATATATAATTCACCCTAAAATTCCTAATGGCAACTGTCAAAGATGTTACTTTCCGGACTATCCATATCAATGAAAAATGCCTACCTATCTAGCAGTATCTCTAAGTTTAAAAAATCCTAAAAAGGTATACCTATACCTATTACCTCTACCTACGACAGTTGCCTACAACGAGAATTTATTGTTCAAATCGGATTTGTCAGATGACCTTCAACGGACCTTGGATAGACTACATTATTTTTTATCATTTATTTCACGACTTTCTCCTTCGCTCTGAATGTTATAATCAACCAGTTACCTATACCTTCCTAGGTAGAATCGAATCACTTTCATCTACCGTTAGTGACTGTGCTATCTGATCAAATCTAGATTTTCTGTATCGCTTTTTAATCATCCGTGAGAAAAGTCACAGCGCATTTATGTCTGGAAAGCATCAATTTCCAAATTATTTTGATAGGTAGGTAGCTTCGGACATAATTAGAAATTCAAGCTATTCTCTGAGAAAACCCTGTATGTATTATGCATGATGGTCGGAACAAATATGAGAAGATAAGCTGCCTATATCATTTTCTTGGAAATTGTCTATATAAGTCCAAACTAATAGTGAGGTAAGTACTTGCACAACTCATGTCTACAAATTCAACTAGTCATGTTCATACCGCCATCATCCTACCTTTATAGTGGTTTCAGTTGCATCGATTCCGAGATATATTATTGTGGTTCACTTTTGAATATCACCACATCCGTGTCCGTGAATAACTTGGATATGATGAGAGACAGATAATAGAATCGTTATCTTGTGATACCAAAACAATAAAAAATTACGATTGTCATCGACCGCCTTCTTATGACATTAAACAAGCGCGGGAAAACGGATCATCGTGACCTTGTCAATACAAGCGCCATAGAGCAGTTATCGACTTGCACGTAAGCACCATGGTGGCGCATCTCGATCAGGATCAGGCGGATCAGGGTATGTGTCAACAACCCGCTAACGGCGGAAGGCGAGGTAGGTAATCGAAAACAAAGGAAATCGGATAAAACGATGATAGAGGTACCGTAGAGCTGCGACAGAAAACGGTTAGACACGGAACGCTGTCTTGGCATCAGCGTTGCCAGATCACTGGTTTAATTTTTTTATTCATTCATTCGAAAAATTCGAACGAAAACTCGATTTTAGATATTAAAAGCCATATTGTGCCATATTAGTGGGATGATCATAAAGAATAGAGAACGAATGACAATTATAACAATTGACAAGTTGTGAGGTATCAACTTCACGTTGTCACTTATTCCGGTATATTGGAAGTTTCGTCGCTCACTCATAATAGCTCTATCTATTCACAACAAATTATATGGACTAGCCAATAAACAATATTCAGATATTACCTGTTGACCTCACTGTTGACATACAAAACAGCTGATTATTTGATTGAGATTCACAAAAACTGAATTTATGAGGTCATTCACTAAGCAGAAGAACTAAAATTATTGATTTATTTTTTATGCGCTTGAAGGTAAAGTAGAGCAACATTAAACTAAAATGTCTTCAAGATCGACAAGAATTCTAAGAATGCAGAGAAGAGTACAATAACAATCTGTGTGTTGATGAGAGAAATCTTCAAGTTGAATGTTCACCATCTTTTTCACATTTCCTTGGTTCTTGGCATAAACATCTCCATCTTGGTATCAGTTGTAAATTTATGTAAATTTGAATTTACGCTTGCATGAATCCACCTTGACATAGGAATAAATATGCAAATATAAATTAAAAATCAAAAAAATTCTGTTGAATCCGCTAAACGTTGAAATAGATTCGAAAGTCGTCAAATAGTACAGACGTCTCGCCATGACGATATATAAAGATTTCCCGCGTGAAACATGCCTTTATCCATAAATCTCAGAAACCAATCGATATCCGTAGATCCGACAACACCGTTCGACAGGGAACTCACAGAATTGCCGCTCTCAACGACGCCGGGTACTTCTGGAAGTCTGCGCGCTAGTCCACCGCGCACCCATGTGTTCGGTCCATCACACAAAGGACGGCACGTAAACAATAACGAATTAACTAAAATACCGATTTGGGGGCGGCACTCACAAACATCACGCCGCCGTTTGTCCGATCATCGTCGATGTCATCGACACAACACACCGGCAATCACGGTTCACTGCGATGATAGTGATAGTGCGTTGCCGTCGTTACATCAGAGAGCCTAGAATTCTCTCGAGACACGTCTATTTGAAGGCACTATGCGAACTGCATTCGGTCGCAGTATGTATGCCATGCATTCGGTTGCATAGTACCGCTGCTTCGCCCTTCCTCGCCTCTTATTGGTTCGCCTCACGGCATTTATTTCACCCCTCAATCGGGGTGGAATGAATCCATGGATTGACTGACGTAAGAGTTTGGCGGAGAAGAGCTAGAGGTGAGCAAAATATATCGATGTTTCCTGCACATCGAACCTCCCTCTTCTAGTAGAAACTACTCACGTTTAAAAAAAATTGATTGATTGCGATTGGTGCTGTCAACTGTCAGGATAATAAGTAACCACTACAGAAGAATTTGATCACATAACTCCTCCTCTCTGTATCAAAAACAGAAAAATATTCTCGAAAAATTCGCCTTCTTCAACATCTTTGTGGAAGATGGATTTTAGGATGAAATCGACTTCCAGCTTCCTCAAGGATGTGAATTTATCTTTTTCAAGGATTTTTTCTTCCGACACTATTTCGACGCAAGCGCAGAAAGGCAGAATGGGCTCCATAATGATTGCTTCCTTGTCATATATCTAGTTTCAAAAAAGTTTGAAACATCGATGTTTGTTGTGTTAGTGTTTCAGTGTTTGTTCCATCGTTAAACTCGTTTTCCAAAGGACTGTTGGTGTTTTGAACTATCATTTATCCTGTTCTGTTCGGGAGTTCCTACGCTTCTCGTTTATCGAGTTTCTCTATAAATCCTAATCGATTTTCCACAAACATGAAGGACTGTCTAGATTCCGGAAAAATGTAAAATGAGATGTTCCCACTTTTCGCCTTTTTGCTACTGCAGCCATCAACTATACAGTAAGTATTACAAATACGCTGTTCCCTAAAGGCGCCAAATTTAAGTTGAATCGGCCTGTTTACATCAGCTGATTACGTCATCCAGAATTTAGTTCAAAAATGCCCACCAGATGTCATATTCTGATAGTAATCGGAATATAAGTGTGGAAATATTTTTACATGCAAATGATGTAAAATGGTAGATATTACTAACATAGTCACGTCATGAAATCGTACACATATTTCGCTCTTTTTAAAACAATATTTCATAGACGATTATCAATTCTTAGTTTTTCGATTTTTGTTGTGAACAAAAACCGATGTTTTTTTTTTTTTCGACGTACCCACCTCTAGTTGGACGCAAAAGTTTGACTGAGAAAGAGCCGATTCGTGACAAAATGAACCGGCACGCGCCTCATAGCGTCACGGACAGCGGGGCGGAAGGGTGGGGATTTTCGGTAATTTAATGCCTTTATTTGATTGTCGGCCGTAAAATCTGGCAATTAAAGAATATTGTCGAGATGGGATTGCGTGTTATGCGGCTCTACTTGTCATACGATATCGAGGCACTCTATTTATGAAAACGTTCAGAGTTCAGGGCCGTAGTTGAGATTGCAAACCCACATTTACTAGACCGAAAGATTTTCTTAGGGCTCATCGTTGGTAATGTCACTGCGAGTGAAAAATATTCGCTAAAACAATTCAGTAAAACAATTGCTAGTTGGCACGCGGCTGTTAATTCTTTCTATCGTCAATTTCAGTACCACTTATCGACGGTTTGCATGATTTCCTGATTTGTAGATATATAACCATGTACGTATAGACAAATAGATATATTCACTCAAAAATAGGATAGCATTTGATATTTGAATGATCTTCAGAAGCAGCAAAGTTTAAAAAATTTAATTTCAAAGATGTTTAAAATAAGACTAAGATTTAATTTTCATGATTGTATGTTGTATACATATTTTTTTTAGTTTGTTCAGAACACAACTTCTACTTCAACTAATTTGCAACACATCGGACGTAAATGTATTAATAATTATAATGACTGTAATATTTCAACGATGATTGATATTGTTCACGATATCTTTGGCAGAAACAATATGGAAACGAACCGATTGATCTATTGTGATACACGCAGTATCGTCATACGCAGAACAACACGAATTTGAAAATTATAATAGGAGCTCTAGCTCGTATCTTGAGGTAAGAAATCTACAAAACAAAAAGTGCCATCAGATAAGAAGTCATGAAATTGTAGGTCGAATACAAACGGAAAGCTGATCAAATATTACATACAACAGAAGACCAGGAACAGAACTGAATATGAAATATGAAGTTTCAACTACTACAACATCTCGTCTAATTCTTTACTTTTCTCGACTATTCGGGATTTATTATCATTCCTAAAATCGCCTGTGTAAAATTTGCAACAAGATGAGAACAATTAATATTACTCGAAATTATCTTCGTTTTAATAAATGAAAGGTTATTAATCTCCAATATCACCAATGTTGCTCTTATCGCTCTCGAAATGATAAATGATATTTTGATGAACTTATCTGATATGATTCCATTCACTAAAGAAAGTATTTATGTTCCGTTTATCGTCAGAATATTCTTATTTCTTTTTCTTATCTATGTAATGTTGTAATGATGTTATAGTAATGCTGTAATCACAAAATATAAGGAAGATACCAAAAAAATACAAATCTTCTGAAAAAGATAGGTATTACCGTTTGAAGTTTCTGTTACGAATCCAACGAATTATTTCAACACAGAGATATAATTCAAGTATGTATATAACTAATTGAAATCGAATGTGGTAGATGAGCTAGCTTATCTCAATATTTCAATACGGCCAAGTCGAAGCAATATGAATCTATGTCTATCACAGAAGTATTTGAATATCTACTATCGTTAGTACTTACTTTTCATTGCAGATGGAGCTGGAGGCATTTCAGTCAACTGAAACAATAAAAATACAACGTCAGAAAAATAATTTGACGGCACATAAAAGTACTGACGATAGTGCTATTTTTTTATTGATATTTAGTATTGGCAAACCTGTTTTTCAACGTCGAATATAAATGAAAAATACGTTTCTGAACCTGCAATTCGCTAAATCTCAATCCTGTACAGGGTGATTCAACATGTTCTGACACCGAACGAGATGAGATGTATATTGAGAACGGCTGAACCATTTCTGAATTCATGGTGAAAATGGCGTTCATATAAGCTGATAATACGAAGGCTGTCTATCTAAGAAATATTCAATTCTTATAATTTTCTCAACTTTGCGATCTACCTATTTCAAAGTATTTTTTGTCACCTGTGATAACGATCAGTAGCGTTATCATATGATACAACAATAGATTCTATGTGAAGCTGGAGACGATTTCATGAAAACAAAAATTCCAAATACATATAATAATAATCAAATGAACTTATAGTGAAGAAACTCGAAACAGAAGCCAAGAATCTCAAGGATAACTGTACCACGGTTGTCAAGTTACTTGACCTTCCGTTAAATATAACAAAATGTTTTATAAAAGCAGGACGCAATTCCAAGAAACCTAGTGAATCCAATATGGCAAATTTAACACGTTCAGGATTTCATTGTTGCTATACATAAGACGTACTTAATTAGAAAATTGCGTGGGTTCATCAAGGTCAAGATGTTTTTATCTATCCGAATTTAAATAGAAAAACATAAATCAATATTTGGATATCAGTGCTGCAAGAAAAAATATAAGCTTTATTATTTCAGAGTTCAAGTGTCCCTTAGGGGCGATTTCTCATGAAAATATGCTTATAAATACAAACCTGTTAATAAAATATGATTCAATATGAAAGTGAACAATTTTCTTGTCGATGTCGGGATACTCATTATTTTGATCATGACCAATGAGGTGTAGCTTTGAATGGTATTGAAATAATTATTTTACAAGGTGATTGTATCTCCTCATCTAGGAGATACAATCATCAATATTTTTTTTAGAATACGGACCTGTATTTAATGTCTTATCGGTTCGTATAGAGATGCAAAGAAGTATGTCTTCAGATAAACTTCAAAGAAATCTTCACAAAAAAATATCCTCAACTTTATACCTTATAACAACTTCGTATCTCTGGAACATTCTTTATGATTAATAATTGGTAGTGCAATAAATTTTCATCTCTTCAGGAAATGAATATTTCGATGATAATACACTAATAATAGATCAAAATCAAACCATCAAGTCTGAATATTCATATAGGATTGTACAAATTTCACTTTCTCGTTTTAACTGACAAATATAAGTATAATGGTAATTCACTTGTTTTCCATCAAAACCATACATAATTCATAACCTGCACCATCTTTTTTCAATCAGTCCTCTTGTGCAACTAGTATAATCTGGCAAAAAATGAGGAAATGCCTATATCCGAAGCTCCCTCCTCCATGAACTTTTTTTTCGAGACACTTTGTATAGATTTCACGGATGGAGTAGCTACAACAATTTGACATATCGAAAGTATTTACCTTGGCAAGACCTGTATTGAACATATACTTGTGGTCTAGATCGATTCTGGGTGTAGCAGCAATGGCCGAGATAGGCTGTGTCGGGTTTATCATTTCCTGAAACAATAAACAAAACCCCATCAGCATTCATAGGTATTATAATGCAGAGTTCAGAAAATGAACAAATACTGGGCAAATATTATGCTACAACAGTTCCGACAATTTCCGCCGTTTTCTTCTTTCCCCTTCTAGACCGCAGTAGGCTACCAGTAGGCTAACTTTACACAGTGGTTCTAGGTAGATATAGCAGATATAGCGAATGTCCCAAATACGATTGGTTACTTTGCTCATTTGAATTTTCGAGGTGTCTGTGATTTATTGTGTTATCGAAGTTTACAAAAGTAGACTGGGTGGAGAGTTAGGATTTTTTACATGTCCTGTAAATGAAGGCAGGTCAGAAAACATTTCAATTGAAGAAACATATTATTTTAATAATACGAATGTCATCTATTCAGCTGCATAATCTGTTTCCGATGGTGTCGAGCATGACTGTGATTCACCGACAAAGAAGATATGCCGATATAACGTTTTAACAATGTCATAGCCGATTAAAAATGACACATCATACAGGACTGTTTTTTTAAAGCAGCTCGAAATCTCCATTATAATTTCGCGATTACCTCTCATCACTAAGTCACAGTTATTCCATTTCTTCAAATGGCGATTTCAGTTGATCAGCATATTGTGATCGGTGATCGTTTTAAATTCAACAATCGTGATTGATCATCACGGTCATTTTGGCTGGAATTGAAAACGAAAAGCTTTTGCCTAGTTGGCTTGACGTAATAAACCTTGTTGTCACCTCTTCTTCATATCATCATATCTTCTCTCAATGCACATCGATCCTATCATCGTCAAGCTGCAAACTTTTCTGTGTGAGAACGATCAAGGTCGGTCAAAACTTCGCATCCATGGCAAGTTATAAACAAGACAATTAATGTTGGATATATTATGTAGATGTGTTGAATTCGTGTCGAGAATAACAACCGAACTACATTTGATGATTGCTGAAAATTATGAGAACGGTAACACAGCAATGTCAATACCAATCTAGTGGCGTCGCATTGAATTTGTTTTGCTCGGCTGGAAGGAACCAAGTGAACTACGGATCAGAGTTGCCAACTTAGCGCATTTTACACTTCAAACTGGTGGTTTCAGGTTTCCATTTGCAACAAAATACAGTTTTCAGTGTGTGGTGTTTTTTGATGTTTTTTTTTTCAAAGAGTGTCTTCTCTAGTGTTCAATTAAAACATCGAACTGTATCGATATTCACCAGAAAAACAGCTGATGTCGAAAAATTAGCAGCGCTATTCTCTTCTCTGTTCGCTTGCTTGTACTTTCATATAGTTTTCATGTACCACATACGTGTTCAAAATAGTTTTTTTCCGTATTTTTGAACTGAATTCTGGAAATTTAAAAAAAGTGATGTAAATAAGAAATGATACAGGTACGAAATCAATTTTTGTTTCGATCATAAAATAGACTGGATTAGTAACAGTCTATGTAATTTACTGATTTATTGACATACATCATGTTGACCGAGAGAACAGATGTTAAAAAGAGATGAATACAATGTTCACATAATGTTTGGTTCTCCAGATTGGTGTATTCAGTCGATAAACATTGCAGAAAAGGGCCGACCTTCATTATAGAGAAGGACATGTTGGTAGACAACAAAGTTGTTCATTTACAATTTTGTAGTTTTCGTTATTCGGAGGATTTTTGTATCGAAAATTTCTCTAAAGTGAATGTGAGTTATCGAAGTTGTCGAAGTTATCGAAGTGAATGTTTCCTAAGAAAGTGTTAACTATAATTACATTGAATAGGTATGTATTCACAGCAAAGTTTCGAACAGTATTTTTTTTGTATTCCAGACAGCCCTTGTTCTCCTATACATATTACCCCGCCTATTAACTATCAGGCCTAATCTACAGTGGTTTTATACAAGAACAATGTTTAAGCCACTGTAGCCTAATCTAGTGGCGAAATAAAAGCTCCATCGAATGCAGAGCGAATAAAAAATGGTATTCATGTCGGCACCGACACCATTCAACGGTATCTATCGCTTGCCCGGCAAACAAACTGCACTTCATGATACCCGGCATGGAACACATACCGGCTACGATCACAGCCCATATAAATTTTAATAATCTACCAACACAAACGTCAACCGCTCATTGCCGATAGATACATTAAATCAGTGGCAGTGTATACATTAATTAGCGGGTTAAACCGATGGAAACCATTGGGAACGCAGCTTGACGATTGATTTATCATCGCGGATTTGCCAGAGTTATCAACGAAACGGAGACAAAACATGATCGTTCTGATGTCGTGATGTTGGTTTCACGAAACGTTCTAGTTTCAAGTTAGGAACTTTGTAATCTTTATCGTCGCAGACCACCCAAACCGTCGATTTCTCTAAATAACAAAGGTTTCGTTAGTTCCAACCAATAAATGGGGACATTAAACGAAAATATGAACACGGATTGAGGTAATTAGAAGTTGAAATAACCACTCTCATACTGATAAAACAAAAGTTATCGTTTATGCAACGTAAATACATATAGATAATATTAAAATCATGAATGCCATCTTCAATATTGAGTACAGTTACTGCAACTTTCTCTACCATGAGATTATTGCGAAATACAATGTTATTTGTGTCAATTTAGTTGAAATGTCCTAGGGTGCCACTGGTTTGACATTTACACTTGTTGATTGTATCAAAGGTTGAACTGTAGACGAAATACCTACTCACTATGAAGGAAGTTGAAGTTGAAACCTAGAATAGAGGCACCTCCAAGCAAAACATTATGTTGAATTCAAATTTCGCATCTTGCCAAATCTTCTATTCGCATATTACCACGATTCTATTGAATTACATTATGTGCTTTTCCAACATCACTTCAGCTAATCTTCGGCTAATTCAGAAACTATTAATAATAGACAACATAATGATATAAAATTATGTAGTACCAGTCTTGGCGCCAAATGGATGACTAGCCGTTTTTAGTGGTGGTAGCATTATAGTCAATGGCGCAAAACGTGAAGGTATTTCAGATTTGAGGATTTTATAAGAAGGCGGCTTATGTCATATTCAATTAACTAATTTGATTCGAAACATTATTGTTTTTCAATACGTTTTAATGATGTGAGAATGACACAAAATTAGGCATTACGAAAAAAGAAAGGATCACTGGATGAGGCACCTTGGATGATGTATTAAAAAGAAAACTATAATGACAAAATGTGAGCGAATGAAGGATGAACTTACAGTTAAATACAGTACTTTGGAGCATTGCATCTTGTTCATTTGAATCTTACTGGATTTTTGCATTCAAATATATGAGATATTATTACAAACACTGTTATATTTGAGCTCTAGCTTTTTGACGAATTTCATGATGACGAACAGAGCATCAATGAATCCAAATCCAATGGTTAGCCAGGTAAAGAACCCACGATCTCATGATTACTAACCATGTCGCTAGACCCCTCGACCACCAGGCTACCAGTTGTGATTTCGATGCCTCGGCATCAAAGAAAACAATCAGAAAAAAACAGGATTCCAAACGTATATCCATATATATGTAGATGCTGGATGAGTAATAACAGAAAATGGTCCTCTCGCATTAAATTTTGAGTTTTGACACTCACGTGCATACCTATAGCTATTTCACAGGACAATGCCAGATAGACAAATATTTGCAATATTTCGAAAAATTCTAGTGAATTTCAATGAACTGTATTTTTTTCAAATCGATATATAACGACCTTTCATCTCAACTGATACACAGATTTTTCAGTTGGAGGAGATTTTTTGTTTTCAAAGTTTTTCTATAAGCAGTAATAATGGCTATAGACGATGTCAAAATAATATCGAAAACAAGAACAAGAAATAGATATAGAACAAGATCAATATAGGCAAGAAGAATAGCTGAAACAAAATACTTGCGGAAATCGAGAAGTAAAACATTAAAAAGGGTTGAAATATGATGAATTTGAAATATTTCGAACGAAAACACGTCCACTGAGATAAGTTATATCCTTATTGAATATATTTATATTTCTAAATTTTCCAAAAAACAAGGTGTCACTGACATATAGAGAATTTCTCTTTTAGGTATCTAAAGGTTTAATTTCAAGCGAAGTGACATTTTGGGGCAGATCACAAAATCTGTCCTTACTACAAATATATTGAAATAATTTTTAATAACTTCTACTTCATTTTCTTAGAAACGAGGAGAGAAAATCCCACAAAAAGCTGAAAAATGAATGTACCACCTCCTCGAAAAACTTACAGACAGTAGAAAACAGAAAGTTTCTGAAGGAACGCAAAGAAAGGAAGAAGGAGGACCAACAAACTAGAAATTGGGGCGAATCCTTTGTATGCACATATAAAAACGCCACTGCTTACATTCGGTCGGTTATCGATTTTAATCAACTGGCCCGCGTCGTTTTAGCCCCGACATACAGCCTATTGTGTTACCACTGTTATTCATTGCGAGTTCAATGTGTACTTAATCAGTCTCTAATTAACAGATTTGAAACGCGAATTCGATTGAGATATTTATTTTTTGATGCCGGACATTCTAGCGGGTTCGACAACACCTACTACGATGAAGTAGTGTACTATAAAAATAAACTTCCGGTACTGATATTGTACAATGTCGATGATATTGTAACGTAATCGTGAATTGTGAATGTTATGTGTCAACAGTTGAGAATTCAGTCATTTTTTTATGGAATTTCTTTGCAATATATATTTTTCTGATTTATTGATGCACTTTTTTAGAGTGAACAACAATGTTCAAATAATTTCTAACCTTCAAGTATAAAGTATTTCAATAAATATAAAATTCTGTATCTATACAAACCCTATAAGAAATAATAAATAATAAGGAAGTTTCCTTCAGATAAATTCATAAAAATCTTTCTCGTGGTCTGAAATCTTTCAGATTGGGAATGCCTATTTTTGAAATATTGTAATTAATATTTTTTGACGCGGCACTGATGTGACATGTTATATTTGAGCAGTGTGAACATAGGTGACCAGATATGCAGCTTTATATTTTATGATACTGACAATTGTGCATTGTCGGAAATATCAAAAAATGGAGATGTTAGCGCTGTTGCATAATTTATCTATTCATTATTTTTTTGGAGAAATATATTAAGATCAATTCTCCGTCAATACGGCAACTGTCACTATCACGTATATTTTAGACACAGGTATAATAATCCTATCGTGAGGTACAGACGGTGTTCTCAACAAAGAAGTAAAAGAATACTAGATGATGTTCCCGAATGGAACAAACATTGTATTCAATTCCAAAATCGGTTAGTGATAGAATATCTTGAATATTTTATTTCACTGCTAATTTATTGAATATCTAAACAAAGCAATGGAAGCGACAAGCTTGTAACGGTAGAAGAGCAATCTGTGTGATTTCGGAATTCACCGACTACGTTATAATTATAAAGATGGTATGGATGCATCAAATGAATTTTTTTTTATTTCTTCCGATGCCAAATATGATGGAACAAAATAATTCTAATAATTCTTCATAGACTATGCAGAGGAAGTTTGAATCTGAATATTGAAAAAAGAAAAGACTAGACAGTTGATTTCGAGTAATATGAAACTTGAAAAAATCTGTCATATTCTCACCTTGAAAATGTTATCAACTTCAACTGCTCCCGGTGTGGCAGAAGGTAAGGATTCTCTAGGTCCAGCGGTAAGTCCTTGGCTCTATAAACAAAAAGAAATTATTGAAGCGTATTTTTACACCAAATCTCGATTATCAATCCTGAAACATTTCAACTTATGATCAAGAGGTTTTTGAAGTCGACAATCACGGATTTTTTGTCCAAAATTCGAAATTGGATTTTCAATATGACGGGCGATTTTTTGTAATCTCGGTCGATTTGCCTGGAACTGTATATCTAAGCGATTTTCTGATCGAAAAATGAGAATTTCTGGTCGAATTTTGAAAATTCCAGACCGGAATTTCAAAATAGCACTCCCAAGTTGGCAGACAACTTTTGTGTTGTTTCTTTCGGTTCGCTTGAGAATTCACTTCAAGGAGTTTACAAAGGCAAGAAGTACGAATTTTCAGAGAAAATTGGAATAACTCAATAGATTTTCCGCACCATACTTGATTCGCCTGAAAAAACAGGTCAAAGCTCGAGAATCCAAGAAATAAATCGGAATATGGCGACACAAAAATTGCGGTCCTATGCCTATACGTGGCGCAAAAATTCCATAGGAAACCTACCTCAGATTTTTCGCCACCAGATGTCGCTAACATGATACATCTCATTTTCCACCCAGTAAAGGCGAGAAGTCGAATAGTAGATACGAATTTCCAGTCATAAAAGGATGGAATTCCAATACGACAGGATATTTTAAGATCAAGGATAAAGAATTTGCAATAGGAATTTCCAAATTCAAATTGGCGCTCACAAGATGGCGGAATGTTCTCAACATATGGACATCAAACTGTAAAGTGTAAGACCATGTTGGCGTGTATTATATCAGGAAGATATAATACACGTAGGTATTGATTTTCCATCCATCCACAAATCGTTTGTTTCCGCGTGATGAATTTGACTCACCGAAGTACTACAGGTAGGAAGCAGTATTGCCCTATAAATATCACGTCCACCGAGCATACCCATTCCATAAATAATAAATCTCTTCCGAGGCGATACAGGACGAGAAGTCGACGCAAAGAAAAATAACGGCCTTTATCGCATCAAAGCTCGCTTGCTGGGGAAAATTTCCCGGTTCCGATGAGATACCCACGAAATGGCACAAAAATGAATGAAACTTGTGAGGAAAGTTCCGATGTTTCGAAATGGATCCAGGAAAATATACTGCCTCACGTTCGCATTATTATTCTGGAAACACGTCGAACGGAATATCAGAGTCGAGAGTTGCAACTTCAATTAAACTGTGATGACCGGGAACTCATTGATGATTGTTAATTGAATGAGCAGATGAAAATGCTTATTCGGGTCTTACGGACGCATTTAGATAGCCCTATCTACCGTTCAGGGTCATTCAACTAGACGCGTTTCCGCATTGAGATTATTTATTTTGGAGTTGACCATTTGACATTTTTCAACCAAATGAACAAACTACGCTATCTGTCAAGCATAGAGGGCTGTAAATGGCAGTAGATGGCGCCAAAATTCTATAAGAATATGGTCTTTTGATCGGAATCCTACCTTTCACTACTAGATGTCGCCTGACATGGTATATCTCATATCACACCAAGAAACTCTTACTGATCAGGATGATGATATAATTTTCACAGAGAATATAGATAGTTCTGATGAGGAAGTTTTCAACGTTAATAGAATTCTAATTCGCAAATGGCGTAAGTAACTTCGGGGTCATTTTGGTTTTTCTACTATGATTTCACAGAAAGTCTGACTCTGACATAAGATCTTACTATACAGTACTTGAATGAATTAATGAAAATATTAAGAACGCTTTTGAATTCTAATTTGTGTAAGTGGATCAGGCATTTCTACAACAATAGAATACATCTATGGACTACAAAACATCAACATTTCACAGCAAAATCCTATCTCAATAGCTGATCAGTAACAATTCCAAAGTATAATTCTTATTAGTCCCTACAAAATATTTCAAGATGCCTCCGTACGTCCTCTTTACGATAAAATCCAAAACAGAAGTCTGGAAAGGGACATGCGAAGAGTAGAGCAATTTTTCTATAGCATACCCATTAAAGGAGAAAAACATGCTTCTAGATTTACAAAAAGAAAATAACAAAGGTATGACTGCTGACAGCCTTGCCATTAGAGGTAACACCACAAAAAATGAAAGAGAAAATATAGAACGGTTCTTGCCCTCGGAATCTTATACATATTTTGCGCCACCCACCTTCCCCTGAATCATCAACATTGTAATTTTTTGCATTCCAGATAGCTCAAATTCCACTATAACTGAGAAATATATGTACCAGCTTATTATTGGTTAGTCTCATTCATCCTCTCGAATCGAAATTATCGAGATCGCTGACCCCAGGATTCGCAAAGTGTATGAAATATTACAGTTATAAGGTAATAAATATTCCAGAAGAGAGGTAGGTAGTTCTTCTATTTCTATATCGGATATTGCGAACGATTAAATGCGCTCAATTAGTCTCGCACATGAAGGAAGTTATCTTCGCTTTTACGGTCACTTTAATTAATCATCAGATCATGAGATATTGAGTTATATATTTATATAAAAGAAATAAAAAGCAATGTGCGATCAATTCAATTAAATCGACATCGATTATGATTTCTTACCGTTCTCCATTAAAAACAGACTTTCTTCGATGTTGTCATTTGATGTTGAAATGAAGTGATGTCATCATCGCTGGATGATGAAAGAACGCCAGATAATTACGAAATTCAAAGTAGTGATGAAACGATGAAACAGATGAAAGATTAACTATCCAGAACTATCGGAAGAAAAAAATGTACCTGAATATGCTGTGTGAACCAACTGATTTCTGTTCAAAAAGTATTTATCGTTTTTAAATCTACAAAATAAATTAATATTCCTCAAAAGGAAAAGGAACTAATCAAATTCAGTATTCAACAGATGCTTTACCTATTAACAATTCCAATCGAGTTTCTATTTTTTCCAAAACAAAAAAAAATGTGTAAATTACTGTGGTATACAAGAAAAGCCTGGTAGTACGTAGTCATCATTCAACCGCAATAAATCATGTGTGTTAGAAAAACGGCCATCATAAAAGTAATCAGGGCTACTGATCGCCATATAATAGATCCAATATTTAGACGTCAAGATCACCAATCGAACAGAGGTTAATTAAATTCAATGCATTCTGTTCGACGAAGAACAGGTTATTACGACAACAATGACGGTTCAGCAGGTCTACTACATATTCTCCAACAACATGGTTAATAGAACTAAGTAATTAACAAGAAGGCTTCTGATTTTTTATTTCCAATATATCGCATTTATTTGTACTCGAAATACAACTATTACATTTCGATTATCCGTGAAAGAATTCATAAAATTCTGTAACGTTTTCAAATTTCTCGAGTAAGTCAGGAATTCTACGCGTGGCAACACTGTGATCACACCTGGTTATCACTTCAATAGCATATCAATTTTTCAAGCCTTGTTCAAGATTTTCATATTCCGCTAATAAAATACTGCACGTGAATATGTATTCCCTCATTTTACCAGTTTAACCGACCTTGAGATGTTTATTGGATGGTGTAGGCACTATCCTATTTGTTCCAAGGTAAAGCTGCAATGATTTCCTTGTAGATGGCACATATGATGCATTGAAAGTTGTCTTGGTATTGTTTTACTCTTTGAGTTAGGAATTTACCTTCGTAATTATCAGATTATGTTTTTTTTCTACTTCATGTTTCCAACGAATTCAATAAAACTCAGCTTTTTATTTTCTTGACGAACGTTGTGCTTGCCTTTGCAGCCATTTCGAAGATTCAATCATATCAGTGTTGCCAAGCATCTTCAACTCATCCGCCGAAGAAGCATTTCAAGAATATAGTATAATATTCGGTCTGATTTCCTCAAGTAGCGCATTTATCAAAATGGATAATTAGTAAGACTCGACACAATAAAATGCCAAGAAAGGAATGCCATGGAATTACTGAGGTGGTCAAAAAAGTGGCAAATTATTGAAATACTGAATCATCTACGTTGACAAACATGAAGTTTAGTGCGTTAGCAATATTATGAAATAGTTAACTCAGAAATTACGAGCTTTGGGTATAGGAGACTTGATCAAGATTTTGGTAATAAAGCTGTAAACTATAAGAAGAGAATAATGGGGTTTCCACTCGGGTTTCTTGTAAAATTTAAGTTCTTAGATCTTCTCATTCACGCATTGGATGCTCTTATAGCCAGGTTTGCAAAAATTAGCATAGAGCTGAAAGTTGAGTGAGAACTGAGTGGGGGCTTTTGAAATTCCATTTTCAATTGTACATGAGATACCGGGCAAGCAACTGCGCGGCTTGGCCAATTTCAACCAAAATCCAGCTGATGCAGCTGGGCTGGAGGAAGTTTTGAAATTACGAAATTAGAAAACGGACAGTCCACATAGGAATAATTGCCAAAAAACGATTACCCTATTGAAAGCAATGCAAAAAATCCATGATGCAAGAAATCCACAGCTTTTCCTTCTCAGCTCAATCATTGCGAGCAGCGAATGGCCTTGCATCTCTAGTATTCTTGTCATATTCAAGTACTAGCGCAATCGAGCAACACACTAGAATCGCTTAGTCAATAAATCTTACCCGCGTGATATACCGTACCGTGGAATGGGACCGGTCATTTCGCACGGAATCGAATCTTGAACGAAAACCGTTCCAGAATTCAGAATCATCCATCTATATTCAATATCTATCTTGTCTTATCCCGAGAAGAAAAATATCGTTTTGGCCGTCATCGTCTCGACCGGCGCGTTACAAAAATCAGATTTATCGGATGCCGTCGGCGCGGAAATCAAGCAGGCCGGTGGAGGGCCTTATATCACGCTCGATATATTTTGTTGTCGAGTGGCCAGTTGAGATAATCGTTTGATTGATGCGGTAGTCTATTTATTGGTGACGATAACTGCTCTATTCGGAGACACGATATATTTTCTGACATTTCAGATATCTCTATTCGTTATTATTGAGATGTGTATTATATGGTGTACGCACTCACGATGTATACAAGGTGTCCCATCGAGAATGGGACATGGAAGAACCGCAGATTCTCCAACCGAAAATGAGACGATGAAACAAACATTTTGTTAACTCGGCAAACGTTTCAAGTGTCTTATAATGCACCTAGCGGTAGAAGAGAAATCATTTCGTTAAGCTCCGCCAGTGGCGTACGGCGTGGCTAAGTAGCTAACTGTTACGCCACTGTTCGAATAAATTGACGAAAAATACCAGTAAACAATGCATATCAATCTTAATAATCACTGGATCGTTTGTGCCATATTCGATTCGAAAACCGTAAATCTGTTCATCGATAGTTTCCATATTTTATGATAATTGAATGGAAAGATCTCTCACATGATAGACATACATACTTAGTTATTCATTTCCCAACAAATCTTTTCAAATGGTTCTAGACACCGAGTATTTTTTATCTGAAACATCTGGGAGGAATATATGGTAATCACTTACGATATTATTCCGGGCCATAAAAGGCTAGATAAGAATCTCAGCGATTGCTTATTGTTTGGAAGTTACCGAGACATTGATTAATGACGCGTTTTCACACAATATACCCCGACTTGGCGACTAACCCTAAAATTACCCTTTTTCCTCGGGCTTCCGTGTTTACATATCAACCTTATTAGAACTATACCACTAGGAAATTGACCTTTCAAGTGTTAAATCTTTTATCGTTGCTCATGTACATAAATTAATTATATACATTAGGTGGAAAACGCCGTTTGATCACGATTGATGATTATCCCACGCTTGTATCGGATGAAATTACCAGCTTAATGCATCAAATTGAGCAGGGAAAAAGTACGCGATATCAGTTTGTGAGACGCTATATGAATCACTCACTATAACTCGATTACCTCGATGTTTGATGTTCAGCTGGCGAAGAAATCCGCCACTGTCGGACTCTCTTTGATAGTATATACTGGCGATAAAAATTCAATCTGGGTGTTGTTAATAATTGAGAAATTATTGATGCATATAATTGTTTTATTACTCTGAATAATATCACTAAACCAAACGATTTGAGTGTCATAAAATATACCTAAAGTTAGAAAAATCTGTCGATTGAGCTTCGCTAGAGGCGTACGGCATAGTTAGGTGAGGTGATTAACACCTTTCCCATTTCTGAATTTTACGCTGAATACTCATTTTGACAATAACTCTAATGTCGCTTTAATGTTTTTGACGTTTCTTAAGTAAACAGCTAGGTGAGTACCTACTTTGCATGGTAATTCATTTTCAACTTTTCAAATTCACGAATTTAACTTAACAAAACGGGAACTGCAACATAATCGTTAGGAATTATCATCTCCAACAAATTTCCAATGTGTCAATGTTTTCGGAAAGTGGCGTACCATTTAAAAGGACAAAGGGTGTTACTTACCCACGCCGTATGGCACTGGTAAAGCTTTATGAACTGATTATCTTCTACCGCTGCTTGCATTTTATTACACGGAACGTTTTCTGAAGTCATAAGTAATAAAAAAAGTTTAGGCAATTATAATTTTTCAATTGTCAACTCCAACACCCAGTATTTCAAAAATGATTAACAGTTTATTAAAGATTGTATCGTTCAATCATCTCATTTTTGAGTTAGAGTATTGAATTGATGAAGACCTATTGTGATTGTTCAATGAACCGAATGCATGCAAATATCGATTGTTATTTCGAGTAAGTAAATGCATTAGTTAATCAACTTGAAGTACTGATCATTGATTGAATCATACTCAAACAATTTTGTTCGTATCGAGGTCACCTGAGCGATATGTACCAGTGAGAGGTCTTAGGCACCGAACATACCTAAAGAAAGTATAAAATTTTCAACTAGAAATTTAACAAGCTTTCAAAAGCAAAAAGTGACAGCTACCAGAGCAAGTTCATCTGACAACAGTTCTGATTCTCCTAAAATACATGTAAAGCACAGTTTCCCGTAGATGTATATATAATGAGTTATTTTTTGAGTGAATGAGATTTGACAATGAATTGATTTTTTCATCATTTGTTTATTATCATCACTATTGCGATCGAACGTAAAAAATTTCAAGACAATTTAACGAGTTTACAAAAATCGCGTTTTCTTGGAAATTTCAATTCGAAGTTGAATGACGCCTTGATACTATAAACAAAAATAAATACTCATCTAAGTGTAGTCCGGAAGGTCCTACCGTATATGAAATATTAACTGAACACCAAGAAAAATTTCCTTGAAATCATCAACATGACGTAGGTATGTTACCTACAGAACGGATATTTCGAATTAGTTGGATCGGATGGCAAGTTTTATTGATTGACTTGTCCCCAATGCAAATGAATGCGCATTCACAATGAATTGGAAAAACACTGGGCAATTATTCAAATAGGTAGGTACGTATTGCCATTTTGGATAACGTTTGTGATAAACACCGGAGTTTCAACTGATCTAACTACATATTCAGGCCAATCGCGCATTATTCTGAAATTCAAACCAGAGGCGTGCGGAAAACAGAGCAGTAAATGACATAAAATTTAACGCTGCTGTGGATCTATTTATTTCCACACTGGATGTCAAGCAGTGCAAAAAATAATTAGATTGCCAATCTTCATAAGTCACAACCCACAGCAAGATCAATCAAGATTGGACAAGACTGTGAAAGCTGGATTAATCAAATTCTCACCCTGGTATAATGAAATGGAAATTCATCAAATCTTGTTGAATATTGCGTATTTGTAGAGAATCTAATGAATATTGAAAATTCTTAATTCATTCAATTCGTAATTCTTGCAAATCTTTTGGGAATCTCCAAAAAACAATACTATAATAAATGATACAGAATGTCAAATGGCAGAGTTCATAGCTGAATTTCAGTAAATATAGCGAAATTTCGGGAAATTGGACTAATCCGGAAGGCCTCAATTTCCTTGATAAATCCTTGAAAATCTACCGAATCTTCAAAAAATTTTGACGAATAATTAACTTAACTTGCCAGAAATATTGCAAATCTTTTGAAAATTTCGAGGAATACAGAAAAACTTTGGAAAATCCCCCTACATAAATCTTTAAATATCTTGAGAAATGTAACAAAGTATGACAAATAATGAAAATACCTAGAAACCTTTTGGAAGTTTTTTGAAAACCTCTGAAAATTCATAAAAACCTAGCGCATCTTCGGAAAATCTAACTTGATAAATCCTCAGAAATCTCTTAAAATTTGACACTGACTTCGGAAAAATTACAAGAATTGGTACAAATCAATGGAAAAACTTCTCGAATCGAGAAAACCAATCAAATCTTGATAAATCTTCCAATCCCCACAAACATTTTGTGCATACAGAGTGAGTCTGTAATTTGGAATGAATCCATTAGTTCAAATACTAATGATTTTTTCGGGAAATGCTCGGACAGGTCGATTACTATTCGTAATGCATTTTGCATACCATAATAATGCAAACAGTGTGTCCCAATTCAAAGGTATGACGTTATCGACATTTTTTTATAAATGGGAACACTGTCATTTTGAAGGCTATTTTTTTAAAACAAGAAAAATCAAATTGGAAAATGTATTGAATGTATTGACTGGGACAACTATGTTTTTGAATTTAAAATTAATGAATTTATTCCGAATTAGACTCACTCTGTATATCAAAAAAAAATGAGTAAAACTCGCGCATATACCGATAAATAAATCTACCGGAAATAGCGCCGCACCGACCTGTTCGTAGGGATTCCGACTTCTGTCGACGCCCTGCGCCCTGCCGGGCGCGCCCATCAGGGGCGGCCCCTTGGCCGGCACGACGCCGTTCCCGCGGTGGCTCGTCGTGCCGCTGCCGTGCTTGACCGGCTGGCCGGGGTAGCCGCCCCTGCCGCCGTGTGGCGGCTTGCCCTCGGCCAGCTTGACATACCCGCCCCTCTGCTGCTGGTGGGCGGGGCGGTGGTGGTTGTTGAGGTGGTTGGGCGGTGCGTGATGCGGCTGCTGGTGGTGCTGCTGCTGCTGGTGGGGTTTCTTGAACTCCGTTCGGTTCTCGGGAGGCGGCTGAAGTCTGGAATATCAAAAAAAAATGTATTCATTCCATTCATTCATCTGGTCAATAAAAAGCGCACAAAGATAACATATTGAGAAAATTAATTTACAAATTTCACCACCAAATTTTACCAAGAAATATGGTTGACAGTTGACACAAAACTACGACTTATGATCTATGATGCCTCGGCTGAATCAATAATACCAAGCTGGAATATATTCATCTAACGAATCACGATTCCAAGTAGTGAAATAACTGCATAACTGCCAACACAATCACCTTCAATATACCATTAGTGAATTATACCAATCTGGAAATCACATTCAATTCATGCTTAGTGAAAAGTAGTGTGTCTCGAAGTGATCACTATCAATTTACTATTAATTAATTGCAACTGTTCTGTTCCTTACGGAGAACAAAACTCATAAACGCTGGTTCAATCCATTTGGAGGAAGAATGAAATTTACTCTTAATAGTGTTCGAAATGTATCCAGAACTATTCAGTAACATCGCAGTACCGAATGAAATTGAATAACTATATCAAATTCGTCATTTATGGACACGTTTTGAGTACAAGATTTGCAAAGTAATTTTCAACTCTCAACACAAATTACCATCCCAATCTTCTGATACAACATTATGAACTATTCAGTTTATGTTTATGTAGTTTATGACCATACTCGAATGAACAATGATGCAGTGGATTATTTTTTTCAGAATAGTTTGATTTCATTAGTCCAGTTATTCGTTGGTTGTAAAAATAATATTTGTACACAATGTATAAGCAATTGTCGCACTCGTTCTCCTGAAGTACTCTTCGCTCGGCTACTCGTACTACAAGAACGTGCGCCGAACCGACGTCTTACAAAAAATTGCATCATAATATACTATTTCTTCTCTCAAAAATGCAAGTTTTTTTCCCATCAAGGATACAAAAAAACGATTTCCCTTGAGACTCTCAGTAATCCATCATTGGTGGTGGTATAGACAATCCCATCCTGATCATCTACCTATGATAAGAATCAAGCTTTGCTGAAGCTCTTCATCTTTAATGCAAAGCGCGAAAATAAATACGGCAATAAATCGAGCGGTGATCGGTTGCCGCATCACGATCAACGAATTCAATCGAAATCAAGACAGATCAGTCGACATCACCGCGTTCTATTCTAACCTAACTCGCTCCTCTACCGACCAGTGGCAGCTCATAGATATTTTCAACAAACAGGAGAATTCAAATACGGTGTTTTGGAAGGAAAAAATCGACTGCCTGTAGAAACATAAGTTCGACTAAGAGGACTGAAACCGTAATATGAAACGAAAGCCGCGAAATCCAGGTTCTCTAAGCAACCTTGAGAAAGATTATACAGAGTGTCTCAGAATTGGAAGTCATAAATTAGATAGAAACATATCGATGAATGAATGAAAATAAAAACCTCTTCATGAAGATATTATGTTCTGAAGTTGCTATTTTGTTTTTCTTGTATTTTCGATACTGTTTACGATTGTTTAATGACATCTTTAGTATGCTTAAATATTTAAATGTCTACGAGTGACGTGTAATTATGAGTTAGTTCCGGCCTTTTCGTGATAAAATATAAAACGCCTCTGCAAAATTCCTTTGAAGCTATTATCGTTTACTTTAGTGAGTGAGAAGGAGTTTTCATTTCACGTCATTCTTGCTAGTCATAGTTTGCTAATAAAATGATTTTCTTTGGTATTTTTTACCACAGCTTGATATGAAAATCTATCGTATCTACAAGAAATGAAAGTATATCAAATGATCGACCAAGTAGCACAAAAATATACTGAGTGGTATCGAAATTGAAAGGAATACATTTTTTTTAAACTTCAACACTCTAGATGAAAAACAATGCTTTCAGTACATACTGTCTAAAGATTTGTTATTTATTTTCAGCAAGAAATCTCGAGGTTAATTCTGAGCGAGGGGGATCGATTCATTGAATAGGTATACACCATGAAATTTTGAATATAAGGATATACTATTTTTTTGCTGCATTAAGTAGCTACAATTTCATACGATTTCAATTGAATGAAATGATTATACTTTCATTGTCAACTAGATCATTTTGAGTGAGTATATTCAAATATTTTGTAGTACTCAAGTTAGTACATAAGCTCTCTTTGCTTTTTTGGATGTTGCCTAGTCGGCTCTTTCCAATACCTTCAAGTACAAGCCTTGTTGCCAATTCAAAAACATTTCCGAAATATTCAGGAAATACCAACAAAAATGTTATGTATCTATGTGAATTCCATACGAATGCTTCTCTGAGGATCTGCCACTGCTACCGACATCTGCTAACAATCGAGGACCCGTCCTTACGCCGTTTTTCTCGATACTCGATATTTTGATAGCGTTCCGAGAACTATCGCGACAACATCAGAGATATCCTACGTGTGTTTTTGTTTTCCTGACGCCACTCGCGCGCTCTATAATTAGACGCACCGTTTATCGAAATAGCTTCGAGAAAAATTCCGCACCAGACTGTCTTCTCGACGCCCGACTTGCCCCTATTAAAGCTAACAGACTCGCTGAAGTAATTGGGTTACTCTGTATAGTGAATAGAGACGGACTTCCTTCTCATTAGGCGATCATATTATTTATCTCCCCAGTCGATATGCCTAGTAATGAGTTCGACACAGATAGAATTATCATCGTATGACCAAGATTCAATAGGTTTCCTGTGTCCACTACTGCGATTGATTACTTGTACAGGTGATTCATCATACAGGGTTATTCATCATACATTTTTCTAACGAAAAACTTCCGATCGAAAAAAGCTGGCATTACTTTTTATTTTTGATGTTGTGCCGATGCGGATGACCCATAATTCCATTTTAGATTTTGAGTTGATCGGCAGTGCTATTATGAATCCAAATGAATATGTGAGTTATCCATCATACTTCCAAAACCTACCACAAAACGATACTACCTTAATGAAAACACGTGGTGGTTATGTTCGTGCGTATAAAAATTGTTGCAGTGCTACAAATCGTGGTGAGAAAATTAGTTCTCGTTTTCAAAAGATCTACTGTTTTTGTCTAGCTAGATTTTGCAATTTATGAAATTCACCTATTGAATTTCGCTCATGAAGTACAATCGAAAAAATGGCTGCCTCTGTTGGAGGTCATTTCAATCGACCTCAAAAACTCCGAAGGTGCCGATAGAAATGTCGCTTCTGTTCCCGTAGGCTATATGTTCTGTGGCCAGGTGTCAAGTTGAATTCCGGAATATTATCGAAATTGCCGTGAACAGTCGAGTAAACAATGGTCTCGCTTTTACGCAGAAGAAAAAAGAATATGTTCGGAATTACCAACGTTTGGAAATTTCAACACATCTGCCATTCAACATTATGGACAATTAATTTGTTGGAGACAACATACTTAATGAATCTGGATTATTCTTCATCTCAATGATTCAGCGTATATTCAAAGAGAAACTCAACATGTCCCATCATTCATAGATATAGATGCTAACTACTCTATAAACAACTATCAGAGGACTATGACCATCAGAGCTAACAAAAAAAAAGTGGAAGTGTCTGGAACTAAAAGTGTTTTACACCGTTCCGGAGGCGAATTCAAATATTTACCGATCCAGCTTGTATCATTAATCAAGCCAATTAAGTTACTCAATTGCAGAGTCCAATAAAAAGTGTATGCCTCCGCAAACTGTATTTGCATTTTGTGCTACTTGCTCTCGAAATATTTTCTTTGGGTTGTCAGTCATTAGTAGTAATTCGATTGCACTCGAACGTAATTACACATCACACTCGAGTGTCATCGAGGGATAAAGATCTCTTTTACACATCGCCAACCAGATGAGGTTACGGAAAAGAAATAATTACGTTAATTTCATACAATTACGCTGCCTGGCGGCTCTTTGTAGTTCGGAAACTCTCCAATCTTATGTACCCACATGCAGGCTCCTTCAAAACGGCTGTACTGCGATATTACTTGTTAGAAGTCAGATGTTATATTGACAATTACAAAATATTTTCGTTTTATTTTGATACCACCTGATCAGCCTGAGCTCGTCTAGTTTGTATACCTGAACTGATGTAGTATAACCAACCAACTGATTTATATATGTTCAATATGTAAAATTCGAAGGGAATGGAATTTGTTGGAAAATGAGAGTTGGAAAATTGGGCATAATTACAAGCAACCAATGCTGAATTTCATGTAGGAACAACAATAAGTCCAACTCGTGAGTTCAGGATCGAGAAAAAAATAATTTCAACAATGAATTATTTAGAAGTAGAATGAATTTACGGAATCGATATGTCCGTCATAGAATACCAACGAAAGAATTGAATTGAAATTGAAAACTACCAGCCACTCAAGGTTGCAAATAATAGGAAAATTGAAATCAGTCTTCATATCGGATTTTCATATATTCAAGTCGCTTTTTTTTATCTTCGAATTGAACTGTAGTGAATGGATATTCTATGATATTAAAGCCTGCAAGACGTTTAAAAAGAGAGATTTCAGTTGATTACAAGATTTATTCACTAAAGAGTTACTAGTGAAAACGACAAAAATGATAATATTTTATTTTTGCAGAACACTATCTGTACACGATATTTCAACTTGACATCTGACGATTTGCTCATTTTTTTATTCACCTCATGTATTATATTTTTTACAGGCTGGTCCAGATTGTAGAAGCAATAATTCACCATTTGAGGTCCATAACCGAATCGCCAAATCAAAATTTTACAAGAATTACGTTTTTCATATACAGTGGCGTAGAAGGCAGGTCGAGAAAAGTGAAACAACCCACATGTTCTATGCCACTGGACAATTTTGACAAAAAGTCTACTAACGAGTACTTATTTCATAAGCAGTAGTTGTACCAAATTTGGACGAAAACGCTCTAATGTCCTGAGAGATATGCCAATTTTTTTATTTTGAACTGAACTTCCAAGGGCTTTATGTGCCTTGGGAAGAGTTTTGAAAAAAAAAATGTCTTTGCACTTATTTTTCGATGGACCATCGAGTGGTGAACCCTGTATAGACTGATCTGATGGAAATGTTTTATTTATCGTGGGTACCAACCTGCTGCTGGGTATATTCTGTCCCGCCGTCCCTGGAGGCAGCACGTGATGCCTCAAGTGCGCAGGATTCGGGGGCGGCCCCCCCGGACTGGGGGGCACCCCATCGACGCCTATCAGATCCTTATGATCCAGCAGATGACGCACCTTCTCAAAGACACCCAGTGTACTTTGGATTTGCTGTTTGACGGGATCTGATGTTGAGGACGGATTGACCTTGAAACAAAAAAACGAAGATAATGAGTACCCTGGTGTTTAAATAATGAATTTCAAGTACGAAACAGATAATAATGATAATAATAATTATTATAATAACAATAATAATGTTTGTTCAAAAAAATATGGATGGAAACATTAACAATGTAATTGATTAATATTTCTGGAAGTTGTATTTGCACGAGCTCATAAAGATTTTCGTTAATCCTTCGGATTTCAAAAATGAGAATTAATTTTGCTCGAAACAAATATTTCAATTATAAAATATTCAATCTTCTTTGGGCTCAATTTCGTTCTGATGAATGAATTTTGTAAATGAAGCATCCAAGGAGAGTTTCCTAATGGCAGCCAATAATAATAATGATAAAACACACGTTGACGAAAATGTATATACACTTTTAGCATCTCCAGGGCTTCTATTAGTCAGTCAGTTTCTAGGTATGATTATAAGGAAAAGGGCTACTACTTTTTCGTTTCTCACTATTTCTATCTCATATAGACCAGAGCTTCAGAGATCGAAAAATGTTTGGAGGGGGAAAGCAAAGCGATTTATCGGTTATGATTCATCATATATTGTTGAAAATGTGTATTCAAGTTTCATAACCCGGGGAATCTGATAGCGCGATAATGATTTTTTCCTGTACCATTTTAGGATAATTGTAAGATCTAGGAGATATAACAATAGGGGAAATGAAATAGTGCTGTTCCATACAGGAGATCTCGTATGTAAAGACGGCACGATCAATATTGAATTGTTATGATTTCGAAGCATGTCAATTTCAGAAGATAAAAAAAGGGTTCATAAATTTTCACCTTTCGCATCGAGAGTAAACTTCCGTTTCGAGCGAGGTTTCTAGTGCAATCTTTCTCACATGAATTGCACAAGTATTCTTCTAATGAACTATCAGTACTTCGCATAAATATAATTCATCGAATCTCATGTCACAACTAATGAAGGTAAAAGCTAATTATATCCGGATAATTAATATGCTCCTACAATATCAATAGATAGCTAATATTAATTTTATCGTTGAACATAAACGGTTCAATTAATAAGGCGTATCAAGGTTGGAGCTGATGACGATGTATTTTCGAAAATCGAAATGAATCCAGGAATCTGCTACCTTGAATATAATAAGATAGTCCGAGAAAAGAAGCTGACGATAATAAAACACACCAATAAGATACTACGAACATTACGAACCAAAATCAAAACTGTTCATTATTCATGATAGCGAATTACTTGAAATGAACAAGAAATAGTTGATAACCTTTCTGAATAACCTTGAGGCCAATCGTCCATACATTATTCTCGAAACAAACCTACTGTTAGTCAAGATTTCTCCAGCAATTAAATCTGCGATCGAGATGATGATCACGAAAGGTATGTTTTTCAATCTCATCAAGTGTAAACTCGTAAAATTTTCAATTTGAAGTAAACCCACTTCTACGACGATAAAACATTTACGAAGGAAACTATAATACGGTGCTATGGAGTTGCTAATCGAAATAGATGCATTTTTCTATTGTCTTTCGTTTCCATTAAAACCTGACGGTCTAGTGTCAAGCGATGCCGTTAGATGAGAGATAAAAGTTTGATCATCTGAGAGCTACATCAGAACTATGGAAAAATCCTAATCTAGTGGCAACGGCAGTCGATAGGAATTGTTCTCAAATTGAATAATAGTGTCGTTTTCAAGGAGTGTGTAATCACAGTTATTATTCTCAAGGAAGAAAATGTCGGACCGAGCCGCAGGCGAGTTTTGAAATCGTCCGAGAGAAACAGCTGCACGACAATTGCTTGTATCCCAGTCATACGATTGGTGAGGGTTGATTCTGAATTAATTGTTAGTCTTAACCTTTGATCATTATTAATTATTATTATCCTGAATCACGTAAGCCTATTCACAATTATCTTTCTCACTTATCTGACCCCGAGAGTTGTTTTATGATGTAAGAAAAGAATGATGAAACATATAACTCTAGGAATTACGGACAATAATCAAACAACGTCGTTGAAAAGAAGGAAAAAATAAAAAAATTACCGCTCTTTGCTGACCCATACAATGCAAAAATGTTATTATAGCGAACGACTATTGTTCACTTCATCTAGTTCTCATAAGATTCTCTATACGTTTATTGTACAACAAAAATTGTCAGGAGCTTCGTCTGAAGTTTGAATCATAAATCATAACAGTTGAAACAGACTAAGGTCAAGGAGGCACAGCCTACCTATGAAATTTGTAGCTCTATATCTGGTCTCAGCCCGTCAATCCTAGGAACTCAAGGATTTGCAATGTGCCCTCAACCGATAAATAGTGTTACGAGTCTGCATAATGACTTTCATTCGCCAATAGACAACGAAATAGATGCTTCATAGAGAAAGGCATATTATTAAATATTATTTGCTTAGGTTCATGATTTGTTTTGAACAATTGCAGCCTAATACATTGCCTAAGCAATGTGACAGACTCGATAAATGTTCTGCAGTGTATGTAAAGCATATATCTAATAATAACTATATGGCTAACAATGACAAGGACACTGAAGCCAAAAAAAAAAAACAAATGACCAATAATCTTATTTTCTCTTATGGCAATATCTCTTCTCACGAGACTCCCGACCAAGTATATTCCGAGTCATGATCTGAGAATATTTTCATGGATCTGTTCGTAAACGATTCGTAAACCGATTTAAGTTGAATCATCCAGCTTCCACTCACCGATACTATTTTTACCTCGATCTAAACTGAGATGAAGTCGAGTATCGTTCATATGATAACCGCATGAGAAAATAATCTGAACGATCGGTGATGAACTATCAATCTAACAAGACTTGGGCAAGGTTTTAATGACTCAATCCCGCAGGTGGCTGGTGCTCTTTGTTAGAAACAAAGTAGATATGATTTCTTTGGTTTATCGCTATTCCATAGGTATGTTGACTCAGGTGATGGGGGGTATTTACCCCATTTATTGGTAAATAAAAGTTGGATATCGGAAGGCAATCTGTTTCGATTGCATTTGGGTGTCACCAAGGGTGTCACTAAAACGCACTGAAATGGAAAAAAAAAACAAGAATAACACCTTGCAGTGATGTTATAAAAATCTTGCTACAAATTTACGGAATGAAGTCGCATCACTCGAATTTATTAATGCTGAAGATTAAATTAATGCAAATATAATTAGATCGGTAATGATTTGTTTATGATTACGACACAAATGTATATATATACAACGCATTTCTTTTGCAACAAGTTTCTATAATTGATAATATACTAGTATTCATTTATTTTTCAACTGCAATGATAATCGCGGCGGAAAAGTAATGTTTAAAACAGCAATGAAAATAAATAATTATTCTCTGAGCGAAGAAAACGTGCAGTCACTAAATAATATTTACAGTTAGTTAACAATTTCCGTCTATTAACGAAGCCACACAATATTTATGTACCCATTGTTGCCAGAGTGTATTTTCGATAACTTAATATAGATTACACAACACAAAAAAGTCGTTTCTGATTTCACTATGAGGTTCGTCTTGATCGATGATAATTGAAGAAGTGAAGAACACCCTATGTTTGAAGAAATGGTATATATTTTCTTAAATGCCTCAATGTTTGGAGTTCATAAAGCCTGAAGATGGGTTTTAAGACGAAACTAAAGTACTCTGTATCTTTTTTTATTTTTTGCAGACCAACTTCGTGTTTCATCGATTTCATTTTCTAGCAGAAAAAAAAAACAGTGATAGACTGCGTCCACGACAAGTATTACTAAAACTTCATAAGATACGCCTGAATCTGAAGTTCCCATAGATATCTCCATTTGTATGCCCGAAGAACCCAACTCGAGACCACTGTCACCATCGATTAATAATCACATCTCAATATGAACCGTTTTCCAAACAGTACTCATGGAAACAGTCAGGCTACATCTCAATCAAGATGTGCCACTCCACCAATCGGCTGCCACAAGGCTCTATGCTGGGGCCACGACAAGATTCAATGTACATACACGTATTTGCAACATCCACCTGTGGAAGGCTGATCAAACAAAAGGAATCAACTCGTACACTCTGCAATTTAACCTATACTTAAAATGGAGACCGCATACCTGCTAATTTAGGACACGTGTGTTAACCGAAACTCTGATTCGTGACCTGTGTCGGATCCTAAAGCACTTCCTGCACGAAAACAATGACTTTTCGTGTACGACAGAAGAGTCAATGCTTTATGAAGCGTATTCCAGTTAGTAGATGGTAGATATACGAGGCGAACTTTAGGTGATAAGGGGTCGAAACTTTGGATGATCTGGACCGCAGGAATTGAGTTTCGAGAGACATTACGAGAGAAATCGGATGAATATACAAATGATCACGAAATAATTCTATTAGTTTCCTTAGGCACGGTGCTGGGAAACACTAACAACGTTACTCGAAGAAATATGTTTGAGGAAACTAATGAAATTTTGCTCATCAATGCCCGAGAGTGGTCTTCGGTCAGGAAGCATTATTTGTCATCACAACCTCCAAATCGTGATATTCGATTTCAAACTGGTTAAAAAGTTAACTCTGTGCTGAAGTCTCATGACATTGATGAATACATATAGCGAGTAGGTAAAACTGTCTAATTATGCAAACGCAACATACTCTTTTGGCGATCTAATTACATTGATTACTAATGAATTGAATAATAATGACAGTTCGATTAAATTATAAAATAAGAAATGAAACTAACTTTTGCAGGACCTTTCTTGATTTGTTAGGAACAAATTATGAACAATTTTTTTTACGTGGCTGATATGATTCTGATCGTTTTCTCTTTTGGGTCTGAACAACAAGGACAACTGTCGAAGCCTCGGTCGAAGCTTACCATTTGCACACTTCTTATGCATCATGAAATGTTTTGACCACTTCTACAATGGGAAAGTATTGAAGTTAATTCAATATTTGAATAGATGTAGATGAAGTATACTATTCAACTCACGTATGACGCTTCGGTAAAAGCCACAATAATAATAATAATGATAAAAATCATAATAATAGTCAATTCCCACTATCCGTTACAATAGGTTGTAGGTAGTATTTTTTAACAAGTAAGTTGAGCATACAGTGGATAACTAGCGCATAATTGAAAAACCTTTTTTTTTCGTATCGACTTGAACAATAATAAAATAATTAAAAAAATCCACATTATTGACGGTTTTGCGATACAACTAAAATCACTTACGCTTGTAATGTTTTCATTTCACACAAAGGATGATGACACGCACTAGCTTCGCACGAAGTGTGTAATCAATGCGGTGGAAAGCCAGTAATTACTGGAAGTTGTGATGCCTAGACCACAGTCGGGTCAATTTCCGATAGGCGATCCGCTTGTTCTAGGAAAACCAACGGTTCCGGAAAAGCGGAAAAGCTACGCGAAACGGCATGAGAGAAAAACGTCAGCGACGTGGATGAATCCTCCCGAAGTTGCTCGACGATAATTATGAATGTCATAACAATGAAGACAATTTGGCAGGCGAGAGAGAGTATCTCGCTGACGTATCCAGTGCCGTACTTACAGGAGTTTGTTTAGGTTGGATTGCCATGAAACTCATTTCGGTTTATTCTTGTTGAAACAGGGCCGGATCAAGGCGGTACATTGTTTGCCACTCCGCGGTAATACATAACAAAAATTGAATATATATTGAATTATTGATTTGTAAATTTCGTTCTGGGACAACACCAACATGAAAAACCGGAGAATCATTTAGAAACAATACACTTCAAAAAGTCAGGGAAACACATGAAAAAACGGTGACGGAACTTTACGATCTTTTTCAAGTATAATAATACTCGTGTTTACCATCTATTTTCTCGAAAATGGTTAGTTGTATCAAAAAGATACAAGTTAACAAAATTCATGCCTGACAAGGTGAGGTAGGTTTACGTCGTTTTCCAAACAACTTAAAATAATTGCACATTTTTAAGACATTGATGCATATATGTAAACACATGTCAAAATTTGATTTTTTATTTAATTTTTATTTTATTTAATACGATGGATGGAGTGGGATTATGGAGCACATTTACATAGACACAGAAATATTTTCTATTCTACTGAACTCAACTACAAATAGTACATATATATGAATTCATGTAAATCAACTATTTTTTACGAGGCTATTTATTATAATCATCATAGAATATTTATTTGGGGTCTCCCATAATTATTGAACCTAGAGCCACCGGGTGAAGTTGAAATTTTATTTTCGAAAATGGATAATGGATCGAATGGTACGCTGTGATTTTCAGGCAAGAATTGCGAATTTGCCAGGGTCTTTGATGATGATCGGATTAAGGTCACTAATTATATAGCTGAAATGATTGTCCATATCAGAACTAATTCCGTATATAATGAAAATAAATATTGCCATTGTATAGCCTTCCAGCAATGATATTGAAATGACATCGAAACAGTTTTGTTCAAAAACTGGCGTTTCATCACGTACATTCCTGATGTATGTTACGCTGGCACAACCACTTCAACAAAATCCAAAAATTTTTATACCAGAATTTAGTGCTTTTTTGTTGCTAATTTGTTCCTCTTTTCGAAAATTTGTTGCTTGTGCCGAAACAGAAAAATCGAGTACTTGCCAGCTTCACGATAAGCTGGCACGACAACTTTTTCATTTCATCACCAAATTCAAAAACACATATACCAAAATGTAGCATTAATTTGTTGCTAATTTGTTCCCTTATTCGGTTGTGCCAGCGTAACATACATACATTCCTGATTCATGATTTTTTTCATGTTTTCTAGAATATCCTAGGAACCCCCGCAAAAAGTGGCAACGCCGTAGACAATTTCATGAGAAATTTAACCGACCTCGTAACTCCGTTCCAGATATTACAATTAGGGTAGGCACCTAAAAAAGCCACCCTATTCGAAAGTGGCGTATCCCGAGAGAAGTTGTTTCCATATGCCTTCAGGTTTAAAAAATAAACACTAGACACCAGAGAAGCGAAACTACTGTGCTAAATCTCTGTGGGTGCTGGGAATCGTTCCATATAATCACGAGTCTCAACGGTCGTGAGTCCGTCAGCTAGATCTAACTAGCTCAAAGCTCATTCACTATTAAATAATGTAATAAAGCTCGAGGACTCTAGAGAGCTGAACACCTTCCCGCGTTGCTTCTGATACCCTAATTAATTGATGGAATATTAACGAACTCCGGAGAACTTTTGCTCGACACGAAGAGATTTATTGGATCAGTTTGAGATGCTCATTTATCTGTCTGATACATCTCCGTTAGATGACTGTTCAATATAACTCAAGTCAAGTAGAAATTCAAGTCGTAGTAATTTCCCTAATTTTCAAAATAAAATTTCGAATTTTGCAGCTTTCATCAATAATGAGGGGGAAATAAGGAGACATCAGTAAGTATGCCTACCGTTGACACGTTCATCCCACAATAGAAAAAAAGCCTATCCCCGTTTTTTTCACATTTTGTTGGAACTGAATAATCCACCAGTTTAAATGACTTCAAGGAAATTATTAAACAACAATATGATCAAATCTCTTGCATTTCGAATTGACAATGTCCTAAAAAATATTTTGAGAATGGCAATCTCAAGGTCAAAATTTCAACACAACAAAATTGGCTGCAAGCGAGGTACAAAATTATCAGCCATACTAGCATTTCACCATTCAAACAATCAGGTATTCGTCTGAGATTTATCCAACCTGTCAATCAAATTGCAGTATGATCATACCCACGGAAATATTGTAACCTTTGAGGCCGAAACAACCACTCAAGATGGCGAAAACCGTCTCGACAATTCATTTCATATTGGCCACTGCACCATAAAGAACCGTTCACGAAAATCTGTGCAAATCTTCTCGAGCTTTTCATTTCACATGTTATACCTACTTTCTATTCTGTCGGATACATCTAAGACAGTTTCTTGTCAGGGTTGGCTTGAAGATATGGTAGGATTGGGCGATCGCCAGGGGCAAAACTTAACGGAAATGAATCAATGAAAAGGAGAAATCTCTTGATAATATCGCTGGATACCGTGAATGACGTGAATGTATTTTAGTGAAGATGTCGTAAAATCTATGATGCCGTCGCAAATTCGTGACATCGTCTTGACTGTCTCTTTCTTTAAAAGATCATATTATTTCAATTCGTTTCTCAACAAGATTCTCGCGATTTTTCGATTGTTGTACAAACAGGAACTAGTCAACACCTCATGATTTAAACAATAGTGCGTAAATTATTCAAGGTGAACAGTTAGGTCCATGCTCGTCAGGTAAAAACATCAATTGTACATCATCAACCAAAATGGAGTGTATCGATAAAAAAATTGGTGTTGAAATTATCTACCGTGTATAGTCTTGTATCATAAAAGCACAAAAAAATCTTCTATTAGCCAATATTTTTCCGAAATATATTCATATTGAAAAGTTGGAAGAGATCTCGAAAAAGGCTGAAATATTTTTGATCGCCAATGGCAACACGTTCTTGATCGCCGGGGCTGAAGAAGCCTTGATCCGCCCCTCGCTTTCGCCGTGCACCCCCGTTCCTTCGTGATATATTCGGTGTTTCGAACATCAAAGAAGGGCTCGAGGCCGAATGTATACCCTGAATTACCTGTTCACTTCTGCGTGCCTCTCGGTTTGCAAGATGGAGCGGCAATCTCTAAGGGATTGCCGTTCTTACGCCTCCATTCGCAGTATCTGGAATCCCGACAATAACTCCCAACAATAATAAAATAAGTGTGGAAGACGGGGAGATTTTTATGGTAAAAAATATCCTACAAGAGAATTATTTATTCATGTGATTCCAGTTAATTAATTTTTTGTTGACAGGTAACATGACTTATATTGAACTCTTTCATTATTTGTCGAATTCGATGCGTAATAACGTTGGTTGGTCTTACTGGAAATCTCGCTCTTTTCCCATTATCTATCATCATGCTTCATTTCATTTCAATTTTGTTACTGTATTGTATTGTTTCATAGCATTTAAATTCATTCGACTATAGAAACTCTTAGAATCATTACTATTGATTCTAATATTCAAACAATTGTTGATTACTAAGGAAATATCATTTTCTTCTACTAAATTCTGAAATGCTTGATTATTCATTCCCGTGATTTTGTACATTTCAAGTGATTTTAAGCAAATAATATCAATGGTAATTCATCGGTTATGAAGATTGTTGCATGAAACGGGGACTGAAAATATCCTCAATTCATTACATTGATTTTCCATGTTCATTGGACACATCTTCGAAATATTTCATTTCACACTATAATGTTTACAGTAAAAATGATAGGTTTTTCCAGTAGGTCATCGGAAAAAAATTTTTTTCGTCGACTTTGTTTCGAAGCGTACTCGATACTGATCAATAATGAGCCTTCGAGTTCAAGTTCTCTATCAATGAATGATTATGGAGTATTTAGACCCAAACATATACGTATTCAGATAACCGAGCAAAAATCAAAAATGAAGGTGTAATTGAGGTGTGAAACTTTCAAACTTTTTACCTTGACTTGTTGTGTTGTTGATTGAGTACTTGAAAGAGCTAAAGTGGCAAACTACAAAGATCTTTCCATGGTGATTACCACGTTATAATAATCTTATAATAATGGGCTACTTTCTGTGATAGTTGTTCTTCAGATTTACAAAGAATATTTAATGAATGAAGATTGCCAAGTGAAGTCTTTCCTGATGCTTACAACCTCCAAACTTTCAAGAAAAATTCTTCCTTCTCCCCCTACATTCCACCGCTGGCTAACACGATGTTCCTAGAACATTATAGGTTTTTCTTTCGTGTTGTCTACAGAATAAAAAAAATATAAACAAAAAGAAATTCATGGACATGTGCCTCAATGTCATGAAACCCAGCTAAAACGTCGAAATGAGTCAGTTCTTGCTGAAAACGTGCTGCCACTGACAACACTGATTTATTTAGGAGATACTCAACGCTGTTTGATTAATGACTTCACCAACTCCAGCAGCAGCATTCTGGATTAGGACGAAATTAATTCCAGCTCTTTTGTTTGTTTTTATGTTCTGTTAATTATCCTTTCGGGTGTACGACCGTCATTATGGATGATCTTTCGGTGTTTCGACGTCACATCCCGAGTTTGCATCACGATTATGGTGCGTCATGTGCAGTCATATAAACATTGTGGCATGATGAATTCAATTTATAATACTGAAAATTGTGACTAGCCTCCTGAATTCCTTCAGTTTGACTCGATTTTCTTCATTTTTTTTTCACTGAAAATTCAATTCAATCAATTCGAATCTTTCGACTCAAGCTCCACATTGAAAAATTCAAAAACATGAATGGAATCTTGAAATGAAACAAAATATAACAACAATGATTCATTAACAAGTAATAAAAGCTTGTTTTCGATTATTGTTTATTTATTCGAGTCCTCATAGCCACCTTCCGGCTCCATTATCAGATCAGCTTCATGTCATAATAATATTGCATTGTCACCCGATTTACATGTCAAATTTGATTTGACATCTAACGGGACAGGTGAAACAGGTTTTGACAGGACCATAATCACTAAATTCGTTCGCCATTTTGGAGCCACCATGTTGAATTTTCGAATTTGAAAAAACAACATAATTTCCGAGCTCGAAAACCCCCAGATACCAGTTTTTTAATCGAAACTACACTGTAAGATCGTCTTTAGCTAGCCATTCTCGTCTGACAACAAACAGCCTTCCTTTTCTAAAAACCACCCTCGGCGAGGCGTGGGCAGATGGCGCTAACCGCGAGTTCTTCAAACTTCAATTCGGTGCCCGAGTGGGTAGACATTATGAAATGAACGGTGGAGTGTTGTTACGATCCGGAGAGAGAGGCAATTTGTACCTAATTCCCGAGGAGACACAATCGCGATTCCAGTCTGTTTGTAGGGAACGAACATGATATCATTATCTCCTGAGTTTTGATAAGCTGTGCAGCGACGTCAGATAGGAAAATAATAATAATGATATAACATATAGTAGTACATGTGCAGTTATTCAGATAGTGATGGAAATTACGAGGGGTTGAAACATATGCCTATTTTCATTTTTCATAGGATTCGTAATATGATTTCAAGAGATTCCCCAAATATACCAGAAGAATTATTGAACGACTTTCAACGATTCATATAAAATTGATAAATTCCAGACGGTTTATCAAAGATTGAATTCAGAAGATTCATAAAAATTTGTGGCATTTCCCAAATGATATATTCATCAATATTTTTGAAGGTTTCCAACAGATTTGTGATCATCAGAAATCGGGAAATTTTCAGGAATTATTCAAAGAATATTTGCATAGGATTCATCATTATTTCCAACGAATATTCAAGATTTACCAAGAATTGGAATTCATCTGGTTTCTAGAAATTTTCAATCATTCTGAGAATTTTCCAAAAATTCACAAAATTGATCAAATTTGATTAATTATATTGTGAGAGATTTGTTAGGGTTTTCAATATTTCTATAGAGTTCCCAAGGATTGGCGGAATATTTCAAAAATTGAGAAATTTTTAAGGATTCATCAAGATTAGCGAACTTTCCTAAAATTCGCCAATATCCTTTTTGTCGGAATGAGAAGTGTGTGCTATCAATAGAGAGACTGTCACAAAATTACCGGCGAAAAAATCATAAACTGATATATTTAGGAAATCTCGAAAAACGAGCTGAGATTCCAAATATTGACAGAATACCTCAGAATTATCCTGTTTGAGAGAAGATTCACATTCGAAGAAAGTATTGATAGATTTATGGATGCCTGATATTAGAGCTTGATTTCGTAACATCGTCACTACTTCCATCAGTATTTTTCAGATTCGAAGAGAATGGCAGATTCTGAATCAGATCTTTAGATTTTCAAAATTGTAGGTTCTATTGGTGAGATTTCAAACAGACTGTCAGGGGTCTCACTCTCGATGTGTGTGAATAAAATGGAACATATGTGTCTACGTTTACGCTGGTTAAGTATGCAAGGTATACCTGAACAAGACTGATTCGAGTGACGTTACCAAGCGACGTTTCAGAAGTCTTACATCATTTTCAACTCGCCCCTTTATCCAAAGTGAACTCGCGACTGAAAACCAGCATAAAATCTCGTAAATATATCCATATTAATCACACATGTGTTGGGGTTCGAAAAAGCGGTACTCGGAAGGTATAATAAATCTATAAATCCGTCACAGTGTTCGTCAGAACACGTAGTGAAAGAAAAGGCTCGGATCCTTGATGGTATGCTTTACCTTTACATCATCGTATCTCGAACCGATATTTCACCAGTATTTCAGTGGTCTATCTTCTATCCCCTTCGGTTTCAGAACAATGCTATATATATATATATATATAGCTGCACAGGGTGGGACATTAATGCGGGTAGTGATCAATAAATGTAATTTTTTCAGCTGTCTGCTAAAATTTGGCTGGCTCAAAAAATAAAATTTAGTGGACATGTTCAGGAAAAAAATGTTTCATCATTCGATAATATTCGTATTTCTCTTTGACTTTGGCGCTCGAGGAATACCAGTATAGTTCTACTGATCCCGAGACTTTTGACCTTCCTATATTCGTTTTTACTCATACATACTTTCGTTGTTGTTGGATTCGTCAATAAACTATTTCACTATATGTCACACTCAGAGTTTATGACAGAGATAACAGTACCCTTGTATGAGCACAAGTAGCGAGAGACAGTAATTGAAGTAAAGATCAGAAGAACAAGTTCACCTAACCTTCGAATTCCTTTAGTCTTAAATACATGAAAATAGTTTTTCATTTATTTTCAAGAATATGATTGAGTGTGCCTGTGGATGCGCTAATCGTGACAGCCTCAACGTGATGTTGTCAATTGGATGTATTATAAAACTATTGGCAAATGATTTGTTCTGGAAGCTTCCAACAATATTCGTGACTTCGCAGTGCTGTTGCGTGTTTACGAACAAGTTTGTTGTATAAGTGTGATATTTCTAACTGTGATATTGAGATTGTATCAAATGCAGTTCTCTATTTCGTTCATATTTATCCGCCATAGCGGAATGAATAGAACTATTGAATTTTTTGCGTATCTATAATATGAAATACCAGTCACTGAATATATCTGCATCAATTCCGAACTCATTGGTCGTTCACAAAATGTTTTCATTTCTCAGTTCAATTGTTTTTTTTTTTCATTTGTTTAGTTCCGATTTCAGTTCTAGAATGATTATCATTGATGAAAGTATTCTAATGAAACGTGTGTAACATACTATTTTTCTAATACGAATCAATTTTCACCTGAAGTGATCACAATTCGTGTTGAATACAATTTTTTTTTATTCGTTGGCGGTGCTTGGCCACGACGAGAACACTAATAAAATAAATGAAACTTCAATATGGATCCAGTGAGGAGCACAACGTTGGTGGTAAGAAAAGTTGCCCGAATGGTTTTGAAAAGATTCGTTACGCACTGTGTGTATATGAAATTGAATTCCGAAATCTATTAAAGAATCAACTGCTTCATACTAGTTCAAAGTCCGTGAGTACTCAAATAGTATATGTATAATGAGTGTCAAATCGGTAATGATGGGTGGGAAGAAAAGATCACTATATAACTGACGCACGGGAGTACTGAGAAATCCATAAAAACCGCGATAAATTCGTTCAATTGAAATGCTGCTCATTCATTTACGTAGTCATCAGTTTTGAACACGGTTTATTATGAGAAAAATTAATTGGAGATTCTGATAATGATATCACGTACAAGACGGTAGATTCAGATATAGACAGATCCAACATGAGATTTTGAAATCTCAAAAAACGCGCTTGAATTCTGAAAAATGTCAATTGACTGAATCCAAGATTTCATAGATGAAGATTTCCAGATTCGATGAGAGATTTGTGGGTTTCAAAGATTGGAGCTTGGATTGGTAAGATTTTCAAAATGAAACGTAGATTTACTGACTAATTTTTTTCTCTTTGTACAGAGTTATTAGGAGCCTCAAGATTCCCGGAATGTTTTCATAAATGACAAGAAGCTATGCTGCCAATATCGACCATTCAATTGAAAAAGTTAACAATGCACCCACAAATTTCCACTGAATTCTACCGATTCTTGAGTGAGCAGTAGGAATTTCTCTGATACTCAGACTACTCCAAGGCGCTTTTATCGAATCGATTCAACGAAACGGGACGATTTTCTCGTAAATATATCTCATCGGATTCCAGGAAAATCTAATTTTCCGGTGAATATAATTTAGATTCCGGTCGTTCTAATTCATTAGCCTCGGCGATGTGTTTTCCAAGACCGCACTAGATTAATATTATTTCCACTTACCGAAATTAGTCCAGATTGTTCCAAACCATTTATTTGATATTAGAATGATATTGATTGAGTATGTAGACTCCAATGAAAATCAAACATATTTGCAAAGTAACCAGAGGTAAAATTGGGTCCTCCTAACGAAACAATTGAACAAACATTCAATGTCTACTGATGATGTTTCCAAATCTATTGTTGAAATTATAATTCAATTATTGTCACAATTGTTCGGACTCAAAATATGAAAATTTAATACGAGTTTAGCCATTTTCTGGGCTATTTCAATAGCATCAATACTTTCATTAGAACTCTCTCTGAAATTACCTACCCTATAAGAATAGTGATACTGTTGTTCAAGAATGGTTCAAGAGCGATCTATTTCAAGTTATATGTTTTCAAAACCAAGAGATGTAACAGTTGAGAATCAATAAAAAATATATAGTTGTCACTCAATTTTGATCTATACTTTCTCATTACAATACAGAATAACAATTCAAGTATAGGTTATCCATTTCAAAGACAATCAATCTCAATCAGTACAGGCCACACGAAAATATACAACTGTTTCAGATGGAACACCTCTTCATCAATAACTCGTTTTTTTTTTTCAAAGATAAATAGATATGTACTAACTATGATGGTTTAACATAATATTAGTGAATCGTTTGATTAGAATGGCTCAAGACATCTGCAGCCATAGCAACAGGCTTTATTTGATTACCAACATGTTATCGAGTATTTAAAAAAAAGCGAGCAGATGTACCGAGTGGGCCGATACATTTTTTCAATCGTAATCGATACAAGCCTACAGAGATGTTGATTATGATAATTATTGCAGAAAGTTGCTTTAATTGCCGTTGAGGTGGATTCTTGAGCACCGTGACAGTTATCATAAACGTCTTTATTGTATGCATGCATTAAGTTCAATTTCGTTTTTATTTTCTACTGGATTTATGCCCCTAAAATTGTTTTCCAAATCGGCTTCTTACTTTATGATGAAAGTTGAAGAAGAATAGTTGAAAGCCAATCCACAATTTTCTTTTGGTTAAACATTGATGATGAAAAATATCGCACCCCAGCAAGAATAACGTAACCCCTCAAAAATGCCACATTCTGGATGAAAAACACTTTTGTGAACCTCTTTCTGTAACGTGTTCAATAATGACCTAGTCAATAATTATTAGTGAATAATTATCGCCGCAGTGCTTCTGCGGTGTTAATTTTGCACCAATATGTGCATCCATAAAGGCACCGCGAAATATTGATTTGATCGAGGATGAGAAAGGCACAACTTTTCTACAAAATTCTCTGAAAGAGAGTCACAACTCGAAGTACAGTTTCACTTCACATAAAAATTATGAGATTCAAAAGTGTATAAAACTAGCAAGGTGATAACTCGATTCCTAACTGAAGCTATCTACATAATAGGCTGCATTAATAATTCGGTATAATAATGTAGGTGAACTTAATTTTTGTTGTACTGTAAAATAAGAATTCTTGAGCTTCGACGTAATTGTCCCGAGATGCAAAATGTGTAGTTTCATCACCAGTGGTGACAAGTCGATACGAAAAATCCTCGATTCTCCGATAAGACGAAAAATTTGCAACACTGTATGTTCCCCCAGTGATTTTTTTCGGTGGCGAGGGTCGGTTACCCACTCGAAACACCGAAATTCAAGGTGAAATATCAGGTCTATTACTGATTACTGTATCTACAGTTACGATCGAAAAATATGTTGCATTGAGAAAAGAAGACTCACCCTGATTGGCGCTTGGAAGAGGTAATTTCCGGGCGGGCCCGGACTCTCTTGTTCGGCCACCTGCGAAGACATCTGGGCCCGCGCCTGCCGTTCCCGCTCACGGAGGCGGTCTCTTTCCACGCTGAAACAACAAAATATCACATTAAAATATTAAAGATATGAATATTGAATATTAAATTTTCCAAATATTATAAATATTTCAAAAATCATTACCGAATTTGAATGATATTTCGACTTGAAATGATAATCAGAATTGAAATGAAGAATTGGATGACCAACTACGTGAAAAACGAAACGATTTTCTCAAGAACCGTCACGAAATAGTATATCAAGTGTGGAAAGTGACGAGAAAGTCACGAGTTGATATTTAGCAAGAGCTGCATGGCGGCGAGTGCGGAAATGTACACTTTCAACGAGTTATGTACCCTATTTTTCCTACGACCTTGTCATTCATTGAAATTTCATCGCAATCAGATGAACGGTACGGCAACTCATGAAACACACGAAAAATTCATTCAATATTATATCCCTTTATATATTAGACAAGTTGGTAACCCTGGCCACCAACGCCATCTATGAAAGTAATTCTCAGTGTTATTTAGCAGAACAGAAAGCTAGGCTACACTGAATTTATCTCGGAATTTATACAAGACAGTGGCGACAATTCAGTTACTATATATTATTCAAGGTTAGTAAATGAATATAAATAGTCATACCTTAGTGTACCTTGTATGCAATGATGATAACTGCCATAATTAAGTAATTTAGATTCAAAATATTATGTCACGGAAGTGTAGCCACCTTCTCACTGATTTCTGTTCAATATTATAATTTCGAATCGTTATACACTTTTTTCCCCAAATCATTCTGACTTTGAAGAAACAATGCAATTAATATAAAATATATACGAATTGGCCTCGCTATGTTTTGATAATCAAAATACAATATGGTGAGGATCGCCACAATAAAGTCATCGTCGTATGAAATAATAATGTATGTAACAAATAAAATATCAACTATAACTTTTTCTGACCAGAGTAGGTCCTTCAATTCCTCCAAAATGTTTCGAGTGTACTATCCAAATATGTATACCTAGTGTTTATCGTTCAAAAATTCACCGGCACCTCCACCAGCAGTCAAGAAATAGTGACGTTACTTTACAATTACTGTTTTCTCACAAGATTCACAACAATACAGGGCTACTACTACAGGAATCTGCCGCCGTCTCACAGAAAATTCAATGACTGAAATGCCACTATCGAGAAATGAGAACATGAACAAAAAGAACCACACGTTTGTATAATGGGACAACCTAGGTCCCTTCACATATTCGAATATTTCACATTTGCTCAAATTTTCCTTTGCCATCATTAGATAAGTAAGTACTATCAATTTCAATTAATGATTAACTCAAATCATCATCTGACAAAAAGTACGTCTTACGTGGAAAAACCCTGTACAACAAAATCGTAAGCTCACCTTGCATGCCAACGAGGGTCACCAAAAGGCCTTATAAAGTAAGGCATATTGTACAGCAATTTGTCACCCCAAGACATTGCGGGTACGATATCATTCACGCAACTATAAACCGCTAACACTCAACTACGTATAGAAGTCAATATTCATCGATGCTACCGACATATTTTCACTAGCGAATTCTCCCGGACACGAATCAACTGTCCCTCTCGACAGGTCAACAAGAACTGATAAGATCACATATACCTGGTCATGAAGCTTGAACGAGTTGTCTACCCAAATTTTATCGAGCCCTATGGATTAACTTGCAGGACACCACGCCCCCTACCTTATCTCTCGGTAATGATGATGTTAGTACTGCTTTTAATTGAAATTACAGAGAAACCTGAAATATCGGAGGGAATATCCAGGCATATGTACATAATATGCATATTTATTAGTATACTAATGAATTGTAACCTATCTATGAATCGATTCAGCATCAATATCATTGCCGAGATCATAATTTGACTTGTGAATAGGTAGTCTTAGTTAGTTATGAGTAAAAAATGTATAACAGTATGGTATCAAATTACGAAATTCATAGTTAACAGCAGATTAGAATTCTTTCAACACAAAAATAATTAACATCGAATGAATTAATTATTTGATATGTTGTGAAAGCAGTGAACAGACTAAGAGGTCACATCTTTAAATACATACTTGTATTCATTTTCTTTTGCCCTCTCTAAAGTGACACAACAGTTTGAGGCAAACTACAAACTACAAACAAGTACAAACTAGCGCATGACATAATTGAAAAATACTGGTATTATTGTCAATAAATATCATGTTTGTTTACGGTTTATCTGGTTTCAAAAGAATCTTCGATAAATAGGTAGAGCAAAACATAACTAGGTAGTCTCGTCAACAAATCAAGTAGGTAGCAAATCGTATCAGAGTTATCTATAAAGAAAATGGGTAGTCCGGGAATGTCAGATATCAACCGTCAGATAATCAAAATCTTTGTTTGGTTGTTGTAAAGTCAGCATTCGAAATATAGACAATCTCAATGGATAGAGAAAAAAAGTCAGTACTATCACCTCCTGCACCAAAAAAAATTTCTAGAAAATATTTCAGTACGTAGAAAAAAAACACGTTACGTTGGCCCAGACAAAAGCATTGACAGAGGCGAAGCTCAACAAAATAGTAAACAAAAACCTAACCTCAACTCAACTATTTGGAAGGCATCAAGTTATATAATCTTTAATTTTGATTTTAACTACATACAGATCGAACTTTCATGCATTCAGGTTACACCAAAAGCAGGTAGATGGGGGTGGACCCCTGAATAGAAAGATGGAGAGAAATAGGAATGGACCCCTGAAAACCATATTTGCGAAACGAGAAATCCATCAGTAGGTACTCGACTATCGCTATTTAGTTACACAATCTAGGCTTTTTAGTTACAAGGAAATAACACCAGCACCACAAAAAACAAACTTGATCGCCGCACGCACACAACATAGGTACAAAAGAGATTGCGAACTAGGTATATCCATCAATTTGAATAGCGAGTAGCACCTTTAAAAAAGTTAGCCAGTCCAGTTTTTATCACTAGAAAATGACCCATAAAATAATACAAATCGACGAAGGTACGGACAACTATGTTTAAACAGATTAACCAGCCGCACCGTTGAAACCAATCCATTTTTCAACAATAGACAATGGAATATATAAGTAATAATAAATTAATTCAATTCAGTTGATTTCATACATGAATGCTTAGGTGATAATTGAATTCACCCTTCTATAATTTTGTTTCAAACAAGACTTCTTTCTGCCTTCGTACCGAAATTTACTAATTTGAAGTAGGTAGGTAGGTACCTAGCTGTCTGATGTTTTCGAACACTAGCAATTGTTGGACAGGTCAGCCACATGCCATGTGATGGAGGGACTCAGGTAAGCACTGGTGCATTCGTATCGCATGAACAAAAACGTACCTAACGTTTTTCCACGATAAGTCTATGAGTGATTATATTCATTTATGTATTATAACATATATTGAGTTGTGGAAAAAATCAGCAATTCACTTCCTAGTCTTGAGAAACCAATATGAGAATTCAATGAATTGATTGCTTTCTATAGATAGGCAAACATGGCCTTGACAAAGAAAAAAGAAAACGGAAAATAAGAAAACTATCTAGTGCATGACATAATTCGGCAGTTAGACCCTAGGAGGATAACTTACCATGTCAGGTAATCCTTAACATTATCTGGAGTATGAAGATATGACGAAATCCTTGTAAGCTAATCCAAAATCGAGGTAATCCTTTCAATACGGCTCAACTCACAATCCGCTCAATCACTTTCACCGAAAAGAAAAATATTACGGCACTCTAGATAGTACGGCCCTGTACCGCAAGAAAAACTGGCACTCAACACTTCGGCGCACCAATCACACCCGCGCAAATCATGTTTTCTCGATTACACTCTATCGAGTGGCACCGTGTTGTTTTTGATTAAGGCAGGGGTCGCACGGTGACGGGATGGAAAAAAAGAAGAAAGGACAGCGCGAGGAACGTTTCAATTTGCGGCAACAACGGACGAGACGAAACACGAAACTAGAAAAGATACTCGACGAGAGCCGAGGCGGTGTGTGTCAGAATCGTGACGCGAAGGACCTACGTCACACTCTCGTTACCCGACAACGAGTTGGAGAGAGATGGCGAAACTCGCCAGGAAAAGGTTTACGCTGATGCCGGATCGGCGTCGGTATTTCCCTAAATGGCACGGGAAATACTATCTTAGTCATGCGAATTCACAATCGTCAAGGCCGTCACTTTATTCTGTATTTATTCATTGATTGATCGAGTCACCTGCCTAATCTGACGTATACTCAAACTGAATGGCATTGACCCACTGTTTTTCATGGTGTTCTGGCCACCATTTCATTGCTATTCGCTTTACAGAGCACAAAGGTCTCCTAAATTTCGAATAAAGGCTAAGCAGGATCCAACTAAAATATTATTATTATTAACATCTGTATTTTTTGTATATTACTGTATTTTTTCCACTACGAACGCTAGAACCATTCTGTATGCTGTATGACACCTGAGAAATCGTATTTCTATGCGTTATGAGACTCGTGCCAAATATCAACTTGTGCGAAATAAGTTACTTTCCACACGCGTTGTGCAATATACAATTCTTTACTAAATAATGTAAGCAAATCAGAGTGTACTTGCTGCATGAGTTCCGATTCTCGTAAAGAACGTCATTCTTCTGACAGCTCTGAGCGACTTTTCCAATACTTTCCATTTTATAGTATATTACGTAACAAGATTTGTAGATTGCATATAAGGCACGAAGTGAAGAGTGTGTGTAACTCCACAAGTGCGTGATGCGTTCGGTACTATACTTTTGCTACGACCAAAAATACAGTCAGTGTCTAAAAGTTCGCGTCATTTGGTTAGCATTCATATCAACGGTTCGACAGAAAATTTCATTATTGATAAAAATTGCTGCATTGTAGAAAACTTACACGTATATCGTCGAATTTCTGAATTTCAGAACGGTATACAAGGGAAAACTAAACATTTTGATTTTCATTTATTGTAAATTACCATAGATTTTATAAAAACATTTATGTAACCATTGATGTCAAAAACAATACATGGCAACATGGCATCAACCCAAACTATAATTTCACTAGAACTGCTAGTCTATGAACAAACCATGGACGTAAACAGATAAACCTCCACCGGTCGGTATGTTCCTAGAATTCATTTATACCTATTTAATTTGAATTTAACCTCAACCCATTATCGAATGAAGTGAATATAAATTATCTAAATAAATTTCTTTGCTAGATATGAATGCATACATAAATCGAGGGCTACATTGCTCGAAACGAAGAAAGACCCATACCTACTTTACATTTAATTTGAGTTCAATTTGAACGGTTCAACAACTCACAATCATTATTTTCTGCATTCATTACTTTTTTCAAGTGTTATCACAAACAATCTATGTCTAATGTCTCAAGTACAAAAATTTGGCTAGACACCAAGCCATCATTAGTGAAATACTGGAGAGGATAATGTCTATAATAGGTAGGTACATCCGGTTCAGGTTTGAATCGCCTTTTGTATTTGGTCAATGACAACCAGTTGGCGAACGTTAAAATGAAAGAGAATTCAATAAAATCTCGATATTCAATGAAAAATTGTTGAAAATAGGTAAGTAAGTTCACTATCAACAATGATTAGTATTTGATCGGTCTTTTTCAATATTGCTTTGCATCTACGAAGTCTCTTTGCAAGTGTAGTTATGCATGAAGCGAGGTTCTAGCAACCATTTATAGATATATGTAGTACACTCAATTATGAGACCCTTGACTGTTTGAATGAATAAATGAAAAAAGGCACATGAGGTGTGAAAAAACATCCCCAGGATTATAAAAATAGTTCCCGGTGATTCCACTTCCGGTTCACAGATGTCTCCATCATCATTATCAATTTGCCATCCCTTCTCAATGATTCTTCTACTCATTAGTTAATTTCTAGGAAGCTTTCATCAACTTGTCAATCAATCAGCATTTTAGCTCACAAGTAATATTTCTAAAGACACGTGAATTTACGTGAATACATCTTCAAACCGAGCGATGTACTACATATCACACTATCGAAAGTAGAACATATAATATTAACAAGCTTGGATTAATTACCTACTAGAAATTGTTCATACCACATATTATAAAACATTGACTCAACAATAAGAAGCAAATTAATGATCAAAAAACTGTACCTCATCACAATATCACAGTAACACACTTATCTTCTGATGATGATGAAACGAAATTATAGAAAAAAATCCATAAATCAACCAACATTTTCCGAATAAGAGTAGATAATCCATATAGAAATCGATCAACAGTATTCTGTACTGTTAAATAATACAGGAAAACAAAAAAGTTATGATGTGCTCGACTGAACATGACTTTTAATTCTGCTATAGCCTGAAGGCTCCTTCATACAAAATTCATTACAATTATTACATTCCCACTAAATTTAATTGTATTTGGTAATGTGACACACGACCAAATCATTAGTGTAATAATATAGTGAGTAAAAACATTTGATGTATTGCATGATGAAATGACATGAGTTAATCACTTCTGTAATCATAATCACATATCACGAAGACATTCATTGCATTCCGGAACTAAAATATTCATATTTAAGCAATGAAAAACAATTATCAATAGCTTCGTAAGGCGAGCCTTTTTCTCATTCTGAAGGAAATTTTGTTACTTTTGGCATCACCGAAATTCCCGAATCCTGACACAATAACGTTTGGCTGCTAGTCACTTGATTCAGGTAAGCATACTGGATTTGGGAGTGGGCAATCATCCTCATACATACTTGAATGCTGTCCAGAATTTGGGACACCGAAAAAACAATAGTAATTTATTGTTCACACGCACATTTCCCACGATCATAAGTCGTATACGAAAGCTACAATTAATACGAGTGAGAAATGAGCAATCCAAGCGAGTTATACACTATACTTTATCTACGGATATAACGAGTAATTTCGAAAACAACAGGAATAACTGGAACCTTAAATTTGATTCAATCATTCATATGAACCAATAATTGAGTATACTATAGACAATTCTAAATTTGACGCGGTAGCTTTTTCCCTTTATCAATCTATGTAGGATTCATAGGCTTCTCCTTGTCTTTTCATAATTCTGGAATCTAACTTGCACATGCCTGATTTTCGGCATTATTAAATCTCTTTCGCAGCACCTAAAGTTGATTTACTATCTATGAAGTTGTTTCGATTCAAATATTCTATCATGCACGTGTTTTCTCCAGAATAATTGATACCAGCCACGGTCCAACTCATAATTTTTTTTCAATGAAATGAACGCAAAAAACGAGAAACAGATTATAATTAAGAAATGCCTCGAGCAGATGACAGGCTGCTAATGATATACATCTAATAAGGAAGGTTATCTAAGTTCAGGGATACATTTATTATTGTTCAACAACTCGCTGAGTTTCCTATTGGTACATGAACGAGACTGGTTAGATTGAAACTAATTTTATATAGACTCCAGTAGAAATAAGTATATACAGTATATACATGACGAGCTAACTGAAAACACACAAATTGATATGAACACAGTCTTCAGGTATATTTTGACCTACTTAATTCCATTTTGTAGCCAGACATATTTCGCCGACATAGTCACTGGCATCTTTTTATACATAACCTATGATACCTGGTATCGTTGAACTCGTACATCACTCCTGACTCGTTATTCTTCCACTTATTCACCCTGCATTTCGAGTTTGATAAGACGCACTCTCATAAGCATAAGCATAACATGTACGGATAAGTTATAAGTTAGTGTCAGATATAGATGAGGTGTTGAGAGGTTGAATTTTTTAAGAATCAAATATATGGGGGAATTTGAATCTTCACATCTCACAAGGGTTACTGAAATGCAGACATAAATTGACAAACTAAAAATTAACGGGAGGAATCACAGATATAGATATAGCTACTGATATAATTAATGCCAAAAAAGGAACACCAGTGTCAGCGAAATCACTACGTAATGTCGTCCAATAATCTTTCAGACCAGATACAATAAATATAGATACTGTCTGTAAGTTCTTCGGGGAGGTTGTACATTCATTTTTCAGCTTTTAATGGGATTTTCCCTCCTCGTTTCTAAAAAATAGAGTATTAGTTATTAAAAATTATTGATATATGTGTAGTAAGGACTGATTTAGGATCTGTCCCAAAATGTCACTGCGTTTGAATTCTCACACACACACACACACACAGATATATATAAATGTATATATATATATATTAAACGGTAAATTATTTTCTGATGTTTGCACTGAAAATTCTTCTATTGCGTATTTCCTGATGGGTATTTAAATCGGAAGTACTTTAATGTTTCACACTGTATTCACAAGCAGAAACAAATATTCTCTTTCATACCAGTAATTGAAGATATTCAAATGTTGATTCAATTTTTTCCAATTTGTTTCATCGAATTCCAACACTCTGTATCTTTTATATCTTTACATATCAGTAATATTCTAATTCTCTGATGTTTATTGCCTGTACCAAAATAAAATAAAATGAAAATGAAATCAGTGAGAATGGAATGCAGCCAATATTGTCTATCATTTTCAAACTAATTAAACAATCATGTTCCTCCTGAATTCTAAGTAGATGAATGAATAAATACAAAACGGTCCATTGCGGTATCTCGCTCTGTACGAGCTATTGTAATAATATACCTGGTTCAGAACGTGAAATACGCAAACAAATAATGTACAATCAAAAATATTTACTCACGAACAAGGCAGTCTTCATATCAGATGACCAATCTGTTGAATAGGTATTCATTAAAATTTCAACATAGCAAACTTTTGAATTTGTTTTGTATTTTCTGAAGTAGGTATAAAACTGCATATATATAATCTCTTCCTTTCGGCCTTGAATATGGATTACTTGACATTTTTATTGTAGTTATTATGGACTTTACATATTCGAACGAACGTCCTGCTTTCAATATACATACAATTCAATCCTAAAATTGTATGGGATTGAAGTGAAAATGATAAAAGCGCTAGAGAACCAAACCATAAACTTTATGGTGGCAGAATTCTGCAAAAAATAATAACTATCCTATCATGGAGTATCCTCTGAATTACCGTTGGAATATCCCTAATGGTCAGTGGCCTTGAGCTATGAACGAAAATATCCTGGTCTGGAGGAAAACTTACATTATGACAATTTTCGAGTCATCATTTTAAAGTTGAGAATGACCTAATTACGAATCGCAACTAGAAGTAGTTTTTCATTTCTCATCGAAATAAAGCGAGATGCAAAAAAATTCAAGATACAAAAAAATTGAACGAACGTCAACGTAAGAAATATTTCATGTTGAAAAAAAAAACTGTGACGTCCCATATTTTCGCATATTTTCGTTCCAATTTCATGCAAAATCCAAATAATTGAATTCACACAATATTCGAATAATTAAAATAATTTAACGAAGGTCATCGTTACTTTGTTTACCGCTGATGACGTTTGTTGAATTGTTTCTGTTTATTTTAACGTCATTGTCAATTAAAAAAAAATGTCAAGTAACTGTTGCCATCAACAACCTCTGAGACCTAGCGCGAGATGTGGAATTGAATCTCTTACCGGATGAGTCAACTATATATGAACTCACATAAAGCACATATAGGCAAACATTTTCTGCCTAGGCAGTGAAAATACACCTCTTATGCCTGTCAAGTGTTATTGAAAAGCCACCTTTGATGACATTTGGAGAAAAAGTTTTTTGTGAAGTAGTTCTCTTAATGGTCGTCCATGAAGGAATAATATTGGTGGTAATACCGAGCATGGTAATTAACGACTTTATGGGAACAGTGTTACCTGACATCATAATATTGGGAATTGTGTGATCCGCTGCTTCCCTGGTGAATATACATCCTTGAGTTTTTGTTGCATTGAACTCTTCTAGATTTTCAGATTCCTATTTGAAAATTCTTGCTAGATCATCATTTATGCTATTGATTTGTCTCTGTTTTGTACCTGGTATATGGGGCGTTGGACTGCAAAAACTGCGGAGTGTATGTAGTTTTAGTTTTTTTTTTATGGTGCCACGGACTTTCACTTTATAGGGTTCCGGATTGTTAATGACGAATAGGTCGAGCGCATTGGCATGATGATTGTTGAGCCCGGGTATCCAAGTGGGATAATTAATTAGTGAGATACTGAAACAAATGCTAATGTTGATATCAAAAGAAGTTTCTTGTTATTGTATATAAACCTACCGAATTCAAGGAAATCGAAAACGGCTTTTTTGGTGAATTGATGAAACACTCGAAAATTCTGGAAAAGAGTTCATATGATCTATTCATTATCTTATTTTCCACCAACGAGTTCATTATTTCAAAATATTAATGAACCATGTAGATATGATGAGGGCAAACTGTATTTAATGAAGAGTACCTTGAGGGTAATATCTCAGAAAGTAACAGATTCACCAATGTGTGCATATTGGTTGTAGGAGTACAGAAAAATGAAAATTCAGTATCTTTCAGCTTTTTGTGGGATTTTCTCTCCTCGTTTCTCAAAAATGAAGTAGAAGTTATTAAAAATTATTTCAATATATTTGTAGTAAGGAGAGATTTGTGATTTGCCCCAAAATGTCACTGCGCTTGAAATTAAACCTTTAGAGACTTCAAAGAAATTCTCTATTCGTCAGTGACACCTTGTTATTCGAAAAATTTGGAAATATAAATATATTCAATAAGAAGGAAAAACTTCTACTTATCTTGGTGGAAGTTTCGGGAACGAATCTGCTCCCGTTCTCAACACAATTAGAACACATTTCTTCGCAAAATTTTTCAATGTTGAGCTGGGTTTGACGCTGAAAAGTGACAATTTGGCGGACGGAGGAATTCTGGTTACAAGGTGTTTTTAATTAATTGATATTGAATTTGCCACTTTCATATTCAGTTTTGAGAAGTGGGTGACAAGTCCAGTAATTTTAATATATGAGATGACTTGGAGTTTGGAAATCTAAACATGACATGTTTTCCATAGCGTTAGTACAAGTACCAGATAGTTCGTAGCGAAAAAAAAAAATAAAAGAATCGTTGGGGTTTTACGGTGTTCAGATGTTTTTCCGATGGAAGCCGTCATGACAGTCTCGACTATCGCCACCAGCACGAAAGCGAAACATAACGTTGTCATCGTAAACTATAAAAAGTCAATAATTTTTCACGACCCGTAATCGAGCAGCTACATAATGCGAACATGGAATCTTAATCCCATAAAAACGAAAGTGAGGCAACAACAGTCGAAGCACTTCAGTTGACTTCAGGTAGTTCGTAGTTCTTTCGACAAATAATGCTGCCGTTCTCGAAACGAACGAACAAGATAAAGAGTTTATAAATCTTCGAGTTTGGAGCGTTTTCTTCGTCAACGGCCAATGTGCAAGGCAGAGGTTTTCTTACTTTGACACGGTGAATTGTGAAGCTGCCAACAGGTTGAAACTGATCCAGCGAATGCCACTACACTTATAATATACGAGGAATGTATGACGTAACCAATGTCATTCTTGTCGAAAACTGATCCCTTCCGCTCATTTTGCTCATACATTCGATACAACCTTCGATAATAAACTCAAATCCAACACTATAATGAGAATATTTTTTCCACTACTAACCTGAGAAATCACCATTATTCAAAGAATTCCTATAATGAGAAGAAATTGTACCTAGGTAGGTCAATAGCGTCGATGAAATGTAGAATACACACGTAGATACCGATACCTATGCAATCAATGAAACATTCATACCTAACCGAAACGTATAAGAAATATAGATTGCCAATTCAAACTGGAAATTATCCCGAATTGCCAGTTGAAACTGGCAATTATGGATAATTGCCAGTTTGACCTGAATAGCCAATTGTCAGTTCAAACTGGAAATTATCCCGAATTACCAGTTCAAATTGGCAATTATGGATAATTGCCAGTTTGACCTGAATGGCCAATTGTCAGTTCAAACTGGAAATTATCCCGAATTGCCAGTTCAAACTGGCAATTATGGATAATTACCAGTTTGACCTGAATGGCCAATTGCCAGTTCAAACTGGCAATCAGCCCTAGTTGCCAGTTCACACTAGCAATTACGACTAAAATATCATCATGTCCGTTCAGCGTTGAACAGAGATGGTAACATTTTTTTATAATTGCCAGTTCAAACTGGCAATTAATGGTAATTGCCAGTTCAAACTGGCAATTTAGGGTAATTGCCAGTTTGACCTGACATTCATGGCTAATTGCGAGTTTAAACTGACAAATAGGGATAATTGCCGATTTAAACTGGCAATTAGGGCAAATTTGCTGTTGCACCATTCATGGCTGAATGCCAGTTGAAACTGGCAATTATAACAAAAATGTCATCATGCCCGTTCATCGCTTTCTTAGATAATCGACTCAGCTGAATCAGATCATGAGATGTGAATCACCCGATCAAATACACTCATCGCAGCTGACAACATCTACGAAAAGGAACGAGAAGGCGAAGAATCTCAACCGCATGTGGCTTCCAGATGTTCCTTCAGGTATTAAAAGTGCCCTCCTAACACACCTGCCGGTAGCTGTTACCAAAACACTCGTCTGCCTAGTTGGCTGCTCGCCAGATTGACTCGCTTCAACTTGCACGATCGTCTCGAAAGGGTATCGCAAACATACTTAATATCGGTAGAAGTTTTTGTCACCTCTCTCAACAGACCGCGTCATATTATTTCTGCTGTGGGGGCCAATCTGTGATTTCAACTCACAATTTGATTTGATTTAGATGTAAGCAGACTGTAACATAAGAACGTTAAAATATTAAATATTCCCCAGATCATTGTATGAAATGAGGCTACATAAATGCTTAGTTTCTGAGATACAGGGTGTTGAAATTGAGTTTTTTTTTTTCGTTATATTTTTGTAAATTACTAATTTAATTACTTATTAAAGAACCGAAATCCGGTACCCAGGGGATTTTTCGTGTTAGGAAATCATAATTTTGTATCAATTTTCATGTAGCGCCTAGAGGGCGCTGCGTACGCTGCCATTCTTGTGACGTTCTCCGATAGAAACACTTCAAATCTAGAACTAGAGATCATCGCCTCTCGGTTTTTAGCATCGTCGCATCGAATTTTCAGCAGACGAATATTTCAAATGGAAATTGAACTTGCGATAGAAAAAAGACAAGTTGTTTAAAAAAACGGTTTATTTTTCTAAATATTAACGTTCTCTACATCCCCTTATATTACAAAGCTACAAAGTTAATAAACTGTTATATGATATATATGATAATTGACCAATTATTTAATTTTACCATATACAGGGTCACTCGCTATCTTGAGACCATATAGTTTTCCTTCAAAAAATTATCGATGTCTCTCGAAGAGTAACTTCATTTGCAGAATTATTTTTTGAACACGTGTTTTTCAATATCTGATGTTGTCATAAGATGTAGACCCTCCTGAAAAATTTTTGGAAATTGATCTCATGTTGTTGTTGAACGTGCTTTTATTTGGTATTTATAATGATTCATTGAAGTTTTCAAATGAATTATGCATCAAGTCTGGAGATGCATTTATGTATAGAGTTAGATCTGCTTGATGACTGTGTTGCTAATTAGGAAATTAGTATTGTTCTTTATGATTTTACCCCGATTTCATTGAGAATACGAAACTAAAAATGAGTAGAATCATGACTCGATCACAAAAATGATCCTCTGGGATTATTTAATTAAACGTATGGTACTCGTGCAAGAAGCGAAGAACCTAATCGTCGACAGATCTGAAACAAAACGATTCACGTCCCCATATTTACACGGCGTGCACCATGAATATTTATGTTCATAAAAGATTCTACTCGAAAATTCCTTTGTTGCTGCCCTCGCTAGATATTGTGACCCATTACAGATGAAAATGTCCGATGAATTAAACATAATTCAACCGGTTGAATGTGGAATAATTCACCCGATTTAATATTCTACAGTCTTCATTTGAATCGGAATAGTTGTGAGCGTGCGATTCTCTTCACTGAATAACAGTTATACGGGGTAATGCAAATTTCATCGTCCACTATCGTGAAATTTTCCAGGATTATAGTGATAGTATGTATACTGAGTGTTTGGAATAAAGTGAAAGGAACAGAAAAGTGAGCTAGTTGATGTGATTTAGGATCGACTTGTTCGAATTGATTATGAGCCATTTATATGCAGGGTGTCCCATCGAAAACTTAACAAGGCAATTCGAAGGCATTCCTTATTTTAATTTCGAAAAACTATAAAACGTGTTTCCGAAAAAAACATAGCACTTGTCGATGTTGACTTCATTTTATTTCATATTCGAATAGGATTTTTCCATTCGAGTTCAATTATACCAGGTTAGATAGGGTCATGGCGAAAGGCTACGACGATATGTAGGAGTCAACTTGACTTGCATTAGGCATATTTTTGTCAGAATCCCCAATATCCTCTTGTAAACCTTGAATTTTCAACGTCAATTGTGCAGATGGCTTTTCAAATATACTGTATATTCGACATACAGAGTGAATTTCAACAAGGATGATCACAAAAAACTATAGAAATATGAGCAATTGTATACTTTTTATACAAAATAAGGACATCTTACAACTGATTACCAAATATATATAATGGTCAAAAATGGAAAATTCGCAAACCACTGTTTATTCGACGCTCTAACCATTCATTTTTCATCAAAAATTTTGTATTTTTTTCAGTCTGTGTATCAAATAAGTGTAAGTCTGAAAACTCTCTTCATAATGATATATTGAGAACATTGACTTATCGTGGCAATTTAAAATTAATCACTCTGTACATTGACAGGAACGCTTGTTTCATAGCCCGTAGTGATTTGAGACCAATTTGAAGTCATAGAAAAGGGCTATTTGAGAATTCTATGTCTCTTTCGAATAGATTCCATGCGTAAAAACTATAGATATGTGTCATTCCTTTCAAGATAATGATTAGTGTAACCTTCTGATAGTTAGTTCACTATCAGATGAACCCAATGTATAACGATTGAGTGCATCGAGCTGTGTTGTTACATAATTAAATATATTGGCACACTATGAAGTGATGTATACATATATCACTGCATGAGTTAATTTGAATAATCCACGTGTGAAATTATATGAAATATGTGCTTAATGCAATCAAAATTCGATATGAAAGTCATGCGTTATGCACATTCACCAGTTATGTTTGCTCTCAAATCATTAGCAAAGTTATTACCGAAAGTTACAAAATAATAGATTGATATATTAATATTCAAGTTTTACAATACGCTCTTTAGGTGCATGCTTTTTTTGAGTACGACGAGCAAATCGAGGAGTGCTCCAAGATAACGAGTGTAATGAATAATTTTTCTGTTTTTTTTTTGCAGCAATTTTTATTCATAAAAATTATGAAAAACGTAAACATACTGTTTCGATACGGATTTGATGTCATCATGACATGATTAGAGACGTAAAATAGGAATTTTAGTATGTTGTACAACGAGCACGGAATGGTACTCATTTTTCACGAGCATGAAATGATGCAACACGAACCCTTTTAGATCATATACTTTTACTACGATTATAACATAATATAACAACGAACAGAAATATTTTGAACTTCAAATTGAATTTCTGAGCTGTCATTGCTTATTGCACTTGTCTGTTCTTATAGTATATCTAATAATAGTATATATAATATAGATTGCTATTTTATCTACGTTGTTTCTATTTCAGTCGAGTGACAAACTACGGTCAATTCCTAACTCAAGATTGCGACGTGAAAATCGACTGTTTTTTTTTCTGTACCTACAAATTGCGACATCCCCGGCCATCCGTGGATTTTTTGAGTATCATGATGTACTACATTTATAAATTGTGATTGAACATATATGATGAAGTCATATTGACAGTTGTAGAAAAAAATTATTATGCTCCCGTTTATATCTCATGTCGAGTGCATAGTCAATCTCAAATTGTCTTGTCATTTCCTAAGTGTATGTAATTTCCATAAAAACATGTGCATGGACTCGCTGCTAGAAAATACACCATTTCCGATTGTTATATTATCATTCCGATAAGGATATATCCAATGGAATTTTCGGCTTGTACCTACACGTTCTGATAAATATGTTTGCCGTAGAATTCGATGATCCTGTTTGCGGTCATCGGAGTTTTGTTGTGTACACAGAATTTGTTGTGAGAAAATGATTTTGATGTTCCACTCGTGACCTTTGTAACAGATTACAGCCGGTATACACGCGTTGATATAATGTCATTTATTTTAAGAATCAAAGATGAAATGCGAGAATAAATAGTTCTCAGAAGTAAGGCTTCACCAAAGCTTAGCTAAATTATTCTAAAAAGTTTGTTGCACTCTCGTTCCTAAATATCGATCATTCTATTCAATAACACATTTTTATGTTCGTAAGCATCAAGAAAAATTCTTATTTTCAATTTAAGCTTCATTTCACTTATATGAAAGATTTATTGGCAAGTACGCTCTCATGATTTTTTGCCCAATGGAAATAAAGGACTAACAAATTGCACATTTCATTCAGTCTCTTCTATAGACATTCTATGTGACAGTCGTATATTGTTTGACTTCGACAATAGCTGAAAGTAAGTCAAGACAAAATGTTGTGACGAAACGTTTTCATTCCGTCTATCCTTGCTAAAACATCAGCTTGCGAAAACCATTGCTAGATAGCGTGTCGATAAGCATTTATCCCGAATGGAATGAAACACTACTACACAAACAATTACAGTTGCAACTCTAGTAGCAGCTAGGACTTGATTTCATAGACGGATGATGTGAATAGAATGGTTGGTGTTCCAACTACCTATCCTCAGCCATTAGAAAAAGTTGTAGACTTCTGCCTCCTCGATAATGTCAAATTTTGATCCCTTACTACTAAGGCTGCCCGAAATCGACACTGTCGGTCACTGTCAGTAAAAGCGGAATTGACTTTACAAATCGAGGATCGTATCTATAAGGTGGCTTTATAAAAAATTTCAACATTTAACATTTTTTATCATCCATCACTTCAAAATAAAAATATTTAATATTCAAAAATCATTCAAGCTTTGTAAATACTGAAGTATCATCTTTGACACAGAATTCTACAGAACAACTTGGTCTGTATTCACTAAATGATCAATTATTAAATGTTATGTTTTATATAAACTGGTAAAAGTAATGATACCATGACAAGAATCAGCAAAAATCCTGAAAACACTGACAATATTCTCATACTGTGAGAGATAACCTCAATACAGTTTTGCAAAAAAGCGGGAAACAGAACAGAACAGACACTCGCAAAACGTCGTCAGCAAATCTTGTGCCCATCTTATTTTCATTTATGGCCATCTAACAATAATTTCCAAGTTGGAAGTTAGGTTGTTGGAAGTTCTCAAATGATGAATGTTAAGTAAAAAGTCTTGAATGGTTTTATAACATGGACAATTGTATTTCCATGTTCCATCTGTCTTAAATGTCAAGTCTTAAATGTTAAATGGTGAATCTTAGGTGATAATTTTTTTTATAAAGCCACCAATACTCAAGCGGTGCGGCCTTAGTATAAGGTTGTTGAGAAGTTCACACTCGGATTTACAATGTAGTTTTTTATCGTTCATGAAATGTTTGATACACATTCGAGAATTCTCATTGGCCATTGAGGAAGGCGTGTATTATTGTAATTGTAATTGTAAAAAGACACAATGAACATTTCAGCCAGCCAAATGGTACTTAAAACTGTCAAATTCCATTTATTTAAAGATGGTTCAAGAAATGGTAACTTACTCAAAATTTTATTAGATTTTCCTACATATGAACCGAATGAATCAATTGTTGAATATGACCATAAGTATAGTAAAATAGTGAAACTACAATATTTTTTAATTTATGTAAATTTGCAATGTAATATCATCAGTAAATACCTGAACCGAAACCAAACGGCATCATAAATCATAAGATTAAGATTATCTTAGGGGTGGTTATTCCCTGAAAGTACGTAAATAAATATCAAGACAGTACAATTGCATCCATACATACAATAGGTCCAGAGAGGACAGACAAGTGATCCCAATCGGGCATTGATGACAAATTTTATAGATATCAGCTGCTTCAATCAGTATAATACCTCAAATTACTCTAGGACTCTGGCAAAGGATATCTAAAGAAAGGCTCCGAAAATGAAAATAATTATTTTACAGTTTTGCATCCCAGATTTCACTAACAAACTTTTTCTGATACCGAACACAACAAATAAGAAAATTTACTGGGCCGAGTGAAGTCGGTCACTTGAGACTAAATATCTCCGAAACTGGCAAAGCAAGATCACATAGGGGCTATTTCTTCAAAATCTCTCGATATGAGGAGTCTTGAGAAATTCATGTACGTATACCTACATTGTGCTCCATTTTATTATACTGCATAATCAAAGAATGAGATGAGAAATAAAACAATGAAAATGAAAACAAATTACTTATAGAAAATCATATCTATATCGAATTTAGGTACATCTCCATGATCTAGTTTTACATTTAGTGCGATAATAATCCGCGACGTTTTTTTCGTTTCCGGCAGTGAAAATGGCGAATATCATTTTCCCGTTCATTTGCTATTCATTGAAATGTGCGCGAACAGGTTTATATAGCATCACAGCTCTTAGTGAAAACGACAGGAAAAACGCTTTATCAGGATGACTGACAGTTTACGGAAGAAAGGAATCCGGAAAAAGGAAGGCGACCCAGATTCCCATTTTTAAATTATAAATGGAGAAGTGGTGTAGGTGGTTTCTTGTGGTAGCGGCAAGTGCTTCGGAGTTCCAAATCGATAAAATAGTCATCGATATATCTATACATCTTCATGTCTTTATTTTTGCAAAGGTAAAAGGCCAGTGGCGATACAATGAAAAAAAACTGATAAGGGGATTTTTTGTATCGTGATACATATTGCATAATGCATTCAGATCAAATTCTGTCTCACTATAGAGATTTCTCAATACCTTCAGCGCCAAAACACACCACCAGATTTCATGATTTCATACGATTCCTCATTTTCAGTTTGAAAGTGTACCATTATAGATAAACTTGGCCCATGAAATAATTTTCAATTATTATCTGATTTATCAGGCAATGTGAATCGAAAATGAACCCTGGGATCATTCTCGATATACGTTGGATTTGATTGAAACTGGATATCGAAAGAGATACACATGAAGGTGCTGAAATCATTTTTTCCGCCGACTTTGAATACATATTAGAGTGTTCAATTAACGTTCACGAATTCATCTATTTCCAAATTCTATCTTGAAACCATGCACAAATATCAAATCATAGCGCATCATCTGTCATAAATGACACAAACCCAAAACAATTTTCCTAATACATAATATTCAACTTGGCGAATTCAGAAATTGCATCGATGATGTTGTCAGATTTCTAATAACTTTTCAAATGATTCCTGTTGGTAAGGAGCAAAAATATTCAGGAAAACCCTGTATAAAGATGGTCTTTGTCATTTGTAGTATTGCTGGAAGACAGATGGATCAAGATGCAAAAATCCAGGCCGTTTTGAAGAAACCTATTATGCATGTCTTCATAGAACATAAAATGATTTTATCGTTTCGGATTGAATGAATTGTAAATAATTTATGAATGAAAATACATTCACTTCTTGAGTTGACGGTTTTTCATAAACTGAATCATTCTGATATGGCATAATGTTCTCTTGGTGACCTACAACATCAAAATCAAGTCATTTTGACACAAAATTTGTCAATATTTAATTTTCTCATAGTTGATTTTTCCATATTAAACTAAAATGCATGTTGTAAATAGACACATTATCCTTTTTCTATTTCGCAGTTGTCAATTATTTCAACTATTTCACAATCGATGCGTTGACAGCTTGAAACTGGAAACCATTCTGAAATTTTCATTATTTCATCAGTGTGGCCAAGCGTCGTCAATATTCCTTGCTATAAAATAAATCACCAATTCAACATTTGTTTCAGAGATTGATGCAAAAAAAGAAAAGTAAATGATATATATTTTTGTCTGTATATTGTATATTATATAATTAGCTTTGTCAACAAGTGTATACGTACTTATGGCAATAAAGCATTTGTGAATTGAATTGATACACGATTTGTAAGACATATTTGTCGCCCTTGTTCTCTAGGTTCCTCATCCTCTAAAAGAAACTCGTGAGCCAAAACAGTGTCTTATAAACAAGTAATCACAATATACTATTTTTCATGCCTTCTCTAGTTTTTAAATTAATTTTATTGAATTTGCATGACTGTAATATTGCCTACAGCCAACCGAAGGAAATAACCGATGTACCAATTATTCATTCAAAATGCACTAGTCGTTGCGATTCATTTCGTTTAAATCTTTTGACACTTCAAGGAAAAATCCAACGAAAAATCTATCGACACCAAATTCCTCAAATCTGGTGATAAATCCGCAGCATCGACACCACAGCATGCAGGTGGCCTCGATTTTAATGTTATGTTATTGGCGACATGTCCGACAGTGTCAACATTTTCACTCGCTTCACCGCATAAACAATTATTATCGCTGTTGTGAATACAACTTGTTACTCTCGGTACCACAAATCGATTCGATAATGTCAGGTCAGGACGAGCAAAATCACTTTTGTTTTTCGTTATCACCGGATTGCGGCTTGATTTCTGTATCCGATAACCGAGCCGATAACGAATCATACAGGGTGTTTTACGTTCAGAAGAACGGGGAGACAGATGAATTTGAAACTGGTTACCAGCCCATATCGTACATGCTCAATCTGTCTACGATATCAACACAGTGTTGCCGCTTGTATCAGAAAATATTAGCAACTTTGTTATTTTGAATGGAACACCTTGTGAATTAATCAATTTCTCAAAGTTGACTTCAATTCAATTTCAGTTTTTTTTCTATGTCTATTTCAAGCTGTTTTCGAAATAATAAGTCAACATCGATATTTACATTATTATTCAAGGCGTGAAAAAAATGTACGATTATTGACGTGTACCTACCAATTTTCGGAATCCCGTCGTCTTCCCGTCCTCCAGATACTCCTAATACGCCATCCACCCAGTACACGATGACAACATGTCTCAAGTACAGGTTGCTCGTATTCAAATCGAACATTTCTGAATTCAAACATCTATTTGAAATATGTAGTTGGCATAGCCATACTTCTATTATTCATATACTTCAAATAAGAAAACACAGATACTTTTGAATTTTTTTTTGTACAACTGTGGACTTGAATTAATCGGCTGAAATTTTGTTATTATAATATATTCAATACAATTTTACAGCATCAATTTAACCTGCTGGTTTGTATTCACATCGCTTATTATTGTCATCATACATTGATATATTCGAAATATATTCGAAATATATTCGATTCATATTCGTTTCTATTGTGAGATCAATCGGGAAACATGAGGTCTTTTTGGCTGTACCCTTGAAAAATATGTCCAAAGCATTAAACCGAGCTTGGCACCAAGCGAAACTTCCGTCATGTTTTGCAGCCAAAACTAGTTCTATCGTCTACTATCCTAGCAGGAGTTTCATTGCGGAAAGATCGCTTGATGTGGTGGTATATGAGGTCTCGTGACAATTACAATCAATGTTGTTGTTCCACAAGGATATGTTTTGGCATTGACTTTGTTTTCGCTGAGCATCAACAATCTCCTTTGCTTTGTAGACGATAGATGATACCTCTATATCTTCTGATGAAGCCAGAGGTGCAAGAAAATTGAAATGGGGATCTGAAAATGTAGTAGAGAGCAGAAGTCAAGCTTGCATATATATTTTTCATCCTCATATATATATTTTATATATATCAGGAGGGCGGATTACACAATGTCCACTATGATGATGTCAGTTCGTAGCACCACCAATAGAGCTGTCTTATCCAAATTAGTGTATGAGGAAACATCAATCATGTGAATGTAAATGGTGTAACAAGAAAAATATATAAAATGTGTCTGAAAAATATGATATTTTGACAAGGAATCAGGACTATAATGAAGTGTCCACTCAATGTCGAAGATCTCGATTCTGTAGAGTTTGTCAGTGTTGAACAGTTCACTAAATGTTGAAGATTTCATTGGATATCGAAGGAAACATCGACACAAGAACAGAGTTAATAAATTTGTTACAATAATCACAATACAGATGCAAACATGTCTAGTGTTTTCTCGGTTTTTTCAGAAGCTTTGATACGGATTTCAAAAAGTTTGATCATGATAACAAGATGCTTCGAGAATTACTATCCTATTACGTGTATCGTGCAGAATAATAAAACAACGGTATATGTAATGATAGTCGTTTCACAGCCTACAATATAAGGAAGTATTTAGTAGATGATAATACAATAGCCATATAGTATGTATCATCTTACACATTTAATACCATACATTATTGGCATCACATTCCTGAAAGTCGGGAAAAAACATGTGCATATTTCATAAGGTGCTTGCTGCAACTGCAACGGTTGTTTTCTGGGTGTCAATTAGTGGTTGAAACGTGAAAATCATACATATAAAACAGAATGCACGTCTATACGGGTGTACAGGGTGGTTCCTCTAGGTGTTGTTCTAGTGTAGTCTAGTCCAGTATAGGTCTAGTGGAAAGCAGAAGTCAGTATATACTTCAATTTCAAGAATCTCCATAAATTTCCCTATGTGACCTATCTTTAGTTCATTTTGAGATAAATATTAGATTCTATGGAACATTGTTTCTGAAAATGACAATATTATCCGTGTTGAAACCAAACTACAATTCAATTTCGAATTGGGCGATACCAAGAAGAAATTCAATTGAGATTTCGAGCTTTCCTACACGCTACGGTTTGAGCATAATTATATGGTCTTCTACATTACATCATAATAGTGACTAAAGATGAAAAATTCTTCACATTAGCAAACTATTAGTAATATTATAACACTCTTTGAGATGAAAGAATGAATGAAAGCTATAGAGCGTCACGTTTCCGAGTTTGGACAAGGATTCGATTTTCATAATGGAAATACCTATATACAGGGTGAGTCAAAAATGTGTACCGAGCTTTCTGGGGGTGATAGACCATTAAAAAATAAGTGTAGTTTGATGATTAAACTCATGGCCCAAAATGCATATTAAGGGAGATATATCCTTCCAAAGTTGATAAAATTAAAATAATTTCTCCGCATAACTTCTGAACGATGAAAGTCACCCGATTGAAATTTTGTGCATGAATGTGTTTTCAAAATACATTTTTTCGTCACACTTCCACATTTCTGATATTGTTATAAAGGGTGTTTCCAGAGGGTGAGTCATGATTTTTTGTAGAAAACTTTTTTCCTTGTATTATTTTCGGTGGAAAAACAGGAGCATTCGATGGATCGAATAAAATTACATGAAAAAGGTACTCTTATTCAAATACAAAAAATTGAGCCGTTCGTGAGATATTTGAGTTTTTGTAGTTACATGATATCAGCAGATTGATTTTATTCATCGCGAGATTCATCGGTATAACGATATTTCAGCAGGCCATGAACAATTTTGTTTTTAATTTTGTCGATAATATCACCTCCCTGTGCCACGTTACTGAGCAATAAGTACATAGCATAAGTCTGTCCCAACAAGGTTTGAATAAAAATAAAAGTTTGATAATGTTTTTGGTACTTTTAATTAATACATAATTTTGAATGGAAGATAAAGGCAAAAAACAAATTAAAGAAGCTGTTCGAAATGTCCACCGTTTTCGGTTATACATAATCTGAGGCGTTTACGTAAATTATTCATCAAACCGTTCATAGTTTGGTGATCATTTTTCAACAACGTAAATTCGTTCACAATTTTTTGCCTCAGCTCCTCAACATTCCGAATTTCGCTTGAATAAACCCTAGATTTCATGTAACCCCAGATCGAAAAATCTAGTGGATTGAGGTCAGGTGAACGAGCGGGCCAGGAAATAGGAGCGTCTATGCCTCGTCCTATCCACCTATCAGGAAAATTATCATTAAGCCATTCACGTACAACTCTTACATAATGAGGTGGTGCTCCATCATGCATAAAGCAGATTTCCCTACGTATGTTGAGAGGAATATCTTCTAATATCGTACCTAACTCATTTTCTAAGAAGTTGAGGTACATTGCACCATTCAGAGACCTTGGGAACATGTAGTATCCAACGAATTTGTCTCCTAAAGTCGCAGCCCAGACGTTCACTTTGAAATTATATTGAAAATGCGTTACTTTAACAACGTGTGGATTTTCGTCAGCCTAGAAATGAGTGTTTCGCGAATTGAAAACACCGTTTCTAGTAAAAGTTGCTTTGTTTAAAAACTCAGGACATCTTCGAGTTCGTTCCAGCAACTCTCGCAAAATCTCAATCTTATTTCATTGTCTCGTGGTAACAGTTCTTGTACCTGCAAATAATGATAAGGGTGTAGCTGTTGCTCTCTGAGAATCCTGGTTACATTCGCTTGTGTTGTGTCTATTCGTCTTGCTAATTTCCTTGTACTTATTTCCGGATCCTGTTCCACAGTAGTTAATACTTCTTCTTCAACTTCTACAGTTCTCGCACTTCTGGGTCGGCCACCATTTCTATTATTGGTTTTCAAACATCCTGTTTCACGCAGTCTTTGTACAATCCTCAAAATTGTTCTCGAATTTGGAACGCGTCGAGCGGGAAACATCTCTGCATATCGTCTCACAGCAGCATTTGCATTTCCGAAGCACTCGCCAAGCATCAGAAGCATCAGTTTGTTCAGAGAACGAATAACCTGCCATATTTCTTAAAATCTCAGTTGATAATCGCAGTGATAAATGACACAGAAAAACCACACGAACAAATCGACTACAACAATGTTTACTCGAATGTTGATGACATGAACGTCAAAATTGAGAACAAAATTATTCATCATGGCCTGCTAAAATATTGTTACCGATGAATCTCACGATGAATAAAATCAATCTGCTGATATCATGTAACTACAAAAACTCAAATATCTCACGAACGGCTCAATTTCTTGTATTTGAATAAGAGTACCTTTTTCATGTAATTTTCTTCGCTCCATCGAATGCTCCTGTTTTTTTACCGAAAATAATACAGGGAAAAAAGTTTTCTACAAAAAATCATGACTCACCCTCTGAAAACACCCTTTATAACAATATCAGAAATGTGGAAGTGTGACGAAAAAATGTATTTTGAAAACATACATTCATGCACAAAATTTCAATCGGGTGACTTTCATCTTTCAGAAGTTATGCGGAGAAATTATTTTAATTTTATCAACTTTGGAAGGATATATCTCCCTTAATATGCATTTTGGGCCATGAGTTTAATCATCAAACTACACTTATTTTTCAATGTTCTATCACCCCCAGAAAGCTCGGTACACATTTTTGACTCACCCTGTATATTATATTTTTTCTATCAGAACTTCAAGTTTTAAACGAAAAGAAAAGGTGCAGTTCCATGATTTTAGGAGGCTTTGGAAAACAATAATAACGCTTTTTATCAATTAATCTCAAATCTCATTCGTTGATCGATTATAAGTTTAATCGTCTCAGTTGATAATATGCTCGTTCAATTTTTCTTTCTTCCATCTGGGAAAACGTTGAATACATACTAATAGTTCGCTAATAATAATAAATAATAATAAATGTTCTTCAGTGGAAATGAAACCAAATGGCCATACACTGAGGTAGAAACATTTCGTATCTTAAGAGCGGGGATTCACTGCCTACTTCTGAAACTCTGTCTAGATGGCGATGCGATGCCCGATCGTAATAAAATATGATTATTTTCCTAAGGCTGGTGCCTTATTGTAGTTTCCTCCTTTTTGGTCAGTTCGGGCATGTTCTCAATAGGTGTCGGTATACTAGCGTCGCATCGAAGTAGAAGTTTTATATTATTTGGTTGCTGTTACTGTCCGCGCAAGATAATTATATGTATGTTGTTTTTATAGGTCTGGAGTCTCGATCCAGACAATGTGAGTATTTATTTATGTCGCGGGTCGCGCAGCGTGGTAGAGCCGAGCCGACTACTTTGACGATATTTATCTTTCTCAGAGATAAATCTTGATGGCTTTGGCAGAACGCGGGTATTTCGCACTGAATTTTCATCTATAAGAATATGAGGGGTATTCCCGATCTCTCGTATTCCACCTCGTATGTTTACGAATTTGACGTTTCGTATACAATCCAGACAGGTGATTGGTTGACATACTTACGAAACGTCAATTTCGTAAGTATAAGAAGAAAAATACGAAGATCAGGAATCCCTAATATCGAAATAAAAATACAAGCTCTCATTTAGTTTCATCAAATCTTGCAAGTTGAATTTGACCCACTTCTAATCGTCCGAATGAATAGGAATTTGGCAGGTGGACATAATTTTCACGACAAGGCATTATGAAATGAAAAAAATTGCGGACGAGTTTTGTGGTTATCGTCAGATTTTACTCAAAATCGATGTCTGGTGGTCTTTGGAGTCGGAAATTAGAAGTTTTTGTCAAAAATAGAAAATTCAACATGGCGGCTCCAAAATGGCGGAACACTTATTTTGGTCTGATTCTATTAAAGATTTGTATTTTGAGATTTTCGGGGTCATATCGATATTATGATTATTTGTCAAAATCCCGAAATTCAACATGGCGGCCCCGAAATGACCATTTTTTTTTCATAATGATCCCAGTCTATTCGGTATCTGGGGTATTCGGAAGAGATTATAATTTTTTGTCAAATTTTTTGTCAAAATTAAGAATTCAACATGACTGCTCCAAAATATCGGAACAGTTTTGTGATTATATCGTAAGATTCTTTTCGAAATTTTCATTTGGGGGTTTTTAGGGTCGGACATTATGATTACTTGTCAAAAATCAAAATTCAACATGACTTCAAAATGGCGGAACCGAGGGCGAAACAGTTTTGTGATTTTGGTCAGATTAGATTAGGAATTTTCGTTGTGGGGTTTTCGAGGTCGGAGATTGTGATTTTATGTCAAAATTCGAAACTTCAACATGGCGGCTCCGAAATGGCAGATATTTTTTTGATTTTGGTCTAATTCTAAACTAAATTGCTTAGTATGGAGGTTTTTGGGGCCGGAGATTTTTTTTTGTTCCACCTGTCCCATTGTCTGTCTGTCTGTAATCATATCATGCAAGTTAAATGAATGAACAAAATAACAAAAATTAAACAAGCTTTCATTTGTTGTAACAAGATGAAGAGCTGGAAACTGGCACCCCGACCGCCCGCTGTTTATACATGGTGTTTTATTATTGTTGCACGAAACTTCGAGGTCAGATTTGTTGGGTCAAAATATGAGAAAAGTCAGAATGAAAACCAAACTTATGCATAGCTGTTGGAAGAAAATCTGTGATACTCGAGGAAGCTATTTAGCTACAGCCGATCGATCAGCAAACTAATCGGATAACTAGGTATACTTACAAAAATCGGATAACTTATCGGATAACTAGGTATACCTAACAAAAATCCACTGGAAACATTTCTGAAACGAATCGATCTTGAATTTTCGTGCAGCATTGATGACACACCCTGTATAGGCATTGCAGAACCGAACAGATTGAAGTGTAGGTATGTTTTTCAATCGTTTCTACTGGCCTGTCGAACTATATGTATATAATATATCGCGACGGCTCTGATCGAATTCGACGGAACAAAAGAATTGAATATCTTTATTCGCATATTTATTTTGTATTGGCTCTAAACCCATTCTGAATTACTTCATCGATATCGATATCTGCTTCCAGGATGATAGTATATAAACATGGTTGCAACGATCACCTTTGTGTACCTACCACAGTAAACACCAAATTTGTGTCAGGCATTTGAAGAGTTTGAAATATAGTATTTTTGAATAGTACAATATTATAACAGGTATTTGATCTCGAACACGTGTTCTTGTGACAAAGTCGCTGTAGGTAGGGAGGTGATAATAATAATGATAATGATATTATTGATAATTTATTCACCTAAATGAGAAAAAACACAATGGGTAACTAACAAATAACAAATGTAACTAACAAATAAATAACAAGCGAATAAAAAATAATATAAAATAATATGCGCGGTAAGCAAAATGAACATTCTATCGATAAACAAAAAAAGTAATGTTTTTGTTATGTCATTTCGAACTATGGCAACAAGAAAATGTAAAGTAAAACGCACTAGTATGAAAGTTTTTCACAAACGCACATTCGCATCAATGATCGATGCGATGATGAATGTAATGATATTTCAATTGAGAATTTAACTGATGATATGATCACATATACATGGTGCTTATGCCCCCACTTATCATATATCTAGGTTCATTCCGCATCCCGATCTCTCAAAATATGAATCCACTACAATTCAAGAAGATCAAGTTTATCGACTTTATCGTTTCATATCGATGATACCAATAATATCGATAACAACGACATCATCGAGAATTATCGATGAATTTGACAATCCCTAGACATAACACAGTTGAGTCATTTCGATACGATGAACTTGAATTAATTTTTCTGCGCACAAATTTATTATCATGAAATTGACATAGGTATTTTCATCAGATCGGTCACTGTAACGGGTCACCGCTTGGGTATTCTCGTTCCAGACTGCTATATTTTGGATAGCCGTCGACAATGAGCGAAACTGACTAGAAACATGTCTCATAAACACTCATAATGCTCATAATTGAAATATTCTTGGTCGTTGGAACTCGTTGGAAAGTGTATTTCAAGCACTCGTTACATTTCCGCACTTGTCGCTACACGGCTCGTACTGAATATCTTCTCGATGGCGTATTAGAAGTATCTAGAGAACGGAGCAGAATATATTTTTGAAATTTTGGGTACGGAAATGGGATGTCAAAATCTAGCTCTTGAAAATATTTTCACATGTGCAATGTTGCCAGATCTAGTGTTACTAAGAGCAACTTTTGAATTTCAAATGGAACACCCTATATATCATTAGATTCTCGAATTCTGAGACATTTGAATTGATTGTTGATTTTCCACGGCGAAAATGCGACATTTTTCTTGCCAGTTACGACAGAAAGCTGAAATTTCCACAGCGGCTTCCCAACACACAGGTATCTGAGCAGGTATCTTATGAATTCTCGTGCATATTGAATCAATATTATACAGGGTGTGAAAAAAGGTGCGTCAAACTCGGGTACAAATAAACTCCAAAAATTCGATTTTTTCAATAATTTCTATCATCCATTACCTTCCGAATGATATAATATGTCCCTTCGCCTATCTTCAACAGTTTTTGAATTATAGGATTGAAATGGTGAAGTTCAAGTAATGGGAATGGCATATTTATATACGAGAGGAAAGATTTAGAAACCATTCTCCATTCATGGTCAGTTTACCATGATAATACCAAGGGCATGCGGAAAATTGATGAAGATATTTTATGAGATATTTCGGAAGGAAAATAAAATTTGTTCAAATTTGATTGTAGTGGGCCACATGACTCAAATTTGTCAAACACAAATGATGATTACCTAACAATGACAATTTTATCCTGGTTTATATCGATATAACATTTGAAAAGAATCGACTTTTTCGATCTTATTCGTGCCCGAGTTTGACGCACCTTTTTACCCCGTATAATAATAATTCAATATGCGCCAAACCTAATAAGATGACTATGTTTCAAGTAGCACTCGAGGAAGCAGCAGTAAAAATTGCAACATTCTGACAGTATTGATTCTTAGGTCAAAAACAGTGAAAGATAGCTATAGGACATCCTACAGCAAATATGCTCAGAATCTTCTTCAGAATCCGAAAATCTAATAATATATATGGTGTTCCATTCGAAATATCAAGGCTCCCATTTGCGTAGTCAAAATTTCAAAAATATATTTCTCATATATTTTTTTGATCTGATTATAAGTCTCGCCTTCCCCAATGCTAATGCTAGACCTTGTTTATACTGCTATGCCCGACCATGCTAATTGTGAAGGCAAAAGGCAAAGCAGTTCGCACAATGACTGAGTCATTTACCTACGGCAAAAAATACGCCACTTGAGCGTTGACTCTGGGCACCGACCTGTACCCGAATTCACCCGAGAGGTATGAGAGGAGCGGGGTAGGTAACGACTCAAGTGAGCCAGAGACCAGCAAAAACGATCTGCAAACTCTGTACCAACCAGTGTTGCCAAGGGTATAAAATATTTCACAGCAAAACAGTAGTTGTAAATAATTATTGACTTCCATCTTATTGACAATTGTTGCTCTATTGCTGAACCCCAGCATCAAATATTTTACCCCGATAGTATGTACAAGGATCATCACTATATTCTGACTCATAGTTACCACGCACGTGGGCGTGGCTAGTGTGACGTCAGCTTGTGAGAAATTTCAGAATATTGGTGTTATTGGGCTATATTTTGCGTGTGTTTACTGTTGCAAATCAAGAAAATATCTCTTCGAAATAATCAACATTGAAGTTTAAATTTGATTGAAGATGAGCTGCCCAGTGTATGGTTGTAATGTTGACAATAAGTGCAAGGGCTTTGTGTCTGGTACAAAGTTTTATAGCTTTCCTAAAGACAAGGAAATGCAAAGTGATAGGAAAGAACTGTGTGGACGACAGGACAGACAGACATTGTCGAAGTCCAGTAGAAGTGAAAAAATTGATATAGCAATTTTTTTTGACGCAAATATTATTTAATTTTCATTGGATATCCTCGAACTTGCGAAAATTCCGAGTATTTGGCAACACGGCATCAATATTTCTACTTCCACGAGGAGTTTCATAGAGGTGATGAAACGATATTTTATACTAATTCTTGCTCCATAACAAATTAGAAAAGAATTATACATAATGAGTAATATATAAATATGATTCAAGAATCGAACACATTCGTTTAACTTGTAACCTTTCGTATCATTGAAAACGCGGGTCGATGTGAATGCCATCTGCTGGTTGTTTACGTGTCTACGTGTGTACCGCCGTCTATTAGGTAGGGTACGAACCAGTACGAACCGGTCCGAACTCGCAAATTAATGTTTTCTACTTCATCTTTGAACGAAATTCCTTCAGAATCTAACATAATAAACCATAAATAGCGTCCTTGTGTCAAATTTCAGATTCAAACATGCTTTTAGTTCGAAGGAAGGCATTTCAGATGCTGATATTTTGGTGAAGCATTCCTCAATTTTGGTTCCATAGAATGAGGTAATTTCATTTGATTCTGAGACACAAATTTTACAATGTTTACATTTTTCAATGACCCATAACTTTTTTAAATGGAAGAGTTTTGACTCCAAAAAATACTCATTCCCTAATTTGAACCTTCCTCTTTACACTAATTCAATTACTTTTGGGTTTGAATCCATGACAAGGCCGGAAAGCATGCTGAAAAAAGGGTCTGCCAAACCATTTTGGTGAAACGCCCGTCTTAAATGATGCAAAGAAACCTCGAAAGATACCAATGGTGACACCGAATGACACTTAATTTGGATAACCCTGATTATAGTCTATGGCTAAGTTAACTTTCATCCACCAGTTTCGTAGCCGCCACCTCGATTCTGTTTGTTAACTGGACTCATCAGAATGAATTGTCAACTGTCACTGATGGAATAGATTATTCACAAGATTTATAACAGACTCATTGAGAAACAATGAGAAAAATTCGCAGAATTATGTACCTATAAGAGTTCCCTCATAGACAAATGCAATAAATAGTTTTTTCGGGACATGTGGAGATAACATCATGCGTTTTATTGAATTCAACCACGCAAGAGATGTTTGGAATAAACACGTGTTTTCGTATACTGATCGAGAAGAGATTGTTTTGAAAATCACCGGGTATTGCTTATATTGTATGGTTATCCGGCAGTTTTATTTATCTCTGAAGATAATTTCGTTTTTATAATAATTATATACATTATCTCAGGAAAGATAAACAAAATTTCCTGTACACAATATTGGGTATAACAACTTTCAGAACATTGCACAATATAGCAATAAATTATGATTATATGGTAATAAATAATAATTCAAACAATAGAGGTATCGAGATGCAAAATGAATTGATGCCCTATTATCTTCATTCTCTCCATCAAGAGTCATCAACAGGGTGATGTTTCATGAGAAGAACTCATGAAATTGATAAAAAATTCCATCCATTGATTTTATAGGAATGAATCAAGGAAAAGGAATGATCCCATGAAATTTCATAGAATAATCAATTGAATCATCATGCCCACTGTCAAAAATTGTGAACCGACACATGTATCAATATTGAACACAAAACGAGAACAATGATATATTTTGGCAACATGGCGATGGAATACTCATCTAAACAAGCGTGCGTTACGCAAAATCTAACGTCATAGAAAGTAAACAACTAAACTGATATTGAAACTTCAGAAATGATTATTATAATGATTATAAAATATATTCAAATCCAATACACAGAATTTCTAACTGGGAGTGAATGAAAAACAGAATGAGTAGAAATAATGGAAATTTTCATTTTCCGTCCAAACTTATCTCACATCTTAAACTTTGGTCACTTTTCTGAAAACTGGTAAAACTTTTGAAATTATTATCAGTCTGTGTGACTAGCATAGCCGAACAGAAAAAAAAATAAAAAGATCTAACCTTACCTAACATCGACTACGCGTTGCTCGAAATTCATTGGATAAAACAAAATAATGAAAAGAACCCTTTTTAAAAAAAAATAAGATAAAAATTATTGCTATGCTTGTCAGGGGTGTTTTTTAGGGTTGAGCTCACACTTCTAACTCAAGAACTATTTTGATTTGGAAAAGTCTCCTGTTATGTATGATCTCGATATATCAAAACTTTATAATTCTTAGTTTCTAATTACGCAGATATTAATAGACTACATATTTTCATTCAATGGTAGACAGTGGAACAAACGATCATAAATCCTTACTACATTCAAGAGACAAAAATTTTCACGTCACATAAAAGTGAATGAAAAAACGCATTCTTATTGGTTTGTTTCAGGAAAGAGATTCATCGAACAAGATTTATTCAAATTTGTAGTCGAGTTTATCATAGAGAATGTATTCTGGCTCATAATTCCAACAAGATCAGTAGAAAATGTTCATCTGTGTGTATTTTTAGCGACGAATTGTAATAAAATAGGTGGCAACGGGTCCATTTGAGACACAGATCTAATTAAAATGCGGGCGACACTATGATATCTGACGTCAAGATGTTGATTCATTCTCGCTATTAATCAACCATTTTAGTCAGGAATTTTACAATAATTATTGAAAATCCGATATTTCAATAGAAGAGTAACAAATTATGGCATGACTTTATCCCGGTATGTTAAAAAATCATTCAAACGTAGATCTGGTACGATTGTTCTTCATCTGGCAACATCTTCAACATACACCATTCCTCATTTTGCGTTTGTTTATACCGGGTGTCCCAGAGCTTTTAGGCCAGCAGATATTTCAGTTATTTGCAGAAAATAAAATTTCGTGTCGTAGGAGACCATAAAGTCGTTCAAGCAGCATAGCAAAATCCACCCCCTGGCAAACAACCCCCGAGAAACCACCCCTAACCTCTGCTTTTCAAATTGCACCCCCTGGTTGTTTTGGTTCAACTCACAACCCGTTTCATTTCTCATTCAATGATGTATCATGGCAGCTAGAATGGCATGCAGAATCACGACAAATATGATTTATAAGCTCATCTGTATTTTGAATAATACATTATACTACAGAAATTGTTCAAAATGGTGCCACTTTTAACACCAGTGTCAAGGAAATGCATTTTAGACACTGGCAGCATGCGTTAAAAATTATACTTTCACTGACGTTTGTATAAAAAATGTATGACGTGACTGGCCATCGCCATCAGAATTTTCTATTTCACGAACCAACCAATCTGAACGAATTGAGGCCGAATCTAGACCGTATATTTTTACTCGGTTTTTCCTCTAGTCTCTCATGAATATAAAGGGGACTGTTTTCATTCTCTCTTTATTTACTTCCTCCAGGTGCCAGGTGCATTGTGTTCGCCAGAGGCGCACAATTTGAAGGGCTCTGGGGGTTAAATACGTTATTTGAGAAGGAAAAGTGCATACCGAAGTGAGATGTAGTTGTTTCAATTCAAGAAGAAGAATTGATTTTGTAACAATCAGTATATAACATCTCAATAGTCAATCATTATCATTTTTCTACCTTCGTTTCAAACATTGACAGAAATAAAATAGTACAATTTGTGATACATTGACTATCTCGACAATATCTATCTCAAAAGAGGAATTTCAAATATATATATATATCAGAAATTTCGATTTTGTTCCTGGACTACAATGCAAAAAAAATTATGAATCATAATATTCCTTTATTTTGGTATAAACAAAAATCAAACTTCAGTTAATACGAGGTTTAAAATAACAAAAAATGAGACAAAAAAATATATACTACAAAAAGCGCTTGATAAATTTTCGAATAAGGCATCATCACCATCATCGTCTTTTCTGAATAAAACTAGTCGTTTGATGAGATCCAGTCCGCGCAAGCTTTTGAATTTTCAATCGGTATTTCGATTTAAATATTTGAGAATGAATACTAGTTCACTCGCGCCTTCGTTGCCCAGGCGATTTCTTAATTTAGATTAATATAGATTTTTTAATTCGGTTTTTATTTCGTTAAAAATAATCAACGAAGATTGAAGAATATTTCTTGAAATATATATATATATATATATATATATATATATATATATCAGTAAGCAAATTTACATGGAAAGTATTTTGTTAACTTTGCGTCCGGCAATCATTTTTTTTATCTGTGGACAACACGAAAGGGCAACCTATAATGTTCGAGGAACATCGTGTTAGCCAGCGGTGGAATTTTGGGAGAGTAGGAAGGTGTTGGAATTTTTCTCGAAAGTTTGGAGGTTGTAAGCATCAGGAAAGACTTCACTTGGCAAATAATTCCATAACTTTGCCGTTCTATTGATGAATGATGCTTGGTATAGCGATGTTCGACAGGTCTCGAGCCTGACAGTGTAGGGGTGACCAGCTTGAGCTCGTCTGGTTTGTCTACTAGGAATCGCGTGTGATGGCATAATAGATGATATTTCCGTTGAGCACCGACCGTGAAAGTACCTATAAAAAAGGCATAGATCGCCGACCTTTCTACTATGATCTAGAGAGGTCAATGATTTGGTGAGTGTTGTATCATCGACTAGGCGAATAGCTCTCTTCTGAATTGAATCTAGATCATAAGCAGTTGCTGGGATGTGAAGTATCTCTTCGCAAGGAATAGAAAACTAAGTTTTTGTGAAGCAGTTTTCGCAATGGACCTCATTGAAAGCATCAACCTGTCTTCGCCTTGCACCTCTGGCCTCGTTGGATGATATAGGGGCTCGAGAGGAAAAAACAGAATGAAGTGTACTATCATCTGCAAAGCTATGAACTGGGCTGGAGGTCACATTCAACAAATCATTGACGTGGGGCAAGAACAAAGTTGGTGCCAAGACAGAGCCTTGTGGAACACCAGCATTGATAGTCATTGTATCAGACGATACCCCGTCTACAACCACGTAGAGTGATCTATCTGCAAGAAAACTCGATAGTATGAGTTGATCAAAATATGTTAGCAAGGATTTTGAGAGGCTTTTGGATTAGTTTGCGGATTAGGTTTTTCGTTTGGTTAAACTTAGACATAGAGACAAATCAAAATCAGACAGAGTATCACCTTTTCCTTGCTTATTTGAAGCTTCTATTCTTGATTCGGACACCCTGTATAGTTTAGAAATCACTATGCCTTGCTTACAATGAGCTTTCGGTTTAAATAGTACGAAAAAAAAATGAATTGAATTTATAATCATCATAATAATGAAGTGTGCAACATAGCTGTAAAATGTTTTGAAATCTACATGGAAATTTCCATTGGTGACTTGGCAACTGTGGTCACCTAGCTACAGGTCTAACAAATGAGCAACAACGTTGCAACGGTGACTTATAAATCACTGAATGTGATTCATTCAACAAATCGAAACCTTTCCTAATGGTGAATAAATAAGATCAAGACCTCGGTCGATGGTTATTTGGTTTTATTATCAATAAAGAATATCTATTCTTAAGACCAGGAGACTTGTTGTGAAGTTTGCAACAGTAAATGTAATGTTTGTGTATTTCATGATTTTAGTATTGATGATTTGGCAAATCTGATATTCAAAAAGGTTTTACTCACAAAATTTTCCAGATGAACTTAAAAAGTATTTCATGGAAAAATTACAAATTTACCAATTAAATCACAACTAACGATTTTCGAGTATAAACTATACCAAACCATACAAGACTTGACTATATCTTAAGAAGAGTACACACCTATTTGGAGCGATTAGAGACACCATCTGGGATGAATAACACATGTGATCAGGTAAATACTGTGGTTATTTGGTGGTTTTTTCCTCGATACAATAGCGAACAAAAGGAATGGAATAAACTCGCAACATGCAGCGGTCGAGCATCCCTATAATTTTCAGAGACTCTGAATCAGCCGATTCGCGATGTGAACGAACTGGATTTTTATAATGCTTTCTTTGCCTCCCTTTTTTTTTCAGTTCCTGTTGAATCAATAACGCGATGGACTCGGTTTATCGGCAGAATTTACTGACCAACAATCGGGCATAACTATTGGAGTGCGAGTTGATGTACAGGGTGTTAGTTTAGACAGCACAAGAAGCAAATGCCAAAAGGTGATTTCTTAGGATATCTGATACCAGTACAGTCCTGGTTCTTCAATACTCAGTCATGGTTACCCCTGACAAGCAACCAGTACACAAAATGTTCTCGTTTGGAAGCACAAATACAAAAATTAATCTTTCAACCGAAGTGTAGATAAAGTGTAGTATTAGACTCGTGGATTCTTCGTAGAAATCTGAGGATATTCATGAGAGATTTTTTTTTATTAGTCTTCTAATGAATTATTCAGTCATATCTGAGTCATTTGAATCTGAATTCCGCAGTTTCAGTAATGAAAATGCTGGCCATTTGAAAAAATACTATTCCTCAACTTTATGACGCCACATTTTTCCTCCGATATTTCCGAAGATTTTACATAAAAAACCCACAACCTTTGCAATTAATTTTTTTCTACCACCTGTGAGATGGATGAAGGAATTTAATGAATAACTGTCTACCATCAATCTACCACAATCATTTCTCGAGATGGCTACAATCAAGGACACATAACATACTTGCAACAAATAAGACCCAGCACGTTATAAAGCCAATGTTTCATTTTTACGACACCTGTAATTGAATAAAACCGTTGATACCCAAGACAGATTCGCATTCGTATCCTATCTATTCAGATTATTAGATAATTTTCATGTTTTTTCTGTGACATAACCAAACTTTGTGCCTGGGCATTATTATGCGAAAGCTCTATTTTTTCCATGCCAGGATGTGGCATGTGTCAATTTCGCAGGCTTGGACGTCACGAGCCTTGACTTTGAAATCGAAGGCACTTGAATGGAAAAAAATATGAGCCTGCATGTGTGGGCTCCAACTCCAACTTTGTGTAGAAACTGTTCATTATTGGTCAAAGTTGGCTTTCATGTCCCTACCTTGACTTTTCTTTTAATATCTTATTATTTATTATCAATTATGCACCATACTGTATGTATTTCATTTAAATGATGACCAATAATGAATAGTTTGGACAAAAAAAACCTATAGTTGAAAAATCTCGATTTTTCATTACTCATAGTTTTGTAATCATTCCCGCTAGACCCCAAGTGTGATAGATCGATGAATTCAGGTTTCCAGAGGAAATCTGAAAATGTCATGAAATACAGGGTGTTCCATAAAAAAAGTATAACTTTGATATGCCACGAGTGTTTAAATCACCCTGTTTAACGCAAAAGAATTTAGAAATGTGATACTCTTGAGCATAGACCATCTTTGAAATTTTTGTTGATCTATCTCAAACAGCGAAGCCGTTATTTCAGTTTTCCACACTATTGACTCACCCTGTATATTTATAGGTTTATGTTAGCATTACAGAACACGAGATAACTTGTCTAAGAGACGTGAACAATGAATCGAAGTATAATGCGATCATTTGGAAGACACCGAGAAGGACATGATATTTGAAAGTTGTATTTTTTCATACATCTCCGAAATATTTTTTGCACTTTAGAACAATAGAATCTTTCCCTACTTGAAATTGCTGTTTTATTCCAATATTAAAATGGCTATTTCAATATGGACAACCCTGTATAATTCAAAATGAATCGTGATGAAGACCACGGAAGTATTTTAGCACAATTGGAAATTCCTCAAACAGAAGTGGGAAAACAGTTCTGGGAGTATTAAACTGAGACCAGCTCAAACTTTGGACAGATTAGGAAAGGAAAGCTCAAGCTCAGAGATTTACGGCCAACTACGATTCCGAACGAAAGACCGCAAAGTAAACATAAAACGCCATGAAATGTCTTCAATTTTCTCGAGAGATCAAGTGCGAGCTGTTTGTTTGTTTGGAATCCGAATCCGATTCTTTTCTACCAACACGTCGATATACTTTGTAAAAATATATTGAAACACATTGATAGCTTGCTGATCAAATTCGCATCAGTGAGCAGCAAAAATTTTCATATTTTGGAGAAATCATGGCCAATCAGACTCAGGTCAGGCCTCTCTTCTCCACTGGGAACTTTGGGCAATTGCTCAGGGCCTTAAGATCTATGAGGCCCGTAGTTCCCGTCAGATTTACACATAAAAATCAACTGCCGTGTGGTAGTTTCCCGCCAAAACTACACAATGGCTCGACCGATTTGAATATTTTTTTTTCTGTTTCGAACAGCTGAAACAACGGAAATATCGAAATCGGAAATTTTGTATAGGAATTGCCAATTCGGATTACTTTGAATAGATGGCGTTCGTGTGGTTGTGTGAATTCTATTTGAAATCGATTTAGATTTGGTTGAAGCGAATTCAATTAGATTTTGCGAAAATTCATTTTGTTCGGCCATTTTACTGAGGAAATTGACTTTGCCATAATTAGAGAGCCCAGGTGCACAGGTCCTCCAATTGATTGAAAACGGCCCTGATTATATTGATGAATTGAATATGGAATCACATCATACAGTGAGCACGTGCAGGTTGTAATGAATTCAGTGAAATATCTATGGAGCAATTAAAAAAACGATTTTTTTTATAGTGCCATTGAAAAGGGCTCATTTTCCTACATACAGAACGATCAAAATTTCAATGGGTCACATTGAAGAAAATAATTTCAATCAACTAACTCGATTGATTTTTTACTAATCAATTAGTTAGAGTAACTTATTTCCTAGCCTTTTCGCCAAAGTATTCAAATAGATGTTCAAAGTGCCTACCACTTATTTGCTGAAAATGAGCAAGAAGATATTCGAACTCCCTAATTACAATATTCAACATCTGGGGAGTGATCAGTCTGTTTTCCTCTGTAATTCTTTTTTTCGGATTTACGCTTTCATCAGGACGATTCACCTAAACTTTCGATGTCAGATAACCCCACAAGAATCAATCGAGTGGAGTTTAGTCTGGAGATCTTGCTGGTCATTCAATTGCCCCTCAACTGTTGGGGAAATAAAAGTAAGGTATTTCCGGACAGTGACGAATCAATAAATAAATGGATGAATGAATAAATGACTGAAATGAAACACTTATAAAAAATTTTTCGAAATTATTTTTTCCTCAGTTTTTTTTCCAATGTAATCCATCAAAATTTTTATCGATCTGTATGAAGGAAAATTAGCCCTTCTCAATGGCACCATCGAAAGTTGGACCGACCATGACGAAAAATGACGTCATATCTACGACACCGATGACGTCACATGACGCTCATCATGTGTAAAAATCTGGGCAATATAAAATTAAGGATGAAGTGTCCGAGCGATTTTTTTTTTATTGCTTTGTAGACATTTGTATGTATGTATGTCATCTCTATGGAGCTTCACGAAAGAATCTATTCTAAAATTAAGTGATTTGACTACAATGTTTCGGAGCTGAAAATATTGTAGTTTTACGAGTTTTCCAGTCCATTCTTCTGTCGAGTTTGTTAATATGTACATGCCAGATTCACAAAAAGGTTGGCAAGATTTTGAAGTGGCAAGGACATTAACCCAAATTGGTGTATAACAGTTGTTTTTACAAGGATTGATTGCACCACTTAGCACATTTTCCAACGATGAAGTAATGGTTTTATAAAAACGATATGCCCTTAATGTCGAACAACTATCGAACAATGAGATAATGTCCGCGATAAAAATGATGTGCTGCCAATGCCTAAATGCTTATGGAATCCATTAGATACATACATTGAGTTAACCGGTCCGCAATCATAGACGGAAATGAATTATTTCTTCGAAACATGAATTGTATATATCGACTTTTGAAGACAATGATTAACACTTCGATCTGTCGCTAATTGATTGAAACACTATCAGTTACAATTCTGTCTTATTATCACTCAATTCTGAGAAGTAAGTCCCGACTCTGAGATACATAAATCAAAGATGAATTATGAGATAACAAGAACGGAAAGGTACTCATATTCACAAGCATGAAATGTTGCAGAACACATAATTTAACAAAAGAAATACCTATCTAGAACTTCATTTCTCTTCAATTATTTCAGAACTGTCAGTACTTAATAGTGTTGACCTGATATGATATTATATATTCTCTACTAGATCAAGCTAAGAGAGAGAGGAATTGAAACTACCATGAGAATGAGACAGCGATGAAAAATCAAATGACCATTGAGAAATACATTTTTAGTAATTTTCATTTGAATCGAGTTAATAGTGGGAGATTATTCACTCAAATCCATTGTTTACCGAAGTTTATTGATCCATAAGTGTGTTGAATAAAAGAGACTCAGTTTTACTTGGTGTTTGAATATTAAAAACTGGTAAATAATCCTAGTTTTTTCAGCCAGTTCAGCCCATCAAGTCAAAGCTTTGTTCGAGGTGGTTTTGTCATGCTCCTTGTAAGTCAATGGGGCAAAGGTGCATCTTTCACAGAATACATAATATCATATCTTTGATGGTGACATTACGTTACTTTAGTACAGTTTTTTAAAATGATATATTCATCTGATTGTTCATAGTGCTGGATTACTGATTGTAATATTATGTATGTTGTTCAAATTTCAGTCGAGTGACAAATATTTTTGGTCAACCCGTTTCTCAAGATTCGGATGTGAAATCAACTTCTGCTGATCGTTTTCCATTCTGTAACTTCTCACTCTTTCTGAAGATATAAAAAGTATCCTGTAGACCGATCGGCTATATGATGTCTACCCAAAATGCGGGCCAATGAGAGAAGGTGAATTTTCGCACATTTTTCTGGATTATCTTGAAAATAGAGGAGGTTTGAGTGGTATGATCTCTCATATTTTCATCGTCACAATATCAAACAAGAAGAGACAAAAATGCCCATTATTAGCTTCTGTTTATACAGTCATATCGATAACGCGCCGTGTGGATTACAACGAGTCGAATAAATGTTGTAGTTGGGTCAATTTACCGGCATATTATCATATCCTTCCTTATCCCTATTGATTTCCCCATTCGATTGGAGTATTCCCCGAGGCATACTCGGCCTCATGGAACTCATGCACGAACCTTATCCATTATTTAAATGGATATAAATTCGAGTGGACAGAACACGCCGAGTACTTCCGAACAGGTTTCAACAACGATGATTAATAAAGGCCTTTGAAGCATTTTCTTTCGCATTTCCCCGAGCGTTTATTTTTCTCTCTTTCATTTTTTTGATTTGAAAAATTTATGAAGGATCAGTCCTGACAGTGCGATTCCTAAATAAGTGCAATGTGAGACATGGTTCCTGTCGATGGGTCGACGACTCGTTGAAAGTCTATAGCCAGATAGTAAGATTAAGTATTTTGAATGATCTACTAAATATGTTGAGTATTTCTCGAGGTATTTCTGTTGATTCCTGAGTATTCGATTGACATTAAGTACTGTTGATCACACAAATTTTGATTATATCGGTGATATTTGAAGAAAACATTACGTAAAAACAAAATGTATTCGAATTATTTCGAAGTGCTTCCCGATCGGGAGATGAAATTATATTAAATTTTGAGTCCAATACAACGAAGGATAATCATTTGAAAAATTCGACTAGGGGCGTATCAAGCAAGACTGAGTTCTGGTTATTGAGAACGTGCACCTTTTCACCTTGACTTTTGATGTTGACTTGTTGAAAATATCACTACATTAATAACCGCGAGCGTGCGCTTTTAAAATATTACAATACGTGTGCGTTCTACTATCTTCTTATTGGCTGTTTTCATAGATGGTCGTAGGAAAACTATTTTTCACAATTGCACGTTCGAATAGGTTTGTAAAACCTCTCTATAGATCAACAACATACAGGTATCTCTTTTGAGATGGAAGTTTACGCATTTTACCGGATATTCACAGCATTGTTGGAATTTAAAAGCCAATAAAAAACTTGATGGCCATTTGTGGCATTTAAAACAAGATCGTTGGCTAATCGGTGATGATAGGGATAAAACCCTTTATATTTGACAGCCATCTACCAACCGTTTCTCGTACTGCTGACTGCTGGAGCCATAGCATAGGACAGACCTCGGGGCAGACCATGTGTTCTCACACATCAATAATTTTCTGTAGTCGTAATTGAAAGATTTTTGGTAAAAATCCACTCACAATAACTACCTAGTACCTACTGAAAAGCAAGCAACAATTGAAACTAAGCAAGGTCTTCAGCTGATGACGTACCACGTCTACATAATGACAATGAAAAGAAGTTGATAGGTACTGTTGGTAATATGTACAGGTAAAACACCTTGGCCTAATATATCATAAACTATTCCTACACCTCGCTTGTTTCAATTATTTTCATAATCTACAGGTGAACATGCAATTAATTAGGTAGATACCTATGCAAGCCGAAATGCAACCTCATCTCTGTAAAAATATCAGTCTTGTCCATTTAATTCTTTAGGATGATTTAATTACGATTAAAGTAGAACACTGGCAGAACTACGGAAATGCCAATCAAGTGTCCCCTTTTTGTGTTGTTAGTTCAACAGATTAGAAGTCGCTAAAACTCGCAGTGAAGCCTAAAAATAGTGAACAAAAAGTGATACTGTACCAAATGCGAATCTTAAACCATCTGTCACCTTACCGAGGAGGTCTCTTCATTTGGAAAAACCCCGCTAAGTACCAAGGAATCCCATCTGATCCTGCAAATCACCCGGAGAACAGTAAATAAGCACAATCAGTCAGTCACAGTAAGCCGCCACTTGTTGTTTTTTTTTTCGCGACACTCATCAACGAACCGTCTCCATTATTGAGTTATGACCCACGGTGACGGGTAAACAGATATCCCATTTGACATATTATTATCAAAATAGAGTGAGAACGTAAGAAAAGTGTTCGGGAACACTCGCTCACTTTGCACTAAAGATTTCACTTTACAAGCTCCTTCCCCTCGCTGATCAAAGTGGACGATACCTCGAATGCGGTGATGCCAAATGGAAATGAATGAATGGAAAGTGAGAAAACACTTTTTATCAATGTCATCAGCGAGGAAGCTAGAAGAGATTTGAATCCCTGGATGTTTTGCCTGATGAACTAATCAATGTTGGAAATTGTTATATCGAACAAATGAAATATTCTTCAACAAAAATATACCAAAACCTGGAGTACCTCCTATTTTCTATATAATATACTAGATATAATATCAATATTCTGGTACTAATGGAACAAAGTAATTTTTTCAGTGAAATAAACGTGGAACATACCTACACCTGTCACAATACATAACGTGAATATCCAGAGAAAGCTACAGCGTTTATCGTCTCACCGTTTTTGTTTCCTGGACACTTCATCATGATTCATATCAGGAAAAATATACATGCTTAGCTATATTTGAAATTCATCACACATTCAAATAATATCCTGAGACTTCGAAAAATTGATTACACTGGCATCAGTGCACGAATGGTTCGCGAGACCGCGATACGACGGCGCCACCGATCAGGCAGACGGGTCTCGAAGGGTCCTCGCGTATCGCGGCCAGAGGTGGATGCAATGTTGCAGTTCCCTCGAAATTTCGACAAACTCCGGAAATTCTGACTAACTCCAAATTTCAATCATATATCGAGTACCAGACGTATATTGGCAACGCCTACAGACTTGGACAGGATGTGTATGCACACTTATACGCCGTGGACTCGGTGGAGAATATTCGGCATTTGGCGGTTAATGGGGGCAATAAACTGTCGTCGAGATTCCGAGCGTGAGGTGCTCCCAGAAAAGTAGGCGATGGTTATGGATGTACACTCGATTCAACAGATAGCTTCTTGCTTGTTTTCGGGAGAGCACAAGATTTTAATAGATCAGTCAAGGAATCTGTGCATTGAAGCGACAGCCAAACGATAAGGTAGGTAGGTATACAGGCTATTACAAATTCTTGGCTACGCATGGAGATCTCGGTAACCGTTAGAGATAAAGGGCTGATCAAATTGCGACAAAGTGGCGCCATCTGATGCTAAATAAATTTAAGCTAATAATTTCGGAAATTTATGCAAAACAGTTCTTTACTTTTTCCGCAGTTGATTCGAAGAGATATTTTCGAATATCTGTCATTTCGTCATTGTCACTTTTCCTCCTCTACAAAATAGGATTCCCTATTATATATTATAGAGAATCCGTTCTTTGAGCGGCCATCATCAATTATTTTTAAACACTGCCAGGATGCTCTGCTAGTTTTCGATAGTTTCAGACCTCCTTAATATAATAGGTCCTTCAATGAAATTTATTCTCTAGGAAAAAAGTTATTGAAAGGTATAGTGATCGAAGGTTTCGAGATGTTCATAATGCTGCACCAGCCTTCATAGTCCAATTCCAAAAAATCACTCTCAGAATTTCTAACACTTCAATTACAATATATTACAACCCACTCGAGTACCATTACAGTGGTAGTTTCGCGAAAATGAGGTGTGGGTGCAGCTTCAGGCTGAAGCTTTCAGAATTCCATTTCGATTTTCTTATACATTCATTACAACGATTTGAGGTGGGAATCAAAAAATCAATATCCTAATGATCATTACGAGAATAGGAAACTCCAATCCGGTATTTCAACAGGTTTTACAGGTTTTACAGGTTTTATGCGAAAAGGAATTTCTTGAACCCGCCCAAATGAATGAATATCTATTAATATCATAGAACAACTGATGCCGAAGTTCTTGTAGTTTGGAATGGATTCTACTGCCGAAAATCTTCCTTAGATTTCTTTCTAATCTGATGATCAATATGAAATGTGTTATTTCTTCCTGACGGTAATAATATTTCCATATTTGTATGTTATCATCAATGTTCATCAATTACCATCAGTGTTTTCTATTTCTTGATTAATTGAAGGAAATATTAGATGAATGCTTATTGAAATGGATATTTATCAATTCTGCATTCCTTTTTTAATGACAAGAACAGTGTAATAAATGTGGAACAGTGATATACATTCCTAATTTCACAAGAACTTCGAAATCAGCTGTTTTCATGTTTTTATCCGATGATCATTCGTGTGGGCTGGTTAAAGAAATTCCTAATCGCATAAAACTTGTAGAAATGTGAAAATATCTTATTCGAATTTCATCTCTCATTTTTCAGGTACCATTACATCAATATCGCGAAACTACCACTGAGTAATAAAATTCAAGAGGGTGGTAATCTTTGAATTATAATATAAATATGAAGATTTTTTCGGAAATGGGCTGAAAAGCTGGTGCTGCATTAGGTTCATGGTATCGAGAGTCATATTTGTCTGTCATATATGGTTTCGCCGAGGGTTTAGCAGCCCATGCAAAGATATGATATTATTTATTTTCTACTAGATGCACCCTTGTCCCATCGACCTTATCGATATCGATTCGTCTGGATTTACAACAGAGAAAGTAGTAATTTTGCCAACAGTCAGCTGATCACTGCTGGTTGCCTCTCTCTCGTTTGCTGTTTTCATTGGTTGGATTCCTCCGCCTTCCTCTATGCGCAAAATAGTTCATATTTAAAATTTGTTCAATATTATCCAAAACCTATGAAATGATATATTCTGATCTAATTTCTATGGGTTTGCCATAATGATTTGTCTTTGTCTAACACATTATTTAGTGCGAAGAACTTCATTATTGGTCAACATTGGTCAAAACTACTTCTAATAAATGATCTTTATAAATAAAGAAACTAAAGATCTTGATAAAGTGAATGAATCAGTTGCTATCTGTTATTTGCTTGATCAACTTATTTTCTCAACTTATTTGAATATTTCATAGTATTTTCTTCATTTATAGATATTATTGATTAGAAACGGTGGTACTAGGCTTGGTACAACTACGAATGCGTTTTAAATAGAAATAATTCAATAAGGAAGTACTTCGCACAAAATAATGTGTTAGTCAAAGACAATTTTGAAGCAAATCTGATGATCTACACATGCCTATTAACAACCTTCTTCCCCTTTTGTTCCTTCATTTTATCGATCGTTGTGGTATACTATTATATCAATGAAAACTATCGAAAAATTAAATAAAAACGGAAAGGATACAAATCGGATTTATAATTCAATAGTGTCATTTTGTAGTCACTTATACGGGAATCAAGATTCATCTTTTATTATAATCACAAATGCTGATACTATTAGTAGCAGTAAAATTATGATGATAGAAAAATGATAATATTTGTCAACTATGTGGTACAGAAAATGTTTTTTATAGGTGAGTGATACCTGAGACTTCATATCATAGTATTTCAAATACTTTGCTCTTCTCTATGCGAGAAATAATGGAGCCAATGATATCATTCAATAATAGTGAAAATAATAAATAATAACACTTATTACCTGAATACAAAGACCTATTTGCTTCTTAGCATATTGTAGCTCAATGAAAGTTAATTGAAATGCAACTACCTCGGCAACTACATTAACTACTGAATTCGTTTTTTTTCTCACCGTTAAAAGTACATAATATGTAGTTAGATAGAACCTGGTTCCCACGGTGTACGTACCTGAAACAAGAGAAAGAAATGGAACATTATTCGAGGAACGCTTCATATCAATTATAAATAAGTAAGGTATAAATAAACAAATTTGTTCTGCGGCGCCTTTCAAATTCTTTTTTGATCACCTCGACATGCTGTGAACACAGATGAAATGACAAGAGAAAAGAGATTGTTCAACAACCTAAAATTGTGAAATTTTCGAAATATGCATTGATGACATGAGCGTGGGGAAAATAAAATGATGCGAGGGCAACTGGTGTAGATGAAAAACATGAATACCTACATATCAGTTACAGTTTGTCCGTTATTTTTTGTGGGATAATATCCATGGTACAATGATATAGACGAGATTTCCGTTTGGCACCGACCATCGAGAATTCGTGAGTGTACCATCACTGACTAGGCGAATATCTATCCCTCTTCTTCATTCTTCATAGAGTCTAAAAGCTTCAGCGTGTGTTTGGGAGCTGAACTCGAAACATGTTGACAGTATACTCAAATATGTACTTATTGTGTAAATTATGGAGACCTGCTGGGGTGTGAGGTACGTACCTCTTTGCACGAAACATCAAGCCAAGTATTTGTGAAGCGAGAAGACAGATTCTAGACACCACCTACACCGTTTGAACTGATCTTTCTGCGAAGAAACTATCGAATGCTATAGCCAGAAACTATCCATTTTTCTCGATTGCCGACTATCACATTATGTGTCACTTATAGAATAGCAGGTCTCCTGTTGATCTTTAGTGACGAAAGCCAATAACATCTATGTTAACAATAACAATTCAAGTAGTATCTCATGAGGATATGAAAAAAATGCATAAATTAGACACTCGGCCCATTTTGTTCTCTTTTTTCGCCGACCACTGACAGATGGTTTTACGAACTTAGGTTTTACTGACTAGTCAGTCAGTCGTCCTCTGAATACGCCCAAATTGGAAGTTCAATGGTGCCAAGTGCAGCAAAAAATATCTCTCGTATTTTGATTTCAAAACCATTCAGCACGTCTTCTTTTTACACAGACCCTTTAAATTACTAGGATGCGACTATGACCATGACTTCTCCGAAATTTCTTTATCACAGAGGCCGCTACAAAACAGTTCTACCGTCTGCCGACGTAGGAAGGGCCGTAAAATATGATTTATCGTGTTATGAAGTGAAACAGTGGGTTGCTGAGCTTTATTCGTGTAATCATCTCTCAAGATATCGACAATCATCGTTTCAGGAGAGGCAAAATTGCTTCTTTTCTTCCTGTTGATGTGTTACAGATTCCCATACTATTAGTTTGAAACAAATGGTCTATAGCGTGGGTATTACAATATCTACATTTTCGGTACATGAAATATAACGTGAAATCTATGTACCTACCTCTAATAAGTTCAAGACTAGTCATTGAATCCTTTATCATTATGAGAAATTCAAATTGCAAATGATGAAACACGATCATTGATAAAACAATTTATTGATTGAACTGGATGAATGAAGTCCCGAAGTTCATGTTCAGTTTTCAGTGTTTGTCCAGTGACGATCAATGAAAAGAGACAGATTTTGACTTAGTGTATTTCACGGACTTTATTTCAAATTCGGCATACGTGACTGGAAATGAATGAAAATGAACGATTGGTATTGATCGGTATTGATGCATAGTTTTGCAAATGCAATTTCTACATTGAGATAGATTTCGTTAAATTCAATCGAAAACTTTTCAAGCACACCACTGACTAGTGACGGTAATCAGTCCAGAAACAAAAGCCAAACGAGCCTAGACGATAACGAATTAGTGATAAACCTCGTTATCTCCGACATACACCTACGGTTGTCCCTTCCTCATCAATTACCTCGAAAAACCACAATAGATCAACAAGCAATCTGTGGCGCGTCGCTATCTCATAATCGATAAAGAAAATCTGGAAATCGCATATCGCACGTCAGATATTCCGTTAGATTGGTTGTTGTTGCTAGAGATGGGCACATCGAACAAAAACATCGATGTTTAAATATCTACGTTTCTCAACATCTGTTCTCAATGTTGCTGAGGGGGATTGTATGAGCGGCAATCATATTGAACAATAAAATAACTCCGAAAACCCGAGGAAAAAAATTCCCTCTGAACAATATTTCAGCAAAATGTTATCCTATCGAATTAAAATAAACAATCTGGTTGCAATAGTAATTAATTTTGTGGACTGGATTTTTCATAAACAGCAGAGCTCTTTATTGATATCGTGATCAATCATTCAAATATATCGTGTTTTTTCTATACTCTTGAACTTTATGCATCAATTGAGATACCTTCAATCACCTTTAGTTGCTTTATCCATATTCTTTCATTCGTTTCATCAACTTGGAAATAATTCTGTATATTTTTTTTATAGTATTGACACATGAAATTCCTGGTTGTGTTGTAGGCTGTTTTCATCCAGCCCAAAAAGGGTTTCTAATGATAAAGCAACGATTCAAATATTGGCGCAGCTCCACCCACACGCCATTAGGAGGCAAATGATAATTATATTGTCGCCACTGAGGCATGATGATATTCGCATATTCCGATGATGAATTTCTATAGCACTTCCATGGTATACAAACGTAGTAGGAATTGATTAGTAACATAATAGGTATACATACTATCCTTTACTACTAAAAACATCCATATTTGACTCTCTTAGAAATGATAATTGATGTTTACGAAACATCGATGTACTTTGCCCATCTCTAGGTGTCGCGCGTCAGAAAGCACGCAGCGTCATCCGCGATTCCCAGCCTGCTTTCGAAGAAAACCTCCCACTTAACTGCTCTTTAGCCTCCTCGGAAGCCATGTTGCGATTGCGATGCACGAAAGCAGCGTTGCCGCGTGACGGATTTCTATAGACTCGAAAAGAACGTTGCGTGCATGATGACAGAAGAATGGTGCGCGCTTTCCTATTCAATGCAACGTTAAAACATTAAACCAAATCCTGGATAATATAAGAGTCACTAGTTTTCCTGTAGGCGCTATTATTCTACAATTTTCAGGGTGGCAAAATTGAAACATAGATAAACTTTATTACATTCAAAAGAATTTGATTTTCGTATATTTGATAAAATCAAGATGAAATGATTCAAACATTCATCAGACATAATAGAATTTGGAACGCAAAATACTTTTAAAATGATTGCGGAAAACTCGCAACTACTACGTCAACTATTCTTATTTCATTATGGTTGCTTGGCACGTGTCTGATATCCCCAGCGAAGTCACAAAATATACGTGATGCAAGGTGGATATAGAATGGTGAATTAACTGTTCAATTGTTTCTTTCCAAAACATGTAGACCTGTCAAATACTCTTACATGACCGCACCGCCTGAATAAAGATGGCAATACGAACGTCAATCCTGTGAAGTCAATTCCACTTTTACTGATAATGACGTACATCTGACAGCAATTGATAGCTAACGGTTCAACTTTTGCATTCGTGGTGAATTGCTAATTCAAATCATGTTTTCGAGATCGACAGAGGTGATGCCATCTAGTGTCGATCTTAGGGAGCCTTAGTCAAATATCAACATTCTAAATAATCAAGTAGGCAGCAGTCTACAACGTTTCCAGTGGCTGGGTATAGGAAGTTGGAACACAAGTCTATATTCATATCATGACGTGATGTAAGAAGACAGATAACATATATGTTCGGTGACATAGGTGTCATGATGCGCATCTAAGGGATGTTCCTAAAGCCGTATCTATTGCTTGGATAGGGATGCTTGGAAGGTCTACTGGATGATTTGTTCACTGACGAAACAAAATGGTTACAGGCCAGGCCTATGGATTTTTCAGGTATTCAAATATTTTAATATATATTGTTCAATGTTATATACATTGTTCTTTCGTATACCTTACGAGTATGCAACCTAAGTTTTCAAAATTTCTGATCCAAATTGATTTGTAATACAGAAAATTTCACGTACGGGGCTTGTTTTGGCTAGTTTTATTAATGTGAACCCCTCCTCAATTATTTTTGTTTTCCAACAATAAAAAAATTGAAAGCTAGTTTTGCATAATTCTTCATGCATGTTTCATACATTGTGACAGTGTTACCATATCGGTTCAAGCATACAGAGTACATACAGAAATGAATTTCAATAGCACACCATGTATATTGTGTTCGTTCCGATTCCTTGAGATATTTTGTTCGAATATATACATAATATATACATATCATATAATTGGTACCAATATTTTTGTTATTTTCCGAAATATTTATTTCTGTACCCTATATATTTGACTTATATCAAGATGAATGAAACATGCATAAATAATCATGAAAAAATTGTTTTTCAATATTTTGCATATATTGAAAAGCAAAAAGAACGAAGAGTGGTCATCGAAAGAAAACATCCCCATTTATTAAATAGTCAATCGGAACCTATACAAATAATAAGGGTGCAGTTTGTGTGGGTGTCAAACCTTCAGTAGGCAAGTTTATCTTGACGTTCTTTACATTTGACAGATCGTTTTCTTCATCTCGTGATCTAGTAGAGATACATGGTTGATCAAATCAGAGAAAAGTTCAGCGTCAAAGTTCTGATAATGTACATTGACGTGTGACGAATTTTGGTACAGAGCCGAAACAATATCTGATGCATAACCCAAATAATACACAAGGAATGTCAGGAGAATATTATATTTCATACGGGGTGAACTATTTTTCATTTACAGTACCCAACTACAGTTTTTTGGTGCCATTGAATAGAGCTGAAAAAATATCTGAAAATTATGTCTTAACGTATTTATAACACGAAATAACAGAAAAAATTATAAATCTCAAGTACTCAACAGAAATGCAACAAAACAAAGAATCATTATTATTTACGTAATGGTAAGTAAGATACATGAGTTTCAACTATTCTTTCCGACTTTTTCAGTTACAGAAACTGAAGTTGGGTTCGTGCTGCATCTGGAGAATTCTCCCTCTATAAAATCTAATATTTGCTTGATAATACTTGTGTGATATTTAGGTTGTACACCAATATTCACCTCATTATTTAGTGAGACAGGTGAAAAAACGATGTGTATTGTCTCCATTACCCATTCGTACCCAATCACTGAAAAAAATTATGTTGTTTTGGCGACAACGATCATATCGGAAGCTCCACTGTCAACAGTAAACTAATATCAGCTCTGAAGAAAAGCACTGAGACTTGGCAACGCGCTCTCATTCGCAAATCACCTTGGTGTAGTACCGGAGTCGGGGGACTCCGCGACTTCCGAAAGCTATCGCATCACGGTGAAGTGAGGCCCTCTGGCGAGTATGGCCAGAACCAGACATCGGCGTATGCTGCGAATCACGTACTCTGTTGCTGACGTTGACCGTGTTTACACCAGATAAGAATTTGACAGATAATACTAAGGTAGTTTTTATGACCCCTACTGGCAGTTTATTTGTTACCTATGCCGTGTCGAAAGTTCATTAAATAATTAGATTACAACGTAGACACAAACCATAGCCGCCTTAAGGTAATTTGCCGCTTGGTGCTATGACCGGTCGTCATTGCTTTCCAATAGGTTGTGGTCTTTTTTATGTTTAAAAACTATTTCAATGAAGAATCATTGCAGAAAATCATGCGGATAAGAATGATGAGGAAAATGAACATAAACTTATAATAAAGAAGTCAAATCAAATTTTATAACCATGAGAACATGAGGTACCAACTACTGAAAATTGTATCTTCTTGCTTTCATCGAAGCTACTCTATCTATTCAGGTCTTGATTGATTGACATAATTGCCGAAGAGTTGTAATAATTGGACCTTTCGTGTACGTCAAATCATTCATTACTTCCATCTTGAAACAAAAATCTGATTTTGAATTCAATATCTTTTATTTTTTACAAAAAAGCAACATAAATAAAGCATGTTTTGTTTCCAGTGATTTGTTAAGAATTGCCTAAACTCTGCGCACTACTTCTCCATTGGCTAAATTATCAAAGTAGTACTATATTCACCTCGACATTGACTGCCGAGGCTAACAATTCAGTGAAGAGAGTCAATCAGCTTTGCTTCTTGAACATGTAATATTTTCGTTGATCGTTAAAATTTATTTTACAAAATATTACAATTCCCACAATTTCTTTATTTTTCCTAATTGTGATAAATTCAACAAACGATAGAAATGTCAGTTGCTGATTAGGGGATTGATGGTAACTATGGGAATATAAATAATGTCAATAATCATCATAATAATCCAAGTTTGACTAGTCTCAAAAGTTCCTGCCATTCAAACTTATTCGAAATCGCAACAATTTCATTAATAATATTAACAAAAGGAATATGTTATGAATGCTTGTTGTAATATCCATCCAATTCTAGTTTTCTTTTCGAATTTTGGACGTTTTTGAATCATTGTAGTTATGAATCTGCATTTGAACAATAACAAGTAATTGTGTGTGCATCACGTGCTTTGCGCATGCCGTCCTCAACACTTTGCACCTGGTGCTATAGAACCCAAAATATACCTGATTAAACCGGCATTGGACAGCAAATTGAGAACAGAGATGGTGTTATTTCAGTTTTCACAAAGATAAACAATTATCAGCTTTACCTCAACTATAAAACTACGATAGACAATAATAGATGAGTGTCCAATCATCATCAAAAGTTGCCATGAAGATGCCTCCAGTTTTGTCTTAACTTCATTAATAACGGCAGAAGAAAATGAAATTCGAAATTCGGAAATTCCATGGAAGCCATTTTGTTGAACTCAACACGCGCAACGTTTCTCTCATTCAACAAAATCTGTATCTCTTTAGTTTCCGAGATACCCATACTGAAATTTGAAAACTGAGTTTTATTCGATGTTTAGAACGGTAGTCTCAGAAACCATAGCAAGAAAACATTCAAATGGGATCAGTGAGCAAATTTGTGAGCTCTAATGAAATTCAATTTCAGTTTTGAATATTCAAAAGCTGCTTCAATAGTTATTTGGAATGGGCCGATTTCCATCAATTTCAATATCAAAACTCTACTGAATTTAGAAGAAACTGTTGAAACTGAAAAAGAAGTTGTAGGAAACTCGATTTTGAACAATGTGATAGAATAGTCATCTATGCACCTCATAGAGATGATGATAACCCGATATCACCCGATGGGTGTTATCATCAATCACGCTCGTGGCGCACACAAGATTTTATTTCACACCAAAAACTTGATTCTTTCATTCAGTCGAGTGAGATGGCGCTTATATCATTTGACTAATTACAATGAGATTTGATTTTATTTAGTTGTCCAATTACATTGACAGTGGTCGGTGTTTTGATTTGAAACTAACACACAGTCATCAAAAATATGGTGAGCCCAAAATGAATCATCAAACTTGATGAGAGGAACAATGTTATTGTCAGGTCAAATATTCAGACTACGATAGAAATGCATAGTAAATCAGCAGGCTTTTAAGCTCATAGCGTCCTGGGCATTATGCGAGTGTTCATTTCATAGCAACCATATACAAGGTATTATTAACGAATATTTAGTATTGTTAGTGAAAAATCAACTATGGATGCTAGGCGATTGGTCGCCTGCAATGTTGAGCTGAGTGATTAAAGTTCTTATCATGACGGTATGTCTGATTTCGGGTTTCGTATTTTTCAAACCTTCCTCCAGCTCAGCTGCATCAGTTTGCAAATTTGGTTGAAATTGTACGAACCGTGCCATTGCATCACCTTTGGCCATTTGGTGTGAAATTTACTCCTCCACACGCCCATAGCATGCCCCTCGATTTTCCTGAACGTATCGCCCTATATGTTATTCCATACCAAGTTTGATGGTGTTATTTCCAAAGACTACGGAGATATAGCATATCCATATTTTTGTAATATGTTGCTTGAGTATGTCAGAGAATCTTCTATAGGCTGGTTAATTGAACCATTATTGTATAAATCTGCACGCCTATGTCCAAATTTCGTTTGTCTCTGGCACACGCTGGTCATCTTTTATTGTAGTTCGATTGTTCAATTGTAAATAGTAGTAGGTACTCTCTCTATGCTCTACGTTCATTAACATATGTGTATTGTAAGGATCAAAATACAAAATATCATGTTGCTTGCTGGAAAACCATTGTACGTGTTTGACAGCACCCACAAACTGTACTTGATACGCTCTTTTTGTTAGAGAAAATTTGCGTGGAATGAAAAATTTATGAATGAAAAATTATCTCTGATAGGAGTAAGTAGATCAGTAACGTATTAAATGACTAAATATGATATTTTGAATGGTTTTATGAATGAAATAGAAAAAAAAAACATGATTCAACATGTAATTTACAGTTAGCTGATTGAATACATATTTTCTACTTCCATTTGTATATTGTCTAATTCCTTCACAATAGATGAATTGAGTGAGTAGGCAATGTCAATCAACTGAATGGATATAAATTCATATCTGTTCATCCAGATATGAAACCCACCAGAAGCCAATCAGAGCTCCTGTAATACCAGTTCCCATGGAAAACTACTGCTGGGTTTTGAAGTCGGTCAACTGGAATGATATAATTTCGATCTGTCAAAACAACCATCGTAACATTGATAATGTAAGTGAGCATTGAAAATAACTGATACCAGTCCAAGAAAGAATTAATTCTTATCGTTCAGCTCGGGGATTGTCCATATATTGGGTGGCCCAATGAAAATGAAATAAGGCCGATTTGACATAGTTTTCGTTCGCAGAGAAAAAAACCGCTCGGGCCTGTCGATTTTTATTTCGAGGGGGAAATATTTTGCGCATGTGCTCAACTTTTTCACTTCAAACCCCTCGGAGGGGTGAGCTCCAACCCTTGAATTTCAAATGGGATAAGGGATCAAGTGATCATTTTGAAGGTAATCCTGTCCTATTCAACATTACATAAAGAATCATTTATTTTAATGTTAGTTCCCTGATCTCTCAGTAAAATGCATACATTGTTTCGTTTTCATTTGGCTACCCTGTACACTTTTATTGTAAAAACTAATAATTATATAATTACATATTATTTTCATATATAAATTATGAATAATTATGGATTTTGATTCAAACATTTCAGTAAATCAAAATTGTCTTGAATTTCATGAATATTGTTTTTTTCAGATAAATATGGCAGTATCGACATTGCAGTATTGCAGAAAAATCCAGCAGAAAACGATTTGTTGGATGATATAGGATCCGATCTGGAAATCGGTTCCTATGAAGATGGACAGTGGAGATTCGAGTATATGAAAATGATGAAGAACAAAGTATTTGCCAAAACATTTTTTATATCAAATTGGCGCATTGAACACGGCTCTATAACAGCAAATGACGAATGTATGAAGCTCACTGATACACGAAAAATAATGCGTTAATGAGTACCAAAAGAGAAAAATGTAATCAATAGTCCCCACAATTTCCATAAGAATTCTCAATGAATTCATATTCCTCTATACCATCGCACAATTGTGAGGTGGGTTCAGAAAATGACATTAAATCATCTTGAAAATATATGAAAAAAAAAATCAGGAACTTTCTAAAATCACTTTGGGTCACACCATCTAATCACCATATAATTTCAATTATACCTTCTGATTTATGCTCGGGAATGTAAGGGATGAAATGACCTCACGTTCTCCTCCCTGGACGCCTATGGAATACCAGGTAGTGAAGTACTCTTGGCTTGATAAAAGGCAGCTGTACCACAGGACGCTTCTTGAAGCAATCGTGGCTGTGCTTGCGCTTCAGGTGTAATTCGAAAGAAAGTCCGTGCCGATTGGCTTGTGTAAACTCGCCCGCCAGATCAACACGTGCGCCGCGGAGGGGCAATATCGCCGCCATCTCTCTCATTCATTTCCGTCCTTTCGAAGATTAAATGGGGAAGAGAATTATTAGAGGTGATGCGGAAATGCTACACATACACATGTTTTAGCGGCCAGCGGAGTGGAAGGGGACGAAGCGGCCTCGAGAGTCGAGGGTAGTCGGATTTTATGGGCACAATGCGAATGACAGAGACACTTGATGCACAACACATATGTGGATTATGCAAGATTATAATTAGAGAATTGACACGGTTACTGTTATGTTATTCATTCCCTGGATATTGCGCAGGTTCTTCGGTCCGAAACACACATGATTCAGGATGGAAGAGATTATAGGAGAGAGAAAGGAGTGGACCTTTATTTTTGCTACTTGCTTGCTATTCTATCTTTGAAACTTTATACTCTCTTTCACTTGGTCTTCCCATTTGTATATATATATATATATATATATATATATATCCCGTTGTTAAATTCTACTCAGTGCTATGTTTTTTATTTTTGTATACATATGTGTGTGTCCATGCCAACTTATTCCCACTGATTTCATGATTCATTTACTGCATGGCAGATGTGCTCGTTTTCACTCACTTTCTTTACAGTTATATTTTCAATTGTTCGATCTGTCACAATGTTTTGAAAAGTCAAGATTTTCCAATTTCACACTCTATTCCACGAAAATATCTAGGAGTTCATTCACATATTCAAAAAGAGATCCAGAAACATTGATGAACATTGCATGGTGAAGTTAACAAGAGAAATCAGAAATTTCGAAATAACGTTTCTTCTGAATAGTTGCTGACACAGATATAATATTATCTTCTCGAAAAGTGCATAGATCTAGCCAGTATTAACTTTATTGTTTTTTTTTTCTTCAAGGAGAAGCTCCAGTAATCTAGATAATCAAGGCATCTTTCGGAAGTGAAAAAGGAACACAATTAAACGAGTTTTAAAAGTAGTGAATCGCGGGTTATTCCATCAGGATTTTTTAAATTCATGCCTGGCTGAGCATTTCCCTTTGTAATTCATTTCTGGTAGTCCCAATTTTCATAAACGCAAATATCACTGATTCATCGAACAATTATTTCATGTCCTACTTACTGAGACTATTAAGAACGAATATAAGATCTCAAAAATTGCTTTCAGGTTGAAGCACAGATTTAATCTAGTCCGGATGGAAGCGTCATCGACATAAACCAATAATGCATTGGTAAGTGCTGCCACTGCCACACCTGTATAGTTTCTATAGTTTCATTTATCATCAGGTAAACCCACTACGAGTCAAACTGTATATTATAAAGGTTTATACTGGTAGAAAGGGCGAAGGGTATGATTGCATATGGCAGTTATATAACCATGGGTCCATTAGGTACAATATTCCTCTCATGGAAATCCCAACCAACAATTAGGTAATATAAAATGCAAATTATCGGTATACTGCCACCTAATACCAATAATTCATTGTCGGATGGATAGCCGACGACCTCATCAATGAAGGAACAGCTGAAAAAATCGAAAAAAAAAATGGTTCTATGTAATTTTGTATGAGAATTTTCGATTTGGAAAGTGTATTCTGTGCTGTTAAAGACCAATTCGGATCACTTTCAATAGATAGCGTAGCACACTAATCTGTGCTGAAAAGACCACTTCAGATCACTCTCAATAGATGGCATCCGTGGCCAGGGTTTCCAACTGATACACACACACACACACACACACACACACACACACACACACACACACACACACACACACATATATATATATATATATATATATATATGATGAAATATGGAATGAATGTATGAAAAAATTTCCTGACAGGGGAACTGATTTGGTTGCGACTGCGTCATAATATTATGGATGCGCGGCACACTGCTATGAGATTTTTTTATTTCCCCTTCATTCGTATCATTTCTTCAATAATACATTATTTCATTTTGCTGGTAACAACTCACGGGACCTAATCAAGGGACTAGGATTCCTCCTTCAAACCTAAATCCTGAGTGAGAAAATTACGGATTATTCGAAATGTTTTTTAATAGGCCTCTTTATATTTTCATTGCTCGATCAAATTTGACTTCGGGAAGAATATCGAAGTATGGGCGCATTCACCATCTTTGTTACGTAGGAGGTTAAATATGACGTCACATAGCGCATATGACTGATTGCTTATCTTCCGATAGGGCTGAAATTACAATGTTGTAGCATTTATTGCATTGTCTAGATATTTATGGCAGTTCATCATGGAGATGAAATATTTGTTTATTTTTCAAGATGACTACCCATCTTATTCTCATGAAAATCTCAAACTGATTATGAAGAAAGATAAGATATAAGTTATATAATATAAGATAAGATAGGAGATAAGAGGGTGTTCTATTTTGGAACACCAACTCTCACCCTATGACTCATTCGTTTATAACATAGAAAACCGTATATTGTTCTGTATTTCATATGGAATCTTGTTTGAATTACATAATCTTGAAATTATAAAAAAATATTTCGAATGTTTCTTGAATCTAGAATTGGTTGAAAAATGATATAGTTTGAAAGGGGGAATAATAATATTACTGATTCGTTCACTGTTCTTAATACAGAGATAGTTTAGTATTTATTGTCTGTTATATGTGTGTGCATTCACAAATTGGGCCAAAAATAAATGGAATATACCAAAGTTAACATGACTTGTTGGTGCGTATATAAAATTAAATATCATTCGCATGAGGAACCAAAAGTAAAAGTAAAAAATTGAATAATCAGTAGTGAATTATGTGTAATGATTCTCCCATTATATACAAATCAGCACATCGAATCTTGATCATGGTCATATTCATAATCATCAATGGTCAATATATAAAAAAATACATTCCATGTTTTCCGATTAATTTTGAATCTTTGTGATATTGATATTCATTCAGGTACCTCTGATGCAGAATTTTAAAATTGACGCTCTGGAATGAACTTCACATTCTCCAATATTATAGTGAGTAAGATCTCATATAGGATTTCCGAAAAGACACGATTCATTGAGATTGTGATAAAATATATAGCAGTATCTTTTGGCAGCTATGTTTACAGTGATTTCACCACACGCGTCATTGTTTTTCGCATCCAAAATGATTAATTGCAATATTTTCAGAATATAAATAATCTGAAAATGTTTCAATAATAATTTCATACCGAAAGAAGATAGGTAAGTACCTAGTATTGAGTTAGAAATAAATTCCATGGGAAATCAATTATGAATAATGAGAAAATTTCCTCATTATTCGTGATTATAATGAGCAGGTCGTGATGAAATAAACTCGACTCGATGTTCTAATTTGGATGGATATCACATGAATTCGAATTTATATTGGAAATCGACATGCAAAGGAAAAGCTGTTTATAGTAGGTTTTATACTATTTGTGTAACTAGTGCAAAAAATGTTTAACCAAGAATGAAATTTACCGTTCGGGAAGAAGTCGAGAGCTGCATTTGTTGCACTTATGCTGAATGCAACAAATATCTATTTTCTTTGCACATGCTGGACACAAAATTCATTTGTCGACCGAATTAATTTGAAATGATTTCTCAAAGTAGCCAGATTCGAAAAAAAACACTGAATCAATTATAAAAATTGTCAACTGCTGATCTGTGATAACTGATCATACACTGAATACGTAATTGATAGGATAATACGACCACAAGTAAGTTATTATATCTTTATTGCACGACCATAGATTCAACTAAATTGATCATATTTTGTACCAAGACATCATCAACTCATTGTGCATACAAATGAGTTTTATTATTTCGAGCCGAGATTAGAGCTATGACGGCACTGAAAGAACTCAACACATATTTATAAGTTTGCTATCGTTCATCAAAACTTCTTCAATCTTCCATCAGATATCACTTCCATTTTGTATCAAAAAGATTTTTTTTTACCAGAAAAAGCTGCTCTGAAAAAGTTGAGTTTACCTTCTATCATCTATGCATAAATATGCCAAACTTCAGAACTTCCTCAAGACTTTGGTGTATTTATGCTCCATACCCACAATACCGAACGAAATATCCGAATTGTTTGTCCTGAGTTTCTGGTGTGTATACATAAAGTTCAAACCGAGGTTTGAACTTTCTGATAGAATTCTTGGTAATCATGAGTTATTTCATATTTCCTTCCGCTCTATAAATCACGACACTTTCCGTTACCTTCAGAGAGAACATTGAAAATAATAGATGATAAAAATAAAGATTCATTGAGATTGCTCTCTGAGAATTAAAAACCTATTTAGATTCTATATTTATTTATGGTATATGATGCAAAATTTCATTTCTCATTCAATGACATGGTAGCTAGAATGGCTTGCAGAATCATCTATGCCTATTGATGTGTCTATTTCTGTTAGCTATGTTTTTTGTTGTTACATTTTTTGTACCTTTGTGAACATTCGAATTTTTCCTTCACATATATACAGTGTTTTTTTTAAATAAATCTATTCTATTCTATTCTTAAATTTCATTAGTTCTAGGATAATGTTATCTCTTAATTTTATGTATCTATATATATTTTTTTTCTTTTCATCTGTCATGGACGAATATACATTATTTGTATTCACTCCTTACCACCTCTCCTATAACATCTCCAAAGGAATGTAACGAATTACCAGTACTACTGTATAATCGCCATTTTGGAAGTATTTGAAATGTTCTCCTTCATTACGGAATTCTGGGTAGATTTCGACCGTCATCGATTCAGACGTCGCCACCACCGACGACAGACAGACTGAAGGGTGAAGGGTAACGTCCTTGTGTAGCACGGATAGAGATACGAAATGGCAGACGGTCGCTACCAGCCGAATTTCTTGCCGTCGCAAAAAAATATTGAATCAATTTGCGTTGGCTCAGAATACAGTGCAATTATCTAAACCATAAGAGATAGGCAGACGGTTAAATAGGCAAGAAGGAGAGATTTTGGAAAGCGTTACAAATGGTCGAAAAATGTCTACTGTCAGATGATAATAAGAATAATAAAAACCTTCATTAACGAATAAGCAATTTACATCAGATATTTAAATCTAGTCAACGCAGGTCGAAGCATTTCACAAAAAATATAAGTTGTGCGTTATCTTCATGATTGATTTTTTCTTTTGATAATAATAGCCGTGAAGACACGAGTACACTATAGTCAGTGTTGCCAGACCTGTCAGTACCAATTTTGCGAATGAAAAAATGTACCACATTGTACCACTTTTTGAAAAATGGCAGGAAATTCGAATTATTTTAATTTATTCACATTCATAGTGATTTCAATTTATTTTTCACTTCTTTTTAGAACGGCAAAGTTTCAAAATTCTCTGTCTAATGATATCACTTACGCCCTCCAAACTACACGAGATGTTCTATGATCATTATATATAGGTTTTCCTTTCGCGTGAAAAAAAATGAAGGAAGCAGATACAACAAACCGCTCAACTTGAAGAACAGCCGAAATATGACAAGTGACGAGTGACACAAATCACAGAAAGCAACACTTTGAAATGCATGCGCCAAGCTAATGAGTTCTCAGTGTCGGGTCTTATGAGATATTAAAAAAAGTTTAGAGCGGAATATATATGTTGGATGTTGAGAGTCACTTTTGGTATGAACCTCTGTGTACAAGTTTATTTTATAAATATCAAATTCTGATAACCATCTTCTGATAACCACTTTTTAGTTCACAGTTTAGTTTGAAATTAGTATTCGTGAAACCACCACACTGGATTTAACTTTACCCACTAAGAAATTTGTGAAAAGTCCTTTTGATTCTAGAGTCACAAGGAATTTGAATGGTATTTTCAAAACGCAAGGGCTGAATGAAGCTTTCAAGACAAAAAAAAGATTCAGGGTTTATTGGGTAACCCTGAAGACAAAGTCGAAGTTAATGAAGAATCAGGGATATATGAAATACATTGGGATGAATGTGACAAGAATTATATTGGACAAACTCGTCGAAATATAGAAACTAGATTCAAAGAACATATAGCACATTTCAGGTATAATCGGTTCGACAGATCAAATGTTGCCCAATATATTTTTGAGACTAGTCATCCAATCACTTAAGATAATTTCAAACTTCTCAAACATGTAACGAACAATCGAGAATTGAATAGTTTGGAAAGTATATCTGGAGAATATCTTGAAAGATACTAAGGAATGGCTAATCATTTTTCACTTTTCAGGTCTACTGAGGATGCCAACTTAGTTGCCGAAATACGTATAAATATTGTTGTGGTTTTTGGGTTATATACATATTTATTTTATATTTGAGTATTTAACCACAGTCTCAGAATTGTAACTTCAACATTATGAGATTGGAGTTCATCATCTTTTCTTACGTCCTGAAACTTATTGCGACCTATAAAACTGGTGCATAATTCCACCATTACAGAGCTACTGAAGCACAAAAACAAAGTAAACAATAAAATAAATGAGAATGATGAAAATTACTATGACTTGAGCCCCTTGACCGACAACCCTGATGCCAAATGAACTGATAATAGAACGGTTGGTCCGTGTGGATCTATATTGCGACAGAGGGGTGAAAAAAGTCGTTAAGTTGGTGATACGATGCGAGGAAAGTTGTTCCGCAAAGGCGTAAAATGATCTATCTATCCGAGTTTATTGGAGAAATAAATAAATTGCCTCTTGTCACGGTGAGAGTGTTGTTGCATTGCAATCAGTGAGTCTGAGGGGACTACGGATCAGATAACTCCGACGAAATATGGGGTTTGTCAAACTCTGAAAGCGTTTCCCTCGACGCATTAGGAAACTGACCTATATTTGAGTTGGAGGGACAAGTGGAAGGGAATATAATCTAACGAAACCAACTACAGAATGAATACTCAACGTTTATGAGGATTTTTTTTACCGAACTCAGTATTTCGGACGGATCCAATTAATTTAAAAGTCTTTCACGTCATTATATCAAAAGATGGTGTGCTCGCCGTCTTTTTATGGACGTGGCTAGTACTTCGAAGGTCAGGAATGATAAAGGTTTTTTATTCATAGACAGTTTCTCAATATTTGATTTCAGGGGGTGATTGGAATCATCTTGTTATTAATAGCTAATCCAGTAGGTATAATGATGATTGAATAATGAATTTGCTAAAAGAATCAAAATGACGCAATATACAATATGAGATACCTACTTCATATATGAAAAAAGATGAGTTTATTTGATAAATGGATATTTCGGAAGATTTGATGGGTATTATGATTATACATGAAACAGAGTGATTTTGATTCGACTTACAAATATATTGATACTCTGCAACACGGAAGCTACGAGTCTCTAAAAAAAGAAACGAGATTAGATGTATTCTCATTTTTCAAATGTCTGTCCATTTATCACTGAGACATACAGTAAGAAAATAAAAAACGGGACATGGGCATGTCAATAAAAATGGTATCTTATTCGATTTGATCAGGAAATAGCTTTTTGTTTGCTTTTCAGAAAGATGTGTCTAGAGCTCAAATTGACATGTTAACGAAAATTCCTCGAAATAAATATAAGGAACAGGGAAATATAAATATTATGAGGAATTTTTCTCCATATTTTGGGATTTTGTCTCCTCGTTTCTGAATGAAGAAATTGAAATTATAATAATGATATTAATATATTTATAGTGAAGACAGTTTTGTGATCAGTCTCAAAATGTCACCGCGCTTACAATTTAACCTTCAGATACCTACAAGAGAAAATCGTTTCTTGAAAAATGTTAGGAAAAGACAATTATATTTTCAATGAATATAAAAACCTCTACTTATATTGGTGGATGTTTCCAGAAAGGATCTGCTCCCGTTTTCAACACAAACTTTTTTTTTCTTTGCAATATTTTCAATGTTCGTCGTTTTTGACACTGAACAGTGTCAACATTGTGATAGTGAACACAAGTTCTAACAAACAGACGGTATTTATTGAATTATGGCATGAAGAATAAATATTTTTCGAAAACGTTTAGCGAAAAGAAACGAATGTTTGTCAAACGTTCAAACTATAAACAACCAGTATGAGATTAAAAAACTCGCAGACATATTTGAGAAAGATAATTCTCAAACTTATTATGAAACATTTACAGAGTTGATTTCGTTCTTTCCTGTCTGCGTACCCTGTACTGCGAATCGATGACGTCAGATTGAAACATTTTTCCAATTGATTTTTCCCTTCCCCTAGTAACGCCACAGTATGGTATAGTATAGTATACCTATTGCTCTTCTTTAGCAATATACTGATGTGGTTATGCCGTTGCATTAGATGACGTAGGCGCAAATGAATGCTCGCACATTGATGCAAATTTTTGATAATACAATATGTGCGAGTGGAAAGATAGTCCATAAATTACTTCATTAGTCATGAAAGTATAAAATACTTTCATTTTCCTTTTCTTTTTTGGTCGAGCGAAGAATTTCTTCACCGCCTTTTATAACGCCAGGGATTTCAATCGAGTCGACCTCATTTTTCGTTAGTGCACAAAACCGTAGTCTCCAATTGATGATTGATCATCTCATTCCGTATGTCGGTCTCTCTCTGTCATTGCCCGGCTAATAGGGACCAAATCATGGGTCAAGGGTAGGGCCCTGAAGGGATTGTTTTAATGATTATACGTGCGAAGTCCGAAAAGATTTTGAAAATATAATTTTTTTGATATCGTTCCACGGACGCCAAGAATAGAAATTTATCACTACTGGAGAATGAATAACGAACAGGATTTATTCATTTCCAATTCATTTTCACACTAAATTGATTGATTCATAACAAAGAACGAATTCTGGCAATATGCGTTGGAATAAATATGAGAAGAAGAAAATTCACTTAGCCTCCGATCTGCCAAATACCTAGGCAGGTTGAAAGAGTTCTTGGATAGAGCTGTAATTCAAATTCGAAAATGAAGCATGTGAGTTAGATGGATTTGGAAATTTGAATTCAGTTGAAAATTCGATAGGTGTGTGTTCACCCTCATAGTATTGAGCTTTGAAAGAATCACAAGGTTATATAATCAATCAGATAATCAAATAATAATTAATTTGATTAATTGACAATCACAACCAATATCAACACTTTCAAAGGCAGCCCCTAGTTGGTCAGGTTACAATAACAACACATGACCGGAATCACGTCTTCCCAAATTTCCATGTCTGCAGAAATAACACTATTTTCCGGTCTTGTAACGTAAACGACGATCATTCAAATCTGTGTAGTGTGCCGTCAATTTTCAATAAGGTAAACCATATTTCTGTGATTTGCCAGTTAGCTGGCAATGAGGAAATATTCATCACATTTCAGGCTAATGAAAATAATACAGAAACTATTATGTTTATGTACCTACATTCAATTATACAATGTAAAATGAGAGACGAAGGTTTCACTTGCGAGAGAGGCTATAGGTATTTCGACCGTAGAATTAATATCCGGTTGGAGCGATAAACGAATTCCAAGCAAGGTTGTTCAGGCAGCGCCGTTGCCACGTTGAATCAACGGATACGCCCAAGTGATATGACTACGTATAGTGGAATTTTTGGGAGATAGTTGAGGCCTGTTGAGGTGATTTAGGATGTAACCTAATACATTATTAGAAAAAGTCTAACAGGATTTTTGAACGTTTATTCGTTATGTTTTGAAGTTTTAAGAGTTACAGCACTAGAGCCTAAAATAGGAATTAGTTATCGACTTTAGATGTTCAAATTGTTGTGAATTCATTTCCTATTCTAGTTATTATAAGTACTAACAAGAATAAAAATTCTTGAGAATCACACAATAACATTTCCTCACATCACATGACGAACAATTTGCTAGCTATTTCGTCTCTGACCTGATTCCAAAGTAGCCTAATAGAACTTGCTAATCAAGTGATTCAGAGTTATAAACAGTGTTGTCTCAGTTTCAACCATAAGGCTTTTTCACCAGTATCATTTTTCAGGTGCTTAGAGGGTTCTACAGATGGAAATAATATGAAATACAGGATTAGAAGATTTTAATAATTGTTTATTGACCATGGCGAAATGTCTCGTATATATTTCGACACTTCAACAAATATGATCTCAATTTTGAGAAATCTTTTTGATGATTCATTCCTCCGCCTTTACTCAATAACCTAGCTATGAAATGATATATTCTGTTCTTTCTTCAATCTATTAGTACAGCGATAGGTTGAACAGGACAACATCTCGAACAAAGTTTTGAAATCCTTCCTCGACTTGATGGTCTGAACCGGCTGAACCAACTAGGATTATTTACCAATTTTTAATATTGAATCTACAAGTAAAACTGAACCTCTTCCTTTCAACACACTTATGAATCAATAAACTTCGCTAAGCAATAGATTTGAGAGAGTAATCTCACAGTATTTACTCAATTCGAATTTCCGAATACAATGGCATGACTCATCAAAATGTTTTGCCAACAGTCAGCTGATTTTTGATCGCTGCACCTCTTTTCTTATGGTGGTTTCAATTCCTTTCTCTCTAAGGTCGATCTAGTAGAGAATATATAACATACCGTGATGGGTTTCATATCTCAATGCGAACGGATATAAATTTATATACATTCAGTTGATTAGAATATCCGATACCACCAAGAATGCGATATGGATATCATATTCGCTCTAGTTTTACAAATCACTACTACCTTCCATGAATTTCATTCAACTCAAAATAAAAATCCCAATTCATTCAGTACGTTTCAGAGGGAATTGTGAGATTAAAATATCAATTGTATAATTACGATCGATGGCATAGTGAATCCTAGAGAAGACAACATAATCAATCAATTGATATTCCCAAAGTTCCAACGGATTACGGGGACATCAGTAATATTTATAGGAGCCGGCAACAGTAAACTGATTCAGTGTTGGTTTTCTGAGCAAGGTATTACAGTTTTCGAGTGCGATTGGCAGGTCGACGATCTGCCGAGAAAGTCGACAACATCGCATTGTGCTAACACGGCAGACTGTCTTTATTCACCTTTTTTGCCTAGTTGTTGTCCGATCTCTATACAGTGGCGGCTCGTTACGGCTGATGACAGGATTGCCGATGAAATTCCATAAAAATACTGAAGATTTTTGGTATATGATATTGTAATGCGCAGAAAGGATGAATATGTGAACTGAACACCAAGAATTTCTCACAAATGATAAAACAATGACAGTTACATTCAACGTCACAATTTCAGTTATACGAGTTTGGTTGTGATTTGTAATATTTTTCTCAAGAACACTTGTTAGTGAGGATCACGAGGAATAATTGTCAATCAAAAAGGAAGAGTTAGAAAAAAGCCAAATTTCGACTTTTTGCACGAGTGGGGTCACTTTAGTGTCGTGGTGTATAATATACTATTGTTGAGTACTTTGATTGATTTCAATGTCTGACAAATGACAAATGTTAACCACATTTGGTTGGAAATCACTCATTCATCAATATCGTTTGATTAATGATGAGAGAGATAAGGAATTGAGAAGTCTGACACTAACTCGTGAGCCTGCGTATTATATTTTGTTTCTAATTTGGTCTGCATAAACCGTAACATATCCTTGATGATTATGTGATATGATTTCCTCAGCATATCAGCAGGCGGTCATATTATTTTTGTATTTACGGAATAAAAAAAATCATCCAAAACCATCAATTTGTATATACCTCACAACATCGACATATTCCAAACTATCAGTGATACATAGCATGACAATAGTTACATAAAGCCTCCAATTACTGAAGACTAATATGAAATCAATTAATACAAAGAGTCAAAATGAATAAATGCACCATACATTCAACACCAAAAATAAATAGTAATCAAAATGACGAATGGAGATAGTCTGAATGATTATAAGTAGTGTTATTGTTTTTCATGGAAAATTAGTTTTCTTCTTCGAAACAAATGTTTTTTCCGTCTTCACGAAACCACACTTGCTCTCCGAGATATTTGTAAAAAATTCCCATTTCTAGCGCATCATTGAAATGTGATGAAATAAATGCATTCGATGTTGACCCTTGAAGCGCATTGCCAACGAGTCGCATATGGTAGAAACCTGAAAATAAATGTCGATTGTGAAATTTCAAGCCGCGGTTTGCGTCTTCTTACTGCTCCATGCATGGTCGATTGAAGCTCGTTTAGTAATGAATAATAATGACAATGATTGAAAAATTAAATTATGATGAGGAAATCATTAAAAATTGTTCAGGTTTAGATTATTTTTCATTCACTGAGCTACTATAGTATATATGGCTATATCCACTTCAGCGCTTATTCTAATTTTTGTATTTATCAGAAATTTATCAGTCAATTCAGGGTTGCCAAATCTACGAATCCGTTTTGACTCTGTTTTCCCAACGGTGAATATTGCAAATATCCATGCTTCGTTTCGGTGTAGAAGATATCATCGGGAAATATTGATGAAAATAATTCACTATGGCAAATATGTGGTAGGGTATTTCCAGTAGCAAAATTATCAACATTGCAATAGTGCAAACATAGTTTAATGCCCGCGTTTTGATCAGAATGTTTTTTTTCTGCCATTTTTAAAGCAGAGTCGTCGATTATTCAATGAGAAATTGATTGATTTGATGTTAATTGGGGAGAGCCTATGTCATATCAATACACTTTAATCGAAGAAGCTGGGAAAGAGCAGTAGAGATTCCAGAATAATCATAAAATTCTCGTGGTATAGCACACATTATACAAAAACTCGTAACAAATCATGGATGTAAGTATATACGGAGAAATGAAATTTGAACATTGGAGTACTTTATTTATAACCACATAGTAGGTACACACTGAGGGTATTAACTGTGGTGTACATTTTTGATTAGGAAAGGGAATTCACAAATTATTTTTTTTTAGAAACAGATGACAGTGATTTTATCGAAACATCATTGAAAAGTAAGTCATTTTGTTGATTTAAATAATGAATCATATCACAGCCATCTCTATCTCCCGAGCCATGATGAAATAATGGCAAAGTCGCATGGCTAGCAATTGGCGGTCCTACTCATGACCCTGTGTCTCGCCCTGTGCAAGGCTTGATATCGCATTTTAGGAAATGAATAAATCCAATTTTATCGAATACAACGTACTCAATCAATCTGATCTGTGTGGCCTCTGAATCTTGCTAGAATAGAATATTTTCGAACTACGACCACCTACTCAATTTCCAAATTATGAAGAATAATTAATTTCCAGTCATCAAATTTCATTAGATGAACTTACAACTACATCTCATCCAATATTACAATTTGTGAAGTTATTTCCAATGCATTTTTATTATTGCTCTCGTAAATATCATACTGCGAATCTGATAGAAATACAATTCATCGTCAGCTAGTTTCGATTTGTTTTACACATTCTCTTATTGACATTTTTGGCATTTGACCTTATCTCACTTGCCGCACATTTCAATTTCACACTATTCTCAATGGCTTTCTACTTGAAACTCGATAGGTAACCGGTTTATTTCCGACATCAACTCGTCATCAACAATAGACCAAATTCTCCAATGAAACCACAGAATGGAAAAGATACATCGATTTTCCACATAGAGTGAAGAAACTTTGAGGGATCCCCGAACATTGTTGCCAGTTCTCTGTCACCATAGCTCGGGAGATAAAGAAGGCTGTGACCATACCCCAACGAGCCGCCACTGGTCGCTGTTACGAAGTCCCTTTGTTCGACGATGGGTCTCACGATATTTCATCGTACAAGCAGTAAATATGAGTAGCCTCTCTCCAGTTTGCAACGAGAATCGATCGATATTCATTGAAAAGTTATAAGCAAACAACGCAAACCACTTAATAGGGGATGGAAAGGCCGATAATAACTGAGTTTAGCGCCCGGCAATTTCGGTCTTGTCAATGTACTCTCTCCCGCCGCGTGACTTGATTTATCCCGACAACATGCCCTTTTATCGCTAGAGCCCTCCAAGGTTCTTTTTTTCCTATAAAGGTTTGTCCGGATCGCAAGAGTTCGTCGCTTGTCACGTTCTGTCATGCTATAATACATAGCATGTCTCATAGCCTGGTAAAGAGCGGTTTATTCTATGGACTATTTAATTCATCTGTCAAAAACGACGCAATTTAATACACGTTTTGTCAGTCTGACATCGGATAAACTGCTAGTAGGTAGTTTGCAAGTGGACAATTCCGACAATAACGTTCAAATAAACGGCAGACAAAAGTTTTTCAGTGAATTAATATTATGAGAATGAGGGCAGCAAGAGATGATTAAAAAATATGCCTATTGGTCCAAATGAACCAGAGATTCAACAATCAAAATTGGCCTCAATCCAGAGAACGAATACTTATACTATCATTCGAACCGAGCAAGTACTGTTTCAAAGCTACAGCAAGAGATCTGCAAATCACTAAGATAACAGGTCATTCAAACGCAAAATCATTAAAATCTTACTTAAAGTTGGATCCAAATCATCACTCAAATGTTGATCTAAGAATCAACAATAGCCTAAACCTAAGTAGTGTTCAGTCGGCCACAAATAATAATATTAATATAAAACTAAACAATAATATTAGATACCCAGAGTGTGCGATAAGTCGAAAATTGCCTTAATCAGTCAAATTTATATGGATAACGACAAGAAATACTCGCACAGGTTTAATTCTGTTCGGAAATCGTCTCCGTTATTTCCGCTCAGCACTGCATTGCCACTACAATAACCGTACGATAAATACATGCCTAGATGTTCCTCATAAGTGAATTGTGGCATTTCGTGAGTGAAAAATCGACAATTGAATAATAATAATTGTTCACTATTCGATACGGAATGTGTGTCGCCAAAGTCAAAGAAACTACGCGCAATATTTTCACATCGTCTCAATGAATAAAAAATTGGCAATGTTAGTGCATCGATTGCAGGATATCACAATATCTTTAAACTGCACCTTTCTTTCGTGAAACAATCCAAATATGCATAATCAAAAAACAAATCGATAGGAAAATCTGCATACAAAAAAAGATCAGTGTGATATTCAACGTGGCCCCTGTTTCATATACTCCTGAAAGAAATTCAGAAATTATTCATTCTCCACCGCACTGGGCATAGAAAAATTACTTTTACTAGCGAATTGCATCATTTTATCACATGGAGTTTCGGAAATATTCAAGGAAATACCACCTCCAGAAGCCCCCTTTAAGGAGTCATATTTCGACCAATGTTCATTATGGCCCTGTTCACAGTTACCCGAACAAACGTACGTGTCTTCTTTCTCTTTTTGACAGAATTGACAAGGACTAAACTATATTTCAATGACTGTTATAAATTCACAATCACAAATTGTCTGAGGAAAGGAATTAGTATGCAGCTAGAAGAAAGTAAACATAATTTTTAATCTGTTTTTAAAAACGTGGTATGATGAAAGAATATTTTAGTGACATCATTTAAATCAGAATTTAACAACCTCTGGAAAGGGAATTTCAAGCTCTACCAAGTTCTACTGTATAATCCTAAATCCTGATTACACGAACTTTATAGAAGTCCAACATAGAGTCCAATATACCAACATGTTGTTCATATATTCGATTGACATCACCACCTCTGGTGTTTTTGGTGGCTACAACTGGTTAGACGGCGGAAGATTGAATGTTTCCAATATAGATTTAATTCTTCAGACTGTTTTGTTTTCTGGAAGTTCAATGTGATAAATGTTGTATAATTGGAAAATATATATTTCGCTGTTACAGGTATTTGATCAAAGCTAATTTTGTGACCAACCTCCAACCACTTTTGTCTTCGTTGAAATATTTTTCTCGCCTCGTTCGATCCTCGAATTCAGAGTGGGTAAAATCTAGTTAGTTTATGATCCTAATTGTTCCAGTCATTGCTTGCGCCATCGAAATCCTTCATTGTGAAACAGTAGCCGATCTACGTTACCGACGAACCGCGTCAAATTATTGTTGTCGACGTACGAGTCTCCGAACTAACTTGCCGCAAATCTGACCTATAAACAAGGAAACAAACGAAGTACGAAGGACGAGTTACTTCATGTCGCTACTCAGACAGTATGAATCACCACCCATAAAGACATATTTGCCATCATTGGTGTACGGGAAAGGATTCGGAAGTTTTGTTTTACACTGTGTTGTATTCAGTGCACTCTAGATGAAACGAATACCAAACTGCGCTCTCTTCATCGTATACAGCTTGTCTTATCTGAAATGCCCGCCCTCTTATTATTTCAATTATGAGATGGAATATTAACTTCGACGTAGAACAGGATGGAATCGGTATTCCGGAAGCCAGATATAGATGTCAGATGTCAGCTGTCGTATACAAGAATTAACATAAAAAAAATTATTTCACAAATTCGCTACATTACACTCAATGCTTATTTCCCATTTAGCTCCTAATATTGAGAAAATAAGCTAAAATCATTAATGCGTTCCTTTTTACTGATGAAATAAAAAAAATACAAAAACAGTTTTGTTTATTTTCGTATAAAACTCATAGCCTCAGCCTTGTCTATCTGCATTTGTAGAATGGTTATTTTGTGCATTTCTGTTGAATGAACCATTTTTCTGATATTATTACGTACTGTAAACGAAATTCAAACGACAATAGCACTGACAGTGATCACTACTGTCATGCAGACAGTAGTGACATGTTAATTTTTGTAATACATCTGAAAACACCTAATATTTCCGAAACAGTTGAAGATAGGTATGAGACATTGGACATGAATTATGTCTAGAATCCAAAAAACTAATAATATACAAGGGGTTGTATTTTGAATAAGAAAGTTGGTATCGGCCACTGTCACATGACACACCCTATATAATTATTTTTTTTGAAAAAAAAAATGCGCATCTAAAAATACAAATCGACATGTCCAAGCGTTTTTCCCAACACGCTCTCATGTATTCGTTATCGAATCTAATCCATTTGGCTGTTCCACACTGCATAGTAATACTAACGACGAGAAAGTAATGTTTTAGTCTCAAACGGAATCTAGTTTGATACGCAATTGTGAATCAAAAAGACTTCATTACACATAGACGCATAATAGGAATAGATAATAAAATATCTGGGTCACTGGAATTCGAAAAGGCACTGTTTTTACGATGTGTGAAAATCTGCCGAAGATTATAATTGTATTCTATTGATGCTTTCTGCATTGTTGAATTAGTCTAAAAAATCTGAGAGAAATGATACAGATCTCACCTTTTTTTTCGTGTCATATCTAGTAGCCGCCTATGCTTTTCCGAGGTATTTCCATCACGATCAGTGAAAGTTTATACCAACTTAACTGGAATGTTGGAGGCAAGGAGATTATCTAATCACAATCTTCATGCTGTGGCTTTTATTCAAAACACAACAGTGTTATTAAACATCAGATATTGCAATATGGAATCAGAATGAGAATATCATACAGGTTGAATATAAACCATGCAATGATAAAAGATATGGCAAGAAATATTCGTCATTATATCGTAAGCGGTCAAATCAAACACATCAAATAAATTCGATCATAGAAAAAATGTTGTGTGCAGCACGTGCAAAAAGTATCTGTTGCACTCAGAATGGTTGCAGTTCTTGCAGTTACTCATTCAATAATACACAATAGTGATGTTAGATGATAAAGTTGAAATAAATAGGCCTTGGATCATTTATTCGAAACATTGTTATACCTTACAACAAAGTGTGTCAGCTCCAAAAAGAAGCTGTATAAAACTGAATTTCTTCTGATGGTCCTAACATAATTTTATTTCATTCTCGATATAGGTATTCTCGAGTATTCTTGAGGGGCATCTTTATCAGGAACACAGAGTTAATGGCACTAAATTGCATTTAGTGAGTCGCTGGAGTAAAACGTCTGAGGTGGAAAATAAGTTTCAATTTATTGAGATGAAAGAATGAACGAATTTCAGGTTGATTCAAACTTTTTAAGGTATTCGCTTGTAGATGAAAATCGCGTGATAAATAAAGAAAACAAACTTGGAGAATTGTACTTCGAATAGCTTATCGTTCGAACTTTTCTCTCCACTCGAAACTTTTCCTGAAATGTCAGTGGAAGAGAAATAATTATAGACTAACTTCGAAGTTGCGAACCTAACAGAGTATAGTGAGGTTATGTCGGTTGTATACATTACGAAGAATGCAGTTACGATGACCCACTATATTATCTACTCATGAAAGATGAATTTTATTTTCGACTAAATCATTTCAATTTCTCTATAGGCAATATTGCTCATACTATTTTTCATGTGTTTAAGAATATCATGTCGAACAAATCCATCATCAACATTTCCGACAGGAAGAATATAAATGAAATTATTAATATAGGTAGAATAAGAATAGATAGGTATGATATACATTATACTGTTCCTCGGTTAGAACTGAGGTCAAAACTATACATGTATACGACTAAGACAGCCTACTCGACATTTGAAATTCAATGAATATAGCGGTGACACAAATTACATAAAAAGTGAGTAGGTAAAACAGGTAATTACAGTTTCAAACTATAATCTGCAAAAAAGTACCGCCATCTCTCAAGGAATTGACGGAAACGAAATATACAGTCAGCGATTCTATTCGATGTTCATCCAAATGCTCAAAAATTTGCTCCAGACCATATATTGATACTTGTTCGAAATTTGGAAGAGCTGGACATGGACCTTCGAACCATATCTGGAAGACCGAGACCACGAAGCGATGTCGTGAATTTCAATCAGACAAACCAATCAGAATCTTTCATTTTCAGCGATATCGTGTATAAAAGCGATATTCTTTATTGATCAGCTGATGCAGAAGCTGAATTGACTAACACGTGCCCGATCAACCCGATTCTCGGCGAATATTTTTTGACATTTAGGAAACAAATAGAATTGAAGGTTAGTGTAAAAGACAGGACGTTATTTGTGAAATTCCTGTACGTTTGCATTTCAATACAAAACGACATAATATGAATCAAGAAAGAAAACGAAAGACGCCGATGCCGAAGCCGTCATACGACATTCCAGAAAATTTCACTATTCACTAGCGAATACAATAAAAATATGTATACCTACACACTTATTTATAAGTTTGGAACCAGTTTATGGTCTTTTTGTTAAAATACCTGCAGAAATTACAACTTCCAAATCGGTACAAAAGAAATTCACGGAAATTCCTCAACGAGTCCATTTTTTCGTTCAGTGAGTGATATGAGACATAAAATGAAATATCTGATTCTTCTGATTCTAGCGACTCCCTTGAAGATGGTAATAAGTAAAACTTTATACGAGAATTGTACACTCCACATAGAGAAAAACTATGAGCTGGTAATATTTGTGAAGTCGAATTCTGCATCAGTTTGTCTTTGAACTGATAATCATGTTCTTTAGTGGAAGTTGAAATACCTATATGATGAAATTCACAGAAGTTGCATTCTAGAAGAAGAAGAAGACGAAGAACCACCATATGTATATTTTTATATGTATATACATCTTCTTTTATTTAGTAGAATTTGGGTCATGGATATTTGAACTTCCTGAAATTTTTCCCCAACTTGGATAATTTTCAATTGTTTTCCCCAATTATGGATGAACCACAAGAAAGATCCATTGTTACTCTTGCTGTTGCTCGAAAACAATTCAGATACATTAAAAAATAACTGAGTTATCGATTTTCAATGATGACGGTGCAAACTCAATTTTTTTCTTCAACTCCGAATATTCCGAAAACGACTAGACTCAGGTATAGGAAAACCTAAAGAATCTGAAAACACAAAAAAATTAGTATTCCATTTGTGAAGACGGAGTTGGTGTCTACTTCCGGTATAACAGGAAATGCCACCATCTTGAAAACATTTTCATAAATCAGCAAGTCATCGATTATGGCTCTCCAGAAATTTTCAGAGTGCTATCGCATCATTGGAACCCAGGAAACTTCTTATGTGCGCTTTAGATGAAACAGCCTGTATATGTATGTATATATCTCAAAATTCATGTGTATGTATAATTTGGATATGTATGTATACATATCAAAATTAAAAACAATCGCTGTCAGGTTCAAACTTCTGTGCCTTCGAATGCGATGCAGATACTCTAACTGATGAACCACGGTCCCCAATAGCGGTCATAGGAAGTGAGGAAAAAGCGAAGAACGTGAACAGTTTCTCGACTTTCTGATTTATACCTATTCTATATCGATATTATGAACATTCATATTACCAAATTTCGTACTTTCACTATATAGGTAAACTATCGACAAGACAAAGAGATGCATTTACGATGGCGATCAGCCTATCCAGGGCCGTAACTAGGACGGGGCAAGCAAGGTCCGGGCCGCGGGCACTAATAAATCAAAAAGAAAATTTACCTAGAACATTCTACTCGCAGGGTGGCGATAATGATTTCATAAAATTTGGAATGATGAAATTCGAAAGAAAAATCAATGAGAAACCGTTTCCGATGCAAAGTCCTTAGCGATAACTCGCAAAACCTTCCAACTCATCAATATTCTGATCTTGTTGTTACTACATTGACAATAACTATTACAGTCAATGTGTTGCTCCGAGCTTATCAGCTTGATGTGAGTAGAGGAACGAATATGATAGCAGGTTTCGCAAAAGAAATCAAGGATTCCAGGTAGGTGTTAATGGAGCGAAATCAATTTGTGCAGAGTTCAACGTTGATCCTTTCCTGAAGAAAGAAGAAGAAAAGTGAAGAGAATGCGCGGTGAACTTTGTTTGAATTTCTTGCCTGATATGGATGAACACTTAAAATTCTAAAAATGTGATGTTATTGTATTTCGATTTGCTAATATGAAGAAAGTGAGTGACGATTTTGAAAGGCCAAGACATATCAATATCCATAATAGAAGAGATACCATGCTGCAGATTTAGTTCCGAAGTATGAGGAGGAGGATCTGGATGCTTTTGAATTCCTTCACGAAATAGAGTTAGATCATATTATTCTAGATGAGCTAGAATTCAATTGTTTTTGGGTACTTTTAATCTCACAAAACAACTGATGAGTCGACCCACCAGCTAGTTTATAAATTTTAAGATTTACATAACTACATAATATGTTCATACTTACTGAAGTACTAGTTATGGAAATGGTTCCTGCATTTCTTGTGATTATTTCCATCATTGACTGAGTACCTGTGTTGATGTTATGTTTGTTATGTTACGTTATTTTTTTTTCATATTCACCTATTTATGTTTGTTATATTTTTACTATCAGTAGAATGTTGGAAATACCTATATTTATTGATATAACACTCAACTTTCCGATTCCTAAGTTCCTTCGTACAATATCAGCTATCTAGAGTTTGGGGGCGCAAAGGGGCCAACGTTTTCGCCACGGGCACCATCAACCCTAGTTACGGCTCTGCGCCAATTTCTCCCCCTTGAAACCGACATTGCGCGCCGGATTGTGCGCTCGATGCGAGATGCAGATTTCACTTTTCCGAGTTTACTTTCTCAAAGCGATCTTTGACATTTCACATTCATGGTGTTTTTAATCACTGAAAATGGTCTAAGAGCTCTTTGAATAGCTCATGATGGAACACCATCATTACCTTGGTGGTAACCTACTTAATTTCGGTTAGATAATCAACGACGGATAGCGACGATTAGTCTCAGTTTCACCGTTACACAGGACGATTTCGTATTCAATGTGCGATAATAGATAATGAAGAATATTCCGACGTGCCGCATATCTGAATCTACTTGTGCTACTTAATGGTTACTTCCGAGTGACTTTTCACTTATCTTGAATTATTGCCGAGTATATTTTATTTTTGTGATATTCTTAAGAAAAGTTATTAAATACGCAGGAAGTTCGGCAGAACAATCAGACATTTGAATAAATTATAGGCCTACTATATAAACAAAAATCAAAAATTTTGCTATCCATTTTTCATTTTGAAAAAAATACTCATGAAAGGTTGATATCTCCACCCACTGAAATGGGTGCAATTTCCATATTTTCGGATAATTACAAGAGTTTGGCAACAAGGCACTCATATTTTGACTTTCACGAGATGTTTTCTAGCGATTCTTCTTCCATAACAAAAACGAGAAAAAAAAATCATTACGAGTATTAACTGAAACATATTTATTTATTTATTTATTTATTTATTTATTTTATTTATTTATTTGTACACTGTTCTACAGGATAAATCCCATCTACAGAACAGGAATGTAAGCAGGTATATAATTACAACATAAAATAAAATACTAACAACATTCTGCAGAATCATACATGCAGCCTACTACATTATGTATCAGATTATTTGAAGAATTCGGATTTGATAAGTTTTATAGAACAGTTAAATATATCTATCTGAGAGCTTTTTGAGTTGTATTTCGACAATATATTGTGTAAAGGTGAGAACTTAAGAATGTTTGTGCGTGCTGCTGGGAGATAAAATGTGCTGTTGACTCGTGATGCAGCTCTTGGAATATGAAAATCAAGTTTTTCTATCAGAGCGGGACAATCTATATGATTATTAATGATTTTATATAAAAAGATAACTGAATTGCATTCACGCCGACACTTCAATTCATTCATCCTATGTCTCTCCAGAAGTTCACTCTGAGCAATATGTCTTGGTGGATAGGAGTCGTCCATTTTGAAATTCAAGAATTTTAGAAAGCGTCTTTGAACTGATTCTATTTTGTCAATATGTAACTGGTAGTGAGGATTCCATATCAGTGAAGCATATTCAAGTTTAGACCTGACAAACGAGAAGTATAGCGTTTTGGAAGTAGTTATATCAGAAAATTCCCGACTGGTACGAACTACAAATCCATACATTTTAAATGCAGTAGAAACTAAGTTGTCAACATGAGGTACAAATGTAAACTGAGGATCGAAGGTCACTCCTAGATCAACGAATGTTTTCGGCCTCTCCAATATTCTGCCATCGACATTATAATTATAAATTACTGGTTCTGATTTGAGTGTGAAAGACATAACATTGCATTTCGAAATATTCAGAGATAAATTATTAAGCTGACACCAATTTTGAATTCTGTCCAGATTACAAGAAAGACGCTCACAATCACTCAGGTCATTTATGTTCCAGTATATTTTCATGTCATCAGCGTATAGCAGGCACTTCACATCAATGACATCAACAATATCGTTTATGAATATATTGAATAGAAGAGGGCCTAGATTAGACCCTTGAGGTACACCGGAAGTTGCGAAGTATTCAACCGACTTGAAGCCATTGACAAAGACATATTGTTTCCTGTCATGTAGATATGAGCAAAATAAAGCCAAGAGGGAATCAGAGAGTCCAAAATGAACTAGCTTTTTCAATAATATTCCATGGTCAAGTCGATCAAATGCTTTAGAAAAATCTGTATATATCACATCAGTTTGACTGCGATTATCGATTGCTTCAGCAACGTGTTGTGAGATATTGATGAGATTAGTGACTGTTGATCGACCCTTCATAAACCCATGTTGATATGGAGTCAGTTTATTGCTTACAAAAGGATACAAATTGTGTTGTAATAGAATTTCCAAGACTTTACAAAAGTTGCAAATTATTGTTATAGGTCGGAAGTTAGTTACATCAGATTTGTTACCTTTTTTATATACAGGGCATACCTTTGAGGATTTCCAGGAAGAGGGAATTGAACAGCTCTTGATGCAAATGTTGAACAATATGGTGAGTGGATATGCCAGAACTTGCGCACAGTCTCTGACCACAAATGCTGGTATCTCATCAGGACCTGTCGTTTTCTTAGGCTTTATTTGTTTCATTGCCCATAAAACATCGGTTTGCTCAAATTTGGATATGTTGATACATGTGTGATGCACCTCATCATCTTTTTGAATGTGATCGGTGGATGGAATGTATGATTTACTGAAGTAATCAGCGAATCCATTGACGATATCTTGAGGAGAGATCAGTGATTGATTATTGTAGGACATAACATTCGAGATAGAGGATGCTCCCTTTTTTCTATTGACAAAAGCCCAAAACTTATTGGGATCACGATTTATATCTGATTCTGCTAATCTAACGAAATTTTTATAAGCTATATCAATATCTGTTTTGATTTTGGATCTCAACCGTCTGAACTCTTCAAAAACAATGAGGTTATTGCTCGACTTGTATTGGCAATGTAGTTTCGCTTTTTGTCGAATTTGCTTAATTATCTGAAAGTCAAACCAAGGAGGATACTTCCTACTGGATTTTACAGTATATTTATATTTTGGGACACATTGATCAAAGACATTGTAAAGTATACCATAAAAGTAGGTACATGCTTCATCTGCATTTTGAAATACTTCAAGGGAACTCCAATCAGTTTTTGCTATCTTGTCATACATATCATGAAAGTTTGCTTTGCGGAAATTGTATCGATTCTCGTAGAGGGCACCAAGATTGTTCTTAACGTTCGTGGCCGAGTTGAACTTGCACTCTATTTCGAGATCTTCATCCACTAGAGGAAATGATGACTTTTCAACAAGGCAGGAGTTATTGTGTAAAACTAAATCAAGCAATCTATCAGAAGTATTGGGTACATAATTGTGTTGTGCAAGATTGAAGATTTCTGAAAAATGTTCTAAGAGAGATATTGTCTTATTTTTTACATTAGGGTTCTTCAAGAAATCAGCATATTTAGATATATTGAAATCTCCCATGATAAGTACATCATGACCATCATATAAAAAGTCTAGGGTTTCCATCGCTTCAAAGAAATTCTCATATTCAGTTACTGTGGCGCTTGGAGGAATGTAAGTGACTATTATGTATATAGTGCTGATAATTGAGGTAATCTTCACTACCAGTATATCGACAAGAGTGAGCTGCTGAAAATATACATTTTCAGATAAGTCAATCTGAGTTGACATCAGCATATTGTGTACGGCAAGAATTACTCCTCCTCCTTTCGTACAACCTGTAGTGACGAAGTTTCTATCAGTTCTGTATACGTTAAATTCGTTAGGAAACAGTTCATGGTTTGAAATGGATGACTCCAACCATGTTTCTGTTAAAGCAATCACTGAGAAGTTGGATTGACTGAGGGCGTTAAAAAAATTGCACCGTTTTGGTGCGTAGACCGTTGGTATTTTGGTAATATACAGATAGGTAATTTTTTGTAGTAATTCCCTTGTCACTCACACTAGAAGAAATTTGGGTCATACAGGGGTAGTTTGCTAACTGCTAAATTGATGACAAATCTTGTTTTAATTTTTTCAATGCATCTATGTATGCTACGCACCTATCCTTCTCCCAGACAGCATGATCGACAGCTATAGTTGCATCCCTAAGTTTAAGCTTACAGCAATTAGAACAATTACGCAATTGAGATGTGCATCCTTTCAAATCATGATTGCCACTACATAATGGGCATGAGAGAGCTTTATGACACCTAGCAGAAGAATGATTAAATTCATTGCATCTAAAACAGCGGTATATCTCGATCGCGTCATAAACAGTACAACTGTCATAGCCTATAAATAAATTTCCAGTATTCATGATTTTAGTATACGACACTTTGTCAATCTGAATGATGGCTTGGAATATTTTATCATTCTTTTTGGTAGGCATGTTCTTTATAACTTTACAGTCAGAATTTTCGGAAAATATATTTGTATTACATTTCAAAATAAGATTCAAAAGAGTATCACTAGTATATTGATCGGTCATACCAACTAGCCGCACTCTAGGATTTACACCTCCAACTTCCCTTATCACGTACGAGTCTGATAGTTTCTGCTGCACCATATTCTTAAGGAATGTGTTGCCACCTTTGTTCTTGCAGCCGATGAGAATACATATCCGTGTAAATTGGCTGAATTTGTTTTGTTTGCTTTGAAATTCACCGGACAATTGTCAAATGACCAGAACACATTCGTTACAAGGATATTCTATCATGAATTGTATTGCTATATTACTCACTACATATTATGATTTTTTTTCTCATTTGTTATGGGGAAGAAATTGCTGAAAGAATGATTCCTCGTGGAAGTAGAAATATCAATGCCGTGTTGCCAAATAATGGAAATTACCACGGATTCCAAGATATCTCAGAAAACTTCCTAATAATTGATTTGAAAGAAATGATATTTCCTTTCATTCACTTCAACTGGACTTTTGGGCACGACGACGATCTTATTTCATTTGTTGATTCAGCGTAACTCTCGGCGTAACTACTCACTAGGTTTGCAGAGCCACTCCATATAGACATTTTTTTTTCATCCACAACAATTATTCGACAATTATTGAACTTGGTTTCATCGACTTCACATGGGGTTATTTTCTAATTACTTCATATTCCCATGTTTGATGTTTCTTCTATATATATATATACCCTATGTCCTATGTTTTCTTCTGGTTATCTCTTTTTCATTGGATACTCCCACTTAGGATGTTGTTCGTACATGAATTAATCGTACATACTCAGAATGGTATTGACAAACAACATGCATACTCCAGTTGAATGAATTTACCTAATCCTCAACTAGCATAATGATATACTTGGTAGCCTTCGATAATGCCGAATGCCATGGTATCTATTAAAGTCCAATTATCGCTAAATTGCGAATCATGAAGCTCTCGATGACGTCACCGATACCGACCTCAATTTCAACACAGAAGACTGGCGGGGCCTGATGAGCGGAAATCGTTTTGATTCTTTCCTGGGTCAAGTCACACCGGTATCATCGACGCTATATACATATACTTTCAAATTTTCAAACAGGGTGTTTGGTACACAGATACGAAGATTTGGCTTCGCTTTCGAATAACAATAAGAATAAGGACAATGCAAGCAGCATAGCGGCCAAAAACTTCACGAGTATATGAACATGACACTAGAAATATTAAAACCTGCGCAAGCGCAAATAATTTTTTTATTTAATTTCTGAATATATATTTTTTTGTGAATCGTCTAATTCTCTTCGTTCCACTGTTCAATCTGTAAGGATGCCTAGTCTGTGTATTCAAAGATCACCTAACGTGATTTACGTCTGATTATTTTAATTTCAATCTTTTTCCATTCAAAAGTTCATTCATTCGTATTCATTCCTGAATACAAAATGAATGCTATACAACTATAAGTCGAACTCGTCGCTGTTGAAGCCGGACATTTTGCCTTATATATACCTTTTTTAAAAGCCAAACATACCCTTTTAAAGCTAGACATCATTTCCACAATAAAAAAATCTTTCTTCTGTAGACTACAAGCACCTAACATAGTCCATATATGTTCGATGCTACAAGTGAAAAAAAACAAATCTTGTTCTCTTCCGACAAAACACAATAAACTGAAGTTTTCATCGACTATACCATTCTTCTGGATGGAAATAAAAATATCTCAAATAAAATTGAAAAGCTACCTCATATCAGGCATTTCTAGAAATAATGATGTCCATGAATTCAAAAATGTTGGAAAAAACCTTCGATCATTGAACAGACTAGATAAGTAATCCACAGCCCTGGCAATACAGTTTGTTTGGAAGCAACATCTATAGTATCTATCTTTGTCTAAACAAGGATAGCAGAACCTGATTCTCCCAGCACCAGTGCCGTGTTGTCAGAGGGGTCGAATTTATTATTAATTCATGATGAAACCAAATTGAAAATCCGTAAAAATTTCAGTAGTACTTTTCAGCATTTCTTGGTGGGAAAATGAACAATGAAAAGACACTGTCGCAGCTGACCTATGGGTATAATCAATATAATCTAATCAATTCAATTTAAATTCATTTTTATCCATTCCATTTGGAAAAATGCTTCAAAATCTCGAATGATACGACCATGGTAACTCACCTATGAAATGACGTGTTTTGATCGCCGGTTCAAATTGTCTTTAACACACCTCACAACGTCTCACCATTATATCAAATCACCAAAACAGGAAATAAACTGAGTTTCTGAGAAATTCTGAGTACACAAAACTAAACACAAGTTGAATAATATCGATAAATCAAAACGTAAATAATGACAGATACCAAACAAAGCAATAATCACCGTTGACTGTCAATATCAAATGGCGGTGTTGCAACGTTGAGCAAAAAGTATTAATGATACCCATGCTGGTCCTCGAGCCCCCAAGAAAGTAAAATTGCTGAGTCTCAGAATAATGTAGCAATCGTCTATTAATCATGACCCAAATTTATTATTATATTTGTGCATTGAACTACATGAATTCATAAAGGACTAAATATTTTGGACTGTTTATCACTATTTGATGATGGGATATGACAACACTGGCGACGATTGGGTACTAATATTATGATAATTCTGGGAATTCATGTTAGCCTCAGAATATTTGTTTTGTGATCCTTCTAGTGGGTTTGTTGTTCGGAGGAAAAAACAATTTGAAACTCCTTAAAAATATTCGGAACCTAAACAATAGCCGTAAAAAGCCAAACTTGTCCAGCTGAAGCAGGACACCTGGCAGAGACCCGCACTGAAATAAATTATACCAGGTACTCAAAGAGAGAAGACCGGAAATTTGAGTCAATCCTGACTCAAGTGAAACCGGGGCTTTCTGGTTATCAGGGGAATTTTTATGAAGCATTTGAAATTTAGGAAAATACTTGAATGTAATCAAGGCATTTATTTGAGAACTACATTCAACATCAGTTGAATATTGATATTAATATTGAATGAAAAATTATATTGATTCTAAATATGAATGTGGATTGACGCAGCCACAATCAATCAATTAACAACTAGCAATTCTCAATTACTGTGCTCATGAAGACAATAATTAACAGTTGGCAACTTCTAACTTTGTTACTTCAATTGAACCAGGATTTCTTGTAGTGCTCAACCAGTAAGCAGGCAGATGACCGCCCATTAATTCCAGGAAAGCGTGAGATTGGTCTGATTTTCAGATGATTGAATACTAACCGAGTTTTCTCAAAGGCTGGATTATTGTTGGGGTTGGAAAATATTTCTGGAAATGAATATGAAAGATGGTATGCTAGTCTACCTCGCTCGTAAACCACCTGTGATTCGAATAAATATTGTTCATCTTGAATAAAAAAGTTTAGGTTGAATGACTTGGAACAGACTTGTGCAGCTAAGTATCATTTCTTTTGATTGTGAATTTGGGAATTTGGTCTACATGAACGTCAATATTTTCGCTACTTGTTACTTGCTAATTGTATCAATCATGCTGGGAATGGAAACTTACATACCACATAGCACCAAATCACGAACCACTGGTGAACCATGGTTCAATAGAACCTGTTCTAGGGTTGTCGAACTGAAGCAAGCAGCATACCGTCGTTGGCGCAGAAACCCAAGCCCTCAAACTAGAGCTGAATATGTTGAAGCTAGGAATACATGCAATCGAACGATAGATGAATCTAAAGAGGCATACAACACGAAAATAAGATCGAAGCTCATAGAGTGTCCAAATGGTTCCCGTTCATTTTGGACGTTTGCCAAGGCAATCGGGAGAAATTTCACTTCTAGCTCATTTCCTCCCCTCACAAAGGATGATAATACATTGGCTATAACACCTCATGAAAAAGCCAACACCTTCGCCAAAATGTTTGCAGACAATTCTACCTTGGATCCACGAGGCCAGGAACTTCCGAAAGTCGCTACCATCGATAACCGTATGCCAGAAATTGTCTTCCGGCAACGCACCATCAGACACATTCTGCTTAGCCTCAACGTCAAGAAGGCTATGGGGCATGACGGAATACCGCCTATTGTTCTCAAGAAATGTGCCCCGGAACTAACACCAGTTCTTTGCAGGTTGTTCACCCTTTCGTACAAACTCGGCGTATTTCCTTCTAACTGGAAAAAAGCTAGGGTCCAACCGATTCCAAAGAAGGGCAAGAAAACACTCCCTAACAACTATAGACCGATTGCACTACTATCTGTGATCTCTAAAGTAATGGAAAAAGCAATCAACATCGAGCTCATCCGATATCTAGAGAGCTCAAGAATCGTGAACGACCGGCAATATGGCTTTCGTCACCAGAGGTCAACTGGAGATCTGCTTGCCTACGTGACACATAAGTGGCAGGTGTCAATAGAGAAACATGGGGAGTCTCTGGCTGTAGCCTTGGATATCTCCAAAGCATTTGACCGAGTTTGGCACCAAGGCCTCCTAGCGAAACTTCCGTCATATGGTTTACCGCCCCAACTGTGTCTTTTACTATCGAGTTTTCTTGCAGATAGATCACTCTACGTGGTGGTAGACGGGGTCTCGTCTGATACAATGACGATCAATGCTGGTGTTCCACAAGGCTCTGTCTTGTCACCAACTTTGTTTTTGCTCCACATCAATGATTTGTTGAATGTGACCTCCAGCCCAGTTCATAGCTTTGCGGATGATAGTACACTTCATTCCGCCTTTTCCTCTAGAGCCCCTATATCATCCAATGAGGCCAGAGGTGCAAGGCGAAGACAGGTTGATGCTTTAAATGAGGATCTGACAAGAATTCTGAAATGGGGATCTGAGAATCTAGTACAGTTCAATGCAACTAAAACTCAAGCTTGTATGTTCACCAAGAAGGCTGATCACACAATGCCCAATTTGATGATGTCGGGTACCACTGTTCCTATGAGGTCGTCAATATCCTTGCTGGGTGTCACCACCAACAGTGCTCTCTCATGGGACGATCATGTGAGGTCCATTGCGAAGACTGCTTCACAAAAACTCGGTTTTCTTTTCCGTGCGAAGAGATACTTCACATCCCAGCAACTGCTTATGATCTACAAAGCACAAATTCGACCTGTCCTGGAGTACTGCTCACATGTTTGGAGCTCAGCCCCCAAACATACGCTCAAGCTCTTAGATTCAATTCAGAAGAGAGCTATTCGCCTAGTCGATGACACAACACTCACCAAATCATTGACCTCTCTAGATCATCGTAGAAAGGTCGGCGATCTCTGCCTTTTTTATAGGTACTTTCACGGTCGGTGCTCAACGGAAATATCATCTATTATGCCACCACGCGCGATTCCTAGTAGACAAACCAGACGAGCTCAAGCTGGTCACCCCTACACTGTCAGGCTCGAGACCTGTCGAACATCGCTATACCAAGCATCATTCATCAATAGAACGGCAAAGTTGTGGAATTCTTTGCCTAGTGAAGTCTTTCCTGATGCTTACAACCTTCAAACATTCAAGAAAAATTCCAACACCTTCCTTCTTTCCCGAAATTCCACCGCTGGCTAACACGATGTTCCTCGAACATCATAGGTTTCCCTTTCGTGTTGTCCACAGATAAAAAAAAAAAAAAAAAAGAAATATTGATATGTGATACTTGACATTTGTTAGTTGATACTGCATAAATCCTCAATAAGTGCACTGAAAACATAATATCATTAAAACTGGTTGACCGTGAAATCACGTCTTATTTGATCTTTATTTCATGCAAGAATTATAATTATGAGTATTTAACGAGGTATTTCATGTATTCAAATGGTCATTAGCTTGAACAACCAAAGCAATTGAACATGCTGTCTTGTTGATATTATTTCAGATTCAATTAGGAAAACCTGAACGACTTTCTTTTAGTTAAATTTCCATTTCCAAAGCTCAAATGGCAACTTCCCGTGCATGAAAAGCTCTTGAAAACATGGTGCCACTGAAAAGCGTTGAAGTGGGTGACTCATTCTTGGTATTCTTCATCAATTATATTTTTTCTCGATTGTATGCCATATTTGTTAGGATTCAACATATCGAAATGACAATTTACGCTCCCGCATATCAGAGAAAGCATAAAAACTAGGAAACAAAAATGCGAAACATCACTTTTCCACTCCCATTCTGAAATCTCACTGACAGATATAGTCCGATAAGAAATCATTTCTTTTCCACGAATGAAAAGAATAGATTTGAGCAATCAAACACGTAATTGTCATGTATCTTATAAAATGTCTTCGCCTATCCAAACAATGCGTTTATTCGAGCAAGTAGATGTTGACAGCATGTAGTGATTATCTATACTTACGTATGTATGATTACACTGAAAAGTAAAAGAAAAAACTGTTTCATGTAATGACATGATTGAAATGAACGCGTAGTCGTTTTGATAATGGTTACGTACACGTACATTGGAATGATTCCCTATTTATAAACTATATCTACTGCCGGTACATATTTTTAGGAAATCGGCAGGTGAGTGACACCTTCTTTTCCAGGCTCTACCTTACCATAGACAAGAAACCTAACCAAACCTAACCGGACCTTTGGGTCAAACCAAAGATATGATATATATATCTCTAGTAGATCGAGCTTAGAGAGAGAGAAATTGAAACGACCATAAGAAAGAGACGCAGCGATGAAAAGTCTCATGACTGTTGGCATTGTCGAAACATTTTGATGTGTCATGTCATTGTATTGAGAAATTTTTCAGCTATTTTCATCCTCAAATCTATTGTTAAGCGGAAGTTTATTGATCCATAAGTGTGTTGAAACAAAGAGATGACTTAGTCTCACTTGATGTTTGAATATTAAAAATTGGTTAATAATCCAAAGAAGGATTTCAAAACTTCGTTCGGGATGGTGTTGTCCTGTTCAGCCTATGATTATACTAATAGATTGAAAAAAGATCAGAATATATCATTTCACAGGTGAGTTATTATGTTAAAAAAAATTCAAATTGTTGCACATCCAGACAAATCGATAGCTTTTTCTTTTTGTTATGTTTGTTGCAATGCTCCTGATAAGTCAACGGGGCAAGGGAGCATCTAGTAAATATATATATATATATATATATATATATATATCATATCTTTGGAAGCACAAGACTATTCACTTGGAGCGTATATATTCTTCATGAAATGATTCCCGTTGTATATAATATTCGTTTGATAAACTGTTCGATGTTTTTTTTGGTCATCTAAAATGTTTCCTGATGAATTACGAGGTTTTCGGGTTTCAAATCTTGATTCTGTAGTTTTTGGTATCGATAATATATTTCTAGCACATGCCATTTTCCATTCTAGAGCAACATAATATGAATAATTTAGGAACAACCAATGAGTATACTAATTAATTCCATTAGAGTTGGAACTTTCGAGATTATAGATTCGAAATTGACTGCTTCTCAAACTGCTCGAGAACGTCATAATGAATTATTCAGTTTGATGTTCTTTAGTTAAGGGTTTAGATCGTCTGAAGGTCTCTAAAATTTCATTATGTGAGGAAGTTTCCATATTCGAGAAAAGGAAATTAGTTTTTGTTTTCCACTTAAATACCTAGAGGCATGTGGAGAATTGAAATAATCATTTTCTAATCACTAAAAGGAGTCGTAGGCAATGATATTTCTCACTTCGAAATCATCATTACAAATATTTATTGACTTAAAAATATTGGAGTTAGGATGAACATTTGACGACGATGTACTTACAGCATTAGCCTCTTCATTCAGATTCTATATATTACTTTATATTACTCATAATGAAACTAGTGGAATTGCAAATATCAGCTTCTCTAAATCCTGAACCTTGTACGAAAAAATAGAAGTGGACTCATTCAATGGTTGTTCACTTCCATACTCATTTTTCATGACTATATAGTGCTCGGAATAGAATCCTGAATGTTTCTACCCACCCACGTTTTAGGGTTGTGATATCGTCATCGACTATAGATGCCTCGTTTGTCTTTTTCACAACGATTTGAAGTTTTCGGGGATATACCATGTTCTCATTATTGAATTCCTTGTATTTTTTCCATTTCATTCCCATTCCCATGACATCAGAATCTTGATTTTCGAATTTGTTTCATAATGATGTTCGATAATTCAGTAAGTATTGCACAAGTGTGTTATGGATAGGTCACTTGAGAAAATAACTTTTCTCACGTGACCTATGTACCATAACACACTTGTACAAAAAATGACTACCATAATCTTTCTATGAATTATAAAATCAATCTACCAATAAAATGTAATTTATATTCACAAACATTGAATGTAGGTACTGATTCTAAATGCATATTTTGAATTGTGTGTAAATAAATAATCTATGGCATAATACGACCATCATAAGGCATGTTGATTTAAAGACCATGAATTCGTACCGTGGAATATAAATAGGTATAGTGAACCCAGTAACTGATAGTAATACCTATGCCATTGAACACTTTTTTGGGAATTTGGATATCAGGTACCAGTTCTCCAAGTAGGCCAAGATTTATTGCTTAGTCACAATAATAGCGGGGACATGTAGATACGTACCAAATATAATCACCTCCATGAAAACATTGGATTTAAGCATATTTATGTAAATTTTATAGATCCAGTCGGATGGCCCCTTGTCGTTTGAAAACAAATTCGAGGACATTGAATATGCATGCACATTCGTTAATACTTGACAGAATTTCGTATATGGCTGTGCAACGGGGCGGGAATAATCTTCTCACAACATCCCGACTCCAGAAGCACGAATAATTATTATCAATCCTTTTTTTGTCAACTAACCATCTGACTCAGGTAAGATATGTAGAGATATGCTTGTTGGTCAGTAGCAAAAAATTCTCCAAACAAACAGTATCCATTTCGGACAGATATAGCCATAACTATCCAAATATAAATGAGCTCCTCAAAGAGGAAATCATAAAATGTTAGCATATGAATATGGATTCCGTCACAGCTGGTATTCACAATTGTACTCAATACCGAAAACATAAGCTGCGATTTATTCATTCAGGAAACGGCAATTGAGAATGGATATGCGAGTGGATATGTCATTTGAATTATTTTATCAGATTGGAATTAGAAAAAAATAAAGATTTTTGGAACTTTCAGTTATTCTTAAAATCTCTGTTGACTATTTCAGATTATTTCCTGATTCAATAATATAAAACTTTAGTCACATATTTTATTCACGAAATGAAACACATATAGTTCGTTCATAATATTAGATACCAATATTCATGATAGAACCAGTATATCTAAATCACAATTTTTTCGAAGAGAAAAAAAATCACACATTGAATATGGATACGTAGGAAATCGGCAACAAAATTACCATTTTCAGCAGATTTGCAATATTGTTATATATTTCATAAAACAGTTAACGCATCTCGGCACGGAGTTCCGGACAGCTCGGTGTTATATGCAAAAAATTTTTGAGTATCGACATACCAGAATGCAGTATATACTTCATTTTCGAAATTTTCTATTCCGTGCGAAGAGATACTTCACATCCCAGCAACTGCTTATGATCTACAAAACACAAATTCGACTTGTCCTGGAATACTGTTCACATGTTTGGAGCTCAGCCCCCAAACATACGCTTAAGCTCTTAGATTCAATTCAGAAGAGAGCTATTCGCCTAGTCGATGATACAACACTCACCAAATCATTGACCTCTGTAGATCATCGTAGGAAGGTCGGCGATCTATGCCTTTTTTATAGGTACTTTCACGGTCGGTGCTCAACGGAAATATCATCTATTATGCAACCAATCGCGATTCCTAGTAGACAAACCAGACGATCTCAAGCTGGTCACCCCTACACTGTCAGGCTCAAGACCTGTCGAACATCGCTATACCAAGCATCATTCCTCAATAGAACGGCAAAGTTATGGAATTCTTTGCCTAGTGAAGTCTTTCCTGATGCTTACAACCTCCAAACTTTCAAGAAAAATTCCAACACCTGCCTACTCTCCCAAAATTCCACCGCTGGCTAACATGATGTTCCTCGAACATTATAGGTTTCCCTTTCGTGTTGTCCACAGATGAAAAAAAAATAAAAAATTCTTTCATTACTGAATGGATAATAATATCGCTATAGCAAGTTCTGTCGCTCCACATTCGCTAAGAAGAATCTCGATAACGATCTCAAAGCTCCACACTAGATTCTTCCAGTTCCATGATGTTAATCAAGTCAGTTTGACACAATACACGTGAAGTAATTCTTTCTCATCCACAATTTCGCTCTGAACTCGGTTTTTTCTCCGATCACTTACTTTACTTCCTTCGTCATCGAATGCTCTCTATGGACGATGTTCTGGATATTGACGAATTCTTGCAAATAGATCTGCGAACGACAAGCAGAATTCTGCGACCTGGTGAAGTGGGTGTATTCGCCGTCTTTGAGCAATCTCCATGGATGATTATAATGGTGACTGACCAAGCCTGCCACGTATATGTCGGCATGACATTCAGCTAAATGAACATTGGTATTCCAATTGGTATAAACATTTATTTTGTCAGCTGCCATATCACTTCGACCACGCACAATTCTAATGTGAAGCAAGATGAGATGACTTCAGAATACATATTTGAAGGCAAGGGTTACTTTGAAACGCATCACGATTTGATCTTACATGTATGAGAGGTTTAGTAAATAAGCTTATAGAGAGATTACCAGATTGTGAAAGTAGCTGTTACATCCAAGGATATGATATTATCTCTATTAGAGAGAGGAATTGAAACGACCATGAGAAAGAGACGCAGCGATAAAAAGTCAGCTGACTGTTGGCAAAACATTTTGATGTATCATGCATGCATGTAAATGCAAATACTAATTCCACTTATTTTCATTCGAATCGAGTTGGCGTGAGATTATTCTCTCATAACTATTATTTAGCGAAGTTAATTGATCCATAAGTGTGGTAAAACAAGGAGACTCAGTTTTTGTAAATTGGTAAATGATCCTAGTTGGTTCAGCCCATCAAGTCGAGGAAGGATTTTGAAACTTTGTTCGAAATGGTGTTGTCCTGTTCAGCCTATGGCTGTACTAATAGATCCAGAAATTATCAGAATATATCATTTCATAGGTGAGTTATTGAATAATGTTGAACAAATTTCAAAAAGACCCTAGTTCGCGCCTAAAGAAAACAACAAACGAGAGAGAGGCAACCAGCAGTGATCAGCTGATTGTTGGCAAAATTGTACCTTGCTTCGATACACATCCAGACGAATCGATAGCTCTTTATTTTTCTAATGTTTCAATGCTTCTCATACGTCAACGGGGCTAGAGTGCATCTAGTAGAGAATATATCTTTAGTAACTTCATTAGCATAATGGTTTCTTCCAGAGAGAGTATTTTTTACCTATACAGAAATGTTGAGTGAGCGAATTCAATGTTTGCTTCCAGGTCAAAACTAACTACTTAGGTTGTTATTGAAGAATCCAAAGCATGTTTCGACTGGAAATAAAATCCAGGAGTGAAACATATAATTTTGAAAGGCCTTTCTACTAATATGGATATTCTTTACACGTCGAACAATAATTTGAATTAGCGATTCCACCTCCAATGGGGTCAAATAAAAACACTTTTGGAACATTTGAAAGTAAATATTCGATTCGAAATTTACTGCCGCTCTATCAATGTTAGTGTCAAGGTCAAAGATTATTGTACATTATATCGCTGTAATTGTTTTCGGTTGTTCAATACACTTCCTTATCATCTACGTTGAGAACTTTATTGAAGTCAATTATTTTCAGATGCGATAATAACGACGATAAAACTAAAAGTTTCTCCACAATTTATACCTTTATACAGTGAGGACGCCATAGCTATTGTTATACTTGGCGGTTATACTTTTCGGAAGATATTCATAAGACCATCACAATGATAGCATATTCAGAGGCATATTCAATGGAATGAAGACTAAAATCAGATTCATTGTTGAATCATTCACTTTACATTTGAAAAATATCAGGGAAGAAATTGATAAATCACTGAACAAAATACCCAAATTGATATCACGAAACACCTGAATGTGAAAAAAAAAGAATAGCGTGGCCAAATCGTCGTGGGACATCAATATAGTCTGCATGGTCAATGATCTGTGGATCTGTGGATATACCTATTATACCACCGAATGATGAAAATATCAATAAAGGAACGGTTTCATGAGTACATTGTTATGATGAAATTAATAGTACCTATAAGTATGGTGCATTCATTATCTCCTCCACCCACTAATTCATCCATTTAGGTCCTATATGCATAAAAATAATAACTTTCACTGGTCTAAAAAATATCTCCAGTTGGCACACGTTGGTCCCCCAGCTGATGTTAAGGTGATGTCAACACGTGATACTTTTGGTATTCCACATTTCGACGTTGGAATACTAAAATAGATAACCTGAAGAATGGTTGGCAAAACGCATGTTGGGACTTTTCCATTTCATATTGAATCATAAAATAAGTTTAACGTATAATGTCGATCACTTCGATGCAATAGCCAATAGGCAGTAAATCTATACGTCCTTAGGAATTCATAATATGGTTATTAGAGCTGAACGCGATGAAAGTCGTTCCTAGTTCGTGGAGTCGATCAATTTCATTGTTGTTAGAGGTACTTATCTGACATTATATTTTTATTGTGAAACTTGAGAATATGAGTTCAATAGTCCTTACGTAAGAATAAGGAAATGTATCGATGGCTTTGCATTTTTCTGTTCTTGCAACTTTCAGCAAGATTCCTCGCGATGATCTCTCATTCAACTGTGACTGACTAAGAGTAAAGGAGCTTTTTCTCCATTCAACTTCAGTGGATGAACTAAAAAAGGATGAAAATTGCTGTGTGAACATGCATTTCAACTATATTCTACTCATACTCTCACAACTGGAAAGCCTTTTGGCTCTGAACCACAAATTCGAATTCTGTTAATATTTGAGATATTAAATACATCACCATATGGTTACCCCTAATTGAAAACCAAATAACCTATATTATTATAACAACCTTATACCTACTGAACATTTCCTAGTTTTAGAAAACTAGAAATTGTCAATGCCACAAACAAATTCAGTGGCGTTGGTGAAATCGTTGAATGTTTTCAAGTGTTTTTCATGTACTTTATTACCGATTCTACTTGTTCCACTGCAGTTGAGCAACTTAAAAGTTGAATCGAGAGAAGAACGCGCCTTGAGGATTAGAGGTCTAGGTCTACGGAACGAAAGGATATACATTTTGGTCTAGATTTCATTCCGCACTGTTTGTTACACCACCATTAATAGCCGGAAGCATATCTCACTGTAAATTCTCTCATCAAATAATAGCTCGGTAACTAGCACACAAAAGAATTTATTAGTTATGAAATGACTCGTGCAATGTCACACTCACATTTTATCGATATTTCCTCGACACGTAGCCATGGAATTCATGAAATCCATGACTACAGGGTGGCCAATTACTGCCGCAAAGATCAGTATCTCCGTTGATACTGTCGTATTCTCGTATTCATGAGAAAATTTCACAGGGCAATAATAAACACCCACCTGATCGACCACTGAATGGAAAATAAGGAGAACAATAAGTCCTGAGGGAGGCGACACTGATTTCAGCAAAACCAGAAGGAACCTAACAAGAACGTCTACAAAAATAGAGAAAGACAATATTGATAAGATATCTTGGTGAAATGCTACGTTTGCTACATGACAAATGTGCAGGAGAACCTTAATCTTTATTATTGAACAATTTGCTAAATTATTTTCCACCGTTCTCGGTCGAGTCGACCCAAGGTCACATGACCCTGACCGATGACCTCGAGAATCTAGAATGAAACATCTTTTAGAATCCGTGAAAACAACCAAACCGTTTTGAAAAAGTGAAGTTGATGAAGGTTTCACGAATACGAAACGTCAGACTAAGGAATCAATATCACTACGTTGAATCATATGAAAAGTTGCAATGAAGTGTTTTCAGTTATATCTATCTCTGAAAATGATGGCAAACGAATGTAAAAAAGATTTTTGAAAAAGTCACTTCTTTCAATATTACTGATTTTGAAAATCTCTTAAGTTTTTTGAAATGGCCCAATTTTGTATCTCTCTCGGATTCCGAGATTTCCATGCTTACATAAATATACATAAATATATATGATATACATAAAAACCTTCATCTAGTTTTCTAAATTTTAGATTATATATATGTTTATATATATATAGGTTCTCCAATGAGAGTACTACAAAGTTTGGCAAATGACGTGAAAGAGATGAGGGGAGAGCGAAGAAAGATCTTATGTGGGATAGATGAGAGGAATACGAGAAGAAAACGAAAAATATTGAAGAAGAAAACAAGGAAATTATAGAGGAACTACGGCAGTTGGGTGATACCGGGTGTGAAAACCAACTCATATGGCCAAGAACTGAAAGGGGAAACAGGAAATTTCATATAGCGTCACTTGAAGGTGAAAGTAGCATCAACTACGCCTCGAAATTATGGTAAAGTTATGGAAAGTAAGAACAATTTGAGAGAGGAACTATTTGTCACTGACCACGATTTAAACTGAGAGAAAACAAATAGGCTAATTTCTCAATATTCGTATCAGTGCTTGCAATTTTCATCAAATCCTCTATTCTCCATCGAATGCTCTCAATCATTTCAATTCCCCACATTTCCTAAGATTTCACTCATTCAAAAATTATATATTATCACGAGATCACGACTGATTGAGCTGGGATACTGAAATACATAGTTCCTCTTCTCCCAACAGGATGATGCAAAAGTTGTGCAGTCTAGATATGAAATAGTTAGAATACCAACAAACTGAGTGTTGCGTGGTGTTATTCACCTCTATATATGTTTCACAGTAGTTTTCACACCCTCCTATCAGAACTGAGTTTCTCTTCAGCCTATAGTGGCCTGTTGGTCCCTTAAAAAATATCTCTGTCTGCTTGAATGCCCCTATTTTTTGTTTCCATTTCAGTTGGAGAGTTTTCTTTGCTGCAGAAGTAAGACCAATCGAGGTTTGGATCTCATAAAAACGTATTATTATACTACCAGGCACCTGAACCAATGTCAATTTTCTTAGGTTCCGAGGCTTCTTATACGCATTCTCACATCAAAGAATAAGTATAGATTCAACTTCCCTCAACTTCAAAGCCGCCGTAGCAGATCGACTATCTATGCTATGCAAATGTGTATAATTCATCTTCACCAGAAGTCTACACAGTAATCAGTGGCTGTCATTACTAAATAATTATACTTCCGCTAGGGAGACTGTCACATTTCGTCCTCAGTCACATTTTCGCAAAGTAATGCCAACCCCCACTCTTTATTCCATAAGCGAACCGTGTACAGAACCAGTCCATCCTCTGAAAATAGTATCAGTCATGGAAAAATAGTGTTCACAACACATTGAAAGAGGAGATGAGGCCTCTTGTGAGTAGTCGTTTCACTCGCCGGATACAGTCAAATCGTACGATATCTTTCACTTTCAACGCACACTGTGAGAAGAGCTACTCCGTGATCGACATTAGAAACAATAACACAGCAACAGGACTCCAGCTGTAACTTTCTAAAAATCATTGTGAAAGAGAAATGAGTAAAAAAACCCAATTGAAAATTCTTATGCAGCATTCGCATAGGCAGATCGCGATGACCTTTCTTCCACCACTTCGTACACCAATCAACCGATACAGACTTACAAAACATTTCACAACGAAAAGTATGTCAAGAGGTAGGATACGTGACGATAATAATGGATTCATCACATCACAACATAATGGTTCTGGACTGGGTTCTGGAAGACTCTCGGTATGCAATCACTTTCAAGAAATTGAAATATCTAAAAATGCATCATTCTGTTCCAATATTAGAAAAAAAACCCAAGACTTTCCTGACGGATTTCTAACAGACAACAATTATTTGAAAATGATATTAATCGAATTTCAAATTGTTATTGTTATTTTCTTACAATTGCATAACTTGTGTATTAATTATGATCGAGAAGGGTTTGACCGAGGGTTTGACATTATTCTTGATTGTTATAGTGAAACTAAGGTGACCATTGTCGTCAAATTTAAAACCAGAACATGAATAAAAAATAGAAGGCGTCTGCTGTCGCATCTGAATGGTAAAATGATGTACGAATATAATACTATAATGTGTTCATCTGAGAGTCAAGTTCATATTAGATTACCTAATTTTTATCTCGGATTTATCACTTACACACACACACACACACACACACACACACACACACATATATATATATATATATATATATATATATATATATATATATATATATATTCTAGAAACTATTCCAAAATCGATTGATGGTTCTTCTTTCTTTTGGTTGAAATGTTAATTTTTGTGTTTGTGCTTACAAACTATTTTTGTGATTCACGTATTTTGTGTTATGGTTGCTTGCTTGTTAGGAGTAACCAGGACTAGGTACCAAAAAACTAGAACTGTACTGGTACCTAAATTTCGTTCTGAGACCAGTATGAATGGTCTTGGCATCTGCGTAGAATTACTTTTTCGAATTTTCGAAACAAATAACTAGAAAAAGATTTTTTCACAAAATAACTTGGATTTTTTCCTAGTACCTACCAAAGGAAACAATAATAATTTTGACATTTGCGGTGCAGTGCAGTAATAGTATTTAATCTTTGTCAAAACTATAGGTGCATAGAAATTAATGTCATATTTACCAAATATTTTGATCAAGAACCTATTACATTTGTCAGTAGGTTTTTCAGAGGTCGATTCCTATCAATCCCGGAAATAATGTGATAATCTCATTCCAACTAGTAATATAATTCATTTCTATACGAATTGAAAAGGAAATCCATTAAAAAGCTATCAAACTTGATGGATGCGAATATTGAATGGGGAAATCTCACAAATATTGGAAATCTGCAGAAATATCTCTAGTAGTCTGGAGAAATCTTAAAAACCTTGGAAACGTCTCACAATATCCTAATCCAATGTAGCTACACAAGTTTTGAAGTGAGCGGCTCCCACCACCGTCTTATACAAGGTGTATATCGAATATTGTTGTTGATTTCAAGTGTTGATTTCTTGTCATATTTTATGATGAAATTTGCTGATAACAAGGTATCAACTCCTCCACCTCGACTATCGATCGCCCTGTGAATTGAAAAATATGTAGTTCCGAAAGCAGTTTATAGCTTTTCTTTTAGCGAGTCTTTCAGTTTCTATGTCTTTAACGTGTTTAGACTTGCACTTTTCAGCCTCTTTGAATGCCTTTTCAGATTTTCTCTTCAGTCGCAGCAATTGTTCAGTCTGATCAAAATATCAAAATTGGAAAAAAAGACGTTATAGCGTACAATGACTTACGACCAGAACTATCAATTAGGTAACTATTTGGCGACCCTATACTGGAATTACTGGATTTGAAATCCATTTTCATGAAAAGTAGCCTCTTGGTATGCTAACAAACAATTTCAACAGTTTCATTAGAATCAAACTGAGTATTTGATTGATTGATTGATTGAGAGGTTTTCGTTAAAACTTTGACACCAGGAAACGAAGTTGGGAGACCCGTTCACATGATTTTTCTTTCATGAAATATGACAATGAACCACCGGACATCATCATCTACGATACAGAAATCAGTTGGTTAGACAATTTTTTGTAAAATAATTATATCTGTACATTATCTATTCTCTGTATAGTGCGCCGTTGTTCTAATCCTCATTCGAGTCCTCGTTCTGATCCATATGGATTTCAGATAGGTATATAATATTAACGTGTACTAATTATGGAAGGGTGAAGGTCTGATAATACAATATTAAATTCCTGTTCGTAATGAGAAGGTAAGGAGATAGGCACATCGTCTGATGAGCCGATGTTTTTTATAACTAGTTTATGGCCGATATGACTGACATTCATGAAAATAATCATCGCTACGGTCTGCGAGATATTGAGTCTTTTATGGAGAATGACTCGGAGAATGAGAGAAGATTGATAAATTCACTTGAAGGAGATTATTTATGTTAGTAGATTTCTTCAAAACTATGGCAGTTCCAGTTCTGCCAGGAATGCCATACATTTTTGATGAAAAACCCTCAATAAAAACGTTGAGTTAGAAATTAGATTGAATCGCGTTGAATACAATGTGAGCCATTGTATATCGAAAGTATGATTATGATGTATCGTTGGAAAGGCAATTTCATACTGAATCGAGCACTGAATCGAAATTAACAAAGTTTTACTTTCTATTTGTAATGAAAAAGTTGGGTGCACTTCCGGTCGAACCCGGCTTGACATCACATCGAGTACCAAATTTAAAATTGCTAGAAAAGACAGGGGAATGATTTCGTTCCTCGCCACCCGGTGTACGATCGTGGCCAGATGAATACGACAAACAGAAAAAAACACGTCAAAATGATAGACAGGGGAACATATTTCTTCATAATACAATCATCATGCCACTCGATTTTCTTACACACATGAATGATTATCATGCAGCATTTTGTTATGGAAAACGCATTTATAATCAATAGAACGGCAAAGTTATGGAATACTCTGCCTGCTGAGGTCTTTCACGATGCTTACTTTCAAGAAAAATTCAAATACGTTCATTCTTTTCCATCATTCCAACGCTAGCACTAGCACGATGTTCTTCGAACATTATATGATTCCCTTATTCCTTTCATGTTGTCAAAAGATAAAAAAACATATAGAAGGATGGGCAAAAGTGTGTAACCGAGTGAACATCTCGTTAATCCGTTTGTTGGATTTTTTTTTTGAATTTGCATACAGGATGATTTTAAAATATCTTCGAATTCACCTTCCTCGTATTCATCTATTGTATGAAATGTCCTCTTCAAGTGATCTAGAACAATGCGATTTTTTCAGATATCTCTGTTGTTGTGGAATATAATAGTAACCAATAATATATCAATGAATTCGCTGAAAGATTCTCTTTCAAATTGCATAAAAATATACAGAGTGTGTAATTTGAAATAATGAAGTTGACAATATTTCGGAAATACTGAATCCGCCATATTCTGAAAAACCCCTGTACAAAAATGTAAGAATATCTAACAATCGGTTACAGAGATATTTCCTTGGTTCCACAACTGAATAGGCCACATTTTATTTCTGTATTCGAATCCCCTTCATGGTATAATGTATAGGGTGATCCGAGGGGTGATCCATTCAGGAAATTCCGAGAAAAATCGATTGCCATGGTCTGTCTGTTGAAACATTGGCGATAGCTGTAAAAGTTCGTGAGTGTAGCATCACCGACTAGGCGAATAGCTCTCTCCTGAATAGAATATAAAGAGCTTCCTTTGTATATCATCTCGTATACATCATCATTGTTTCGTTTCTATGTTTTCTGAAATGTTGATGCGGTTCCATTTCCGTCTGCATACCCTGTATACCCTCCGATTCGGTTCACTGCAGTGGGGTAGAAAGGATACCCGAGAGGATATCAGGATACTCTGGTAATTATGCATTGAGGTCATGTACCAGTTTCCGTTATTTGTGAACCTTGGTTGTTCGGTACACGCCGCGAATTTCGCCTTCGAAATACAAATCGAATAATTGGATACTAGTATGTGTGCCAAAGTGCAGGTAGGTATTCCCAGAAAACAATGTCACCGCCGGCGCAATAATTTACTTTCACTTGTACATTTCATTCGGTTGTTTGTACCGTCTGCTACAGAAAACTAGATAACTTCGTGTTGATCACGATTAATTATTGATTAGTACCGAGATTAGAAATCGGAATGTCATTAAACACGTAGATAAAAGGCTGATGGAAAAGGACGAGAGTGGAACCAGCGATACCAAGAGCCATGCAGTTTACTGACTTGAAGTGAGGCGACAAATTACGAATCAAAGCAATAAAGGCAAATCAAATCTGGCACCAGAAGTTTTTTAGATCAAATTACAAACTATTATGTAAGAGAACGTTTCATGGAACCATCATCGAATTATATCAAGTTGAAATCTCAACGTATTATTTTGGAATGTTTACTAAATATGTAGCAACTTCAACTCAGATATGTTGAAATTTCAACTCAATATGTTGCAATTTCAAAACAGTTAAGTTAAAATTGAAACTTAGTATTTAGAAATTTTAACTTGATATGTCGATATTTCATGGGTATGTTGAAATTACAACTTCGTCTTCAAATATCAGTAAGGAGAGAACGGTAGGTCGTAGAGGTCAAAATTATCCGAATACGATTTGATTAGTGGTGAACACAGACAATCACAGACAATCCAAAATCTCTATGAAATTGGATAACGCAAATTAGGTCGGTATTCTCCAGTTATTTTCCATCTAAAAGTATGTCGCCTCCATTTGATTTTGGACCACCATTTAGGAATCTATTATCGTCATTTGCGATTGCGAATTGGGCAAGACTGAAATTTTGTCTATACCTAAAAGAATAAAGTCAAGGTTGCGGCAAGACAATAATGAATACGATTTCGGACTCGAAGTACCGTTGACAATACGATAAAAAATATTTATGTTCTCTCAATGATAATGATGCTAATATTTTTTTTTATTATTTATTAACCGACTGAATTTAGCAAAGACTCCGACGAATTAAATAAATAGACCCGTATTGTCTATCTTTTTTTCTGGCATACATGTCTGTCTAGCGTACATCTGACATACTTTTCTTCAAGACCTCTCATTGAACAAGATGAGAACAGATTTGTTCGTATTTCTTCGGGCGATCTCGCAAGCCTTTCATATCGATAACTTCATATTGGTCATGGCGTGGTCAAGGCAGTTATTGTTATGATTTTGATCACGCTTCGTTGTCTGACGTATCCGAGGTATTTTCAGTGAGAATTGTATCTTTATCGGTGTTATTGGGACTCATCAGTGAAAAATTCTAAAATTTTGCTTGACTTGTGTCCGGAAGACAGATCCTACATTACATATTGGTCCATCTGTATTTGTCATAGACGTAGTAGTTCTGATAAGTTTGTCGCTAGATGTGTGATAGATCTTGAGTAATGATGAACATATTAGGAATTCATATTGAATTAATATAACAATACATTATTTGTGGTAGATAATAAATAGGTATAATATTCACACCAGTTGTATGGATGTATGTATTTACCTACCTATTGGGAGTTCATTGCAGAATCATCATGATGAAGATCGAATTTAGTTTTATGAAGTTTCGCTTCGAGACGACTCGAGATTTGCCTAATATCTTCAAAGTTCATTTGATTGAAAAAATATTATGTTCGTCCTAGCAACATTATTTTTTTATCGAGTTTTTTGTTTCATCCGAGGTTGAACGAGTTGAAATACGAAAGCAATTCTGACAAAGTACAACATAGTAGATATACAGTTGTTCACGAAATTACACATACATACTTGCATCAACAAATATTTCATCCGAGACTCCACTCAAGGTCAAAAATTAGTAGTCGATCCAAGGCAAACTAAGTCATTTGTTCTGGGACACTCTGTATGATGACAATATTATGTTCATCCACCATCAGACATTTTCCTAAAAACCTATCACAAGATTTCTAACGAAAATAGCGAAAGCGTTCACATTATTAGCATCGTTATTATCCTTAAAGTTATTATCCTATTATCAAAGTTATTATCCTATTAATTTACCACACTGTACGGCAGCATTCACAAAATGAATAATACCCGCGATAATTCCTATTCGGTGAGTTTTTTTTCGTACTTTGAATACGAAAAAAGCTTTGATAAGACCTGGCAAACCACCGAGAATGTACAAATTATATTATGTTGATAGGAGTGTTAATATAAAATGCGTAAATAGACAAATGGATTAGCTTTGAAAAAAATCCTTGAAGGAATCTGATCTGATTGCTGTGATTTATGTTTTGATAAATTATTTCATTATTTCAGCACGAATTTGAGTTTAAGCGCGCTATTTCAATACAAAACAAATATCCGTCATTTCAGTTCATGGGCGTAGTGATTTACTGTATATAAATATAACCTTTTATAATATATAACATCAGATCTATAATGGAACAAACGGTTTCATAAACTATTCAAGTTCTGTATTTTCCGGAAATAGTTTAAATCATTCATGAATTGCAAAATTCAAATTATATATTTTTTTAATTCCTCAGGAATTTCGAGAATGCTTGAGAAGTCAATTACACACAATTTTAGTCAACATAATTGCTCTCGTATTGCGTCAATTCCAATTACAACAATGAAAAAGTTTCCTTCAATAGTTCACTAATCCCGAAATTACTACAGAGAATTCTGAATAAAACATTCTGACCATACATAGACACAGGCCGAAAATCTTCAAGAGCCATTTGTTCTCTGAAGGTCGTTGCTAGTTTGTTGGAGGTCATCAATCATTGGAAAGTTCAGTATTGATAACAATTTTTGCATCCTCGAGGATATCCTCGAGGTATTCTTCACATTTTGGAAACAAAAGATAATAATGATTTCGTTCATCAAAAATAGATTCACTAACGAGATCAGTAATCAGCACATAATCACACTTATCAGAACATAAATAAACATCACAGTAAATATTGAGGCAAATATGTTGTTCAATATGAAGTTGATATGGATAAATAAGACAGATATGATATGTAAAATATCGTTCAACAGAATATTCCTATTATAATACAAAATTTTTCCTCAATATACCTCAACAAAAGTCCTCCAGATTTTCCTCGAATTATTACAAATTTTTCAATTTGCACAAATTCTCAACTTACGACTTGAATTACATCATACCAGTTCCAAGATAAGTCCCTCCCCATACAGTTCCTTTGAACTCTGACAATTTTCCATAAACTCTCCCGAATTTCGAGGAATTTGTGACATATTCAAACTTCATGATTCTGACAGAGTATAACAGAATTCTGAGTTTCAAAATAGAATTATGATAACCATCATCTCGACCATCATGGAATTCTGAATAACGAGAGTGAGAATTCTGACATGTTTATGAGAATTCTGAAATTTGCAAGTAGGATGTTTATTGGCATCGAGGTTGGCAGTTGTGTGTCTCATATTGGGAACCCGGACCCGGAACCCCTCGGAGTATGTGGGTATATTTCATAAGCACTATCATTTTTTTACTGCTATAGTGCGATAATTTTGAAATACCGCAGTCGCCGATTCATTTGACATGCAAAAATGTACAGTATCAAAATATTGGGAGCAATAGAGTAATTTCTACGTCAAAGATAAGAAAGATGACTGCGATTGAAAAACATTGTAGTGGAAAGGGTAAACGAACGGGGGATTTAGGGTCAAACCCACATTCAAATGGGGATCTTTTTTCCCGGTCTGTGAAAGTTTTTTTAGAAATTGAATTCACTAATATTATTAAAATATTAGTAATTGAAAGAATGGTTTATGTCATTAGAAATAGAGCTTCAATTATTTATACTATTAAATAGATTTTTTGATTAGAAGTCATATATAATCAATTATATTATTTAAATATCTACCTCATCAGTAAATAGACATATATAAAAATAGTTGAAGTACGTCTACAAAATGTCAATGTCAAGCTGCGGCCTCAAAGTCAAAATGGTGAGTTCTTGAGAAATGTATGTGAAAATGTCGTATTAAACAAATAAATAAAGAAATTGTCACGATAATTACATGTAAGCCATGGAACCCAGTGGCTATAAAAAATCTAGAACCGTAAGTAGTATCTGAAATTCATGTCATTTTAATGACAGCCGGAGGTGACAGCTGTCCAGCAAATACCAAACTTGAACTGCCATTTTCAAGGAATTCGTCACGGAATCCATATAGCCGTGGAAGGATAGGTATAATAGCTATATTATTGAGTATATTGTTACATGATAGTGTACTTGTTTGTGAGTTTGCATTTGATCATACACCAAAATTCCCACTTTATTGACGTTCTTTTCAATCCTCTGTCCTACTCAAATTTTCCAGAACAAATCAGAGTAATATTGAACCAAGTATTTCATTTATCATGCGTTGGATTTTTTAGGTGCTCACTGAGGTGCTTAGGTATTTGACCTCTGTGATCCGAATTTTTATGATAAAAATGAGCATAAATCTTTATTTTATGAGATAATGCTAGAATATGTGTGCCGATTCGCCTTCTTCCTTCGGACCGTTTTGGGAAGCATCATGGTCTATCGGCGTTCCATTGCCTCCAAAAAGTTAATTTTTTTCATTTGGCCATAATTTGACGCCATAAGAAGGCTAATTTATTACCCTATTATCAGCGAACTTATTGCTCTCCGGTTTATGTCAAAAAAAACGCGGGTTCTGCCTAGCTGCACGGAAAGCTAGCAGAACCAATTCCCAATAATTTAAGATTTAACTATTTTAAGGCTCTCATCCTAGCCTATAGCCGATTTTTTGCTTTTCGTGAAGCGGTCAAGCTAGCAAAACCCACTTTTTTTTTCAAACGGAAAGATAAAAAATCAGCGATACACTATATAGCCTTAAATTAGCCTTAGATTATGACCGAAAAAAAATCCCCAAGATACTGCTAGCTTCATGGAGGTGGTTCCATTTCTCGAACATTATATATTCAAGGTGTCAAAAAGAAGGAAAAACATCATGGAAGAAGTTGAATCTACATTCTTCAGCATATCGTTGGAGGAAAGAGGTTCATATTTTTTTCATATGGAATGCGCTGACAAATGAGAATCTGTTTGTCACAAATTCTCATTTGACTCCATATGAAATAAGGTAAATCCACCTACATCAAGGATGTTAAAGAAAATGAATTCAACGTCGAGATGTTCTCGATTCATGAATGTTCAATGAAGGTATAAAAAGTATTCTGTGTAAGGAACGAAAGGCCGATCGGCAATGATGTCTACAATGTCAACGAAGAATATAGGTTTGCGCATGTTTTCGAAAATCATCCAATGATTATCCAGATCAGGGTCAATAGCAGTTGTCCAACAATAATAATCAGTATTCCAAGTGTTATCTCCAAAACGCATGAAAATGTTGAAGATAGTCCGTTTTATTGCGTACCTATCTTTGTTTTTTTTTTTTCTCAACGTGTCAAAATTTTTGTCCAGTCTACTAACAGATTGCTTTTCCGGCGAAGGACGGCACCTTTTGTCAAAGTGTGTCATTCGTTTCGTCTCACCTATTCAAATTCCCCTTCAACAACGGATTCCTGTCATAATAGCTGCCCAGCATTATTCCGAAGGTAATCCAAAAGGGTAATCCTCGAAAGTAGCCACATAAATATCACCACCGATCACAGATCACATCGTCCGTGTTTCCCGTTTGACAGACGTTCCATGCACGGGTCCGCGAAGGCACACTAGATTCGCGCGCCCTCATACGTCATAGGTGTCTCGGAACGCGCCCGACGTGTCCTTGGTGCGAAACGAGCGGACGACTACGGCAAGCTGCGATGACGGACTTGCAACTGACTCGTTCACCTAGTTTTCGGCTCCTTCGGCGAGGCGCGAGGTGGCGATCGTACTCGACGGGCCGGTGCTCTTGGTGCTGGTGCTCTTTCTCTCTTGCCGACGGATGGCAGAGGTGCCGTCGTCAAGGTAGGCCGCCGACGGAGCGGGGGCTTTACTCCAGTAAAAATTGAAAATAGCTTTCGCCCAAACATTGATAATTACTGACCTCCTAAGTAGGATAGATGAAATACGCGGGGAAACATGAGAAATTGAAAAAAAAAAAAACAAAATCGGTGTATTTCACATTATTGAACTACAACGCTCCCTCAGCATATATCCGAAATTAGGTTAATCTCTCAATTTTTCGTTAATTCAAATAAACCTAAGAAATCTTTCATTATATTATTAATAAATGAATTAATCTTTAAAGTATATCTCAACACATCGATGTGGCCCAATGAAAACGAAATAAGGTATGCATTTTTCTGAGAGACCATGAACTGATATTAAAATAACTGATTCTTTATGTAATGTTGGATAGGACAGGATTTAAAAAAAAAACACATGAGGCATTTCTTGAATGAACATCGTTCTAACTACAACATGAGAAATAGTGATGAAAGGGAAAAAAGTGTTACTTTCCATCACTAACCGATTATTTTCATCTCTCGAGAACTACTGCATTGAATTCCAGAAACAAGGAAGCGGTGGTAAGAGTATTCGATTCCTTCAAAATGATGTATCACTTGACCCCTCATCCCATTTGAGATTCAAGGGTTGGAGCTGAAATGAAAAAGATGAAAACATGCGCGAAATATTTCCTCCTCGAAATAATAATCGTCCGGTACGAGCGTTTTTTTTCCTGAGAACTATAACTATGTCAAATCGGCCTTGTTTTCATTGGGCCACCCAGTATATAGCTTAAGACTGAAATTTGCAACACTATTTTCTGATGTCTCACGAAGGTTGGCTGGGTACTGGCCAGTATATTTTCCTGTTTCATATTTTATGAAAACTATGGAACTTGTTACTAAAATGAGAGAAGCATCATCAGACACACCAAATTCTGGTTAGTATATGAATCTTCAATAAGTGAGATAGCCTAAGTCGCGAAAGCATCAGACTGATCGAAAGGTCGCAGGTTCAAAATCCCATGATATCAGTAGTTTATGTTTAATTTTCTGACGTCTATGATTGATATTTCATGGACGTCCAGGTTGGCGGCCTAAGGACATTCCCTGGACGTCCATTAGATATCCGAAATATCCTGAATTGAAATGCACTGTAAATCTATCGGATCTCCATGTGTTGTTTACGGTAGACATTATTTCCTACAATAAACCGATGGTCCTGGCATTTTTGTGTCAGTCAGTAATAATGTCAAGTACGGGAATAGAAACAAGGTTCCTGCGGTCAATAAAATTTGGATTTTATATTATTTTCCATTGTCTTTCTTTGATTTCTTTGATATATTACATGACTGGAGGTACTAGAGCCTCGATGCCACAACCGGTCTTTCTATTTACCGAGGTAAGCGCCATATCTCTCACAAGAGTGCGATTTTTGGATAATTCCAGTCGCCTCTATCAATATCTATCACTCTTTCAGAGATATTTCCACGGTCGGCGATCAACTGCAATCTCATCTATTATGCCACCACGAGCGATTCCAAGTATAAAAACTAGACGAGCTCAGGCTCAGGTCATCCCTACATTAACAGGTTCGAGACCTGCCGACTTCTCTCTACCCAAGCATATAACGACCGACTTATGGAATTCTCAGCCTAGCGAAGCCGTTCCTGATGCTCATGACCTTCAAACTTTCAAGAAAAATTCCAACACCTTCCTTCTTCCCAAACATTTCATCGCTGGCTCATACAATGTTCCTTGAATATTATAGGTTTTTTTTCAGCTTGCCAAAAGTCAGTCAACTTCAAATGGTGGTTTTGTAACCTGTAAGTATCAGTATTTTCGGACAATATAGTCGAGAGTCGAATATCCCAAAATGAGAAAGATAAATCGAGGGAATTCCAGAACCAATCAATAGATTACAGATCGAGAGTTCTGGATTCGAGCTGTTCTATTTGTCTTTTGATCACAGATTTGGGGAGCAAAATAATACCATAGGCAACTGTAATAGGGCCGGACTGTGCTTGACAATATTATCATATTACCCGAATACCAGTAAATAAAACATACCCTTTCGAATATTTCGATATGAAACAACTGAAACTTATTTATTCATGAATTTTGATATTATTAATTGGGTCATGATATTTTATGAGAATTTAAATATTTCCGTACACTTGAAATATTATGTAATCTGAAGAAATTGTAGAAAATGGATTGATAATCTGATCGTGGCCTCATGATAATGTATTGCTCCTTCTCTTGCTTTTCACATTTCCTAACGGTTTTTTTTCTAGTTTCTACAGTTCCAACAGAATATTAAAGAAGTTGGCGAAGCTACTCGCATTTCGGTAAGAAATATCTCACATGATTTGAGGCTTATTTCAGGCTTGCTCATTACCCTATGCCAGAATTGGGGGAGCCTTTTTCGGAAAATGTTACTATTTGATAATATGGTGTTATTTTGTTCACACACAGACTCCGAAAATCCACTTGTGAACGAGATATCTTTTGGTGATATCATATATAATTAATACTGATATCAGGCTGATGATTAGCCCTCTTTTTTAATGAATGAAGTTTTATTTTATGAATATGTAGTTATAGTTTTGAAACTTGTATAAATAGTAGTAAAGTTAGCTATTCCTCATATTATAATGCCAACTTTTTTGGAGGATACTGTGCTGTTTGCTTCGTACACAAATTCGTCTGTGGCTTTTCTGCCACCTCTAGTATCGATCATCGTCCTTCACGCCACATCGTATATATAAATCCAGAAACTGGCTCTCCCGCTCATTTAAACGATTCCCACCAAACGACCAATGTCCCGACTCGGCAATCCAGTCTACCGGCCCTAAATTAGGATAGATTGACATACGTACCGGGTTCCAGTCGCAGATGAACAAAATATCCGAGGCTTTGTGCATTTCGGAGACGAGTCCTGTTCATCGATCGATTCTCCAGTTAAGCCATAGCCACACGATGCTATTCAAACACCTTCAAATGTTGGACATTCTAGTTCCAGTGTTGATCATTGTTGGATCCAGGGATGGACAACCCGAAAGTTACACCTATAATGTAATGCTTGAGCCAGCGTTGACACGTTGCAAGAGGATGAAGGTATTGGAATTTTTCTTGAAAGTTTGGAGGTCGTTAGCATCAGGGAACACTTCACTAAACAAAGAATGATGCAAGTTCGGCAGGTTTTGAGGCTGACAATGTACCTGGAACTGCACGTGGCTTGAGGGGGTGATCGCCCACCTTGCTGCGATGTTGTAAAGTGTATTATTACCGGCTGAGCAAAAAATTCTGAATAGAATCTGAGAGCTTCAGCGTATGAAGTACCTCTTTCTTTGCACGGAAGTCCAAGTTCCTGGAAAATAATCGACCTCACATGATTGCCTCATGAAAGCAATGTCGGTGGCGAGGTTTGGTGATACCAAGCATGGATATTAACAACTTCATAGTAACAGTGGTACCTGACATCATCATATTGGGCACAGGCATTTTCTAAACTTTATTTCAAAATTCTTGCCAGATCATCATTTATAGTATGGTATAGGGGCTTCGGTAGAGAAAACGGTATATGTACTTCCATCCGTGAAGCTATAGACTGGGCAGGTGGTCACATCCAATAGATCGTTGATGTGGAGCAAAAACAAAGCTAGTGATAAAACAGATCCACCAGCAGTGATACGCATTGTATCAGACGGGACTCCATCTACCACCACATGGAGTGACCTATCCGCGAAAAAACTCGATAGTAAACGAGGGCCTTGGTACCTAACTCTCAAATACGTTGGAGATATCTAGCTCTAGCTAGTCTAGATTTTTCTCTAATCAAGATTGGAATTCTTACATTGAGATGATTATTTACCCTTCAGACTCCAACTCGAAGATGAATCAATCAACTTTAGACCCTGTATCATTTTCGGATCCCTTGATCCGCTCGTGTACCAAATCATCAATTGATTGAGCCAGCCAGGCCCGTCTGAACATAGAGTAGGTATGGATAATACGCAAGAGATAAAATCCAACTTCAATTTTCAATGGTCCATATTTCTCACTTAACATTCAATATCAACTGTGTAGAAGAAAAAAATAGTTGGCTAGAGAATTTTAACATAGTAATTTATAAATATAAATTCATTACATGTCAATCATTTCCTGATACTATGTAAGAATTCTGTGATACTATGTCAGAATTCTGACACTCGTCTCAGATTTCTTTGATAATATAGGTCTGATTTTTATAATGCGAATATATTTTTTTTGATACTATACCGTGTCTTTTATTCTCATTCTCCATGAACATCTATTCTTATGGAATTCACACTTGTTCTTCGAATTCATTTTTCTTCGAATTAAAACATCTGACATTTGTTTATAAACTGTATTTAGACAAAAAAGTCTAAGTTAGAAACGAAATTTTAATTTCTTTAAAAAAGATGGAATTTTCATGAAATAGATATATAAGAACTAAAATAATTGATCGTGGATCGAACACACTATATGTGAACAAAGGAGGTCCACAAGGATCGGTGTTGGGTTATATATATATATATATATATATATATATATATATATATATATATATCCCCAAAATATGTCAAAGACCGGTCTAACAGGAAACCTCGCAGGAAACTGTACCATATATAGCGACGATACAGAACTGCTATATGCAAATAAAACTTCGATAATCATTACTTTTGATTCATCTTCGAAGGCCATGTGAAAAAATATCACTATTCCCATCTTCTTTCTATTAATTCTACTAAAACTCAATATTCAATTTTCCATCCAAGAAATAAACATGGATAATAATATGGAAAATGATCACTTATAATTGCACGAGAGGTTTATATTTCATCCAGTAATTTCAGGTTTTTTAATGAGAAACTGTTGTTGCCTGGCAATTAGATGAGAAAAACTGTCAACTATTATAAAAGCTCGACACCGAAGGTGAAGCGTTTTAGGTTGACAGATTGTCGAGCCGAATTGCTAAACAGTTGAGAATTTGAACAAAACAATTCACATGATATCAATACAAATATCGAGTGTATTTCGGCAGGAAAATTTAATGAATAATAAAACGTAGAAAGTTGTTGCCAAATTGATCATTGTGTTGCAACTGTATTAGTCGTTGGCACACAGGTATTAACAATTTGATTAATTTCGGCGTTCGTAGACTCACCAAATCGAGTCATCTTAGGAATCCAATGAGTTGTTGACAAACATATCACACTAATTAGGTATTCTGGGTATTTTTTTAAACCGCGATAATTGATTCGACCATTGCATTTGTCGCAGTGGAAGTTGCAGCTAACTTTTGCAGCTGTCAAACTGATAATTGCACTGTGGCATGAGCGATTTTTTATACGTTGAATACGTTTTGAACGTGGAATAATATTTGAAATTAACATGAGACAAGCACAAAGAAAAAATATCACCTGCCTTGAGATGTCCAAAACTCAGCTGAATATCGAGGTGAATATACAGCAAGTATTATTCCCACCACCTCAGTCGAATGTACATATCTTATGAACATTTGGGGGTCGTTTTCAAAAAAAATCAACGAAACGTCTGTACTATGAAAAAAAGTATGGAGAATACTGTGTGGTCGTCCATGTGATACAACAAATCAAATTCATAATGCTACGAACACATTTCCTCTAGAGAAGCCCTACTCGATCAACCATGTTACATATCATATCAATTGCCGTGCGTTAAAAGTTTCGCAAAAAACTCGAGAATGGCTAGACCGATTTGAATAACTTTGTGTTTGTTTTGTTCGCCTCAATATTGGGGTGGTTTAGAAAAGTATAAAATTAGGAAAAACTCGAAATCGAAATTTGTAATTTTATATAGGAATGCCAATGTTGGACATATCGTGTAGCACCGGCTTCATCTGGCGCGTCTCGTTCTGAAGATACTGATTAGATGCTAGAAACTCGAGAATAATCAATAAAAGAGCATCACGTTAGGGTCGAGAGAATGTCCGCTCAATGGGGGAGACGTTTTCGGACCTCTTTCGTTGATTGAATTATTCAATTATGAACGTATTGGCAGAGTGTGTAAAATCCAAGTGGATCGCCGGGTCTCAATAGTATCCATCAGTAATGTATCTGTTCTAGATTCACACAATAATAGAGGAAGTATTAGATACCAGCAACTGGAAACGTTCAAACGTGTTCAGTTGAAAAAAAATATCACTACGATCTGTTATTCTGGTACATTTTGATACCCACAAACCCGTCTTTAAAATCCTGTTTTCTGGCATATTTTCAGGCTGGAAAGTACTCACAAAATGCCCACTATGATGATGCTAGGTCGAGTGTTGAGTACTACTGGTCGCATGAAGTCTTCAATATCCGCATACTCGGTATCAGAGTATCAATATGAATGTTGATATACGTATAGCTTTACGAATATTCATCTGTGAAAGATCATTTAGCAAACTCAATGTAGGTACATAGAATTGGAAGAGGAACAACTGCTTCGGTGAATTTTGAAGGTAGCTAAAGCAAGGAAAGTACATCATCAATAACCAATTACTTATCTAAAGTACTATGGAAATGGTTCCTGCATTTTTTGTGGTTTTTTGATCATTGACTGGGTGCCTGTTTTTTTTGCTTTATTTTTAACACCTAGTTATGCTTGATATATTTTTACATCAGTAAAAATCTTGTTTCAACTATAAAGGGCGAGGTAAAGGATTTGTTCGGGGCGCAACAACATTTTTTGTATTTCGGACTACCATTCATTTTCAGAGTTATAATCTCGGTTATATTTCACATGAATTAATAATGATCTATGCGACTCAGCAACACTTCGAAAGATTTCATACCCCACTTTCGGTTTCACCGGGAGCGACACCTACAGTTGGGTATTTCAAATTGAGTACATTGTATTATTTTAATACTTCTTTGGATTCTTTGTAGGATTCTGAGTACGATCACATAATAGTTTTGAGACAAATAATTGGTACATGTGATTTTTCAGAAGCATTTTTAGTTTTCCATCTAAAGTGCGTTGGACTCACTTCAACCAACCTGATGGAATCTATTGGAATCTAACATTCCTGACAAGTTAAAATTGCATAACCTTGAGATTCTAGAAACCATGTACGAGTATTCGCGAAAGAGTCAATAATGGCTGTTCAGTTCCCAATTTCGATTATTGAAATGCAATTTCTCTTGTATTTTGACACGTGACAATTCATTCTGTTTTTCATTTGCGTCTGTGGCGAGTTAATCCAGTTGCCACGAAATAGTTTGATTGTCTGTCGTTTGCATGCAACCAGGTGGTTTTCAAAAGCATGAAACACATTTCGAATATTGCGCTTTTACGTGGAAATCAGGGTTGATTAAGTATCTGGAACGAACGGGATAGATTGAGTATGATGTGAATTACATTAGTTTTTTTTGTGTGTTGCTCGGATTACTGTTGGCCGTTGTGATAAGTAGTGGTTGAGGCTTTGTTGACTGCCGAATTGAGATGGAATCAGAACAATATGTACAGGGATCGCAAATTGAATTTCTAGATTATCTAGTCACTCTCATTCGCGGCAGGGTTCAAAGGATATACAGGCTGACTGACAAAATACGCCCCGAGCAATATTGACGCGAATTATTGTCCGATTTTGTGGAACAAAAAGCAAATGAAATGGCTCCTTTCTAACGACTGCGAGTGACAATTTGTTTTCTTGAATGGCAACATATATTTTTTTGAATTGTTCCTTATAATAAGTTGACTGTCACGCAAAATGAATGATCTGCAAACAATAAATAGATTAATTGAATGTTCAAGTCCATGTAAGCAATATCTACTCATGTTTAGCTGAGATTCGAAGAGAAATTGTATGTTGTTACCTAGCCTGTTTTTTTCGTTCTTATATGAAATTCCGTGCAATTTATTCATGTTCTCGTATCCTGTCAACAATCTTGCAAGTGAAAAATTTCAACAGCCTCCATAATAGAGGGAACTTGCAAACCATACCACTGACTTCCCGAATCTCGAATTCAATTAATTGAGCACTGAGTTTTTTAATACAGATGATGCAATTAGCTATGTGGGAGATTATGTGGTTTGAGTGGATAAATACAACATAATATTTCCTTACAGAGCAAAAAAAAGAAAAAGGTTTTAAGTTTTAAGATGGCATTTTTTTTTATAGCCATGTGTAGAAATTACCCGAAAATTTGCATTCGGGGGTTCAAAAGCATCATGACAAAGTTCGACTAGTATGATTTTCGAAAAATCTACCCCTTTTTACATTGATGGGATTATGCACAGCACTGACCAAAATAATCGTCTCTAAAAAGATGATTAGATAGTAATTGATATTAGTCACTTGGAATCGCATAACCAATAACCGACAATGACTGAGATAAAAAGGGGGCATTCAACGTGAGATTCGCTTATATTCCATTATAACATATAAATGTTTAACATTCAACTGGTAACAATTTGGTATTGAAAATATTAAAAATCAAACTTACCATTCCAATTGATAAACTTGATCCAGGAACGCCATACATATATTTTCTGAAAAGTTTTTCAAGAATAATTATCCAGTAGCGTACATCAATTGCTTCCAAATACAGACAGTGGCGTAACAGAAAACCGAGCAGAAAACTGCATACGATAATTATTATGAAATCTGTGATAATTAGAGGGAACATAAGAATACATGGTGTTTCTGAAATTAGAGCGATAAATGAAGTGGAAATGAAGACGAAACAAAACGAAATCAAAGAATACACTTGTCGAAGGAAAAATATTTGGGACATATAATGAATTGAACAGTCTTTTTACTGATCAGAGGTTGACGACCGAGTTGGAAAGTAATTCCAGGCTAGTCAAACGCACCAAAAATATCAATAACCCCAACGAATTTGATAGACGCACTTCGGGGAAACACCCCGCGCTTGAACAGATCATAACTGCGGAGTTCAAACAAAAATTTGGTCCCGCAATCAAATTGTTGAGAGGTTGACCTATCCAAAATGACAAAAAATGTTGCTTTAATGTAACATGACGTAAAATTGAAAGTGGCGTAACTGTTTTATCCTTCGGTTGCTCTAAATAAAATGACCGAGGGATTTCGAATGATAGCCACTCTCGGTCTAGTGAAAAATTCCTGCCTAAGAAATGTTGACGTCAAGTGAAAAAGCATTTCCTGGTAGGAAATATCTATTCCAGTTTGTTTTCCCTAATCTCGAAAATCTTTTTCCGTCTTCGAGATACCAGCTGTTGAAGTCGTGCCGGCCCGAAGCAAGTTTCAAGATGGAGAGGGGTCCAATTAGGTAGAACAAACAGTTGTGCGTGCAAGCCTAGATGAAATAAACGTCGGGTATAGAACTTAAAAGATCTCGACGTCATCTCAAGAACCTGTCTAATTTGTCGATTGAAAACAGCCATGCTATTTATTTATTTTTTCCACCACCGAAGCGCCTCTTCTTCTAGAACTTGAAGCCTGAAGTCAATCACCCTGTACTTGTTCCTATCTATTTTAGTACCTACGATATAAAATCGCGATAATCATCATTCCAAAAATATTGCTACGCCACTGACTCAATTCCATCACAGTTCCATTTATTTTATTTTAATGAACGGTTACGTTCTGCGAAGACAAAAAACACAAAAAGGAGTGAATTGATACCGACCTGTTGTTATTCTCGTTTTCAACTGGTTTTAAATACAGCACAACAATAATCCTTTCACTTCTAGCATTATCCATCTATGTGAAATTCGCCTTGAGAGAACCAATGAGCCGACTTAAGAAGGAATATCACTTCACCCGCTATAACGCACATAATATTTTGGATTCGGCTCGTATTTATAGAAATAATTAACAGACAATAATACGACGGAACATTTTCGTGGTCTCGACAATGCTGCGGATCGCGCCACTGCCACTTTCCGTTGACATTTGACAGCCGGCGTGCGTCGTAAACCGTCAACTTTTTTGTAGCGCATAGAAAAGACACACTCGACGATTTGATTAATAGATCGCGGTCAAGCTGGCCGAAGAAAATAATACACGAACAGGGTGTTAGCAGGAATGGCGACAGGCGAGGTGAGGGCGGGGCGAGAGCCAAACAAGAGAAAATCGCGTGCGCCAGAGTCAATCTACAGACACGAGGTCGGCGATCGAGATGCGCAAAAACAACAATGCAGCTACTTGGCTATTACTTGGCAGTATGACAATAAAGCATGACAAAGTGATTTTCCTTACCTATACTTCTGCTCATTCTGACTCATCGTTATAATAATTTACTATCATTTTGGCCCAAGAAGTTTCTTGTCCCGGTTTTTGATGCCATTTTGGAAATTTGGTAAATAATATGAGAAATCCAGTAGTCATTGTCATTACCTACCTAAATCGCTCTTTTGCTACAAGACTGTCATAATGCAAAATCTGTAACTTTCGAGGAGACTCTTTTTAGTTCAAAGTTTCAAAAGTTTTGAATAGGAACAGTTTTGTAGCTAGAATTAATATACCTAGGTATTAGCTATACCATAGATCATTATTCTACGCTTAACCCAATTCTACAGAATTTGAGCCTACCTATTATACCTAGAACTATTACATACAACACCTTTTATATACAAGGTGGCTTTTTTAGGTGCTCACACTATTGATATCAACGAAACGGCTCGCGTGACGAAATCTGTTTAGTTAGAAAATAGTTACCTTTTATGAAGCTTCTTCTAGATGCTGTAACGGCGTTGCCATATTTTGCGTGATTCTTGAGATATTCAGAAAGAGTCCATATGTCATTTGTATATACCTTTAATAACAGACCCCATTTTTTCAATACATGCCTGAAATATTTCTCCTTATTATGAAAGTGCTTTTCCATCCTTCAAACAAATATGTGTCATTTGTTTATATCTCTGAACGTTTCGACCGAGAGATTAATTCGTTAATCAATGCATTTTCTCTTGTTACAGTGAAGTTTGTGCCATTTTAATAATTTAAATTTGATATAATTTATGTAATGATATATATATTATTATCTCATTAACATAATAATTTATATGTTATGGAACAATATAAAATATGACAACCATTTGCTTCATGAACTATAAAAAAATTGATAAAATACAAAAGTAATAATGAAGTTTAATGAGCAATGAGTAAGTACGTATAGCTTTATTTCAACAAATGGACAAAAAGCGACAATAATATTGATAATGAAATTGTTGAATGATTAATTACTCAAAATGCTCTTCTTCGTTTCTTAGACGAAGCTGCTCGTTTCCTGATACTATTAAGTTTTGGTATGCAGTTTTATTGCGATAAAGAATATTCTGTAAAAATGATGATATAGCCTTCGACCATAAAACAAATTTATGGTCGAAGGATATAGCTTTGTTTCGAGGATGAAAACAGCCTTCAAAATATGGAAAAAATCCGTTATTGAAAACCGAGTTGAACACAGGGGTCTCTATATAGCGATTAGTTACAGAAAATACATTAAAACTGAACAATTTGTTTCTTTCGCACATTTTTCGATCACATCTTGAATGATCGTAACAAAAGGTAATATTCATCAATTCAACTGATCTAGTGACTTGGAGATAGCAAGAGTCGTCTTGTATAGTTGTCTGAATCTAGGGACATCAACTCACATTCCCTACTTTTTGCCGCTTTATTCGCTGCTGCCCTCCAGTTTTCATTTTTTCAAAATTTCTGAAGTAAAACATTAGCAAAAACTACGGGAGCTTAGCAGGGCCAATATTATTTCATTTTTATTGTTCGCTTCAATTCCGAGTTGCAACTAGGAATAAGACAAAATTTCGAAATATAACTCGTTATATTAAAATTCAGAATTGTATATGTTATAGCCGTAAAAAAAAACGATTTTCTCATGTTTAGCAGATAGAAAACTTTCTTTGCTGAATTATGTTTACAGTCAGATACTTCCTATTTATTGAGAGTTGAAGATGATTCGAGTTTCTCGATTAGGTCAGAAGCGGAAGTCACCTTGTATAAGTACCCGCTTCTCCTTGTGTCGACTGTAAAAAAGATTTGCTAAAAATTGAAGCAGGTAGAAAATTTTCCATACTCACTTATGTTCACAGTCTTCAATACTTTCCATTTATTGAAGTAATAAAGAACTCATTAACATCAAGGCGAGAAAGTAGCAGAGCTTCTAAATTTGAACATGGTGGACAAGAGAAATACAATTTTTTCAACAAGATGTGATACCCTAATCTGTGGGGAAGTATGGAAGCTAATATTCTCAAAACAATAGAGACCTGATATTTTTACCGATTCGAAATCAGCTAACTAGGTACCTACCACTTTCCCGATGTGAATCAATCCATTTCAATTTACAACATTACACTTAGATATGAGTCATCATAGAAATGGCAGAAGCTTCAATTATGATTTTGGGAAGTGAAAAAACGAATATTGACGTCTGTGTCAATCACGATATAAGCGTGATGGTAATGCCAATGTAAATGTATTTTTTACTAGTCGATAATACTTGTCGATTTTTGCAGATAGTGTCTGTCTAATGTTGACATACATGAATAGGAAAATTCGATAGAAATTCAAAATCATAGAAATTAAAAACTGAATGCATGAAATGATAATTGATAATGGTTTAGAAGTTCTGTCATTTGTCTGAATGTTGTCGACATCATCTCGTATCCGTTCTTTCAGCTCTGCGATGTAAGCAGGGGGATTAACGTAGACGCGGCTTTCGAAGTACACTAAAAGAAATCCTAAGGGGTAAGGCCAGGCGATCGCAGAGGCCGGTCTATGTCACCATTTAACGATATGTAACCACTGATTATAAACAAATCCACAAGTCTTATCTACTGTCTCCAACTCTCAGTATACTTTGATGAGGTACAATAAAAAGGGGATGAACTCTGGGGTCATCTAATATTACTTGAAATTATCAGTGGATGCTTTTCATATCTAATTGGCAATACGAAAAATAAATTTGAAAGCACCTCTCAATGCATGAATTCGGCAGCGCTGTTTGGATTCTCTTCATTTCTTTGTAATACATCCGACACTATGCTAGTTTGAAAATATGCTATTTAATCATTCTCAACATAACGGAGTTATTTTTTGCCCAAAGATTAGTAGTGTCATTATCTATCAGCAGAAACAGACACACTGAATTAAAACTATTATTGTTTTTTCTTGATGAATCGCCTTCAACATTGGCATCAATGTCAGAATGTTTCAGAAACCAAGCTGTCTTCATTCATGACGTAATGATCAAGAAAATATATGATATCGAAGTGCTCATCAAGAAAAAATTACTTCTATGAGAGTCTCATTACTTTGAAAAGATTTCCTAACCATCACAATATTCGAAGGATGATGAAATACAAACATCAAAGGTATTGACAGATCTGCTTATTGGGTCAAAATTCATAAAATTCATCTCCACATTTTACCAAATATGCCGACATTTCTTGAACCATTCTATATGGCAACTGGATCATTTCTTGAGAAGTGCTCTAGATATTATTATGTGAGGGTAAGGCCAGAAAGCTAACAAGCGATGTTTTACTTACCGATATTTATTTGGGAGCTAATAAAAATACAATAATTCATCTTCAAATCGATAGAATTACACATATCTAATTCTCACAATAAAATATTGGCATAAATACCTTTGGATACTATCAAGATCATTAAACTATGAAACAAATTGGAAACAAAATTCAATTTTTGAACTTCACTATAATAGGATGCGAAACTATTCGTAAGTGTTAACAGCAAAACTAGATGTTTGAAACTAAATTAGATTCGTTTGAAGTGTTCTTACAAAAATAATATGAACATGATTGATACAATTCATAAAACAATGTCATACTATACACAAATGCCAGTCAACAATTGATTATAATGATAATTTGAACTGAAATATCAAATTCTACTCTTTATTTAGGGGTTATGAAAACTACTTACGTAGGAAAAAATGTAAGAGATCAAGTTAGAAACAATATATGTAAACATGTTGATAGTGAAACAATTAGGAAACAATTCAGATTGTCTGAATCGAAAGATCGAAGGTCAAATTCTGTAGCAAATCACAACCATCTCTTATTATCGATATGTTTTCGTTGAAACATGCAGTTCAATTTCAAACTCACAGAGCGTAAGCTATTTCCCGTGATGAAATACGAATTACTAAAGAATTCAAGTTAAATTCAGACAATGTCTTTACAATAAGAGTGTGAATTCAAACTTAACAAGACAAAAATATAATCTGTACATTTTTAAAAATCTACAGAACTCGAAACCTCGAAAAGCGAAATATACGAGCTCCATAATACAATTTTTCTAGCCACCCTATCTTCCTCCACAGTGTGATGAAATTCTCATCAAATGTCCTTTCATAGGACAATCGCTCACATAGAAAAAATTGATTTGAGAGTCTGTATTAAGAATGAATTCAGGATTAAAAACCGAAAAGTATGCCTAAGGCCGGGTTTCGTCAACGGTAACATACAGGAATATGTTGTAAAAATACGTAGCAACAGCGTAAAATGAGGTGATAGTGACAGCAAGCAGCAGAATAGTGGATTGACTGCTTAGTTGCTGAGTTGAGCATATAATTTTTTTCGCCGATTTTACGATTTTATGTAACTCATTATGTAATTGTTGTGTCGATAAGTTTTTCTGGTGAAAAAATATCCAATAGATATCATAGAGGCTTATTATTTTTTGTCTAGGTAGAAAATATGGAAATTTGCTGATCAATATTTGTCTGCATAACAAGTATCTTGGTGTTTAAAAAAAATCCACTATCTCCACAAATTCAGGATCTCCACAAAAAAGGAAAACAGATCTTTGAAATGGAATCACATCAATAATTTCCTGGTCCCGATATCTTTATGAACGATCAGATGACAGAAAAGCGACAAAACAATGTTCAATATAAAATTACCGCTACAAAAATTTTTCCATTGGAAATTTGCCGAGTAATGTTCAACACGAACAACTAGGTAGCAGTAACATTTCGATCTCCGATGAAAATGTACATTTGTGTATCCTTCCCTATTTACATTACACATTACAGTAGATTTGAATTTTCAAATATTCTAAGACCCGTATTCAATGCCATGTATATATAAAAGAAATTCTACTTGTCCTCGGCTTAGACACATTTGGAAAAACAAAAATAATGGGTGGAAATGGATTGAATTCTTTCTTGATGTTAGTTGGGTTGTGAGATTACCTGAGTATATTTGGGGGTCGTAATGATGGTGACAGCGAATATTGAAGTTATTAGTATTATTTTTATTAGTATGATTTGAGTTATTAGTATTGATTTGAATCAGTAGCACTTTTTCACCATTTTACGGCAATAATTTGAAAATAGAAGGCGATGATATTCAGCTGAACAAATTCCTTGGGAATTCATCTGGAGGAAACCTCGAAATTGTGAATTGTAGCACGGAACTAGCATTGATTTTGAGTTGTAGCATGAAATTTCAGTTAACAACACGAAATCACCGCTAACGCTGGATTGAGTTCCAACAATAATTACGACTTGAAATGATGAAATGTGGTGCCCAACGTCTTTGCTGAAACTTCATTAAAAGATGGAAGATTTAAATATAATTGTTTTTCCAGTTAATAGCATCACTACATTTATGCATCCATAGATTCGAAACCGTTCTATTCTAGAAATCTATTCAGTTCAAAGTATCTAGTCGGCGAAACCCGGTCTAACCAAACGAATCAAAAACCAAAACTCAAAACGAGAATAGCAATTTGTACATCGGTGGTAGGTAGTCAATCAACCTCTCGGTATCAATAAAAAACGAACCTCACATAATATACTCAGTTGCGCGTGCACATCATCATCATATTCATATAAAAAATCTACCTCTAACTTCTAGTGCCTCGTTCGCATGTATATACAGGACGCGTCATGTCCGTCATATCCCGATCTTCTAGTATGTTTGAACACCTCGTTCGCCGTAGACGTCATCATTAGCGGTTGTTTCAGTTGATCGGACAGATCCAGTGCCAGCTTCATGTCTTTCTGCATATGCTCCACGGCTTGGTGAACTTGCTTGAAGTTCTTGTGTACCATCGAGTCGGCCTTGGAGCTGAGGTACCCGCACGATAAGTTCGTTAAATTGAAGATGTTCAGCACATCCCTGGATGATATACCACAGCGATCGGCCAAAGCTAAGCCCTCAGCTAGCCCCACCAAGGCGATGCCCTTCATGAGCTGCAAAATCAAGTTCGTCTTGGTGGCGTAACCGACATCGCCGAGGAAGAAAGCCGTCTTTCCCATGGCCTTGAAACAAGACTGACAGTCGATGAACAGGCTCTTGTCACCAGCGGTGAGGACTACGAGACTGCCTTCGTTAGCTTCGGTTTTGCTGCCCTGCACTTGGGCCTCGAGGTACCGTCCGCCCTTGCTCTTGATGATTTCGCAGATGTCTTTGGAAGTTTGCGGGTCGATGCCTGTCATCTCGACGTAGCCCTTGCCTTCGAGAGAGTCGTCGTCGCGGCCCACCACGCCGCAGTTGCCGATGACGATCTGGAAAACAAGGCAAAATCATACGAGGTGCTTCGCATTCTCCCGTTCATTAGGTTTAGTTTAACAAGTTTAGAAAAATAAGTAGACCTACATCATAATATATTTTTTTCCAAAACGCTTGCGGAAATACGAGTCTTCAAATTTCAGTTTTATAAGATCATGTTTTAATAGGGTAATAAATTTTGCGCCATCTTGTACATATGAAATGGATATTGTTACTTGACGTAAGTAACTTTTGTCTAAATTGACCAGTGGCGTACATACAGGGAGCTTATTTCAATGTTTTGCTAAAATTTCTACGCAACTGCATTTCTTTGAAATTGACTCGTTTCGAATTTCCTGTTCAATCTTGTATTTTTTTATTTGAAGCTTCGTCTTTACGTATATTCGAAACCTTGGCATGAAATATACCAACTGTCTCTTCATTATTCTTCGTATAACGAGGACAGTACAATATATTGTACTGTTTATTCATTTATTCATCAATATCTGTTAAAAAAATATATGAGAAAGTAATCAAAACTCTTTCAGCCCGTAAACATGAGCAATATTTTTTCGAAAAAACTTCTAAAATCGCATGACAAGGTTTTTTCGACGTTCCAATTTGTTTAAGGGAAATAGACAGAAATGACGTCACATAAGCTCAAGGAGCTTAACCGTTTCCATTTATTCGAATCATTTTGAATTTCTGATGATAAAACCTAACATCTTGAGATCGTTTGCAACTATGTCACTAACATGAGTATCGGAAGTTAATGGACAATCAAAAATTGAGACAATCTGTTCAAATCGGAGTTACTCGATTCGATATAAATATTGGATTTGATTCAGCTTGACAGGAAAAAATAACCATGTAATATTTATTTGTATTCATTGGCAGATTACCCAACTCGTGATTATCGTTTGAACAATAAAGCCCGGACGCACATTATTACGCAGGTGATACAACGCAGGGCAGGATATATTCTACGCAAACTGCGACACAATGCAAGGCAGGGTATTTATTCCTCGAATGGCATGCTTTATTCAGTGTTCGAGACACAGATTACAACCTCCGAACAACAAACTCACTAGAAGGATCACAAAACAAATATTCTGATGCTAACATGAATTCCCAGAATTATCATAATATTAGTACCCAATCGTCGCCAGTGTTGTCATATCCAATCATCAAAAAGTGATAAATAGTCCATAATATTAAAAGTCCTTTATGAATCCATGTAGTTTAATGCAAAAATATAATGAAAAATTATGGTCATGACAATTGAGAATTAGTTCTGATTAATAGAAGATTGCTACATTATTCTGAGACTTAGCAATTTTACTTTCTTGGGGGCTCGAGGACCAGCATGGGTATCATGAATACTTTTTGCTCAACGTTGCAACACCGCAGTTTGATATTGACAGTCAACGGCGATTATTGCTTTTTTCATTGCAATTTATCGATATTATTCAACTTGTGTTCAGTTTTGTGTACTCAGAATTCATCAGAAACTCAGTTTATTTCCTGTTTTGGTGATTTGATATAATGGTGAAACGTTGTGAGGTGTGTTAAAGACAATTTGAACCGGCGATCAAAACACGTCATTTCATAGGTGAGTTACCATTGTCGTATCATTCGAGATTTTGAAGCATTTTCCCAAATGGAATGGATAAAAATGAATTTAAATTGAATTGATTAGATTATATTGATTATACCCATAGGTCAGCTGCGACAGTGTCTTGTGGTAAAATATGTAGCACTGATGAATGCTTCCTTATTTGTAGTCAAAATATGCGAAGCTGCTGAAAAATCACTGAGAATAATGATGAACTCAAATTATATTTTTGATAAAGAATATAAGGATATTTCTATACTTCTTGTACACACAACAATGAGAAATTCACCGTTGACTGTTTTTGGAACTAGTCGAACTAATTTGGAGAAATATTTCACTAGAAGACTCCACCATGAGGCAAATAAATTGAAAGATTCAACGGAAGTTAGAGTAAGAATTATGTTAATAAAAACAATCCTATTCACAAATCAATAAATTATTTGTGTGATTATCCATGGTTGTTTTCCATTTCAGTCCTGTTTTAAATAAGAAACACTGGTATTTGCTACATCTTCACATGAGTCATGATTTTATTGTTGATATAACATTTCGTCATTATACTTGTCAACACATATTCATTATCGATTTTCATCTATCTACATGAAATGAAATAATCAGACATCAATTTTTTGCGTCAAAATATATGAATTCTGCTCAAGATGAAACCTTCTTCATTTTTGACGATATCGTGAAATGATATGAATAAGTTTCATCTTCATATTTGAAAATTACATTCAAATATGCAATCATATCTATTTGCCTTGAAAACGAGTTTTTCACTTTTTTGAAAATTATTTCCACTAGTAGGTACTGAACTTTGAAATCGTAAATATACTTACATGCACTGTCACTGATCGCCAAAGATATAAATGTTCATTATTGAAATTGAACGTTAATTATGGCGTTGAGAATTGAACTTTTCTTGTGACGTGGTCATAATAAGTTTATTGATCAAAAGCAAGTTACAAAAATCACCATAGGATTGTATGTATTCGAATTTGTCGTAACAATGTGAAGAAAGTATGAAGATGTTCATTTTCCCACCAAGAAATTCTGAAAAGTACCTCTGAAATTGTTACGGATTTTCAATTTGGTTTCATCATGGATTAATAATAAATTCGACCCCCACTGACAACACGGCACTGGTGCTGGGAGAATCAGCTCCTGCTATCCTTGTTTAGACAAAGATAGATACTATAGATGTTGCTTCCAAACAAACTGTATTGCCAAGGGTGTGGATTACTTATCTAGTCTGTTCAATGATCGAAGATTACAACAGTGTTTAGACTTCGGTAGGATGAAATTGGAGCGCGCAAAATGTCACACATGGGTAGAGCAGCGCAGAAATGTGTCACGACAGAAATAATTTCCAGACTCACGGGGACAGTTTTCACTGAGCACGTGCGACACGATTTTTTTGATGACTGACATTATCGCATTTATTACATTCATTCAATATTAACGATCCATAAAATCAAAACTGAAAGATAGAATATGGAGTGATATTGCTTCATTTCAAATTAGTTCCTACTTCGTATGCTTATTTTATAATCATTTTTCCCGCAGGATTTTTTCTTTTTGATATGTCTCGAAATGCAACTATTACCTTAAATTCAACAACCTAATTTGATTTGGAAATGCATTTACGAGTAGATATTAGCTCATCAGTATCATGGCAGTATCATGTCGCCGTAAATAATTTTGAAATGATTTCAAATATGCGCTCAGCCTACACGTGAATTCTGTCCTGTGTTAGCCTAGGACAGAGTTTATTATGAACTGAAAATATATATAGTGTGTCCATAGCACGTATTTAACACTACCTTGAAATCTTGATAAAATATGGTAAATAAATGATATCTATTAATATTTTTAAGTAGGTATTTGAAACACATCTCCAACGAGTGGGTGGGCGGACTCCATTTTTAGAATACTTCTATTTCTTTGATAGGTTCATATTTTGAAAGTACCATTTGTGATTTTTAATAGAGAAATTAATGATAAATTCTCATTCTCATATGACAGCTTCATCAAGTAGAAATTGGTGGCGTATAAATAGGATAAAGAGGAGTTCACAACCAAACTTTTCACGTTTTGTTCTTTATGTTTCGTATTCTGATTGGTGAAGCACAATCTGGAATTGCAATGACGCAAGAAGCTGAATATTGTCAGCTTTTAGCGTAGCAAAATCTGATGTCATGTGTTTATCACTGGAAATCGGTGAACTATTATGCGATTCCAGAGAATAGTAGATACTTCTCAATTTTCTGTTCTCACTATCTACTTAATGATAGTCTCACCCAAAAATGCCTTTTTTTAAGATTATTCAGAAGTAGGAGTAATTTACGTCTCTTCCAGTTTTCATTGATATTATTCTTCATTTCATTCGAAAAAAAAACGATTTTTTGTGAAATATCAATTTTCATGATAGGAAATATGTATTTAATGTATGAATATTTCTGCATCATGCAACCTCTTTCTGCTTATCGATGCCAGTTATAGGAATGGGAAATTTTTATACTATTCTACCAAAAAATTATACTTCTCCACCCAGACTTCCATCAACAGGAAGGTACTCATTGAAAATGAAGGTTTCCATATTTTTTCGAGAAAGATGAGCGAAATATGGAAAAAAATAATTGTCAACTATTATTATTAATAGTTATGAAAAAATATCAGATTTAGAGAAAACTATAGGGTACTATGATTTTTAGCATAAACATCAATCAGGTCTCTTCTATCACGCCACTGTAGTTATTGTTCCAGATCTAATAATATTAAACGAAGCTTTTTTGTATCAACACACTGAACTCCACAAAAAATCGAAAAAGACTTTTTTTGTCCTACTTCAATATAAATTTATTACTTCATAGTTTTATACCAATAGCAGGCTACTATTTATGTTATTGTGAGAATTTCCGTGGCAACTTTGAATATCGTCTTTCTGTTTCACAGCTCAAATATATTGATATTATCTCATCCCAGTAAATAAGATCTTTAATTTGTATTGATACAATCCTCCGAACTGGATATCCACATGTTGTTGATGAACTTTTATATGCATGATAAAGCATAATTATCATTATGATGACAATGAAACGAAAAGATTTCGCAAAACAATATGAATACTTATGAAGCAAAAAAATAGGTGAAGAGAAAAAACAGAAAAGAATCATCTACCTTCATTGCAATTTGTTCATTTGATTTAACAAACGCGCCTGGTGATTTCTGTAAACTTCATACATTCAAGGGGCAACAAATTTTGGAGAAAGATAGAACTCAAAGATATGGAAAAAAGTTCCAACAAACATAGATCCACGATTGCAGAATAATCGAGCTTTAGGCCTCACTCAACAGAACGAATTCAAACCATCATCCCTATAACACCCTTGGAGCATAAGTAACTATTTTTATGTTTTATGTTGAAGCTTATTGCTTTTTTCACCATTCATTCATACAATTCTACTGGACATGCATAACAATGAGGATAAATTTTTATATCATAAAAAATCATTGAATACAATAAACTAATGGCATCGATATTAGAAAACCTCGGGTGCGGATCGTATGTCGCTGGCTGTTATAGAAATTTGCTGTCAGTAGCTATTTCTGTTGGACTTTGCATCAAATAATTTGATTTAGTCTGCAAGTAGCGTTTGTAGCTTGTTAAACTCGTTGCACTTGTTCAACTCGTTCGTCAATACTAACGGCATACTTATGAATAGTTAATTTTATATCTATTCCAGTCCTAGATATTTCGATTTGATGTAAATTCATGAGACAATTTTGGCATAAATTCGTATAATACAGCAATTTTTCAATATTGAATATAGTAAAATTTCTGGTCCTTCACCAACATTCATGAGTTATTCATGTGTATAGAAGGTCAACACATACTGGGTGTTCCTGAAATAGTAGTATAAAAACGATTGAATAAGCAACTTTTACAACTTCCGATTGAACAGGAAAAGTAAACAACTTGGTGTCGTTTCCGTCCAAACACATAATCTGACATGATATGATATGTTTATGGTGCGTCACGTTTCAAAACATCTTCAAATCTGATTTTTATTTTCGATGGCATGTTTCTTGTAGAATGCCCAGAAATTATGAAAATTTTTCCCAATTCAACCATCTTTCTCATATCTCACGTTCACGATAATCACGTACAGAAAAAAAAATAGGAGAATAATCATAAATTGTGCAATTACCAATAAGTAATATTACTCACTTCTTTCGCTGAACGGGGGTCAGTCACACAACTGAAGATGATGTCAGAGTTTCGCATTACATCGCAAGGTGTAATGTATGTTTTCACCAAGCCTACTTTGATTTTGTCCGCCCACTCTTTGAGTTCTTCACACTGAAAATAAAACATAGATAGATGAAATATCCATTTCAAGTTCAACGATCGTTGTAGGGAGGAAGAGACATGAGAAACAGAGGAACTGAATTAGCATGTGAAATATTGCATTCAATAGTTTGTAGCATGTGCCAAATATAATATTGTTCTTGATTTTAAAGTAGCACTTCGGAGACGACTATGGTTAAATACTCAAATACGAAATAGAAACTCAAAATACCACATTGATATTTACAAGAACCTGAATTATGATGAAGATGGCAACTTAAGTTGCCGAAATACGTTTTTAGGCTTTTTCAAACATTAATGTTGTGTTTCTATAATTGATGATGGACCAGATCACATTTGGGCACTATCATCCTGTACATCATATGTAAATCGACGTAGTCTTCTACAACAGAGAATATGTTCATAATATTTATTGGCATGCAAACAATGGTGAGGTGAATATTTGCAGATCATCAGATAACGCGGTGACCATTCATATAAATTTTCATAACCTATAATCCCATTATCAGTTTGAGAGTAATATATTAATATCAGCAACGACTATATCTTTGGCATTCGATAAATTACTTGAAAGGCACTTGAAAAATAATACCTAGTTTGAAGAATGCCATGCAGCTACCAATCGATGAATATTATGGCAACGTTTTTTCGATATTCTCTATCAGACCGCGTTGCCACATCTACCCGGATTTCATAGGAGATTCCTGATATAGCCAAGTCAAATCAGAAAGAGTGGAAACTCAAAATCTTGCATCAATTTGATGTACACGCAGTCATCGGAATAGGCATAGTTATCATAGCCATAGACAATAGACATCAGGGTTATAAGATTCATGCGCCTATTATCCAAAAATAGAAAATCAAATCTAAATACAGTTTCGGTTACGATGCTATTAAGCGAAAAAATCTCAACAGTCTTGTTCGTAGTATTCAAAAAATTGTTTAGTTAAGTTAGTAATCTCCTTAACATTCATTCCATAAATAGAAATAGATACGCTATGTGAAAATGTGCCAGTCTTCGAGAACAAAGTGATATTGTAACTTGTCAATGGCGTTAAAAATCGTGATAAACGTATTATTGATTCTTATTCATACAATATATCTACAATCTGTTGGCGTGTAGCCGAATTTCGGTTTCCCTCGTAACAGACTTCCAGAGCTAATTAGTCACCAACGACTCACACCGGCGAATCATGTCCAAGTATCTATTCGAAAGTCAGAATACATACGTGCCTTGTACCGCCGTGTTGCTCTCTATAACTACTTATTGTTTATATGTGTATTATTGATCTTGGGTTGTTTATGAGTAAAGTGTTAATATTATAATAGTGTGTCTTCGTTATTGAGCATCATACAACACAATCTGTTCCTTTTTTGTTTCGTTTTTGGAATTTTGCGTGGGAACACAAGTTATCTGAAAGAGAAAACCAGTATATCTTCTAATGTATGAGTTATTATATACAGGATGTCATGAAAACATACCCACCCATACCCACCCATAGGGGACATCAAAACAAATATTTTTCGTTCAGACAGATCGTAAATTTGTCCTTACTCAAAATATATAAAAATAATTAGGTACTATTTCTATTTCAATTCTTATTTTTAGAAACGAGAGGAAAAAATCTGGGAAAATAAAAATACTACCTCCTCGATTAACTTAGGGACCAGACGTCCCCTATTCCTTACTCATAGTTTCGTCGATTTGTTTTTGGGACAACCTGTATTTTATAGCAAAAAAAAAATTTCAAATGTGACAAGAATGAACAATTTCAATTACGAACTGTCATTCCAAATGACCATTACATTTGAGTTATTGAAATGATACTAAAAATTTTCAGTAACATTTTGAATGATAATCAATTGGATCATTGTTTCAGACGTATTCATGGCAGAACATGATTTTCATTTCAAGCTCGTTCATTTCGATGGAAACACTCGATGATTTAAAAAAAAAACAATTGGCAGTAAATGCGTAAATCGCGAATCATTCACACATCATAACAAGTATAGTCATTTAATCATTACGATACGTGTTGTACGTGCCAAAGCAATATCTTTGTTCCGAATATGCGATTGCCTACGTAGGTAGTCGAGAAAACCTTTTCCGTTCAACACAATTTGGCAACTCTGTTACATAACTATCGTTATCGATTATGAAAACTCATTCTTCATAGGTAGTAGGTATACCCAGAAACAGTGAAACATAAGAATGAGTGGAAATGGAAAGGCTTGCACGCTCATAATCGATAACTTGATGAAGATGTCCTAGCGATTCTCTATATCAAATCGGTTCCATCATGGAATCTTTCATTATTTATTATCAATTGTGAACCGAAAAAGTCTTTTGTTGTTGCCAAACCTACAGTATGGACATGTGAGAATACCAATGATGCAGAAAGTTGTTCATGACGAGAGGTACCTCGTTTGTAGCAATTTCACAGAAAAAAAAATGACATGGCAATGTCGATGTGGAGACCTATCGCGCAGCGACCACACCTCGAAGTTTCATCGCTATGGATCTGTCCGTACCCCCACCACTCCAACTATACGGGCGCACAACGGCGAACGGAACAGCTGTATCACGATTTTCTGCCTTTTCGTTCTAAATCCGTCTTCTACAATAACGAACGTTTCAGTTCACGTCTGTGTTCGCTGTTTGGGACCCCGTCGAGTAATTTTTTGAGAGTGTAGTAACTGGAACTGAACTGAAACTGTGCGTGGTCGCGAATGTAATTTATCGGGAACGTTGGCGTTACTGTTGACGGACATTCTGGATTCAAATGAATCCAGTTTCTTCGGTGCACGTGTTTGATTGATCAATAAAATACACTCAACGCAGTCAGGATTTATGTTTTCTCAACATTTATTTAAGAAATGGCTGGTTAGTATCATGTATGTTAACGACATAACAAAAAAGCAAGCCTCGAACGAAATAATGCAACATTGTAAAATTCCGAATGGAATTTATTCGACAGTTACAGAGGAATTACTTATTCCAAGAACGGAAGAGTGGTTGAATGCATCTGGTTCATTAAGTTATGCAAGTGCCAGCGTCTTATTGATGAAAACTTTCGTGTGGTTCGATAATTCCAAGCGTGGTTTTGAGAAATGTTTATTGGCCTTATTTCAACATAAGTAGTAGGCTTAGTTGATTCTTCATTTTTCCATTGTAAATATTCGCTGATCTTGGCTGATAACGATTATTTAAATGACTATACAATAACAGGGCCCTAATAATAACCAATTATTAGGTATGAGTGATAAGATGAATCAGTTTGAATGTTAATAAACTTGACACAATTATTGGCGCACCCGTTAGGAACTAAATTTCAGTTGCAGCTATAATTCACCCAAAGCTAGGCAAATTATTGTAAAGCCCTACAAAAAAGGTCAAGGGCGAACCGTATTAGGTTCAACAGAAGGTCGAGTTCCAGTGAAAGCTGATGTTTCGAAAACCTAATCGAGCAATATTATCAGCTGTAATGGAATATGTGTATATATATATATATATATATACATATATATAAAGTGATAACACAGAAAACTATTAAAACAAGCATTGAATAGTTCCCATCCTGAATAAATTGAGTAATAGTTGTACAGGTTGTCCAGAAAAGATACTGACAAACATTAAAACAAGCATTTCCGTTTATACGAATATGATGCTGTAGAGCAAAAAAACTATTTTAATCATACGCAAATAATTGAAGAAGTTCTTTTGCTCGGTATTTTATTTAGTTCGCCACGAGCTGCAAAAACATTTCCTTATAAACATTTCGAAAATTCAGTCATGATTTCTGTTTCACCTCTCATGATGCACGGAAACTTCCTGATTAAACTGTGAACTCTGTTTTCTTTACATTTATTGCAGTGTGAGCCATGCGCAGTGTAATTTTGAGGTGTATCGAGAGTGAATAGATAATATCCGATATTACGAGAAAGAAATTAGCGATTATGAGCTGAGATCGACATGTAGAACTTGCTCTCTTTCTCTCTTTCACATTCCATCAAATATTTATAGATGCATTGATAATTCGAATCCATTGAAACGCATACACATAAAATACACTCTTATGTAAAACGTTTCTTGATTTTCGGAATTCCTATGCCATTACGGAATATTCAGTGAATATTTCACATATTTCACATTTTAGATATTCATTTTCAAGTTTCATATTCAGTTCCTATTTATTTTCATTTCAATAAAGATTTACGAAGGTACTAACTCATGATAGCCTCATACCATTGATTATCCAATCATAGAGCCACTACCACTCATCAGTGATGTCCAGTGATTATTAGTTCTTTAATGAATTCTATTTAATAGTTTTGATACATCCTCGAACTCAAGAACTGAAGCGTCATCAGCATCAACAACATTCAGCCCTTTGTTTCAATTCACTACAAACCATATTCAACGGGTAAATGACCTTACATCCGGCCTTTTAGTTATCGAGCAAATAAGAACAATGATTTGATTGCCTCCTTCACTGACAAAAATGCTTTCGTATAAACTAATCAGACTTTCAACAATTTCAAACATTAAATCACCATATGGAACAGAGTGATAAAAGTTATAATTATTCACAAATTCCCGTTTGAAATAACAGACCAATAGTTGAACATTTGGAAAACACCAATTACAGTCTGCAATAAACAAGTTTCGACAAGGTTGACGGAAAAGACTTCCTTGAACTATCAGACCCATATCCCAAACTAAAGACAACTTTTAACTTCACTTCTGCCATACTGATACTAAGAATTGAACAACAAAAACATTAATATAATAATAATAATATTAATAATAATAATTTCACGATAAAGATAAATCAACGATTTCGTACGAAGAACTATCCAACGCGAATTAACTGATAGAAGCAATGGAATGTTCAAAGTCAAACAACAATAATTTGGAAAAGAGACATATCAAAACAGATTTCGAGAGAGGAAATATTGTGATGACAGATAATCATATAATGAAGGGTTTATATTTTATTCAATGTTTGTATGATATCACAACTTGAGTTAATTGGATCGAAAAACTGTTGTCATAAATAAGAGGATGAAAAAATGAGATTTTCAGTAGGTATCAATTCACTCACAAAAAAATATTTTCATTTGCTATTTACCCTGGTTCAGTACTAATACACTGTTTAATGATAACGGATATTCGTGTTCAAATAATAAGTACATTATTCTCATTCCTCATCTAACTTCAGTTTTCATGGTTGACATGATATTTATGAATAAAAATTATTGTTCTCTGATTGAGGTCTATGAATCAATTTAGCGATCGTGTACTCTGACTTTCTTTTCTGAAATAATACATCACAATATGTGACTTTCTCAATTAGCTCTTATCATGTATAATTCGTTGGTGGAGAAAGTTAGTAATAAGGGCAATTCCGAATTCGTCGTAGATCACAAGTACCATTTGACCTTCAGGTGATTAGGTGACCGAAGCTTCTGGATCTACAATGCCTGGTCAAAACTATGGACACACATGACCGGTCGACGTTAGCCGGTAAATCAGCAAGATGGACGTTGTTACTGCTTGCCACACTTGCGGAAGTCACATCCACGCACACCCGCCATGGAGACGGATATATTACTCAAAGGTCCCACTCCTTTCCGCCGAGAAACTGCCTTCTAACCAATCACAGCGTATTACGATGCCAAAACCGAACCACAGAAAACCTCTCGCTCTCCGACGACGTCAATCGCCTAGAACTCGATCACGTGCCAGGCACCCGCTTGGACGTAAAAGACGTTCGCCACCTGAGTTGGACCCACAGTGACATCGCTGTCATTGAAGATGCCATCGTTAATCCCCAGCTTCTCAACGAACTGGACCTGTCACACAACAACATCAGTCAACTCCACAACTTCCAGTTCGTAGAGTTCAGTAGTCTGCGCTACCTCAATATCTCCTATAACTCCATGTACGATCTTCCTAGAGAAGCTTTCATCGACCACACCACGAGACTACGAAAGCTTTGTCTTGCCCACAACTCCCTCAAAGCGATACCCTTCCAAGTGTTCTCACCCTTGGATGAAATGATCGAGCTAGATCTCAGCTTCAATCTGCTGGTTACGTTCCTCGACCACTTCTTCAAATTCAACAAAAACCTCGAAGTTCTCCTATTAAACAACAACAACCTCACGAAAATCACTTCGAACTCTTTAGCCGACTTGAATAAACTCACTAGGCTAGATATCTCCTTCAACTCCTTGCAATCTATATCCAAAGGGTTGTTCGACTCGCTAAGCAGCCTGCTGTACTTAAACCTAGCCAACAATCCGTTAGTGAACATGGCTAGCGGTACTTTCCGAGGGCTGGGTAACCTCAAAGTGTTGAACCTCAGCAACAACAAACTAGTCACGTTGTCTTTCGGTCTGTTACACTTCAGCCCGTTACTGACCTCTTTCACTCTAGACAATACCTTGATCGAAGTGATCCACAACACCGAACTTCTAGGCGTGCCTAACCTCGAGAAGCTCAACATACGCAGAAATAAGAGGCTTAGAGAGATAGAGACGTTCGTTTTCACTGACACTCCACTTCTACGTGAACTTGACATCAGCGGCAACGATCTCACCTTCCTGCCCCACTCTATTGCTAACCTCACCGACTTAAAGAGGTTGAACATCAGTGATAACCCTTGGGCATGCGACTGCCGCATGTATTGGTTTGCCCCCTGGGCAGCGGGCAAAGAGAAATCCAACATGACGATGTCTGATCTGAGTTGCGGTCCCTACGCTTACCCTAACGACATGCTACCTACGTTGCAACATCTCAACTGCATCGGTCCCAAGATAGTTTTCAAAACACCCACCAAGCTCTACCGACTCAGAACCAACGCTCTGTTAGAATGCAAGTACGTTTCTAACCCGCCCTCTTCCATAACCTGGGTGACGCCTAGAAGGGAGGTTTACCACTGGAATCCCGACCCTTCGATTCCCGATATATTCGCCAAACATCCCCATGCGCACGATCAAGGGATGACGCCGTTAAGAATCATCCCGCCAAGGATACAGGTTCTGGATAACGGCACTCTGCTGGTGAAGAATGTCACTAGGGACGATTGCGGTCGGTACACCTGTTACGCCAGCAATCCTGTAGCCAACGTGACGGAAGATGTGCTGCTGCACATCGATCCCACCGATTGGAACCAGATTCGGATCATTAGTTTGATCGTGGGGAGTCAGAGTGCAGCGGGGTTTTTGGGACTGACGTTGATAGTGCAATTCCTGAGATATCTGATGAACAAGTGAGTATCGATGATTATAAGTAGAGTCCGGCGAATATAGTTTTGATCAAATTTACTGTATTTTGAGCGCCAAGTTGATTGATTGATTGATCTTTGCGACTAGCATTTTTTGAGGTATCCCTATGGTATGCAAGTGACACTTACATCTCATAGATATTGATGAAATGATTCAATCAAAACATATTTCAGAATCCGCAACCTTTTGAAACCACGTGGAGTTCCCATAACACGAATATGAAATAACTTTCACCATCTTGAAAATAATTCTTAACTCTATCAGCTGGGATGCCACTGCCAATCATAAAATATATTCTCGCTTTTTGTGAACTAGGCAAATTCAAGATATGTCGAACTTTACCTTGATTGAGAATGAACAAGGACTGTGCACATGCATGCTGATTGTAAAATATATTCAAAACTATTTTGCAAGTCTGAAGTTTCCCATAACATCTTGCATCATGATAACGCATACAATTCCATGAACTACTTAATTAAATTGATTCAATAATCTACTCGCTGTATATGTAAATAACTGACAGTCAGTCAGTTTACTCAATATTGGCCTGGAATTATAAGCTGCATCAACTATATTTAGATAAATTATTATTAATCAATGATTTTGTTTTCAGATTTGGCTTGCTAAATAATTTCTGCAGTTTTTGCAAGCGTGATCGAGTTTCACCAAGGGCAAGGCAAATATACGCCATGCTCGACAACATTGAGCAATATAAAAGTCAACAACTCGAAAGGCTTAGAGAAAACTACGCCCAACAGGTGAATAATGTATCAATAATGCAATCAATATCTGATCAAAGCCTTCGATAATACTTTCACTTCAAATATATTGAATTATTGCAGAACGTTGATTTAATCTGTTCCCAACAGGTACATCGAATCAAAGATAACTGCGCTCAACAAATGGAATGGATACAAAGCAGTTATCAATCTCAATCCAAACATCTCAAGGACTTTAGAGATGCCGGTGCTTCCCATTTGACCACCTTACGAGGACAATATTGCGATCAGGTAGGACAATTGAGTATCTGAGATAAAATTACACCCCCACTGTTGGAATAATTGAAACCACAAGAGATAAATCAAACAGTTCGACATTGGGTAGTTGACCTATACTGTGACCGTAATTCCCTATCTATCGCGTTCTTGTTCTATTTTTGATTCGTAATGTTGTTTCTGGCATAGGCTTTCCAATGTAAACAGTCATTAGAATAATTTCATAAATTAGTCCTGGAGAAACTATCAGCAGTAATAACGAATATCAGCGAATTATTCCTTAGAATTTATTGGACGCTGTAGGTCAAATAGGCTTGATCTCGAATCAAGTCATTGGGATATCTGCGGGAAGATATTTACAACACCAGAGCTCACTTTGTCACGGGGTAATTTTTCTATCGTGGCAGTAATTCTCTTTATCGCGTTATAGTTATTTTTGAACTCGTGATGTTGACTCTGCTATAACCTTTCCAATGTAAACGTGCTCAGAATAATTTCATAAATCAGTTCCTGAAGCACATCAGCGCATTTATTCTTACACCCGGGTGTATAAATCATCTTAAATACGCATAAATATTTAATTTGTTTACATCCACGGCAAGGAATGAGAAGATACGAGTGAAGGTTGATAAAACAGGAGGCTTTATACAACCTACCGTTAGAATATTATACCCTTGAGAAAACTAATTCAGACTAACAAGTGATAATTCAAACTGTTCCTCATTAGGTAGTTGTCCTGTTAACATTGTTGCAGTAATTCTCAATGTCGCGTTGTGAATATATTTTTGTATACCTAATATCAAGCATAGCCTTTTAAATGTGAACGATGTCAAAAGATTATTCCAATAAATCACCGATTCATAGAATAACCATGAATTAATTTTACGCTTGCAGGTAAAGAAGGTGCGAGACTATTCCACCTCGCAACTCAACTGGGTGCGCGAAAACTACGTGTTCCAGCGCAACAAGATCCGCAAATTTAGCTCCCACAAGGTTTTGCAGCTGAGGGAAACCTACAAGTATCAACAGCAGACCCTGAACAAGGTTTTGGAGAACCTACCGAGCCTCTACTTCGAGAACTGCAGAGCCGGCACGTGCGGCAAAGCAGAGTCCCTGATCTTCGACCCCAAAGACTTCGAAAGCGTGGACTTCTATATTAAATCGCAGATGGAGAAGCTCGCCAATAGCGAAGATTTGACGCAGAGCAAGATGTCCTTGTACTACACCCCCTCGGAGATGTCTGCGGCAGATTCGCCCACAGAGGTACCGCCTGGCGTCTACATCAACTACATCGAAAACCCGCCGAGGGGGATACTTTTGATGGAGGAACCGTCTACCTCCAAACACGTGGTCTTCATCGAGGACAGTTTGAGACCCGCATGCAGTTCGTCAGAACTGTTTCACACGGAGAACGAGATCGTCAGAGCGCAGATGATGCCGAGCACTAGCACCAGCTTACAAATTCTGCCGCCAGGAGGCGATGCGACCAAGGACAACGTGGAACACGAGACTTCGCTTTGAAGTGTTCATTGAGAAACGAATGCTGCTGTGATAGAGTGAAATACCGGAAATTGTAGGTGTCACGGTGTAGGAAAGAAATCGCCTCACTGGTGCCAACGTAGCTGCTCTAGGATTAATTTTGTTGTTTGTTCCATTCAACGTACTGCCTGCCAATGGACTTTATTTCAATCGAATCAAGGTGTTTTTCGAGTGTTTGGTGAATTGATAACTGGACTTGGTAATAAATTTAGCAAACTAGTCATTTTGTTCGAAGTATTCCTCGCACCCTGTGATTCTCAGACAAAAATATCAAGAACAACGATTATAATTATTCAGAAAGTTCACAAAATTTTTGACCATCAAGCAATCGAAGAATCCACAGTTTGAAATACCGGAAGTAGATCTTTTCTGAAAACTATTTAATCATTAGGTAATCTCTAACAAGGATTTAGGTATAGAATTGGAAATTAGATGAATGGAAGATTTATATGTTATGATTTTTGTGAATCATCAGCCATTTACAGCGTATAAAAGTGGAATGCTATATTGGCCATGAGCTGATTAGTAATTGTTGGAACTTTCAGAATTCTAATGTTTACCGTTGTGCAATCTCCGAATTAGGTATATTTTTCTAAAAAAAAATCAGTGTTCTATCTTAAAATGTTGATTATGACTCGACTCATGTAATGAATTTATACAGGTGGAAGGAAGATCTTTTTTATTTCAATGGGCATCATAATGAGGAAACCAATACTATTTTTATTATGATGGATTATTGTTGTCCTGATGTGAATGTGATTATTTCAAATATAAAGTTGAATGCTGCAGTAGCATCTCATTGAATAAAATAGTAAGAAACGATGATTGCCTTTCAATTAAAAACAAGATATACAAAAAGCATACAAGTAAAAAATTATTGATGTTCTTTTTCATTCATCAATTTGATTGTACAAAATATGAACTCAACAAATAATGAACTCCCCAACAATCTATTTTGATAATTTATCTAAGTATGAGACATTCTAGAACTATCATAATTATTGCGAATATAGTGAGAATTTCAAATATAGAATGTTTTGCTAAAATGAAAACCAAGCCCAAAATGATGTCAAAAGTAACCTTCAACATGAATTATTGCTGTAGACTAGAGAGACTGAACTTGATATTAAGAATTAAGAAAAGGTGAGTATATCCTGTGACTTATTTTTTTTTATAATGGGTGAATTTATTTCAACGGAAACAGACAGATACCTCTTTCGCGATTGTATCAAGAAATCAGGTATAAGGGACTAGTGATAACCGAATCATGTCCTATCCATAAAAAGTTAATGTGTTTGTTGCCAGAGATGGGGCCTGTATCAACTACTTTATTTGTAGATATTACCTATTGATAATATTGTGACAGACTTTTCATTTGTTTCAGGTCATTTCACAAGTTATATACTGTCTGTAAGTTATTCGAGGAGGTGACATATTTAGTTTTCCGCTTTTCTATGGGATTTTCTCTCTTAGTTTCTAAAAAATGAAGTAGAAGTTAATACAAATCATTTCAATATATTTGTAGTAGGGACAGATTTGTGGTCTGCTCCAAGATGTCACTGAGCTTGAAATTATGAATTTTAAGAATATTCTACTTCATTAAAAATGAATGAACAAGGAGAGAAAATCCCACAGAAAGGCTGAGAAACACGAATTATATGTTGAGAAACATAGTTGTTCAAATTCTACAATCAAGAATAAAGGGTGGTCAGAAGCAAAACTTAAATGTGTGTGAATGTGATGTGATTTTTTTGATCATTTTGAAGTTTCTGGTTGGCTCGCTAGCTGGCCGATCTGTGAACGTTATCAGGAAGTAATTCGAAAAACTCAAGGTGACAGATGTAGCGTAACCCTGTCAGAATAAAAATAGGTTATATCTCTGTTTGAGAATTATATTATTGAAAGTAACAGATCGCCATATTTTCGATGTTCTGTAGTTTCACGAATTTTATGACAAACTATCAGTTCTTGTTATTGTGCAGATTATCTCATTTGGGATATGTGGTTTATTCAGTTCACAATGAAATATATAATTTTTTCGACGAAATTACATGCTGAATTGTAATATCTGAACCCCTTGTAATATTCTGATAATGGGATTTTTTATTTTCGACACGTTCAGTGGTATTTTAATTCAAGATATCCAAAATTCAACATACATACCAGCGACGCGGCATGTTTTTATTGCAGTTCTAGTCAAGGTATTTTGTAAACAGCCCTTTTCATGAACACTAACATAGTAAATACTAAACAAAATCTAATGCACTCCAGTTATGACGTAGATGAATCAAAGTAGTAATACCACTTAGTCACACATTCAGTTTGGCCAACCTCCATTTGCATAATCAAATTGCTGAAGATTCTTTTCAGAAGAGAACTATTCGCATTGTCTGTGACCCCTACACTTACGAACTCAGTGACCTCTCTAGAACATCTTAGAAAGGTGAACGATATTTCCCTCTTCTATAGATATTTTCACGGTCGGTGCTGAATGGAAATCTAGTCTATTATGCTACTATACGAGCTCAGGCTGGTCACCCCAGCTTTGTCAGGCTCGAGACCTGCCGAACTTCTCTATACCCAAGCATAGAACGACAAAGTTATGAAATGCTTTGCCTAGTGAAGTCTTTCCTGATGCTTACGACCTCCAAACTTTCAATACACTCTCCTTCTCTCCCAACATTCAACCGCTGGCAAACACGATTACTTCAAACATTATAGTTTTTTTTTCTGCATGTTGTCAAAAGATGAAAAAAAATTGTCGATGTTTAATCATCTGGTTCGAATCCACAGGACCTATTTTTCACCGAGAATTCATTGTATTTTCACGATCAGTTCGACCTGAATTATTCTATTATGATTTATTCTATGCTGACCGTCAAATCATAAATTTGTTAAATTTAAACAATCGAATGAAGTGAAAATAAATGAGGTGATCCAGTTGAAAAAAAGTATTTATTCACTGTATTGATCACCAGCAATCTGATGCAGTTATTTTTTTTTAATTTGCCAGGTCAAACAACATTTACTTAATGAATTTTATTGAAATCACATGTGCCGTTTTAGAGATATTCAGAGGTTTCCATACATTTCCCTAACGCTCTAAAGAGAGCAAGTATTGAGAATTTATGAATAATTATAGTAAACTATAGTGATATTTGTTCTCTTTGAGAATTATTTATGAAATACTTTTGTGCAGAATTCAATAGGCGAGTGAACAGATATGGAATATTCGACATTGAACTACGCAACCGTATTTTTAATGACCTAAATAAACTTTTGAATATATTAAATAGGTGTCTTCATGGTGAATAATGTGGTAACGTGCTTGTTTGAAATTGTTGAATTTCAGAGCTCAATTCCAAAAAGCAATTCAACTGCCTATGAAGTCAGCTGATAAACTCCACTCCTCACGTTTACTTATTTTAGATTATTGACAGCTTTACTCCTTTATAGACAACTAGTAATGTAAGAGGACCACATAACATAACAAATTCTCAAGTTATTTATCCATCTCATTTGCTGGCCTTTGTTATATCGATCTCCTATAGTATCATAGTATGGGGACAAGGGCGTGATTTTCAAAGGGTGTTTGTATAACAAAAAAGAATATTACGATTTATGTTTGACCTACGTTTTCAAACTTCATGTCGCGACATATACAAAAACAAAAAAATTCTTACTGTTACTTCTATTTATTTATATGAGTTACTGAGCCATGTTTACCGTAACCAAAATAAACTGCCAAAAAATTCTGATATCCACAACCATAACACAAGCCATAAAAACAACTTGTTGCAAAAAAACGAACCACACTTTCCATAAAAATTGCCTCTGATGACTGGAGCGTTTTACTTCTATAGGCTTCCTGATATGAGAATAAAAAATAGTAATACCTACGGAATTTTCAGAAGTAGGTTAAAGAAAATCTTAATAAATCATTGTTTTTATAGCTTAAGAGAATTTGATGACTTCCTCTCTAGCAGTGTTAGCTGAGTTCATAGTGTTTATTGTGCCTTATATTTTTATAGTTATAGCAAGACGACTTATACATTTGTCTTTATGTGTCATTAAGCGATAGTAGTATTCCATCCTCATCAATGTAATTTGTATATATATATATAATATCTTGTCAATGTAAATGATCTTTCAACCTGTAATTAGAAGTTATTTTTTGTAGTAATTGTGAGTTTTACACCTCACTAAACACGTTCAATCCATTGTATAATAGGAAAACGGATTTAATGAAATTTCATTCGACATGATATATGATATTGTCACATTCACAAAACGACCAGTGGGAATTACTGGGTCTTCTATCATAAATATTAGATTTTGACCAATAAACTCCAGCTCAATAAGGAGACAACTCAGATTATGCACATATTACAGAAAATTACTCCCAATCGCTTTTCGAAACTAAATCTGTGGAATGACGGTAGGTAATAACGGACGCTAAAATCACCGTATCAAAAGGAAAGTTAAGCATTTCACTATTTCTTCTCCATCAGTTACATAAATTGAAAATAAAATCGATATACTTCTTGCATTTTCATTCACACTTATGCTATGGCATAATCCTCTGGGGTAATACAACCAGGGTAAACAATATTTTACTGATCCAAAAGAAGACAATAAGAGTCCTTTTAAAACACAAGTTATTTTGGTCACTGTAAGCCTCTTTTCATTCAACTCAATATCATGCCTTTACTGATGGTGTATAATTGTGAATTGATTGAAATTCATATAAAATTACAAAATCTGACATTCATCACCACAATACTCTTTTATCCACATCTTTCAAGACGAAAGCGATCCTGTTTAATTGTATCAGAGGGAAATTGTCCAAATTACAACATCTTCAACAGATTACTCGAAGACATTATATTTCTTAGTTGTAATTAATTGAAAGGAGGATAGAAGCCTTATTTTAAAGCACTGCTTTCATTCTGTTGATGAAAATTTGAGCAATTCGGTAACAGAACAGAAGGTAGTATATTTATAAAAAATTGACAGTAGCTGAAAAAAACTCATTGACACTAAATTTTTGATGTTTTATGTATATATATATATATATATATATATGAAAAAATCTCGAAATCCGTCAATAATTCTATAAGAGTGTGAGATGAAATTTGATAGAGAATCCGAAAATTTCATGAAGAATACAGGTTTCTGTGGAAAAAACCAAAGTTGGATCTCACCCAGGGGAAATAGAATACCAAAAAATTAGACAACATGGTGAAAAAATTATTTTTTAAATTATAATTATTTGAAATTAGAATAAAGAGCCACTGTTGCTGGACCCTGTGCATCCTTTTATTGGGTGGCCCTATTTTTATATACATACTGTTTATATATTATTAACATAACATTTTTTGCAAAGTATGAAATTTATGTATTAGTTTTCCAATATTGCAACTCTGAGGCATGTCTATCCCACTCGAGATGCTTGTCAATACCTCATTTATAGTATTGACAGTACCCTCAATTTCATAACTAACATTAGGAAACAGCGATGAAATATATCTTCATGCATTGGATTTTGTTTTGTATTCACCTCAAAATTTACCATAAGTCTACAGCAACATGGCCATTACTTTGAATATCCCTAATATAAAATTAAGATAATTCATCAGCTTTTCTCATTTTGGGATCAACTTCCACTCACCTTTTTCAGCGATCTGCTGTACAAGTTGACTCGGTGTGTCGAGGTGACGAGATTCTTAACAACACCAGCTCCAATCACACCTAGTCCAATGAAACCAAATGTCAATTTTGAAGTCAAAATGTTCTTGGTTTTCAATAATTCTTGGTTCTCACTGAGGTCGAGAGTAGGTGATTCCTGTGGAGACAAAATGAAAATAATTAGGTTGCATTCATCAAAGTCCCTGTGGCGATGACGAATGCAAATTATTGATTTTTGTTTCTTTAGTGAGGGTTGCACATTGTAAATGGAATACAATAGATAAATAAATGCATTTGAAAATTGGGACAGAATAAGTCACCAAACAATCAAATCAAATGTTCATATCAGACAAATACAGTTTCAACCTAAATTCACAAAGGTTTTACAAAACGTCAGTGTGTCACTACAAAAATGATTGAATATTATATTTTGAAAATTTCGAAATTTCTATATTCAAGAATTTCAAATTTCTTCACTTCAAGTTGCAAGGTTGAACATATTACTTATATACAACAAATAATATCTCTACAGTGAATTTATTGGTGGGTCCAATGAAATTCTGCAATTTTCTAGCATGAATCATAAATAATAAATCATAAATCATGAAGCATAAAATCGACGGTCTCCTAACAGAGCACTCTCGAAATAAGTGCAACAAAGACATATCTATGAAGAAAATCCTGTGCGAGACAAAGATGAGTACACTCACTTTAGGAGGGTAATTTCTCTCTCATTTGATATGTTTTCAGAAGATTTTTATTAAGTCATCAATCTTAGGGAACCCAAATGTACCAAGATGAGAATTGAAAATTCCATAGCCATATATGAAAAAATGAAGTTGATGGTGGCATAAACAGGAAATGTTGGATTTCAATGGCATCATTGTGTAGGCTCAAGAAAGGGGCAATGAAGAGCAGACAATTATTTTCATATTTTTTTTTCAAATAAGTCTGCGGAAAAATGAAGACAATTTTACGAAACTTCAATTTTTAACAACTACCTAACTCAACTTTGCCTCAGCTTGACCGAACCTGTGTCTCTTACGGTTTACGATATCCCAATGTTACGCCTCAAATTCGATACAGCCTGTACATAAACACAACAGATGGAAAATGAACAAGAAAAAAATTACAGCTCATGAATACTCGCGTGTGAACTGAAACAACATTTCTTTCAATACCAAATGGCACTGGCAACATCGCAGACAATTGCCAAAACTTCCTCATAAAATCTTGATTCTGACACAGAATTAACTTTAGAAGGTATGGAATGGACAACCTAAATTTTTCTCCTTCATTCTGTACAGAATAATTTGGAAAATATGAGTTTAAGATTCCTCCAAATACATAATATGAGGTACGAAATCTAGACCAAAAAACATGAAACATTTGGATTTTCAATATTTATTTTGTGGTTTCTTAATGAATCAAAGTTCTTTTTGGATAAGGAGGAATTGACAAATGACAAAGTTGTAAATACTATCGATACAAGCAGCAACACTATATTGATATATATTGAGAAGATATTGAGAAATAGAGCAGATTTGGTTATTCAAGCCTACAAATTTTCAAAATGTTCTCCAGATACTTCTAATAAACCATCATCCATCGTTGAACACACTGTATGTAGATATTCACTGGAGTATAAAATAATAATAAATTTATTTGTCTATCTTTTTCCATCTCCACTGCTTTTTAATGAAAAACTAGGGTACTGTTGGATTTTGTTTTATGCTGTTTCATCAAAAAAAAAATCAGTCATCAATCACAAAATCAATATCAAATACAAAGTTATTTATATAACTTACTTCTTTCAACTATATATCATTGAATATCTTAAACGATTTTTTTTATAATGAAATTATGCCACACATACACTTTGTTTACATTTTATTTCAAATGAATTTGCTCTTCCTAGATTTGAATGATTTACTTAGATGTTGTGAGTTTACAAACCACAAAATATTTTATGGGATATATGCTACCATGAAACCAAAACTTGATGCTGTAAAATTCTAATATTTATCATATTGATATCACTATTCAACAGAAATGTTTTCTTGTTCATTGCCTGGAAACAAGATCTCAAAAAATCTATTGAATTATCATCAGTTCAATCTTGCTTCCTTCAAATATCATTGAAGAAAACAAAGTAGATATGCTGATTCATTGGAATTCATTGTGTCAAACATACAATAACATTTCTTTGTGGATGAATTGAAATCACCTGACAAATTGAGGAAATCCAGAAATAAGATGAAAAGATCAATAACAGTAATACTCACAGGCAGATCAACAATTGGTGGTACGTTCAAAAGTTCCATTCTGAAGCCGCCGATGCCATTTTCTTCATTTCTCGGAGGAGATGGTCTGGCTCTCTTGGAGTACGAGGGTGTTTTGCTGCTCGAAGAATCGGAATTTTGTCTTTTCACTGGTTGAGCCTGTAATTCAACATTCACAGAAAATTATTACATATGATATAATAGAGAAGAATAGAGAAATATTGTAATAGTTCAAGTTGAATAAGTTGAATTGTCAGTTCCTTTTATTATTTTTTTATTCATACATATAGGTGTTCATTACATCAAGAATGAAATAGTATTCTTTGGTTAATGAAGTATACTTATTGGGAAAAATACAATATCATGCTGACAATTATTGTTAGCATTATTAGTAGCACAAATCCATCTATATTTATACATTTTTATTCTCTGCATGAAATTTTTCTTTAGGCGATACTCTAAAATTAAGCATGTGATATTAATCATCAAGAAATTTGAAGAATAACAATATTTCTGGAGAATAGAACAGCTGGCAACCAAGCATTTGCACCTGATAGTACCAAACTGACTATAACAAAAATGATATGTTCATTTATAGGGTTTCAAAAGTCTTGAAACAATTCTAATACAGCCAGATGGACCATCCCGTCAACTTCAGACCTGACCTGCTTGGAGACATTCATGGAGGATTTAAAAAAATGAATAGGCTATTTATATCTCTATAGTCTGAGAATTCTGTTAATCAATTACTTCTAGAGGAAATCAAGGCTTGAAGGAAGATGGAATAAGTATTAGGAAATTAAAAATAGGAAATAATAGGAAATAAAAATAAGGAATCTTATAGACTACCTACCCTTTTGGGGGTTTTCTTTGTCACCAGCTTATTGAATTTTTCCTCAGCATCATCCTTGGACTTTCGAATTGGTGACCCTTTTTCATTGGGCAATTCCAGTTGGTAGTTTGGATCTTTCTGCAACAACAAAATGGATAAAATAAAAAAATTCATTCAACCCAAATAGATATACATGGATGAGTGCCAAAAAGTTCAGGGGGTCCATAAAATACTTTTCACAATGACAAACTTTTTTTTTAGTTTTCACCGATTTCTGAAAAAAAAATATTTTTTGTGTTTGTTTCTTTGCATAACTCAATCTGGCATAGCTATAATTTGTTTATTCTAGTTCTAGTGTAATAATAATAATAAAAGAATAAAAATTATAACATGATGCCATTTTTCCAAATGGAACATTTCATCAAGAATGAACAATTGGAATAGAAACTTATTTTGTGTGAATTTTTGTTGTGAATTTTTGCTAACTTGCACTATTTTTCAATAATACCACCAAACGAAATAATCATGAATGAAACCATGCAACGAGAGAATTATGTGAAGAAAATAAGTATGATATGATTCACAATGACTAACAAAAAAAATCAAGAAAATATTAAAAAAATAAAAACAAAATAATAATAATAATATATATGTATGAAAAAAAAATGAAATAAATCATTTCGTATTGAAGTAATTACCCTCAGGACCCTTATTATATCTATTCAGAGCAGTTTCTGAGCTTGTACCTAGTTTCATTGGTGAGACTAAACTGAATGTTGAATGTCAAAAAATAGTAATTTCCAGAAGAGCAAATTCGAAATTTAATAATTTATGTAATGTATGGACCTTCATGGGGTGCGTTGAAGAGGCTGGAGAGCCCTGTGGAATATGTTTCTGGATTTACCATGTACAACTATGTCCTGTGTGCTACTTATGAAATCGCAATGAAATGAAAAGTACAAAGATATGTTGTGAAATGTCAGCCCCTGTCGAATATAGATTTTTTGAACTAGTCTTGAAAAGATGAACTTTCCATTCAATGCAAATTGACAAGTAGTACTGGAGTTTCAAGATGAATGCCTGAAAAATCCTGATTCCTTGTGGCCACTAACTATCAGTTACTTTTAATAATAAGAAATTTCATTCCTATTTTCAGCAGATGGTTTCATGCACACTTACAAACAAGAACTCTCGAGATGATTAGATAATATTCTGCTTTCCTCTTTTTGGTCTGCAATAGTTACAATACCTTTCGCTTTCAGACAGTCTGATTAGTAGATGATATAGTGTCTTATGTGCTATCCATTGGGTTGGTCCACTTAAAACATGAAAGAAATGTAGTCTGCACCTATTATTTGTTTGCTAGCTTGATGGCATGATGAGGATCTATACTTTTCAAGTGAAAACCAGAATAATAAGTTGAAATTTTCAATCACCTATAACACCAAAGCTGGTATGGTTAAATTATAAAAAAAGGACTAGGTTAGGACTAAGCCAGAACATTAAGCTGACCACACAGTTAATTTTAGACAGACCAAGTTGCCCAGTTGTTGTTGACCAACTGAGGAGTGCAATCATTACAAAATCAGTGTACACAGATAATTTCGATTTAGTTATCTAAAAGAAAGACAGAGGCTTGAGACAATTTTGGATTTATCTTATCAAGTTTCCTGGCTAGAATATTCCTGTTTGCAGGACTATGAAAACTTTCGTAGACGAAACAAAAAATATTAATCTGACAAGATATGACAACAGCTGTCATTTCACAACAATATATGCTATCTTCTGATGTAGAATGTAGTGCTGACTTCTACTGACATCTACCAATTGACAAGAGACATAAAAAAATCTTCTTTGCACTTGAGATAACTTTTTGAGTAGATGAAAATACAGGGGTGTCTGAATAACATTGTAAGTGAAACATCAAGAAATGCTCTGTACAAGACTTGAATACATATTTCTATTATATGGACAACACATAATGTTACACCTTTTTCTTGAATAAACTGCCTTATAATGACCAAACAGTGAACTGTGCACTTTCATATGATACTCAGGAAATAAGCCAGTTGTAGAATTCTTGTGATTACATAATCCAAAGAGCTTGTGGACTGATTTTGTCTAAATATCTGGGTTGTTCTCTGGTTGGAGTGTGTGCACACTTCTATTTGAACTAATGCTGTATCAACTGTTTGGGTCAGCCTAAGATATTATTGTTTTCACTAACCTCCAAGTTTGCAGCATATTCCTCTATTTCAGCAACAGCTTTTTTGAAAAGCACACTACCACACAAAGATGTGAACTTAGCCTTGTAGTCTGCATAAGGCTTAATATTACTGTCTTCAATCCATCCACTAAAAAATGAAGTAAAATTGAATGAATCATTTAGATGGTTATCAAGCACTTACTAATTATTGGAACCGAAGAAATATACCCATTTACAACCTTTCCTTGTAGGTTTTTTATTATTCGGGGTACTTGGGGAGGGCTGAACAATCTGCAAAATGAAAATAAACATTCAGGTTAGATTTGCTCCTAGTGACGCGCGCAAGCTAACGGTTGGATTGAATCTAGCGGCGGCAGAATACTTACGCAGGATGGCCAAGGAGAAAATCCTTTCATTTTGGACCTGAAACAATCGGAAAAATATTACTACACATTTTTGAAGACGAATATAACATCAAATAATTTTCTTGAATACTAACCATACTAAATCTTTCATTTTTAGTTCGGCAGACATATTACGGACCTGCTCCAAACACAAACTCTCTCAAACTGAGGTTTATTTTCCTCGTCCCAATGGGTGGGATTGTTGACGGACGCTTGGGTTGTCGACAGTGTTGCCGATTTTCTAAGATCTGCCTGGTCGGGAATTGTACTAGATTCCATGCAATCGAGAAATACCAACACATGAATTTCAATAGTGTTCCTTTGTGTGGTAGTTGGTTACGTTCTCCGATCTGATGATGATGATTCAAAATGAGATTGGTTATTAATTTCACACAATATCAGTTCTCCTTGTCAACGCACTTTACTGTCCCAATACGTAATTTATCATTCAGTAAATTACAACTGGCAACGTCTGTTGTTAGTGGACGAGACGCATGCGCAGAATCTATTGCATCCAAAGAACTTGCCGGATAGCCATTAATAGCTCTGGTAAATAGTATAGAAGAGGAATTAGCTTTTTCTTCCATTTTCTTATAAAGTGCTCTTGCTCTTAGTTCATCTCCCTAATCGAAGAAAGTGTGACAGTTAATCTTAACCAAACTCCACCAAAAAACCAAAATATTTCCCCAGATTCAAATCTTTTTTCATTCGTTTCGGCACACTATTTACTGTTGTTTTGGTATAGGTCACTGGTGGGAAAGCTATTGAGTTATTCATGAAAATTCCACACAATTCCGAGTTGATTTTTTAATGGTAATATCTTCGAAGAAACTTAAGAAACTCATCGTGAGTTCAAAAAGACGGAGCCATAATTGATTAATAGTTTTTATTCAGAATAGGAAGCGAAAATAAAATAAGCAGCTTACAATTCCAAAACTGGTTTATTATTATTCTGTTCTAAAGATTACATTTTGTTTTATTATTTCTTCAATATCATATGAACCTAATGACAACAAAATTCAGTCAAGATTTTTCAATGGCGAAAAAATATATAAATATCCCAATGTTCTATATACAACATACCAGGTGATTTTTCGAAAGCACTCTGATTATCTTCTGTAATACAACATCAATAATAAAAACCAGAAACATGTCAATTTTCATCGAAATTGGAAATTGTTTGACGTATCTGAGATAGGTATCACTCAACTCCTCATCCCTACTACTAATTTCAGAATTCTTAAATGGAAGACCTTACTCCTGATATGTCATTGTATAATTTCACCAGGAATTCAGCTTCGAACATCTCATGAGTTTTCGACTCCCTTGATTATACTGTTACGGTTATTTGATGCATTTTAAGATTAAAAAAAATATTTCAACAAACTATGGTTTCAATCTTTGAAAGTGCGCAATGTTTTATAGCTTCCGACAGTGAACTGTACAATCAGACTTCGGGGGCCTCACTTCGCGAAAATAAAAAATCAGTCCTGAAAATTGCATTATTGAATTACAATGATCACAAGGCCATTCCATTCGCGGATTCTGAGTGGTGTGTACGTCAAAATGTTTTCTTATTCGACAAAAATTTACGTTTTTCATTAACTTTACACTATCTTATTCGGAGATATTCATTATTTAAAGAACCAACATCTATATGAACATGGGGATTGAAAAGAATATGATATGTTTTCAAAGAAATACCACCACCCAATACATATATACAAAATGTCCAGAGACTGAGACACTGAGAAATAAGTAATTTTACAAAAAACTTCTAAGAATACATAAATCAATACCGGCTTTTCAAGAATCTAATTCCAGAAATATAAGAAATTTAAGAGACAACATTATTTTGTCGCAAATAATTATGATTCTGTAAAATGCAATTCAAGTAGTTTATTCATAATTTCTCCCAAGTTTCACCAGGAACAGTAAATCCAATGAACCAGTGAATTATATTCTCTAAATATTAGTTTAATTATATATGCTAAACACACGTTGAAAATCACTCACAAAAAAAAATTCATTTCAAATAAAATTACCCTAAATTTTTGAGAGCTTTCAAATGACTATAAATTGGTTAACACCTAGCCAGAAAAACTGGTGCATACAATTTTACAAAATATCGTTAATATGATGAAATTGTTATTTGTTTGTTTAATGAAATTGATATTATTTTCTAAATCTCATGATAATGAAAAATACCCGATCGAAATCATAACTATCGGATTATGAACAGGTGTCAAAATCCTCAAAGCATAAAATTTTGAATACAGTTGATTGATACGACTGAATGCACCAGTTGTGATGACTTGAAAATATATTAGTAATGTCCTTAATCGAAATTAAATAAATAAATAGTGAGCTTCGATATCATAGAATGAACACAGTAGTATCTTTTAAATCCTATACAATCACTTAGTTTCAACTAAATAAATACACATTGGAAAATATCAATCAACAAAACTTCCATAATATGATAATTAATGTCACGATTTTTGTACACTTTGGCCAGATTAAAGCGAAGGAAAGCAATAATGTAAGATTGCACATTATAATATATCCCTGATTTTCAAATACAAAAGGTAAATTACAGGCATGAAAACTGAGAAATGGAAAGTTCATTTCTTTTGAAATTTCAATTTGCCCAAGTTGAATTTCATTGAATAAAATATAAAAAATCTTCAAAAGTTTGAAATTTTTTATCTTCTTATCTTTATATTCTTTTGAAAACAGCTACATAATTTTTGAAAATATCAATTCGGACACAGATTATTCAAATTCCAATCCTGAACTTGGGATTCTACATAATACATGTTGTTTACGCTCTCGCAGTTTCATGGCAAGCCAGTACTATAGCCCACTATTTCACACAAGAGCAGCAAGGTATATAATAGTTTTAATCACAAAAGTGAACGATTATTTCATAAGAAAATAAAGATTGACTAAATAGAACGATCACTAATAATTGTTCACTGGTTAAATAAGAGTACATGCAATTTTAGACCAATGCATGAGATTTTCAACACATCGGGTGATTTTTTCAAAAGGAAACAGCATTGTATCATTCTTAATTTTGAATTTGGACTGCAAAAAAAACGACAAAAATAATTTTCAACTTTCGGTAACCTCAATGATATCGACCTTGTCATTAACTATTAACTATTCCGAACAATTTTGATTGAATTAAAAAATACAAGGGTTTCTATTTGAATTTTGAAAGCTGAAGACACTTCCAGTTGAACCAGAATATATATAAATATTTTCATTTAGGCATAACAAGACTTATGAATCTTTATTATAAACATCCAAACATCATATAAGATACAAGGCTGTTTCCAAAGAAAAAAAAAACAAAGAATATTAAATGCCTGAGACCCATTATATCAAAATATGCATTTCTCCTAAAATTATACTTACACATGGCACTGATAGGCACTATTTATAGCCCAGAACAAATACTTACACTCAGTGACATCTCAAGTTGGTTGGGAGAGTCAGAAACTTTTCAATGCTATGTATATTGTATGTCCTAACATGGCCTGATTTTCATTTTCATCAATGAGAGATTTGTACTATATGTAAAAACTTGATGGTATAAAGTGGTTTTGTTGTATTTGTACATACATCTTAAATATTTCAAATCAATTTACGAATTATTAGTACTGCCTTATATATTCCATGCAACTATTCAAATGCCAGTCTAACCATTGGGATCTCGAAAGATGAAGTAGCGTTGTGAATGTCTGTTACATGAGCCAAATGTAATCTAGCTTCTTAAATTTAAGAATTATACCGAAAATATCAACAAATTAGAATTAATTTTTCCTAGATCTTGTAATTGAAAGTGTCCTGAGAATATTGGCATACTTTCTGTAGACTATCTGAACAACTGACTAAGAATCATAAACAGAGTATCGTACAATCTGGGCCACTCCCAGTATTTTACTTTCATATACGGACACATATGTTTAAAAATATTTTCCAGAATTGCAACACAAGAGAAAAAATACTGTCTGTAAGTTCTTCGAGGAGGTGGTACATTCATTTTTCAGCTTTTAATGGGATTTTCTCTCCTCGTTTCTAAAAAATAGAGTAGAAGTTATTAGAAATTATTGCGATATATTTGTAGTAAGGACAGTAATAATTTAGTATAGTATTGTAGTAATAATTTCTGATAACTTTACTCTATTTTTTAGAAACGAGGAGAGAAAATCCCATTAAAAGCTGAAAAAAAAGAGAAAAAAATTGGAAATTTTCGGTATATCCCCAAAAGACGCTAGATCAGACTCACTTATACACATACAACTTATACAATTGACCTTCGGAACACTATACTGAATCGCGCTTTAACCGCTTAACCACTATTCAATTGAGCACAATGATGAGGCTCAAATTTCAGCTACCCTGAATATTAATAAAAACTGGATTAAACACCGAGATGAATATTATTGTTAATTATCACACCAAAGCTATATATTTTTCTTATTTCAATTCCACTATTCCATTGTCAACTCCTAACCATTTTTTCTCAAGAAGAACGAACGAACAAAAACATATCAGATATTCACAATCTTGATATTATTAAGATTATATGAAAAACCCAATCTGTGAGTGAAGCAGATTCTGTTTACACATTGAATGATTTTATGGATTGAAATCAGTTCCAATCAATAGATGATATTGATATTTCTTCAACTGGTATTCAGGGTTATTATACTTAATGTTTATGATCAGTACAGCTGGTGTTGATTACAGGTGCAGCCTGAGAAAAGTATATGGATACATGTGGGGTTGTTTGACCACAATTGTCATAAGCTCATATGCTAGGTAAGTTTACATTTGAATAACCATAATGAATCATAGGTGTTACATGTGTTTAGTTGACTGCTTGTGAATAGTCGGGAATTCATAAATCACAAATTTGATGAATATTTTACTTTTTCTTCAATCATGAATGTCTTGAAAGAAATCAGTATTTTATGTTTCAATAGAACCATTAACGCTTCCTCTCTGATATTCTACAACTTATATTTTGTTTCAACCATGAGTTATCTAGCCAAATTTGTGAAAATTTGACAGATATCATTATACTCAAAACATACAGACAAACATTTTCCAAATATATTTAGAGTAGTCTGGTCGTATCTCAGCCGAAAATTTCGAAACATTGCTTTGAGAGATATTCAAATTATTCAATTTTACTTGAGACAAAAAAAAATGTATTGTGCAAGAGATTATAAGACAGTTTATGAGTTGTATCTCATCATTATTCACACTATTTAACCCATTTCAGAAAAGTGAATATGTGATAAGAGAATATCTCAAATTTATTGAACTATATTGACAATAAAATAACTTATTGCTGTTTTTATTCATCGATTCCGTGGTTCCCCAGGCGGGGGTCCCGAATGAAATTAATGTTCTGAGAAATAACACTATAGAAAAACTATGATCTGCTGAAACTTTCAGGTCAAACCGACCTAAAGGGAATTGAAAAATCTCCAGCTAAAAAATACTCAATTACAAACACACTTATTCTGGGTTTCCCAATTTTCAACAAGATTTTACATCTTTTACAGTGAAGTGGAGATTTATACAAAAAAATTTCTGTACAGTGTAAAGATCAAATTGCACTGAGAAACTGAACAATACTACCAACGATTCGTTTTTTCGGTTTCATGTTTTTGCTGAATGTATGAAGATAATATTTTGCACATATTAAAAAGTAATCAAAATATCCATATTCACTCAAAACAGTGATGCTTGAAATGGTTTGTTGCTCATTTCTATTTTATTTCCAAAATCTGACACCAAAGGTCACACAATTTGTGCACCGATTTAGTGATCCTTCCTAGATTTCGTTAGTAGATGAGATATGTACATTCTGTAAAATTTTTAATTTTGTATACAGATTTACATTGGGAAATGGTGTAAAATGATTTAGAACGTAAATATCTTATCTCATTTGCATTTTCTGATGTATCTAATGTCAGAAAATATTCAGTATAATTATGGATTCACATTGCGTTCGCCTTTATTCGTTCGTTCGTTCACCTTCATTTCAATTCCCACACCTGAAACCATTATTGCGAAACCATACTTCAATAACTCTCGACAAAACTAGCAGGAAACAAGCCAGTCTTGCCGGTGCGCTGTTGCGTCCCCTTGTACCAGCCATCGTCCCTCTTTTTGTGCACGTAGATGATGTCGTTGACCTGAAATAGTGATAGTGACATATAGTGACAATAGTGTTCATAGATTTATGAATTTCTGATAACGTTACAATTAACCTCCGTTGGTAGGTAGCGAAGAAGTTATTGAAAAATTACAAATCCATCAAAACTTACGTTTAATAGATCGATAACAAAAATAGCGCCAGATCCTGTAAGTCCCACTGCCATTCGAGCATGAATTACTATCTCAAGTGCCGATTCATTTACATCTCTTGAAATGTTTGAATGCTGAATATTTCGAAAACAAAAGAATGAAATGAACCAAATGATTTTCGACAATACTCATGATTGAGAGAGAAATAACACTTTCCTATTGAGTATTCTTTAATTACTTTCGAAATAACCCCTGTAACATCCTGCGAATGGAGATTCTCTTCTCACAAAACCCGTTACTAACCTGCAACTCCAGCTCGTACTCGCTGTTGGGCGGGTAGGGCGCGATGCACCTGAAGCGCTCGCGTACCGTCTGAACGGCCGTCTTGTTGGGTGTCTTGTTGCCGGCGTCCAGCGAGTTGGACTTGCGATGCCGATGAACATCGGGGCTGGAGCCCGAGGAGCCAGCCGGAGCGTCGGCAGGCCTGGAAAGGAAGCTGTTCGGATTACGGGAATGCCCGACGATTGTTAGGGTTTGTTTGGTTAGATACCCGAGGACAGGTCAAGAGCTGCGCAGAACTAGTGCGCCGTGAATATTATCCTCGGATAGGTCCTTAACCGTTCTGGAACCGTTCTCAATAGCAAACACGTTTTGTGAATTCGTGTTTTGTGCTGCCACCTCAATAATTGCCTCCCCCATTTTGAAATACTAATAAATTCAGATCTGCTAGGTCGCAAATTTATAATCGAGTTTTGATTATTACAGATCTCAATTAAATACCAGAATATTGGGAATGTCTTCATCAGAAAGAGGATGAGAAAAAAATCTCAAATAGGAAGTGAACGTTATCTCTCGTAGACCTTTACGGAATATATGAGTAAAGATTAGGTACTAATGTTGACCAAAGTATGAAGAAATTATTGAACGTGACTCCACAATTCCACTTCACTTTCTGAAGGAATGATAAAAACTATGGAATAGTTACTGACAATAATATCAAGACCGAAGGGAATGTGCGAACTCGAAATTCCACATAGGTTCTTATTCTCGAGCAGAGAATACTTTCACGGTTCTAGATTTATACTACAATCGTTCTGAAAGAACCAAAACATAGAGCAGATAATTCTGAATCAGTTCAAAAATATTTCTGAAAATACGTGAACACTTGACGACAATGGCGCTTGAGCACATATGTTCCAGACGATTCTGGAAAATCCAAAACAAACCTTATACCATTATATTATAACTTGAGTCTTTTAATACGAGATATTTTGATCAATATGACATATCCAAAGCATAATGACAGAATTGGAATTGAAATCAACTCATACACAATGTTTCAACAGTCACATCATTCAGATTCTTTACATTTGATCAACTGAAAACTCGGGAACAGACGAGACAAGTGGCACACGAAAGAAGAATGGAATCTTAGTCCAGAATACGATATGTAGTATGAATTTGAGATGGTCGAAACTCTGGCACCTCAAACACTAGCCAGAAATGATGGTAAAGTCAGTAATATCGTTTGTCACATGTTGAAGTGAGGTTTTTCGCGAAAACGTATTGATTGGCTTTTTTAAGCTCGAAAGTACTTGAAGAATAATGAAGTCAGTGAAGAACAGTGGCGATATATGATTATTATTTTGTTATTGTTTCCCATCTCAATATAGTTTCATTTTTATTATGTATATTATATTTAGACTACATATTTATCATAATGAATGTGAATAAATGTTTCTCCACCACTAACCATGGAACCTGCCATTATCTACTCCATTTCAAAGCGTGAAGAGACTTTTCTTCAGCAGGGTATTTTTTCACATTTTATGAACTACTAGTTCATAAACACAAAGCCACCCATTATTATGAATTCACATCACTGTCATGATGTGTTTTGTGGATTTTTTCAACACAATTCATAAGTGAGTGATTCAATGAGTAACAAAATTATCGAGTTTTGAAAAAAATCCTGGAATAGCAATGTGAATAAGTTGACATTCGTGCAGGATTAGTCCAAAACAAACAAAAAATAATTGGATATATTGGATCATTGAACGTGGCAGTAAATGTCTTTGAATCAACTATGTGATTATGATCTGTCAGTGTGACAAATGATAACCATATATTCAAATAGCTCATGATATTTACTATGCTACACTTTCCAGACAGAGAACTTTCAGATCATCTCAAATTTGCACGACTCGATGAAAATTTTAAATACTATAGAGCATTCAAGAAACCTTAATGAAATATACGTCAGTTTAATAAAGATGTTGAATTCGAAGTTTGTTTTGATGTACAAAAAACCCAAGGACTTCTACCCAAGAATACTTATATGTCATTCAGAAGACTTAATATCATGAGCTGATGCGCAAAAGACTCATTATACGTCACTAGAATTCAGAAAAAAATCTCTATCAAAAACAATTCAACAAAAAATATTTTGCCATTCGAAAAAAAAATCACAGTCGTTAGAGTTGAAGTAGAAAAATATTGTTAGTGCCACCGTTAGTGATGTTTTGTTCTTCAAAATCGGACAAACAATAGCTGCGCTATGGCATGACCTTGTCAGTCTGCCAAACTTTCCATAAATTATGTTGCATACCCCCAAAATATTCATCCCGATATCCAATCAAGCATCGTAGTTAAATTGTTAAACAAACATGATGAACATGCAAAATATTACATCTTAGTAGGAGTGCGACAAACATATAACAATCACACACACCTTGAGCTGTGAGTGAGTATGGTGGGCCGTTCTTTGTGTTTGTGACGTTGCGAGGTGGATCCGAACATCCTGTGGTGTTCGTTCGGCTGCAACTGCAACAACTGGCTGGGACACGATCCGGACCTGGGGGGGGAAACACTCACAGTAGGAATTGTTAAGGTGCAGAAAAAAGCGGGACTGGTGAATATGTGCGATTAGCGATAATATGGTACTAGGTTATCATCGAAGCATTCCTTGTTGATGGACCAGAAGACTGTAGTTGAAAAACTTGAATACAAATTATATACAACTGCTTTTTTACTTAATCGGACATCATCATAAGTTAATGAGGTGGTTAAGTTAGCATACCATCAAGTATATGATGATCATTTATGCAACCGAATTCCAGATATAACGTCACGTTAAATATTGAATACCTAATGGACCTTCATACAACTGGCCCTAACACTAACAAGAAGAAATATGCGCTAGTAGTGGGAAATGATATCTATACTACGTTACAGAAGACTGTTTGCGAATGCCTTCTATACCTTGGTATACAGGGTCCTACATGATATATCTGTTGGAAAAACTGAGGAGTGGATGTTTTTCTGTATGATTTCTTGATCTCTACGAGATGGAAATAATGCTAGTTATATAGGATGTTCTATTTTACCTAGCAATTGCATCTGCAATTACTATAATATATAGGTTGCGAAAAATGTTAGTATCATGTCGATTTATAATATACTGTTTGTACGAGTCATTAACGGTCAAGAATTGAACAGAAATTAACTTTTTCAAAGGACGGATTTTGTAGAAAATATCTAAAATAACCCGAAAATCTTCGAAATTCGCATGACACATGAAGTTCTTTCCCCTGATATTAAAAATATAGGTTGCCAAAGTTAACAAAATCGAAGTTGGCCAAGTAAAAATGGAAAATCTTGCGTAATGAGCAGAATTTTGATTTTGTAGATATCAAGAAATTGGATTACAAGCATATAGAGGACCGCGCTAATGTTACATGATCCTGTATAATAAGTAGTCAATTTCTCAGTAGCGGCAACCGTTTTCTTTTATTGATAACTGATCATCCAAAAAGGCAACAGGCCCATAGCATGCAACACATATAAAACACAAAACTCAAAATCCGAAAAGCAATAACCATAAATTTGAATGAATGTGAGCCTTACCTCACATGCACATGGTTCAAAGCTGGTGAAGACTTGACAGGTGGCACTGACGTATCCTCAAACACTGGATTGTCCATAGAATACGAAGAAGCTGGAGGAGATTTGGATCTTTTCATGCTGGTCAATCGTTTCATGAGACTGACCGTGCCCTTATCTTTACGGTCCTTGGACTGAGAAGAGAATAAAAATAAAATGACTGATGAATGAATTCGAAAAATCAGAACCGCCAGAAAATGAAATAAGCAATACTGTAATTACATAAATTCAATCGAGATTATCTGAGATTTTGAATTTTGAAGAACTTTAAATTTTTTCGTCATATTTCAAGAATTTTCATCAAATTTCGTCATATATTAATATTGAGCATTAGAACCATAAACACTTCTCTAATTTGACTATACCTACATTCGAACTAGTTGAAATAGAGTGGTGAGAGAGGTAAAAAAATCTGTGTCAGATTCTACTGGACTTTTATGGCGCTTTCCGACCATATTGTATCGGAATAACACAAGTAACACTGATAATCAATTCAATAATATACAAGTGTCCAAATGACTTGTTCAATTCCAACTTAACTAAACAATTGTTGAAAGAGATTTTAACAATATGATCAAACAAACTTCCTCATTCTACAATACAGTTTGAGATATAACGAAAAGAACTAGCGATCCAGAACTAGTTTTCTTATTATGCGATCCCTATAATAACTTGCTCACTAGTCTCTTCAAATTTTCCTTTCTGGTCATGTTCTTCTCAAATTGATATTCTTGACAACATTCAAGTGTGTTCTTCATTTAACTCAAAAGGCATATAGTCTAATTCTCAAAGAATAATCAATAACTAGCGGTGACGACATATAATTATCCTTATATATATATATATATATATCCTTATATATATCCTTATATATCCTTATATATATACCTTATCGCCGCCTTTTTGCCCGCTCACGATGGCGCTGCTGCTCCTACCGATCGGCCCACCAACCCCCGAGGCGCCGTCCTGCTGCCCGTGCCAGCTCGACGAGATGGCGCGCCGGTCGGGACTGCCCGCCCTGGGCGGCAGCTCGGGCGGCCGCGCCGACAGTTGGCGAGGAGCGGCGCGCGTGAAACTGACGGACGTCTTCGCGTCGTCTTTGGGCACGTTGGGCGGCACACCGCGAGCTAAAGTGACGTAATTGCCGGGGAAGACGCCGCATTTCTGAGTGCGATTCGACGTGCCTTTGTACCAGCCGTCTTGACATCTGACGAATAATATTCGTATTTTTTTTTATTATTTGGTATTTTTTGTGTTAGAAGATGGAACATAATATTCCAGCGAACAGAATTCACGGTGCAAGTTGAAAGAGGCGCCAAACTTGTAAGGTACAGAATTCTGAAAAATCAGTGTGCCACACTAGTTGAATCGCTTTGTCACAAAGTATGTTGATCAACTTATACTAATACGAAGTTTTCATTCGCCTGGGCTTAGTGACACCTTTTTCACAGAGGAATTGGTGATATTTTAATAGGGAATAAATAGCATTTATGCCCATTAGTGATTTCGCGTTGCTCGAAATTTTCTTGTGGCGAAATCGCATTGTTCAGCGTGAAATAGATCCGCATTGAAAATACGAAAAAAATCATCAGATGTCCCATATTCTTTATCGTTTCAATAAATTGAGTCATTTTAAAAATAATTGTATGATGTTTTTGAAAAATCACATTTGTGATAGTATCCCTATTGTGACAATGATCTTGGTTTCCAACTGAAACATCAACAATACCAGCCTCAGGTGAAATTAGGAAACTAATTTGAATTACCTGTAACTTGAACTTTTGGCTTAGGGGGTATTGACTTTGGACCATCAAGATAATTATCGCCCAAATAGCATAATTTCTATAATTGGGAAAATTGTGGAATCAGTTCTAAAGGATCGTTTTTATTCCTATTTTGAGAACAGGTTTTATTTCAGCGAATCACAATATGCATTTTTCAGCTTTTAATGGGATTTTCTCTCCTCGTTTCTGAAAAATAGAGTAGAAGTTATTAAAAATTATTTCAATATATTTGTAGTAACAATCATAATATGGTTTTCGCAAGAATAAATCTACCACTCAGGCAGATTTTCGTGTAGTGACTGACATAGTCGAAGGCCTTGATCAGTGTAGGCATACACATTAACACTATGTGACCTGACCAAGGCTTTTGACTGTGTATCACATGCAATACTTTAAGGCAAATTGAGTCATTACGGACTGAGAGGCACCCTCTTAGACCTCATTAGTTCATACCTCAGCGATAGATATCAGTGTGTTGACTTGAATAACAGGAAATCAGAACAAAACAGAGAAAAAAATTGAACATGGTGTTCCTCAAGGATCCGTACTTGGACCATTTCTCTTCTCAGTATATATAAACGACTTATGTCAGAATATCGCACCGATGAAATGCGTCCTATTTGCTGACGACACCACCCTAATATGCCCTGGTAAATCATACAATACTCTCCCTAAAGTTGCAGAAAAGGAAAAAAACGAGGCAAAAATCTGGTTCAAGAGAAATAAACTCAAACTAAATGAAAACAAAACTCAAAATTTGATTGTCTCTTCAAATCCTCTTTACCAAAGAGGGCAGAATATTTTGCTATTGGGTATTAAAATCGATGATCGATTAAATTGGTCCAGCCATGTAGAACATGTGCTGAGCAAGTTATCTACTGTCCTATTTGTATTGAGGCAGCTCAAACCTGTTACTAACACAGACGTTCTCAAAATCACATACTTTTCTCTTTTTCATTCAGTAATATTCTACGGCATTCTTCTTTGGGGTAACTCCAATAATGCAAGTAATATTCTACGGCATTCTTCTTTGGGGTAACTCCAATAATGCAATTAGGGTTTTCGGATCACAGAAAAAAAGCAATAAAAATTTCAACAAATCTTGGCTATAGAGACCACTGTCAACGCCATTTTATTGAACTGAGTATAATGCCACTTCCTACCCTATATATATTCACAACTTTGCTGGAAATACATAATAACAGGGGTAAATTTTCTAAGCACGTTGACTTACACAATCACAATACCAGATCAGCTGACTTGTTAAAATTAAAACGGCACAGATTAGTCGCAAGTGATCAAAACTCGCTGAATCTAAATTTATACAATACTCTCGATAGATCAGTAAAGCTCCTAGAATTCAAAAAATTCAATACAACAATCAAAAGATTTCTACTCGAAAATTGTTTCTCCAGTGTATCGGAATACCTTCTGAAAACTAACTCTCTTAAAGTCTAGACTACAAAGTGTCTGCTAGTATTTCTTTGTCCCTCATGTTAAACATATGATTTTATATATCCTTCATTTATTAATCAATGTAATCTTACATTTTTAGTACTGATGTGATTGTGTACTGATGTGATCTTTTATCTAATATTTATTCTTCTTGAATTATGTAATTTTAATGTGTGACAACTATTGTATTGTACTGTTTCTGTCAAAATCTGACCTGCCATAAACATTCTTATATGTAATGTAAAAAAAAACTGAATTCAACTTCGGAATGAACTACAAACTAATTGTCTAATGACATTATATGGAAGATGAAGTGGAACAGCTGCGAGTGTAATTTTGAGCATGTACTGAAAGTACCATCGCGAGTACCGTGCCGAAGACGATCACGACTTAGGTTAGAATATTAGAATAGAACTGTCTGATTAGGTTAGATAGTCATTTACCTCTCTGTCACCATGTATATCCCTCCCTTCTTCAGCTCCAGCTCGTCGGCCTTCTGCGGCTTGTACGGATACAACGCCACGTAGGTGCCCGGCAACTGGCCCTCCTGCATCGCCGCCCCGCCTGCCGCGCTCCGACGCCCCCTGTCGGCGGCCGCCACGCCCCCCACTACCTGCCCTGCCTCGCCAGGCGCGATCTCCGCCGAGTGCCGGTTGTGGCTGGAGGGGCTGTGGTGGGGGGCGGCCAGGCCAGTGAAGCTATGTCGCTTCTCCTTGTGGGCTGAGTCGGAGGAGCGCGAGTTCGGCGTTGGTGGAGATTGAGGGGAGTGGAACGCATGTTTGGTGGAGCTCGACAGTAGGTCCGGTCGGCTGGAAAGTAGAATTATCTTATATATGAGAAATCAACAGAAATATAATCATTTTTAATGAAGAATCATTGAATGAAGCAGTAAATAACCAATCAAACAGAGCAGTTGATAATACATAAAGTACATATTAAAATTCACGGGAACTCAAATGCAAACTATATGACCAACAAACTCCTTATTCAGATTCCTCACTTCATTTCGTGCAAGCATCATCACAAAAAGAAAATAATTTTTAATTTTTGTCTAATTTTTTGCAAAAAAACATGAAACTCAGTATTATATTTTGGGTCAATTAATGTGATCATTTATAATTTTCATTTTTAGTTTTCGTTGAACTGTGGAGTACTTAGTCTTATGCCTTCATATTTTTGTTCCTATTCTCTTTTGCATAGACAATTCAGTTTTTGCCACTAGTTAGGCTTATCAAACTAACATAGAGGTTTATGAGATATTTGCGGAAAATTGAAAATATGCCTAGTATTGAGAAGAGATAACATACCTGTGTGCAGGTGAATAGTTGATATCAACATACTGATATTACAGAGCATGTCATAAACTGTGTACTTTCTAAGATTCTTTAGATTTACTCTTTTAAGATTGGATGAGATTTCAAACTGCAACACTCGTATTTTGAAACTCGTAAATTGATTTTCAAAAAAAAGTGATAATAGTATGTAAAAAATTAAAAAGATCTGAAAATTGACAAATGTGAAAATTCACATTTTCAATGTCTGCTATTGTTTGCTGAAGGGATAAAAATTTCAGAAACGACTAACAGGCTAATTTGATTAGTTGAAATACCCCCATACTAGATTTGAACTCAATATCTCATATAGAATGTTGGTTATTCATGGATGAATTTTTGAATTTTTGCTTTTTCGATTCACCCTGTATTATAATTATAAGGAGTTCATACAGAATTTCCTCTCTGTATATATAGGTATCTATATGTCCGCCAGAAATGTATATTCGAAATTTTCTTGAATCAATCACTTTCAGTACTATTTCAATGAGTAAAATGAAAATGACAATGGTGCCGGTAATTTGGAATGGATTGACCCATGTTGGGTATCATCCCTTTACTGTATTAATTTTCTGCTGTCCTATTCTGACATGCCTTATACGTACGTGTACGTAACGTGTTTAATAAACTCTACTCTATCCAAGGTGGATAAAAGGTGGTGAACCAACTCTTCAATTGTTTCTTTCCAAAACATGTAGACCTGTCATGTATTCAAAGTCAAATACACTTCAACTGTTAATAACGGATATCTGACAGTAATGGAAGGCTTATGATTGAAATTTTGCATTTGTATTGAAATTCAAATTCAAATCGGATTTTCCAGAGTTTCCAATCGAGATCAGCAGAGGTGACGCCATCTAGATTTGATGTTGGGAAGCTTTAATGAGGTATTGAAATTCGACATAACGAAGAAAGCAAATTTCTATAACATTTTCCCGTGGCTGGGTACAGGGAGTTTATTTTTACATCATGACATGACATACCAAATGTTTCATTGCAACAAGCAAAAACCAAAAAAAACCATAGACGGTTGTTCGTATGAGTATAAAAATACTACAATAAAATAAATTATTGGTTTGAATTGAATTAATAATAATAATAATAATTAAATTATTGGTGTTTGATGAAACAGTATCTGAACATATTATCATTGTTAACATATACAACAGTAATTTATGCACAAGTGGAGAATGATTAAGCATATAGCATAAAAGTTTGAAAATTGTGGCAAATATAAATGTATACAAATATAAAAGTATAGGAATGTAGGAGAGCAATGATTTAAAAAATGGTATGAATGAGAGAGGGAAACTTCAACCAAGGGGAACAGGTTCAATTATCTTGTGTATTTCTTCACAGTCAGATTGCAGTATATACGATTTGAAATATGATTGATACTCCAGGATATTCAATTTCAGAAGAAAAGTTTCATGGAGTTTGTTGAAGATTACCGATGAAAGGTATGGATAAATACCTACGTTTCGTCTTGTTTTGTAACAATGTTCTGGATTTTTCAGTAGGTGCCTGCTTCGTACGTATATATTAATATATCATAATAATATAGTGTTCTAAAATCTGATACGTGACTTCCAAGAAAAACTGAATAAGATGGATATAATAGAAGCTTTTTATAAATTATTTTCAAGATTCTCTTCTGAAGGACATCAATTTGCCGATTTTCACTCTTTCATTCAGTTGTAAAGTCGCTTGTGACATGGAATATTTCGGCTACAAGGATGAAGCAGAATATTCTTCAGAGAGTTTTGCGAAATACGCCAGCAACACTGTTTCTTCTGCATTTTCATAATGGATTTTAGATTTGTCCAGAAGCAAGTTCAGCCTTATAGTGTTGGCTATAGCCAATATATTGTCAGGAATATCAAAATGATTACATGATTGCATGAATTTAATGATGACTTTTTGAAATGCCAAAATGAAATGACATAAAACCTTTTTGCTTTTATTTTCGCTTTGAATGTAACTCGATTATTAGGGATTTAACACCATCTTGTAATATTAATAGCTATAATTTCTTGAGAGTTAGTATCTTGACTAAACATTTGAATTTATACAAAAGAATTCTGAGTGTTTTGCTTACCTGCTCATAATTATTGAGTTATATAATGCTCGCTATGATGAATGATTATTATTATTAAACACTCACGGCTGGACGTTTTTCGGCGGCAACTGATGCCCCCTGGCGGGCGGCGAGGCCGGCGAAGACGGCCCGGTACTCGACGACGACGAATTGTTGCTCGACGACACGTTCGGCGTGTTCGACGAGCTGCCGGTCGAGCTTGAGTCCGACGTCGGCACGGGGCAGCGGGGCGCCGATGCCGCCCTGTGCGGCACGAGGGCGCGTGTGTGGTCGGTCGGGATCAGCGGGGAGCTGTCCTCTGCCGTCGGGGTGGGCGGGGCGACGCGCGACGGGCCCGGCTGGGCGCTGGAATATGTATATATATATATATAATTTGCAGGGTGGGCCAATGGAGTTGAAGTCAAAATTTTAGGAAAAGCGCGAACATATAAATTTTTGATTTGAAGAGAAACTAATTTCCGGCATTTTCCTCCCCGTAGCGTTAACCCTGTAGCTCGGGGTGAACAATCCTCAATATTTGCATAGGGGAAAGGGGTCGTACTACTCTTTTCAATGGTTTCATGCTTTTTCACCAAAAATGCCCCTTCCCCATTGTAACTTGGTTAGGATACATAAAAAGATGCTATATAAAAAATGTTATGATCAGTTATGATATATATAAGTGTTGAACATTTTAAGCTAACCAAAAAAAAATTGATATAGCTGTTGATGTTCCCAAACAGAACATCTTGGATTCTAATCCATGATTGATGAGACTTTCATGATGATTACTCATCAAATGCAGACAACATCATAACAGAAGCCAGCTTCAACAAATCCTGAACTTATATGTTTATATTTTTGAAAAAAGGATTGAATTTATACACAATTTGAATGTTTTGTAGAGTTCCTCATGAAGAGACAATGGAGAAACAAAATCTTGATCAGAAACAAGATTAATTGATTTGATTTTGATACTAAATTCTTTATTCTACTATTCTGATATTTTTTCTAAAACCAGAACAAAAAAGTAAATTTTGGGAACTTTCTCATTCTGTAACCTATCATGCTTAAAAATGTTACCATGATCCAGATTTCACCAGTAAAATAATAGTCAAACCAGTAATGAACTTTTGCCAAATCAATGGCTACATAGTTTTGATTTCAATCAGCTAGCAAGTAGATCATTCATAATATCTATCAACACTGAACTGTATCTATAGAAAGTTAGCACTGGCAAGTTGAAGCTTCATTGAAGCAAATTTATAGTATTTCAAATAGAAAAAAGTTGTTTTGAAATGAAGTGCCAGAAAAGCAATGATGGAGAAGTGGCAAGATAAACATTTCTGAAAAGATAAATAAACACGATGATTACGTCAATTCCTTAGAAAATGTACGCAATTTCTATTTTATTGGTCAAACATCCTTCATATGAAGCAGAAAAATTTACAGTGTCACTTATAGATAGTACAGGATCTTGAAAGGTTTCTTATTATATTTGACAGTCAAGATAAAACAACGAAATAAACGATTTTGTACTCACTTTGACGATAATTTCATTAAAGATCTCGCCAAGTTGTTCAGTTCTACAAATGCCAATGGGAATATTCCGATACGACCATCCAACTTTCCCTCTGCCCAATTTTCGTCAACCCTTCTGATGACATTAATAACGTCACCCTTACTGAATGCGAGACATCCTTCTTCTTCATCGTTGGTCATCCGAAAGTCATAAAGGGCCTTGCATTGGGGTATATGACTTGGCACAGGGGTGATGATCTGATTAAAAAAATATAATACATAAATATATATATTTATATATATATATTGAGAATGAATAATTCTTGCTGAGATTTACCTGGACATAGCTCAATGGGAAGACACCTAGTTTTCCACCACATTCTCCCTGATACCAATTGCTGTCCACTCTTTTTCGTAAAATAATGATGTCGCCTCGTTTGAAGCTCAAGTCCCTGAAATCAATCCCTCATGAAAAATACATTTTGATCCTAGGATCAATTTAACAGAATAAATTCAAAATTATTCTAGATTCACTACTTTCAGGTGAATTCAATAAAAATGATTTTTCAAAATTATGATCAATTTATTGATTGTCCAATTCCTTCAGATTCAACTTATAGAATTTGAACAAAACCTTGTATTTAATTAATAGGTACTTCAAAGAACTCAAGAGATAAATCAACTGTCTGGAAATGATGTGATTCTGGGAGTAACTGAAATGTGTTGCAAATCAAACTCTGGATGAATAATGACAAATTTCAATCCAATAAAGAAATGAACTGCCTGAGAAAATACTGGTTTGATGAACTGGATGCTTAAAGAAATGCAGTTGCTGCAAAAAATATGTGGGTAATCAAGAAGTGGGAGAAGATGCAGTTTGAAGTAACGAATGAGTCATAGTTGGATATAATTAGAATGAAAGGAAGCATGAAATGCCTCTATATATTCCATAATATTATTACCCATCTCTGAATGAAACTGAGAGTCACCATAACAATAATTTCTTGCAGTCACTCAGTTATTTCAGTAATTAAGAGAAGAAGAATGATTATTATAGCTTATTAACTACACTTGTTGCTCACCAGTTGAATCATAATCTTGTCCAAGAATGAGAGTGAATTAAAATCCAAGAAGAATGATCAAACCAGAAATCGACATGAATGTATGAAAGAGTAATTTATGATGCAATTCCAACAGAGTAAACAAATGACATAGAACACATCATGGTGTATTATCTTATTTCTTTGTTGAATTGCAATTCAGTAATCAGCTCCAATTCTGACTTTAATTTTTTCTCCAATAACAAAAACTGATCGAATGCAATTTTTGATTGTACAGTATTTTATTATTATATGTAATGACCTAAGGAGATTTGAAAATTTGAATAATTTTGATAATTGCACTGAATGCAATTATCAGTATAACGTTGAAATGATTGGGTGACATTGTTTCATATGATAAGAAAATGACAAAATTTAAGTGTTGAAAAATTTTCATTCTAATGTTATGATTGGGTTTATTCAGTTATGTGATATAGAAATTAACAGATTGTAGTAGACTACGACCAATTATATCTATTATGTATCACCCTTAGCCATCGAGGATAGGTATACCTAGACTTCTTGCAAAGTTTATCAGTTTCCTGGGAGCCAAGTTCCTGATGCCAGAGGGCTTGAGTCTTTTGCAGAAAAGTGCTAGTAATTCTCATAGCACATGTTCTGCAGTTTCAGCGAAATGTTCGCAATAACGGCAACTATCACTCTCTGATTTCCCATTTTTTTGAGATGATATATCTCAGAGGGCAGTGTCCAGAGGGGAATCCCGTTATCAATTTCAAGTCTTTTTTGTTCAACTTGAGAAGCTGTTTAGTTTTCCTTGACAATAGGCTCACTAGCCTTTTTGCTTTTTTGTCATCTGTTGACAACAAGAAAAAAACCTATATTTGTTGGGATTTTTCTTAGAAAGTTGGTAGTTGTAAGACTTCACTAGGCAAATAATTTCACAAATTTGCTGTTCTATTGATGAATGATAGTTAGTATAGCGATGTTCGACAAGTCTCAAGCCTGACAGTGACCAGCCTGAGTTTGACTGGTTTGTCTACTAGGAATCGCTTGTATGGTGGCATAATAGATGATATGAAAGGGAAGGGAGGGATCGCTCACCGTTCTACGATGTTCTGGAGATGTTAATGATTTGGTGATATTGTGTCATCGACTTGGCAAATAGCTCTCCTCTGAATTGAATCTGAGAGCTTTAGCAAATATTTGGGGGCTGAGCTCCAAACATGTGAACAGTACTCCAGGACAGGTCGAATTTTTGCTCTATAGATCATGAGCAGTTGCTGGGAGTACCTCTTCGCACGGAATAGAAAACCAAGTTTTAGTGAAACACTTTTTGCAATGGACCTCACATGATTGTCCCATGAGAGAAAACTGTTGGTGGTGACACCCAGCATGGATGTTGACAGTCTCATATAGGAACAGTGGTACCCAACATCATCAAATTGGGCATTGTATGATCTGCCTTCTTGGTGAAAATACAAGCTTCAGTTTTTGTTGCATTGAACTCTACTAGATTTCCAGATCCCCATTTCAGAATTCTGGTTAGATCCTCATTTGAAGCTTCGACCTGGCTTTCGACTTGCACTTCTGGCCTCATTGGATGAAAGAGGAACTCTAGAGGAAAAGGCGCAATGAAAAGCTACAAGCTTGTCTTTTTCCTGACACTGTTCCAGTGAGATTTCATTTCATCTAGAAATTAACAACTTTCATTAGATTGTGGTTCAAAAAATTTCTAGATGATCTTTCCTAGGAAGTCAAGTGGTCAAGCTGATCTAGTGACATAGACAGTGATCATGAGTTCAATTCCTGGCTGGCCGTTGGATTTGGGTTTATTCATGCTCTATACAATGTAATGCCAGTGTTTTGGATTCAATTTGAATGAACTGTAGATCCTTGCCTCCTTTACTCGCACAAACCCTTAGGGGCTTCTGAGTTTGCTTTGGCAACTAAGGAGATGAGTAACAAGAAGAACAATAACAATGATTGTGTCTCCAAAATATGAACCATTTCCATAAATCCGATATGTATGCATGGGATCTGTTATCACTGTGATGTTGATATGATTGGGTATATATTTAGTCCTTTGATATATAACTGACATCTTTATTTGATTGATTGAGTGATTTGGGTAAAAATATTCTAGATAATGAACAATGCTCAGAGATCATCTTGAAAGAATTTTATTTTTCACCTGCATGTTGTTCTATTTTACCTTGGACACAGACCAGTTCTAGAAATGAATGAGATATGGTTACTATAAACATACTTATAATGCTCTAGCACGTTGACCTATAGTGCCTGCTCATTCTACTTGTTGATACACAATGCATTTATACCATTGCATGAAGATATAACTTGAGAATATTATTTCTCTCATCCCTTTTGTTCAATTTATTCACACTCCAAAATTCATACCATTTTGATCAAGATTTAGCTTTAGATTTTTTTCAATAAAAAACATATTTTGCAAAAGTGTGTTGAACTTGAGTCAAACTGTCAATGAACTGTCAATTTCATAGACAACTAAATGAAGGCAAAATCAATCAAGTCATGTGTCAGCTCACAAAACTGAAGAATAGAATAAAATTTTCAGCAAAAAATGAAATCTTGCATATACCATGACAATGAATCAGAACCATTTTTATGTATGAACTGTTGAAAAATTACCAAACACCTTTGAACAATTTGAAATAACAATGATAAAATGTAATGGTAATGAAAAAATGATCATTTCAATGTGAATAATTTGATGTTCATCTTTGGAAGTTCCTGTGCAATTCCCAATATAGATGATATTCATATATAGTAGATGTCAACCTTGATGTCAATTATCTCCTTGATGATCTGACAGTTATCAAAAGCACTGAATTTTCAAGTGATAATTGATTATAATTGAATACTTTTCAGGTATTTGACCTGAAAATCCTGTTCTCTACCAAATTTTCAGACAGGAAAGTACTTATTCATCAGAGTAGGTCAGAAAAGCTAAAGAGGCCTGAAGTGAATAGATGAACAGAATGTGAAGAGGGCATATATGAAAATACCTGCATACCAAATTAGTTTTCAGTGAGAACATATTATAAACCTCAGGTATTGCTTGTAGACAAACACTTGACAAAGTGGGACTCAGTAACTAGTAGTATGAATAATTGAAGATGAATCATGAGAGTGAAAATCAGTTTTGTCATCAGATAAAATGTCAAAAAAATCTAATTGAACAGTAGTGCTACTGTCTACACTGTAGGGTTCTGAAATACTGATGTACTCAGATGTACAGGGTGATTGACTATGGAATTCACGAATTTAACAGCTGATATCTTGAAAAAAATTGACAATCCATAGTCAATCTCCCAGTACTCATCTTGGTACTTTGATAAATAAATGTTTTCAAACTAAGAGGATAGAATTCCTTCATTACATACCCAGAATAATCATACATGGCTTTTGCATAAGGTTGATGTGGAATTAGATGTAGAGTTTGCTGCTTATTAATTATGATTCTATGATCAGGAGTACTTTGCTGTTGATGCACAGGTGTTGTATGAAGCATTTGCTGCACCAGAGTCAAATTTGGACTTCTTGTAGTCCGATTCATTCTCTTTGGAATGATATTGCCAGCATTTTTCATGCCTTCTAAGATCCTCATTAGCAACACATTTGGTGGCAGTTCGTCCACTTTGATTGTGACCAAAACACGGCACTCTGGACATCTCAGCTCTTTATGTTTCTGCACTATTTCTTCTAGACACTTCTTACAAAAAGTATGCTGACAAGGAAGAACTTTGCTTGAAGTATCGAGTCTTTCTAGGCAAACAGAACACTCAAGGAGATCATTTAGAGTCCCTTCATCCATTCTCAATTTGAGCTGAGCAAATTGAAACTATCTCAGATGACTCTGTATTGTGGTGATGAAGTTGAGGGCACAATGTTTGACAGTATCAGGTGCATTGTTGATCTATTTGAATACATTTGATGCATATTAATTACCACTTCCGGTTAGGAGAAAGCATCAGTCATCAAGTGTGGGTGCGGTGACAGGAAAACTGGAAACTTCTCAACCGCGTTTAGAGAAGAAAAGTGAAAAATCCCTTTGAAACCATGAACGAAACGATTTGTGGATTCAATGCACCAGAAATCACTACCAAGATAAGACTCCTCGTGACAACGCAGAACTACAAAGGAAGCGAACATTCATAATAAAAAACCTCAACTGAGTAAAAAACGATTAATACGATCAGATATGCCAATTAAACGATGATTCAAGTTCCCAACCAATCACAGCTCAGATCTATGATCTTGTCACTGGATTTCATTTGTCACATGTCAATGGTTGTGAACAGGCCACAGAACTCATATGTTATGAATCATATTATTTTATAATAAATAATATATGAGTTCTGTGGAACAGGCCCTGTTCAACAAGGGTTACAATTATCTACAGTGGACGGATATAACGGAAGCACGGGGACCACCAGTGAGGAGAAATAAGTAAGCTCACTGCTACCAATACTTTGTCTACAATTTTGTCTGAATTTTGTGTCGGCTCTCCTGATGGCTTCCATCAAAACGTCACAGCTGACAAGAGATGGGGTGTGGGGTGACATCAGACGTCAGAATGTCAGCTGTCAGCTTTGACTGAGGAATGAGACGTGATTCAGTTAATATTTTTTTTATGATTTTAGTTGTTTATTGTTTGTAGTCATGTCTATTTATTATAGCGGGACATTCACTAGGTCCTCTGGTATACTTAGTGCCATCGTCAAGCAACTGAAATTAGTAAACCTAAAGCCTGTGAAAAAAATCCAAGTTCAATTCGACCCGTTTCATCCAAATGCAGTGACGGCCAGGTAGAGGAACATAACCCCATTAATTTATAGATTTTTCTAATTTTAGTTTGTAGTTTAGCGCAAGCGTAATTAATTGACATGTTTCTTATTTTTTAGAGATTTCCTGTTCCATATTTCCTCACCCAAAGTAACCGAGACAAATCTCAGTTGTATCATCAGGGCTAATGTTGTCTGTGATAGAAGTGAGCCAGAAATTAAACTTGAACTTGCTGACTCTGGGTAAGTGAACGAAAATGTGATGTGGGTCCTGTGTTATTCAATTACTACTCTGATACTGTACTGAGAATGTTTCATTGACCCCCATTATCTATTAAAAGAAAGGAAGTTAATGGTTTGATACAAATTCTTCAGCCTATCAAACCCAACAATGAGTGTACACTAGACTGCAAAGCACTACCTTAACAATTTATTCACATTTTATATACTTGTTGCTGCCATTTCAATGATATTTGTTGTTCCAGGACAGTGAAGTTTCTAGCAAACAACCTGACTGTACTAGAGATCCTCCAGCAAATCAACAAACACATAAGCTCAAAGGTTAAAGAAGAGCCTGTTGCTTCACTATCCACAACTAAAATAGCAGCAAAAAAGCTAGGCAAACGCTGACATGGTCAGTAAAAAAAAAGATTTCCACCTGAAGCTCATAGAAAATGTTTATGATAACATACCTGCTTTTACAGATGTGTTCACTGAAGAAACATTCTATATATTTGTTGTTACCATAGTTTTGAGTACAATTATTATAGTTTTCATTATTTCTAGGTTTGTTACTATTAAAGAAGTTGAGTTGTAGATTTGAGAATGAACCATAAGAATTTTTGATGAAGGCTAAAAAATGAATAGTATTTTTTGTTTTTCCTGTGGAAAATATTATCTATCTTTGAAACAGTTATTTATGTCAAAATTCTGTGTAGGTGTGTGACATGCATTACATTTGTTGACTGGTTATCCTTCAGGCCATTGATATTTTGTTCAATGTAATTCATGTGAACAATAAGTAAAGATGTATTGATAATGTATGAGTATGAATTCACTTTGCTTAAGGTACATAATGAGCAAATTTCATGAACAATTTCATCATTAGATATTACTTAGCCAAAGGAGCTGATATTCATAACTTGTCCTAAATTACCTTTTGGATATGAAATTTAGGAATTATTGATATATACCTTGGATCTCTCCCCAGAAGATGTCGCTGACATGGAATATCTATAAGCAGGGCTATTTAAATTTGAGTCTATCCATTTGAATCTCGGAAACAGTAAGATAATAATATAGAGTCTGTTAAATGGGGTCAAAAAAGCTTATTTTGAAGATCAATTATATGTGCTAGGGATGGTATAGATATTCTCATTTTTTTTCTGTATACAGGTTGATTCATGAGGAAAGTTCCATAGTCAAATGGTGAATGGAGTGTATCCAGGCGAGATTTTTATATAGGGAATTTTTTTTGGCACCCATAATGAAGACATATATGTGAATTTGTCTTTCAACTCTGACAACTGATATTTCAGAAATGATTGATCTCAATCGGCTGGAATTTGCTAGCTACAGAATCTCTTAACATGACATACTACAAAGAAAATTAAATATAGCAAGTGAAAAATGTTTGCATTCTGAGTTTTTCTGGAAAAATTATGTCAGGCTTAGCAACAGTACAAAAACACAATAGGAACTGCTCTTGACAGTTGATTGATTTCGTGTACATTTTTGTTGATAGTTGACAGGAAAAGGAGAAAACCATAGGACTGTTTTTTTCTCTAGTACCTACACTGTTGTCAATCAAAATTGTAGATAGGTGGATCTGATATTTATCACTTGAGTGCTTATTAGTTTTTATGAATTGAATTACATTACTATGATACCTTGAACATTTATATCTACACTGAAAATTCGAATATGAGAGAATATGTGAATTGAAATTCAGAATATCCACCAGGGATCATTTGGCAAATGAATTCATTGGTGATCTCGAATCCACCGACAAAAAGTAGGCCCTGTAGTGGGACGTGACGTTTGTTGATAATTCAACTATAACTAATATGGGTATACTAGGTATACCTATAGTACTTTCCATAATGCATTTTGATTTCACGATGCCATTTCATAATAGATGTATTAAAGCGAAGTAGAAATTGCATATAAATTGCTAGAGGATATTGAACCGTTGAAACATCTGATTTAGAGAGGTTATTCAATTTTTAAAACTCGTTAACAAGTTTGCAATAAATCAGAAATAAATCTACTAACATAAATTCAGTAAAATGATATCCATTCAAGAGCATTTGTTCGGATTTTTTTATAATGATGTGGAAGTGTGCCTTGTAGATTGAGGAGGGGTTCTTATGGCATTTTGCCTGCTCTTCATGCATCTGAATTTTAGTGGGTTCATGGCTATATCTAGATCGAAAAATAATAAAAAAAGATGGTGTTCGGAGAGATAAAATATTGGGTAGGTATCATTGAGTTGAATTCACAAAATTATCAAATTTTCAAAAATGTAATAATATATAGTGTGTTCATTGTGACAATCAAAAGTTGATGTCATTTCCGGAAAAACCGGAAGTTGATTTTTTTTGAATATTTCAAAGAGTTCTAGTGAGCATATTTGATGTTCCAAAATTAGAGGAGGGCGTGTACCACGAGTCTGTGTTTCTCGTTTTCATTTTGCGAGCTATAGTAGTTCTAGGACTAGCAGACACGGTCCTCTAAACGATGGTCGATGAAAAGGTCTCGGTGTAAAGGCATACTGCTCAAACCAATCTAATCGAATGTTGGAAGAAGTCATATTCATAGATTTTATGTCGCGACTTCAACGGTTTGAATCTTTTAGATCAAGGTTTAGGTTATATATATATATGATGGAGAAGAAATTATGACGGGCCTCTGATCGTATTCTCATAATTTCTAATATATATTTATATATATGTTTATATATCTCCACCTTTATTCCCGCACTGAGTATCCGCAATTGAGGTCCATGATTTATTCGTATCCATTTTTCTTGTCTCGCTGAATTCCTAATCTTTTTTACGATAGGAAATCAGCATTGATAGAAGAATCCTTGAAAGCCGATGAATAATTTATATCCAGCGAGCTGAAATCAATTCCAAATTGATTCCATCAGGAAATGCTCCGCCGATATCATTTAATCAATCATAGGTACATAGGTATAGATATTCTAAAACAGTCGAACGATAAAAGTGTCGGGATGATCGCTGGGAATGGAATCACGTTTGCTCTTTTTCCGTTGGTGGAGGCGTGAAAGCAAATTATTCAGGTTTGGCTTTCCACCAGAGAACATTTTGAAGGATTTTTGTAGCCAATACTTGACCTATGTTCAAACGAACAACTTTACATATTTCTGGTCACCGATAGCAGGCTAATTGTGGGACAACCAAAGACATATTATATGTTACATCTGTTATACGTACAGCGTAGGCGGAGCTGATACGGATGGAAGATGGTATCAGAAACCATACCAGGTTTCTGGTAGTTTCTTAGAAACATACCTCACATCTTTCGCCGTTAGATGGCGCTGAACATGAAACATCTCATGTTCTACCCAGTCTTTTGCATTCAATGAAATAATTTTTTAAAGAATTGATTGATATGATGAAATTATATATTTGATTTCGAATTTAGCCGCTTTTAGATATTATTGCGTGAAGTACAGCAAGAAGAGAGTTTTTCCTTGTGAATATTTCGATGAATTTCATGATGGTACCGCTGAATTAGGTTCTGTATTTTTCCGAATATCTCTACCGTTCGCTTGATTGTTATTGTTATATAGATGGCCCACCTGAAACTGATGAACTCTGTCTCTAGTCGCACACATTTGAACATTTGAGTGAATTCGTGCTTATTGCTAAGCCTGCAAGTCAATTCACCTTGATACAATGGCTGATCAAAATCTATTTTCCCAAAAAGTAATTGAATTCACTTTAACCAAATCTATTCACAGAAAACACTACTTTTTTTTACGAAAATCGGTTTCGGATCTGAAAGATTTCACACAACCGCACGACATGAATGATTCAATACCTATATACTCACCTGGGTTTTTCATAATTTTATTTTTCCCTAATTACCCCAGTATTGAGGCGAACGAAATGATAGTAAGAATAATAATAATAATAATAAAAAAACAAAAATCAATCTAGCCATTTTAGAGGTTTCGCGAACCTATCGCACAAAAAATGATTTTTTATACCAGGTCCCAGAGCTTTTAGGCCAGCTGATATTTCAGTTATTTGCAGAGAAGAAAATTGAAAAAAAATCGTGTCGTAAGAGACCATAAGCCCGTTCATGTAGCATAGAGAAATCCACCCCATGGAAAACAACCCCTGAGAAACCACCCCTTACTTTTGTTTTTCGAATTGCACCCATGTTTGTTTTGGTTCAACTTACAGCCCGTTCCATTTCTCATTCAATGATGTATCATGGTAGCTAGAATGGCATGCAGAATTATGGAAATAAAAATTCGAATGGAATATTAGTTTATGAGCCGATCTGTATTTTGAATAATACATTATACTACAGAAATTGTTCAACTTGCCACACATGCATCACAATGTATTTACATCTTCTTGAGAATGCCATCGATCCCATGATAACGGATATTATCGAAAACGATGGAGATTATTCGGCAGACAACCTCCATTTTCAACAAGATGGAGCACCAACTCACTATGCAGTAGCGGTTAGAAACTTTCTGGATGAACGATATACCAATCATTGGATAGGGCGACGAGGACCAATTGAGTGGCCAGCTAGATCACCGGACCTCAACCCGTTGGATTATTTTTTATGGGGGCATCTCAAAAGCAAAGTTTTTGCCACTCCGCTAGAGTCACTAGAGGATCTACGTGGTCGATTTGTAAACGAGTGCGGCAGCATAACTCCAGAAGTATTGGAAAACGTTCGTAATAGTTTCGAAAGTAGACTTTATCATTGTATGGAGGTAGGAGGGGCTCATTTCGAGCAATTAATAAATTGAATTTCGATAAGAACAGGTACGATAGTGATTATTTAAATTAAACCTATTACCACACTAATCTCAAGTACCAGTCATTCGATTTTGAAAAAATAATAAACGTTTGGATAGAGAATGAAGAGATGATATATCACTCAGATGATATATCACTCGACCCAAGTTCCCTATGATGATTCGCAATGGGGTAGCCGCCCCTGTCAGGGGGATGAAGTTACGTGACTAAATTTATCACTGACATGTGTCCCCCTAGAAATCAAAATCGACGTGTTTCAGCGTTTCCGAAAATAATTTGTCATTTTCCAGTAAATCCGTGTGGAAAGTTTTCGTTGGGACACCCTGTATATTCAGATGAGATAGATAATAGATAGATAGATAAGATTCTGTTAGAAATAACATGAGTATAATATTGTATTGTTTTGGTATTTTATTATCACCATGTCCATATCACCAACATTTCGATATCTCCATCTACATGTACCTTTGCCCTCTACATGCAGTCCTGTTATTGATATGGATACGGTTCGCCTTTAGCTTGCCTTAACTCCCAAGATAAACATTATTGTTTCACTCTGCGAATATTCCATTTTCTGGTGGAATTGGACGCGCTGAATCCAAATCGGAATGTTCGCTTACTATACCTGTGGTCGTTTCAATACGATTACCTTCCTCTTACTCCTCCGGAAGTCCAATTCGATGATATAATCGTTTTATACGGGTCCGTACTAGTGACTTGATCGTGAACACTAAAAAAAGTGTTTCATTTCATGAATCGAAACTGGTTGAACTGCCATGATTGCAAAATTCCGGTTATGTTCATATTCAGGTAGCTAATTTATAATTTATTTGTTTTTTCTTCAGTTATTCACGGCAAACATTTCGAATTGTCCTTATTCAGACAATTTTCTCACGATCTCAATGACAATATTCGAATATCATATCGAAAAAGATAAATCAATGTTGGCGAGCACAACCACCTGTAGACATTATCAAATTTTATGGGAAGTATATCTTAACATGAATAAATATGACAAAATCATTATGTGAATTGTATTGATAGAATGTTCACTTACTTCATTGGTCGATATAGCTATGGTAACGACTTAATAACCATAGATTGATCATACATTGTATATTTATTATGTCACATTGTAATCTATGTATTAACTAACAAACGAGTACTTGAAAGGCCGTTTATTCATACGCTCCTCCGATGGTTTATCTTGAATAATTGATTCCAAATTCTTGAATTAGCAGTTGCAACCTCACCTTCACCACGACAAGAACGACACATGGCGCTATCCTGTGAATTATCACACATAAAAGTAATGGCTAATGAATATTTCCTTGATAGTGAGCTCTTTGGCTGGATCATTTCAATATCATTGAGAATTTGGGGCGAGACATGAGGTGTTTATAAGAAACATTGTAGGGTATTGTCGGATAGGGTAGGTACCACCATGCATCGTGCAAACGAAGTATATTTTCTATGAGGTGAGTTGTATATCTAATCGGCCTATTTTTGATTCAGAAATCTCCTTCAATCTGGGACAAACTATGTTTCATGCCGTTATAAAGGCGCAAACATTCAAAGTGGTAACATCTTTCGATATTTAACACGAAAGGAAAACCTACAATATCCCCCAAATAATGTAGAAACCTCCTGTCGAGGAAGATCGTGAAAGCCATCGGTGGAATATTGGGAAGTAAGGAAGGTATTGGATTTTTTGAGGTGTGGAGGTCGTTAACATCAGGAAAGACTTCACTGGTCAAGAATTACACAACTTTGCTGTTCTACCGATGGATGATGCTTGGTAAAGCGAAGTTCGGCAGGTCTCAAGCCTGACAGTGTAGGGTTGACCAGCCTGAGCTCGTATTTGTCCACCAGAAATCGCTCGAGGTGGCATAATAGACGAGATTTCCATAATATCTATAAAAAAGAAGAGATCGCTCGTCTTCCTACAACGATCTAGAGAGATCAATGAACTCGTGGGTGTAGTGTCATCGACTAGATCAATAGATCTTCTCAATAGAAACTAAAAGCTTCAGCATATGTTCGGGAACTGAACTCCAAACATGTGAACAGTACTCCAGAACAGGTCGAATTTGCGCTTTGTAAATCGTGAGCAGTTTTTGAAGTGTCTGAAGTACTTCTTCACACGGAACTGGAAGTTTTTGTGGAGCACTTCTTGCAATTGACCTTACATGATCGTCCCATGAGAGCGCTGCTGGTGGTGATATCAATCATGGCCGTTGACGACTTCATAGGAACAGTGGTACCTCTGACATAATCATATTGGGCACTTAGTGATCTGCATTCCTGGTGAAGAAAGAATTTTGAGTTTTTGTTGCAGGAGCAACATATTTTTTGTCTTTGATGTTGTGGGCAGCAGATCACGTCCGACAAATCGTCGATGTGGTGCAGAAAGAAAGTTTGTGCCAAGGCAGATAGATTCTAGTGGAGCACCAGCATTGATAGTCATTGCATCATTTGCATCATCACTGGTGATGATGAGGCTTGAGTCCCAGCTGCCAGGTACACCCTCCATCCTTTCAATCCAAACCTCATTATTTTCAAGGGGAAAAAATCCTCAGTCGTTTGAAGAATGGAAATATGGTGAAAATTAAATAGGGTGTGATGTGAGTTGGAGCTGCTAGTGGCGAATCAATACTTTCCTGATTGTAGCCACTCATGCCTTCTTATTTCCCGTCATCATTGATGAACCTCTGCAGGATTGAAAGCCTGATAAGTTTTCGCGCAGCCACCTGGTATATTCCCGTGCAAAAAATAAATCAATAACTAACGCGAATGGGATATTTAATGTACCTCATTGAAAATGTGGTCCCAGGAGCATGTGTAAGCCAAATCGAGTTTTGCAGTTCGCGCCTCGTGAGCTACAATTCCCTCGAGAAATAAAAGTTGCAAAAGGGATCACTCAGGTCAGATAATTCGATCGACTCCTATCGAATTACTACCGTGGCTTTGATTCGCAAGAGGTGCGAGTACAATATGGCTACCACTGCTAATAATTTCTGGAAGATCCCAAGAGTAGGTATATCACGAAGACTCTTTCTTCAATATAACAGTATAAAGGCGAACGTAATACAGTTTTATTTGTGTATCAGGTAGGGTTTCTGATTACTGGGCTTCTGTTCATTGGAGAAAATGTTCAGACACAGATCACCCTAGTTGAGTTAATTTGTGGTTCAGGTATCTGATTGTTTGACTGCCTTGACTGAATTCCTCAGCGATCAATCTAATGGTTTGCTACCCAGTTCCCAGTTAAGAAATTGGTCAATGGAGAAATAGTTCTCCCAGATTGGGCAATTCATTGAAAAATCACTGAAATATATTCTATCTGTAATCTGTATTTTGTTTATCTGTCGGAAAAAGAACCGGATAGACAACCTGAACTTTTTGGAAATTTTGTCTAATATTCAAAATCGAAATCTAACTTTCAGACATTCAGTTTAACAAATATATTGAAACGTTCTATATTTTTGTTTTGAAGAAACGAGGTGAAAAAATCTCATAAAGTCTGAGAAAATCAACATACTAATATCTCCATTCGATAAATATTATAGGTATGTTAATACATTGACGATATTCTGGTGGAAGAAATATGTATAATCTTTCATTAACATTTATGTGGATATTCTTTTATCACCAGACAGTGATGATAGTGTGAATTTTTATGATTTTCAGATCCAGAAAATGGTGATTTTCAGATGAAAAATATGGTATATAAAAAAACATTTGAACCTTATGTATGTGTGTACTCAATTTTTTAGAGAGTAGATTTAGCTCTGTGAAAGAAGGCCATAAAATAAATATCTTCAGTCAGATTGGCTGATTCACGGTGGATGGCACATTAGTCGTTTTTGATGATCCAGACAAGTGATCACTTTTGAAAACTTGATAACTAGCATATCCGGACATTAGCTACCCAACTAATATATATTTTCGATAATGCGGTGCTGCCGCTTTAGTAAGAAAGCAGTACCTAGCAACTTGAATATTTCAAATGGAACACCTTGTGAATGATATTATTTTTAGAATCTTCATGGATTGATCAACAATCCCTATCAATAATCCTCCACACACACTCTGGCCTCATCCTAGTTACTTCAATACAGGGTGGATCAAAGATAGGATATTGTTTCCTTGAGAAAGTTACTGACAGTTGATTATTCCAAATGAAACACCCCACATTTAATACCATTCTTCTAATCCCAATCGATTTCTATATCTACCTAATAATTCTATACATATACTCATATATATATCAGTATTTTTAGAAATCATGATTTTCGAAGGTAAAAATCCAAATTAATTTTCATTCCAAAAACCGTTTCAGATAGGTATAGAAAAATATCAATAGGAGATGGGAGATGTTGATGAATCGATGGGAATAATGAGAAAAATGGTAATAATATATACAGGGTGTTTTCAAAGTGAATCTCGAAGAATAAAAAATCAGCCCAACAATGATTTTGTTTTCCAATACACGCTATCATTTTGAAGGTTCAATCTTTTCATCGGTGATGGTATAACAAATGTGTATCCAATTCGAAACAATAACATCCTTCAATATTTTAAACATCAAAACTGGAACACTGCAAAAGCAGCCAACGCAGCTCTCTCCTTGACGCATAACATTGTACAACTAATTAGAACAGAAGAAAATATAAGTAGTATCGATTCTGACTTGTGAAAACGTCGAACAAATAGATGAAGTTCTTAACCCAGGAGATGTTTCATTCCAATCAACTAAAACGAACCTAGATAAACTATAAGTTTATTACATGGCGATCCTGCCAGGATTACTATACTCAGTAACAGCTGGTAGAGACTGAGAAACCTAAGATGAAGATTGCATAACCGTCCAAAATGGGGAAAACTCAGTCGAAAGAAGAAATAGTTATCATATCCCAAGCAGGGAACAGTGGTGTGTCAGCTGATGGAAAAACTGGTGCTTTCTCGGTAGCTGAAATACTAGGCATAGTAGCCTTCATCCGCATTATCTTGGAAGTTTGTATATACCTGAAACGCAAATGCAAAAAGTCATTGGAGAAGAAGAAGTGAAACAAGTGAATGGATATTTATTCTTGAAAAGCTGTGTTACCATCTGTATTGCTCAGGCACTCCGCCTTGAGGTTCAACTACAACTACAGCAATCGTGGAATTGACATCGAAGACAGAGGAAGAATCATGATTCCGTACTTGGTATAACTAGCTATTAAGGTTTTTATTGTTATTGTATTTCCCTTTTCGCAGATATTTTTGTTCCCATCCGCTTAGCTAACAAATGAGCACAGTGGACTTATTTAGATATTTATTTGAGGAAATCAAAGTATTTAATAGGAATTTAGTGAAAGATAATCAAGAGAGACGTGTAGATATAAAGGTAATAAATCATAAACTTGAAGAATTAGATAGGATAGAAAATGAGTTCAGAAATTTGAAAAAGGGATTTAATAAAGCGAAATATGATCAAGATTCAATTCAAAAAGTAGAGTCGTACGTGGAAGCATCCAGAAAACTATTGACTGAAACTCGAAAAACATTAGTGTCTATATGGGCGAAAAATTTGATCTTAGAACAGCTTCAAGCTTATTAACAGTAATCAACGATAGTGAAGAATCAGTAAAACAATTGATCGATGCTATCGGATTATACGATAGTCTTTTAGATAACGATGGAAAATAATTGCTAACCAAATATGTTCTCAAAACTAGATTATCCCAAATCGCGAAAATGAGGTTAGATTCAACATATCCGTCAAATGCTGATTTAATTAAAGACATCAAAATGCATTTATTGACTAAACATTCAGCAACAAGCTTATCAATTGAATTACATAACGCAAAACAAAAAGATAAATCTGTGAATGAATTTGGAAAATCAATTGAACAACTACTAGTCAATTTGACTTTAGCACAGTCCGAAGGTAACGACGAAGCAATGCAAGCTCTCAAAGGTACAAATGAAAAAATTGCTCTCAATGCTTTCGCAAATGGACTACGAAATCACGACTTACGTACTGTTATGAAAGCGAGAAATTATAGCAAGTTAAAAGACGCGATAAGCGGCGCTACTGATGAGGAAAATTCAAGAGGTGTCACATCTTCGTCGCAGGTTTTTCACATGCGTGGAAGATCAAGATTCAGTCACCAGAACAATACGAGTCGAGGTCTCCAGCAAAATTGGCGCGGAAGATCAAGGGGTGCTTCTAGAAATTTCAGTAACTCTAACATAATTAATTTTAGGAACGGTAATAATTTCAGAGGACAAAACCGTGAACAGTTTCGTGGAAATTTTAGGGGACGATTAAATAGTAATAATCATCGGACTTTTAATTCATCTCAAAGAGGATTTTTCATGGATAATGCCCATCAGGGATCCGAAATAAATGATACTTCGAAACAGGCCGATCAGTTTTTTCGTGCCTTTTAGTGAGAGTGTAGATGATTGCGAGGTGTTGTGTATGAATAGTTTGAATTATGTATGTATGAAAAATGGAATGAATGACTTAACATTTTTATTAGATAGTGGTGCTTCTGTGAGTGTACTATTTGCATCAAGTGTGAATGAAAATCAATATGTTGACACTACAAATAGAATAAAAATTAACGGTATAGCTGGATCTGTGTCTACGCTAGGCTCAGCAAATATCAAGTTGAAATTAGATAACGGTGAGGTAGGTCATGAATTCCATGTGGTGAATGACTTTGGAAATGATATGAATGGCGTTATTGGATCAGATTTCTTTGCTAAATACTCTGTAATATTAAACTATGAGACATTTACATTTTCGATTTTCATAAATGGCGAGAAGTTTTCAATGCCACTTCCTTCCAAATATGATGATTGCACTACGATTCCTCCAAGGTGTGAAATTATTAAATATTTTCAAGCTCAAAATTCAGATGATTGTATTGTTATTCCAGAAGAAATTGCTGAGGGAGTTATCGCTAAACCTTGTGATTACAGGATACCAGTGAAAATTTTAAATGTTACTGAAAGGGAAGTCAGGTTCAGAAATTTCAAACCAAAGACAGAAAGTATATCAAAATTCGATGTTCATACTTTCGGAAATACACAATTCACAGTAGAGCGTATAGATACTTTACTAGAGTATATAAATGTCAAAGGTCTCAGTAATGAAGAAAAAACTTCTATTCATAAAATTTGTGCAAAATATGCAGATGTGTTTTGCTTAGAGAATGACCCACTAACGGTAACGAATGTTTGTAAACAGACAATACATTTGAAGAGCGACGCGACACCGGTATATGTTAAACCATACCGCTTGCCACAGTCACAAGAAGCTGAAATAAATAAACAAATTGGAAAAATGCTATCTGACGGGATTATCGAGCCAACAAGGTCCGAATGGTCAGCACCATTATTGGTGGTACCAAAGAAATCTCATATTAAAGGTATTAGGAAATGGAGGGTATTGAAGACGATAAATTTCCATTGCCCTAGGCCCTTCACAAGTTTACAAGTTTATCAAATGACGAGACTACCCATGGGGTTGAAACTTAGCCCTAGTGCTTTCTCGCGAGCGATGACTATAGCTATGTCAGGGTTAAATTATGAAAAATGTTTCATTTATTTGGATGATTTAATAGTTTTCGGTAATAATTTAAACGGCCACAATCAAAATTTACTCAAAATTTTGCAGCGGTTGAGACAAGTTAATTTAAAGTTGAATCCTTATAAATGCGAATTCTTGAAAAAACAGATATTATACCTGGGACATGTGATCTCATCCGAAGGAATATCCCCAGATTTCGAAAAAATACGTGTCATGCAAAAATATCCGGTTCCAAAAGATTCAAGCGAAACTAAACGATTCGTAGCATTCGCAAATTATTATAGAAAATTTATAAAAAATTTCGCTGAAATAGCAGTCCCTCTGAACAAATTATCAAAAAAGGGCGTGGTCTTCAAATGGAATGGAGAATGTAAGGAAGCATTCGAGACATTAAAACAGGCTTTAATACAGCCACCGATTCTCGCATATCCTGATTTTTCAGAAAATAATGAATTTATTTTAAGAACAGATGCATCTGATTATGCTGTTGGTTCAGTTTTATCGAATTCGGATGACAAACCTGTCGCATTTGCCAGCAGAACTCTAAATAAAGCAGAAATCAATTATTGTGTTATAGAAAAAGAATTGCTAGCTATATGCTGGAGTGTAAAAAAATTTCGTCCGTATTTATATGGTAAAAGGTTCACTATTTTGACAGATCACAAACCATTACTTTATCTTTTCGGTATGACTAACCCGTCAAGTAGACTAACTAAATTTAGATTAGCGCTGGAAGAATATGATTTTACTATGAATTATGTCAAAGGAAAAGATAATGTGACAGCCGACAGTTTATCACGTATAAGAATTGACTGATGAATTGAAAGAAATGGCGAAAAATTCAAGCCAGATGGTAAACGTCATGACGAGGGCACAAAATAGAAAACTGAACAACAATCCCTAGGAAAATTTCAATGTTCCTTCTGATGACAGGCTTGATCACCCTGGAATCGTGGAATTATTGAGACCACCTAAAGAATTTGTACAGTTACAGGCCTTATCAAATAGTGAATTTGAAAATAAAAATCATTATGAGTGTATTGAAATAGGGAACATATTATATGAGGAGAAGGCAAATAATATTTATTTGAATCAGGACAAATCTCGATCAACGACAGCATTCCGTGCATCGTTGAGAGACCTGAAGAAAATTTGCCAGGAACATGGAATTCCACAAAGATTAATAATTGAAAATAATCGATGCGCATCGTTATTAAAAAAAATTATGAAAGTTCCCAATGAAATAAAAAAGACTGGTATAAAAATAAATGTTGTCAGAGCTCAGCAACAAATAACTAGAAAAGAAACTCAACAATTGATTATGAACGATTACCACATGTTACCCACAGGAGGACATCAATCGTATGTATAATAATATTAGGAAACTTTACTTTTGGTCTGGACTTCGGAAGGATATCGAAAGTTTTGTAAAACGTTGCGATAATTGTCAAAGATATAAGCATTCTATACCGCATAAACAACCCATGAAAGTAACCACAACTGCTAGCTCAGCGTTTCAGAAAGTTTTTCTTGACTTGGTGGGCCCCTTAGAACAAGACAAGGAAAATAACAGATACATTCTGACATTGCAATGTGAGCTAACAAAATTTGTAGAAGGACATCCGTTGGAAAATAAGGAATCAGTTACTGTTGCAAAGTCCTTCGTGGAAAATTTCATTCTGCGATATGGTATTCCCGAACAAGTATTAACCGACAAGGGTACCGAACTTCTAGCGTCTACATTCAAAGAATCTTGCAAACTGCTGAAAATCGATCAACTGAATTCGACCGCATATCATCACGAAACCATGGGAGCTCTGGAGAATACGCATAAGAATTTAGGTGCATATTTACGCATACATGCTTCAAAACACCCAGACGCCTGGAGCTCATGGGTTTCATATTGGTGCTTTGCATATAATAACACGGTCCATACTGAAACTCCGTATACTCCATACGAGCTTGTCTTCGGAAAAACAGGTCGATTACCTTCGAATATTGCTTCTCAAATTGACCCTGTATACAATTTCAATGATTATCCAATTGAGTTGAAATTTCGTTTACAAACAACTTGGGATGATGCAAGAAATAATTTAAGTATATCCAAAATTAAACGAAAAAACTTATTAGATACAAAAATGAACCCTGTTAATCTTAAATTAGGAGATAAGGTATAAGTTAGGAACACGTCTACTCAAAAATATGACCCAATCGTCAAAGGTCCATTCATTGTAATAGAAGATAGAGAACAAAATGTTGCAATTAGAATAGATGACAAATTGGTTGAAATTCATAAAAATAGGGTAAAATTATTTCATGAATAAAAAAAAAATGTAATATGTATATATAAATTTTTTTTTTCGTCATCGGGGGAGGTGTGATGGTATAACAAATGTGTATCCAATTCGAAACAATAACATTCTTCAATATTTTAAACATCAAAACTGGAACACTGCAAAAGCAGCCAACGCAGCTCTCTCCTTGACGCATACATTATTATTGTTATGTTAGCAAGTAATATAATAACATTGTACAACTAATTAGAACAGAAGAAAATATAGGTAGTATCGATTCTGACTTGTGAAAACGTCGAACAAATAGATGAAGTTCTTAACCTAGGAGATGTTTCATTCCAATCAACTAAAACGAACCTAGATAAACTATAAGTTTATTACAACTAATTAATCATTTTCAGCACAATCTGATGCGGAATGAGAAAATAATACGTAACATTAACAGTCATCGGTTCGCTCGATCTCACTCCAAGAAAATAGTGCATAACAATATGTTATTTTATACAACTGGATATTTTCAATTGTCTATCTCTACGACAGTAAATCGCTAAGTCAACAAGTAATTCATTTATTATAGTTAGTTATTATGAATAAATTAACGGTTTATCACGGTATCCGTCCGTTTGATTTTCGTGGTTACAAAAAACTCTCATAGAAAAATCTTAGACCTCTCAATTTTTGGACTTACTCAAAATTCCACATATATAACTTCCTCATTGCAAATGGAATATCAGGTACATTTTTCCAATTTCAGATTCCTGGGGAAATCTAAAAGGAAACCCTATGTCCGAATCGGAGAAAATCTATATCCTGATTGAAAAAAGCTCTCAGAATCTGTGAAACGATGATAAGGACCGTATATTTGAAAGAATTGATTTGATGATGGTTTCACGAATACAACATGGGAAAAAGAAATCAATATTCCTACTTTGATTCATATCAAAATTTAATATTCTTCTGAAATTAAATAATTCAAATTATTTTGAAAATTTTCGAAGGCTGTTGGAATGGCCCTCTGGATGAGCAACTTTTCTTCCTGTTCAACCGAATTTGCATCTCTTACCGTTTCCAAGATTTCCATGTTGTGCATCCTTATCTTGGATACAGTGTAATCTGGATATTATTCAATAAGCTCAATGAGAGTACCCTCCTGATGTAGACTCATCATTTTTAATTGACACCACAACAACAAGAACAACTTTTTCGATAATCAAAAAATAGTATGATGGCAAATACCCACCTGTCGTTTGGCCGTCGGTTCAATTAACTAATCTAACAGTGAAAAAAGTTGCATATCGAAAGGGATGCTGCGGGTGTGACAATTACCTACCTAATTATCAAAGTTAGAATGACATTCAATCAATCCATACTCGGGTGATGAATAGGCGAAGCTCGAGCGTACTTGAAACTTACTAACAACATGATATATACGTGAAAGTTGTGAAATGAAGTTTCCTTGTTGACAGAATCGCCTCAAATATCTCAGTCGATTGATTAATATTTAATTACAGATTCCTCGTGCGGATTAATCAAAAAGTAATTAGGAACTTCATGAATCCAATAATTGAGTTCTGAATCAAACGCCCAGAAAAACAGACTTCTGACCACGGAAATTAGTATTTTTGTTTGGTTTCCCGCTCGGCATATATAGTAAGCAACCCCATAGTTTTCCACTGAGAACGATTCGGCCAGTTTCAATGGCTCCCGCATACAGCCAGCTAGTTTTCGTTCTTCTGTTTTTTCCTTTTTTAAGCATGGTGGCCCAATCGCGTGAGATCCTAATTGACGAAGAGATTCCTATGTTGAAATCTGACAAGCACGAAGAGTATAGCAACGAGGAGAACATTGAGGAAGCCATTGAGCACGCATCGTGTCACATGGAATATCAGGTATGTTCTTGCACGGATGTCCATACAATTTTCATATTTTTTTTGCATTTTTGCCCACCTTGTACCAATTCGAAGCAACGAAAAGAGGAGGTTCCATTTAAAAAAAATTGTGCCTACGTCATCACACGAAGGTAGTTCACCCTGTATAAAATCAAAAATGAACTGTTGCGGAAATTTCCGATTCATTTTTCATGTAGCTATTAATGAATTTATGCGTTACTTAATGGACGCACTGTATATCATCCGTCATTATAAGTATCGATGAATAGAGCCAATGCGTATAGATCATGATGTATTGTATTATAGTGTTTTATGATAGTGAATGTATACGATATTTTATCAAATATTCGCATTTAGAAGCGCTACACATTGATGATAAATACGTCAAATATATAGACATGAAGGAACGATAACAAACTTGAAACTATTGACAGTTGGGTGCAATAATACAGCTAATACATTTTTTATACTAGAGCGATACTTTATAATAGAGCATAGCTTCTAAATTTTTCATATGAATAGAATCCTAAAATTAATAGATAGATCTCGATTCTCGATAGATAATTCATTCAGCTTCCATTTGGAGGGTTCAAAACCTGCATGATGTCTGTTGATTTGAATACGAGGGAAATAAAATAAATATAGAAGTGGGAAACATCATCTCGAATTAAGTATGAAATAACATTAGTCAATTCTTTATTTGTTCACAGAGGTTGATCTTTCAGATTGATGTTGAACCAGACAAGAGTTATTCAACTTCGCACTTCAATACATTCGGAATTACCTTTTGAAAAATCATTTTCTGTAATTCGTGACACCCTTTGGCTCCCCAATATCGACGGCAATGACTATAATTTACGATTCTCTGCAGGTGATGAAACGTGTTGTGGGCACGTGTATCAGGATGGGGAGATCAGCCAGAGGATGCGTGGCAGGGAACTATTTGCATCCATTCCATCCGGAGTGCATGTAATAGAATCGATCATTAAAAAAGTTACCGGAGCCAGAAAACGTCGACGACAAGGTTGAGTTCGCTTCCTTATTTTGAATTCTCTCGTTGGGCACTGAATTATATTTAGTATCTAGGTTTCACATTGGGAGTTTACTTTCTGATATATTTTTCGAATAAAGAAGTGATGTTGACTAGTCTTCAATTTTATCACGCCTATAATGAATCCAGAATAGAGCCATAGACAATAGAAAAATACTTTGTTATTCAGACAATTTAAATAAGGCTATATATATATATATATATATATATATACACACATGTCAATAGTATAATTGATAATTGACCATATAAATGGTGAAATATGTGATGTGATGTGTGTGTATCGTGGAAGTGAAAAAAACAATGTTGAATGATGGTATTATCAGTAGCCTTACTAAGTTTGGACTCGAGGATTGTTCAAAAATATTGTGTGAGCTAGATTGTTTGATATTCCCGGAGATTATTATGTTCCATTAAGCCGCTATACGGGTATAATAAACATATTCATAATCGTTTCTTCTGGTAGGATAGTTTTGCATCTAATTTTGAAACACGACGAAATCATCAAAAGGGGGATTTTGATTTTCTTGAAATAATGTTATGATAAACAATCAAGCTATGTAAATAGTTATTATTATATTGAAGATTTTGAAGGTACAGTAATAGGTCTATAGTTCTATGAACAAGTTCCTATCAAGAGTGGAAAATGTATATCGTTTGTGAAAAGTTGTGAGGTTAGTTGTTAACCTGTGCAATTAGAGTTTCTTTTCAATCTTTTCCATTTGTGTGCCTGAGAAATGAAACGTGTTTCCTTCCAGCGCATGAAACAGATCCTTCTCATAAAATTACAAAACCGTTCGTCATAACGAGTTCAGGTTACGTTGGAGCATCGCCAGATTATCTTTCTGAAATAATCAGTGAAATGAGAATTACTATTTATGCAATGAGCTCCCAAGTTGGTTTTGCTGTAAACTGTGAAATTGAACATATAATTATCATTGTTTTGTTTTCATTATCGACTTATCATTTTCATAAAGTATGATTATAAATCTCTAGATTCCTCTTGCTGTCATATCACTCATTCGTCTGGTGAATTTTCTGTACAAAAAAATACAATGATAAGGAAAGAGCTTCTTTCTCGGAATCATTTTGCTTGCCGGCGAAACGAATAATTAATCATTGTGTTAAAGTTTGAGCAATGAAGCTCTACCTTGCCTTCTCGATCAATATAGAATATGCAATTTGATCATGCCATAAATGATGGCGCTAAAATTTCTACCAAGTTTTTTAGAAAATACTGAGAAAACTGTGGAAATTGTCTCTCCAAGAAGTACGACACTGTATAACCAGAAGATAAATTGGAAACAGAAATACTCCTGAGATAATTTACTCCACGTACCTAAGCTGTAATCTCAGCTCCCATCTAAAGATGTATTTTAGCGAGAATACCTAATCGACTCACATTACAGCGACAATGATTCGAAGTGCATTGTTTTGATCATTGAAATAAAAATATGAAATTGGAGAAGTGTCCCTGTAACTACAGAAATGCCTCTCGAGAGTTCGATAAATTGAAAAATGTTCTCCAGAACTTTTCGGTATTGGGCTCTCGTATCTTCTGCCTGGCAATGAATTCTCGAAAATCTGTCGAATTATTTCCAATGTATTCTCACTCTCTTGTGATAATCACAAAGAAAAAGATTGAGAACTTGAGAAACTATCTCAAAAGAAATTGGAGCCTTCAGTATGAATATCGTTATGAAGGACAGCCTCATGAAGACTATGTGAAAGGCGTTCAAGAAAAATACTGAATATACATACCAGTAGTAGTATTAATTGTCGTGAAATGAATTTTCATAAATGAAAACATTTTTCATCATATTCAAATTTGCTGCAAAGAAACCACGAAGCATGGCACTTTCATACAATCAAATACTTTATATAGTGGGAGTTGATATACTTTGAAAAATGCAGCTAAAGAGACTTTGGAAATATATCTTCATTATGCTTTACTACGAGAAGCTTCAGTTCGAGGTATTAGTTTTTTCGCTATTTGAAAGGACTGAAGGATATAATTCAGTCCAGGAATGGTGAAATGTTCATCTCAAAACCGTTTGATATAGAACCAAAATGCTAATCAATCATTATTTTCATTCTAGTAACTGCATTTAATCAAAATTTTTAACAAAATTCATTGAGTTAAATTTATTAAAGTCATCAGCACCTGTTTTTTATATTTTGACAACAAGAAAAGGAAACATATAATGTTGGAGGAGAACACGAGTACCATCGTGTTAGTCAGCAATGGAATGTATTGCAATTTTTATTGGAATGGCTGCAATGTATGGTTATTGACGACTTCATAGGAAGAGAGCCTCCTATCTCGACTAACTAACTAACTAATTAAAAATATTTGCCAGACCATCATTCAAAGTATTGACCTGTCTCGGTCTTTCACCTCCGGTCTCGTTCTTTCACTTCCGGTTCTAGAGAATAAGTCAGTTGAGGTGTAGCAGAAACAAAGTTGGTGCCAAGACAAATCCTCGTGGAACATCCATTGTATCAGATAAGACCTCATCTACCACCACATAGTGATACATCTACAAAGAACCTTGATGGTAAAAGATATAATTGTGGCGGCAAACCATATGACGGAAGTTTCGCTTGGGGATCTTGGTGCCAAATTCGGTCAAATGCTTTAGAGATATCCAATGCTACAGCCAGAGATTGACACCTGCCAGTTATGTGTCACGTAGGCAAGTAGGTCTCCTGTTGTTCTCTGATGAAAAAAGCCATATTGCCAGTCGTTCACGATTTTTGAGCTGTTTAGTATCGGATGATCTCAATGTTGATTGCTTTTTCAATTATTTCAGAGATCACATGGTTATATGGTCGCATATGGTTATCGATGGTACCGATATTTGGAAGGTCTTGGCCTCGTGGATCCGAAGTAGAATTGTCTGCAAACATTTTGGCACAGGTGTGGCTCCTTCTTGTGGTATTGTAGCCAATGTACTGACATCCTTCCAGGGGATAGGAAATGTGTTGGAAGTGAAATTTCTTCCAATTGCCTTGGCAAAAGCTCAAAATGAACGAGAATCATTTGGGCACTCGATGAGCTTCGATCTCATCTTGGTATTTTATATCTCCTTGACAATTTTCTCTAATGAGGATGAATTCGAAATTCTTTATAGTTGATGGAATATCCAGAAGAAGCAGAATTCCAGAAGCAGAATATTGGATTGTAGTGTTATCAAATCTGAAATGGTTGCTTATACATACATACATACATACATACATACATACATACAGCAGCATTGACATTCACTGTATTAGATGCGATTGTATCTACCACCACATAGACTGATCTATATGTGACAAAAATCGTGAGTGAACAACATATTTGGGGCAGGAAACCACTTTACGTTAGTTTTACTAGAAGGAATTGGTTTCCAAACTCGGTCAAATGCTCTGGAGATATCCGTGCTGCTACAGCCGAAGACAATAGCCATCTTGGCATTGATGACACAGAATGTGCCTTATTGTTCGTTCACGGTGGAAGATATTTTCAGGCATATGGTAATCGATGGTAGCGATATTGGGAAGGTCTTGGTCTTGAGGATCCAAAGTAGCATTGTTTCGTCATCATCATACGTTCATTTAGTTATAGGTATTTAGTTCAGTTAGATTTATTCATTTATAAGGAGTTAGTTATCGAACAACTCTCGTAGTTTGGTAGTGATGAAATATTTCAGTATCGAATGTTAAGTATTTTCGGGATTTATCGGACTCAGAAGTACGATTTTCTATATCTTCATTTTCTATCGCTTTATTCGATTTCGATATTTTTCATACAGTTCATATTCGGTTCATTCAAGCATTCTCTGCAAGAATTTTGTCAAAAGTGGTGGCTATTTTTTTTGGTGTTATGAATAGCCTATGTTGCATGAAACTTTCAACAGACGATAAAATATTGAACTTGTTCATATGATAATGAGGTGATTCTACATTCAGACAATAGGAGGCATCATTTCACCTACCTTTGGAAATACCTTGAGTTGGGAAACACGTCTACAAGGATTCATCCTAAAACCTATGATCTACAGTTTCCATTTCATCTATATGTGCCACAGGGATTTTCGATGACATGATTCAAATAATTCATACAAGATAGAAGATGAGATGAGATTTATATAATGACTGAAGAATAACCTCAGGTCTGAACGGCTTCCCATCCGTATCGAACTCAATCCCTCTAATGATTGCCCAGTTGCTTTCATTCTCGTATAAACCTATAACAGCCCATTCTCCTGCACTAATGATCAATTATCGATTTAGTCGTTGGACTGAGATCTACCCTGTGAAAGGCCGAAGGGCGTTTATCTAACTGGAAACAATCAACATCGCAACGTCTGGATCTTGGATATAGACAGACGTCACTTCCGGCCTCTGGATCCAGTTTCCGGAACTTTATAAACAGGGTGCTCCGTTGGGAAATGGAAATACGTGGATAGAGGTCACCAATGTGTTTCTGAATATACTGTAGTTGTCGGGTCTAACGCGTTGTATGAACGAGATATAAGGTGTTTCATCAATTTTGCACATTTCTTCAAGAACTTACGAACCACTGAGTACATATATTTGGTCTTTGGGTCACATTTTCTCCTATTTCTACTAGAACCACTAGCCTATGAGTCAAGAGAAGAATCCAGATCCGGATTAACCAAATTTTAACATATTTTTGGGCCATTTCACTTCCGAACTTCTTAATGTGCGTTGAAGGTACTATCAATTTCAGTTTTTATATGAGAAAATTTCATAATTCAATACGGAACACTCAAAATATCCCGTTTTTAACTACATAAATTGACAAAACATTCAATGCACATTCAGAAGTTCGATAGTGAAATGGCATGCGAGAGCATGAAAACTACACAGTTCGATTCAACTTCTTGTGCTCTTCAAAAAAACAGGGTATTTTTCCAAGGACCCAAAAATATGTTCCATTTTTGTTGATCCCGATCAGGATATTTCTCCGAGTGATAGATAAGTCGCTTGGGTAGGAGTAGGAGAACATATGTCCCAAATATCAAAAAAATATATATAAGAGATTTGTGGGTCATATCCATCAAATTGAAGTAAGTATAATCAAAAGATAATGAAAAGTACCTTCTTATAATTACCAACACCCCCACCACTAATAGCGCTCTCTCATGGGAAGATCATGTGAGGTCTATTATGATTGGGTCATGACGATTATGAATCAGTTCTGATTAATAGAAGATTGCTACATTATTCTGAGACTTAGCAATTTTAATTTCTTGGGGGCTCGAGGACCAGCATGGGTATCGTGAATACTTTTTGCTCAACGTTGCAACACCGCCAATTTGATATTGACAGTCGACGGCGATTATTGCTTTGTTTGGTATCTGTCATTATTTACGTTTTGATTTATCGATATTATTCAATTTGTGTTCAGTTTTGTGTACTCAGAATTCATCAGAAACTCAGTTTATTTCCTGTTTTGGTGATTTGATATAATGGTGAGACGTTGTGAGGTGTGTTAAAGACAATTTGAACCGGCGATCAAAACACGTCATTTCATAGGTGAGTTACCATTGTCGTATCATTCGAGATTTTGAAGCATTTTCCCAAATGGAATGGATAAAAATGAATTTAAATTGAATTGATTAGATTATATTGATTATACCCATAGGTCAGCTGCGACAGTGTCTTGTGGTAAAATATGTAGCACTGATAAATGCTTCCTTATTTGTAGTCAAAATATGCGAAACTGCTGAAAAATCAACTCAATTAATATTTTTGATTAAAAATATAAGGATATTTCTATACTTCTTCTACACACAACAATCAGAAATTTACCGTTGACTGTTTTTGGAACTAGTCAAACTAATTTGGAGAAATATTTCACTGTAAGACTTCATCATGAGGCAAATAAATTGAAAGATTCAACGGAAGTTAGAGTAAGAAGTATGTTAACAAAAACAATCCTATTCAAAAATCAATAAATTATTTGTGTGATTATCCATGGTTGTTTTTCATTTCAGTCCTGTTTTAAATAAGAAACACTGCTATTTGCTACATCTTCACATGATTCATGATTTTATTGTTGATATAACATTTCGTCATAATACTTGTCAACACATATTCATTATCGATTTTCATCTATCTACATGAGATGAAATAATCAGACATCAATTTTTTTGCGTCAAAATATATGAATTCTGCTCAAGATAAAACCTCCTTCATTTTTGACGATATCGTGAAATGATATAAACAAGTTTCATCTTCAGATTTGAAAATTACATTCCAATATGCAATCATATCTATTTGCCTTGAAAACGAGTTTTTCACTTTTTTGAAAATTATTTCCACTAGTAGGTACTGAACTTTGAAATCGTAAATATACTTACATGCACTGTCACTGATCGCCAAAGATATACATGTTCATTATTGAAATTGAACGTTATTTATGATAAAATATAAGTAGACAACTGTATACTGAATAGTAAGTATATTGTTTCATATGGCGTTGAGAATTAAACTTTTCTTGTGACGTAGTCATAATAAGTTTATTGATTACAAGCAAGTTACAAAAATCACCATAGGATTGTATGTATTCGAATTTCTCGTAACAATGTGAGGGAAGTATAAAGATGTTCATTTTCCCACCAAGAAATGCTAAAAAGTACCACTGAAATTGTTAAGGATTTTCAATTTGGTTTCATCATGAATTAATAATAAATTTGACCCCCTCTGACAACACGGCACTGGTGCTGGGAGAATCAGGTTCTGCTATCCTTGTTTAGACAAAGATAGATACTATAGATGTTGCTTCCAAACAAACTGTATTGCCAGGGGTGTGGATTACTTATCTAGTCTGTTCAATGATCGAAGATCTCGACCGTCGACGTATCGACACAATAAACTGCCAACAAGTGATGCCAGCTGTTCTCGTTCGGAAGTTCTTATATTATGATAACGTAGAAATTTTAGGGATACGTAAGGTACCAGCTGTTATATAATCTTAATTATATAACCTGATAATTTCCATAAAGGACAATGGAACTGAATTTCTGAAGAATGGCCATGTATATTCATTTTATAAAATATTCACCAGCCCTTTTCTAGGCTGCTCATAGGACAAAATTTTCCAAATATAATGGTGTAAGATGATTCGATAAGATGGAGAATATAATAGATATGAGATGTGGAAGGTCAATAGTTGGGAGAAGGATATCAACATTTTTGAGTAATAAAGCTTTCTACAACGTTGAAAAGTTTCTAGGCTCCTGAATATCTAGTGAACCAGGCAACGGATCACTAAACTATCTAAACTAAGATATTTTCGACAACGGTGTTGCTTTTTCTACTAGAAATCAGTACTAAATTTAACATTCTAAATAGAAGTGATACAATATTATTATCAGATTCTCCATATTTTTCCAGATTTTCTAACAACTTCTCCTGATATCTGCCTATACCTATCTGTCACCTATTTCGAGTTAAACATAATTCAGATTTTTTTCGTCCGAAAATTATGACTTCTGAAAATGCTGATATCTTCGAGTTCAAGAATACTATCGTATTTAAATTTGATTCGGCGTTAGGTGTTGATTGATGGCTTCTAATAATCGAGTCTGATCTCAGTTACTTCAATACAGGTTGGTTGAAAGAACAGATATTTGGTTTGTTTGAATAAGTGACTGAGAGTTGATTATTTAAATTCGAACATCCTGTATATAACATCATTATCACTGATTATTGAAATTTCATTCCGCTCAGTCTTATCACGTTGTCTATAAATTCCCGTGCACTCAAAATTAATTCGATTCGTCATACCCATCAACATAATATGCGTAGGTATGCCAAATCTGCTGAATCAAACTAGATTTAGAGTGAGTCTTCAAACCTGAATATCGCAGTCCCAAGTATATTCCTCAGTATTTCGATACACCAGACTGTTTATACCAATTTTCTATGCAAAGCACAAATCTTATTTGAATTCAAATAAACCCTCTGGAGGCCACATAGTATGTTCATCCCTTCCTGGATGTCTCAGGAAGGGCTTCTGGAATATAAATACATGATATGAGCGAAACACGAAAAGGCATACGGAAGTAAAAAGCGTCTTCACGTGTATTTTCAACTCCCATCAAGATGTTTCATTTATGTTCACATGAAAACAGCTGGAATTAAGACTAGGAAAATTTTTCGATATTCAAGATTGGTGTCGGAAGTGTGTCTAAAAAAATCAAATATGGGTTACATTTGGAATTTCTAAGTTGTGGTCGTATACGCTAAAACCAGAATTTTTCTATACCAAGTTTGAATCTCATGAATTTGGAAATCTATAAACAAGAAGCTATTCTGAAGAATACGTCAATACTTGGTATGGATATTTTGCTTCCATCGTCAGAGTTAGTTTTTGTAATTTCGAATATGTATGTGTATCGCATCATGTATTTCCTCTAACCGTTTTTGGGGTATCTGAAATTTAAGTATATATCTTCTCCATATTCTTTCGTATGATCATGACATAGATGTCCATGATATGATATGAAAATCATAGTTTTTGTTGACAAATTGGCAATTATGTTTATGGGATATCAGTGAATAGGGAAAATTTGATATACTATCAGCAAGATCAAAAACACTGATTAATCTCAGCAAAAGAAGTATCATAGCAATAAGGGGGCACTGTAGACTTTAAGAAGGCTAGGCTTAGAGGAGGACAGTACCTGCAGATACTGTGGGGAAAATTCAAGAAACACCGCACCATATCCAGATGAATTGCGATGGTGTACATCACGAAAGATATATCAAATGACTGTGGAAGAAATATCACGAATTGACCCCTCAAAGTTGTAAAATTCCTAAGGGAATTGAAGCTTCAGCAACTGCTTCAAACGAGCAAACCTTAAAATAAGCAGAAGATGATGGGGCACAATCGATCTAATCAGGTCGCATCGCACCTGTCACCATCCGCAACCACCAATACTAATACCGATACAACGGATCGTCCGGAGTAACAGAAATTTCAGAACAAATTAGAGACCAGGTGAATAGAAATGATTTTTGCGAGATAGTTGCAGTCAAAACTGTCCCAGTACCCTGACGAATTTTGACCCCTAAGTTTTATTCTATCGACGGTGAGAGTTCATCAAAGCGGGTCACATGGTTTTAACTCCAAATGATACATAAGGTTTGACAAACGAACAAACAATACGTCCTATTAATTTTTCCATACGCTGCTGAGTATGAGAAACTTCTGCAGGTTATAGTAGCACATTATTGACGTTGCTCGTAGAGATTATGGCGAATGCGTATCTAACGGTCCCGCCAAACATTGATTCAGGCGATTCATGATCTATTTAATGAACCTCATCAGGACGACCACTCTGCGATAAAAATGTGGAGAAGTTCATTGAAACGGATGTCGAATTGAATTCATATTGTTTGACAGATCAAATCCAGTGCATAAATTCTATATACTGTGAAAAAAACAACTGCAATGATGCTTTATATAGGACGTACAAGCATATCTTTGGTATACAACACACATATCTCTTAATCGTTGAATAATTTCCACTATTTCTATGTAGTCGTCAATATCAATATCAGGAAACCACCAACAGATCTAACTCTCTCTTGGCACGATCGTGCATTGCGAAAACTACTTCACAAAAACTCGATCTGTCCTGGAGTACTTACTATTCACATGTAAGAGATTCAGTTCCCAACCATACGTTGATGCTTTCCAGAAGACAAGTAGTGATACTACACTAACGAATTTATTGATTTCTTCAGACTAGAACATCGTACACAGGTGAGCTATCACTCCCTTCTTTATGTATATTTATATGGTTGATGCTCACCTGGAATTTCATATATTGGCTCAGCCTACATTATTAGGCTCGGGATCTGTCGAGTTTCCTGATGCTTACGACCTCCAAACTTTCGAGAAAAAAAAATCCGATATATTCCCGGACTCCCAACATTCCACCGTTGACTCACATTATGTTCCACGAACATTGATTGTTTTCATTTCGTATTGTGGAATGATAAAAAAAAGTTAGTGATTTAGGATTATGAATTTCAATTTTCTATGAACTCTTATATTCGAGGCAGAATAATTCAAACAAACTGAATCAGAATAAATATTGAGGACACGTGGTGAAAAGTGAAATACAGTTACTAGAATTTAAGTTTATCCTCGTCAGGCGCCGAATACCTACTTGCAGTTTAATTTTCTTCGATACATTTTTCATTATTCACCCTCTTTTTTTTGTATAGTTTCTCGCCGAGGCTTCCACAACGCGAAAAAGTCAATATATACCAAGATGAGAGCATTATTAATGCTCGACACGTTTCAGTTTGACATAGGACGATGGCTCTTTCTGTATTCTAGAAATGTTTACAGGCCGAAAACCCCTTGAAACTGCTCGAGTGTTGAGTTGAGTGGCTACCAATTTTCATGAAACATCTCCTGATGGGAATTGTTCAGTTCAGGTGTTGATAGTTCCCCAATCTAGTTCGTATAGAAGAGAGGATTGATAGAAAGAGAAAGAATATACACGTCTGGCAACGCATTTTCTGTTGAGGAATCCATATATTGAAGTGAAAACGCATAGGATTGCCTTTGGAATGTGAGCATTGCATGTACTTCCTACAACTTCCAAGTGCTGCTCTTTCTCAAACCAAACTCTATGAGGTGACTCGTTCTCAGTTCCTGATGCTCCGTTCTATTGAGAGTGTAAGTTGCCGTATTGACCACATCTGCCCAAGGAATTTGATCAAAAAATCCTCCTCTTGCGTGCAACAGGTTGCAGGGGTTGCAAGAGGTTGCAACATAACGCAGTTGCATACTCCACAACTGTTATGTTGTATCTTTCCGAGCATCTGTTTCGTTGGGGACTACCATGCATAATTATCCGATAGACGTTCTCATACAGTGTATCCCCATTGTTTTGATTTAAATCACGACCGTTTCGAGATCATATACAACTTTTAATTTTGGACAAATCGATATCTACAGTGATCATGTCTCTAAATAGGACATGATAACGACTTGAAGTCGTGAAGTGACCATAAACCTCTGAAAGGGTTCGTTCACCTAGTTTGTTTGCTTTTTCTCTTGTACCGAATTTCTGTACATCATATGTTCATCATATGCACAACTTTTGCAAGCACAATTTTCAGCACTGCTGAAGGCTCTTGTTGAGGAATAGTTTGTTTAATTTTCGATTTGTATCACTTTGTATATTGATTTACTTTGTATACATCATTCTAATGATTTTGATCAATGTCAAAAACATGTTGTGATGGTTTCGATATACACAAGAAGTAGTTCAGTTGTTAATAAAATATGAGATTGACGAACGAACGAAAAAAAGACAGAGATTTACAACCCCTGGTTTTCTCAAAAGTTGGAATAGACAAATAAAATAAAGAACTGAGTCCCAAACAGCTCTGACTCGACACATTTCGAGATCAGTCGGAATAATTCACCATCTTCTGAAGTGGAAACATCGGTCTTTGTCAGTAATAACATGTTCGAATCTTTTTTTTTTGCTTCTTTTGGCTCTTCTTCTTGATCTCCGTATCTCCTCTAGGTCTTCCGTCTGCTTTCCATTTTCTGCATTGTTTAACGACGTGTCCGGGCTTCTTACAGTAATTGCATACTCTATTCTCCCTGTCCTTCTTCCTTTTTCTGTTCTAGAACCTCTTGATTTTTCTGGCCATTTCCACCTTCTCCTAGGCGCGGACTAGGGTCTATTTGAAAATTGTTCTATATTATTCAGTATCTTACCTACGAAATGTCATAGGCCGAACTGGACAACAACATCTCGAACAAAGTTTTAAAATTCTTCCTTGACTTGGTGGGCTGAACTGGCTGAACGAACTAGGATCATTTACCAATTTTCAATATTCGAACGACAAGTAAACCTGAGTCTCTTCAATTTGACACACTTATCGATCAATAAACATCGCTAAACAATAGATTTGAGATGATTGTCTCACACTATTAATTCGATTCGAATGAAAATAACTAAAAATGCCGTATTCCTCAATACAATGGCATGGCACATCAAAATGTTTTGACAATACCAACAGTCATGTGATTTTTCGTCTTTTTGTTATGGTCGTATCAATATCATATCTTTGGTAAAAATATATAAAAGAGCACTGCCTGATCAATCATTATTCAACTCACATATCAAATCCAATAAGAATCTGAATCTGAATGACTAGATGGCTGTAGAAAGGAAAACTGTAGAATATATTTAGAATACATTTCCAATTTGCAACTGCGGCCTGAACTGAACGTGCTATGAGAAAAATCTTACAAATCTTGGTTTCATTCATCCTTCGTACGGACTGGTTTCTGATAAATGTCAATGACATACAATACGATGAAAAATTGGTCCAATTTTCTCTTTTCGAGAGTTTCTATATATTTCACGTTCACTTTTAACAAGTGGTCGGAATTTATATAAACGCCCCTGAATGCATCAATTTCTTTCAGGGATTTCACCAGCAGGATAAAGGATTCCTTGAGACCTGAAAACCTGATAAATTAGGTACTTTTCATCTGGGATTTCTGCGGATGTTTCTTCCCTTACAAGGATGATTGAACCCGTGTACAGGGCAAGTCTCCTGTTATTCAAGCAGAGGAGGAATAGGATACGTAATTACGTAGTTTGGTAGTCTACGTTTTATCTTAGAGAAATTGGTTGTCAATATACGTGGTGTTGAAATGTCGAAATTCGATTCAAATTATCACGATCTCGATCAACTTTACGATTTGAACATTAGGTACATTTTGATCATACTTTTGTCTCACTCTGACTATAGAGATAATACTATATAGGCTATATACGTTACGCTATATACGTTCACACGATCTCCGATCGAGAAGGTTAAGTTTTCAACAATGCAGATTTCTGAGAACACAGGTGCTCTTCCTGTGTTTAATAATGAAATCTAATTAGGTCGCTAGGAACATCTGTTTCCTAATATATGATCGATCTAATTTCGAGTGATGTTTCTCTCAGTAACTCATTAACCAAGCGTTTCCAGAAATTCCAGGGCAGTGGAAGCCCACTATGTGCAATATTTGATGGCATGTCCACGATTCAATCAATTGATTATGTCCATGAGACATTTTTCTTTATTTTCTATCCATACTTAATTATATGAAAGTTTTATTGGCGTGACCAAACATCGAGAATCACAGGATTGAAAATATTTTTTCACGATATGGATTTTCATGTGGTCGTGATGCTCATACTATTTTTTGTACGACCAATGTATGTATGTCAGAATTCGAATATTCGGTCTTTTCGAATACTCTGAAGGGTATACCATTCATTTTCATTTCTCAGGTTAAATTTTTTCCATATCGAGTTTTCAATAATTTCTAAATGAGCTTCAACCGAATGATTATACGATTGGTCAGATAATCGGCTGGAGCTCAATAGTTTTTCAGAAAATTACAAATTTTCTCTCAACAGGAAAAAGTGATATGAATGGTTTTGTTTTTTTTACTCGAGAATGAAGGTAGTCACGGAAAAAATTGAAGTCAAAAGTCTGAACGATATCTCATTGAGATGTATGAACAAACTTCATGAATTTCATCGAATCGGAATCGAATCTTCCTAAGAAATGAATAAAACATTGATTTCTTAGATGAACTGGATATCTTCAATTCGGAAACAAATCTTTTCCGGACATATTATGTTCACATGAACTTTCTGCATATTTCAACCCAAAAAATATGACCTCGAAGATTTGTACAACAGAAATAAGACATCCTATCAGTTTCGATCGTGCTCAATGCAATTTATTAACGAGGTGTATTTAATCAGAAAAAAAAGGTACCATGTTTCATTTAAAGTTTGCTCATGTAACATTGTTTCCCAATCTGCAATGCGGTTGTCAGATACATCTAGCAATATTCTTCAGAATGTATATTCAATTCACTTACTGTTTGACTTAGCAATCAGTAAAGAGAACCTACGGTCATAGAGACAGATGTGGGAAATAATCGAAAATGCTCTGTACGTACGGAATAGTTTATTACACAAATGTGGAAAGTGATTAATTTCTCACGAGTTGATATTCAACACGAGTTATGTACTGTATTTTTCCTACGACCATGAATATTTGAATTATTATTGTTCCAAGATTCACCTATGCTTATTGTCATTCATTGAAATTTCAGGAAATACGCCTACTCGAATTCGAAAGTTATTCAAAGTTTCGCTCCTCGTCGATAGCTACAACGCAATCTAAGATACAGTAGTTAGGAACGAGAGAACTCAAGCGTAGCCTTCCGATAGTTGTCGGTGTCGATCTCATAAAAATGAATGTGTATGCCTAAAAATTTCAGATATTCTATCTACAAATCTTTGGTAATCAACTTCACTTAACCGAGTCAACCTCAACGTTGTTTCGTTGTTTGTCATTCTTATTTTTGACCATTCGATCTTGATTAATCTAGTGGATTCACAATATCCACGAGGATCAAAATCATAAAGAGGAGGAGATGATGGTCACATTACCAGACGCAACTCGAAGAAGGAACAAAGTTAGTGGATTGACTCTCGAAAGGTTAGGATCCAAAATCAATCTGAAATGTGAGTACCATGTGTGATAATACCAGCAGGAAATTGTACAGGTAAAATATCATTATATTCATCAATCACTGTGAGCGTGTTTTTTTTTTTTCGCCAATATATCCGTGAGTTTCAATTTCCTGTTGCCTAAATAACATAACAATGCTGAAAGCGCTGTGTTCTTGGGTGGTCGTAGGAAATAGTATATTAGATAACGAATGAGGAAAGTGACATGAGTGAGTACAGATGAGTGAGGAAACTTTATGAGTGGAAGAAATGCACTTTCCAACGAGTTGAATCATGTGCATTATTATTCACTCACTGTCGATGTCGCCAAATATCATGCAGCTCAAAGGTTCACCCCTGTTTAGTTGATAATATTTGAGAGAGGAATTTCATGTAACTGTGAACAATTGTATTATGTCATTGATATGTATGTATCTCCAATATTTTTTTGAGGTTATTTTATGTATAATGTACTGGAATCATTCTCGTTTTGAAAGATTAGGATTCGAAATCAATCTAAATATATGATTAGTACCATAAAAGTGTGATGATACCAGTAGGAAAATTTCCAAGTGAAATATAACATTCATCAATAACTGCGAGCGTGCTCTTGCTCTCAAAGTATTACAATACTTGTGCGTATTAGGAGAGTGCTTTCTCACAGCCCGTTGTCAATAATTACAACGATTGTGTATAAAACTTGTTATCATCTCATCAGATAATCCAAGCTCGTTAGTGATATTTTTCGAGTGGGATATAGTTAAATGAAAAGCTTTCTAACCCAAAACATAGATATATATTTATTCTATGTTATATAATATTTCAACAGTGGATAGGTTTATCATGATTATGCGCCTTATCAATGATGTTCTATATACGAAATATTAATATCATACCGATTAGTCCTATCAGCACCCATTTGCTATTCAATCCCACCACTAAGTAAACACAAGAAGATTATCGTGATATCGAAATAATTCAATGGTCCAATGTTGAAAGGCATTCCAGAATCGATATTTGAACTGAGGAGATGAATTATGGTATAATTGATAACGAACACGATTTCTCTGAAATGTCACAAATTATCTACATACCAGAATGCATCGTTCAGCCGTTACAAGGTGTTAAAGTTGTTTTTTTTTCTAGTCATCTCAATGTCCACTTCTATTCTCTCCTTCATGACCCAAATTTAGGCATAGCTTAGTAGAAGAATAACTGTGGGATGGATGGATGACAGATCGCGCGATAGCTGATATATGGCAAATTATACTTACAATTCGAGCGTGTAATCCCCCTGTATGTACATGAATACGGAACGGTACCCGAGGTCTTCATGGGTGTTTATGGTATATATTTTTGTTCACAAGCTAATCATAGAAATATATATCATTGATGCCTTATGTCTGATGAATCGAATGACGAGAGTTGTATTTCGAATAGAAATATTTCATTTACTCATCAAGTATGTATGAATTCTATATATTTGAAATGAGAATTACATCGTCAATATTCTATAGCGATGAAGGTCACTTAAATAGGAACCGATATATCTCAACGAAGATATACCGATTTTATATTTATCATATATCACATCTGAACGAAGCATTTTGGTATAGGAATGAGTTCAGTTCAATGATCTTATTTTGATATCAGAGTCTCTGCTCATTTTATACACATATTTCACTTCCACCCTGTATGCAAATGATAACAATAGAATGAGAGAAATAGAAAAGGGACACCACATGGGTGCTTTGAGTCGGATGGAAGTTTGTAGTTTGGAGAGTAAAAGTTTGTTGTTTGAAGGGTGAAAGTTTGAGCCACACCTCGAAATTCTCCAACGATTATTGCACTAAACTTGTTGTTTGTAAGTAGGCTGTATCTACTGTACAACAGTCATCATCAGTATTCAAAATGATTCATCCATAAATGAGGACCAAAGATTGTTTTTATGATTTTTATTCGAAAAAATTCCATTATTAATACTGTATGTGTTTCCCTGGTAGCTGGATTGTTGAGACTGATTACGCTTATGTAGAGTGATGACAAGACATATTTAACTCTGAAAAGCAACAAGTTCAGATTCGACATTCATTCAAATATTTTGCGATGGCGACTTACAGAGTTTTACTTCCTCCATTGTTATTATCAACTGTACAATATTTTTTAGAACACTTCGATATTTATAAATCGATCGATATCACTTCAAGTGCTTCTGCAGTAATGAAGACGAACTTTTACCGAATTATATTCATTATTTCAGATGTATTTATTGTCTAACAAGAAACTATCTTATTGTGTACAACAACAAAAATATTATGTACATACATACACCAGAGATATAAATTCAAAGCAGAATAATTCAGCTCGCATATGAATCTACTATTGATCTGAAAAGCATCTATAACCATACTGAAAACATGATTTTGTCGATAGTTCTACGAAAAAATGCGATATAATGTATACAGTAACTCTCCCAACTGAACACCTAATTTCATTTCAAATATTTCTATTGTGATTTGTTTCATTGTGGAATTTGTTCATCAATTATGTTCATCATCAATCTTATGAGTATAAAAATATTTGTTCCTGGAATTCTCTGGCACACTTCATGCATACAAATGTAGGTTATCATAATTTCTGCCAATATTTTATCATATCATTTGGCATCAATTTCATGAAAGTCCAATGGTAGTAAAGCACGAACTGAAAATAAATTCTCAAATTTATAATTGAATGAATTCCAATTATGTATAAATTCTTCACTAAGACTTAACGTGTAAAAATTCGGATGATATCGATTTTGTGATTTCAGATGATATAAAATCTTATTTGTTCACCCATAAAAATCACTTTCCGCAAGGAGTCAGAAAACCAATAAATATAAAGTAAGAAGAATGAATCACTTTCAACACACGACCTACATGATGAGGCATTTAGGTGAGTCGAAAGTAGAACTGCTATAGCTCATCTATTGAGTCCTGCTAGTAATTATTCAGGATCAGATTCGAATAACTGTACACATGGTGTCCCCCAATTAAGTGAAGCAGTTCCAATGTAATAAAAATGCCCAAATCCATTTGGAGCAATCTTCATCGAGTGGTTTTTCATGCTCCCTTTGTTTCTCCGTCAGATCAGCTTCATACTCAACGCGACTATTGCAGCCTTTGTGCTTACGTCGGTAAATCATTTTTTTATCACATATTTCTCATAATTCGTCGACCCTGAGTTGGGTAACAGTGCAGTGGAAACGTCCAGCGTAATAGCACTATTTACAAAAATCGTATATCGCAATATTCAAAAGTGGACGCGACAGATACAAAGACGTCTTATAAGCAGTTTATTTTGAACGGTAAGTTTTGTGGATTCGTTTCGTTTCGAAAAAGATTAGAAAAAAATGGAGAATAACTCCCCAAGTACAGGGTGTAGCGACTGTTTTTTTTTAATGGCAACATAGAGAGTTATATATGATTCCGAACCGCACATCTCTCTCTCTCTCTCCCATTTTCTCAAATATATTATCTGTCTCTTTCCAAAAACGAAAATTATGTCATATAGTACTCAAGGAGCTTCCTTCGGTTATTTGTACAAATCTGAAACATTCTTATTTCCAGGACCTACTATTATTTTCTAAAGGAAGCGAATAGACGAAAATGACCATTAGGCAACTTTTTTTCGCAAGAATTGGCAGTATCTTCGAGAATTTCTTGCTTTACCGATTAACTCTATTTCAAAATCGAACTGTTAATATAATCGATGAAGTGATCATTCAATGAAGACACATCGAATACTTATAGATACCAAGTTTCATCATTGTAACTTCTACAATATGTCTGTGGGTTAACCAAAAATCAATATCATCATGATCTTTTTTTAAAATATCAACAAAGTGATTGATTCAATGGACTATTCCAAATATAGCTCGATGTGCTGATTTCGTCGAAATGGAATGAATCGGCCAAAATTCGAATTGACTTTGAAAATACTCAGAGTATTGAGAAAATTCCTTCGAATTTTCTTTTACTTCAATTCCATAGTTTTTTGATTGACCAACAGACATCTCCAGATTTGTCTACATATCCGTAAAAACCACGTTTAGTACTATCTTAGAGAATTTTCGTTTATGAATCAGTCAACGGGTTTCAGAATAAGGTGTTTGCTGGAAAATCCAACGTAAAGATCGACTTCCGATTATTGTCTACTATGTGCCAATTGTGTTATGAAACTATTTCTTCACCGGATGCCATGACAACTAGAAATAAGGATTCGTGTAAAAAGTGTTTCAATTACTATTCATTAGGTTGTGAAGAATTATATTTCATATTAGCCGTGTATATCGATAACATCCGAACCGAACAAAATATGATGTTATATATTCTCTACCATTGCCCCATCGACTTATGAGAGCCATTGAAACGAACATATGAGGAAGAGAAAGAGCTATCGATTGGCCTGAATGTGCGACAATGAAAGGAGTAATTTTGCCAACAGTTAGCTGATCACTGCTGGTTGCCTCTCTTCCGTTTGCTGTTTTCATTGGGTGGATTCCTCATCCTTTTTCTAAGGCGCGAACTGGGGCCATTTGAGATTTGTTCAACATTATTCAATATGAAACGATGAATCCCATGAAATGATACATGCCGATCTTTTATTAGTACAGTCATAGTCCGAACGGGACAACAACCAACTATGATTATCAACCAATTTTCAATATTGAAACAACGGAACAAGTGGAACTGAATATCTTTGTTTCAACACACTTATGAATCAATAAACTTTTCTAATTTATGAACTCGATTCGAATGAAAATAACTGAAAATGTCGTATTTGTCAATACAATGTGTCGATGGCATGGCACATCAAAATATTTTACCAATAGTCGGGTGATTTTTGATCGCGTCTCTTTGTTATGGAAGCTTCGATTCCTCTCTCTCTCTAAGCTCGATCTAGCAGATAACATATATAATATCATATATATGACCAAACACGTCCGTGAAAAATATGCTTCCAACCCCTGGAACACCTCGTCTGTCAGACGAAGTCCGAATTGGTGTCGAAGCTGAAGCTGGCCGAAGCTGAGGAGGAAGGCGCGCCCACCAGCAGCGAGCAGTCGCTGTCGCTCTCGAAAACGACGCCGTCCTCGTCGTCGTCGTCGTCCTCATCGTAGGCGGCCGGGTACCGTCTCGATCATAGCTCAATCACCTCTGGGCCCTTCCAAGTGACGCCGGCCCTGAGCAGGTTGCAGAAGCGCATCACGCCCACGATGGCAGCGATCTGGAAGGATCAGAATGCTGTCTACCAGGTGCCACATATATATAATTTATTTATCCATTTATATACTCATTAATTTATTCACTTGTTCATTAATTCATTTATTTATTTATGCATTGATTTTTATATTTATTGGACCACAACGACTGAATCAGCTATTTACATGGATCTATTCATGGATGAATTCTAGTGACTACATCAATATTTCGCTCTTTTATTATGAACTTTGCAATAATCGAAAATGGTCTGTTCGTAGGGAATAGTTTATTACAGTGTGGAGTTGATATTAAACACGAGCCGCACAGCGGCGGGTGCGAAAATGTAACGAGTGCTTGAAATACACTTCACAACGAGTTGTGTACTGTATTATTCCTACGACAAATCTTTCCTACTACAAATCTTTCGTGGCCAACTTCATTCAACCAATGTCAACGTTGTTTTGTTGTTTGTCATTGTCATAAATGTGTTTCATGAAAGCTTCCTGAGCATTTTTGACCTCCCTCTCTTGATTATTATAGTGGATTCATACTATCCTAAAAGGGAGGAGATGATGGTTACATTACCAGACGCATCTCGAAGAAGGAACGAAGGTAGAAAGGTTAGGATGCGAAATCAATGTAAAATGTAAGTACCATGAGTGATGATCCCAGCAGGAAAATTTCCAGGTGAAATATCATTACATTCAACGATCACTGCAAGCGTGGTTTTTTCAAATATTTCCACACCAGTGAGTTTTTCTTTCCTGTTGCTATAGTGAAATGGGCTAGTTTCTTCGGAGATCGTAGTGAAACAATTCATTCGGGCGTCACGGTCGGTCTGATTTCGGCAAAACTCATTAGAAAATTAGTATTATAAGAAAGTTGCGGGAAATATTTCCGGTGCCTCAGACCGGCCCTGGACACCCGGATACATTGTTCCGATCATGTGGATCAAGAAAGTTGCGAAATATTGCTGCGGTCAATGACCGGCCCTGGACGTCCGGGAAATGATTGCTGGACAGATGGATCCGGAAGGGATCCATTTTTGATGGAATCTCATGCATAAAGTTTTGCTGAAAGTAACTATTATATTGGACTTGCGTAATTCGCCTTCCTGGTGAAGCTTGAGATATGTTCCTTCATCAAAATTCTTGTCAATAAAGTATAATATAAATAGAAGTATAGACAATCGTATTGTGAAATGGTGAAACTAGTGTTTTTGTTCACTGTGATGGTTGTGCACTGTGCTGTATTCGAGGCCTTTGTTTTCGTTTTCGTGTATTTACATTTCAGTCACAGCCATTTTCCTAAAAAAAAAAACGTGCAAGATATCCAAATAATGAGAGAATTGGACGTGAAAACCTATTATTCTGGAATATATTCGAAATATCATTGTAACAACCATGTATATTCATAGAAAAATCATTCCGAACTGGTGCAGAGCTTTCAAAATATCACAGTAATTTTTGCTGATGGATTCTCCCTTCATGTTAGAACAAACAGTTTCCATCCAATTTCACTTTCGGAAAGTTCCATATCCGAACTTGCCTATCGAAACTGTAGACTAAGCGATTTTCAACTGAACTGAACATGTGATATATTTATCCTTCATTCCCTTACTTCCTTTCCTTTGGCGTGTATTTCTCGAGATTAAAATGATCTTTGCGAGATTACGGAAAACTTTTTTCCGTAGTTGAGAGAACATTGAAGTTTTGAAATCAATAAGAAACTGTTTCATATCTTCCTTTTGTCGCATTTATTAAAGCACAAAGAGAAGACGACACTTGGAATGTTTGATAAAGCAAAAGTTCTCTCTTATCGTTTCAGTCCAAAGTCATCGGATAAATTCAATACGATTCCGTTATCAGAGCCCATAAAATGAAGGTTCTGTTCGAATTCCCGAAAAGAAAATGAAATTATTCCAAGTTATATTATCATTCATTGATATATAAGATGATTTTTAAAAAGGTCTCACTGAATAAGTAAAAGAAATATCGTCAAAGGGGGAAAATTGAATTTGAATTTATATATTTACATTTGAACTAGAACGAGATGATGAAACAGTTCATTCATTCAATACATTTCTTCAGAATATATTAGTCATAATGATAATAATGAACGTTCTTATTGATAGATGCATAGGAGTAAGACACATTTCTTCAATCAAGAAATAAAGCTCTTTCGCAATCTGCGATATTATAAAGGAGATCCATTAAAAAAAATATGATCTATTCACATTGAATTCTGAATGATGAAATCAAGTGGAAAAAACATTTGCTGGAGGTCAAGTTCGCTTTCACAAATCTCGAGTATCTATTCATCTGAACAGTATGGACATAATTCGATGCGTATAATTGGGATCCGGAAATCTGTAAGAGATACAGGGTGAGTCAAATTATGGCATGTTGAGTAATTTGGTGCTTGTTGAAATGCTGTCTTGATAAACTCTGACTGGAAAATCTTTGGTATAGTACTTTGGTTTGTTCGCCTCAATACGTAGTTGATTTAGGAAGAAAGAAAATCAGAGAAAACTCAGTCGAAAAATTGAAAAAATCAGTTTACTAAAGTAATTTCGTATGAGAATTGCCATTTCTAACGATATTACCAAAATTATTTTTTTATGGAAGCTACGTGCAGGGTGCCAACTAGTTTCAAAATGATTATCTGTTCTTCATTGAATTCAGAATTGTAACTGTATTTGGCGGTGTCATTCATATAACAGTATGTCGAAACTGAATTGGGAATTTCAAAGCAAAGAATATTCTTTAGAATTCGCGCTGTGTACTCTCAATCATCTAATCATGAATCAAAAACTATGAATTTCTATGAATTTCAACACCATTTGGTGATATTTTTCATAAATTCCATCATGAAAGTGGAGCTTTCATAAAGGGTGTAACTTGAATGAAATTTCAGGTGGTGATATCTTGTCATTGTTCATGAAACGTGTGTCCTAACTTGCTCCGTTTTCGAGTAACGCGTTGTCAAAAGTTTAAGGAAAAATAGGGTTTTTCATGAATTACTCCGAATTCTTTTCACTTCGTGTGTGCTTCATTTGTGATACGATGCTTCTCGTCATGCAATTAGATTTTGAATTTTGTTTCCTGTGGTGTCGCAGAGGGTAACTTGATTGATATTTGATAAATAAATAAAACAATTGTATATGAAAGTTGTATGTGCAAGTTTTATGTGCAAAGGGGGTCTGTACACACCCATATCGGATTCCCAACTGAAATTTTAATTTTTGTCTGAATGTTTATGTGATATCACCCAAATGATTTCAATAAGTGTTAATTTTTGTATCCTTCTTTTGTGTCCCTTGAATTATTATCATGTATTATGATATCATGTATTTCATGTGTCGCTCACCCATGAAATGTCATTTATTTCCTCAATCTAGCATCCTTGTTTCATGATATGGGTGTGAATTATGGAATAAAATCCAAAGAGACAATAATATGATTGTATGTAGTAACAAATCATCGAATGATCAATAGCGTCAGCTGGTAGCTGGTGTTTCAATTTTTTCTCACAGTGTAGATGCATTCACTTCAGGAGGCCATTTTTTCATATCTGATATTTTTTCCGAGTTTTCATGCGTTGGTAATCTTGAGGAATCAAAATGCACTATAATACGAAATAAAAACTCCAGAGCCGTATTTGACGAATTAAGTTGATAATGGTGGTCAAAATGTGACAAGATCATGATGTAGCGTAGAAAAAGTGTCAATGGAAAACTCATGATCAATTCGAAAAATATCTCTTCCAACAAGTCTGGGAAAACATAAAAACGATTTGACGAAACTTCGATCTTTCCGAATATTTACTTAGATACGGAATTCCTCAAATTCCTCAAAGCATTTTGAAGAGCACGGAGAAAGAAGATTTTATTCTATACAATGCCATGATTAGGAGAAAAAATCAAGAGAAAAATAACCAGTATTAAGGAAGAATAATTAGTTCACTCTCCCATTGAAAAATTCTCACTCCAATTTGCAAACCTAACGACACCTGCAGAATTACCCTGAATCTTTCATAGCCACTTTGAATATAAATCAAATGAATCCGAACGTCCATAATCGAAATATCTCTCCACACCAGCCATCATACTTGCCTAGTCACAGGTTGAAGTATTTCGAATTTTGTACTGAGAGATAATTATCCACGTTGAATGCCCTTCACACGTTTAGGGCTGAACTTGATTGACAATTTATCGCATCAACGAGCCGAACTGAACGATGTGATCTCAATCCGATGTTGTTTGGGAACGAATATCAGCGTTGTCTCCATCTAAACAAAATCGTCGTCACTCTTGCAAACTGACATAACACTCTTTTATTTCAATTTTTCAGGAGAATCGTTTGAAAATTAATGTGATCTTCAGGTTATCACGATATTATGCTGGAGATATCGAATTAGAATAAACTTTGGTATATATACAGTCTGTTTCATAAAGAGGTGTCCCTGTTGCTAGGATTCGTGGAAGACTGCAAAATAGGTTGAGTTTGCTCAGTAAAAAGATTTTGTTACGACATCCGGATTTAAGATACAGGGCCTTGATAGAGAAAAATTGTATACACATTGCTGACAAATCGCATGGATATGTTTTTATGTTGGACTATCATAGAGGGCACTATTTACATGGTTCGTAACGAATATTTTTGAGCGAAAGTTTCTTGGGGTTAGATTTTCCAGACCAACAGACCAAAGTTCATGTGAATGTGAACATCATTCAATTTCACACCAAAAAGGTTCTCTTGAACGCCGGTAACGCCCCTGGGGTTTGTTTTGAAGGTTAACAGGGCACAATAAATGTCAATAAAATACCGCTAATTATGTCCTCACTGTATGTAGGTAAGGATATCTACAAATGCCCTTCTCGAATGTTTTAAATATTCATGATACTAGACTATAATCTTAGGGGAACATTTCGGGATGACATGCAGAAACACTATCCAATTTCCTCATTGTCAACTAATGCATATTCATAGGCTGACTGAGTGAAGAGATGTTGGAAACTAGCGCACGTAAATGACTAGAGGGGTGTGGAGACTTAAACGAAAAACGTCGTTCAATGAGGTAAAATGGGAATTTAATATTGTAAGGCATTATCATTTCGTACTCCTAACCACTTTGATGGAACACCGTTCTGAATACATGAATAGATTTACTGCACTGACGAGGAGAATTATAACTGCTTTGGTTGAATCAAAGATGATTGGTTCACTGAACCAAAATCGTATAAAATGTATAAAATTCATATCCTTATGCTCACTTCCATTGATATTATTAATATCGTTTATCGAGATGATAAAGCGCATACATTGTTCTGATGTTTTGGATTCATTGTTTCAATATTTCCAATTCATAGGCTAGTACTTAATTCATTGCCTAATGCTTGTTTTCGTTGATACGACTAATACCCTTCATCCTGATGATGTATTGCATCCACTGTTGCAATGTTCTTCATTCATTGCCTGATGTTTGTTTTCGTCAATACAATGAATACCATTCATCCTAATAATGTATTGCGAGCATTGTTTCAATGTTCCTAATCAATTGCCGAATGCTTGTTTTCGTTCATACAATGAATACCGTTCATCGTGATGATGTATTGCATTCTTCATTTCAATGTTTTCAAATCATTGCCTGATGTTTGTTTTCGTTAATACAATGAATACCTTTCATCGTGAAGATGAATTGCATTTATCATCACAATGTCTTCAATTCATTGCTCAATGCTTGTTTTGTTAATATTGACGAACACCAGTAATCGTACTAATCGAGGTATAAAAAGGAGAAAAAGTGGGAAAGAGAATTGAAAATTCATTCCTACGAATTGAGTTATTTTTAGGACATTGGAAGACCTTCGTGGGATAGGGTAAAGAATAATCAAGAACAAGTAGTTGTATCTGTTTTTTTCAATATATTCATTTACTTATTTTCAGCCAACAAAGCTTCTGATAATACATGCACTCTAGAGGATGAACTTTTAGATTTCATTCCGTAAAAAAAAGTTTCTATGAAATTCCAAAACATTATTGATTCATGAGGGAAATCTAGATCGAATATAGTTGTGAAGCATATGTCAACAGCTCTGAGAAAGCTATGAAACTAAAACTTCATGTCGTCAAAGTAAACATATATGTCCGTAATGGATATTATGTCTTCACCAATGCACATGATGAATGGCTGTATAGATTCTTTCTTCTGTTTCAGGAATGAAATGTGTTCTTCTGGCTCTTGATGAGTTTTTCCAAGGAATAAAAATGATTCCTGCGAATCGTTCATTGTGAACTTTACTAAGTTTTTTTCCCTGTTATATCTTTCTTCACGACTTCATTTGTGGGAACCAAATAACCATGAAGACAATAGAAAACTGAAGCATCACTACCATCTGTAAAAATAGTCGAATATTTTATTGGTATTAAAAGTGATGTGGATATTACTCACTTTCGGTGTACTTGTCTTCCTTCATGACACATTCTATTAGTCCTCTAGTGAATTTTTCCTTCACATGGTCATCGTTGGATAGGAACGACATTATGTTTTTGCAATATGTGCTCCAGCTGTTGAGGAGTCCATCTTCATTATCGAAACCTGATTCTGGTTCTATGTTGTTGACTTGGTTGTTGACTATTGATTCCGCAGCCCCAATATCATCGACAGATGAATTCTCAACACACTCTGGGATTTCAAATGAGTCCAAATGATGCACTTTTCGGAAATGTGATATGAGAATATTTAGCGAATTCAGTGTGCTTTTACAGATGAAACAAATCATTTTCACAGATCTGAAGTTGATAATCCAGCTTTATAACCCAATTCCTATAAACAGATTTAAGTTAATCCGGAATTGGATGCACACACAATATAATTTTTGGTTCACCTCTAGAAGTCTTCTTCACGCACAATATTGGGAATAGTTTTAACACTTTCACACGTGGATCTGTCGTGAATACTGAAGGCAGAAATAGCCGAAGGGCAATACAGGAATGAAGATATTGCGCGAATTCCAACCCCTCTCCTACGCCTCCTTCGGATTTCCATGAAAAGTTTAATGTATGCGTTCATTAATACAATAAATGGAGTGGTAAAACGATAAAACATTTCATTGGTTGACGTATACTGATTCCTTGAAGGAATGTATCTCATTTTTGATCTATAAAAGATTTATTCAAGAGATAACTTTTAGTCATCAATCCATTCATCTCGACATCATCATAATGATTGGAGTTGATGATTAATGATACCGTACATAAGATGAAAATTATTTTCATAACTTGATGAAAACTTCCGTTGTTGAATTAACAGATACGTAGTTTCAATAAACCTGATCATTGAACTATCAATGAACGGCTTTAAAAAATAGCGTTCGGTCATTGAGTAAAATCAATATTGATCACTCGATGTTTTCATTTATTATCGAGATGATTTACGTTCGTTGATTCTATTCGAAACATATATTGATGATATGTGCGCGTCAAACTCAACTAACTCACTACATTAACAATATCATACTCCTATATGCAATAAATACTGGAACGAATCCTCTACGTATTAATGAGATCATGAGTTATATATGATTGTTTAATCCTCCCCCAGTACCCGCAGTGCCTTCTATCCGTTTGCTTCATTCCTTTCCATAACATTTTTTGTCTGCTATCAAAATATAGGAAATTATCAACTAAACAATCCGTTGATTCAAAAATTTGATTAATGAATCCATGTATCTATACATTATTGAAATCATTCATTTTGATTGGCATAACGTACAAGTGGATTGTTCGATGACTCGTTGTTCGTTGATATAATTCAAGCATTTGAATTACTTGTCTCCTTCAGATGATGAAAAACGTTCATTCGTGCAATGAATAATTTTGTTGAACTATTAAAATATCATCAATGCGATGGATATTTATATTGATCGATGTACACATAAGTTGATGAACACTTGTTAATAATATCAATGAAACCTGTCATTAATTAACCAGAACGAGTCAGTTGATTTTTCGTAGTGTTGATGAATCATTCGTTGAATCAATGCAATGCGAATCAATCAACATCGTTCATTGACATTACGAACAGAAATTTTTTCAGTGTTGAATCATTTAAATCGTATTCTCTTATCGAATAGTCAACAAGTCTAACTGCAATGAGGTTTCAGAAGATTTTCGATACTAGATGCATGCAAGGAATATGCTATTTCAGAAAACTTCCCCTGGCTAGATTCATTATGTTGCAAAGCTATTGAAATTTGATCTGGTGAACTTTGGTCTTGAACTGCCTGACGATTCGAATAACCCTCAAGTCTTCATCCATCAGAGGCACAACTTTCAATTGCAAAGCAGAGCACTGAGTGTCCCGGAACTTCAGGGAAACTTCCAACTGTATACTCACGTTAATCAATGTTCTGGAAATGAAAAAAGCTACCTCCGCCTTGCACAGAGCGTCGAATTCCTGTAACAAAATGGAAATGTATGCTAAGTGGAACACTTTTTTTTGGAAATGTTAATGGAACGGCAGATAAACTAATTCCAGAATGTGGGAGACATCGGGTTGACATGCAAAAAAGAGTTCTGGAATGGAGAATGTCAGTCAGTCCCATTGCCTGGGATAATTTCATTTCCCCTTTGAATAATTTCACTCCTAGCTAACTCGAGTATAATAAGTCAAGCCTTCTGGCAATTCTTCGAAAGTCAAATCTTACTGTCTGTAATTCAATCTGTAATTTTGGGACAGATCACAAATCTGTCCTTACTACAAATACTTTAAAATGATTATAATAACTTCCTTTCAATTTTTCAGAAACGAGGAGAGAATAATTTAATAATGATGATGTATAAATATAATATCGTCAGATTTGCAAATTGATCGTATCTATACATAATCTGAGCGATATTTTCACCGAGTGTTCGTGATGGGTAGTATATGTCGGTAGTATATATATATATATATATATATATATATATATATATATATATATATATTATTCTCAAATCTTCGTGAGAAGCAGTTGAATCAATGTCATCGATCAACCTCGACAGTTTTGTCAATGCATTTTACAGTTTTATTTATACATCTATGTTCCTTTTCGTAGCTGATTTTATATAATATTTCATGTTAGTAAGTAATTTTCAATTATCATTAGTGAATATTCATTCATTATATCCTTCATTGTAGTTAGTCTTGACAAAGAAAATAAACATTTACGAAAGCTCGACACCAAACAAAGAAATTCAATAAATTGGTCACAACGATTGCTTCCCACGAAGATTGAAGAATATTGTATACGAACAGTCACGAAATTCGACATCATATATATATATATATATATATATATATATATATATATTCAGTGATCTTGAAATGGAATTTTGGAAATACTTATAGAACGTTATTCAGTTACGACCCCAATCACTGGAATTTCGGAAACTACAGGAGATACGACATAAATTCAAATCAAGACAAAGATGGACAATTCGGTTCTTAACAAAATGCCATTTCGAAACATTGGATTCTATGTTGGTGCTTCCAAGGATTTCCAAAAAATATTGAAAATAACGACTCTTCTCACCATCTCACACGCAGTGATGCTACTATTCGACGTTTCATTTTTCGACCATCATCATCAAATTTATTATTTCTTATGGATGCCAAATTTTGTTTTTTTTTCAAGAGAAAAAATAGTGAGATTCATTCTTTGCGACTTTGGTCAATCGTGCCGTTTCTTTTACAGAAAATATTTTATTTTTTGTATAGTGTCCATGGCAAGTATAATCATGAAAAACTATGAAATTAGTGGCACAGAACAACTTCCATTTGCAGTTTTTCTGAGCGTCTGCAAATTTCCTAAGAACTCATGCACCCAAATTCTCATCCGGAACTGACAATTCTGGCAGCGAAATGGTTGTCCGGAGTACTATTCAGGAATTCGTGATTTTATCAATAGAATCGTATTCAACCGACCGTAGCTGCAGTCTGAGGCAAAACCGAGACTGATTTGATATATATATATATATTTAGGAATAAAAATGCTTTCATCTGAAGATATGGCAAGCCAGACGCGGGTATATGTTCATGAGAGGAACTATTTTCCACCTTTACTGCATACTCATGATATTTTAACACATATCAAACAGATCTTTGTTTTACTATCTGTACTATAAGACGTTGATTGAACTTTTCACGTGCTAATCTTATCGAAATGCACATTTTGACTATTGGATTCGATGAACCCTCTATGTATATATAACCTGCACAAATTGCCAGTGAGATATTCTGAGTTTAGATTCCAGTAACAGAAACGACATTTCGACAGTTTATTCTGTCACCAAAAAGGCGATAAAAATAACATGAAAATGTAAACAGCAGTTTTTATCTATTATCGAGAAGTTAAATCAACATACAACCAAAACAGGCCAACAGAAACACTTCAATTTCTACCATGAATTTCTCTGAGAGTGAAATTCTATCATGCAGAGAGAACTTTTATTTTTAAAGTGTCCTCCTATTTTGGTTTTATATTGTTTTAATTGTTATCATCGCTACTGAAGATGACATGAGGAACTGCATTTTACTTACATTCTCTTGTTGGAATCTCATTTTTAGTATCCTGATTATGGACGATCCGGTTTTCAAATTATACAGGGTGTCGAAACGGAAAACTGTAGATTCCTCATGGAAAAAGAGTTCTTTCATTTCTTTTCGACATTTTTCTCTGGGCTTCCGTTTTCAAGATACAGGGCGTAAAAAAATTAAAATATTCAGTGTTCTGCTCTTATCATTAGTAGTCATTATCAATGGTGACGTGTGAGATAAGGACAAAAAACTAAAAATTTTTATTTTTTTTCGACACACTGTATCTTGGAAACAGAAACCCGGAGGAAAATTTCGAGGAGGAAAAAAATGTCTCTTTCTTATGAGGAATCTATAGTTCTCCGTTGCGACACTAAAGTTGTATGTAAACTTGAGTACTCATTTGGAATTTCATTATTTCATTTTTTCTTTATTCATTATTTTGCATGCCCACGGTAAATATCACATCACCAATGAGGTCATTATATTCTCTTCATGTTCAACTTCTCGGTATTGAACTCATAGCTTAGATATACTCACTTTATTCACATGGTCTCGGAGCACATTGGCGTACACCATGGAGACTGCTTCCAAAGCCATGAATGTGATGAAGCCTATCACCCATGGTATTACTAGAGTTATTTTTTCCTGAAACAAAAAGAGCAGCTATATATACGGCAACAAATTATCTCATTTCTAATATAATATGAAATAGATGATCTCGCGAGGTGCTGAACAAAACAGTCATGTTTGCCTACTGAGGATGACAACTTATAGTTGCCGAAACGGGTACATTTAGGGGTCTGAGAGGGGTCTCATAGGTGGATTACGTCAGGTGAAATCTATGCTCTGGTTCAAAAGGCACCTGATGGGTATTTTGATTTTATATTTAACCACCGTTCATAATTCGAATTCTCATTGGATATTATTTGTTGATGATGAAAAAACTAATGGCGAAATATTTCAAATCATTCAGATATAATAGTTACCTATACATATGTGATGAGTAACATATATTTACATCTGAATCACTGTTTCTCAATCTGTTAGAGATGTATGTATCTTCACGAATCTTGCAGAAAAAGGTGTCATATATAATTCATTCATTTCATTTAATTTCTTCACCCACTCTTATTTCGATTTATTATTTAACGCGCACGTTTCGCTCGCACATTTGAATAATTCGATTTTAAATCGTCCTCATCGATGCACTAGTTAGCCAATAGTAAAAGTGAAATGTCAGGCTGCGTGCAGGCAGAAAATTTGCATTTCGTGTGAAAATTTCAATTATAAAAATTGTAGTAATCCGCTTTCGACCGTTAAGTCATCATCAGTGCTTACTCGTCAGATGTACAAGAAATCCATGATACAAATCCTTGTACACCTGACGAATAAGCTCTGGTGACGACTTAACAGTCGTAAGCGCTTTGCTACGATTTTTATACATAAAATTTTTGCATTACATACAAATTTTCCTCTTTCGAGAATAGTAAATTATACAACCATCATTTAATTATGGCTATTGAGACACCAACATGAGTATAAGGACATAAGCTGTGTGGGGTAAGTATCATGATAAATAAGTGTCTTAATATCAAATTGGTATACATATTAGATCTATGAGATGTTGAAAGCAGTTGAAATAAACAGAATATAGGAGTGTGGCGTGTTTCTCTTTTCTTATATACTAATCAGGGCACACTCTTCTGGGGGTATACAAGTCAAATGTGGTTCCATAGCTTCTGGCGAGCAATGTTCCTGCGAGTCTCAGAATTCTTCCTCAATAATTATGGAAGAGACCGGGGTGCGTCCAAGTGAGACACACTGTATATTGTAGGTATTATCTATCACAATTTTCGAGATTTTTGACTCTGAGATTTTCGTTGCGCTCCTGTCCAGTTACTTATACCGATATTATGTCATATTTTTTGTTGTCACTGGAGTACATAATCACAATTAACTAAACGGTTATAGCACATATAACCTCTCTATAACATCTATATATGGAGGATCTGGAGAAAATGTGAACTTTCACCTCAAAATATCTCGAGATATACCTGAAACAATCCTAATATTCATTCAATGTATAATTTTGAATGAAAAAACTTGATGGAGCAAAATATACGGAGTGTTCCATTTGAAAATTCACATCTGGAGCCCAAAACTTTTGTTCGAGACGTTCAACTGGTTTCTTGATTACTTAAATGAAATCTACAGAGAAATTAATAGAAGAGTAATTTTTGGAAATGGAAATGAAAAAGAGTAAAGGGAGGGTTCATACTTTCCGTTAGGGGTCTTCACGCACCTAAAATGGAGAAAAAAATGAAATACTTGTTATTTGTCGCAAGAAGAGAGAAAAGAAGAGACTTTTCAGTACAAATGAAACACATGAATGCACTTTTTCTTTTTACTTTTTCTAGCATGATTTCCATCTCATCCGGACTCTCGAGATGAATATATAGGCTGGGGTCGGTTCACTGCTTCTCATTTCGAAAGTCGTTTAAACTTTGGAAAGGACTCCAGACGTTTCGAGAAAGACAAAGGATTGTCGAGCGAAAATGAGCTGTCGAGATGTTTCTGGTGCCCCCATTCATTTGTTCTCTTTCGGTAAAAGCAAAAGGTCTTCCCCGCACGGCAGTCTCTTCATTTAGTTCGTGATGAAAAGTGATCTACAATCTACACAATGAAATGATAAATATGAGCAGGGGCGTCGAGGTTCCGAGTTTACTCCGAAATTGATAGAATCGTACAGTGAAAATGACTGCACTTCATGAAACCACACGCTGACCAATCAAATTTTAAATCGCCACACTGAAAGGAGCAATTCTATCTTGGAATTTCACGAAATGTCTTCATTCTTGTTATTGTTAGTTAGTAAGCAACCCTGGATTCATCATCCGTTGAGAACAAAAACAAAACATTGTGTGGTTTTGTGAAACCACGATGGAAGTGAATCTTTTTTTGGGGTCGTAGGCATTCAACTGGACATTTTCGAAAAATAATGGATTCAAGGTATTGAAATTGCATATTCAACCTCAATTAATAATTGGAAAATGAGAATAATAATGTGGAATCAGTAGTAGACAAGATATCAAACTATGAATTTTAATTTCAATCTGCATATTGGAGTACGGAATACACAATATTTTACAACACAGCTATACACTGATCAAAATACAACAGTGAGAGCATATATCCACAGTTGATAGGTTAACCGTGGGAGGCGTCACAACTTCAGCATCATTCGTTATACTATATACCTACCTTATAATCATAATTTCATTTGAATTGAAATATCGATTTATGCTTGCCACTTGAGAGTTTTGCCAAAAATGAGTTCATCTAGACACTATGAGGAGTCTCGGTAGGATTGATTTTTTTCTATAAATTGATGATGATGAATTTCGGCAGACGTTTGAAAAACGACAAATTCGAATTGAGTCAATTCCTTCCTATATGCAATATTTCCCAAACCCTGACTTTTAGATTAGTGAATGTTGGTTTATCTCCCAACAATTGTTATCTCTCTATATTCTATCTACCTATAATCGTTGTGGTATAAACATCAATGTATTGAAAGAGACTGCTCGATATCCACTTCCTCGATTTTGTTACCCTAGTGTGACGGCACGAAAGCGATGCTCTGGACCGATGAGATAGAGTAGAGGTCCTGCTTGGCTGCTCTACCGACCGTCTTTCGCTTCATCCCTACTCCGCTGCCAGCAATTTTGAGGCGATGTGATAAAATCTCAAACGGTTATTGAAATGGGTCCCGTAAGAAAAGCACCACCTTCGCGAAAATCGTTTTTTCTGCCGACGGTTATAACGCATTTCCATAAAAAATCACCTGGATTCTAGATGAACTCGCAGGTACGAATATTCAACGTCTATTTTATTAAGCAATATATCAAAATTTCGTCTTACAGAAATCTTGTCGATGTACGTGCTGTTTGAGTTGCTACAAACGTAATAAAAGAAAGGTTCCCAAATTTTCTGCCCCCTAAAATCTGTCGCTCTAGGCTCAGTCTGCTGGTAAATCCGCCACTGACCAGCCAGAGATCGAACTTGCGACCTCATGATTACTCTACCATGTCGCTGGACCACCTCGACCACCTGACCGCCAAATATTATAACACTTTGCCGCCACATCATATGAAGAAGTTTCCAGATAGTAAATTTTTCGTATGATAAAATCTGGATTCTGGAAAAATTACAAAAGATTGCATATGACGTATCTACGACATCGATGATCATTGCGTTCACTTTATAACATGTTCGTCCGCTCTCATTGTAATACAAATATTCAAATGAAGATTCGACCGATATCCTTTCGGCAATAGTTTTGATTCAGGTAGAGCTGATACTTGGTAGGTACTAAGGTGAGGAAGAGGGTAAAGATTGCAATGATTGGTCAATTTGTGAATAGCGCGCATTATAGTATCATGTAGCGCGCATAACAGTTTCCGAGTGTGGCCGACTGTTAACGAACCAAAGTGGACTGTCATAGCAGTCATTTTGTTTTGAGTACTTTGAGTAATTGGAGGTAATTTCATAGGTATATTTCGGCGAATTGGATAATTTTTGTTGTGTGTTGTTATTGCAAGGAGGAAACTATTTCCATCATACGAAATAATTAAAGAAGTTCTTTACTATCATTTTCTCATCATAAACATTTGCAAATTTCCCAACGTGAGATCGTCGTAAAATATATTATTATTATAGTAACCGTTATAATATTAACTTAGTTAGTATTTTGTCAGATATATAATTTGTTGACATTCAGAATACAATTTAACGAAAGTATGGAGTCTCTACCAATGTTCACATTGTAAAAACTAGAAAAATATTCTTTACATATAATCTCAATTAACAAGAGCGCATACAGGATGACATGTTGTATTTCGAAAGATGATATAATTTCTCTGCAATAACTTTATTATTTCATTATTATTCTGAACATCCTATAATATCAGCCTATAATCCTATATAAGGTCCATGAAAATAGAAGAAGGGTCACCCGATATAAACTACGTGAATTCCTCTGGATATCTCCAAGAAATTTCCGAAGTGTAGGTGCGTAGAAGATTTTCTACACGTACGAACCTCGTATTCAATGTCGTTAAGCATTCAAATTTTAAAGAGCTCCTCGTTTTCCGGATACTCTTCCTGAATTCGTGATGTTCTCCCAACGTCCAATTTATATTCCTGCAATCTTCACATTTCCTTTTTGGCTGCCGAAATTCAATCAGACAATGGACAAGGGAATATATTCTCAAAGGCGCAAGGAATACACATTGTAAGAACGATGAATCCATATAGATACACTGTCTTCCAAATAATACCAATGCATTCACTAGAGTAGCGTTCAAATGGCGTATTCAGATATAGAGACAAGGTTGATTGAGATGGGAAGTTCAAGAAATCAATGTTATTAGTTTATTCAGCACCAACTTCAGTGAGCTGATATGTATGGAAATGGTATTATATAGTGGAAAGATTCAGAGAAAATCATGAAGCTTAGACCAAATGGACTGGAATGAATAGATTCGATTCATAATCAAGTATGCAGCACCAACTGCACAGCACCAACATCAACAATCTGTTGGATGTTACCTTCTGCCCAGTCCATAGCTTTGCGGAGGATAGTACACTTCATACAGGTTGATACAATGAACGATGATCAATAGTCATGCTCGGTATATCAGCACCAACGACGCTCTTCCATGGGACGATCATGAGAGGTCCATTGCGAGGACTGCTTCAGAACTTTTTGCTTCCTGTTCCGTGCAAAGAAGTTACAGCAGTCTCTCCTGTTCCAGTGCTTTTAATATGTTTGTAATACAGCTTCCAGATATACGCTGAAGCTCGCCTATATAGTCGGTAGTATTACACTCACGAAGTCACCTGTCTAGGTGTCACCTCTCTAATATAGACTGGTCACTCCGACATTGTCAGGCTAGAGGCCTGTCAAACTTCGTTTCATACAGCTTCATTATTATAACAGTTAAGGTGTGGAATTCTCTGGCTAATGAAGTTTTTCATGACCCTCCAAACCTCCTAGATATATTCCAATACCTTCTTCCTCTTCCAGCATTTCAGTCATTAGGACACTCAAGAGCTTATCGCAATATCCTGGATTTCGATACGCTGGTCTTATTTTCTTGACGTGGTATTACTGCACTGTCAGCCATACCCTTATATTATAAAATAATACGGAATTTGGAATACTTGTCTGACAGCCATTTTGAAGTTTCCATCATTTCATCAGTATTGCCAACCGCTGGCTCTTCTCATTCCAACAAATTTGTACACCTTTAGAGATAAGTTTGTTGAATCGAAAATTATAGTTTCTGTTACTGCAGACACCGACCCAAATATACTATTTATTGTTTGATAGTACCAGGAAAGTCAACAATAATTGAAAAACCTCTTCATTTCTCTCAAATTAAAATTTGCAACAGCAAATCAGAGATAATTCACAGTTGCAAATGTGAATTATTGAAATGTGTATGAAAAATTAAACGTTTGAGAACGGTAGTTCAGAGCCGCAGCATTTTGAATCCTCTGTAAGATTATTGCGTTCTGATGATTTCAATTTCGACTTCCTTCATTTTCCACATTTATTATACATATTCTTCCTCGTATCTTCGAAGTGTATAGCGTTCAATACCGAGAGCTTTGCCAGACGTAAAAATCCTGATTTATCTCCTAACACTATTTCCTCCATCAACTACTAACGAAAAGAAAATACCTCGTCCCTTTAGCGAGGTAAGTGGCGGTTGGAAAAAAACACCATTCGAAAAACAAACGAAGGCAGAGGTATATACATCAATTACGCTACCGTTGGAGAACAAAAGGTTCAGGACAAAAATAGGGAATAGGAGTGACGGTGCTGTCACTGTGGGATTGATGAATGAAAAGAGGAAAACATGGAAAACTTCGTGCCTGAATACAAAGGATTTCACAATTCTATCGGGGCGTCGGGTATGATATCGGAATGTCATTGTTCCGTAACAATTGTTTGTATTGACAGCAGCAACAGTAGAAAAACAGTAGAAAATGATTTTGGCTATGAATTACATCTCCGTTCGTTTCAATGCAAATTGGAGAATTCCAAAAGGTTCCTGAAGTACGTCAACAATAACTATAATGATATGAGTTAAATGCATTGAATATCAAGAGGGCTTACAATGGATGAAACTTGTAGTTGAGATATAAATCAATCTAAGAACGGAGAAAGCACTAAAAGTTTTCCTCTATAGTCATTTTTTTCCATTGAACAATTAACATTGTATCGGTACAGACATTTCATGGAAAGTTAACAGTTGGAAGAGAAGAAGTCACTTATTTACAACTCACAAGTTCTACACACTATACAGGGTGACATTTCTAAAACTTCCCATCCTCAAAATTTCCCTTCCAGTAAATAATGTGAAGAATCAAAAAGACAGGTCAATTTTATTTTCAAGGGAAATGAATATTTTCAGTAGTTCATGATTTTTTCATCACGAGCAGTCCTCCAAAAATACCGTTCTGAACTTATAGAAGTAATAAGGACATGCATGCACTGAGATGCATGGTTTTCAGGTTGGTATTTGAAAAAAAAAGATTGTGTTTCAATATTTCAGTACAAATGGTTGGTGGGAAGTTTCAGAAATGTCACCCCATGATATGAACATAATGAACAAATAATACACATACCTTTGAGAAAAAACAGTGCTTGGAAAAATATCATTCATATTGTAAAACCAATTATCAATGGAGAATGTCTTCAGTTCGATTCTAAAATCAACTGATTTTCACGCAGTTTGTTTACTTTTGTTGAACACAATATGACCATATAATGGATGCCCTCCTATATCTATCTATCTATCTATCTATCTACCCATCTAATTCAAAAAAGAACCTTAATATAATACTGAATAATTTACCTCTCAGAGAATCTTGTAAAGGCCATTTCAAATCACTTGAATTCATCACCATACCTCTATCAACCATACAGTGTTGAGGAATACCTCAGTAGGATAATTTAAATCGTAACATTTATTCTGACTGATCTTTTATGTTTTTTTTGACTCGCTGTAATATTTTCCTATGTCATACGTGCAATAAATTATTTATTTATTAATGCAAATATGCGACAGCACACTTACTGTGTCTACCTACACAGGTAATCACAAAAAACGCGACTGAATATCGTAGTTGGTTCTCGTGATTTTAGGTTAGGAACGATTTCTATGTACCAAGAGAAGAAACTGTCAACCAAATTCAAAATATGGGCCTATTGATATTGTTGATCATTTTCTAGTAATATATCTTCGATAGCTGCTCACTCATTCTTTACAATACCAGTTTATTGAATTGCTACTATTTGATTGATAGTTTCATTTCTGCTAGGTTTTCTTCTATGAAATGAATCGTAACAAACTCGTGTGCCAAAAGAGACTCTAAAACTTGTACAACCATATACCATTCTTTTCCTTTTGGGCCGAAGCTGCTGACGCCCCAACTGTATATTTCCTCTGTTTTTCGGTCCCTTCATTCATTCTGCTCCCTGAATTCCCGAGGCTTTCAGCAAGAATTCGATTGCCTAGTCATCCGCGTCGCCCTGTAGCCCGTATCCCTGTGAATTTCGCGTCGTGGGACAGCTAAAGTTACCTCCGAGGTGGAGATCCCAGCGATATATCAGCGACCGTGGTGACGGGACCATTCCATTCGGGAATGTGACGCATCGAGTTCATTTCTCCGAGGAATAGCTTATGAGGTGATCAAGTGGCACGTGAGAGATCGCAGTTTCATGTGGAAAAACACTCAAGGCCTTTTACCTGCGAAGAAATTGAGAAATGGACCATACAGGGTGATTCATTAATAATGCCATATAGCCAAATGGCGGATGAAGGATGAGGATCTTCAACTGCCAGAAGACAATTACTGTACAGAGAAAGTCAATACTGAATTCTGCACAAGCTATGTATGTATTGCAGCAACAAATAAACAGGCGAATTTTGATATTCTGACGAAATGAAAAGCTGTAATGTCCATGAACGTGTGAACCAGCGGTGAAGGCCAGTAGTGGAATTCCTCTTGAAAGTTTGGAGGTGGTAAGCATCAAGAAAGAATTCATTCGGCAGAGGCCTTTGACGTTCTATTCATGAATGGTGTCTAGCCTGACAATGTAGTGGGTGACCAGCCTTAGCTTGTGTAATTTGTCTACCTAGTAATCACACGTGGTGGAATAATAGACTAGATTTAGATGAACATGGAAATATCTATGAAAAAGTGGGAGATCACTCACCTTTCTACGATGTTCTAGGGGTCGGGGTCACTGATGAACTTGGTTTTATTCAGACAAAGACATTCGGACATATCTTGTGACCAAAGCTCAGCTTACCGTTATCCGTGATCCATGCGGACACTTGACATGACAGCGATTACATAAGCAAGTGTTGCCAACATATAGAATATAGTAGCATAGTGCCACTACAGTCAGTATAGTGACAACACAAGAGGAAATCCTATAATGTTCGAAGATCATCGTGTTAGCCAGCGGTGGAATGTTGGGAGAAAAGAAAGGTATTAGAGTTCTTCTTAAAATATTGGAGGTTGTCAGTATCAGGAAAGATTTCACATGGCAAAAAAATTCACAACTTCCGTACTATTGATAAGTATTGCTTCGCAGAGAGAAGTTTGGTATGTCTCTAGCTTGACAATATAGGGATGACTTGCCTCAGCTCTACTATTTTGTCTTTCACCTACTAGACAACTAAACGGATAGCTCTGTTTTGAACAGAATCTAAGAGCTCCAGAGTATGTTTGGGAGCTGAGCTCCAAACATTAGAACAGTACTCCAGGACAGTGAAGAGCTGCTGGGGTGTGAAATTTTTTTGAAGCGGTTCTCGCAATGGATTTCAAATCGTCGTCCCTTTAGAGAACTGTGGTGGTTTGAGCATTTAAATTCACGACATATCTCCTGGCGCATTCAATATTGAGTTTTTGTTGTATTGAACTCCATTAGGTTTTTAGATTCCCATTTCGAAATCCTTGTCATATCTTCATTAAGAATATCGACATGTATCCGTCTTGCACCTCTGGCCTCATTGGAAGATATAGGGGATCTAGAAGAGGAGGCGATGTGAAGTTAACATCATCCGCAAAGGTATGGACTGGATAGGACATCACATTATAACACTTTGGAGAAAGATTCCAATCACGCAGAAAATGACGCTTTCAGCTGAGGTTCAAATGACAAGTATTATAAATTTGCTCATTTTTATTGAATTTGGTGAATATCAGAACACTCATTGGATAGGCAAGAGCTATTTCTAACCCGTTGTACGGTACACATGAATCGTTATGATGACGAGTATGATCATTCGAAAATGCTAGACTTATTTCATATGTTATTTATACTGAAATCAAAAGTTTCAAAAAAAAACACTAAAGGTAATGAGAGAACTGAAATGAGAATTATGCCAGGTTTAGGCCTTCAAGTATCTTTCTTAAATCTTCATAATCTTAGAAGTATAGGTTGTATCAGAAAAAAGTACTGAGGGGGCAGAATTATCTATTTCATCTGATAGCAAAGCAGCATTTGAAGCTCTGTGAGTTTGAGCACTATTTTGTGGGTGGACACAATGAAATGAAGACCAAAAGTTGTTGTAAATCAATCAAAACTCATGGAATAACCGGCTAGAGGTAATCATTGTACTCACCAATATGGGTCCAACTTGAGAAATGATATCTTCAGGTAACTCAGGTCAAGGACAAAATAAGGAAGAATAGAAACATAACAAAACTCCTGAGTGGTAATAGGTTTCAACAAGCTCAACTAAATGACCTAACTATCCCAATAAACATTTTCCGAAATTCGTATAGTAACGCCTATTCATGTACAGTTACTGATGTCAGGTAATCGCATATTAATGAAGGCCACATTCCAGAGCGTTCATTGGATCAACAAAAATTCTCCCTAAAATAGATGAATTCAAGTTGTTGGGGTTTAATGAAAAAACTACCCTTCACCCTTTGGTGCAGCCTTGAGAGCACACCAAAATGTGCAAATTCAAAAGTGACGGTTGACGCTACTAAGGAATCACTAACAACCTCGGACTTATATCAGTAGCCTTTTTGAGAGAACGAGTGCGAAGGATCGCTCCAAGGGACAACTGGATCAACTTAGACATTGTACCTGTATGTATTTATAAGATTGGGCCAACACTCCTCACTGCTTCCAACGTGTCCGTTCAAATGATTTATATCGCCTCATCTCACGGAAAGGTACAGTCATAAATTTCCCACATTTTCCATAATCGCCTTGTGCATATGTCCGAAACAAATAAAAAGGACTCGTACATATCTCCTGGAATGCCTTTTTTTCCTAGTGATCCATCATTCTGGAGATATATCCATAAAATATGCCATGACATAGAGGGATGGGGATAACTATGACAATGGATGACAATCCAATAACAAATTTATTGACTGAAAAAAGCCTATAACCTCGGTTCTAACAATTAATTGAAGATCTCTGGATCTACTTATATAAAAACTGTTAGTGTCTAGTTAATCTGATTTAGTAAAGACATTTTTATGTGACTTTCATGTCTCTTGGTACTTTTTTATGAGTCTATGTTTGTCAACAGTTTGTCTTTAGTTGATCACTGAGATTTTCGGAAAGAGTATCACAAGATTGCTCTATCCTTCAGTTAAACATTTTTATAGTGATCTCCAATTTATCAGTACTCCACAAGCTCATTCCAAGGTAATGCTCAAGAATTTCACAGTATTATAAATTAGGAATGTTGATACCTACGAATTTCGTACTTGCTGTTTTATCTGGACGTATAGTTATTTGAAGTAAATCAGCACATTGAGGATATCAATAAAATAATTGTCATCAATCGTGTAGAATGACATTTGTTCCACAGATATAATGTGGCAATATTTGAAATCCATGTATATTTTCAAGTTATTGTTGGTATTTATTTGATACTGATAGCGCTACAAAAAAGTATATCTTGTGGCAACTGGCATCCGCATATACGATCATGCTGTATTTTTACGACGTTATGAATTCTAATGGTGGGCTGAAATAATTCCAAGGATATTAGTCGATGCTTTTTCATCGATCTATGGCAAAAGTATGGTTGGACATACTATCAGAGTGCGCTATTATTAATAACCATTGTCATTGTTACTCCTCTAGCTACGATTTTCGGCATCCATATGCTATATTCTTGGGACATGATTTCGAGACTTTGAATGAAAAAAAAGCGGTTTTGCTTACGATATCTATTCACTTCGCTTGCAATTCGAGATGTGTCAAACTTTATTTTTCTCTTCATGTGAGTTTGACCCAAATTCGGCATGACAGTTCAAATTTCCATGATGCACAGCTACACCATCCTAGTACCATGTCCACTATCCTTGTGGATAATTTCAATTGACATTTCCATGTTAAAACTTCATACTGTGTTTGTCATGTCAACAAAAACCTGCATGTCTCTAATACACATTCACTTAGCCGTAATTTGATTTGGAATTCCCGTTCCATGACTGAATAAATTGGTTCATCACTAGAGATAAATTCATCATGAAAACTGGGAAGCTGTTATCCATTTTCAAATAAGATAATATTTTATATGCAACAATCCAAGCAATTGATGAATTCATTTGAGTTGATCAGAACTGGAGTAGGAGTTGAATCATGAGATTCATATTGAATCTTGACATAACGTACCCACCTACTACCATTGCAAATATTTTTTCTGGAGAATATCGATAATTAGAGTTTCGTCTCTTATCGGAATCATGGATATATCACTGATGGAACATTCAATTTTACTCGCTATTATAGTTTCAGTCATATTCACATCAATAAATTGAATTGAATAAATTTGATGGTAAGTTGCTTCACTGAGCATTACAATGGCAGTAGGTGTTTCAATGAGTAGTACGAAAATTCAATTGAATATACGAAATCTACACTGAATCGCGATATAACTTTCCGTTCAGCTTTTCATATCTCTGCCAAATTTTCATAAAAATAGGCGACTTCCAAAGCGAAAACTATAACACCAAATTATTTCATGTAGCATGTATCTTTTCATCATTCGATTCTATCATGAAGACCAATTCATCTTCTGTATAATATGAGCTAAATACGATTTGCAGAGACTTGAAACATACGTATGTGGTACATGTAGTGCCAAGAATAGCGGATATGCAGTTATTGCTTTTTTTCAAATAACCGAAGCCGACTAGAATGAAATTGCTGATTATAGAACTGACATACATAACTTGAACTTAGATTCAAATCCAAACTTACCCCTCCAAAGTACTTGCTTATCTTTGGAATATGCTATGTGAATATTTAAAATAGTGTATAGTATATTCAACTACAACTATTTTCATTTTTTGTCTTTCATGATCTTATATTGCGTTATGAAAGTTGAATGTTGAATGTTTATATGTGAATATTAATATAATATATACTATGAATTCATATTTTCTTCTCTTTTCTAATTCCTTTATCATTACATCATACATATATGTGGAGAAATTGTCATTGTTACTTCTTTAGCTGCGATTTGGTTGGTTCTATGCTTGGTTATTCATTGATATTGCTGAATACTTAGTGGATTCTTTTTTCGTAAACATATATTTATACACACAATATGACTCATAAAATATACATATGGGTATTTGGTTATGGTTGGAATGACAAAACTTGTCTTGAGACACATTTTGGATTCTGCCATTCGACACGCAGGTATTGCATACCATATGTAATTGAGTTGTATCATGGAATTATTAATATTATCATTATTATTAATATTATAGTTATTATATTCTCTTGAAACCATGTGAGTTTCTACAGAAATGAATGAGTCAGTACATTCTGGTTGCATTTCAAGATATTACATTTTACGATCTCAACGGTGAAATTGTTTCCAATATCGCTCAATTTCTGTCTAAACCCGATTGAGTCGATTTTAACTGATCAGAAATGATCTTCTCCTCCTCAGTTTGGAATAGGATTATGTCATTCTGAGTTTTCCTTTCAGTACCATTTATCTCATTGAACTCAAAAGTGAGTGATCTTTCTATATAGGGATGGCAAGATTGAAGTCAGCAAGAAAAAAATATTCAGTTCTGATTTTCATTCGATTGGAATTTCTCAAATATAGATAAACTTTCTCTACTTTGAAAGCTCAATAAAGAATTTTAACCCCGAAAATTCAGTCACTAACAAATATGGAGTCACTCAAAGGCGTTTCTACAGTGTAGTAGGAAAAGAGATGTACATGTACATGTATCATAATTTAATGTAGATTTCAAAAATGCAATCAAACTTAGGATATCATATTGAAAATAACGAATGTGGCGTCAAATCTCGATATATTTATCGATCATCTAGCGAAAATTTAGCTGACACAAGCTTTATATTTGAAAAATGTTAAGAACAGGTTTCAAGGAAACTAGTAACAGATTTTCTTACACATTTATCATCAACTCAGCGGAATTCCTTGAAGCTGTATTGCGATATGCTACTGCCACATGCAGCGATCGTCAGCGGTTCCAGACAAGAATTCCAGAATTGTTGAGATATTCAAGCAACATAAATATCAATATTTCCGTTCCAATAAAACGAGTAGGATTGCTTTCGACTGCCTCATCCCGCCGTAGAAAATAACGACAAAAAATCGCCCTGAGCGGTATTTTGTCTCCGAATATACTGCGATACAATCGATTCCAGCGCCGTTATGACTACATATAGGAATAACATGGAATATATTCGCATTGTTGTTTTCGATGAAGAGAGATGGAAAGAATTGAATTCGATATAGAGGTAGAAAATAATGAGGAATGAAAAAGTGGGATTTTGTGACAAGAGTGGCAAACTAGGATGATGACATGTTTTTTGATTGCGTTTGCGTTCCCAGTACAGGATCCTACGAGGAGATGAGCAGATATGTGTATGAGAAAAACTGGGAATATTTTCCTGAAAATTATATAGAAACATTAAATAAGGCAAAGCGTTGCAAAGGTTGGAGGTATCCCTTTTGTTGATTTTTGAGTTCTCTATTGAGGACAATGTATTGTATTTTTGTTCTAACGGAACTTGTGACAGTATCGTAATATTCGGAAGCAGGCGAATGTATGTATTCATAACATAATGTGACCGATTATAAGATATGAGTCATTATTACACCCAAATTCGTATCTACACAGCTTCTCTCTGGATCATTACTGAACTGTCAGCCAAATGTCAGATATGTATATGACATCATATATTGTCTGTCACTGATTTTACTGGTTCGAAAATTACGGGATTCAATTTCATACACACAACGAGTAATGCATCTTTCATAAGCCATTTGGACTACATCTCTTATCGCTTACGTTGTGCTTGCCACTGCAGTCAGTACCAAATATTTCCGACATTCCTGTGATTGCATTCAGCACTGATTTATAATTTTCAGTGATAATACATGCAACTCAAAAAAAATAGTTCTATCATTCAAGAGCTCAAAACGCTCTTAGCGATATAAAATTATATGTGGGTAGAGATAATCTTATAGATAATCTGCTCTCTAGGCACCCGCCAGAGTGAATTACCTAGACCCTGAAGTTCATAAACTTCAAATAGGAGTGGGAAAACTTTGTACATGACAAGTTAGGAAGAGTCGTGTGTATCTTGGATCAAAGGTCAATTTCGAAGTTCGATATTTTCGCTCAGGCGGGCCCATTTGTATCGAGTGACATTGGAATAGGAGCCATGCAGGGCCGAATTCAGTGTCTCTTCGCCTCTAGAATCAATATCCATGTCGTCATCCCATTTGAGGTGTGTGTGGAATATATCATCACTAGAATCATTTCTTTCCTCGTTTCTTCATTTCTTTTCTCCTTTCAAATTTTCTTTCCTTACTTCTCCCTTCATTTACTTCTTCCGTTTCTTTCTATCTTCCTTTTCTTCCTTTTTTTTTCTTTTCTTCCATTCTTTCCTTTTTTCTCTCTTTCTCTCTTTCTTCCTTCCTTGCTTACTTACTTTCTCTCTTCTTTCCTTCAATTCTTTCCTTCTTTCTTCCTTTCTTCCTTTCTTCCTTTCTTCCTTTCTTCCTTTCTTCCTTTCTTCCTTTCTTCCTTTCTTCCTTTCTTCCTTTCTTCCTTTCTTCCTTTCTTCCTTTCTTCCTTTCTTCCTTTCTTCCTTTCTTCCTTTCTTCCTTTCTTCCTTTCTTCCTTTCTTCCTTTCTTCCTTTCTTCCTTTCTTCCTTTCTTCCTTTCTTCCTTTCTTCCTTTCTTCCTTTCTTCCTTTCTTCCTTTCTTCCTTTCTTCCTTTCTTCCTTTCTTCCTTTCTTCCTTTCTTCCTTTCTTCCTTTCTTCCTTTCTTCCTTTCTTCCTTTCTTCCTTTCTTCCTTTCTTCCTTTCTTCCTTTCTTCCTTTCTTCCTTTCTTCCTTTCTTCCTTTCTTCCTTTCTTCCTTTCTTCCTTTCTTCCTTTCTTCCTTTCTTCCTTTCTTCCTTTCTTCCTTTCTTCCTTTCTTCCTTTCTTCCTTTCTTCCTTTCTTCCTTTCTTCCTTTCTTCCTTTCTTCCTTTCTTCCTTTCTTCCTTTCTTCCTTTCTTCCTTTCTTCCTTTCTTCCTTTCTTCCTTTCTTCCTTTCTTCCTTTCTTCCTTTCTTCCTCTCTTTCTCTCTTTCTTCCCCTCTCTCTTTTTTCTTTCTTACTTATATCTTGCTGATATCTTCTGGAGTCCAAATTCTATTTTTCCATCATCCGTAAGGATACTTCCTAGGTATTCATAAGTTTTGGATGTTGTCAACAGATAAAAAGAAGTTGTTGTGACCTCTAATTCCACTGCTCATTTTTCTTGTTCACATCTTTGTGTCCACATACTGGGTGTTTCCTAGTAATATGCAAATATTCGAGGGTGTGATTCTACATGGAAAATTAATGATAGTCTGCTGTTTGAACTATAGGAATGAAGTAAATAATTCTCATTTCAGGATAAATCTTGTATGGGAATTCTTATTTGGAAATGAAAAATTAAGTGCTCGTACCTAGGTACGCCTGAAAATCAAGTCCGTATCAATTACCACTATGTACTAAATATCGGTCCACTATTGTATTTTGTTGTTCCGTTCTTGTTCTGATGGTGCTCTTTATGAATTAATTCATTACTATTATGAATAGAAGTGAAGTGTCTTCTTGTTCTATGGCTGTCTTCAATTACTCTTTTTCCTGATGTGTCTCCATTTATTTGCACTCTACCTCATTGTGTACATCATTATGATCATCCCAATAAGAATAACTGGTATTTCAATTTCCTCTTAACATTCCCATATTATTCATCTGTCAAATCAATGGCGCCTCTGAATGATAGTAATAATAGTGCAAGTTCACTATGAATCCACCTTTTCATTAGATTTCTCAATTCGTATTGTATCATTTGTTATTATTTTGTACATATTATGAATGTTATTTTCTATTCTTCGGATTCAATAAACTTCATTCTTTACTGCTGAAAGCTCATTATATTTTGATTGGGCCAGTCCGATCGACATTTCATCTTACAAATTAGAATTTCCCAGAAGTAGATACTCATTCACCGTTCCAAGCAGGATAAAATTATCTTTTATAACATCAATTAGAGGAAGTTCATGGGAACTCTCGCATCGTTACCTGCTTTACTCATTCATGCCATTTTAAGTTCATCCGGATGAATAGAAAACAGATTCCATCAACTCTTCTGACTGGAATAAGAATATTCAGGATTATTATCATTCATTCACAAGAAAGTAGCTACTGTATGTTTATTGAATGAAGGAGATTATAGACTGAATTCATTGAACATGATCTAGTCAAGTCTCTATTAATTTCCTTCATGAGAAATCATCAGATACTTGATCCTAATACATCTCCCAATATGATATGAAAGTTTCATTTCCTATTACAAGTAAAAATGGATAGGAGTTATAGCTACACCCCATAATCCATCAATGTCAGTGGCTCATACATCATTCTTCAGTCGATATCCTCCTGATGATCTTAATTATGTTTTGAACCGCTATTCAAATCATCTTCAGATAGCTAAGTATTCAGAAGATTTCGAAAAGGAATCCTGATTCTCTTGAATAACACTGTTTTTTGATGTATATGAAATGAAAAATGAATATGAAAATGAATATGAAAAATTTTGTTCATATGACGTCGAATCCAGTCTTTGGTTTAATGATGCACACTGATATGATGATAAATAAATGGGATAAAGGAACATTGTCCAATCAAACGATTGTAAAAGACAAGCAAAACTATTATCGAAGAAAGCCAACCGTGTGTGTGCTGATATCATCGTGACCATCCTGACCTAACCTGAGCTTCCCCATCAAAGCTCAAATTTGAGTACTGCGCGTATGTTTGGAGTTTGGCTTCAAAACATTCCATAGATTTGATGGAGTTATGGAATTATCAATTGTTACATATGTATAGCTGTCTAAAACAAATCATCCCGAAACAATCTTGCTCTCAATCCGGAAACCAGGCTATTCAGGTATGGGAACATAATAGTAGTCGTGATGAGAAATATAGGAGAATCAGAAATTTTGCATTGACCATATAGGGTGTTCAAGAATGATGAAACAAAACAAGAACCATAATGAATATGTGTACCAGACTGTACAAAACCAAAGAAAAACAACAAAGAATATGTGAGAATCCTACTGAAGTATCTGTCGAAAAGTGTGAAATTATATAGGGTATGCTATTTGAAAGAATCAAGTTACGAGCATTCGAAGTTCGAGAAAGTGATATTCTGACCACCCTTAAATCTTAGGGGAGGATGAAAGTTCCATGTTATGGTTCATGTATCGATAGTCACACAAATTCGGACGAATTCCTGGAATTAGACTAGGCAACGCCGAATCTAATCATCGAAACCAAAAGACAGAAAGTAATCATAATCCAGTGAAAATCCATATATGTTAATACGCCACGCCTTGTTTGGTCATACTGTACAGTTGAAAATAATTTTAAATATGAACCTACAACTTCTGTCAGAATTTTTTTCTCCTATTCCGAATAGCAGAGCGGCTATTTCGCTCAGAGCGGCTATTTCGCTTTGCCACACTAATGGTCCACTCTGTATATCATTCGGAAAAAAGGTCATCAAAGTGGAACATCATTCGGAGATATGCCATGACACGGTATTCGTACGACTATAGATTCTGGAAAACACCCACGACGAAGTGACCTCCCTTTTATCATTCAACTGCTCTTTTCCTTTGGTAGCAGGGCAGCCATTTCATTTCCATCGACGAGGGATGTTTGAATGAAAGTGTCTTGGGATTACGATGGCATGTTCGAATGTCTATCCATAGCTGTTGGCGAAGCGATTTCTCGGTCTCAGACGTTTATGTTTTCTCACATAGAATACATAAAAAGTGGCAATGGGAATTGACTTTTCGGATCCAGAGAAAAGCGATAATATCTTCAGATGAACAAAGTAGGTGATGTCTATATTTCATTTCATTCTATAGACTAGTATAGACAACAGAGCTTGTATCCTTTTCTAGTGGAAATGTTGATACTTTGTTGACGTAGGAAATATCTATTCATAATGTCATTTCATTATCTTCCATCTACTTAATTGGTGATATACAAATATCGTGATGATACAGAATAAAACATAAACAAAGAACGAAGAGTTCTGAGTTTTTGTCAGTATGCGAATGGATCTATTATTGTAGTTTCCGTAGAAACCTTCCTTCCTATACTATTAAACATAATGGTGCATCTACTCTGCCTATTTGCCAATCTAATTTCTTCTGCCAGAACTCTATACAGCCAACTTGATAACAGCATTTCATTCGTTAAAGTGCAAAATCACTCATATGTTGAACGTAATCAGTATTATTGATAATCGCACAATCAGTGTTATCAAAACTACATTATTACAATCTCAGAACATCAATTATTTGTACAGAAATCTGAAAAAATGTCGCCATCTTCTGAAGAGTTTCATAACTTTCAAGACATCATAACGGAAAATGCCGTCAGCGTTTTTGGCGAAACAAAACACCATCAGTGAAAGCATCAGTCTTCTGTACGTCGTTTTGAGTACATACGGGTACCGATGATGACGTTTTTTTTTTCAGAGTTTTTTTGATGTCATTGTCAATTTTGAATAATTTGTTGAGCAATTGTTTGAAATGGATGAAGTGACTACTACCATCAACACCACCACCATGAAATAATCTTGTGGTAAAATGAGGGATTAAATCTTGCCAGAGAAGTCCAGAGAGCTATATGAATCGACATGCATTAGAGAAGATTCATGGAACAGGCAGTAAAAGTGCACTTCAATCAGTGCACGTCAGCTCTCAATACCATTCGGAGAAGAAGATAATCATATGATATCTGCATTGAAATCAGTTGAAACAAAATCCCAGGATTGATGCTCAATTGACGGGTGTTCTACAGAGAATCATCTCATATGCACATATCACAACAGAGCCCGGAATAGAATCTTCTTGTTTTCCCAACTTGCCTATTTTACCTGTGAGAGCTCAAGTGCTTAAACTATTCAGGAAGTGCCAACTTCCGTTCCTGAATTACTCATATCGAATACCTGAACAGGAAAGTTCTGCACTCAAAAAAATGTGACAGCTTTTTTATAGTAGAGCATATAGGTTAGGTGGACATCTGAAATGATTTTTGGTATTCGATAACGTATACAGATATATCATCACTAATCATATCCCAGCGAAAGTGATGAATATTCATGATTTCATTGGTATTCGAGAGCGCGTTGCGTACATGTTACCTGAAGAAATAAACAGAACCGTAACATTTCATTGGTTCATCGATTTTTTGTAATTCATAATATATGATCTATTTCCTATTGAAAAAATGCTCGAACACGCCCTGTATAGGTAGTCCTAACAAGGCACTACTGTAACTGACCATTTCACTACCAACCCTGCAGAGATGCTGAGCCATATAAACGAGAATTTTACATTATCGTGTATCGAAACCTCGATCGAAACCTTGAGTATATATCACACAGCAATAATGGCAAAAAAGGAGAGGAGGTGAAAACGAATGAGGAAGTGGAAACCGTCAAAGACAAAGATATCAGAAAAGAGTTTCATGTTCATTTGATATACTTTGATGTTTAGATTGTCAAAGAGATGAGAAAACTAACGAAGATAAACATGTGTGGTAAAATACAACATTCTTCGTAGGAGGATATCAAAGTGGTTTGATATCTTTTTGTCGCAAGTATAAAATGGACGACGGGAATTCGAGGAAAGTAATTAGCAACTGATTGTAGACCAATAGCTATTTTCAAATGATGACTATGAATTATGAATAGAAATTGATGATTTAGGTTCCAACCATAGGTGTCAACGAAAGGATTTGTTAAATCGATAACTATTTTTTTGGTGATTTTATTATCAGCATTTTCATCAGGCTCATGAGAAAGATATGGTGATTCTAATGTTTTAGGGTACTACGAAGCATCAAAAGTTTATCCCCTCTGATATAACTTTTGGAACAGACGAACAGACGTGATGAAATTTTTGAAAAAATCATCGGTAACGTAACTAGAAATTATGAATCTCTTTCATCAAGGTATTATAGTGATACAATGATGATTGGAAATAAATTTCAACCAATGAAGAAGACAAATTATTTCAAATCAAATGTTACATAACATTTTTACCTTAATTGAAAATAGTGAAAGTTAAATGTTCATGTGAATGCAAATTTGTAAAGGAGATCTGACACATGAATAGATTCATGAAGATAACGAGGCAGTCTTGAATTGCGATTCCGTCATTACGAAACATGTCGCTATGCAATTGTGGAATAGTGTACAGGAAATTTCATTTGGAAACATATGCAGCATTATTCCTTTGTTGAGATCGAAACACAACCTGTATTTTTCAAATTGTATATATCTCGACAGACAATCATTTGGTATGATTTCAGAAATCTAGAATCTGCTGAGAAATAGCCAAGTTGGGGGAGGTGAACTATTGTGAATGACCATTTACATTACGATAAAATGTACATGGATCAACAGTTATTGATGAATAATTTTGACAACGGCTCTAGAATGAATTTCTTTTTCTCGGAGATCATCCAGATCTTGCAGAGACGCTAGAACATATCCCTCCGATCCCATAAATATTTCTGACAGAGCTCGATTTGTCATGATCATGAATGATATGTAGCTATATATATTGTCATCTATGTTTACACTGACTGTTCCACCCAATCAGTTTCCCGCGTGGAAAAACAATAATTGCAATTGTAGGAATGTATGTAGGAATTTTCAATAATAATTTCAGGACGCAAAGCTATTCGATTCGATGAAATTTCCTCATTGGCTACTTCATATCCATTGATGCTGGATTGCCAAGAGATCAGAATTCTCTATTATATATGAAATTTCTGAGTAGGTATTTCCAGTATTGTCACAAAAAATCTTTCAATAAAATAGATTCTTGTTGTATTTTAGAACAGGCAGATTTCACCATGAATATCAAAAAAATTATGTTCACTTCATATTTTGGTATAGCTTTTCAAAATCAGCACGTTAGCTTTTCAAGGAATTGCTGTTGGTGACCCTGTTCCTGTTCCTGTTCATTCATTGCAAGGTATTTTATCGTCCTACTAGTTCAAATTCATTTACCTGCTTCGAAATGGGACACCCTGTAGGTGCTGTTCGAGCGTCATTCCATCTACAAGCCTGAAGCTCGTTTTATGTTTATTTATCACGGCCTGCTCTTGATAGCCTTGACCCTATCATTATCAGGAGGGAAACTCCACAAAATGGGATACGAGTGTGGAAATGGAAATCCATGTTTTATTCAGACTTTCTGCCAGGAGAGCTTGGAATAATTGATATTTTCTCTTTATGGACCAAGACAATGATACAGTTCGTTTGTGTCTTCAATCTTCATCAGATGTTGAAAGGAATATATTTTGTTGTGAAAATATTTGGTTTGGTTGATTTCAAGACATTCCGAAATATTTCTTGACCTTTCGAATTGATGAGTCATCCGAGTGCATATCATAGTTAACATTAACAAGTTGCATTTTCGAAACGTAGGTGATACCTTTTTCAATCGATCCTCTCATTGCAATGAGAGCAAAATGAATTTCAGTAATCAATTTTGTGTTAAACTGCAATTGTGACGCGTGATATCAGGAGTAATTTTTTTCTATATTTTCTGTGATTTTATCTCCTCGTTTCTGAAAATGATAATAGAAATTATAATAATCATTCGAATATATTCATAGTAAGGACAGGGATATAAGCTGCTCCAAAATGTCACTGAACTCGAAATTGAACCTTCATATACCTAAAAGAGAAATCCTCTATTTGTCAGTGAAATACAAATATATTTTCAATGGACATCAAAACTTCTACTCATCTTGGGGGGACGTTTCGGGAACGAATCTGCGCCAGATTCAGCATAATTTATATCTTTGTTTTCTTTGTTATATTTTCATTATTCGTTGACACTAAAAAGTAACAAGTTGTCAGACAGAGGAATCCTAATAGTTAACAAGTGTTTCTCCATCAATTGTTCTTTAATTTACCATTTTCTATTCACTTCCAAAACAAAGTGTCACTGACAAATAGAAAATTTCTCTTTTAGGTATCTAAAGGTTGAATTCCATATGTATTTGTCAATAATTTTGACTTTTTCGGTCGTTATCCTTCACCCTTTTGCTTCAAAACAGCCACAAGCTCCCAAACTTCCTTTCTCACAAAATGAAATATCAATTTTAGCACTTATATCATGAATAACTATTCTTGTTACTATACGATCACATAGAACGCATAGAGTAATAGTGTTCAATCTACCTATGTCAACGGTCTTGCTCGAAGTTATCAAGTTTTCTTGCTTTGCCCGTACAACAAATACTCTCATGATCTTGAATCAGATAAAAAATCATTCTCATTCATAGAAGAGTGGTTTTCACGTGACTAGAGAGCGAGTGAAGCAAAACCAGTGAATACTTTGGCAAAACCAAATCCACTTGAAGGTCATTTTGAAGGTATAGCTACCAATCTATTAATGCTTCCGCTATTCGCTACATAATGGAAGCCATACAACTTCGTTGTCGTGAACGGAAAATAGGAATATTGCGACTCGATATTATGTATAGCATCAGGAAGGATATTGTGCTGGCAATATAGACTTTTCTCTTCGCATAGCTTTCCATCACAATATTCGATTAGGATATGAATTACAGGGATATTTCCGAAGCAAATAAGACTATAGCAGTGTTCAGAGGAATAGTGTTATTTTGAAATAACGAATCGATGCCGTTATTCAGTGTTATATTTCGATATTTAGGGGCGGAAACTTTGCTTACATGAGAAAAATACTTCTGATATCTTCGATTTCTGTTACTTTGAATATCGCGACAATTCAAGGAATTCAATCGACATATATCACAAGGTTAGCAAGACTGTTATCTCTTGAATTTTTTCCGTATCTTGCATGGTCTTCGGGGAAAAAGTACAATTGATTGCATATACTTTGACCACACAAGAAACATGGGGGAAAAGAGGAAATAATCAGTGCTCGTCTTGGAAAACAATTATAGGATTTGGCGAACAACTTGAACTTCGTTGTCATCTCATTTATGGGATTATATTCAAGATATTTACAAAAAAAAATATTATTTTTTCGAAGTTCAACAGCTTCTATCTTGAAAATGAGGCAAAGTAAAAGACACATTTTCATAAAAGCTATTTGTCTTGAAATCATTCAAAGTCTGTTGAACTTATTTTACATACTCGATTGATCTATAATAATTATTGTTCCCAAAGATATATATTAACATTATAAGGAATTTTGAGTAGTTCAGAATAGAGAGGAAAGTTCAATTTATATAGTGAGTGTTAATTGCTGTTTCATTTCGCTCTCTGCTAACGTAATGATGAAATAAACAGTAGCAGAAAAAATATAATTAAAAAAATAACAGAATATGAAATAACTTCAATGATATAGGTACCTAATGATATTTCTATATAAATATACCTAATTGGCATGTATTGTAATGTAATTATTCATGATGTACCCTTCATATATAGTAATATACGTACCTATCTATAATTATGAGAATTGAACAAATATTGTTCAAATCAAATTTGAAATCACTGAAATATTTTGAAACTCCCTTTTATATTGGTTGGTTGAGCAGGTGCCTTATAATACAATTGAATAGATAAAATCAGATGGTACAATAGTTTCAAATCATTTAACAAACAATACCCACATGTTGTAGTATGTTGAAATGGTTATCGAATCAACATCTGAACTTTTCTCTTCTACAAAAAATAACAATAATAATAATAATGAATGTCTTTATTTCAAGTATCGTAATATACAATACCACAAGTATAAGCCAAGGCTAGACTTCGCCTTCGGTGGAAATGATACGAAACACGAAGACAGCTAAATGAAGCTTGAACAGATTCTCAATTTTCAGCCATTTCAATTGACTAAGACTGGCAGATACTCTATCATACCTCCGAAGACCACAGACGAAACGACAACAGCTATTCTGAATTTTTTGTAGTCTGTTCTGAGTGACTTTATCAAGACAAGGAAAGTATAATATTAGGCAATAATTTAGGATAGGTAGAACTAATGCCTCGCAGAGTTTTTCTCGAAGTTTGAAATTAGGAATGAGATAATTATTGTACAATAATTTCAGAGAATGGTAAGCTCTTTTAATAAGTAAAGATACGTGCTCTTGGAAGCGTAGTTTATAGTCGAAAATTATACCAAGGTTTTTACTACTTTTAACTATTACTAAAGGTACATTGTTTATTTCCAGTTTCAAATGTTCATTAAATATGAAATCATATGAATTAGGAGCAAAAACAATCGCTGTACATTTAGTAGCGTTCAGTTTGAGATTATGGCGGTTGGAGTACTCCACAATGCTATTCAAATCACGGTTCATTTGAATTGAAGCTCTATCAAAGGTCTCGGGATCGGATGATAAATCATCTGTGTATCATCTGCGAATCCTTGTATGTTAGAGTACTGTACTTGACTGAAAATATCGGACGTATAAATAAGGAATAGCAGTGGACCTAAAATTGATCCCTGAGGTACCCCTGAAGAGATCAATCGAAATGTTGATGATTCATATTCTATCACTACTTTTTGATATCTGTTACTGAGATACGATTCGAAAAATGAGACAGAGCACTCATCAAAGCCAAAATATTGAAGTTTTGCACAAAGTAAACAATGGTCAAGAGTGTCGAAAGCCTTAGAGAAATCTAGAAGGACGAGGGCTGTGGCTAAGCCAACATCAAGAGACCTTATTATAAAATCCGACACATTAAGTAGTAAAGTAGTGGTGCCATAACCTTTACGGAATCCAGATTGCTTATCAGAAAGAATACCGTTTGTTGATATATAATCGAATATTTGGGAATAAATAAATTTTTCAAGAACTTTTGACAAACTCGGAAGGATACTTATTGGCCGCAAGTCACTATGGTTTTCAGGCTTATTTGTTTTCGGTAAGGGCTTTACCAATGAGAACTTCCATTGCCTAGGATAATATCCAATTTCTAAACAAGAATTAACGATATGAGTTACGTAAGGGGTTATTACTGGGGAACAATATTTCAACATTTTGGCAGATATTCCGTCATGTCCACAAGCATCAGATTTCAAATTGAGTATAATTTATCTGATAACATCTACTGTAGCCAGTCGAAACGTGAACGATATAGAATTATTGAATTTATTACTTCTATAAAAAGTACTTGCATCAGGACAGTTATTCTCAGGACTGAAAACAGACATGAAATAATCATTTATTTCATCCACATGCTTTAAATTATCTGGGATATCAGTATTAGTATTTTTTTCAATATTTAATTGTCTGATAGATCTCCAGAGGTATTTTCTTGGTGAATGTTCATACTGGAATGCTAAAAATGCAGATTTTTCTCTTCTCAATGCACTAGTTACTGAATTACGCATCTCTTTATAATAGTTGTAATCCCTCAATTCCCTAGTTTGCTTAAATTTAGACAAAGCCTGATTTCTCAACTTCATCATTTCTATCAAGTTATCAGTCATCCAAGGAACGTAGGGTTTACTCACCTTGGATGTCTCAGTGGGCGCATGTTTGTCAAAAAGAATCGAAATTAGGTTATTCAGCAAATCAATTTTTTCCTCTATATTATTCAGATAAATTATATTGTTCCACGGCATATTCCTAAGGTCTGTATTGGATTCGTCAATAGAGAAGTTTTTGAAATCTCTGTAAGTCACTACTGATGGTTTAATTTTAGGTAAATAACAACGGACTTCGCAGTAAACTGCATGATTATCTGATACGTCAGAGGCATCAATTATACCAGACTTTATTATAGAGTCCAAGTGATTGGTGAAGATGACATCTATTATTGTTTGAGAGGTACTTGTTACCCGCGTTGGTTCAGCTATAAGTCGATCGAAGTCATAAGATGACATGCAACGATTGATAACATCATCATGCGACTGGTCTACATTAAGATCACCAACTGAGAAAATATTCTCAAATTGTGGCGTTATGAAAGACATCATGTCGTCAAGGAACTCTAAGAATATATTGGTATTACTAGAGGGAGCTCTGTAGATAACTCCTACTAGAAACTTGTATTTTCCAAGAGATTCGCAATTCAATATATGATCCTTATTGAATTGAACACTGCCACACGAGTGATTTTCCAATCAGAAACAATTGTATTCGATTCGCTATCATTGTTGATATCGTTTTCCATCACAACTATCTCATATAGTGTCAAAATATAGAATGATATTGATAACCGTCAAATATCCATTCTCATTAAAATTGTATGAACCATAACTGAGTTGTCAGAAATAAGAGTGAATATAAGTTCATCCCAAATCTACAAAACAAAAAATGAGAGTGAATATCAGCGATAATGGAGTGGACAAAGACAACTTTCAATTTTTTCATAGTATTTCCTTATTCACAGTCATGAACAATATAATTTTATTCCAATCGAAAGCTCACAGAATATCTCGTTAAAAAGACAAATTCGCATTCCTGGAACAGCCATAACTTTTGCGTAAGGCCATCTGGCATGAAATTTATAACTCCAAATTTTCATTGTTTGAGTTATACCTTCGCGTAGATTTTTTGACGCATAAAACTTCAGCAATGAATCACTAGATAGGTACTCCAGATATATCTCATTCTATATTTTCCGATGGATTTTATTATTTTATTTTTCTCAGATGCTATTATGATGAAAATAACGACTTGAACATCATGAAATAATTATGTTCATATGTTATTATGATATCGGACCATCGTACCAATTCAATACTCTTACATTTACAGGTGATTTGTCCCTGTGAAATGTCGTCTATTATACCACCACGAGCGATTCCCAAGCTCTACCAAGCATCATTCAATAACAGAACGGCAAAGTTGGGAAATTCTTTGCCTAGTGAGATATTTCCTGATGATTACAACCTCTGAACTTCAAGAATGATTACTATATCCCCCTTCTTTCCAATATTCCACTGCTGACTCACACGATTTTCCTTATAGGAACGAATGTTATATGTACCCTATATATTGTTGTCCTTTCGTGTTGTCAAAAGAAATAAAACTCAGTCCCAGCTTAAGTCAATAGACTTCATCTTGCTTATACGAAGGCGTATAAGAGTCACAACATTTTCATTTTCCATTGTTCTGACTTCCGAAGGAATACAGGAGTTCAAACTTTCAATTTTATTTTTATTTTTATTTATTTCGAAGCCGAAAATTCTGAGTTGGTTGTCGAAATTTCTGACTTCGATCGATTTTGAAATTGAATACTAATTCAGAGTTGAAAGTTGGAAATTCAAAATTCTGGAATTTCCGACATCGAAACTGGTGAAATGAACTCGGAAATTTTGAATTCGATAATAATAATAATAATGATTGTGACAATGTTCTTGCAACACGACGTTGTAGGTGTTTTCCGATGGTAAGAAAGTTTGATACCTGGGCCGGTCGAGTACAGGGAATGAAGGTCATTCCAGGAGAGATAATCCAGGAATTTGCAGGATCTGTAGAACTACTTTCTGGTTCACATGATTGCAACAAAAATAAGTGCGGAGACAGGTGCGTTGGATTCGATAGATTATCAAGTTTTTCGGTAACAAGGACTACGAGATCAATTTTCCTGAAACTTTTCCATCAGCAGAATGAATCCGAAAGGATAATCTCAATAACCGACAACCCTGAAAGCTATTTCAGTACTTTATTCAGGCTGATACTCTGCCGCATCAGGTGAATAGGAATTCTTTGATCCTCGATTCGAAGGCAAACGAAAATCGATGGGAATTTCACATTTCGCCGAACAATAATTCCAATTTCGTCAGTATCACCTTGGATTTTCTGCCATTTTGCTCATGATCATGTTCTCTCGAGGGGAATTCTGTATCACAACGCACCGAGATTAAACCCTTCCAAGATTATTATATTATTTGACGAGGCAATTTCGAGCTCTTTCATTAGTGTCAGACACTCGAATGATATTCCGGGTGTTTCATTATGGAAGGGAGTCGGAGTTATCGGGATGGTTTCTAATGAGCTGAATGGTGGTCGACCCTTTATCATAACAGTTTCACCTATTTCACAATGGAATTTGGTAGAAAAAAACATAATTTGTCAGATTCGCGCTGAGACATAAACGAGAGAAAAATATAGTTTCGTATTGAAGACACAAATTCTCCATTCTCCACAAATTCTTGCATCCCTAAAACAATACAAGTTGTGTTTATTTCCATATCTAGAATCATGAAGTATAACTCCATTCAACCATATCGAATTCGAATTTTGAGAGACGAAATATCAGACGAATTTGAATTATCCTATGAAGATTATTGAAGTTCGCTAGGTGATTTTGTAGAATCCACATGAATGGATTAAGTATTGTATATTCGTATAAAAAATCAGCAACATTTCGAGCAATTATTGCAGATTTTTTCAAAGTGGCTATTCAACCTCATTTATTTTCATCAGTTCTGGGTTATTTTTTCTTTATCTTTTGACAACATGAAAGGAAAACCTATAGTGTTCGAAGAACATCCTGATAGCTAGCAGTGTATGTTGGGAGAGTAGGAAGGTATTGGAATTTCTCATGATAGTTTGAAGGTCGTGAGCATTAGGAAGTATTTCGCTAGGCAAAGAATTCCACCTCCTTTGCTTGGTAGAACGAGGTTCGGCAAATCTCCAGCCTGACGATGTAGGCATGTCCAGCCTGAGCTCATCTATAGTCTGTCTACCAGGAATCGCTCATGATGCCAAAGATCTATTAAGAAAGGGAGAGATTACCCACATTTATCACCAACATTTATAATTGGTTGCATTATTACTTAAGAATTTTCGATGAGATGTGTTACAGGCCCCTTTTGAGAGGTGGTGAATCTAATAGCATGCATGTTTTTTGAATAATTTCTAATATGAAATTCTAAAATTTCAATCCTGGAAATAGACTTAGTGGGCCTTGGATTTCGTGGCAATGTGGCGCTTCCTGGTCTATCATCAAGTTGTACAAAAACTCCGGTCAAAATCGCATAGGTAATCAATAGAGAACAAGAGGTGACTCATAAACACATGAGTCACACTGTCCACTTCTTCAGGGTAGGTATATATTATCGTTCTAGAAATGATCATCCGACAAATCGAGTCTTCTGGCATTTTGTGAAGAATGGTTCCGTCATAATTTACCAAAAATAGGGAAGTAGTACATGAACATCATCAGATAATATACCTTTTTCTATTCAGCATCTCTAATGGAGCTATCATAACACCCAAATGCGTATCGAATCAATCTTCGACACGCAATTTTTATTTTCTTGACTTTTTGCGCACTCGAAAATCATGGATTCAATTTCAATGTCACTGGAGACATTTCGAAATTACAATCGTTTCAATAATATTGCCAAGCATCTTCAATATCCCTGTCATTGTGTTCAGAAAAAAATTTCTCATGTTTAGTTCTTTTGGGGTCCGCGCTTTGCTCCAAGAAATTCGTTGGCCCAAAATAGCATCTTTTCATAAAACTTGTTCATCAATATGCTGTATTGAAATGTTTCTAGTTGGCCATGCTGAATAAATATTTCATTTCTTTGGAAAATTGTAATATTCTTGAATGAGGTAGCATGAGTTATATTATCTTGGGGTCCAACGATTCTGAGAGATATCCCAATATAGCAGCGCAATTTTTACGAATTCAGGAGAAGAATATGCGTATAGCAAGGAAGTGATCGAGTATTGGAATGCGAATAAAATAGACACAATTGGTGAAATTCGTGTAATATGTGAATCCACCTGCTGTGTGAAATATTATGCAAGAGAAATATGAATCATATTCCTACGATAACAATGTTTGTTCAGTAATTTAAGATGGAATAACATTGAGGGTTCTTTATTGATCTTATAAGGATTGGAAATAACCAGTATTGTAATAGTAAACAAACTATCTCGGACAGCATAAAATGAAAACAGTGATACATTTCTTCCACTAATATAAATATGACAATAATGGTATTCCGTCTAACCACTAAGGTTAATGTTTGAAGAAAATAATCTCAGTGAGTGACTTGGTCTCAAGGCCAACTTTATTACATTTCGAAAATCATTGTGAACCTGATCAAACAACTGACCAATGTGCTGAATTCGTTAGAATAGGAACGACGAGAAATTTCATGTGATGATGTTGAAATTCATTATTTATTTTTATTCCCATTTTATCAGTACACCATTCAACAGCTGAAGCCAATCAGAGAATAAAAAAACAGTAGTATAGTGAATCAAATAATATACAACTCAGAACTGAAGTATAAATAATTATATGAATTAGATAGTACAATGATTTCATGGGAAGTAAGCATGACTGAATGGCCTGAAAGAAAAACTCAATGAGGGACGACAAAAAATTTTGAACAGAAATGTACACCACCATCTCAGTGGCAATCAAAATTTCAAAGCAATGCTGTCTTTATGCAATGGAAAATATCAAAATCATCTTGAACACGTACGTTCTCAAGAACAAACTTTGTGAATTGGTAAGAGTGCAAGAAATTCAGAAAGAGATCAATTATCAATTCACCTCAGAGATTAATTACCAATTATATCACCATGGACATCAATAAGAGAGAGTAGATGAGGACAGTCTTGTTTGTGATGCAAAAAAACACAACACGACTACAGTTGCGGTGAGAAATCAGTAATATAACGACTGGATAGTGTCAGATGGGGTAGTCTTTATGTAAGCGCAATCCGATTTGTACCAATGATGCTATCAATGATAATAATGAATGGAAGAGGAACCAAAATTGATCTCTGGGGAAGACCAGAAGATGAGAAAATATCATTATATGACACAAAAAAAATCGGTGAGATCAGTAGCCAGTCCATAGCCGGAAATTTCATCCAGTAGTAAATTATCTGTGATCGAGTCAACGGAAGGCGTCCTTAAAATCTGTATCTCATCTACCTGCCCACCATTGTCTAATGAACTAGCTATAGTAATTGAGTTACATCTACTAACTACTATACTTACATCTTCCGGAAGATTTGAATGCGGAATCAATTGAAATATTGGTACCGTATGTGATGATACCAGCAGTAGAATTTCCAGATGAAGATATAATCATATTCATCTATCACTGCCGGTGTGCGTTTTTACAATATTCTCATACTTGTGCAATTCACTTTCCACTTGCCTGTTGCCATAGTAAAATGGGCTACTTTTTTAAGAGCGGGGATTCACTGCCTACTTCTGAAACTCTGTCTAGATGGCGATGCGATGCCCGATTGTTTTTGCTCTCTTTTCCCTTTTTTGTAATCTTTTCTATCATTGGAAACGCGGGTCGACGTGAATGTCATCTGCTGGTTGTTAACAGAAACAAAATCTGACGAAATCACAGTTGGTATCACTGGATTGCGAGGTATGTGTGTACCGCCGTCTATTAGGTAGGGTCCGAACTTGCAAATTCATGTTTTCTGCTTTAAATTTGAAGGAAATTCCTTCAGAATCTAACAAATAAACCATAAATGGCGTCCTTGTGTCAAATTTCAGGTTCAAACATGCTTTTAGTTCGAAGGAAGGCATTTCAGATGCTGATATTTTGGTGAAGCATTCCTCAATTTTGGTTCCATAGAATGAGGTAATTTCATTTGAATCGGAGACACAAATTTTACAATGTTTACATTTTTCAATGACCCGTAACTTTTTTAAATGGAAGAGTTTCGACTCCAAAAAATACTCATTCCCTAATTTGAACCTTCCTCTTTACAATAATTCAATTACTTTTGGGATTGAATCCATGACAAGGCCGGAAAGCATGCTGAAAAAAGGGTCTGCCAAACCATTTTAGTGAAACGCCCGTCTTAATAACAAAACAGCGCTGAACGGACATGATAACTTTTTTTCCATAGTTGCCAGTTTAAACTGGAAATTAGGGATAAATGCCAGTTGAAACTGACAATAAGGTCTAATTGCCAGTTTAAACTGCGCTTTCGTAAGTTTCAGCGGTTTTCATAGATGGTCGTAGGTTATTATCGCAAAATCCTTCAATGTGAGACAAGGTATATATTCTGGACGCATTATGATTTTAGGTTAGAATTTCCTCAGAGCCTTCAAATCAAGATCTTTTGATATAAGGGTAGTCGATAAAATTGGTGAGTTATATCGAGTTTCATCAGCGTCGTACATTCTTGACGTAATGAAATATAATTGGAGAAATTTTAGAAATGCATTTAGTATATCCAGTTTATTCAGTTCATCATCGAGAGTCATTGTGCTAGATAGACTAGATTCACTTTCCATGATATTCATAATACCAAATCAATGTTTGATTGTGGTTTTCAGCAGATTTCACAAAACTAGTATGAAATATGGATGTGTCTCTCTTTATAGCACTCTTCACACTTTTGAATTTCTCATACTGATCAGCATCTCCAGTATTTTCATGAGATCCTAGAAATCTCTTTCTTTTATATTGTTAATGAATGGTGCTGTGAACCAGGCTCGATATGTAGAATTTCTAGCTTTTTCAGGATTTCTATTCGAAATTAAATGCTCTACTTCAGCATATGAGTCAGTAAAAGCATAGTGAACATCTTCAGATTGATCCAATAATGACTAATCAGTTTCCAACACATCGCTGTACAAAAATTATATACTCACTTTGTATATTCCGACAAGTAGTACTATACTCAGTAGTATCATGAATAGCTGTGTTCCTATTATCGCTAGATATGCGATTTGTACACCTGGAAAAAAAATCAGAAATGGTGATTTTGTTATCCAATGATACAGATTTTAATCACTATTGAAGAATTTTCCGTAGTTCTGCTCATGTCAGCAAAATTTATGGGATTTTTTTTGTAGAATTTGATATCGGTATCTTATTCGATTCTACACTATGGCTCAGCATATAATTTTCAGTCATTTGAGCTGATACTCTTGAATCTTATCTGAGATGTTATTGTAGATCACTGGCTATTCGGAGAAGATATGAAGTCGTTAACTCTCTAATGTTACAATTAAAAAGAATCATAGCTTTGGCAAGAATATATATGGCTCATAAAATGAGGAGAGAGAACAATAAAAGCATAGATATAAGTATGAAATTATCTACCGGAAGTAAGTACTGAACAGGATTCTGTAATTGTTTCTAGAATTGGTGAACTTTTCATCAATACCTCACTGGGTTTCCGCCAATCAATGGCACATTAAAAACTGCAGATTCCTGTGCATTAGTGAACACCTTGTAACATCGTGTACATATACCTATTGTAATACAATCCTAAACAGAACTAGAATAGGACGGAAAACGATGGAATATTCTAGGAGCTATATTTTTTTACAGAGATATCTGGTAGTTTTTGAAGAACACCAGTATTATTTATTGACAGATCAATATGAGAGAATATAACGTTCCACTGTTTTCAATATACATAAATGTATCGACCCGTTGAATAGATATTAGATATAATGTCTCTGACATACATGAGTTGTTCTTGGGTAATACCCAAATTCAATCTCACCTTAACTCAATCGGGCGAATTTAAGGACTTGGAATTATGTACTAGTGATAGAACAAGAATTAATCCACTGGGATAAATTAGTAGCTTGTCTCCATGCACTGAGAGAATAATCCAAGTCTTAATTACTTTATGCTGTCGCTTTGTTGTGGCATGAAATAAGTCGCAGGTCACAGTGCGGTGTGGTTGAGACCGAGATTCTGAGGAAGCGTTAGAAGTTGCGATAGATATTTTTAGATAGATATTTCTGGAGTTGAAAGTGGAGTTTGCAATGTTGTGGTTGAGGTTGTATCAAGGTGTCAATGAAAATGACCTTTCCAGATAAACTTGAATTATCCAATTTGACGAGCTACTCTCATTATTTAGGAATGAAAATTTTCTGTGTCGAGACAAAGCTGCATCTCTGGTATTTTCCGAAAGCCATATGAAGATCATCGAGTTCGAAAAAATTCTCACCTAACATTTATCAGATATTCAAACTCGACAACATAATTAACGTATTAGTACTGATGTTTCGTTAGTTGTATCATCGTAATATTTTATTTCAGGTCTTTTGCAATAACTATTTCCTTTTGTTACATATTCTGAATTGTTAGTTTACCCTCATGTCATTAAACAAATGAATGGAGGATTCATAAGAATGTTTCCTTGCGAATGAAGACCCCGTAAAATAAGCAGTACTAAGGAAATTTCATTTTAGGTTAGCTATCAAACTTATTTTCAAATCATTGCTAGATCCCGCTCGCAGAACATGTATTAAAGCTTCTTCACCTCTCCATAAGAATAATATATCTTCAGAACTATTGAGGACTCTTCGTCTTCTTCTGGTCGCAGTATACTGTTCCCAAGGACATTCGATATGTGAGAGGTACTCACCGAATATCATAATGAGGGGGTTGATTTCTGTAAGAAGTCCAACAATCGTCTGGATGATGAGACCTCTATAGTGAGATTCTTGGAGAGTCTCATTTCAATGACTTTTACCTCATGCACCACTTGCTTTTTCGAAGTGAGACTCGATTAAACTGAAACAAATGGTCCACAAGGTACGCTAGGTTGAAGCCTTCAACGTTCTCGTATTCGGGGCATGAGTATAATAGAGGTCTCTGACGTTAATAATTGAAGGCCTACCGCAAGGCACCCTAGAATCTAATGCACCTGCTCTTGATATGCACTGTTGGAAGTATATCTAACCCATCATACATAATATCGTTATGCAGAAAGGTTTTGGGAGCTCTTTCCATGTTCCAGTTGTGAATCGATCGTTCCCCGAACGTTATTTGAGTTTCGCTGCATCCTCACTGATAAGTTTATGCACGGGTAACATAATGTGGTATTTCGAGCCGGATTCTGATACACGTCTCGATATCCTTGGGAATCCCAACAACTTTCGCGCCTGGATCTCTATTTACAAACGAGGGTTGGGCCATTGACAGAGGAGGAACTTTTATTGCAGAAAACCAACGAAAATATAATGGGGTGAAATAAAACGTGGAAAGTGTTCTGGAAAATGAATTGTGTCATAAAACGTTTTTATTGTTGGCACCAAAACAGTTTAGGATATGGAGTCTATTTTAAAATTTCATAAATAGAACATTTGTGATGTATTTTCTTATTACTATACAGAATGATGAAGAAACTATTATGAATTTGTTCAACGTGCTTTATGATGTACTCAGTACTACATTTTGAATAATCCGTATATATACCTCTGTTACTAACTGATCGACTTAGTTCGCAGTCGTATCCATAGGGTCGAAAATTACTGAAAGAATACAGTGTCACCCACTTTATAATGAACCATTGACCAAAATAAAAGAATAATTCAATGTCGTAAAGACTCGAAAGTTCTGCTATTAAATAAAATTTCATTAATCAGAATTGATTTGAAAGCAACGAAGAAATATGTGTGATTCGAAATTGTTTACACCACTCGATTCAGGAGCTTCTGACAAATCGAATGACAATTGAATTTCGGCCTATTTCAAATAGAACCAACTCAATTTATTTCTTGACCAATTCCAAATTGTTCTCCGAAAAGATTCGGATTCAATTTATGAACGTAAACCATAAGTGAAATTTGAATTTGAGTATATCTCACATAGAGATTGCTGATGAGTTCAATAGTTCAATTTCGCCTAACATGGAGTTAGAGAAAACAAACTAATCGAACGAAACGACAAAACTACTATACTAGGAACACAACACAAATCTATAAACGAAAGGAATATTAGAACAATGGAAATACGATTATATACGAGATACGATTCTGATTTTGATGATTTAATTGTTGTTACATAACCACAAATGTCGAAATTTTCGATAAACAAGTGAGAATCCTTTCGTCCGATACCGTAACGCTAACACTCAACCGAGTCACAGATCAGACCAGAACATTACAGCTCACTAGATTTTTTCTCTATTTTCAGCCGACAATGGGTGAAACGAAGATCCGCATTCTTCCCCTTATTATACGAGGTGATCATGAAATCCTCTATTGCTTAGTGATTTCAAAATCAACTCGATGTGTAGGCAAAATTAATTTGGATAGACGTTATTACGAAAGATAACGAGATAATGAATTTATAATTATGCTCGTTAATTATAGATGAATTCGAGATTAATCTGTTCAGATAAACTGAAGATGATGATCAGACCCTGTATATACTCATGAACATTTGTACTCACCATAATAGACATCTTGGAGAGTTGATACTTTCTGGACGTTGACACTTATTCTCCAACTGTATATCAAGACGACAAGGATTGCGATATTCTGGAAAAAATAAATGATTGATTTAAGGAATGAACTTATTGATCCGATAAGTGAAAATCTGAAGTGATTCTTCGAAAATGAGTTCGCAGTAATATGAAGTTAGGTCATATTCTCTGAGATATCACCCGGTATATCTTCAGGATTTCAGAGGTCCCAATAGCATTGAGACTATGGAATAAATATTCTCCTAAATAAATCCTAGAAGGCTTCCACTGTCGAAAAATATATGCTGTTGCCATATATTTATTTGAACACTCCATCTGAGACTTTGCTATCAAATTCACTCTAGATATAACTGGACATACCTTCCAAATAAATTTCTATCGCTATTTTTTTTATTATCTCGCCGATTCATTGACCTCCTCAGGCACTAAATTCACTGAAATATCTCGACTCTGTTACAAGCGGTTTCCTTCCTTTAGTTTCTTTCTAACTTTACCCCCGTACCTTTCGAACGGATCCATCTGTGACATCAGATTCCAAGAAATCTACTATCAATTTGAGACACCCTGTATGTTTATCACAGTTGCATCTCCGAAATGTTTCCATTCATCACCCTCCTTGAGTAGTAATTTTCATGGATCTTAGCCAACTACCCATCAAGTTCAACATATATCTCACACCAATCTCAATTTTCAGCTCTGAATGTCGCGCATCTGGTAAACACGGCTTCTTTGAACAGTCCATTTCAGATAACTAGAATTTGGCTTCAGGGATGCATCTTCTGACCCTGTGTTGAATTTTTTTGTTTCAGCAGGAAAAAGTCAAAAAGTATAATTTTTAAGCATAATCGAAATTAATTTTTAACTCGAAAACGGCAACGGCATACTAACTGAAGTTTTTTGAGTAGGAACGATAATTCATTGAATGTGGTTTTACATATACAGAGTGAACGTTTCGAGAGTGTGGGTACCCTTGCGGAAACTTATTTTATAGTCTGATTCATACGATTTTTTCTGGATGATGTAGATGTACTGTGGTGGAGAAATCCAGGAAATTGATCTGAATTTCAAATTTCAATGGGGAATCACTACACAGCTAATGAAAATTCCAATGGAACCTTAATAGAAGTATTGAAATTTATTTCATCATGTTACGAACATATCTGGAATGTTATCTTGTGAATGATAATGTTTTCATGAATATTGTTCTCAATGCTCTTTCAAACTTTTGTGGAATAAGTATAACAATCTCCAAGATTTATACAATTATTGACGATATTACTGCCAACTCTCGTTCTCTGCGAACATAACAACTTCAAGAGAATTATTTTTATATTTGAAGGAAACATAGCTTGATTACAGATGTTACGAATATCTAATGAAAATTCGTCGAATTCCAAATGATAACAATTTGGATGATCATTGCAAATAATAACATATATGAAGTACCGACATTTCATATATTTCCATAACATGATAAATGAAATTTTAGAGAAATAACTACTTTTCCATAAGATTTTAATAACATTATTTTTCAAGGCATTTCAAATCTAGTAGCATATTCACATTCAATTCAATTCATTTATTGTTCATGCAAAACATACATTTTCATAACCAAGAGATTCGGTAGATTAACTGAACCTCCGAACAACAAACCCACTAGAAGGATCACAAAACAAATATTCTGATGCTAACATGAATTCCCAGAATTATCATAATATGAGTACCCAATCGTCGCCAGTGTTGTCATATCCAATCATCAAAAAGTGATAAATAGTTCATAATATTTAAAGTCCTTCATGAATTCATGTAGTTCAATGCACAAATATAATAATAAATTTGGGTCATGACGATTATGAATCAGTTCTGATTAATAGAAGATTGCTACATTATTCCGAGACTTAGCAATTTTTCTTTCTTGGGGGCTCGAGAACCAGCTTAGGTATCATGAATACTTTTTGCTCAACGTTGCAACACCGCAATTTGATATTGACAGTCAACGGCGATTATTGCTTTGTTTGGTATCTGTCACTATTTACGTTTTGATTTATCGATATTATTCAACTTGTGTTCAGTTTTGTGTACTCAGAATTCATCAGAAACTCAGTTTATTTTCTGTTTTGGTGATTTGATATATAATGGTGAGACGTTGTGAGGTGTGTTAAAGACAATTTGAACCGGCGATCAGAACACGTCATTTCATAGGTGAGTTACCATTGTCGTATCATTCGAGATTTTGAAGCATTTTCCCAAATGGAATGGATAAAAATGAATTTAAATTGAATTGATTAGATTATATTGATTATACCCATAGGTCAGCTGCGACAGTGTCTTGTGGTGAAATATGTATCACTGATGAATGCTTCCTTATTTGTAGTCAAAATATGCGAAGCTGCTGAAAAATCACTGAGAATAATGATGGACTCAATTAATATGTTTGATAAAAATAAGGATATTTCTATACTTCTTGTACACACAACAATGAGAAATTTACCGTTGACTGTTTTTGGAACTAGTCAAACTAATTTGGAGAAATATTCCACTGTAAGACTCCATCATGAGACAAATAAATTGAAAGATTCAACGGAAGTTAGAGTAAGAAGTATGTTAACAAAAACAATCCTATTCAAAAATCAATAAATTATTTGTGTGATTATCCATGGTTATTTTTCATTTCAGTCCTGTTTTGAATAAGAAACACTGCTATTTGCTACATCCTCACATGAGTCATGATTTTATTGTTTATATAACATTCCGTCATAATACTTGTCAACACATATTCATTATCGATTTTCATCTATCTACCTGAAATGAAATAATCAGACATCATTTTTTTGCGTCAAAATATATGAATTCTGCTAAAGATTGAACCTCCTTCATTTTTGACGATATCGTGAAATGATATAAAAAAGTTTCATCTTCAGATTTGAAAATTACATTCAAATATGCAATCATATCTATTTGCCTTGAAAACGAGTTTTTCACTTTTTTGAAAATTATTTCCACTAGTGGGTACTGAACTTTGAAATCGTAAATATACTTACATGCACTGTCACTGATCGCCAAAGATATAAATGTTCATTATTGAAATTGAACGTTATTTATGATAAAGTATAAGTAGACAACTGTATACTGAATAGTAAGTATATTGTCTCATATGGCGTTGAGAATTGAACTTTTCTTGTGACGTGGTCATAATAAGTTTATTGATAACAAGCAAGTTACAAAAATCACCATAGGATTGTATGTATTCGAATTTTTCGTAACAATGTGAAGGAAGTATAGGGATGTTCATTTTCCCACCAAGAAATGCTGAAAAGTACCACTGAAATTGTTACGGATTTTCAATTTGGTTTCATCATGAATTAATAATAAATTCGACCTCCTCTGACAACACGGCACTGGTGCTGGGAGAATCAGCTGCTGCTATCCTTGTTTTGACAAAGATAGATACTATAGATGTTGCTTCCAAACAAACTGTATTGCCAGGGCTGTGGATTACTTATCTAGTCTGTTCAATGATCGAAGAACTGAACAGTATTCGAAAGTATTTGGACCTTGACCTAACCGACACAAATTTATACCACCATAATAGGAAAACAATGCTACAAAACGAGACGTGAATTTCTAATAGTCTAATATATTTTTTTGAATTTTAAGCGTTGAGAATTTGAATTTGAGCAACACATTAGAGCTGATCTTTTATATATCGCATAAATCGGGCAATAAATGAAGTTTTAAATGGTCAACCCTGCATTAGGTTTTTTGGAAGATCGGTAACATGAGCGATGGATATATCATGACTGACCAATTGTTACGGTGTAGTGAACAATGTGATCCACGTGAGGACTGAGGAGTTTTTCAGACTACTACGAACTCCAGCAAAACTTTCACGAATGACCACACCACGTACTCGGAGGGCTGTCGAGAACTTTCGGATTCAGTTTGCTGGAAAGTTTCCAGAATCTTTCGGGGATCCGAAATAGAGTGTTAACGAGAGTGATAAAAGGTCGGAAGGGAGAGTAGGGAGGAGCTTTCGTACTCTTGATGAGATCCGTACACTTGACATCCAAATTACAAGATACAGAAGAAACTAGTTTCGGAAGACTGTACTTTCTCTACGACTTCCACATAGATTCGATCGAAATAATTAAAAAAGTCTCGTATCTCAGTATTCAATGAATCACCAAGGTGGAATTTCTAGTCACAGATATCTAATGTGCATTCAACTCAACATCCTATATGACATGGAAAGGATAAAAAGAAATAACATATATCAGCGAATTGAACTAAAGAAATGTAATAATCAGACAAGTCGTAGAAATGACAAAAAAAACAGAAAAACAAACCGCATCAGAATTCGAACCTGGGTCCAACCATTCACGACTTGGCGATCTTCTCTAACAGCCAAATTTATGAAATTTATTGTACATGCAAGCATCAAGTAAAATGTTGTCTTATTAAAACGATTGGTATCCCGCCTGGTGATGTACTGTTCATTCGCTTCATCTAGTTTATGTAGGCCTGCATACGTTTTTCGCAAGATTAACATTGTCAGAAGCTCCATTGATGAATGTAACTTTATTACTATTGGAAAAATTATTGCAGTGAACCATGACAGTTCAACCTGACTGATGATAAATACACTCACATTATTTGAAAACAGTCGTAGACGAATACAAACTAGTGGCTGATTGAACTTACCAGAGTGTAGATAGCAGCAGTAAAAGCAGCGTTACGCGGATTGAGAATTCGACAGCAACTCCCGTTGTTAAAATATCCATGTCTGTAGATTAGTTCAGACTTCATTTTTGACTATAACATGACGCTAATCTGTAACAAAAACAAAAATTTAACTCGATTCACAATGAAATTTCTGGATGATTGATTGAACATATTTTATTAAGAAACTTCTTGATAAAATAAACGTCCTGAATGAAGAGTCAAAGGACCAGTTGTGACACAACAAAGATATGTGAATACAACATGCTATTTTCGAAAATTCAATGTTTATTATAACCCGATGAATAACCTAACCTAACCCTATATTTGAAGATCATAGGTGTGCAACTGTTGCAGCAGTTTTCTATGATTAACATAGACAATGGGAAGATTTCCGACTTCATGAATTCATCTCCGCGTAGTGCATGAAGATTTATTGATGGGTGAACTACAAGATCGCACAGAGCAAATATGTAATTCCCCTTGTGCCATTCTAACACTCTCACCTATTATGGAATGGAATGTGGGCGTTTAGTTTGGCACATCCACTACTACCCTATGATGAAAATGATTCTTAATATGCTTTTTTTTTCAACTCGGTACACGTCCTTTTCTCCTTCGTTTTAATAGCTACGTTTTTGTAATTCGAAACATCAAGTATGCTCACTAGAGGGCACTTTTTGCCTTACTCAATTATTTTTTCAAGTTCCAGCATTTCCCTAGATATCGAAAACTTCTGAAACTTCCCGAAAATCTTGTGAATCCAGTGATACACCATAGGTGAACCCTCTAAAAATATTCCAAATGATCGAAATGGTGCAAAACTATCGTTATTTCGATTAAAAAAGTATCATGGTTATAAATAGGTGCCAAAAAATGAACGTTTCCTCACTCGAAACTTGATTTTTTTCCACGGTACCATAATGGTAATCTATTGTCATTCGAAAGTATCATCTTTGAAAAATCCAAACATACTGACTATTTTGTGTGATCAATACGAGCACAGGTTGTTCCATTGTTGGAAAAAATTTCGATAAGCATATTTTTTATTCCAGATTCCAGAAATAAATTCATAAAAAACAAATGTGGAAAGGGCGTACACCATGAGTTCATGTCATTCATTTAAACATTACAATGAGATTTCGATCATTTGCTGAACTAATTGATAAATAAAAGAAATCTGGAATAAATATCACTTTTTCCAAGACTATATTGAATTAGATCTTGCAACAGCGCTATCTTATCTATATCCAATATTAAAAAATTGAACCACATGTGTCCCTTGGATAAGATATGTAGACGTGCACTTTGTTTCACAAATAATATTTGCACTGGTTTCCCCTACGCCAAATATCAATAATTGGGTTATTTTGAAAATATTTATTTGATAATACATATAATATATTTCAATATTAATACTATGTATGCAGTTGAAATGAATATCATGAGAGTCTGCAGGAGAATTCCTCATTTCCTCAAAGAGTACCTACTGATGCTTCAGACAACCATTCTCATTCCTTCTCATTGTTTCGAAACAAGAAACTAAGCTGTGCCCATAATTCACAGAGCGGAAAGTTTGTCCAAGCCAAGGCCTAAGTATTTCTTATTACGGCAATACTGTACAGTAAACAATGAATGAACTCCTACAACAAAACATTCCAACCCCTTTCTGTCAAATAACCGGCACCCATAACGAGAGCCTGAATAAAAGCTGATAAAAGGGGAATTTCATCACAGGGCGAATTCCAAATTGCCATTGTTACCAGTCTAGCAATTATCTGAATTGCGGTGGCCCTACGTGTCGTGTCTGGCATTACGTATCGCAGAATTCGCGAGATGAACCATTATGCTGCCACGGTATATAGTACCGGATTATTTCCGGCTGAGTCTGGATTAATTGCTGTCTGCCGACAGGCAAATGCCGTTTCTGTGTAAGAGACGGAGCGTCGTTCGCACCTGTTTCGTCTCAGAGCAGAGTTGGCGCCTTTATGGTGGTGTCAGCAGTGGGACGACGACTTCGAAAGTGGGATTCCAACTAATCTTCAATTTAATGCTCATCACGGATGTGAGCTTTCGTTCAGAACTTCGAATGTTACTGCCTCATTTCGTAGATGGCTGCATAGACATTATATAAGAACAAAGTTATCATATACATCTAGAACGACAATAACAGGTAATGTGCGTACACAAAATTACACATTGAAGGAGTCATTCAAACTCTAAGTCTGGTACCGAAGACGGGAAAATGGAAAATTATTTTTCAGAATATACAAATGACACCACTCAAGGAACATTTTTTGATGGAAATTCAAAAAATTAGGCTTGCGACGCTAATATTCGTTGCGACAGTTCATGATTTTCTCATCACCTTTTGAAAGTTAAAGTTTTTTTTATACTTCACAGGAAGCGAATTCAATCATATTGCATTTGTTTTGGAAGTTATAAGCAAAAATATGTTGACAAAGCAGAGGAACTCTAGTTCAATGTCAATTCATGAAGAAGATCTGGCGGAATTTCTTCATTGCTACTACAAATTCTGATCGAAAAGATAACTGAAAACAAAAGTAAATGACAAAATAATGATGAATACGGGTACCTTATTTTGATTTGATATCTAATAATCAACAAATATAAACAAAATGTATTGGAAATGATGATAATCATATAAAAATTTCTTGATGCATTATCTGCTTACCTGCATTGTTTTTAGTCTTCCTCATTCGACTCACTAGTACCCTAGTAATCTTTAGTACAGACTTGAATTAGTAGGACTAGTAGTATAGTTTGGTATATAATATCAGAATCATGAAATGAATCTGCAGATGATATGAATATATCAGGATAATTCATCATAAATAACAAAGCTCACATCATATTCCGTGGAACAGAAAGTAACAAAACAACAATATTATCCAACTTTGATTCTTCACCCAACCTGTCAATTTTCAGAATCATGCTAAGTTCACTCTAAGTTGAGTTCACGCTGAGTTGAGATACTCCCTGTATATTAATGAAAGAAAGAAGCTTGTATGTTATGTCTTATTCATTATGTTTCAAAACATTTCAGAAATGTCGTTGAGTGATGGGTTGGAACCCATCTACGTACAAGAACACAAAAGAATCACAATCGCTCCCATCTATTTTGTGACCCAAACTAACAATTTTTGTTATATACTCGTATAGCAGCTTCCACTAATGTGCGCCCGTTGATCTATTGTTGGGAGAAAGAAACAAGGAACATTGAACATTGGATTTTATGGATAAAGTTTGTTAATTCTTCCAGAGGGCCGTGAAATTCCTCGTTGTCGTTTATCTCTAGTACGCTATTTGTTTTTTTCGGAATGCCGCGTCTGAACGTTTCAAAGCTCGACAAATAACATTCCAGGAAAAATAGCACAATCAACTCGAAACAATCAATTGATTCCATCGTTCATAGAATAGGATAGGCAAGCTCAAATCTGGGATTCATTCCTTTACAAACCGTCAATTGTATCAATCCATGAAAGAGCTTCAACGTAAGAAAAAACATTGGGTGGTTATGAAACAACGATGCAAGTGAAATAACTTCAACTGAAAATGTTCCGAAAATTATTATGAATGAAATCATCCGATATAGGGTAATTAGAATCGCGTTTTTCGATCGACTCAATGATTGGAAAATGGGAATGATAATGTGGAATCACTAGCAGACAAGATATCCAACTATAGATTTTAATTTCAATCAATGTATTAGAGTACGAAATTCATGATATTTTACAATTGTTAATGTAGATTCGTGGATTCGTGTTGTCAAACAACGACATTTATATCAACACACTGACCAAAACACAAATACCGTGGAGCACTTGCAGGAATGAGTAAGTTAGATGATGCGAGTCATGGGCGCCGCCATATTGGCGTTTGATAATTTTCACTGAGATATCCACATAGACCTCATCTCATTTCTGCTCTCCTGATATGTAATTCACGATTCCGTTCTCGATAGGGCTGTAACGCGACATGCGGAAAGATGGACGAAGAAATTTGAGGCGATGAATCGAAAGTTTCACTTCAAAGTGTGCCGGTGTCCTACAAAAAAAAATAATTCATATCGAATACTTCACGAAGAGCTATTTGTAACAGTACTGTCAGTTGGTTTCATTCCCGAACAACAACTTTGTCACTGACTGTCGCCAAGGAATTCTTCTGTTAGGTATCTAAGAGATAAATTCAAAAACAATGAAATTCTGGGACAGATCATTGGTATGCCCTTAATACGAATAATAATTATTATATTTTATATTATTATTTTTAGGAACAAGGAGAGAAAATCCCAGGAAATCTGAAAAAAATTTATAGAAACATCTAGAATTCATAGAGCAACAGTATTATTAATAATATCGCAAGGAAGCGATAGTTTCCGAATATCTCCGCAAGTAGTAGGTAAGTTTTCCACATTTCAATCAACTCTTGATCTCTTACGGCTCACGAGGCTGGGCAACCTGTCTAGTGACTCACATTTTTTCAGAATTCGTTGGAATAATATGAAAATATAATATCATAATGATAAATCTCATTCAGAAGAAAGAGTGTGTAGAATTTCTTATTATCTAATGATTTCGAATATTTTGAGGAAGTTAAATTTCGTTAATTTCTCGGGTGAACTCCATCTTATTATACGACTTCACGTGAAAGGAAATTAATTACTCCGCTCCAGATTTAATAATGGCTGTTTATTTTGAAGAAACTCTGATGGAATGTCACGTTTGTTCTATCGATTACATGTCAGAAGGCGTTTTCATCCTAACACACTTTATTGGGAACGGTCCCAGAAATAATATTTGCTGACGGTTTGCCCTTATACATAGTGGTTTCGAAAAAAACTCCTCTGCTCGCTATTTCTCCGAATAGAACGTGTTCTGGATACAAATTTTCGGCATTTTAACTATGCGATGCACAATATTGAATTTGGGAAGCGGTACAGAATAGTTGTTTCTTCAATATAGTCAGCTGAGTCTACCGGGAATCTTTCATTTCGGCAACAAAGTTGTCATCCTCAGTTGACATTGAAGAAGATATTTTTTTATGAAAGCCGTGAATTCTGAATTTTGTCTCAATTCATTCAGTATGGTTGAAGTAGGTGTGTTTTTGAAATGTCTCTATGTTTTTAGAGAAACGTGAACAACTGTTGCAAAAAAGATGTGGGATTCGATTAACTCATAATGAATATTGATGAATAAATCGATATTATTACATAATGAACACTCGTGACAATATTCGACCTAGACAAGTACCTTACCATATATAATTTTGTAACATAAAATAGAAGAAAAGTAACAGGATCCTAAAAAGCAAAGAAGGAACTTTGAAAACTATATATATTCTTCAATTGATAGAATTACATTACCCATATACGGAGAACTGAATAGTCGATGGTGACTAGTCTAAAACAAACAATAGACACCAAATAATGTTGGATATACAGGGTGTAATTTAGTTGATGACTGAAAATATAGGATATGACATATGCCCTTAACCTCTTATCTTTCAAGCTATAGGATTTTGAAATTTTGAGGAAAAATTGGTTTTCTTATCATAACTTCAATAATATTATAGATATTTCCATGAAATTTAGGATGCACTTACTGAGTATCATTAGGCATTTTTTGATGCAGGAGATTTTCCCAATATTTCTATTCTCTGTAAGAATATTGTACACCCATACTTTTTCCAGAAATGAATATCTCTTTCGAAATCCTCATTCATTCTGCAACAATTTGACCTTTTGAATTTTTTCCGTCACAGACGCACTATTTTCGCGTAAAAAAATAAAAACACCCTATAGCTAGAGGAGGTTTAGAACATATCCTATATTTTCATCTACCAAATAATTTACACCCTGCATATATCATATACGAAATTGATAATAGTGTATGTATAGATACTGTAATCCTCCCTACAAGTTATTTACTTCGTGATCTTTTCTTTGTTTATTCATTAGAATTCATATTTTAATTTATATTTTGTAAATATTCTGAATAAACTTATTATTATCATTATTACAAATATTATTGTTTTCTGTGAGCAAAGTAATATGAATTTGATATTGGAATTTTTCCTTTCTGGTTCGAGAATTCATTTTATCTCAGATTCAACTCACTGTGGTCGTATTATCCCGATCTCGTTGATCCTCATATGAAAATGATTAGTCTTTCTGAGTTCACGATTGAGATGTGATTAATCAGTTTGACAATTATTCGACAAATATTCTTTTACTCTTGACGAAATGCCAAGGAGAATAACCGGGTATAATTATACTTCCAACAATGAATTTGGTTACCGAATACATTCTAAATTGTAACGTTTCAGTTATATTCGTGCAGCAATATCGACTAAGATCGTCTTTTATTTCTGCATTTTTCACTCTGAGACTGAAACTGACTAAATGCAATTTCAAATGATCTCTTAGATTCGCCCAAAAAAGATTCACGGATGAATGAATATTTCTACATATATTTATATGTCTGATTAGTATCAACAATTAGTTATTTAGTATTTATATTATTGAATATCGACGTAGACTAATCAAAATAAACAAGATTTTCTCATTCGCTAATATCTTTTTGACGTACCCTCTTATTCAACCCATCAGCCTAATCAGTTTGCATCTTCCATTACAAATCGGATTCGGATCCGATCTACTGGATATAATCCTCGTAGCAGCATTCAGTAACCTATTTCAATACCTACATGAATAATATTGGCGGCCAACTCGGAATTTCCAAAGATTCACCAAATGATTCGGAAAATTCGAGTCGATTGAGGCATGAAATGGAATTTGGTGCAGGCTGTATGAAGATGTTATTTGCATAAGTGGAGCGTACGGGAGGATTTTAAGAAAAAATTTATGGAAATAACATGGTAACAGGATATATGTTGAAGCAGGAGGAATCGGAAGCATAAATCCTCTATCTTCTATTGATCAATCTCTGTTTATGTTATTGAAATGCACAATATCGCAAAATAACCGCGTATACACTGAGAGTCTGGAATGGTTCAGATGAAACAAGTGCAATTCGTGGAACATCGTGTGGGCCAGCGGTGGAATGTTGATAAAGGAAGAAGGTATATATTAGATTTTTTGGAATTTTGAAGCTTGCCAGTATCAGGAATGACTTCACTAGGCAGAGAATTTCAGAACTTTGTCTTTCTATGTCAATGATTGATGATTGGTAGATAGTTCGACAGGTCTAACAATATATAGGTAACACTGAGCTCATTTAGTTTGTCTACATGGAATCGCTCGTAAAGGAATGATAGACGAGATGCGCGATAAACGAGAGAATTCGAAAGATAATAAACTCGATCTAATAGAGAATATCGTTGCCCAAACCCATACCGAAAAAAAACTCCTCAAAGTTCTCGGTCTAAAATCTGTCTGCGTACCCTCTAGAGGTACCGTTTGTAATTCATCGACATATCTTAAACAACTACCTTCGTGGTGAATCAATTACTGAACAGCCTTCTGTAAAGTATCACAGTATTTCTTCTTCTATGAACTTATTTTCACTAGTTTAGTTTCATTCAATATCCAAGATAATTCTGTAGGTTTATTGTTCACGGAATTGTCCACGAAGACGAATGATAGTGCATACCAGCAACGCAAGTAGCGAAAAAAATTTTCTTCATTTCATAGTACTCACCCGATCTAACTTCATGGCATGAACCGTCTCTCTAAGGACTTCCTACGTTGTTTGAATAATTATTGGAAATCGCGATTTTCATCAGAAAACGAACAGATCTAGTGACGTCAAAATCCGTGTCATGACGTTTGCCATGCTCAGGCAGAGATGAGCTGCTAGAGTAATCAATCAAAAGTGATGAGGAAATTCCTCATTCATCACGACATACGTATCGACTATATTTGTATGTCATACTCATAGTTTCTGACGAAGATAACAATACTCTTATATGAACAATACTGGCAAGAATAAACATGAGAAGAAAATTCACTTAACCTCCGACCTATCAAATACCTAGGCAGGATGTCACCAGTTTGAACGGGTTTTTGGATATAGTTACGTAATTTGAATTCGAAAATGAAGCATGTGAATTAACTTTCAGTACGAATGATGCCGTTACATGATGTTTTTATATGAGAACATCATAACAAAGGTGATTTCAGTTGGAAAGTCTATAGTTGTGAACAGAACAGAACAGAACATTCATTCAAGAATAAAATTCATTCATTATAACCAGTACCTATAACAATATTTTTTCATGATAATTACATATTCATGGAGAATTTCTAATAGCCAGAACTTTTTTCGATTTGTCAGAACATCAAACTATCAAATCGAAAGACAAACTAGTATTTTGTCTTTAGTTTATGATTGGTCAGAATTTGAAGGTGAGTGAAAACATTCGTGATAATTCAATCAGTTTCTATTTCATCAGCTAAGGCATACGTTGACATGGAAATAATCAAATTAAGTATTTGATCGTTTGTTAAATCTTTTATGCAACCGTCCCTTAGAGTCTCAAGTCTTAATGAGAATCATCGTAGGCGACTTCTTCAGACTTCGAAGTCAAGTTCCGACGGGAAAGCGAAAACAGCAAACGATACGAAAGGGTAATGACAGTGTGAATTCATTCGAAATTGAATTGAAGGAAGTAGTCCATTCTCGAAGTGGAGTTAGTAGATTAGAGTAGGAAAACTCAAAGTCATCTCCACAATATTTAATGCTGTGGTTGGATTAATTGAAAATGGTGAAAATGGTGAGACATGTTTCGGACATATATATGTCCATCTTCAGTCTTAACAATCGGCGTAAATATGATTAGAGATGAAAGTCAATACATTAAAGTTGAAATTTTGAAATTATATAATGAAATGGGATTCAAACCCATCTATACGAGAGCCCCATTAGGGGGGTTGGAAATTGAAAGCACTCTTCAAACCTTCCAACTGAAGAGTGCTTTCAATTTCCAACCCCCCTAATGGGGCTCTCGTATAGATGGGTTTGAATCCCATTTCATTATATAATTTCAAAATTTTAACTTTAATGTATTGACTTTCATCTCTAACCATATTTACGCCGATTGTTAAGACTGAAGATGGACATATATATGTCCGAAACATGTCTCACCATTTTCACCATTTACAATTAATCCAACCACAGCATTAAATATTGTGGAGATGACTTTGAGTTTACCTACTCATTCGAAATTGTATATTTTTTCAGCTCATCTCATGTGTCTGGAAGCTGTTATTTCACAATCGACTGATTCTATTCAAGAACATCAAGTTGGCTGTTACCCTTATTATAAAATTATACTGAAAATGAACTGATGTGTAACTTGTGTATTCATGCCTTTGGAAGAACATTATCATGGTCAAATGTCAAGAAAGAGACACAGGCAATTTTCACAATACTTTCAGATGTTTTTGAATTAGAAGGATTTAACAGTCAATTAAGAAACTAATAATACTCAACGATACATGCTCGAAGAGAGAATTTCAGGAAAATAATTCAAGCTGAAGAAGAACACAGAGTCACTTTTGAAATATAGAGTTGGTTAGCCACTTCTTTGATATGGAAAATCAAACAAATGGCTGTGAAAAAATGTATTTATATTCAGTGGAAACACTTATTATTGATTTCACTCAAAAAACTGTCTGGTTAGTATAGGCACAAACATATCATCTTGTTCTGCTAACAATGTTTTATCGTTACAATAATCAGAATGTTGTTATGGTTAGCATGAAAAATTGTCACAGTACCGAATACTAACTAGAACTTTTGTTAGGGGAGCTATGATTTTAGATACTCTGTTGATCAAGTCACAACAATGCATTATCAACTACTACAACAGTTGCTCATTGCTAAATTCTGTTTGCATCCTGAAGGGAATACGCTCGGGCTTCCTTGAGAAACATTTTGATGAAGTTGCTATCAAAGTGCCCCATAGTGTATTCGTAGTTTGCGAATGTTCGACTTTCCTAATTAATTTCGGGAACAGCAAGACGACATAGTTAAATAGAACATGAACTTGACGTCCCAAGTTTCAATACCAGGTCTTTGTCAATCTATACATGACCTTATTTTGAGAAGAAAATTCAGTGAAATAGACCAGTGAAGGCTTTGTGAGATAAAAGGTTTCGGAGTTGGAAAAGAGGCATAGATTTTTCACATCCTAGTATTCGTGGCCAACTCTATTCTGAAATGCAAGTTATAAAATTTCAGGAATTTGAAATAAGACACCTTGCGTGAGGGGAATTTTTCTGCGAAAGTAGTTTTCACATTTCATGAACTATCATAAACACAGCTACCTATTATTATATCAACCTGAATTTATAGTCCCAATGCGAGATTTGTTTATACAGGGTGCCTGTATGAATTCTTTCCTATAGCCCACTTTTTTCCTATGGCCCCTAATGGACGCCGCTGGAAATGACTCAAGTAATTAATATCATCCAATGAAAATTCAATATGAGGGACACTACTTAGGATTTCTCAAAGAATAGTGTTTTTTAAACATATTTAGCTTTCTCAGTTTATCAGGGGTGGACTAAGATTCATCTTCAATTTAACTTTAATTCTCAATTTTTGATAAGTGATGATAAAGGCCTAACAAAAAATAAATTTGGATGGCTTGAACCTCGAGGAAAAGAATGATGTACAAATCAATGTTCCATTTTTAATAATTAGGGTCATGAATTGAATTTTTTTCTCGAAAACAGATCATCGTTTCGACAATAAACAAGAGTACATTTTTTCAGTTCGAGGTTTGAGCTAACGAAATTTATATTTTCAGCAATATTTTATACAGGGTGTTCGAAGACCTATGAGAAAAAAATACATGAACTTGTCATCATGTTGTTTTAGGTTTCCCCTGAATCCGAGAGATTTCACACATTTTCCCGGACACCCTGTGTATTCATATATATTGTGTATAAGAATTAAAACAGTAGTGAATCAACTAACTGATAGTTCGAATTTCGAATACAAATGGTATTTCTTTAGCGACGGTCATATGCTGCCATTATCGCGGCTACTAAATTTCCCTATGAGCTGAAATTTTAATCTCTGCCAATAGCCAAAAGTCGCAGGGGTCTATATCAGATCTTTACGGAGACTGGCCAGGCTGTGTATCATTTTTTTGCCGAAAACCGTTGCCTTAGATTTGATATATGCGTGGTGAAGACTGAAAAATGCGGCATTTTCTTCACACCGCGCCACATGGTCTTGTCAGAACTCGAAAATATCGAGTCAGTGCGACTTCCAATCGTCGTTTGACCCACCTGAATAGATTGAAATAGATTCTGAAAAAATCGTCGTTTGACTTACCTAAATAGATTGGAATAGAAGATTTTGAATAGATTACGTGACGCGGTGTGAATAAAACAGCCACATTGTTAGGCAAGCGGATATTGGCTTCTCCACCACGATGATGCGACAGCGTATTCATCGAACCTTATGCATCACTTTTTGGCAAAAAACTGTGACACAACATCGCCTGCCTTCCTACAGTCCGGACATTATCTCGCTTTCACTGTTCACAAGCTGAAAAATCAGCTCATAGGACGCCGGTTCCAAAACAAAAATAGAACGTGCACTGAAGGATATTCCTAAAACTGATTACCAGAACTATCAGGATATTTGAGCAACGCTGCTAACGTGTTATTCAGTCGAATGAGGTACACTTTGAACGATATCATGAGCAGGATGACTAAGAATATTGCCCCACCTTTTAGGCGCACGTCGTAATGCTAGTGGTGGACAAATTGTTGATACCATGAAACGCCCTATATGTCATGATCAACGCACCTAGCGCTTCCTGGGATGATCTATTCACAATTCACAATCAAACAATCGATTAACAGTAGCAACATGTTATGCAATGTGTATTAACTATTCATATCCAATCAACGCCTCTCTCAACAATAACTTTCCGTCAAACCATTGAATCTGATGATAATCCACTGGAATCAGTTGTACAATATGGCTCGTTAGACCGTAATAGGATTAATAATATTCCAACCGAAATGGTCTCGGAGTTGTTTGAAGGCCAACGTGATGTAGATTAGTAACGGAGGTTTGGCAGTTTGGAGTTGCGGTTTCATCTTCATCTGACATTTCGATTGCTTCCCATAGTGGTTTAGTTTTCGCTCCCAGACTCAGCGTCAGCTGATGTTGACACTGAATATGACTGTCGTAGATAGATGAATGTCATTGATAAATCCGGCGGAAGTTTAGCCCTGCTCCACGATTTGTGGAAGTACAAATATGGAGAGTTGAATAACAACAATATCTGAGAATCAGCCAAACTAACTGCTGCATAGAGTTTGAAAACAGATTGGTAGGAAGATATATACCATATACCTGATGACGATATTCAGCTGAAGATTACAAGAATATGGTTGAAGAATAAAGCCAAAGGGTATATATATACAATGAAGTGTACTCGACGTATCTATGGATGAAGGAGTGGAAAACAACTAATGGCATTGGTGAATCAGACGGTGCGGTGCAATCAGGCAATCTGATTGGTTGAAAATTAAGTGTGCATATGTCACCAGTCATAATGATATAATAAATTTAAGTTCATGAATATTACATCAGTGTCTCATTGAAGATGGGCTCTGACGTAACACAACCATTGTGATAAAACCTAGTTTTTTTCCAATAGTAGGTATGAATATGATTTGCTGTAGTGTCATCATTATGAAGAATGCTGCTGATTTATTGAATAATCCAATAATTGTTCCTCCCTGGATGTTCGAACAACATCTATGTTGGATATATCTATATCCATTCCAGGTTAACTTTTCATGTTTGGAAGAGATACTGCTGCACTATCAAATTATATGATACTAAACTTCTATTGTTTAATTTCAACTCCTGTTCTTCTGCTTTGGAGTCATCATGTGACAATTATCAGATGATTTCCAGCAAGCTTCTTTATAAACGATTCTTTCTTACCAAGAAATGCAGTATTCGCTTTCACTATGTCTACCCCTATCTGCTGATCGATCCTGGGGAATGAAAAAAAATGGGAAAAATAAAATCATTCATTTTGTTTGTACAACCTTCATTTGGTAACAGTTTCCTTGATTTGCATTCGGTAGTTTTACGATCTTAATTCCAAAATTCTCATCGGATTTATCTCTTTGAGTTCAATAGTTTTTAGGTTAGGGTTACTACGATGCACAATATATCACCACAATTATTTTTTTAATCTCTAATAATGAGCGAAACACTACTATGAACGCTATTTAAATCCGAAAAATGATTAATCATAGCTCTCATGTCTTTGCAGTTGTGAATTTCTAAGCTCTTACTCGTGCCTCATTCACTACCTTAGTATCGACCAATGATCGTTCAGCTGACACATAATAGCTTATCGGTTTAAGTCCGCACTTCTTTTTTTATCTTTTGTCTTTATGTGATGGAATGAGTATATGCGCTCTCCTCTGGATACCCGTTTATTAGTTCATCAAAATGTAGTGTTTTTCTATTCTGTGTATGTAATAATATAACCGAAACTTCAACCTGGCTAGGTACCAGTGACAAAACACATGGATTGTTGTTATGAAATTATCCCAAATTGTTATGAAAAATGCAAGTTAAGTTTTTATTTCCGAAAAACAGCTTTTTAAAAAGATTATAAAAGATTATTTTATTTCGAACAGACACGTTTTTACATCAAATTATAAAGTCATACTGTTGCCTTCACGGCCATGTGGAATGAGGTAAACTCTGTTGAATCGGCATTCACACGGCGGCGTCCTATATCGCTGACTCGATGGAATCGGGCTGTCTTCAAGATGTAACTTGCATTACTCGTATGCATGAAATTGGATTTTGTTATTGCCGAATATGATATCAAACAAGTGAACAAGAATAGAGTATTACGTAACAAGAGTTGTAAATCGCATATTACCCACGAAATGGAGACACAAATAATTACGATTTCTACAGGATATTTCATGTTTTTCTTTGTTCACTCCTGTAAACCGTTAGGAAATGATAGTTTCCTGCAATGCACCCACTTGAATCAATAGATCATAAATTTTTCTGACAAATCGAGAATGAGAATGGTATGATATGGTTGACTTACGGTATAGCTGATGATAGTTATATTAACCTCACTATCAGATAAGTATCATGTCAAAAAAAGTAGCCATAAAAAATTGGACAAGAAAGTGCCAAAGGGTGCAAGCAGAAATTAGAACGATCTCTTTCCATCAAGAAACACGCTAGCTTATCGATAAGCATATCGCCAAAAAAAGTCTGAAGCGCATATCAGTATTGGTCTGAATGCCATGAATTCAGTAAAAAATAGCCCAACTGTACTCAATGAATGCAACCTTTTCATAGACCAGTCAGTATAGGTAAGTCATTGTTTTTATGCATATGGGACATCAATATATGGTGGTTTAGAATTACTAATAGCGCCGCCCAATTGATTGAGTATTCGTGATGAAATCTCAATTTCAACTGTGTTAATGAACGTCAGGTTATCTCCAGTATCCATGATTCGTTCTGAAAGGTAGCGTGATTTATTTCCGCAGCAACAACTAACATGTAATGAAAGTGGAACGGTTCTAACTCAGCGTTTACGAATTATATCAAGCCCTAGAAATCGCTTTCCCTGGGCGGAAGGAGAGTAAACACCGCATGCTGCTGACAGTTATTCCGTTTGCCAGGAAATAACCGAACGTGTGTACGAAGTTTAATGCCATGATTCTATATGTTGAACGATATGGGCAACAAGAAATTCTCATAAATTGGTACATCTCGAAGATCGGTGATTTACTCAAGAATACAGAGAATCAAATTGAACAATGCATCATTGTTTCAATATTTAACTTAATTATTCAAATTTCATATTCTTATGATGATTATGATCGAGACTGCGACACTGAATATTTTGCACAAATGCTCCTATTGAAATGTATACAGTTCTGTTGTAACTTGTTAGGATTATGACGGAGACTGGGACTACAACTATCATAACGACAATGATCCATAAATTGGGTCTCACTGAAATAATAATAGAAATTCAATTCATTGAACTTAGAATACCTGATAATACAATTATAGCCTATGACTACAGGCATTGACCTAACTATACAGTGAGTGAAATCTAAACAGAATGAATTCGTTATTTCGGTTACTGTACATATGTATGAAACATCCCGAAAGACGTCAAATTCAAATTATAAATTGACATTCTTCAACGTCGGATCACCCTGAATTCATTTATCATCAAAATACCAACAAATAACAATGAAGAAAATCTCCTTCTATAAGGAAACCAACCCCAATCGAATAATTCAAGGTTTCATATAGTCGAAATTGATAGTTATGATTAGGCCTGCAAACGTTGTTTTCGATATAAAATTCAAGATGTGTCAAAAACGGCTAGACTTAGGTATAGAACATCATAAGTGAAATTTTCCTATAATATGAAAATGGAATAATATATAGGGTATCCCTTTTAAAATAAGCAAGTTGATGTCAACTTCCGGTACAACCGAAAATGGCATCATCTTGAAGATATATTAGCTGAATTGCCCCCATCAACAGTTGTATGCCACCAAATTTTCAAATTCGCCCTACTTATAGTTTTCCATTTATTGTTCGATTCAGTTCCCAAAGAAACACCCTGTGTAGGATTTCTTGTCCCTTCCATAATTCCCCTTTCTTCCCGAGACACCCTGTTATCCATGAGTGATTAAATCATTGTTTGTATGTCGAGTTCACTGTTTCCCAGTGAAAATATGGATGCTGCTGTGTAATTTACTAGTCGGAACAGGAAGTAATAATTATTTCACAGCCCACAGCAAGAACCAGTTATCGCGACGGTATCATATTTCATATCAAAGGGACATCTCGAATTGTACATATGCAGGAAAATTGCCCGAAACGACCATGAAAATGATAATGTAGGCACGAGAGTTAGGTACAGGCAAATTGGAATGCCAGCAGACAATTTTTCATCGAGATAATTCTGGAACCCCTATTCTGTTCTGAATATATATGTGAATAGATTCGAAGATATTTCCAAAAATAACAATATTTATGTCTATCCGTGACTCTATTGAGATCGGAAGTTTCTTCTGGTAACAACATGCTTGGATTCGCCCACTGCATAAAAAAACAAATATTTATTTCCTCTACTAATTTACTTCTGCTCGATAACATGAAGTTTATAATCTCGCTGTATGTTCATTGTCCTTCAATTGAATAAATAACAATACACTTATAACATGAAGTAATGATACTGCAAAAATCTTGGCTGTTATATGACAGCTGACTCGAGATTCCGTTACACGTACTCAGTTCCATACTATAACCATACATACATACCAAATATTTTATTCAAACGAGAAAGTGGTACACAATTTCAAGACACAGTCGGTATTTTTCTGATATATATCTTTGTTATCATTCTCCTTGGGTTACACCAGACAATCTATTTAATGATATTTTTTTGAGTTTATTTTCATTCATCACGAGTTCTATTAGAAATTCATATATTTTTCAGCTCCTTGTATATTCCCTCATTCTCATTTTGAGATAAAAGCAGTTATGAGAGTTGATACTTAGTAATGCGTAACCCGGTACGATTTCATAGTTAGGATTAACCAAATCGTTCACCAAATTGTTCAAATAAAATTTAAAACTTTCATAATTATCGTTTCTGTCTGAAGGCAGTGGAAACTCCATAAACTGCGCCTGCTTTTTCAACAGAAATGAAATATTACAGGGGTGAAACTCAACTTTGTCTCACCCTGTACATTTCCAGTATCATCCATCATCGTGTAGGCTCCATCTTGGGTTTTTGTAACCAGTGTCGTCAATCAAATGAGCGAAAGAGAACTTTGTGTAGGTTATAAAAAACAAATGATGTTTCAAATTGTTGCTTCTTCGAAATCAAAAACCCGTTCTCCAATGAGTTAAAAAGTTCGATAATCATCATTCTTGGCCGAAGGCAAAGGCAACTCGCCTAACGCTTTCTTCCAGTCTGATTGAGATCCCAACTTTCAATTCATCAACTTTCCCGAGAAGTCGGTCTGAACAATAAGAGCTAAATGAAGAGTAAAATCGCATGTTCAAGTTCGACACCATACCACTTGTTCCAGTGAGCCGATAGAAAACTTCTCCAAGATTGGCTAATCTCTTTAGCGAACTCCATAAATTCATCACCACTCATTGGATCCTTGAAGCCAATTCATCCAGAGCGTGTTGAAAGTGTTTATTAGTAGAATGACTCATCAGAATTGAATAAGGAGTATGACTGGCATTTTCATCGTATAACGTCGATGAAAACCACGAAATAATATAATCCAGGAATACTGTCTGTAAGTTTTTCGTGGAGGTGGTACATTCATTTTCCAGCTTTTGAGGCAGATCAGAAAATCTGTCCTTACTACAAAGATATTGAAATAATTTTCAATAAGTTCTAATTTATTTTTTAGAAACGAGGAGAGAAAATCTCACAAAAAGCCGAAAAATAATTCAGGAAGTTTTTATTAGGGTTATATACTTACCTATTCTGTCGCAAATAAAAGATTTGAACCTACAAAAATGTACTGAAATCTTGTCACTTGTCACAGGCACTAACAATAATCATACGAATATGAAAAATTAAAAAAAAAAACTCTTTTTCGTGTTAATAATTCTGTATGCATGTCACATTCTCATCACTACTTTTTATCTTCTACAGGCTGGTTCTCAGAAACTTGCTGAAAAATTAACAGTTGCTGCTAAAATAAAATGACTAAATGAGAAAAATATATTCTATTGAAAACGTGAAGTAGACTCGAGAAATTTACTGGAACAGAACATAAAAATAAATTCTCTCGCAAACATAACGTTAACTCTGAGAATGTATTTTGTGTCAATAGCATTCAAATATTCAAACACCGATGCACTGATCGTCCAACTTACAGAAGAGAAGCATCTGCTTGTTTTATTTTGTGATTGTCAAACCAGTATCGGCTGGCTGACCCTAGTGCAATGAGCTACGCGAGCCTGATGATGTGGAAACCAGATGTAGTGTGTTCTGAATTAGTTCATAAATTTCGGTGCATCTTTGGTCGGCTGGCTGACTCGAACGTACACAATGCATGAAGTTCATCATATCTGATGTATTTAAAAAATATTGTCATAATACTAATACTGAATGAAATAGGTTTCGAAAAAGAAAATTGTTTCATCAAATAATTATCCAGCTTCTTTTTCCAAATGAACTGGTACAGACTGGCTGACCTGCCGTCATTGACGAGCCATTACTGGATTTAATGTATCAATATTCATAGAAAAAGGAACATGTACATTCATACCAAGTGACTCTGAATACTTTATTCGAAATGAACATTCTGCGGTGGGTCACAGATTATTGTTTTTTCTTTTATCCGTAACAGATAGGAATGAGACTGAGTTAGATTCCATAAGAATGGTTGCGATTCACAATGATGTAGTAGAAAATAAAGAAGATGAAGTAGATGAAGAAGTTGAGGAAGATGAAGATGATGACGAAGATGAAGAAGAAGAGGAAGATGAAGAGGATGAAGGAGATGAAGAAGATGAAGGAGATGAAGAAGATGAAGAAGATGAAGGTGATGAAGAAGATGAAGGAGATGAAGAAGATGAAGAAGATGAAGGAGATGAAAATGAAGAAGATAGAGGATATGAAGATGAAGAAAATGATAAAGAATTGGGAGGAGAATTATTTTCTGAGAGACGATTAGATGATAATCGTTCCAATTAGGATGGAAAAAAAACATCTTAAGAGTCGTAGAATCCGAATGAAGGTCATATTTCGAAAATCCCTTAAGCGAAATATCAGATTTCGTACCTACACTCTGTTTTTCCAGATTCCAACATATCATCCTGTCAAGGATGAGGAAGTTACCCTTCTATCCATTTGCAACCCAATATTCATAATAGTACGTGAATGCCCTTTTCCAGTTATCCAGACCCCAGACCCTTCGAATTAATGAAAAGCCGTTTATATGGGGCGTGATGCAAAACCAACGACCCATATCAAACGTAACGACTTCAACTTTGTGAATACAGAGTTATACTCAATGATAGGCCGACGAGCTCTGAAATAGGTGCATCCCAGAAAAGAGTTATGAATTGAGAGTAAGAGTACGGGAACTCGAGGAGACACTGAATCGAAATCAATTTCTTTTTCATATATATCACCAATCACAAAAATCGAATTCAAACACCTAGAATTTGCTAATATTGCCCAGTTCAAGTGGGCAACATGAATTCACGTAAACTCAGTACCATTCCGAAAAATAATTCAATAGAAACTCACGTAGTGTATGTCACTACGAGCTCACACCAGCTTTATATCAAGAATCACTCAATTTTGTTGCATATATTTAAAAAGACGCTCTTTTCGTTTGAAGTATTACGAAAATGCAGTGTTGCTACTTCCACTAAAAAGTAATAACAACTCAATATCAAAGTATTACAATCATTATTGACATCCTGAATTCCGAGCTCATATAGGATAGTCACCAATGACATCTTTGGAAATTTTTCATATCTTGTAGGACATAATTGTTACGTTTCACATTTACAAATAGATGCTTACCTAACAGACAAGTATAGATATAGATTCAAAATATCTATATTTCAATCACCCTGTATTGAAGTATCTCCTTAGTGTAGATATAAATTGAGTATAACCTAATCTTGAACCTAATTACAGTATCCCAGTACTCAATTATCATTTTTGAGGTGCTGGTAATAATGATGAGGTTCATTCACCAATACAAAATACATTGTAAGCACAGAAATTTAAATAAACATGACATTCACAGAAGCTGGATAGCATTTCAACTTGTGTGTGATAATTTTTCAGTATTTTGTGGGATTTTAAGAATTATTAAATTATTGAAAATTATTTCAATATATTTGTAATAAGGATATATTTTGTGATCTGCCCTAAAATGTCACTGCGCTTGAAATTAAACCCTTAGATACCTGAAAGAGAAATGCTCTATTTGTCAGTGACACCTTGTTTTTTTTTGTATGTCATAATTTCATTGATTAATTATTTTATATAACGTTATTGAGTAGAGCATGAAAAAACTAGCGATCATTTTGCAAAATCCATTTTTGTCAATTTTTTCTTGTGTGGTAGTTTCTTATTTCTCTGATATAGTCAGGCAATTGGATGGCGAACTTACCACTGGGGTGGCCAATAGTTTTATTTTGTCTACACGTGTCTTTATGTCCACGTGTTTATTACGATTCAGGAATTTGATGGGTATTCCGAGAATGATATACAGGGTGTGCCAATACGTGGGAATATGTGTGGCAATATGAGAGTTGCTACAATTTGCTAGACATCCACAACAATTTTTAGCTTGGGGGTTTCTAGAAAAAGAAATTGTTATTTATGCAAACAAATCATTATTTCTTTGATTTTTTTTTAAACAATTGAAGTACTTTCATTCTCCAGCTTTTTGTGGGATTTCCTCTCTTCGTTTCTAAAAGATAGAGTAGAAGTTATCAAAAATGATTTCAATATATTTGTAGTGAGGACAGATTTTGTGATCTGCCCCAAAATGTCACTGCGCTTGAAATTAAACCTTTAGATACCTAAAAGAGAAATTATCTATATGTCAGTAATCCTTGTTTTTTGAAAAATTTGGACGTACAAATATATTCAATAAGAATAAAACCTCTACTTATCTTGGTGGACGTTTCGGGAACGTATCTGCTCCCGTTCTCAACACAATTAAAATATTTTCCTCTTCGCAAAATTTTTTCAATATGTTGTCGGTTTTGACACTGAGAAGTGACAGTTCGGTAGACGGAGGAATTCTGGTTACAAGGTGTTTTCTTCAAATGATATTGAATTTTCCATTTTCATATTCAATTTTCAGGAGTGGGTGCCAAGTTCTATCAATATCAACTGAACAAGAAGCATTATTATTGTCTCCATTCAGGACGCAAGCAAGCAGACTCTCTGATTTTCCGTTTTTGGTTGTTGTAGAGTAGAGATTTCTTTACTCTACAACACTCTCTCTACTTCTTCTTCTACTTCTCTCTCTCTCTTGTAGAATAGATAATTTCTCTTTTAGGTATCTGAAGGTTTGATTTCACGCGCAGTGACATTTTGGAGCAGATCACAAAATCTGTCCTCACTACAAATATATTGAAATAATTTTTAATAACTTCTACTCTATTTTTCAGAAACGAGGAGAGAAAATCCCACAAAAAGCAGGAAAATGAATGTACCACCTCCTCGAAAAACTTACAGACAGTAATTGAAGTACCTATTGAAAATATCTACGTCTAAAAGTTTAACATGTGATAATTCTAGCTATTGTTGAATTTCTTGGTGACTTGATCGCTACGCTCGCACGTCAATGTATCTCGATCATTATACGCCTTCATTGATATACTAGTTGGTTGAATCACTATACCTCTTCATTATGTCATCACTTTGAAAAATAAAGAGAATAGATCTGCCTTGTACTGACTGAGATTCAGAATGAACACGCCTCCTGTAGCTGCATCAGAGTTGCTAGTAACAAAGTTACTTGGTAATTCAGTCTTTCTTTCAAGATTTTCGGAGTGGAAATCGCAGAGCTGAAAGCCTAGCATCAAGAACGTGGAGTTAAATTGATGTTGAACGCTAAATGTGTTGAGCTCGTCGGTCTCGTCTATAGACTTTCACGAGGAAATGCAGAGTCTTCTCATATTGAATAATGGTGAAATTCCTGCCCGATACTAAAATATAGTTGCCACAGAACTAAGAAGTTTCTCAACCAACATCATGTTCATGGCGTAACTCATTTTTTCTTTCAATTTCAGAGTATTTTATTCAAAAACTGGACTGCATTCAATGCATTCTGAAAACACCTTCAATCGACCAGGAACTATATATTTTCTAGATAATTTCCTTCCAGAAAATATCGTTTTACCAGTTTGAAGAGTGGGCAAAGTTCTTGCCGATCTCTCGTTTCTCCTTCTTCAATCCCTTCATTTGAAATAATGTTGCAAAACAGCTGAAACAGCATGTTTTGTTTTCGTTAACATGGAAACGAGGTTGTGCATGAGCGTCATCAAAAGGGGAACGATGTAGAGAACAATGGCGAAGCCACTGATGGTGTTTTGTTTCGCTATGATGGTACAAAAGTTATGAAACTCCCTAGGAGATATCGATATTCTTGCAGATTTCTGTACAATCAGTTGTTGTTTCGAGATCGTAATTATGTAGTTCAATCATCAACTAGGAAGGAGCCAAAAAAAAAAATATTTTTTTCATCTGTTGACAACACGAAAGGGAAACCTATAATGTTCGAGAAACATCGTGTTAGCCAGCGGTAGAATTTTGGCAGGGAAAGAAGGTGTTGGGATTCTTATCGATAGTTTGGACGATGTAAGCATCAGGAAAGACTTCACTAGGCAAAGAATGATGATGAACCAATGAATCAATGTTTTAATAAGTATGACTGGACAATCATCAAAGATGCTGATCTCGATTTTCATGGCACCATCTCACAGTTCACACACGATATAATGAATGAAATGTTATCGCCCGAAATTATGAGGTGAGGTGTGAGGGCACTATCTACTTACTATAAATCCTTTCTATGCGAGGGTCACCTGACCGAATCCTTTTCGCCCATGATATCAATTTAGGCAAAACTTTACCTCTGGACTTGGATGTCGGCTGTTCTCCAATAATTTGCCCTCCACGGTGGTTAATTTTTTTTATGGATTATGGATTGAGGACTAGGGATTTCAGTAGCAGTTGTTGATTAGACACAAGTAAGAATAATTTTTTACATCACTTTCGTCTAGTCACTTTCATTTCAATTTTTATTGTATTGGATTGGATTCTCCATTGCAATTTCAGGAAATCGAAGAGAATTTTCAGATTTGGATTATTACTACTTATTTTCATTCTTCAATGCCAATTCAATTTCATTATTTATTTGTTCATCTATTTATTCACAAACTTAAGGTTGCTCACAGAACAGACATCCAAAAATAGTATCCGCAATGAAACAGTAAAGCTGAGTTACAATAGTGAATTTAGCTCATAAGTAGAATAAGAAAAGTGAAATGAATGATATGTACTAATATCCTAAGTTCAAAAAGAGTTTTTTCAAAAAATTTTCGAGGACTTTCATTTACTGATATACTGATATTACTGAATTGTCAGCCAAACGTCAGATTGATGCCATTTTCTGTTGGAACATTATTCTTATTCTTTCATTCACAGAATGAGTGATAGATCTTTCATACTAATTTGGGCAACTTAATATTGGGTATTATACCATCATACCATCTGAAGCAGTAGAATAACATCTTGACAAGATTAACCTAATCAATCATTTTATTTGATTGAAGAAAAAGTTTGATAGTACGCCTATGGTAGATACCGGCAGAACATCTGCATAATTATTCGAAGAAATCAAAGGAATCGGCGAAGAATCCATCAAATTATTCATTTCCAGCAAAAAAAGAAATTCATTCCGTACTTTTGCGATATTCTCTTTTCCCACTCCATATCGCATTAAGGTTTTCGATATTCATTTCACTTCGTATAGATTAACGAACTGTTTGATATTTGCATTCGTTGGATTTCCAGTAGAATCCTGGGAGTGCACACTGAATAATGATGATCAAATATCACGGTACCAGATTTGGAATTGATATCGATTGTATTACCAATTTCCAATAAAAATAGGATATAAATAGTATAATGTGTAATTCCATTGATTTTTGCATATTTCTCATGCGATACCTATGAATTTAAATGTTACATTTCAATGCTGAAGTTACCTGAGGTTACCTACAGATGATAATTATTCAGTGAGTTGTTCTCATGCCCAGTCTGAATTTCAAAAATAATAAAATGAGATGAAAACTACCATATAGGTGATTCATCATCATCTTGTGAATTCGATGACTGATCCAATCTCTAGTTCACGAACAGAAATAATCATTACAAAATCCATCATATTATGCAGTGTTTTGGTGTGAAGCCACAATGGCTCTTCAAGATATCTACAAAATCGATACTTGAACAGGTTCGAACGGTTCCACTCTATGCAAGGAATGCCGTTTATACCCATCGAGCTAACAGAAGTCAGGGGTTTAGCTGTAATCCTGACATGTCTTATTTCTTTATGTGTGATCTTGATAGATGAATGAATTTTATCATTATATTATTTCTTATGGTCTGAACTGGACTTCCTCTTTTCCTCTTGGGAATGTATAGATGGGGTTAAAACATCACCAGTACTTCATATAACTTTTTTTCCTAAAATCCTTCGTTACGAAGTTCCGGCCCTCGAAGTTACAACATGAAAAATGTTCTTCTTTGAAAACTTCCAAACTGAATATTCAAAATAATCCAAATTCTGGTGATTGTCTGAACGAATGAATTCCTTCGATGAGCTTTCATGCAGGAGTCAGTTGTTTTGCTACAAAGTCAGGGACGGTCTGCCCCTGATGGTCCACACCCCAAAACTTCGAAATGACAGATATTTTTAAGAATATTTTCTAACGAAAAGAAGTGCTTGCTTGGAGAATCCATTGGAGTAACGATTTTGTATAAAAAATGCACTTCTGTTCGACGACATTATTATTATTGAGTCCAAAATGATAATCTGAAATAATTTTGCCATCAAAATATCATATCATTTCTAAATGTATAAAATTCTCATTATCATTAACAAAAATAACATAGTCATAAAAACTGTGTTAATATCTGGATTACATGTCAAAACATCTGTTATTTATATGATCATGGCTAAAACATACAGTGGAAAGGGACAGACATGTTCGAACTGATTTTTCTATGGTACTAAAATATCCAAACACTGTCCTTGCCTTGTATGGGAACGCATTTCATACCGGCATTTGACAATGAACCATCCAAATAAAGATATAACTCTCCTCACATTCCAACACATCATCAATTCTGATTAGGTAATTTTCATAATATGCCGGAGTCGCAAAACTCCGCTAGACATTTTCTTTCCATAAATTCATCCCGCATAAAGCTCCTCATTTGAGACTCATGAAAATGTATGACCTGGTAAGTGAAATTTCCGTTTAAAGACGCACTTTGCGTCAGTAGCTAATAGGGTGAATAGGCTAATAGTTTGGGAGCTTAATCAACAAGTTTGCCAATGAAATACGATCGCTATATCAGAAAGATTACAGAATCTAATAAAATAAGAATGGATTGCCGTGCGTTAGTCTGGACAGAAATCGAAAATGGCTGGACCGATTTGAATATTTCTTATTTTGTTTTGTTCGCCCTGTTACAGGTGTGGTACAGGAATAGTCGGAAAATCGAAAAAATCGATGTGTGTAATTTTGCTTGTGAATTTATACAAAGGAGTTACGGGGGAGGCGACGGGCTTTTGGTCCTCACCGTATATTAAGTTCAACAGATATTTCCGAATTTATTCCTTCTACGGCAGCAACGTGCCGAGTATCAACTAGTGACATCAAGTTTCAATTCACCTTGGCTTTTTTAAACAACTAATGAGTCTCATAATTGATTCCCCATCAATATTTGTCCAAAGCCAAAGCTTCAATCACGAATAGTGGCCTCTACAGCAATGTATTTTGAAAGGGTGTCAACCTAAATTTCGATTTCAGGGAATTGTATCAATTCTTAATGAGGAGCAGTAGTGAATCCGCACTAGTTCACAAAGTTACTTGCCTTTTGCACTGTTGATTATAAAATTGTTAAATGACAAGTAACCGTGGAAATTTGATTGGACAATTTCTGGAATTAATTCGCAGGTGTCAGTTTCAAATCTGAATATTCTGTAGAAACACATGGAATCAATTCGATCGTAGAGAGAATATTGTGTGTGGCGCAAATTCAGTGGACTGTCAGTATGGTGGGTTTTGGAGCTTGTTATCATTTGATTCGAATCAGGAAATTATCATCTATCATGAAAGTCTGAGCAATAGTAAATCGAGACTGTGGTTTGCTATCTTGAAAATCTTTGTTGATATGGCGATTAATGGAGTTGAGAGTTGGCTAGCCAGCGTGAACCAAAACGATCGAAATCACGAACCGAATTACCGCATGTCTTTCTTGAATCTGCTCGGGAACCTACCAGCTTCCTTCTTCGAAGTGTCTGTGGGAGTTTTCAATTCATCTATACGAGGGGCGATCGATATTATCAGAAACCACAGCAATTACGCTCGTTTTTTAATTATTTTAAATCAACAAAATAATCAGACAAGCACAAATTAATAGGTGAAGACGTAACAGTGTGCAGCACGTGCAAAAAGTATCAGTTATTTAGTGAAGTATTAGTTATTTTCGAATAAAAATACACTTTTTGCACTATTTACACGAATATTCATATGCAAATATTTGATTCATGCTTTGTATTAAACACATAGCTGTATGGAAATGAGGCGAAGATTGGAACTTGCACTATATATGTGAATGAATGATATTATTAAAAAAATCACCTCATTCATGGGAGCAGTATAAAATATCACGAACATTCACATTTCTTCAATCAGAGAGCATATATCATCCTGTTCAAATGAATATAACAGCTCACATGATCTTGTGCAACTTTTGTATTCAGAAGGAAAACAATACCTGCAATGGAAAAGTTGATTCCGAGCTTTATCCAAATATGCAAAAGTTGTGCCTATTTCCGGTATACAATGAAAACTATCAGAAGTTTCGGAATAATATGATTGGGAAAATTGACAGGATCATGAATGGTAAGACCAGGATATTTCGGTACCTTCTGAATGTGATGTTTGCTGAATGAATTGAAACGTGTTTCTATACCAAGTTGAAGGATTTGTATGATCCATATAAATAGTGGAGTGAAAACGCTCCACTGAGCGTACTTTTTCGCCGATATGCTGATAGACTGTATTGCTTCTATACAGGGTGTCCCGAAAAGATACCGACAATCTTTAAGAGGTGATAGGGGATATCAATACAAGCGTTTGTTTACATAAACATATGTCCGCAAATGCGCAGTTTGGAGAAAGAAACTATTTGAATCATACGCAAATAATTAAACAAATTTCAAGAATATTTCCTTGCAACAGACACAAGTATCATACACATCAAAAAATGATATCGATATATATCGATATCCTACATAACAAATAAGCAAATGAAACGAGCTCCATAGTCACGAAATCGTGTGAATTTATTGATTCCTATGTTCACACTGGTTTGACCCGAAACGTCTCACTTTTCCGAGTCAAATATTATTGCGATATTTAAAAACTATCGATAATCTAAGACCGCAAAAAAGTGATACTATTTAGTGAAAAACAAATTCCATGGGGATTCGTCTAAACGAATCCCCAATCCACCACTCATTATATTATCAAAGTGTTCTGTGGAATATAAAACAGTAACCCATTATCGAAGAATTGCCTTGACTAACGCCGCCATATAAACACCATTGTCTCCATAAAGTGGTTGTTATGGATAATAATTCATTGGCATTATGGTAGTTTATGGCCCATTTGGGATATACATATACTCCGCAGTTCCAAATTACTTATAGCTTGGTGACTTCCTGATATTCCCAGGCATTTCCTGCGTTTCTCGTTTCCATATTTTCTCAGTTAGATGAGTTGATCTGGAAAGCTAACCCGATGGTGTCAACAGATTGTAAAACTGATACGGTGGTATGCACAAATAGGCTGTCATCCAAGTTTAAAGAGTTAAAAAATGAGTGTGATATACTTTTTCTTCTATTTCACATCATATTTCAACGAAAATTATGAAAAGCATAGCCGGAGTCAGTCGCAGAAATATTGGCAAGATGCTTGACAATACTGATGAAATACCTATATGAAAGTGCTTGCATGGTTATGAGAAATTGACAGTTTTGCAATACCAACATAAAGAAAATGGGGGATCTAAAGAAGAGCTGATATGCATAGTGACTTGATTAAAGACGAAGAATAGAAAATAGAAAAGGTTCTTTTACTTCCTAGTGGAAGAGGCAACACAAGATTAGCCAGCCTAAATCACCCGGTATAAACGGCTGCTTCATTTTATATATCCATACTAAATGGAAAAATCTTTTAATGATGTATACACGCGGCTTTTAATCGAGGATGAAATATTATGAGAGGACAAAAAGTGTATTAGTCGGGTAGCAGCTGTTTTGTATTCAGAGCGTTGATTCTCATCATGGCCAGAGTGGATGAATACACCAAAATTAGGGTGGGTATTAGTTTTTGTGTTCGCTGCAGAAACAAAAGTCGGGAAACGAGAGGAATCATAATACGGTTTTTTGTTTCAACACAGTGAACATTTTATTGATTGCCTCATCTTTTCCTTATATAGAGTTATGAATATATAATGGGGTCAAAGATATGATTTAAGAGCAAAATCATTAACAGAATTTTTCGCAATAATGGCATTTCATAATACTAATAGTTGGTTTCTGAAATGAGATTACTTTGATAACTGAGATTACTCAATACTTTCCTATGATAGTCATCTGAGAATCAATGAATCGTGAGTTCCCAGTTCACTTCAAAGAAGACATAACATTAAATCATCAAAGTCACAATTATATGACTAGAGGTACATGAGTTTTTCATTTTTATCTTACTAGAAATTAACTGTGAGTTCATTATTTCATCAGGGCTCAGTTGATCACAATAATCTTCCTATGGAAATCCAGATACGTTCTATTATCAATCCATTCGAATTTAAATTGAAAACTTCCTTGATTGATCTATATATATATATATATATATATATATATATATATATATATATATATATATAGTCTATATATATATATATATATATCATAATATATTCGATGTGGACATATCAACTTATATGTCATGGAGCTTCACTTGTCATAAGGAAGCAATGCATGTTTTTCATTTTCTCTAAATCCTCTGTTCAATTTCCATTCTGAATTCAATTATTTTGTCTCTTTTTATTTTGTCAACTATGTAGTATCATTCCCAGTGAAAATCAGATATGGCAATGATATGACACTAATTGTGCATGAATAGCAGAATGAACTACAACGCCACAAGAAATCGGTGCCATTCGTGAATGAATCATTTGAACTTTTCTCATAATTCAGTGATGTAAAGAGCAAAAACTCATGGACCCTCACACGACCCCTCTTCATGTTCGAATGAAATCAACATGAATCAACTGTCATTGCAACAATTTGCATGTATAAAAGATGTTACTTTGCTTCATTCTAGCTACCTAAATTTGGCGCCAATATCGCCAATGGAATGAAAAATGAAGGAAGGGAGGCCAATTTCGTGCCCCCACTGTATAAATCTGATGCCTCTTGAGATCCCTACGTCAAGCAATGGAATCGAAATATGCTCCTGGCACATTGTTCGAACATAACGAATACCAACTCCCAGACCTGCTTATGTAGCGCTAGAGAAAGCATCTGAAAATTTAAGGAAAATTCTTGGTGTTTCACAAAGACCGAAAAGTTTATCAGCTTCTAACTTCTGTAAGCTCGCTCGAACCGATCCTTTCATTCACGTTTTTGCCTCGAAAACATCACTGGCTCACGACTCCCTGTTGCTGGGAAGAGGTTTTCCCTTTATTGGTGTCCGGAAGTTTGTTTGGCTGTTTTTGTGATGGAATTCATCCAGGAGTCATTACATAAACTGCAGTCATGTATTTTACGTGCTCCCTTCTATTTCCAGTCTTTCTAATCATAATTCCCATCATTTCTTATCGAATCACCAATATAGTAAGATGGATTATAAAAAGATCAGCTAACTTTTGGCCTCCGAGAAGGCACCAAAAGTGGCCAAAATGTTGCCAGAGTCATAGAGGATATCAAATTTTGAAAACAATAATCAATCACACCCTCAATCAATCAGCATCTGTGTTTTCGATCTATGTTGCTACTATTGATAACTATTGATAACTATAATAAGCAAACGAAATTTCCGAGAGTTATTGTATGATTCTTATTCCATTCACATATCATTCAAGGTCCTTTCATGATTCTATTCCATAATATTTTATCAAATGTATTTAATTTCATTTGCCTCCTGAACGAACGTGTTTGCTGAGCCCATGTTTGGAGGCAGGCAGAGGATATACTCTTATTCCTGACGCAGCACCAAGGATTTTTCTGGTGTCGGTTCGCCAATTCTTGATGAGAATCTATCAGTACTTATCTGAAATTAACTTTCCTCGACATTCTCTTGTTTACTCAATACACACCCAGTTTCCAGGCCGATACAGCTTCTCAGGAAAAAGGCAATTAATGGAAACTTTACTCGTTTGGGACAAACTAGGCCAAGGACTATAATGGTGGGCTCAAGATGAAAGCGATAATGAGTGAACACACACTCATACAGAGTGGTTCGAAGTGTGAACTAAACAACAACTACATCTATCAGCATATGATGTCAATCAATCGGACTGACAAATAAATAACTGACCCGCGCTACTCTCTTTCATCTAAAATGTTACAGGAGCATCTAGAATTTCTTGGAGCAGTATACAATCAGAGACAACTCAACCTTTAGTAACATAGCTTCATACCTATAAAAAATTAGACATTCGAATTTTGTATGCTACTATTTCAGGAATTTTAGGAAATCAGAGAAGGAAAATATCATCCAGGTTAATGTTGAAGAATTTCGAATTAAATCATATTCAGAAACAGATCACGTCACGTGATAGCTGAATTTGAATGAATGATTGGCTGTGGAATGTTATTATGGGGGATGAAAAGTGAGTTCTTTACGTCAAATTTTCGCGAAGCCCAAGTGGATGAGACCTAAAGAAACAGACGTAGACACGAGTTATGGAAGGGAATAAACGAGATTATTTACTGGCGGCTCCTACAAACTATTAGCACTACGATCACAGCGAATATTTACTTTGAGCAAATGGATCTCGTAGCAGCAATCCAAGTCTGCCCACTTGAGATAATGTCCGACCGCGCGTTTATCTAAGCTGTTTGTTAAATTCAACACTTCTGTTTTTTTTTTGTATTTTTCGACATTCATCTTCAAAATGAATGCTTTTTGATATACATATAGAAAAACACAAGAAACATTGACCGTTTGGGTTCACTTGATAGCTATAATAATAGTAAAGAACTTAATTATCAATACATTCACATTACATTACAGAATTGATTATAACTATAAAGAATAAAGAATAAGTTATATGAAAAATGTATCATGGAATTCGAAGACAAGAGCTTTTATATATACACATGAGAGCTGCTTGATGAATTCCAAGAAGAGGAAAAAAATATTTATTTTTCATGCAAAAACAATGTTTGTTTGATACTTCGAATAGTAAAAGAAGGACATACACCTATCGGGAAGTCCATCGAAGCTAGATAATCTTTTTGAATAGCATATTTTCCGACGGATTGGATATCCCATAATTGAATTAATATGGCAGAAGTCGTCTTTACTTCTGCAACATCATGAATATTCAGATCTCAATTCAGGCTACCACTCATTCCATTAGTTTTTAATAAGGCGGAAAGTTTGCGCGCCAGACGGGTTGTTTTCCCGAGGAATTTCATTAGGAAAAACTAATCCGTTGTAGCTCCCGCGAACTGTACCACCAATTCATTAAATAACGGTGGGGACCGAGAGGGGGTTCAAACGAGAACTTGTTCCAAACAACGACACATGTTTTCCTTTCCACTATCTCGTGTGGAACTTCAAACGCGAATTGGGTCTGAGAGAAAAAAAAAAGTACAGAGAAGAAGCTGCTTTGCTTTGAGATTCATTCGTGTGATTCGGGAGATTCATTCGGGTGATTTTCGACAGTTTTCATTGTGACTGAAAATGAGAGATCTATTTTTTTGACATAGCAGTGCTGATACACATTTTGGGATTCCAGTAATATAACACTAACTATACACAGGACTTTCTTGGATTCACTTCCAAGCATTTCGAAAATAAAATCAGACTCAGATATACACGATATACATCGGATTCATGATCAATACTTACAGGGAATGAAATTGTCCAGTCTCGAATATTTTCAACTAAATAGCCATCATCAGGAGATATTCCTGAAAAGTGTTTATGTTGTGTTTGAACTTATATTTGAAAATTATTGATATGTTCGTTATCCCAAACAAAATTATATCTCATCAAGAATCCATCACCTACTCACAAAGATTTACATTTGAAAATTCATTATGATCATTCCTGAAATAATTCATACTCGAAGGATCTCTCATATGGCCTCCTCTTTATAAACAAAAGAATTATTGAATCTATTAATTTTTTTCTTGATTTTCTAGTATTGTCGATCATCGTTTCTGAAAATGAAAAAATATATAATAATTTCAATATATTTGTAGTAAGGACAGATTGATGATTTGTCCCAAAATGCCACTGCCCTGCTTGGTATTTAACCTTCAGATAGAAATAAGAATTCTCTATTTGTCAGTGATACTTTGTTTTTCAAAAATTTGTAAACACAAATATATTTTTAATAAGAGAAAAATTTCAATTTATCTAAGTGGACGTTTCGGAAACGAATCTGCTTCCTTTTTCAACATGATGTATGTATTTATAATTATTATAATTTCCATTCTCATTTTTAAGAACGAGGAGAGGAAATTTCAGAAAATCTAGGAAAATTAATACACTACCATCTCGATCAATCTACAGACGGTATTCATGAATTGAATTTTTCATAAAACATAAAAATGAATATGAAAATGACACATTGCGATATTTATCTTGCAATTGGGTCCTAATTAACAGATTCATCTTAGATTCATTTGATAGAATACTCTTGCAATTAACCTGAAGGCAAGATGAATCAGTCAATTGAACTATCAATGCAAGATCTCTTTCAATTAGCTCAAATGCAAGATCCATCGGTCAACTATGCTCTAATTGCAAAATAAATCAACCAATCAATCAGTTCAATTCGCGTAATTGACCGAATAAAATTGACGAAAAAAATATTTTTATTACTTTGCGCGTTCAGGGCCAGTGTAGTCAGAATGAATGAATGGCTTGTAACACTGAATTAGAGAATACATGGTTTTCTATTTGTAGTTTATGTGATTTACCCTCAAACCTGAAGTTGTACTGAAATCATGACGTTTTTAACCGGGTTATAATATAGGCCATGAATTTATTTAGGAAAAATCTAAAAACCTGTACTCCAGATTCAATAACAGGGCCATGTTCCCCTTAATGAATCATCAAGCTCTTTTCACGTAACTTTGTTATTGTGAAAATGGTCAGTTTTGTATATAGAGTTTCCAAAATGATGTGGAAATAATAAAAACAATGCATTGTTTTCATTAACATATTACACTATCTATCATTAGTTATCGACCTTCAACTTCAACACAGGTTGTCATATACGAATTTTGACAGTTGATACAATTTCAAGTCCCGTGAAATGCTCAGACTATCAAGAGAGTTAAATAAATAAACTCACATTCCTAAAGCACCGACATTCATCGAAGTCATTGTATGCACTATGAAGAAAATATGTTGATCATTGTTCAAGAAATTCCAGTCGGATAATGAACCCTTCTTCGTAAATTATTATGCTCAATATAAAAGTTTTAATTATTCACCAGAGAAGTTAAGCTCTGGAGAAAATGTGTCCTCCTCCGAAGACTAAAAATGTGAGTTTCTGACTATGACCAGAAAGTGGGACACCGTAATGAAGCAATCAAAACTTCAGAAGTAGGTACATAATTCTCGCGGTTAAAAATGTTTTTTCATATAGAAGAAAAAACCTCAAAATTGCGGAAAAATTCACGTTCAATATTTGAAATTCGTCCTTTGTTTGTATAGGATATATTTTACAGAAAGTTGACATGTTTTCTTTTCAGAATCTGAATACATATAGGCAATTTTTTCGATGTGACCTTTTGCGCTAAAATTTCGAATACCCTTCATGAAAATTCAGACGTATGATGTTGCTGAAAAAAATCAAAATTTCATCCATCAATTATGGGAAATCAATACTGATTTTCCAGTTGAAATTTGAAAGTGTTTTCAAAAGAATGAGCATCCCCGAAAATGCCATCTTCTGTTCTATCATTTCGATGGTCATGACCTTTATTCCACACGGACAACCATCAGAATCAGCGTGAGAATCGATAATTCGATTGAGAAATTCTGTGGTTTCGGTGCGATTTAGCAGCACACGGTTACCGATCGAGCATGAAAATGGGATAGACGCCGTGTTCAAAACAAATGTTCTGGGATTTTCTATGTCCTTTGAGGTACCTTGAAGGCTCTTGCACAACATGCGAATAACAGAATTCACATAATATAAATGTCTCCCGTTGAAGAGTTTCATTCATCAAGTCTGAGTTGGAAAGATCGGTATCCAAAGTACGGTTGTGAAAAAGTGACTTCCCAAAATTATTTATCGTCGAGGTTAGTGTACGATATATAATTGATACAGGAGACATAATAGCAGCCTGTGATTTTTCCATTTGAAGCGAGAAAATTTTAAAATTTCCAAGAGACGTTATGCTTTATTTGAACCTAGCGCAAAATTTCTCTAACCATCTGTTTGTTCGGAAGTAACACTAATTTTTCAATTTTAAACATCAAACTCTATAATGCATATAATGCATAAAATTCTCTATACTCTCAAAGAACCTTCAGTTTCAAGATTGTCTGTTAATTTGAATTTTAATAAAATCCAAAGAGTATCAGTTAGCCGATATCATTCAAATTTATTCCGAACATGATCAATCTAATTGGGCTAATTCTGAAATAATTGTCTTTTGAAACAGGAGCTGGACGCTCAGGTGTAATTTTTATTCCACCTTCGAAGAAGTTCAAAGAGCAGAGCGAGATTATTGCTAGATAGACAAATTTGTAATCACCATTATATTTACGACAGATATCAATATCTGCCTTCTTTGATATCTGGTTTTTCCTGATTTATATTCAAATTGAAAGAATAATTGACCCTTTACAGGGATTAATCATCGGTATTCAAAGATATCAAATAATTTCGGCAAATTGTTCTTTGGGTTCCAAAGCTGATCATGGAAATATTATCGAATCCGAATCACAGTCATCTTGAAGTTTTTCAACAGCCGAAGCGAATACAGCGTAAGAGATAAAAATTGTTGAATAGAAAATCTTAACCTGCTGTTCAAATTGAAAGAAATATTGTTCGGACTATATTATAAATACAAGTAATATAGCGTTAGTTCAACTATGTGTAATATATAATGACTATTTGATAGACTCTGATATTCTTAGCTCTTCTTGACTCTATATTATTGAATTTATTTTTTCAGGACAATGATGAAATTGTGTGAAGCTCTTGTTTTATCATGTGCAATTCTTTTTTCCGAAAGAGTAACAGGAACTACGTTCTTCCAGAAAAGTGAGGATCTAGAAACATCAGCATCAGGATATTCTTACCAAGTTAGTATAGATCTTGACATACTCAATGTTAACAACTTTCATTTGTGTCATAATGATTAGGCTGTTGGAATAGAGTTTCAATGATTTATTTCCTTTCAACCAGCTATTGTTCCAGGAACGGAGGCAATCGAATTCATATACAGAATGATCATTTCTAAGCGTAGTCATAGCAACATATCATACAGGGTGTTACAGAACTATGGGAACATTTGAGTAGAGGGTCTGGAAAAGTGTCACTACGGCACTACGGCCCTAAGACGCGTTAAAATTTATAAAGACAATGTCAATGTCTTGGCCTCCTAGGTCACCCGATTTAACGTCGCCAGATTTTTTTCCTGTGGGGACATGTAAAGTCTTTGGTCTACGAAACTCCAGTAGAAACAGAGCAAGACTTGGACGAATTACATCAGCATTTGAAAATGAGAATCAAATTTTCAATGAAGTCCGCCGAAATCATGTGCGACGTTTAAATCTGTGTATTCAGGTTGCAGGAAGACATTTTGAACAATTTTTTTGATAATATCATGTACAAAAGGCGGAAATTAAACGCATCAAATCCTATTAAGGCAATTCATCGTCTTTCTAAATTTTAACGCGTCTTAGGGCAGTAGTGCCGTAGCGACACTTTTCCGCACATGGGACCCACTACTCAAATGTTTTCTACTATTGCACTATACCCAATACCCAAAACATACATACAAAAACATTATACTTCGATCATTCTTGCGATGTTAAAGCTTGCATAGAGAGAGAATTGATTAGCAACTAATCACGAAACTCAATTTATATAAATATCAACTCGAGATTTCATATGGAACTAGAGGTCATTCGCCTCGAGCGTCAACATGAAAAACTGTGAACAACGAATGCCAGCTCTTCTCTTTCGACAGTTTTTCCATTCGAACAACGTGTACACATTGAAAAGTAATAAACGAAGACAATCGTGAGATATTAAAGGAAGTAATTGACCTCATTAGATTTCCTGAGTGAAATTATTCTTGATATTGACTGCGTAGTCAGATGCCGTTTTATTTTTATGCTCAGATGCTTATATGTTTAGATCACTATCGACATTGCTGTGAGTATTCTTACTCAGAGATGGTGAACTACATAAATGAGTGTATGAGTCTATGTTTCGGAAGAGGAAGTGGTCGATGCTCAGTGGCTAATCTTGTATCTTGCAGGTTTCATTTTGCAAAAATTGTATATTTATGTATATTGATATTCGGCTAAGCCGTTTCCTAATTATTTCAGTTCGAATTTCAGCTTTCGGATAGCAGACATAGTTCGTATTGGTAGAGCTGTTTTCACCACGAGGTATTCTCTTGCAAACGCGTGGTGTGAAATGGGTCTTAGGGATGTCATGTGACTGAAAGAGAAACATTGATCTGAAATATTTAGAAAATGGCAGAGCCAAATGTCAATACATTTTCTTCAGTTGAAAGTTGTTTAAAGAGACCGTTAATTTCATCTAATAATATACATCGTTCCGATATTTCTAAAAGATGATACTGATATGGAAACCTCAAACTTTCGTGTTCAAAGTTTTCTACCCCGTGATAACGCCTGCATGTAACATGTACCAATATATATCGACAGCTAGTACTGTTCACCTGACACATGTTTTTTGGTTCTTAATAGGCCATATCTAGCTCACCATCGGCGGACAAAAAATCGGACTACGAGAGGGCATTCGAAGAGTACAAGTATGGACCGACAGTAGGCCGATACTCTGATGATCCAGTGCCTCTCGATCGACTTCCGTTGAGTCCAAACTTCAAGTCTGGATTTGAGTCCGCTGATTCTTATGGAACCCCTTACGCCAAGGGGTATGAAAAATTTCTGGATGACGATTCAAACCGGTGAGTAGAGAGCCATGAGTTTTAGAAAATTGAGTAGGCAGGAATATACATTCTTCAAGGTGTGCCAATTTTTTTGCTCGATTTCCAAGTCACTTCTGAATATTCGAAATTATCCGAGTGGAATTGATGTACAGTTATGCAACTAGGGTTATAATGAAACTATCATCACATCGAAATATCTTTCATGTCGATACTCTGATTTTTTGTTCTTGACATTGGTATTACTGAACTGTCAGCCCGACTCCCTTTACCGAGCCACTAGAAGTTGTATAAGTATTTTCGCTTACTTTATTATGTTGAATTTCAATACCTTACTAAGGCTTCCAAATATATAAACTAGATGGCGTCACCTATGCTGATCTCGATGGTTATCTTGGAAAATCTGAAAAACAAGATTCGAATTTGAAATTCAACAGAAATGCAAGATTTGAACCATCGGCAATTAATATGAGTTCAAGCAGATTTGACTTCACAGGATCGTTTTGCCACCTCTACTCAAACGCCGTGGCCTTGGTGAGATTGTTCGACAGGTTTACATATTTTGGATATTTGGATATACAGGGTTAGGATGAAGTATGGAACCAAGTTTTTACAATTTATTTTACATCAAACTCAGTATGTATGGATTCAAAATAACAAGCTCTTTCAAAATGTGTAAAAGATATATAGGGTGTCCCATTTGTATTAAATAAGTTGATGACATTTCCGGTTGAACTGAAAGTATATTATTAACAAAAAAATTCACATCAGATGCATTTTGTTCCATTGCACTCACCTGCAAATCATAAATATCGATCTTTTAATTTTCCAGCTCTTTGTGGAATTTTTTCTCCTCGTTTCTAAAAAATAAAGTAGGAGTCATTTTGGAGCAGATCACAAAATCTATCCTTACTACAAATACATTGAAATAATTTTCAATAACTTCTACTTCATTTTTCAGAAACGAGGAGAGAAAATCCCACAAAAAGCTGGAAAGTTATTGTACAACCTCCTCGAAAAACTTACAGACATTATCGTTCTTCTCGTTTAAAAGATATTTACTTGGTTCCATACTTTATCTCAACCCTGTATATCGGCATATATCCACCTTGGATAGATGCCATAATATTTTCAGTAATGCTTCTTTCATCAACATTTGGGATAGTTTTCTAAAAAGCAATCGATGTGATGTGTTGTCAAGGATCGCTAACATTCTCTTCCATCACTTCTATCTTCACACACTCATACATCATTTACAGTAGAAATTTGTGAAAAAAGTTGAAAGATACACGTTTTATAGGACAATATACTATTTTCTGTCAAAATATACTTTGCCATCAATATATCTGGCTTCGTATCATTCTTCAGTGATTGTAGCAGCTCTTGGGACTCTCTTTGTGACTCAATTTCGGAAAAGTTCATTCTTTGTACGAAAATGTGTAAGTGTCATCTTCAAAAATATTCAGTAGAAATTTCAACTCGAAATTTCTTAACGTATTCATCATATCATGATCTGGAATTTCCAACATTTCCAGAATGTTGGAAATTCCAATGAATCTTATTGCCCTATAAATTTCGAATAATTTTGCCATAATTTCCCAATAAAGTTGGTAAAAATTGAATATACTAGCTTTAAATTCCAATTCACTATTTTTTAATGATATACGGTTCCTAGCAATTAGTGTTCTCGCCTATTTTGATTTGTATATTGGTGAGTTTCAGTTGCATGATGGTCTTCATTGTTCATACTCTCGCAGTCCTCATTATAAATAAAGCGATTCATCAAATCTCTCCGAGAGTGCTATCCATTATTCGATGCACTGAAAAACTTTTCCATTTCATTCTCATACAGGCCCTGTTCGTTCATCGTTACTGACGTCAATTATGAAAATGGCTCCTAGCAAAATTATACAAACCAGCTAAATGAAACATTTTAATAAATTTTCACTCCTGTCGCTCTATATCCTACTTGATTTATGTACCCTGTAAAACGGGTGAAATGAGACGTATTTCAAATTACGATTTGAGGTGCTGTGATAGTGTAGGTATATAACGATATTCGATTAAGTGAGGTTCAAGTTGTATTTTGATGAATTGCCAATGTGGCAGTTTCATGGAATTTCATGAGAAAATGGAATTCAAGTAGAAATACATTATGGAATGAACAAATACCTAGCTTATACATCATGCTTTAATATTTCATAATGAAGGAGAATGTAATTCATCTTTATTTTTTATTTATTTCATACGTATTCCTAACACTACGAAATAGTCATAATTTACCAAGAAGATGACAGATATTTCTAGGGTTCATTGAGGACGTTTTTGCCGTCTTAAGTACAGTAAAACAATCGTATCTTACTAAGAAATGTGTTTGAATGAAGATTTGTGAGATTATTACTAGAATTATTCAGAATATAGTACATCATACGGAATTTTAGATATATCTACATAAAATACATGAAATTATCTATCATTTTCCAACGTCCTCGACATCCTCAGTGTAGTATGATAAACTTCAAGAAATTGTGATGAATTCGATACAGGTATATACAACATATTTTTTTTCTATAAGTACTTCTGTTCTATTAGTATTTCATGACTTTTTCTCTTCATGTTGATTTTCCATAGTTGAGGTCTATTTTGATTATTTGGGTGTGGAATAGTTCTCATCGAATATAGCGACATATTCTCTAGTATAAGTTCATAATATCAATAGTCTTGGCAATCAATGTGTTATCTCTGATCTCTATATCTCTTTTTACTGATATGATCACATCATGAAGGCAACCTAAATATTTCTAATGAGATGAATATTTCACTGATTGTTTCATTCATTCATGCAGTGTCCAGCTTGTATAAACCCGTTTCTGATGGTCGCGGCTACTCATCATTCATCTCTCGCGTAATCTCGAAAAAATGGGACAGAAAATAAAACAAGTGTTTTTCCGAGCAGCGAAGAAAAACTTTCCAACATTTCAGCGTAGTGAATGTCTCACTTCTCACGTCACACGTTGTGCTTTCTGGAAATTACATCCGAACTGAAAGTTACTTTCTCGAATTTGTCGACGAACTATGCCTTGTTTCCGGTCTGTGAAAAATCAGTTTGCGTCACTTAAGATCTCGGCAATTTGTTCCATGGTAACTGAAATTCTACATCGAGAATTATTCATGGCAGTGATGGATCGCTCCCCATTTTTCGATATATACGAGGCAATATTTACATAATTATATCCAATTTTCTATTATAGAATTCATGTCAGTCTACTTCCTAGCACAAATTTTGTCAACGAGCTGTCTGTCACTTAGATTTAGAACTCCAATTTGAATTTCACTTCGTCTAAATGACATGTACATTATTCCATATCTCCGAGTTTTCGAATGATTGATAGATTTGAGAATTCCAATGACATCACTGAAACTTCTAGAAAAATACATTCACATAAGAAAATATGTACAGAATAGGTGCAACAAATGATTTTGCAAACTCTTCATGAATTCATCTTGGCTCAATCCTTCAATAATTCTCCCTTAGATGGCGGTGTTCCTAGGAGCAATCAAAGGCGTTAAGCTCTTCCTAGCCATTGTCATGACTTTCCATAATTTTTTTGGGCGAATAACGAGTTTTCTCCATTTTCTATTTCATTTTGGATAGTGGCAACGGCAAAACTTTGTGTATACATGAATTTATAGAATCAATAAATCTAAAGTGGATCTTACAGAATAGCAAATCTGTCTATATGCAGAGATACTTCACATCCCAGCAACTGCTTATGATCTGCGAAGCACAAATTCGACCTGTCCTGGAGTACTGTTCACATGTTTGGAGCACAGCCCCCAAACATACGCTAACGCTCTTAGATTCAATTCAGAAGAGAGCTATTCGCCTAGTCGATGATACAACACTCACCAAATCATTGACATCTCTAGATCATCGTAGAAAGGTCGGCGATCTATGCCTTTTTTATAGGTACTTTCACGGGTTAGTGCTCAACGGAAATATCATCTATTATGCCACCACGCGCGATTCCTAGTAGACAAACCAGACGAGCTCAAGCTGGTCATCCCTACACTGTCAGGCTCGAGACCTGTCGAACATCGCTATACCAAGCATCATTCATCAATAGAACGGCAAAGTTGTGGAATTCTTTGCCTAGTGAAGTCTTTCCTGATGCTTACAACCACCAAACTCTCAAGAAAAATTCCAACACCTTCCTCCTCCTCCTTCTATCCCAAAATTCCACCGCTGGCTAACACGATGTTCTTCGAACATCATAGATTTCTCTTTCGTGTTGTCCACAAATAAAAAAAAAATATCATTTCACACGGTGAAGTGCCATATTCTTCAGAGATGAGACAAATAATATTATTCCAGTCGACGCGATACATCATAAACGAATGATTTTTGATAGGTTCTGTTGTCTCTATCCATGTTTACTTCAAGTTACATTTGTTATTCTTCGCTGGTGTCACCAATTCTTATGCTTTTTTCTTTCTGCTTTTTATGCTTCATTCATCATTTTAAAGCTCCGACATATTCTTTTTCTTGATTTTTATTTGGTTATCTTCTTGTTACTTTTCAAACTAGTCCTGTGATGATGAGAAATCACTCATTACGCCCTAAGGAAGGCATTCTGACTAAAATTACAACCCAAAATCTGTGATCACCTTCCGCTCAATTCGACCAGTGGTAAAATGGAATCAATTTTCAATAAAAGGAAATTCACAGCTTCACGAACGACTACAACTTCGTCAAAGGAGGCGGCTCTGGCTACCTGGACCGCCATTCGTCCGACGCCGGGGAGAAACTCGCCAGCGCCTACTCCGACAGCGATCGCTTCGCCAAAGGACTGAGCGGCAGGCACGAAAAGGACTCGACCAACCGGTTCTTCGACGTCCTCGGCGGGCGCCGGAAGGGTCACGCTGAAGACGCCAGTCGGTACTCGAAGAACCGTCAAGCCGTGAGGGCCGATAAGGGCGGATCGTTCGCCAGCGAGCAGAGCCACGACAAAGGGTCGAAAACGACCGGCTATCAGAAGGTCTATCACAAGGACGAGTACAAAAAGGATCGCAGCTTCTACGACAAGCAGAATAATAAGGGGCATTTCAACAGGTGAGGCGGATATAATGGCATGGAAATGAGCCTTTTCGCGACTTATTCTGCGTCAACGAACAGGTCGTAGGGCGATCCAGAAGGGGGTGAAGAGGGTAGTTAGTCCAGAGCAGGACAATTGATTGACGTTTTATTTCATTCACTTTGAGAAATTATCGAAACGTGACGCGCTCGCTCATCAGACTCAAAAATACTGCTTATTGCTATGTTTTTTCATTCCAAGAAACTAATTGAATAATGATTTATCGTGGTGAATAAAACAGATACAATAAATATATAATAGTTCTCGATATCGTATTATAAGTAGACATGATAGAAAGAAAAAGACTCTGTGGAATAAAATTTGAAAATATAATACTCTGAACTGTGGTTGAAACAATTAATATTTAATGAGGAGAATACATATAAACTTATGAAAGTCGAACTACATTGCGATATAACTATGAGTAACTTAGGATCGTAAGTTATAGGTACCTACCAATTTGAAAATTTCGTTTCTTTGTTTTCATCAAGGAAAATCAATCTGACACTATGATAATTCATCGGACCTTTCGTGTACGTCAAATTTTTCATCACTTTCATTACACAACGACAATTCGGTTTCGAAATAATTCTCTCTCTTTTGATAAATATGCGACATGCAAGTAGGATATAAGGCTGGTTCATGCAACGTTCATTATAATTACATTTTAATTATACTATAATTATATTATCACTAAGAAAAACTCCCCGTTCATGCAACACATTAACAGCGCATTAGCGCATGCTTATTGAGACTCTTCAGATTTTTACCATGTGTGATATTTGAAATTCAACGAATTGTGGAATGCATCTGTATGTGTTTAATAATTAATTTTTGTCTTCACATCGTATTGGACTTTTGTTATCTTCATTGATTATGTCTTTGCTTGTATTGGTTCGGAAGAAAATGTCACGAAACCGCAGATTTTGTGTGAGGAGAAGTGACAGGAATTCGATTTCATGCTCTATGTCTAGCAAATGACATCCTGGCGCATGCGAATTAGCTGTTTTCACTACGAATATAATGTAATTATAATGCATAGTTGAAAGTTGGCCAACTTCTTAGTGGACTAATGTAATGAAAATGCACTAATGCATTGCATGAACTCGCCGCATCAGTATTAGCGATTCAACTTTTCTTAATCATAATATAATTAAAATGTAATTATAATGAACGTTGCATGAACCAGCCTATATTCCGAGTAATTTCTGAATGTTATTTGCTCAACTATGAACTGGCTACGAGAGGTTCGAAAATACGGCACCGAAAACTGCATCGAAAACAAAACATGCAACGAAATACGAATAATGAATTACGTACTGGATAAAAAAGAAAAAACAGTAAAATGGAAATGAAAATCTAGTTTTGAAGTTATAGATTTCAAAAAGAATCACATATTATTATGTACCTAGGACTTCGTTCACTATTAATTAGTACCAAACTCACAATTTTCAGCAAATTTTGTTTAATTGGCATTTATATAATCATTATAACCAATATGAGGACATAACCTGAGGATATGTTAATAATTTTTCACGGTGTCCGAGCGTAATCGACAGCATGGTTATGTTTCGCATGAACAATATATTGTTATGTGCATAAACGAGTTATTTTGCTGAGAACTGTAGTGAGGAATTGATGAAAATACCAGACTGAATTGCATTAACATAAGTCAAAATCAATAACAATATCAACAATGAATAGGTGATTCAAAATGGTTCCGATTCAAATCATAGAATAATCTCACAAACGGACTAATTTCATCGAGAATTATATAAAACTCCTTCTGAGCCACACACGTGCTATGGCTCTTTTTCATGCAACATAATTTGTGTCTCAAGATGGACGGGGTTCCTATCTCCCCTTTCTTGTAGCTTCTCCAAATCAGTATATTGATTGACTCATTGATAACTGTTTTAACCTTCATTGATGTTATTTATTACAGGTACGGCAACTTTGATTCTGCAGCTGCTTCTGATGCTGGAGCTTCTGCCAAAGGTCAGAACTCGGAGGCAGCCTTCGAAGATGGAAAATACGGAGGGAGAGGTCTGAGCGATAAGGGTCGTTTTCTGGATGAAGCTAGCGGGTACAAAGACGCAGAAGGAGATCGCAAGTATCATAGAAATGGCGCAGCCTATGCCAATAAGGAAGGAAAGTCGCTTGGGGTTGTTAAGGGATACAGTGAGGGTGATAAATTTGGAGAATATGCGGTGGATAAATAATACTGTCGAATATCTATCAATTTGTGTCCAAGCGTACAATTGAAGAAATGTTTGTATTTCGGTAACGATATTTTCCTTTCAGAATTATAGTAGAGCCTTTTTGGCTTTTTGCTCACCTTGAAAGTGATCGAAGTGAATAGCAATTATTGAAATAAGTAATAAATGAGAATCTGGAACAATTTTGAGGTTACTCACTAGTCAGGTTAGAGAAATGTTTCCATAAAAATATCGTTCCCAAATGGATAAAACTCCCAGTATCATAGATTGATAGATAGATTGATATAAATAATAATTCTAGGAATTCTATCAATTCGGGCACACTATATTTTGAAGGAAAATTTCTAATAGTAATTCCCTTGGAAAAATTTCAGATTTCTTGGCTTCGTTTACTAATGATTATACTATTCAGTTAATGTAGTTTAGCGGTCTGCTATAATTTTAAGAATAAAATATGCACGAAACACAAAATTTTCTTCGAATTTTTGACTATTAGTGTGTCTTATGATTGTTGTTCGCCTACTGATTTTTTTATTTATTAGCTGTGATGTTGTATTATGCGTTTCGAGTGCCTATTAAAGAAAAATGTTGAAAGATCTGACTTGTATCGATGAAAATGGTGAAACCTATTACTTCTACCTTTTGGGATATCGTCAATCACTTACTCCTACTTACTCGAGAACAAAAAATCAAGCCTTGGGGTATGTTCTCAAAAATTCAAAGAGATAGGCAATATATTACCAAAAAGTGGCCTACATCAAAATTGCAAAATGGAGAAGTTCATGAACCTATCAATGAACTTGGACCTGATACGATCCCTGCATGAACATTGTTCATTGATTGATGTACAGTTCTGATCGGTGTTAGAATAAATCTCTAACAACATACTTATACGGTAAAACAACTCTCTCTGTGCACGAACAACAACTTCACACTATTGCACCAAATTGACGAACATTCTCGTGTTTCGATGGTAACTTATGTCTGAAAGCTTCACGTGTATAATCGAAATGCAGCGGCAACATTCACTGACAGTCGAGAGCATGAAACGTATGCTATTGTTCAAGTATAAAAAAAAAAACAAATGAGAAGCAGCTAATTTTTTCAGCGTCGACAGTGGTTGGCACATTCATTTGACAAGCAGTGCGGCCAGGACCATAACCATAAAGATTTCGATAGACATATCTCTGTTTTTCTCGACTTTGATGGAGGCAAATTATGGTAATATTGAATATTTCAAAAAGTTCTGTCTCCATCACCATAGAGAATAATAGATAACAGATGCTGAAAAATGAATAGAAAAAATGAGTTGTTTTTGTCTTCGACTCTAATTCTTACATCTTATTTCTTCATAAGAATAACCAAATATAATTCGCCTAAAGGGGAGGGACCTATTCTCCTGAAATAATAATTGCTTGTTTGGCTGTAGATGGTGTATTATGATACGATTCAATTATGAAGTTGTTCAGAACTATTGTCATCTATTGTCCTATAAACATGGCAACTTGTCTGGGAAGCACAGGCAGGATGGAATCTCAATTTCAAAAGTTTTGTCGGGTAGGTACGCTCTCGGTAAATATTAAACTAACTCGGTTAGGTATATGGAGGACAACAGATTTCTGATGTTGGGCACGTAATTCGGCAGTGTACTTCAATCCTAATTATTTGACCTGAATAGTAAAAATGATATGACATAGACAGTCACTTTCGATATTCACGATATACTGAATGGATATGGAAATGATAAATGAAATTTGAAATAGGACCAATTCCATGATTCTTCAGCTGGATACAATTACATACTATCGTGTTGAATGAAAAAACTTAAAACTGTGTATTCTCATATTTTTGCGTTCTGGATACGATTCTTAGTACTATTACATATTTCTGAGACAGAAAATAATCTTACTTGAAAGTCGTAAACATGTGGAGCACATTACAATTTCTCTAGATGAGTGGAATTGAACATTGTTCGCGTAATGAAAATCGCTTTGTTGAAAGATCAATAAGGGTTCATTTAGTCTCACGTTCAGACATCAAAAACAGGCATCAGCAGAAAAAAAATGGATCATTAGATGAACTACAATTTATTTGTATTCCAACTCTTGAAACAAGATTTATAGCTCCTGTTTGGCAAAGGAGGCCCGAGAGAATCCCAGATTTGTCTGGTCTTTCCAGATGCGATTGGAGCTCAAGATTAAACACGAGGCAGAATCACTTCTTCATTCAATTGTCTTGAAGGATACAACCATAGAAAAACCATTAATAAGATCATTTCAGGTATCTCCGCCTTGCACGAAAAATAAAATTCTGTTTTTGTTTCGATTAAAAATTACTTTCACCACTGTGAATTATTCGTTCTTCGTTCCAAAGTATTGATTTTGAAAGAAACGGATTCATGAAATATGTAATAATAATGAAAATAATATTGTAAGTTCTTGATGGTGAATACTCACATACTGGTATGGCAGGTGAGGGAGGTCACTCCAGATTATTGAAAGAATTTTGTCGAAGATTGTAGAAATTGATTATAGAACGAATTCTCAATAATTCTTGGCATTGACATTCATAGTCATGTTTGGTGTTTCACATTTTATTACGTTTACATTTCAGATTTTAATTGTATTGTAGCTAATTTCGGTGACCACATGATTTTATTTCATTCTATCTCAATTGTTGCAATGAATTTGAAAACGATAACATAGTGAATGAAGGGACCTTTCAAACGATATACCACAAGCCAATACTGCCCATTTGAAAAATTTGTCGTGTTTCGGATAATATGTACAGTAACCGAAATAATGAATTCATTCCGTTTGGCTTTCTGTAAAAAGCTGTAGAAAGCTGTGTCCGTCGCCACAGTTTAGATGTAGTTTGTGTTTGGTCTGAGTTTCAAGAGATTGAGATTCGCAGTATAAATACAGATTTGTATTTGTACAGCCCTTCAGCAATAAATTATGGTTGATATTTGTTGGTTGTTATTCAGTATTGCTATTCTTCACGCAAACTATCCGGTGATGGGTCATATATATACTCGTATACAGAGGGCTACTCAAATTCAAATTCGTTCGTGCGTGATACCAGCAGGAATAGTAAATTATCTCAAAGTAACTTATTTCGAAATTGAATCTAGTATCATAAATCTGCTCTACTTTTATAAGCTCTGGTGTCATACAGAAAACATGGAGAATTTCGGAATTATTGAAAGTAAAAAATAATGAATTCTCACCAGTGATATATAGTTCATAAATTCTGTAGTACAAATATAATACGCCAATATGAGACATGATTCTTGGCATCTCCAAAAAATACCTACAGTCGAAAGTACAGGACAGTGTTTTTGAAAGTGTGTAATTTCTTGTTCATTATTTTCATTCACAAGCTTTGTATAGTTCAACGAAATTTCCTATAAGGGTCATTCTTGACGAAATGGCAGAAAGTGGGTCACATATCATTTTCAATTCATCATAAACTAATTTCATGCTTTTTTATTCATGAATACCAAGAATACATTGTCTTCTTGATGAGCTCAGCATGAAAAAATTATTAAAAAAAAAAATAGATAGTTTTTTCAGATCCACCGACCGTGAGGAGTCACGTCCGTGAACAGTCACAACCGCATTGCTCCAAATTCAAAGTCATTGTAAAAATATATCATGAAGATTCCTGCATCATTTTGTGTATGAATGTATTCAATGCATTCATTTCAATTGAATTTCTGAGTTGAAGTAAGCATTGAGTTACATTTTCTAAGATTTTTCACTTCACAAATCGCCGTCACCCAAATAGTCGTCACGTCCATGGACTAATTTGTTAAATTGTGTAAGTCGCCTGATTTATAGTTTTCAATGTCGCCGCTAGAGTGATAAATGCGCCAGAAACAACAGAATTGTGACCATGCCCGTTTGAGCCGATTGTATAACGAGTTTTTGGGAAATTTTGATGAATCGATTGAAATAGTAGTTTCGTCAAGTACTGTGTGTCACTTCCGTGGTTCTATAAAAAGGTAAGAGAATCTTGATATTTTTATGATATGACCGATAATGAGACTGGATAGTTAAAAGAAGTTCAATAACCAAGCGGGAGGTTTTTAACCTAAAAAATATCGTTCATGGTCCGCCATATCTATAAAATACATCATGTCCGTGGACATCACGTCCGTGGAATATTGAAGTCCACGGACGTGAGTCCGTGGACAAATTGGTCACGGACATGATTCCGTGGACAGGTATCCTCTTATAAATTTATAAAACATAGTTCTTTTGAATTGATGCAGGATTCCCAATGGCCAAAGCAAAGAAAAAGACAGATCGAGAGTTAGAAAAGAGAAGAGAAATAAAAAAATTGAGCATGAGACGAGCGAGAGAAAGGCTGCGAGAGGATCCAGTTAAATACGCAGAAGAAAAGAAGAAAGACAGAGAACGAAAAAAGCTGAGTAGACGCTCAGTAACAGATTTGAGTGAACGGGAACAGAGAAAGATCAGAAAAAAATGGCGAGAGCGATCGAAGCGGTACAGAGATGAAAAAAGAAATGCTGAGAGATCAAGAGAGTATGAAAATAACTTTTTGGAATCTATAACTCCACCAGACAGTCCTCAAACGATACGACAACCTCCGGTGGAAGCGAATGGACATAGAAACAGTACTCCTCGAGAACGTGGGAAAAAATTAGCTAGAAAAAATCGAGACAGAATGAGAAATAAAATTGAAGATTTGAATAAGTTAGTGATTTCCCTTCAGAAAACCGTGAATAAATATAAAAAACGAGAAAGCAGAGCAAAGCATGGAAACGTTGCTTCTGCTCCGAGCCCAAGATCGAAAGTTGATCATATGATAAGAAAACAATCTGTGTCTTCAAATGTCAGGAGGCAACTTCTGTTTGCAGAAGTTATAAGTGAGCAAGTAAGGAGAAACTTTTCTCGAGAGAAGAAAATGAAAAACAAGAGATATTTCCTATCTATGCTCAGTGGCGATATTATAAATAAATATAAGTTTATAACACGCATTGGAAGGTTAACGAGACTGAAAGTAAATACATCTAATTGTAAGCCACTGACTGAACAAAGAATTCTAATTGCACAGAAGAAAGTTACAGCATTCTTAGAGAGAGATGAAAATAGCAGACTGACAGCAGGAAAGAAAGAAACTATAACCAGACAAAAAAATAAAAAGCAGAGAAGATTGCTCAACGATACCCTTATGAATCTGCACAAAAAATTTGTTGGTTCCCATCCAGAACACAAAAAAATGAGTTCCCGACATTCAGTAAATTACGACCTTTTTGGATTTTGAAACCCAGTCACAGAGACAGAGACACGTGTTTATGCAAGCAACATGCCAATATTTCTCTGATCGTGCATAGCTTGAAGAGCCATAAAATCATAAACGAATCCACAATTAATGATGTTATCAAGACGTTATGCTGTGGAGATTCACCTCAAGAGAAATGTTTGGAGCGATCATGTTCTTTATGTATTGATCGGGTTCCTCATCTCAATGATTTCGACGAGGACGGAGTGATATCTTATGAAACTTGGGCTATAAAGAAAGAGGAAGTATTCATTAAAGGCAAGAAAAAAATATGTTCCAAAACTGTGAAAGAATCTATCACATGTTCTAAAATAGAACTTCCTTGAAAAAATTCATGCAACACGTATGCAACATAAATCATCAATACCAAGCTTTAGACTATATCAGAAAAAAATTATCAGACACAGAAGTTATGTTACACATGGACTTTTCGGAAAATTATGTCCTTAAATATGCATCTGAAGTTCAAGCCTCACACTTTGGAGCCTCAAAAAAACAAATCAGCCTACACACATCAGTCTTTTATCATGCCAATGATATGATGAAACCTGTGTCATATGGAACATTTTCCAATTGTCTAAGGCATGATCCAGCAGCCATTTGCGCCCATCTGATACCTGTATTGAAGGATATGAAGCAGGTTGTTCCTAACATGGAGACAATACATTTCGTCAGTGATGGACCAACGACCCAATATCGCAACAAAACAATGTTTCACCTAGCATCATCATATCTACCCAAAATAGTAGGCGCCATCAATATATTTTGGCATTTCAGTGAAGCTGGGCATGGAAAAGGAGCACCAGATGGAATAGGCGGATGTTTGGAAAGAAGTGCTGATGGATTAGTAGCCAGAGGCAAAGATTTACCTTGCTTAGAAATTTTGGTCCAGGAACTGAAGGCAGCTTGTAAAGGAATAAATGTATTGGTAATCACTGAACAATCAATCTCAGAAATTGATAAGTATGTACCAAAAAATATTCCAACGTTCAAAGGGACAATGAACACACACCAAATTGTTTGGCATAGTGATCAACCATCTTATGTATTCCTAAGAAGACTGAGTTGTCTGAATTGTCTCACTTTCTGTGAACATTATGGTATAGGAGAATTCAAATTGGAAGCTTCTAATGAAGATAGTTCCAGCAATGCTCCTATTGCTGGAGTTTCGCATAATCAACGGTTGCCTCGACGTTTACATTATGAAGATGTCTATTCATCTGATGACAGTGACAACATACCTCTCTCAACTATAAAAGGAAGTTCAATACGCATATTCAAGGAGAATATGTTCGTTATTGTAAAATTGACAGGAAAAAAGATCACTCGTCATTATGTAGCTCGTATAATATCTGTTGATGATGACAATGAATACACCATAAATTATATGAAGAAAATAGGGAATAAATCGTTCAATTTTCCTGAAAAAAAGGAAACTTCTGTCGTAGACGAGCCAGATATCCAAATGATTTTGAGTGATCCAGAATATAATGAGAAGAAAGAAGAATATATTTTTCCCAATGACTTGAGTTCTTTCGTGAACCTATTTTGAACTTTAAATATGAGTTTTTCTTGGACTACTTGAATATATTTGGCTCTTAAGGTCTCTCATTTTTCAGATCTTTGTTCAATAAATAATTCGAATGAATATTATTCATGTAATAGATATGTATCATTTCCGTGGACACACTACATCATGTCCGTGGATTACTGAATTAGGTTTTTACCGTTTTTTGAGAAAATAATTTTTTTTCAACGTGACTACTATATGGAATTTATTAAGTGTGGATACTGAAACCTAATGATGTGCTCTAACAATATTCTATAAGCAGTTTTCTTTTATAAAATTTCGATACTGAAATATTCCATTTTTCTGAGAATGACCCATAAAAACTGTTTCTCTTATCTCAAGAAATAAAACAGCTTCATTTCATCACTTTTTGTGCTCTTATAAATGACCTCCGAATACGAAATACGTTGCTTCACCCCATTGAACTGACCTATCACTTACTAGATCCAAATGCAGACTCGAATTCGAAGTGCATGTATATCAAGCTTAATAATATTCCTGTGGACTTTAATATCAAACGTGATATATCCTTATTATATCCAAACATAGTATTGAAAATCACTTCATTAGTTTTTTATGATATTTCGAGAGATAAATTCAGTTTTCCATTTCCATCTTGACATAACAAATGGTGAAAATTTCAGAATATAGTACTAACAGCCATAACAACAGATAAATCTGCTGAATCCCGAATCGGATGAATTTGCTGTGATTCAATAGATTTACAGCATATTTCGGATTGGATGTCAGGAACATACAATTCAATTATAATGAAATGATTTGATGACATACTCACAGAGAAGGCTACATATAATATTTCAATCATATTTCGGATGTTATAAAGGTGCTCCATGATAATTAGCTCTACAAAATATAATCGTATATGATGATAGTATATTATTATCACACAAATTTTACTAGACGCAGGCAAGATTTTCGGACTAAGACATCTGAAACAAACAAGAAATTCTATTGGCAACTTTTCTTACTACAGTTAATGTGTCGAACCATTCTGAATATTCCATTTCCAATAATTTTAATCTTCAAGAGGCTCAATATTCAATTAATATATTAATAACACGCATTTTCTTGGAGCATTCCTCACTTTGCTAGTGATGCTCAAATAAACACAGAACACAGAAACACAAAACAGCGTCTTACAAAACTTGTATCATAATATACCTAATGTTTGCTGTGTTGCATCATTTTTTTACTGGACCAGTGCTGAAGAATATCAACGGAAAATTGGGAATTCTAGGCAAAACTGATAAAATCAGAGACACATTCATTTACAGACAATTTCTTTTCAAAATTCAAATTTTAAAACCCTTTTTTTATTTTGCATCGATTGGTCGATTGATCATTTTTCCGTCAAGTTGTGAGAGCTTTTCTCATTGCCATTATATGTTATTTATATTGTGAAAATTCCTAATTAGTTTTGTGTTATACAGGGTAAAACAGAAATTTCCATCATGTATAGTTATATTTTGAATACACTTCGAAAACATTCAACGACACTCTCACGTGCTTTCATTTGATCGTTTTCCATTCGAAATTCGAATTTTCCATCATAAAATCATAATATGATGAAAAATGTTGCCCCTTCCCCACCCGTCAATTTTTTCTTATGAACATGCTATATTACTCATTACAATCAGTGTAATGGGAGAAATTAATACCATGGCATGTATATCTGACGTTTGGATGACAGTTCAGTGATATCAATGCCGGAACAATACGAGTTGAGTATCGAAACTGCTTACGTTTCGATACGATTTGGGTGTCATAATTAGACGCAAAATAAGAAGAAGTGTTCGAAAACTTTTCATCGACTCATACCAAAGATGATTATAAATCATCGTTACTCATACGGTATATGAGGAATACAGTAGGCATACAATAACTACCTCAAAAAATATATGGAAGCATATGATATAATATGTACACCAATCTCACCTTGAATGAACTTTTCCCGCCTAGTGTGTAATGATCAGACCCGGAAATGCGAGAGAAGAAGAATATTTATTACGCGAGACAAGCGCGAACAGGCTGGAAAATATAGCTTCCGTACGTTTTCACGGTTGTCGGGAAACTCGCGCCAAGATTTTTCGCGACATGCTTTCCACTTCCCCACTGTAACCGGCGGTGTTGCCAATGGCACGGAAAATCAGCAGTATTATCATGCTTGTGGCAAGAAATACTGCACGGAAGATAATACGCATTGAGAAAACATATAGATATTCCCAAAAACGCTAATATCGATAGCCTTATGCCAGAAATTGTAAAGGGAGGACATATGATAAACAAAGACGATGATATTCCAAAATTGATTGGAGGTTCGCCATACTTTTGGTTGAAAACTTAATTTTTCTCTTCGTGCTTCCAAATACATACCAGTACATGCATTTTGTGTACTGGATGCATGTTAGGAGTAACCAGAACCAAAATCCAGAAATGTACTGGTAAAACCATTATTAATGGTCACCTTGAGATTAATATCATAAGCCGTTTGAAGATGGCACAAATATGTCTATTCCAACATACAAGTTGATTCAAAAGGCATTTACGGCTACGTTCAATGACCCAATATGACGTCTAACAACTAGAATTCATTAATAACATAGAATAACCTTTCTTGTTTTGCGGAGTTATATTTTTTCTTGGAAGCCAACTTGTAGTCACCCTGTAGTACTCGAGGAGTCATTTATTTAGTGTTTTGTTATTCAAAATTTGACTATAGCCTGGGTCATTTTTTGGCAATCAACCTGTACACTAATCCCATCATTTGATAAATCACAATTCTAAAGCATTTGCCTTTCTTGCCTGGATTGACGATCACTTGAACTCCAAGTTTACGGGAGGGAAATGAATAAAACATATTGCTCGCTATCCTCAGCAATTTCATAGACGTCCCTGGATTATTTTCACTCAACTTTTCATTTTTGATACAAAAATGAGGATGTAGGAATCAAATTGTAAGTCTCATAGCCTTCAAGGTTCCAAAATGCAAATACCTACCATTGAGAATATCCAAATCTGTATTTGAGTCAATTAAAAGTCAATAAATTCATTCAAGAAACCACATAGAATATGCAGAATATGGTCGATGAAAGATGAAATATAAGTTTTAGAGAGACATCCCATTCCACAAAGGTTCACAATGCAACTGTTGATTATAAATATAGTATTGAAGTTCTTGAATTTGCCGTCATTTGTGTTGTAGATGGTCGATTGGCAATGTTGAGTTCAGTGTTCCGTATTTTTTCAAGTTTGACAGTGAATGTAAATGACGAATCTCAATCTTTCAAACATCATTCATGTATGAATATTCAAAACTGAACAAAATCCCAGTACATATCGTTAAATAGTAGGTACGTTAGAAATAAAACACAGAACTTCTGATCTAACACTTTTATTTCAACTCAAAATAATCTTCAAATACTCCGTGAATCTCTTGTATCATACCAGTAGTTGTCATACTCCTTCCTAACCTCTCAAATGCCCTAGCATTACACTCCCTAGTGAGCCTAGAAGCAGCACAGCAGGCTACACTCACGTCTTCACCTTTCATCAAGGCCCAGCCGAAAAAAGTTGCCAGAGAACCGCCAAGAAGGTCTCCCTGGCCACCACAACGTCTTCCTGAGCCACCCCCTGCCACTTTGACAACTGTACCGCTGCTGATGATCTCGTCTTCTTGGCCTTTGCACAGCATGGTGACATTGCCACCAAGAGATCTCAAGAAAGGCAATGAACGCTCTAGTTTCGTACCGTCTCCAGTAGTCTGACCTACTAACCTGTTGAATTCCATAACATTTGGAGTGAGGATTATAGGTGCTGGATAATCTTTGATCGCCGCTGGTTTTTCGGAAATGAAAAATAAGCCATCAGCATCGATAACCTGAGAACCAAAATCATCCATATAACGATTAGAATGATAGGTACAGGGGTATATTCAACAAGGTTGCGCTATTAACGAACTTGTAGACAGCGCGGTGGTTGGTGATGAGCAAAGATAATTGGTGGGTATTATTTTTGGGTGGAGGGAAATTGCATATTGCTACCAACAGTTCGAAAAGAGACATCTAAATATTGTTACCACAGGAGATCTAAGCTGAATTCTGATATGAATTTTTCGGCCAGGTAGGGTTGTTCAATAAAAATTAACCCAGTGATATGGACTAAACCAAGATTACCAATTTTGTTTCAGTTTTTCAATGAAGGTTCATGGAATAAAAAAAGAAAGCTAAAAAACCGGTTTACTTAATCAACGGATTAAACTCCCATTGACCCTTACAGTTTCATAGCCATCATAGATAATTTCATCGTCAAATATTTGATAACCATCAGTAATCGGAAAGTTCTCTTTGATATCGGGTTCACGGTCTTCCGACCGTCATCAGAATGGAATACTCAAGGCAGCATAAAGCGCAACAATGTTAAATATAAGAAGTGAGAACCTCGAATGGATAAATTCAACATAGTTCATCATTAATATCATTCATATCTATAAAGAAAAAGATAATTCAAACTAACCATCGGTTTTTTTTTACTTCTGCAGCTCTCAATAACCTGTTCAATCACTTTGAAGGTGTTTTCATGTCTTCCGAGACCTGGACCAATGAGTACAACGTGCAATCTCTCTAACCATGGCTCTATCTTCTCTATAGCATGAGGGTCATCAAGTACTGGTAGAACTATCAGCTCTGGGCTGTAGGACTTGATAACAGCGGCAGCTTCCTTGTTACAGAAAACGTAGGATAAGTCTGCCCCTACTTTGAGAGCGCTAATGGAGGAGAAATATGGAGCACCTGTGAAAGGAAAAAATTAATCAGACATGAAAATATGTCAGTGAAGAAGGATATAGAATTAATTTTTGGATTTTTCGAAATATATGTATTTTCAGAGGTATAGTACTTTCAACCACATGAAAATCGGTCTTAATGCCTTTCTATTCAGAAGTAGTAAAACTTAGTAGTAGTACTTCACAATTAATGATCAGAATACATGATTACAATCTCAAAACACCAATTATTTGCATAGATATCTGCAAAAATATCGCCCCTCTTATGATGAGTTTCATAACTAATTATGCCATTACAGTTACAGTGATGCTGCTACAGTGCTGTTGAGAGTTTTGGCAAAACACCATTACTGATTTCACCATCCATCTCTATACAGTGCTGACCGTAGCTCTAGCCAATCAAAAACAATTACGTCATTACGCATGCTATCTTTATATCCTTCTTTGTTCGACACAAATGCATTATTTGAGCCAAAAAAAGAATCATGCATACGGAAAGGTCGCCTATTACATATTTGCCTATGCCTAAAAACTACGTGAAATCAGGAAATCACGCCTACTTTTTCTTGCGATGCGACAACAGTTCTTCAATTGAAAAGAGAATACAAAATGCATAAAAGAATGTGCAAGCTTCAGATAATCGAGGGAATCCTTTGTTCATGAGGGACCCCAACAAATGACCTTTCACTATCTTCTGCAGTGCTCTGGCGTTTTAGTTGATAGGTAATATGTGGTTGAGCCCATGTGATGTAAATAGACTGATGTTACAACTCCCTTGTACGGTATAAAAGTGGCAATAATAGCTAATAATTATTTCAAAATAGGTAATTCTCTCAGTCTAGGAGAAAATGAGAACGATTTAAGGAAATTTCAGTAAGAGGTGTGAGACCTTGTAATAGAAAGAACAAGCTGTAGTGGGGTAAAAATGGTATATAAGACCTTGACCCATATAACCCATGACGTGAATAGACTAGTACTCCCATTAGAATAATCCCTATTCCCAGCCACTCGAAAATGTTGTAGACGTTTGCATCGAATTTGAATACCTTACTAATATAGCCCAAGATCGACACTAGATGGCGTCACATCTGCCGATCTCGAAAGTTATCTTGAAAACCCTGGAAAACACGATTTGAATTTGAAAATCAACACGAATGCAAGATTTGAACCATTAGCTATCTATTACTGTCAGATATCCGTCGATATCAGTTAAAGCTGGTTTGACTTCACAGGATCGACGATCGTATTGCCATCTCTACTCAAGCGGTGCGGCCTAAAAGGTTGTTCGACAGGTCTACTTGTTATGGAAAGAACAACGGAAGAGTTTCACTTTCCTATATAAACCTTGGTTGAGTGAATGTGAGAAATATGTCACTAACGCTAGGCCAATAACTATTTTCTTTGTATAAGTAGACCAGCACATCTGGCGACGAAAGATTTAACTACTTTCGCTCACGTACTTTCTCGGCAGAACTCTGTACCTACTATGCAGTTTACGCGTCTTGTTCAGCTTGCACCGTCTTTGTGTAGGTGTCCTCTTTTCGCTAATCTAACCATACTGTCTAAATTATAGTTATAGTTACGCAACCAGTGACACCGGGACCGGGAGTACAGCCACTTCCACCTGGTAACCTCGAATTCGAATCTCAGCCTCGATTCGGGGCCCTAATCATATATTATTCTTCATCTTGAGAGTGAAACGTAACACCACACTTCCGCATATTGCGTATATCTTCGTGATAGAGGCATGAAGAGAAAATGTTTATTTTCATGTTCTTGACATCAGCTTTTTAATGCTATTTATTTATTTATCTTCTCCCTCTCCGATACTTCCATAATCTGAATCAATTCACCTGTGTATTCAATACTTCCGCCAAAGACTCCTATCCTTCCTGCTTGACCCTTGTGTCGTTCTTCTGATAGAGGTGGAGCGAGACTGGAAGTTTTCTTCAAAATATCTTCATCTGAGCAGTCACACATTTTTTTAGAATAATTTTTAACAACTGATATATCACATTTGACAACTCTTGTCACTAATTTCGTGAACATAGTGAACATCAATATGACATTGATAGCACAAACTTTTTGGAAGGACAGCATGAATCAAGAATATATCAAGAATTTTCGTCTGTGTAGTGACTAATTACACGACTGGTCCGATCGTTAACCGATACCTTATGATCATGATGAAATTCATGCAAAGATGTGATATATTATTATATATTCTCTACTAGTTCGAGCTTAGAGAAGGAGGAATTAAAACGACCATAAGAAAGTGACGCAGCGATGATAAATCACATGACTGTTGGCATTGTCAACATTATTGAGAAAAACGACATTCCAATCAATGAAAAGAGCAAACGAGAGAAAGGCAACCATCAATGAAGCCGACTGTTGGTGAAATTGTACCTTTGTTTGTTGCACATCCAGGCCAATCGATAGCTCTTTGTTTTTTTCTTGTGTTCGTTTCAATGCTCCTCAAGTCTATAGGGCAAGGGTGCATCTAGTTGATAATATATATTATATCTTTGCTTATAATAAAAGTCCACCTCGTCAACAGAAATTCGTTTCCAGAAATACTAGATATGCTATTCTATGACTAGACATTACTCAGCTGAATACATGCAATGTTGAGAATAAACCTGTTCGTTGAGAATAATCTATATGTTTTCCTATGTTTATTTATTTATTTATTTAATATATACGGGCAAGCCCAATTCAGATAAAGTGATACAGTACATTATATTAGTCGATAGAATACAATATAAAATATGGTGGTTTGATTTTTTTTTGTTTGGCTAACAATTTGAACTGATTGAATTCATGTGTAGGCCTAACAACACTAAAGATAATACAAGAACACGAGCTGAAAGTATTAGATAGCTAGATGAAGAATATGATGGTTTTTGAAGCGAGAGACTGGTATGTTGAAGATTTGAAGGTTATTCAGAGAGTTGGCTAATCGAAGAGTTCTGGGGATAAAGCTGTTGTAGGAGTAGTTGAATCTATGAAAAGAAACAAAAAAGGTTTGCATCTGCCTAGTTGCACGGATGGGGACAAGTAGGGATATTCTGGATAGAAGCTCGGGGCTGGTACATAGTCCATTGATAATTTTGTGTAGAATTATTAGGTCTCTTTGTTTTCTGCGTACCTCATGAGAAGGTATAATCAAAATGCGTTCTACTGTAGCATAGTCGTAGTATACATGCATCTTGAAGGCTATATACCTCAGGAAATTGTGCTGGACAGCCTCAAGTTTCACATTATGTGTAATGTAATGGGGGGACCAAACTGAGGAACAATAGTCTAAATGAGATCTAACCAGGGAAAAATAAAGGGATTTAATAGCATTGATGTTGGTGAAATCGCAGGTGGTTCTCTTTATAAACCCTAACATCTTCATAGATTTCTGAATCACAGTGGAAATGTGGGATTTGTAGCTAAGTGTGGAGTCTAGAGTCACTCCTAGATCTTTGGTTTCAGAAGCCGAATGTAGGGTCAGATTGTTTATATTATATTCGAAAGTGATATTGGGTGATGTGTTCGGTGAAAACGAAGAATATGGCATTTAGATGCATTCAAATACATTCCATTTTGCGTACACCAGTTGGATAGGCAATCTATATCATTTTGGAGACTTATTGCATCAGCCTCGCTATTTATTGTTTTAAAACATTTTAAGTCGTCGGCAAAAAGCAAGGATTCACTATCTTGGAAACAGCGAATGAGATCGTTTATAAAAAGGTTAAATAACAGTGGTCCCAAGTGAGATCCTTGTAGAACACCCGAGGTGACTGCGATGGGATGAGAATAGTAATGATTGACCCTGACACTGCAGTAATATCCCATCAATGCCATATAGAAAAAGTTTATGAATCAGAAGCTCATGATTAACTTTGTCGAAAGCTTTGGAAAAATCAGTGTACACAGAGTCAACTTGTGCACCTCTTTCCAGAGCTTCAGACAAAAAATTGACATATGTAATAAGACCCAATTCTGCTGACTTTTTGGATGTAAATCCAAATTGTTGGGTTCCTACAATTGCAGAGCAGTCATAAGTAAAGTAATCGAAAATTATGCTTTCAAAAACTTTAGGGATTACGCTAAGAATAGAAATGGGACGATATAATTGCTTACATCGGATTTACGGCCTGATTTGTATATTGGAGTAACATGAGGTTTTCCAGTAATCCGAAAATTCACCTGACGATTAAGACTTATATATATAAATATAGAAAAGTGGACGAGATAACATGAAGCTGAATGATTTAAGAAAAGTAGGGGGAATTCCGTTAGGACCAGGGCCTTTGTTGGTGTTAAATTCGGACAGTTTTTCATAAATTTTTGAAATTTCAATGTGATAATTGGACACATTAACCATGGATTCGATAGGAGTATCAAATGGATGCAAGGGATGATTTGTGTAAACTGACGAAAATTGGTTAGCAAAAAGGTTGGCAATAAAGCAGTACGATCACCAAGAGTCATTGTATCAGGCATAGTGTTATTAACTCTTTTGCTACTTACATATTTCCCAAAAAGATTTAACATTATTAATAATAGAGTGTTCGGTGCGTTGAATGTAATCTGTATAACACTGTCTTGATAGAGATTTACATCTAGATCTCAAATTACTAAATGCTGCATAGCTTTCAGGACACCTTGCGCTCTTGTAAATCTTGTGCTCTGCTTTCTTCTCATAAAGTAATTTCTTCAGCACGGGGGAGTGCCAGCATGGAAATTTCTTTTGGCAGATTTTTTTTTGCGGAACAAAGCGATCAATGATGGGATAAATAATGTCATAAAATATAGAAACCATATTGGAGACCTCTTTTCCATGTAGTGCACTATCACAATCAATTGGTTCGAGGGTCGAATGAATAGCTGCATAGTCAGCGTGAAGGAAGTCATAGAAATACTCTTCGCCAGATGAATATTCGTTTTCAATTTTAAGTGGCAAATTGAATTCTAGCGGATGATGAGAATCTTCTGGAATTAAAAAGGCGACAGCTTTCAGTACCGAAATATCTAATTGAAATAAAATGAGATCGATGATTGCTCCTCTTTCGTTGGTTATTATGTTGGACTGGAAAAGGTTTAGGAAAGCACAGATGTTGGATATTGTTTCAATAGAATCAATCTCGGATTGAGAAGCTGTTGGCTGAGGGGAAGCAACGGAACAATAATCGTTTTCCTCCCATACTGCCAAAGGAAGATTAAAATCGCCAAATAGAAAGAGGTTTGCACAAGCATATTGCTCTCTTATGGAGATAAGCTGATCAAAGTATGATTGATACAAAGTAGACATAGATTTGGGTGGAAAATATACAGTCCCAATAATAGATTTGTTATTTAGGAGAACATACAGCTGTTCTATGGAAAGATCGGACTGAATTAGATGAGGGGAAAATGATTTCTTGATAGCGATTAATACACAGCCTCCCCTGCTGAAAACACTGGATTCAATAGAGCGGTCAGTCCTGTAGATATTGTAGTTGGGAAGGCCGAGTTCACCGTCCGTAAATTCAGGTGTGAGCCAGGTTTCAGTGAAGATGATGATATCATAAGAACAATTGCTAACATTCAAGCTGAGTTTAGTCAGTTTAGTTCTAAGTCCTCTAACATTTTGGTAATGAAGTGAATGACTGACAAGATTTAGTTTTTTTTTAATGATTTTCGGTGCATTGTTGAAGTATTTGATAGACAAGTTGCTCTCACCAGCCTGTTGTCGCACTAAAAGATCATTCTTCACTGAGTCGAGTTGCTTTTTCTGATAGGGAGTTTGGTCAGGTTGGAAAATACCTTATTGGCTTGGCCTAAAGTAACTTTGTTTCTCAGGATTTGATGAACCTCACGAGCAGAGGATAAAACAACCTTAATTGGTCGATGGCCGTTTTTGTTCTTTTTCCCAAAACGAAGGATTTTTGTAACATTGACGTTAATCGCACCTTCGTTAACTCCAGATAAGAGTGATTTAATTTGGTTAATATCTTCGGATGAAGTTGATGATTCAGGTAGATTAAATATCAATAAATTGTTTGATCTTTTTTGGCGTTCATGGAGCTCGTTAATGATGTCATCAGTAACTGAAAAGTTACTCTTTTCCTCCTTTAGTTTGTGAATTTCAGCTTTGAGTGAGGTAACTTCGGACTTGAGGTTTTCGACTTCTCTTAGAATTTTGGGAACTCTTTTGAATGCTTGATGGCAATCTGAACAAAAGTAGAACAAAGATCTCTTCTGGATTACTGCTCGGAGTTCCGAGGCACTTAAGCCAGTACACTGTTCAGTCGGATGTGGGATGATATGACAGCTATCGCAGGCCACTGACTTATCGCCGATACTTTCATCGCAGATTGAACACTTGTTTACAACCATTTTACCAGATTCACTGGAGTATTAACGTGAGCGCAGTGTTAGCACTAGTGTTCCTGGACTATTGAACGTTTAGCAGATCAGCTAGACTCTTATCAGTTGACACTTTTTGTGGGATTTTTTTTGTGATTTATTTCCACAGTATTCGCAATTGATGAGTAACTGATTATCCAAGATTAATAGGATTGTCAAACCAAAACGAGGAAATTACACTGACCACTGAACGAATATACTTTTGGCTAGCATCGCACAAAAAAAAGCGAAATTTCATGACGAATTTTAACCACTTTTAGCAAGAAAATACAAGCAGTTACTGCAGAGACATGAGACCTCGAACACGTTTCTGTTATTGAAATAGAATTCATCATGATTTATATAGCCAAGTCCAACGCAGAGCGTGATGATCTGTAAGTTTGATAAAGGATTTCCTCACCTTTTCATCATGACTATGACAGCATATAAAATTAGCTCAGATGGCTTACTGGTTCTCTTTGAAATTATTTTCCATTCGCTACACCATTGGTTATAGTTGGCTTATGCACCATTCCCAAGAACTAAGACGATGACCTAGAACTAGTAACTAAGCATTCAAAACTCGGATATTAATGAGTGTTTATGGAACCAACACTAGTAGGTACTAAGAACTAATAACCAGGACTAGAAAGTTAGCCAACTTTTATTGAGGAGATAGTTTCTAGTATAATAAGGAAGTGAGTATACGCTGAATGAAAATATTTGTTAGACAAGTAACAGTTTCTTCTATTCTTTTTTCTTCAGTGCAAACCATTTGGCCAATCTTATTTTTCCAATATGTCAGTTTTCTGACAATGAATATTGTCGGGTTTGATTCAAAACATGGTTTGGTAAGAGTAACGTAAATAATTTATTATCAACTTTTATCACAAGTTTTCAATGTATATAGAAATAATGATGTGAATTGGCCATGACAACACTAACTAGGAGTGGAATAAACTTCACCATGTAAATGTAAAAAACCTTATGAATGCTCAATTCAGACATTTCGATAGAAAATATAAAATTCAGGCCAAAAAAAAAATTATAAAGACTACCTAAGTAGTTGCCAATATTATTATGGCAACAATAATATTTCTTATCACAGTGTGGATAAACGTCACTGATATAGATATTTACTTGAATAAAATCGAGTGCATAACACTCAATCATATAATCAAATAAACAGTCTCAGACACAGATTTGAAAAATAATAATATTCCAAATATGAAATGTGGATGTCTAGACTGTACCTGTTTCAAACTCATACAAGAGAAGAATTCAATATCAATAATAACCAAAAACAGACCAGACCATAATTCAATAAAGCTACTGACTGAATATGTTCACCAGATTTTCAGTTGGTTCTGTTTTACAACAAAATTCACACAACACTTGAATCTACAATGCTTGTATCGGATTTGATGATGTGAAATCAAGAAAAGTTCTATAAATCTAATGAAAAAAACGTGTTTCTGTTTTGAACTTGTTTCCTACATTTGTAAAGGAATGTAAAGAATTGTGAATTGCATAAGTGTAGAATAGCACAGCACTACTTTACACCAATATTATCCCAGTCGGCTATCATGGTCAAATTAACATTTTCGAATCGCCATTTTTGAGTTTTGGAATGTTCATCGCAGGTCCTGACATAAAGCTTCTTTTGCCCCGGGTCACAATCCAGGCATCTCGGGTTACCACCATGCAAAAACCACTGCTTTTCCTGACAAAACAACGAGAAAAATTAACCAAAAATCATATCAGTAGATATCATGGGGTTCAACTGAAATAATAATAATTCAATATAATAATAATAATAACTTTTCAATAATTAGAATAAAACACATAATTGACTGCTGTCGTCCAAACGGAGATAAAGTTTTGGATTTGGATGTCCATGATCATGCTGTTAAGAATCATCCATTTTTTTATAACCACACCTGAAATAATGATTCACAATGAACGAACGACATATTCACTTTTCCAATTTTTTCCCTACACGATGATATCCTCAGATTTGAAAACTAATATTTCGTTAAGAATTCCACATCAGCAGCAAGAAAAGCATAGAAAACACTTCACAGATAGAATGAAATCTCAAATAGCCCATACCGAAACTGTCATGGCGGATATAAGTATTGAAGCTTCCAATACGATAGATGGCGTTGACGGCAGATTTCCACTGATTTTATGTTCTGTGGTGCGGAAATATCTATGCGAAAATTATACACTATGGCTACCATTTGTGTATAAATTGGATTTGTGTATTGTCACTCAGAAAGCTGTATATGTAAAAGTGAAAAATTGTGTTGCCTGTACAGCAACACAGTTATTTTTATATTTGAGGCACATGAGAGTGTTAATTTTTTCTTCAATTAAAATTCTCTCGAATGAAAACACGAATTTGAATGGTGAAAAAGAGCGTATTGAAATTTTAATGATGATCGGTTATGGTGATCGTGTTAGAACTCATGAAGAATATTTTCATTAATTTGCATCCGGAGAGAAATCCTATATCACGCTCAAGAGTAACTAAAACATCACAACGTTTTAATACAGCTGGGATGGTGAACAATCTGCTAAAACCTGGAAGACTGCAACGAACGAAACAAAATATTGCAATCGATTTAGAGAATCACCTCAAACTTCCACCACAAATTTGGCACTGAATCATGAGATCAGTCGATGTTTTGTAGAAAAGGTATTAAAAAGTGAAAAGTATCATCAGTTGGTTCAAGAATTGTCAGACGATGAATTTGACCGATGGCTGGAATTTTGCGAACGGCTTTCGCTTCGACGAAAATTTTGCTTCTAACATAGTTTTTTCCGATGAGGCAACTTTTTGTTCAAATGGAACAGGTAATCGCCATAGCTCAAGGTATTGGTCAAATGAGAAGCACGTACCCATCATCCACAGAAGTTAAATGTTTGGATGGAAATTGTCGAAAATAGGCTTATAGGCCCATTTTATATCGACGGAAACTTGAATGGTGACAAGTATTTGGATCTACTATATAACGAAACTATTCCTGCACTTCAACAGAATGGGCAATCACCACAAAATGTTTAGTTGCAACAAGATGGAGCACCTCCCCACTACGGGTTAGGGATTTTCTGGATGCGAATTTTCAAAATCGATGGATTGGTCGTGGAGGATTCATAGAGTGGCCTGCTCGTTCTCCAGATCTTAGCCCGTTAGATTTTTTTCTTTGGGGTTATCTAAAATCACGTGTTTACGTTAGACGACCAACAAATTTACAGGAATTGAGACAAAGAATTATGAATGTGAACTAGTGAACGGCGAGCATTATGAACTTCTGGAGTGATTTTGTTTCTCATTATTCTAAAATGATGAAATGTACACCTATTTTACAACTAACAGTGAGTTATTCTTCGTTTTTACAATTTTTTTTGCACTAACTCAGTATGTATGAATTCAAAATAACAAGCTCTTTCAAAATCTGTGAAAATATATAGGGTGTCCCATTTAAATTGAATTAGTTGATGGCATTTCCGGTTGAACCAGACGTATGAAAAATTCACATCCGATGCATTTTGTTCCATTGCACTTACCTACAAATTTTCATAAATATCATTCTTTTCGTTTAAAAGATATTTACTTGGTTCCATACTTTATCCCAACCTTGTATAGATGATAGTTTGAATACCAAAATTGAGATTTCTAACAGAATATTGAATTATTCATCTTCTTCCAAACAAATTGAAATATCTGATGAAATTGTGGAATCAACTCTTCAAGAAATATCTAACGTTTCTGATCAGAAGCAACATGGAAAATCTTCGGGAATTCATTTTGGAAGTAATTGTTCAAACTTTACTATCAATTATTATTCCAATAAATGAAATATTGTTTTATGATGAATAATCAATTAATAATTGTCTCTGTTAAAAATAAACCCTTCAAACAGTAATATTTCATGTTCATTTTAGGAATTATTTTGGAAATGAAAAAAAAAGTTAATATCTCCGGGTCAATAGAGATGCAGAGATGTCAAGTTTTTTTGACAGTTGTAAAAAGAAGTTAATCAACTTGAACTTTTTTGATGATATTTATGTCGAAGCGGCATGTGCGCATGCCCTCTCTAAAATTCGACATTTCATCAATCAACCATCCTGGATGGATATGTCATATCCTTGGGACTAAATTGAGCACAAAGACTATGCTCAAAGTTAAGACTATGATTATACTTCTCTTTATATCTCTTACCACATCATATCGCCAATATTGGTTTCCCTTCATGCCATGACAAGGATACAGAACCACGTCGGCCTTATCGTTGGGGTCCGAAACGTCGAAACAAGTCGATTTGCCCTTCACCCTCAAATCCTTGTGCCACGTTAACGTGAAATTTTGTTCTCCGCGCTTCTTGTTGTCAGAAACGCACTCTTTGAGAGCTACGATTTCGTCCTTGTCTTTGTAGCCCGAGTCTACGCAGAGCTCGGGGGCTCCCAAATTGCGAATCTAATGAAGAAAATGTTGATTCATTCACTGATGATGAGCTTTATGGAGGTTTCTTTGAAATGATTATGAATGACTTATACGTGATGCAGCGAGTGCAAATAGTGATACCAAAATAACATATATTTAGAAATTTTCTGGAATTATGAAATAATACAGGAGAATATCATTTGACATCTTTCAATTTTGACTAACATCTATAATTCTGTGACTAGTAGCCTTTCCTGATTTTTTACATATTTGTTTCAAATCTTTTTCATCAGTGCATGAGAGTTTAATTGATTCAGATGAATGTTATTGTTCATCGGAAAGTGAGTTGGAAATTCGTTCAGCAAGGTAAGTGAAACAACGTTAACTCTTATTTTTTGTAACTGGACAAAATATTTGCTTTTTTGTCTGGTAGAATAACAGTGATCAGTTTGGTGAAAGTTTGGTGGTAGTTTTTATTCCTAAGAGAAGTAGAACACTGAAAAAATAAAATTGTCTAATGTCCATGCGACTTGTGATTCTTTAATTGAAATATCTGTCGGATATGAATAATTTTCATTTTGACTCCTAAATACCGAGTTTCATCAACTACATGTGCATGAGTGTGATTATTACGTAAAATGTTTTCTGTCAGTGACTCACATTATTATCATGGTTAGGGTTAAATTAATGGTTAGTATGGTTAAATTATGTTACATGCTATGAAAAAGTTCTCTTCAAATGCCTTCTCATAAAATTTGATTTTGACTACTAAATATGTTGCAATAAAAGTTATTTATGCACCAAGTGCATTATAGGTATCATAGAGCCAGGAAGGTAATTGATCCAGTCAAAGGAACTCCTGCCAAAATTACATTTTCAATACAAAGTTTTTTTTTCAATCAAGTTGATGCATGATTTGTCTGATTTGCCTGAGATTTGCCTCTATTCGGTTGTTTGACTCTGAAAGTTGCCTATATTGTTACTAAATCTATTAAAGCATACTTTTTTTTTATTCTGTAAAGATACATTTGATCAACATTGTGAGAATATGGTTGTATGAATAAGTTCAACAAAAGGAATGAGAGAAACAGTATTATTGTCGGATTCTGTAAAGATACATTTGATCAACATTGTGAGAATATGGTTGTATGAATAAGTACAACAAAAGGAATGAGAGAAACAGTATTATTTTCAGATAATATCTTCAGACAACAGTGGAAGTGCATAGTATATCAGCGGGCATTATGAGTGTTTATAGCAACCTTACCCAAGGTATCACAATGAAATAATATGCAAGTGGAAAATGAATGATTCAAAAGTACTGATTATGGATCTGCATTAATACCGCAAATAGTTTTAGGAATGTAAAACAGCAGAAAAATATAAATGAAGGACTATTCAGACAGTTACAATAACAATTTTCGATTTTCATGATTTCATTTATGACTTCAACTATAATACTGAGTGAGTTTTGTTGCAGATGTAGTTTAATGAAATTTATTCTCAATTGAATAGTATAAGTTTTTTGTGGTCTACAATCAATATTTAAATGTTCCATATAATTTTTATTTCCGAGATATTACAGTGCTGTGAGGTGTTTTGTGAAGCCAGTTTGAATAGAAGTACTGAGATATACAGTTCCTTATTTCATTATGATTGCAACAAATGGTGCCTTGTCGAAAATATTTCAGGATGGATTACATTTTATTCTATTGCAGAATCCTAGATAGAGCAATGGATGTGACAACATTGTAATGGACAAAGACCAAGCGGATATTTGTGCTGTGAAACGTTGTAGTTCATCGACTATAGTATAGCCAGAGGGTGGATGCGCCAAATGTAGTTTTTCCCATAGCCAATTAGATGGTATGAAAAAATTCAAAAATGTATAGATATCCAATAATTTTTTATGGTGTATACGGAGTAAAAAATTTTGGAAACTTCGTCAATAATGAACTCACCTCTCCAACTCCAAAATCGCCAGGTTCGATTGGTGGATACTTCAAAGGCAAATCAAAGGCAATGTTCTCCATGAACCACTTGAAAGGTTTGCATTGAAGCCTTTCTCTGAGCGCTTTCTGCTTAGTCAAGTCACCTGTATCAAGAGTTTTGTAATGTGGCCTTCTCATGTACAGATACTGGGCGTATTCATCCATCCACACTTCAGCAACTCTACGGTAATTCTGAGAAAAAAAATAGGATGTCTCATTCGACAGACATTCTTACTGTAAACAATACAGGGTGATTTACAAACAAATACTCTCGAAAAGATTTTAGGCACAAGAATTAATTAATTGACTATGCCTCAATCCTCATCTTGATATTCTAGCAATCTTTCATATTTTGTATAGCACAGACATTTTGTATAATCAAAATATTCATGACTACAATTGAGATTTACAAGCTTCGGAATTCAAATTTTAAATTAAATTCAAAAGCATGATTTGTGAAATTTCCTAATCATTGCTCACTTGATACTTGATATTATAAATTTGTTTTCAATAGTTAACTATTTTTGTCTCTTATTCTTTGTAAAATCATAACATGTTGATACAGATTGATGTAGAAATTTCATGATTACTTTGAGCACTGTAATAAGCTTAGGTTAGGTTAGTTAGTTTAGTTCAAGAATTCGAAAATGGGTTGAATATGTCTTCATTCTGCAAGATATGAAAAGGTCGTTTTGGACTGAACAGAACTTGCCAAACTCCACAACAAGTAAAGCCTTGGCTAACCTTCGCCCAAATGATTTATCATTATCATTCAGTTTTTTTGACTTTAGGTAGTAGAAACTATATTGTTCAGAAGCTCACGTATCGACAGTCTATTCTGACATCAGGGCAATAAAAATAAGTTACCATTTTTCCAAGACTTGTATGATATTTCAAAGATAAACAAGTTAGGTGAAGTGAAGTTAAGAAACTCAAGAGTAATAAATATCAGAAAATTACCAGATATATATGAAGTTGCATGTGAATGACCTTGTTTCTGATCTTGTTCAAGCCTGAGAGTATCAACTAAACAGTCCCACATGCATGCCTAGTTTATATTCAAAATAGTTCTTCAAAGAATTACAAGCAATTTCTTGAGAAAGTCATCATTTCAAGAATAGTATCAAAATTTTAAAACTGTCTATGAGTTTTTTGAGGGGGTGGTACATTCATTTTTCAAGAATTTCAGTATATTGAAATTAATTTTCATAATTTAATTAATTTTTATAACTTCTACTTTATTTTTTAGAAACGAGGTGAGAAAATCCCACGAAAAGCAAAAAAAAATGCTTTGAAATAAATAATGATTCAATTATTACTCACCCTCCCCACAAAGTCTCCTTTACCAGGATTTGGGAACGGGGCATACTTCCTGTAGATGTGACCCACCCTGGAACAGGGAGCGTCATACATTTGCCCCCCGCACTGCCAGATTTTGAAACTCAGTTCGTATTGTTCTCCACCCCAAATGTCTAGTCCTTCGTCGTAACCGTCCAGTTCCCAGAAAAATTTACGACTTATAGCAAAAAGTCCCCCTGCCATGATTGGGCTCCTTGAATGATCATAAAATATATTCTGCTATCAGTATGCCAAACACCTTCCTGCATTTAGGATCAGCACAGTTCCGTTTCTATCATGGATATTATATTATGATTATTTCTATGTTCTTCTATATTTTATTATTTGTACACTGAATTGTCAACTCAATTATCAAAAACATATTAGTAAGACCTACATGACCTGTTTGTTGCTGTGAATAAAATGAAAATATATATTTTTTTCAAAATAATTTATTTGGAAGTATCATATTCTTGATACACTGTCATGAAAATAATGCCATGGGTTTTAAACTAGCATGCTGATCTTGGATTCATCACCTTATTTCCGAATTTTTTATTCCTGCCTTTCTTAGAAAAATCTGTGTCTCAGCTAGCTATGGACAAACTCAAAAGAAGCCAATTTTTTTAGTTTCTGAGGAATTTTCTCTCCTCGTTTTCGGAAACGTCCACTGAATCAAGATGAGTAGAAATTTTGATATTTATTAAATGTATTTGCATTCCAAACATTTTTTCGGAAACAAAGTTTCACTGACAAATAGAATTTCCCTTTTAGGTATCTGGTGGTTGAATTCCAACCTCAGTGATCATTTGGGGCAGACCATATATCTGTCCTTACTACAAATATATTGAGATAATTATTATGATTTCTATTTTTCATTTTTTATAAGCGAGGAGAGAAAATCCCACAACTACGAGAAAAATGAATATACCACCTCCTCGCATAACTTACAGACAGTATTCAACAAAGAAATGATTTGACCTGTTATTATAACTATATATTATTGCTGATATTACGAGTGTAGGTAATCAACCTATTTTTAATTTATTGCTACATGTCTAATGGAAAATACGCTAATTTGTTAATGCAGAGAATATAGGTTGGGAAAAAAGAAATTTGAAGAAAAACGGACTTAGGTTCTTGCATCCTCTGTCCCACGACGACTCGTTCACGATGTGGTGATGTGATGTAAAGGTCGAGTTAGAAATTAATTTTATCATTCGGCGATATGGAATTGTCCAAAAACGTTAAAATAAGAGATATTCAACGTAGAAATAGCAAATATGAGTTTTTTTCAAATATTATTTTTTTTTCAACTAACGCGTAGCAAAAACGTAAATCAATGAAATAAATAACATCATATCAGATTACCATAGCCAAATTTCCCTATGGAGGGGCAATAAAATCGAATATAGGGCAATAAATTAACTCAACATTACCTCAATGAAATTTCCATATCACATCAAAACTCTACTGAGTTTGCCTGAACCAAGTAAAAGCACAGATTTTTCTCTGAAAGAAATGGGCAAACAATATGGGAATAGGAATTAGCCTAAAATTATGAGACATGTTTAATATTGAAATTTTGTGTAGCTTTACTGAATTTTTTGGTATCAATGAATTACAGATTCAACCAATTTGTCTTTTTATCTCTGTGTATGATTCAAGCGAAAAATGTCATCAAAATATCTAAAATATAGCAACAGTTAGAAAATGAAGAGTACTGATTCTGTAGATCATTTTAGTCAGACTCACTTAAATGGTTCTGTAGGATGTTTCAGATCTTCTGGAAGTAAAGGTAGTCTTTTGTAGAAGAACTCCCAATCAAAGGCTCCCCTAGCTCCTTCATCTTGGGCTCGATATTCAAATGTTTCATATTGGACCACATCAATAAATGGGCAAACACAGGTTTTATAATCTTGAGCAATTGGTTCTATATGAATTCAAGGAATAATCTGATATCATCAACAGCTATGAAATCATTTCAAATTTGAAAATCTAAAACACATTATTCATTACCTAAGAGTGGAGGTAACCAGTTCACGTTAGCCTCTGTATGTGAATCTAAGAAAATTAGTACTTCAGCTGTAGCTTCTTTAGCACCTGCTAACCTAGCTCTTATCAGTCCACTTCTCTCTGGCAAATGTAAAGCTCTAACTTTCGTTAAGTTAGCAGCTAGATAGTCATCTAGAGGTTTTCTTGAAAATTCTGAAAAATAATATCTTTTTAATGAATCAAGATATTCATTATTCAATACAAAAATTACTGCAAGGATTATCCATGATTTATCATGGATCAAAATATGGCTTGCACATAAACTCTGGAGAATAACTAGTTTGCTATTCAATAAAAATACCTTTGGAGCTAAAATCATCTACTAGAATGACTTCTTTTAGAAGATGTGATGGGGATCTATTGACAACACTAACTGCAGTCCTCAAAAGGGTAGTCCAGTGTTCATTGTGGAAAGGTACTATAACACTTACTGTAGGCAGGTTTTTCAAATATTTCTTATTTTGACAACTGAAAATTATTAAATAATTGATTTTCAAGTCATTATACCTACATTTGCACAAACCCTTTATGTCTAATATCAGGTACTGCCCTATCTACAGCAATTTTATCACTTAAGGCTGCATTGAATCCATTCACTTTATACAAGGCATCATAATTATGATTTTCAGCAGGACTCAAATAAGCTGCTTTTCCTTGTTCACCAGGACCTGATTGGAAGAGAAAAAAAGAAAATTTCTTCAAAACTGACTATTCCAATTGTTAAAAAATCACAGAAATTGTTACCATCACAAGGTCATTGTACATTTCACAGATACATAATTATGCATAATTGCATGCCTGTTACAAACCAATGATAACTCAACTCAATTATTGGAAAGCAAGTACATGCCAAGAAAAATAGGTATTTCACTTGGCATTGAGAAATTCCAATCATAATTGAGAAAACTAGGTGGAGTTATTTGCATATATGTAAATTTGGACGGCTGTTGAAATATAATGATGTGAAAATTTTGATCTAAAGAACATTTTATTGAAATAAAGGAAACCTCAAATGCTGAATTACAACACATACCTTCCTTATATTTTCCACCATAATTTTCACTGATTCCTATTATGTATTAATTGGTTCATAACATACCTACAGTCAACTTATTCAATATATAATGTGAATCCTCATACATAGAAAGGAAAAGTTATACTCAGTCAGATTTCAAATCAGAATGAATTTGAATAAAATTAGGTTAACTATATCCATCTCAATTAAATATCAGGACATCCATGCGCCAGATAATTTATAGGTACCTAATTATTCTTTACATCCTAGTACCTTCTTTTCTATTTCACTTTCATTTATCATATATAATAAATAGTATATAAAATAAATGAAATATATATTTATTGGAAACATACTTTTATTTCAATATCAATGAAATAAATATAGGTAAAAATAGGTTTTTATAGGTAAGTAACCAAGTGAGTATCAATACAGATGAATGTAATTGAAACTCAGTTTACTAATTAAGGTATGAATAAATGGATAGAAATAGTTATCATCTGCTCACTGCACTAAAAATTTTGGAAAATATGATTTTTTCGTTTCAATACAATATAACATAACCAAATATTCAGAAATTTTCCAAAGTGGATATGTTCATGAATAAGTATTGAATTAGTTTCATATAGAAAAAAATCACTTTGAAATTACACACCTGTTCTCATGGAGTCTCTTTTCATTTGGTCATAATCATGCCAATCAATTTTTTCATTATCGAATGCCAGAACCTAGAAATGGAAACAAGTACAGCTACATTTTCCTCATGATTGCTGATTTTCTTACATTTTGTGGGGGCACAGGCTCAACACCTCCATTTTTAACCCCAAATTGTATGTAAGTGTTTCTTTGGAATTCTCTTGTTTTGAATATCCTATAGAATAGCACCGTGAACACCACAGTCACAGAAGACAGCAACAAGTATTTCACTAAAGTCCTGATATTCCTTTTCATTATGTCTTCCACCTCACAAACATGCCTTCGTCAGCATAATGCTCTTATCATTTCAGTCAGTTGCCTGATTAATAAGATTGTTGATAGTGATAACGGAGAGGATGATCTGTATTCGCTGATACAAAACTTTTCAAACTTGACTTCAATGGAGGCAGCTTCCTAACCCCAACTCGCGCTTGATATTCGAATTCATTTCATTCATTCAATATCTATGCTTCGACATTGATTAAACACATTCACATTCAACCAGCACCAACTTCTTGAAGTCGCGTAAATGTGTAATAACGACAGATGTACACATACACATGTACCTAATGACTAATTTTTCTATGACGGAATAATAATAATACCATTCTTATACTGAAGGATAATAATGAATGACTCCACTGTGATTAGTGGTCACTAATGCAATAGACACTATAATGACTGTAATAAAAAAACGTTTTCAATCCCAATTTCCATTGCCATATTTTTCTAAATACTATTTTAATTTCACCCCCCACCTGCTCACCCCATCAATCGCCATCACGTCAACGTCGTTTACAGTGTTGCCAAGGTGGATATATTATTTACATCATGAGTGTTGCCCACCTGACGATTCCTATTCGTGTCCCAAAATGAGCGAATATAATATAAATTATAATATAGAATATATAATAGATAACATTATATATATATATATATATATATATATACACATATATATATATATATATAAATGATATGAAAGTACGTTGAATAGACATTTCGATGCTATTTTCAAATATGGCGAAAAAAATTAGAAATTCAAGTGTAGCTATAGGGTGTTGTTTGCGGGAGGAAAGAATTTACAAATTTCAAGTGAAGCCGTACTTGGATTCTATATTTTTTCAATTCAGCAGGATAAATTGAGTGAGTGTACCGATTTCCAGAAAAATATACAGGTTTTGGTCGGAAAATTATGAGACAATAAAGAAATGGACAAAATTGAAGAAACATCCCGTGTCTCGGTTATAAGATGTCGAAGACCCATCAATATCATGGGTTCTCTGAAATGACCTCAGTGACCCCCATCCACAATCCAAACTGATATGTTTCTGTACGTCTGTACCATGAAGGTTTCGCCCTTTTTTCAGCTGCCAGTATTTGCTGGTATTATTATATCAGTACAGATTGGTAATCTGTGACTCTGTGATATCAGTACCATTACTTTGAAAATCGGTGGACCTGCAGATAAATCAGTAGGGTCGGCAATGTTGGTCGCCAACACTGGAAACAGTTTAGCAAGGTGCACGGTTATCGAATTCTGCGAACCGAAGCTGTGCCAGAGCCTATGCCTATACCTATGCCTATGCCTATGGGTTGTAGGTCAGTGGTTTCACAACTATTAAGCTATTTCAGCGGCAAATAATGCTAGCGCTTTGACCTTGAATGAGGGTTTCGGCTAAACAAAACACCATCAGTGACCTCACCATTCTTCTCTACATCGTTGTGGTAGTAAAATGCGCAGTACATAATTTGACAACGTCGCTTAGATAGAGAATTAATGAATGAATAACTAGTTGCCTATACTCTGCTCGCATTTCATCATGAATTTATTGAATTTTTATTTTATTCGTCTGAGATTGTATTTCATAAATTTATTTTCCCGAATTCGATCACTACAGTTGACCACAGATTGACAGTTGGGTTAATCCTCAGCCGATTATATTCCTCCTCATTAGACTTATTTCTTGGAGCACCGTATATATGCTGGCTTGACATTTGATTACCTACTTAGTATTTCATAATTATAGCAGATGGAATTATAGGTAGTCCATGAATTTTCATTATTGAAATTATATATTATAGATATTCTGTTATTTCATTCACATGGTGCAATTATCACACCCATCATAATCATCATATCAGAAATGAGATACTTATCTGCCTTTATGGTCTCGTGTTTTCCCCACTATTTTATCGTTGATACTCTTTTTATCCTATAGATGCTTTTTTACAATGTTCTAGCTAGTTTTTTTGTCAAAATGAATAACACAAGTATAAATAGGTGCTTGCCATCTCCACAGGGTAGACACCTACTTTGCCATTAGTTTAGTCATAGATTGAAGACTATTAAGCTATGATTTAATTGAATCTCGGAATGAGTCCTTTCAATGATCGAAGGATGAATCTTAATCATTAAGGTAGTCTATAACACACTTAGTTATGAAGAGGTCGAATAATGAAACAATTTACAATCAAAAAATTTTATTACATCTATCTTGTACACATGAAAGAACGAATGTTGATAAATGGATAAAAAACAGAAATGTTCTACAAACTATGCAGTAAATAGTAGGTATATATAATAACACGATATTTTTAACAGACTCAGTCTTCAGCAATCTTTTCAGTCTTCTCTTCGGATTTCTTTTCCACCGCTCTCTTGACAGGCTGCCCAGTCTGCTGGATGGGGATCTCCTTATGCTCGATTTTCTGATCAACAGTAGGTGCAGAAATAGTCAACACTCCATCGCTGGACAGCTTCGATTGAATCTGGCTGGCATCGCAGTTCTTCGGCAATACATACCTCCTCACGAAGTGCCTGGAAATGAAGCCGTGCTCGTCCTCAGTTTCCTCATGCTTTCCTTCGATGGTAACCGTATTTTCTCCCGTCAACTTGACAGTGATCTCCTCTGGTTTGAATTGCTGCACATCCAAGTTGACTTGAAATTTGTTGTTATCAATGGACACCACAGAACCGCTGTCTCGTTTAGAAGCCTCTGCTCTCCACGGTCTTAGGTAGTTGTTTCTGGTGCATCTGGGGCTTGGAAGAGTCAGGACCTCCAGAGCAGGAAACTCTTGGGGACCGAGTCCCAGACCGAAATGCTGATCTAGAAGACGGCTGGCACGATGATGCGGCTGATGGATTGCGTGAGAACGGCTGTGAGGATTGAAATAATCCTCCAAATCGAAGAACGGGTACAGACTCATGATTCTAATCGAAATTTAGTGACAATCTCAAAGCTATTTCTCGAATATACAACAAGTATCGCAGATTAACCAACTACAACGCGCGGAATCAAAATGAACAAGTATTCAATTAAGCCGGCCGGTTTTATAGCTACACACTGACAGCACGAAAACCTCCCGAATGTTCTCGAACGAAATCGATTGGCGAATCAGCAAGAAAGTTCTACGTTGTTCCAGAAACTGTCTATTGCCAGGGTTGCCGATAGTAGAATTTTGTCAGCAGATCCAATAACTAATTTTCTTCCATCGCAATTAACTATTATGGAATTTCATGTATGCCATGATTTTTGTTGTATATTTCATTCATTTGATGCAATACAGAAATATTCAGTGATGATAATCTTACAAGTATTTCACTTTTTATCACTGCAACTAAAAGTAAATGACAGAATGAACAGAATTTGTTACAGAAAAGTTATCACTTGATAATCGTTGATAGTTACATAAAAACTTCAGTGAATTCTTATGATGGATAATCACATGAATATCAGTAAACTAACCACTAGATATTATTGTTTCCTAAAATTCTTGTGAAACTAGTATAGTGGTTTGATTTATATTCTCCTAACGTACATAAAAATAATTTATTATTGTTTAGGTAGTTCTCTAATATCTCAGGGTGAGAGATTGCAAGCTTTTGGTGAAATATAAGTTATAAATCTTTGACTGATATTTTCTTACATAGAGGTATTTGTAGGTGGTTATAACATGTGTTTCTTTTTGATTTTGCAATTTCTTTCTCGAAGTGTATTTTTTGGTTGGTTTCATATTTACACACATTGCAAAAATATAGTGATATGGTGTTGAGATTGTGAAATTGGTCTTGGAAGGTTGAGAAACTAACCATACCAAATAACTTAACTATACTATACTAATTCTATATTGATAACTATAATATACTTTCAAACGAATTTTCAAGTTCTTGATAACCTTCATAATTTTCACCTCCTTGTTAATCATGCCAGTTTTTCTTCCATTATACATATAGGTATAAATATGATATATTACCTATGATGCTATTGTTCATAATCATTTTCCTACCTTTGTTACTTTTCCTTTGGAATAACGATGTTTTATAAATTTCAATACGTAGATATTTCTCAAATACATCAAATTTGTGGGATTTATATGTGTGCGATAATTTCCGTGGTGAGATACCTACCTATCTATGAATTTTTGGTATTGCCTATAAACATAAACCTTTATTCGATCAAAAAGGGAGTATTTAATTTCGTTTACTTTCTTTATTTATCTAGTTGGAGCAATTGGTAGTTATGAGTGTATTTTTCGAATTATTCATTGATATGATACCTACATAATCGGAAAAAGTTGTTTGGTCACAGTTTATACGTAGCTAAAATGTGGTTTGCTCAACATCGAATCCGACCACTCATCGCGAATTGGCGTCGACTATTATAACAAGATAAAACACAAATTGATAGCAATAACAACAACACAACGACCTGTTTGCATAGTTTATTGTTTCCACCCAAAGAATCTAAAAATAAACGCACATCCGGAGCTGGCAGCGTCGCAATATAGAGAGACTTCGATACTGACCCTCGATAACAACGAACGAATTGTTCTCACTCTGCGACTTCTAGAAGTTGTCCATCGGATATCAACACCTACTAATGATACTGTGGATACTGTTTATTTGTATATGCAAGGCGATTCACTTCCTGCAATGATTGAGGTGAGCGAGAAATGCATTTTATTTTTTCATGCGCACGTTTCCTGAATTGCTCTCAATCGTTTTTCAGATATGTTTCCTTCGTGTTATGTCCGATTTCGACTTTCGTATTTTCTTATTTTGTATTCTCGTATTTTCACTCGCTGAAATCAAATATTAAAATTATGGAAACACATGTTTATAACATTTGTATATTTATGTCTTCTCAACACAGTACCATCACCATTTTGAACAAACTTGGAATTTTCTGAAAGATAAAAGTTTCTAATATGAATAAAACTATATTACGAATAATGCAATGTAAAAAGTTTCGACATCAATTTTATCAAACCAGGTTTGGATACAAACATCAGGAAGGCAATAGCAGCAATAGCACAGTTTAGTATCCTGTATATACTTTGGCAATAGGTATCCTCGAATTGACATTTTGAACTGGAATTCTTGATTTGCAGGTAAAAAAAAAGCAATTCCTTTTTTGTGTGACGTGTTTATGTTATGGACTTGATTGATTAAGATATCAATATAGTAATGTCTGATCCGTATAAATAATGAAAAGTCAAATGGGGCCAAAGGATTCAATTTTCCAAACTTCATTACTATTCACATTATGACATTAGGAATATTACTACATAATACTTGCGCGATTTGATGATTCGGACACATTTGACGAGGTTTAAAAATAATAGGTATTTTGATAACTAAATACCTATATAGTGTCATAAGTTTGATCATACTTTGAACCCCCCTAATTTTGAACATGTTTCATTTTTCTATTCAAAAGATGATTGACATCGTTCATAAAGCCAGGTACTAGTATCTCCAGTCTGATATGATATAAGTAATTAAATGATATGAATGTATCTGGGTCCTGTTTCTTTCCCTATTATTATTGTGCTATTCAGTCAGTCGTATAAACTTCGCTAATAATACTCCAATTGTAGTGTATGGAAATTCGACAAATCTACCAGCCAACAGAACGATAAAAAAGAGCAAGTTGCATCGGAATTTTTTGCAGGTCAACAAAAGCCGATGAATAAGCCCAATTTGAATTTGAATGTTTAATCCTGTAATATATAACAAAATGTAATGATACATCCTAGGTAGGTATATGGGTACCTACACCTGAATGACATCCCTCAGAATCATCTACCAAGAAAGTTTCATGCATTTTCGTCGTATCCACCGTATTGTCGTTTTGCTGGAACAATTTTTTGTATAATATACAGAGTGTAACTTGAATGATGTCATTGATTTCAGGTGGTGATTCTGTGTCATATTTTATTAAAAAAAGTTCATATTAACATGTGTCCTGACTTTCTCCGTTTTCGAGTGACGGGATGTCCTAAGTTTATTGAAAAATCGTTTTTCATGAATCACTCAAAATTCTTTTGCCGATTTTGATTGAATTCCGTGTGTGTTTTATTTGTAATACAATGCTTCATGTCATGAAAATAGATTTTGAAGTTTGTTTCCAGTGGTGTCGCAGAGGATAACCTCTGATTGATATTTCCTATAATAAATATTATAATGTTTTCGATGAGTTTTATATTATCTGAAATTGATGGCTTTAAATTGGCGTAGAAATGAGGGGTTACTACAAACATACCTAGTCTCATCAAAATCTCCGTAAAGACGTTTGAGTCATTAATAAAAACCTATTTGACACTTCCCTACTCGGAAACGAATGAACAATGAATATGAACTATATTTTTCATGAGATCTGTACGTCCAGTTATGTTTCCGATTCCTGATTCCTCACCTATGATAACAAATGTTATACAATTATTACATATTCTCGTGAATGTGGCGTATAGAATGGACATATTCACCTAGGTAATAAAACAAATTCAAATTGAAGATACTACGTAAGGTGCGAATATCCGATGGACCCAAGGCGAATTCTAGAACGCATATTGTTACCAACGTCGCATGTTATTATCGATCCAGTCATCCAGAGCCATCTAGAACCATTTCCGATGTACTATAAAAGCCGGCAACCCGCCCTGTCGCGACAGTTTGAATACAGAAGTGGCAATAATAATTTCGGAGCATTAGTGAAGTGATCAAAGTGAGTTGACAAAATGTCTCTGCTACCGTTGTTGTTCGACGACTTTTCTTACCACCCCAGGCCTTCTCGGCTCACCGACCAACGTTTCGGACTGATGCTGGACCCTGAGGACTTCGTGCAACCGTTGACGTTGCAGAGGTGGCTGAACAGATGTCCAGCAGGATACCTACGCAACTGGAGGTCCGCTGCCTCCGAGCAAGACACCGGCTCGACCGTCACCTTCGACAAGAATAAGTTTCAAGCCAACTTGGATGTTCAACAGTTCAAGCCAGACGAGATATCTGTGAAGGTCACTGGTGACCACACCATCACCATCGAGGGTAAGCACGAAGAGAAGCAGGATGAGCACGGGCAAATCTACAGGCACTTCATCAGAAAATACGTGCTGCCTGAAAATGCCGATATGAGTAGCGTGGAGTCGAAATTATCCAGCGATGGGGTTTTGACAATAACTGCTCCCAGAGTCCAGGATAAGGAGATCGGACACAAAGCCATCCCGGTGGTCCAGACTGGAGAGCCAGCTAAGCAGATCAAGCAGAAAGAGGAGGGACAGGAAAACGGACCAAAGAAATAAATCGCTGGTAGAGAAAGTATTGGGTTTTTCTGCATAAGAGCTTATTTTTTTATTATTTGTTGTATTAGAAGTATGAGACTGTATTTTTCATTTCACATTGTATATAAGTTTTCTTGAAATAAAGAATATAATATACTGAAGATGACTTTATATTTTCGCCACACTCTTTCTACTTTTCTACTTCTACGAGTTTTTCTACTGGAGAATTCAAATGGAACGCTTTATGCGTTTTCGTTGCGCAGTTGATAAGAACGGGTTGTTTTTGTTATGAATATATTGGCACAGTTTAGAAAATTAGTATTTTGCATACTTTGATTGCAATTGATTCATATAAAAGAGTTTACTTTGATAATTTGAATGTTCGATATGTCTGAAAGTTGTTGATTAGTGGGAAGGTTGCGAAAGTTGACTGGGTGGAGAATTATTTATCATTTTTAAACGTCCTATACATGAAGACAGGTCAGACCACATTTCAAAAGGAGAAACATTTTGTGAGATTTGAACAAAGTCTCAGCCTATTGAGAGTTTGCCGTTTACATTTTCTTCATATTTATTAACACTTTTGAAGCTCCAAATCACCTTTATAATAATAATGCCGAGATTTTTGCGCTTGTGGAACTTAAAACCACAGATCATTTTCTAAACTGTGATAGTATACTCTGAACTGTGATATTGATACCAAAACCGAAATCCATCTGAAGGTTTCAATATCGCACACCCTAGTGAACACCATGGACTAATATGTACCTATCCAGAACACACCCCATGACGTCAACACCTCAGGGGTGTATGGTTATTCCATTCCAAGAATGTCAAAGAATAGCAGTAAGTATTCCTCTTATAAGGTTCGAAATTCTAGATTTGTAGATTCCGAAGGAGATAATTGAAGTTGTTGAGTTGAAATGGTGCCGTGAGAAATATGCCCAATAAATGCGCTCTTCAAAATCAAAAACGACCCATTCATTAGTTTCTGACTGAGGTGTCATGGTTTTTAGTTTTTACTGAGTAGAGCATACTCAAAAACCATTATGATTATCATAATTATTTTTGTCCCATGTTTGTATGACTCATTGAACATTTTTGTAGGAATATGCAGAAGCGAAGAGAAGGGCAATCATTTATTTATTTTCATTTTGCTCTGTAAATCCGAATTATATACAATTCGTAATTTTAGCAAAAGTTTGCAAGAGAGACCAAGGCCGGTGGACTTTGAATATATATTTCCAGTGGGAGAAATATACCTAATAAAGTACTCCTTCCAAGTAATTACATTTAGAGGTGATATACTAATGATGGTTATTTTAGCAAAGTTCATAGAATATTCAGGGTGGACCAATAGTGTGACAAAAGAGAAAGCTACTCTGCCATTTGAGCCATAAGAACAAAATTATGACAGAAAAACGACATATAACCATTACATACTTTTGTTTTATTTTACTAGTTTTTAGCCAGAAGGATTAGGATATGGTAACAGTACCAAAATCATTCTTGCCAGCTAAAGTTTTTTTTATTTGGAATGGTGTTAGAAGTGATGGAAGAAAAATGTACTGCAATTGATTTATTTAAATGTCTTTAATGGTTTCCTGGATCAGATTTTTAACTAGCAACATTCGACTCTTTGATTCTTCTATACATTTCAATAAATCCTCTTCACTAAGAGAACTACCACCTGGTTTATGAACACAGCAAATTTCAGAATCTTTCATAACTATTGTTAGGATACCTGTACACAGATTTTCTTCCTCCACTGTTGGATCAGACAGAATGATTTTCCTAAAATACATAGTTTATTAGTACAATTTATTCATGAATTCTAAAGGTTGATTTGATTTTGTCTACTATGGAGGAAAATAGACAACTTTGACCAATCTTTCCAATTAATTGCAGAGTTAACAAATAACAAAAATAAATTAAGTAATATTGAGTATTCATGAAATAAAATAAAAAATCATCATGGGTGAATGAGATCAAATGGAATAGAAAGAGAACATGAAAATATCACTTCTGAAAATATAAAGATGAAAAAAAATCAAAATTAATGGTTTGAATCCAAAAAGGCACAAAAAATATTGTAAATGAAACAAGACAGTTGATTCTTCTATAGCTTATTGTGTTTTGCAAAACAGTAATTTTGTTTTGATTTTCACATGAGGAAATCAGACAATGCAATAATTTTTTCTCTCACAACAAACTCTCAACTGATATTCAACAATAGTTCATTAATTGTATTGTCCATTTCATACAATTATTATGCCAATTTCTTCAACTATTTCAAGGAGATTAACAAAATCAAACAAAGTAGACAAAATGTCCACTCCCTGTACTATTATAAATAAAAAAAGGTTTGTGCAGCAATAATTACACATCAGCAAAAAAATACTTACTCATCAAAAATTGCAAATGTGGTTGATACAGGTGTATTTCTGATATTGAGTGTCTTTCTTTCATCTACATTAACTTGGATATTGTCTAAGGCAGGATCATATGCTACAAAAGGCAGAGTGGCTGAAATAATAAAAACAATCATTTTTGATATTGATAATGAGAACATTGAAAAATGTGACTTATTACACATTCAAAAACTTATTGAACTAGTGTTTCAAATACTTGTTTACGTGATACAGAATTAACTCATTCTCAGACATTCATTCATCTGTTCTCATAAATGATATTTGGGCATGTATATTAATTCATGAAAAATCTAATTATGAATCAGAAACTATTACCCTTGAAATGTATATGCCATTCTGAGACAAAGTTTCAAGCATAATTGAAATCAATGAAAATGTATATAAGTATCATTATTCTTCAAAAAACTAGACATCCAAATTTTTACCCACCAGTTCTTAAAGCTCCCATTAAGGCTACAATAGAAGCATCTACTACAGAACCATCAAAATCCAAACAGATAAAATCAACAAATAAACACCATGCTAATTTATCTGGAAAAATACATAGTTCTGATAGATTGATGCATTTTGAGTTCCTGATGATATCTGCTATGAGTTGGGTTAGGACTTGTGCTTGATCACTAGGAGGCCCAGGTCGGAATTTTGGGGAGCAGAGGGAAGGCAGTTCTAGGTTTGGTACTATGAAGCCTTCATTTGGAGAATCCGGTTTTGGTTTACATAACTCCTTAAAAAAAGGAAAGGTCATGAACTATTGATAAACAGTATATATAGAAAGATAAATAGAATTGAAGAACTAGGTCACTTACTGCTTTGATTCCACATACTACAGTGGTATTGCCAATTTTTGCAATTGCTGAGCCATCAGCTGTATCAATTGAAGAAACATTGAGAACAACTGGCCTGAATTTATCAAATTCTCTTCCATCAGGTCGTGTTTGGTGAGACAGGTAATTTCTCAAGTATTTTATTGGATGTAAATATCTGAAAGTATTGAAAAATATATTATTTGCTATTCAATGACACATGAAATATACAACACAGACAACAACATGAAAGCATGGCTCCACAGTAATTTCATGAGACAAAAGAGTATAAATCCAAATACTCACTTGAACTGTTCATCAGCCATTTCTGTCGCTGAATCATGTAGTGTTGTTATTGAAATCAATTTCCACTATTCCCTATAATTTCACATATTTGTATTTGAAATATTTAAGTTTCAAATTTATAACCTCTATTTGGTATGAATTGACATTTGACACATGAAAATTATGACATTTTGAAAATGGCGGTTTCTCTTTAGAATATTTCTTGATTTATATTTTTAATTACATAAACATAAGAATAATCATTGATAAAATTTGAGATTTCCTTCGTTATTTTGTTCTATGAAAAATTGGACAATAATAATTTCTACCTATTGCTTTTTATCAAACGTCCTTTTAAATTTGAATTACATATTATTGACATTGACTTTTGTCACGTGACAAGGCAGCTCGCTCTGATTGGTTGAAATTAATATAATGGAACACAATCCTCAACCGCCTCAGCTGTTCTTTCCCGCATTTGTGCCCAATGTCGTTTTTACAGTGACCGTTGAAGAACCCCGTTGGTTCTTTCGGGTGAATTATCCAGCGTGAGCACGGATATTGTGTATTTGGTAGGAATTAGAATTGTTCTTATTTTTCATTTAAAATGGCTACAATTCGCAATGAAAATAAAGAGAATCGGTTACCAGCTATACAAAAGAATAACGCCATGGCCGCCCAACCAAAAAGGACTGCTTTCGGACAACGCTCCAGCAACGTTACCGCTAAAACCAAACAGGTAAGCAAAAGCTTTAATTAAACGCAAGACATGAGTTCACGGGGTATTTAAATTGTTTCAGCCGTTAGGGATTTCTAACGTGAATAACGCCATTTTGAAACCCAGTGAAAATATCTTTAAGAAGATTGAAAACAACGCGAAAAAACTAGAAAGTGAATCAGTAAATGATGAAAACAATGAATGTCTCAAAGAAAATCGAAAAAACTTGGTCAACCCTATTGTGCCATGTGCTCAGTTTGAAGCCTTCAAGGTCTATGAAGATCAGGCCTATGAAGAGCGAATGGCACGCATTGAGGAGAAACTCAAGAGTAGAATTAAACACACAGGACTCATTCAGGTTTATAAAGGTACTGCTGAGGATAGATTCTACACCAAGACTGAGGTGGCAGAGTTAGAAAGGCAGAAACGAGCTGATGATGAAGCAAAAGGCATTTTCCACCCTAGAAAGGATTTGGCAGAAGTTCTTCCAATAGCCAGTCCTATGAGCATTGAGAAATTTCATGATGAAAACTTACCCAAAGTTGAAGATGTACTACTCCGTGGTAATAAGAGTTCTAAAGACATATTTTTTGAGATGGAAGAGTATAGATCCGATATCTACACCTACCTAAGAGAACATGAATTGCACCACAGACCAAAGGCTGGCTATATGAAGAAGCAGCCAGATGTAACTTCAAGCATGAGGACAATCCTAGTGGATTGGCTTGTAGAAGTGGCTGAAGAGTACAAACTCCATAATGAAACACTGTTTTTGGCTGTCAATTTTATTGATAGATTCCTGAGCTACATGTCTGTTGTTAGAGCTAAGCTTCAGTTGGTTGGAACTGCTGCAATGTTTCTTGCAGCGTAAGTATTAACAATGAAGTTATTTCAATAATAATAATAATAATCTTTTTCTACGACCACCAGGTGCTTGTTGTTGATTACAAACAAAAACTATCATAATAAGTTGTTCTTACACAGTCAATTCTTGTGTCTCTTAGATGATCATTCAGTGCAGGTACCCATACATGAAGACTCATTGAAGTTTTCTTCTCCTGTATCAATAAAATCTTGATTGGTATAATGTAGTGAAACACATATGTTAGTGATTGTTTCCACTTCTGAAACTTTTACATATGTTATGTTTCTATTGAGACACTGATTTTACAATAATGTGAATGTGTCAAAAAATTTTCATCTGCTTTAAATTTATTTTCCTACCATAATCTCAATCATATCCAGGTAGGTATGTTCTTACCTACCTATAATAGTCTTCTGTTCTGTATTTTGATTGATTGATATTATGTAAGTCAATGGTGGTCGACTCATGTTCTCACCAGTGCGTTCATTAATTAAATTGAAGTAACTTGGTGGCTCAGGGTGTAAGTGCTCAAGCTGGCATTCTTATTGTACCAAATCATCATAGGTTCAAATCACATCAGAGGCCAACTTTTTTCTGAATCCTTTTCATTTCATTGCTCAGAAATGAATTGAATATGGTTTTTCTTTCATCGAATCAATTTGGTCTGAAGGATCTTTTATAAATTGTTTTATGCTGCTGATTGGTTTTGTATGAATACACCAAATTTTGGAAGATATACAATGTGTGTCAAGAAGTTTGCACAGTATGCTTATTCTTACTGAACATTTGTCGGAAAAATTTATTATAAGAATCATACCTATTTTCAACAATATAACACAAAATAGTGCATCAAAACATCATTGTTGTGATAAGAAGAAGATCTGTGATTTGAAATCAATATCAATATCAAATCAATATTATTTCGAATTGTAAACCACTTCTCTGAATAAACTTCTCACATGATATTGAGAATAATGACACTTCCTTATATTTCAGAATTTTACTTTGTATGTAAAAATGTGCATAAGTAAGATATGTCATTGCTTGATTTGTCTGTAGTCTATTTATTACATTGAAACTTTCGTGCTGAGAATTCAAGAAGATTTAAGTGAGTTTTCAAATGTATATAATATGAAAGCAGAACAGCTTACTTGAATAATCTGTGGTGTTCAAATTATATATTATTCGAGATTCTTTGGGCAAACAGATCCTAATTAAACAGTCAATGAAACATTTCCTTGTGGCTACAACTGATACTTTTCCTAATCTTGTTTGTTGTTTTCAGAAAATATGAAGAAATTTATCCACCAGATATTTCAGAATTTGTTTACATAACAGATGATACCTATAATAAGAGGCAAGTTATCAGAATGGAGCATCTTATTCTGAAGGTTCTTGGTTTTGATTTGTCAATTCCTACTCCCCTGACTTTTGTTACTGCTATTTGTGTTAGCAACAAGCTGAATGAGAAAACCATGTACCATGCAATGGTGAGTACCAAGTTGCATATCTCAAAGTTAGATTCATCTTGTCATTCTTACAATTAGTTGTTTGGAATTGATATGAACTGAATGTGAACCTGTCTTACATGATTAGTTGGTCATTAACTGTGTGAATTAGTTTTATGCAATGATACATTTACATCAGTCATTTTCTTAGGCTTTTCTGTGATATGCTGGATGAAATGTGAATGATCTGTCTTTTGCAGTTTTAGAAGGATATAAATCCATGATATACCATGTGACACAGGCTCATGGCAAACACCCTTTTTTCCTTTGTTTTTGTACTAACATTCCTGGAATTTGGAATATCAAATATGCTTGCTAGTAGTGGCATTAAATTTTTTTTCTCAATTTCCGGTTTTGTGTATTATTACAATTTTTGGAAACTTCATAGGTGTGGATGGACTGCATGGGTACTTTATAATGACACCAGAGTACCATTATGGTACCATTTGAAAAAATGAAGAATCAAGTGAAAAAACTTAGTGGTGTACTCTTTTGGTACCTATTTCCAACCACATTACTCTTGTTTATTGAAATAACACTAGTGTAGCATCAATTTGAATAATTTTGAAAGGTTTCATGACTACCCAGTTTGAACAATAAATTGTGTGTTTGGACAGATAAAATATCAACAATAATTTGAAAATTTTCCCATTTAAACAAATTTTTATTCCCCACCGTTTTTGAGATCCCCATACTGTGCATTCTTATCTTGGGCATGAGTTTGAGAAAAATAATTATTATGAAAAATAAGTGCACGACTATGTTGCTCATCATCATTCTATGCAACATACAAAGCATTTGGTTTGAAAATTTCAAAAACACAATGGCAATTGGTCTGAGCTTGTTTATGTTGACAGGATAATTTTACATTTTTTTTTAAGGAACCTTGAATGATTTTCTGAATTGAAGTGAAAATTACCTACATATTTATTTTTGCTTACTAATATAAAATGTGATTGCCAACAAAATGTAAAATTCAAAACTTAAAATTTGTAGTACTGATCAGGTTGGATTCATACAACTTCAATAGAACTAAAATAAATGTAAGAGTTGTATTACTTTTATTGAAATTTTATGAAAATTATTCTCTATTAGAACAAGTGTCAAGAGAGAGAGAGAGAGAGAGAGAGAGAGAGGAGTCGAAACGACCATAAAAAAGACAGGCAGTGATCAAAAAATGTTTGAATTGTTTTACTACTGTTTGACACTACTCGTGTCAAGTTGGCACTGGAAATATGGTTTACCAGGTGTTTATTTATGCTTTTATGCCATCGAATTGAATATTTCAAAATTGTGAACACGTTGTAGACAAAAGAAATGTATCTAAAGTGAACACTTGTATTGTACATCCATGAGTGTTTTTTTTTTCATAAATAATAACAATTTTCTATAAAGCATGGAGAGTTCTATCCTTGAGCCAAATTTCATCTCATCATTAATTATTTCTAGGCGCTTCGAAAATAATCTCGACACCTATTTCAGTATTTTCAAGTATGAAGAAAAATTTAGTTTATTTGACCTATTTTTTTCATCTGAATTTCTCAATAATAGTGTTGGAGTGGACTAAGCATTTTATATTTCATCGATTGTACAATTTTGCATGATCACCTTGAAAAAAAAATCTCTTTTATTTATTTCAGTACCAGTGTGAGTTAGCTCTACTGAATGGCGATGTATACCTCGAGTTCTTGCCATCCACTATAGCTGCCTCTGCTATAGCTATTGCAAGACACACCCTCCAGGAATCTGAAATTTGGAATGAACAACTCGTAGAAACTACTGGTTACCGTCTTGCGCAGCTTCAACTATCTATTGAATTTCTTCTACAGATGCTCACCATTGCCCCTTCTTACCCCCAACACGCTATCCAAGACAAGTACAAGTCGCCGAAATATTTACAGGTATCCATTTTGAAGCTCAACGAGAAGTCAATCGATTTTTAGGTTAGGTATATTTTATTATAGGATTTTTATATTGAGACTGCCCTGGTATGCCCAGTTTAAGTGGGACTTAACAATGTGCCTTGATTAAGAACGATTATGATGTATAATTTTTACTCTTTTTTGTATTGAATTTTAGATTTGCAGGAAGTGAGTACTTCAATGATAAGATTTTTTCACTTAGTTGAAGTCATCTGATTTCATTTTATTTTTCATTGAATCCATGAGGGGGTGAACCTTGAAAATGTTGTATAAATGGGATTTTAATGAGGACATGAAGAATTCTTGAAAATTCTGCATAATTCTAGTAAAAAGGTTGACATTTGTCTATTATCGTAAAATTATTAGTGATATAAGGTTTGTAATTCACAGAAGTCTTTTTCATGGATAACATTGGGTTTCCTTAGTGGTTTTGATTGACATACAGAGTTTACCCCCTGATATTTGTAATGTATGAGCCTCAAAATGTGCCATAATTGATTTAACTCCTCCATCTCTTAACGCTCAGTTGAAATTCTGAAATAATTATTCATATCATTCATTTAGGACCCACTCTTCCTGCACCAATTTTAACTGTTCTGTATTCAATACTTGCGATATGCGATATTTTAAATTCATTATACATAAATGTTTCACACTACCTACATATATTCTGAAGAATGTAAGTGATGCAATTTTTTGTACAGTTTATAATTTATTTTTTAGTATTAGGATTTAAGTGTACTAGGATTCAAGATTGATTATTTGTTATTTTGCCATTTTCCTGACGAATGCTTGTCCTTATTTTTATACTTTTGATACCAACCTGTAAAATCTACCCTGTTTTCAATAGAAGAAATTTTTAAAAAAATCGTGCTATTTTCTCAACATTTTTCGAAGTGTCAAAAGACAACAATTATTGATATGACTGCAATATTGAAGATGGCGCGGAATTCCACTAGTATTTTAATGAATCATTTTCTAATTTGGAAGTTCACTTGTTCAGTTCACTTCTTGAATATCTTGAAACATCTTCACTGGAGCCAAATGATTATATAAGCTAGAGCTTACGAGTTCTGGAATTTGCGTTCATTATTTTATCAGGGTCTTCTACGACCGATGATGTGTGACGAGTCTTTTTCGATGAGCCTTTCTGATCTATTTTATCAGTACAGAATCTCTTATTAACTCTCGAAGCATTACATCACTACTTTATTGTGGAGCATTTTGGAAATATTCAGGAAAAAACAAGTGGTCCTCACAGAGATGCTATATACCTTACGCTCCGTTTCTGAACATATAAACTTATTTTCGGTCACAAAAGACTCTTGAAATATTGCACATTAATTTCGGACAGCATATGTAACAATGGCAATTTCAACAATGCATTGAACATGGCGTTTTGAAGTCCAAGTGAAGTTTAAAACTGTCCAGTTGGCACCGACTGATCTATACCGGGTGACCCAGATTCATGGAATCTGGATATGTTCACTAGATGGCACTTTTTGACATATTCTGAAATTTCTGGGATTTTTCTGGATTGACATCAACTTTTCTGAATCCATGTATATATAACCCTGTATATTATTATATTTTTGAACTTCGTAATATAGGTGACCGGAACTCAAAAAAATTTATATCATATAATGAGAAAAAAAGGTTTAATTTTTTGGCACATATTTGGAACCACAATATTTTTTTATCGAAATAACGCTATTGTAGCTTGATTTATATCAGATCATTTGGAATAATTTCATCACTATGTGTATCTAAAAGTAAAATGTGTGTTTGTACAGGTAAAATATCAGCTATTGGGTATCACTAGATTCACAAAATTATGATGTTTTCAAAATTGTAATAATATACAGGGTGTACTGTTAATCAAAAGTTAATGTCATTTCTGAAAAATCGAGGGTTTAAAAAATGTCTGAAAAGAGTCCAATGCTCTAGTGAGCATATTTGTTGGTCCAAATTTCACAAATATGAAAACAAAGAAACGGGCTGTACAATATGAGTCTGTGTCATCCGGTATATATGTCGATCGCGAATCGAACTACTCAATCGTAATATCAGTACAGTTTTGTATGGATTGTTTCAATGTTCAACCTTGGTACAGATTTATGGTTTTATATATTCGAATGTACAATTGTAAATCTTGGAGTCTTCTGTACATCGTTATCGCAAGGTAGTTTCGTACCTTCACAAACGATTTTTTTATGTTTTTGATAAAAAATTCGAGTTTCTGTCTGTTTTGGTGTCCGCAGGTGCTCTGCAAAGCATTTACAAACAAAAATCCTGCTAACTGCTAACGAGCAATAAATCGATTATTTTCTGAACTCGCGCAAATTATTCGAAATTGTGCGTGAAGCTTGTAACAAGTATCCACTAACCAAGGTGAATGCATTGTTCTCTGTGGGTGAATGCATGATACTATAACTGAGATTATAGTATCATGAGTCCTCGTTATAGTATGATGAGGTGAATGTATCCACTGACCAAGGTGAATATATCCACCATATATGTATTAACTACGAATATTGATAATAAGGACAGCCTATCTGATGTCAAAATAAAAGAGTGCAATTGGCAAGGATCTATTTGTGCGCATGCGCCAAAATGAATTTTGAATGAAATTTGAATTTTGCACATGCGAAATCGATCATCGTTGCCAATCAGACAAGGAAAGACGTATATAATGAAGCATCACTTTTCTAACATTGCTCTTATGGCGTTTGGTCAATATTGTAGTTAATACATATATGATATCCACCTTTCCACTGACTGAAATGGTCCACTGACCTAAAGGTAATAATGTTTGATAAAGATATATCTGCCTCTAGCGTACGTATTACATACGTGCATGAGCCCACCATATTCTACTTATGCAAAGGTCAACAGCTTCGAAAAATAAGAAGTATATGGTTTAAGGTTAGGAAAATTTATTTTTGTGGTTATGTTTACTTTCATAATTTTCGGTGTTCACTTCTCTACGGTGATTTTAGATTTTCAACAGAAACTTATAAGATGAAGACCGTTTTCATGGTGGCTGAAAAGCCATCTCTAGCGGCTTCTTTGGCAGCAATTTTGAGCAATGGAAAAAATACAAGCAGAAAAGGTATAGTATTTCCAAATAACCTCGGTAAACGTTCGACAGTCAAACGGCTTTGATATTTATAGGTTTCAATGGATCATGCTCAGTACATGAATGGCAGGGTACATTTTTCACAGTACCAGCTCGTTTCAAGATGACCTCGGTCTGTGGACATGTCTTAGGGCTTGATTTCAACAGCAAATACAACAATTGGGATAGAGTTGATCCTGTTGAACTATTTTCATGTCCCATCGAGAAGAAAGAGGCCACGCCTAAGTTAAAAATGCCCTACTTCCTCGCCCAAGAAGCTAAAGGGGCTGAAAATCTAGTACTGTGGCTTGATTGTGACAAGGAAGGTGAAAATATTTGTTTCGAGGTAATGGGAGCTGTTGCTGCTAGTATGCTGGGAAATGTCTACTCAGACACAGTGACATACAGGGCTAAATTCTCTGCTATAACTGAGAAAGATATTAAAGCTGCATTCCACTCCTTAGGTGAATTTTATAAAAAGATACAAATATTGTATATGAGGATTTTCAAATATTACTTTTCAGGACACCCCAATGAAAATGAGGCACGTAGTGTAGATGCAAGGCAAGAACTTGATCTTCGGATAGGTTGTGCATTCACAAGATTCCAAACAAAATTTTTCCAAGGTCGATATGGGGATTTGGATTCCTCTCTCATTTCTTATGGCCCCTGCCAAACTCCCACGTTGGGATTCTGTGTCCAAAGACATGATGCTATACAAACCTTCAAGCCTGAAAATTATTGGTGTGTTCAAGTTACTGTCACTACCAAAGACAATCAAGACATTTCTCTGGATTGGCAGAGAGTTAGGAGTTTTGATAAGGAGGTTGCCAATCTATTCTTGCAACTGGTGAAGGAACAGAAACAAGCCAAGTGAGATTCAAAATACAAAATATCAGTATTGAAAAGAAAGAGTTTGCTTAGTTTATAAAAAAAAACATTTTTGAATTGAATTGTTTCTGAATCAGTCATGAATTTCTGTACATATCATTTGTAGAACTGCAGACTGGACTAGTTTCATCAGAGCCCATTTTATTTATAAATTATAAAACACTGAATTTTTGTTGATTTAGTACTGATTTCTGCAGCTTCACTTGCGATTTTACCCATTCTGACATGTTTCAAGGGTGGAGAGTGTGATTTCCAAGGAAAAATCTAAAGTAAGACCTCCAGCATTGAATACTGTAGAGCTTATGCGAGTTGCTAGTTCTGGCTTAGGTATGGGGCCCCACCATGCAATGCAGATTGCTGAAAGATTGTATATTCAGGGATATATCAGTTATCCTCGTACTGAAACTACGAGATATCCTGAAAATTTTGATCTACTGTAAGTGAACCCTGTTATTATTGCTCTCATTATCATTGAATTTTTATAAATCATTCATAGATATGCTTCTGAAGAAATCGAAATTCTTGAGTTTCTGTTATTTTATTGATCATTTATTTTGCTGTAATCAAAAATGTCCCATTAAGTTTCAATTAGTATTCTGAATATTCCTCATGAGTTTGTTTGATTCTGATCTATTATTTTCACATATAAAGTGGAACTCTAAGACAACAACAAAATAGTTCTGATTGGGGAAATGAAGTGAAAGAGATTTTAAGTCATGGAATAAATACGCCTAAAACCGGACATGATGCAGGTGAGTTAACCCACTCCTAAAAAAAAAACCAACTGACGAAAAATTCCATAGGCGACCATCCCCCTATAACACCAATGAAGTCAGCCTCAAGGCAAGAACTTGATGGTGATGCTTGGAAATTGTATGACTACATCACCAGACATTTCATTGGCACCCTTGCCAAAGATTGTAGATATTTGACTACTACAGCTACGATTAATATAAATGGAGAAGTTTTCAGTATTTCCGGCAAAACATTGTTGGATCCAGGATTCACCACCATTATGACTTGGCAGGTATATACATGATCTGATGATTTCCTAACTAAACCTTCCTCAGATTTCCCATTTAATTTTTTCCCCAGATGTAATTTTTGGCTCTGGCAAAAATATTTATAAATTTGACACAGTCATTGAACTACGAATATTACGGTGTTGTCTCTTATTATATATTATACTATTATATATGATAGGAATAATTACGATAATCCTGTCAATGTTCATGTGATTTGGACAATGTTGATGTTCCAATCGAATTGATCATCGTTATTAGTTTGTTTCTTTGAAATATTCTTTTCAACTGGAATTGTCAATGAAACTTCCAAAAAACCAATGTTAGCCAGCCTAGGTGCATTTGTGACTGGAAACAATTTTTTCCACTCAAATTGTTGTTCATCAAAATTTATAAAAAAACCACGTGGACCCATGCTGTATAATATATATGTGTATACACGGTGATCATTTATTAAGTCTTCCCTATTAAATTATTCGTTCTATCACATTGAATGTTCAATTCAGAAGTTGTACATAATAATGCAAGATATTTGCAGAACATATCTATGTACTTACTCGGCGTTGCAGAAATTCGTGACAATCTTTCAATATTGAAGAAACCATTTCTTAGGTGGTCGTGAATGCTGCCTAATTATTTTATTCATTAAGCTTGAGCGGGTTGAGAAGAGCGGGAGGAGTTTTTATAGTGGACTCCGACAACCACTCCTGAGGGACCGTGTATCGACACTACAAGATCGATATCAGGATTGAAATCGCTGAACCTACTTGATTTCAATGAAAAATTAATAGCCGTGGCCGGGTTCGAACTCACTACTGTGGTATGGCCCCCTCTACTACAATACAAAACCACTATCATTGATCTTTTCAATAAAATAACTATAAATCTTGTTTTGGTGTGAGAAACGAGAATGAGAAAAAGAGAGAAAGTTTATTGGATATCTACTAGCTTTATTGAAATTCGAATATTTCGGCAACTACAAGATTCAGGTATAGGACTTGAGAATATTGAAGTAATTAAGAATAGTGAAGCAATTTTGGTGTCTCGAATTTTTTTGATACCAATCCAACTTGAAAGTAACTGTTTTTGGCAAAGTCGCTATTTTCATTCGGAATTTATCAGACAGAAATTGAGGTTTACGTCTTTTTGAGACTAATAATCAACACAGTGGCTGATTAAACAGAGTTATGCAAATTTTTAGAATTTATGCCCATTCACTGTTTTGAATAGTATATTAGAATGGATGTAGCTTGAGGAAGGGGAGGGGGTGCATTTCAAGTGCAAATGCATTCAAATGGTAGTAAGAAATGTGAAATGTACAGTGATTTATTTGCATGTACGAAGGCCCTTGGAAAAAACGAAATAGTTCCCAATCTTACCGAAAACGAAATAGTGCCGATTAAAGAAGCTAAATTGACGGAACATCAGACCTCTCCGCCTGACTATCTAACGGAGTCCGAACTCATCACCCTTATGGAAAAGCACGGTATCGGAACTGACGCCTCCATCCCGGTTCACATCAACAACATCTCCCAAAGGAATTACGTTACCGTCACTCCTGGAAGGAAACTGAAACCTACCACTTTGGGGATTGTGCTGGTCCATGGATACCAGAAAGTAAGTTGAATATCTATTGTGCAGACATCATAGACTTTCCTTTAATCGCAGTGGAGGTGAGGTATGAAGAAGAAGGCTACTAACAGCCTCTACCAGAATGACAATAATCAACTTTATTGTCAAAGACATGGGGAATGTTTTGATGGATCAATCCTTCATCATCATCATCATGGTAACAGCATGGTCTAATTGAATTTTGTCAATTATCTCGCAATCCCAGATGAAGATAATGAATGAGAGAATAGAAAACTAAATTGAAATCTGGTCAGTGGCTATAAATCTTTAATCACACACAGTACTCATGAAATGTAACACTCATTGTCAATTGAAATGCATTACATGCTTATAATCCTCAGGGTATTCCCAAACCTCAATTATGATATTTATAGAGAACATTGAATGGAAAAATAGAAAAAAAAATCAATACCTAAGCCTTGCAGCGGCTAAATGAAGCTCAATCTATGTAGTTCAATTATCTTATTTTGGTCTAAGGTCTTTGGTATTATTTTGTACAGGAATTTCAAAGATAACCCTGTGTTGCTTTTTTTAACACTTGATGTTTGTTATTTGGATAATTTATTTTCAGATAGATCAAGAATTGGTTTTGCCGACAATGAGGTCTGCGTTGGAAGAACAGCTGAATCTCATAGCTGCTGGTAAAGCTAATTTCCAAGATGTCCTGAAACACACTGTGGAAATTTTCAAGTTGAAATTTCAATATTTTGTCAAGAATATTGATGGCATGGACCAGTTGTTTGAGGTTTCGTTTTCTCCTTTGAGTGCATCAGGAAAAGCCCATTCAAGGTAAAATATGGAATACGAGTTCCTGGATGAAATATCCCTAATATGAATTCTCATAACAACTACTGGTACCACTTCCAACTGTGGAAGTAGATTCGAGCTCTGAAGAAGACGTAGTTTTTTCAATAATTATAGCGGACGATTGATAAGTCGTTGTGTCAAAATTGAAGCAGAATTGGATCAGTTGGTTCCGATTCCTCAGAAGTGCGATTCCCTAGAAAACCCAACATTTTTGAGAGTACTAAATAAATACTGTTTGTTATCGGAGGGGTGATTTATCAATCTCATGATTCATGATAGAAGACCAAGTAATGTAAACCAAGACCAAGTTTTGTAAACGTGGCAGCATCGGATATAGGCCATCAGGAGAATTGGACAAAAAAACAACGAATTTTTGTTCATGTTATGATGTTGGATGAATTGTGGTTTATTGTGACGTCATCCCTATAAAGGAGTGTAATTCGTCAAGCTGACGATACTCTGACTGAGAAAGCGTGAGGGGAGGAGTTCAACAGCCGACGTCAGTCGAATTGGCTTCTTTGAAATGATTTTGAAATGTTTTTTTCACAAATTCAGCCGCATTAAAAGAAGCCAGAAATACCGGACAGAGTAAAGGGTCGGGTCACTAAATTTATAATTCATATAGGAAAGACTCGAGATTGCTATGCTATTTGCTTCCTGATTTTTCATGTTCATTGGCGTCAGAAGTATGTATTTCCTTATGAATTCTTTTTCGTCATTATTCTTTGTGTGAGTGTGTATATATTTGTTTTTATCATTTAGTTTTTGATATTCACCATTTAGGATTTCATGTCGTGATATACTCAATGAAAAGAATAATAAAATTGATGAAATACTATTAACAACCCATGAAAAAGTTATTAGTATTGTAGTGGTCTTACAATGTTAGAAGTAGAAGGAATATTAAATTGAATTGAATTTTAAAAGTTACAAACCTTACCAGTAATGTTTGACAATATCCCAAATAAGTGTTTTTTCAGATGTGGGAAGTGTAGACGTTATATGAAATATATCCAAGCCAAACCTGCCAGACTTCATTGTTCCCAATGCGATGAAACGTTCAGCGTTCCTCAAAACGGTATAATAAAACTTTTCCGAGAACTGAAATGCCCCCTCGACGATTTCGAACTTCTCTGTTGGACCATGGGCAATAAGGGAAAAAGTTTCGTGTTCTGCCCTTACTGCTACAACAATCCACCCTTCAAGTGAGTACCTTTTAATTACGGTGGATGATAAAATCAACGCATCATTTGATAAATAAGGTAGGTAACTGAAGAAAAAATGTATTTTTCGTTTTTTATTTTTTATTCTCCAGGGTGTTCTGTTGGGAAACGAAAATGCGTCAATGGTGGATAGAGGTAACAAGGCGGATCTGAATATACCATATTTGTTGGGTTGAGTTTTATAATTGAGATATAGAGTGTTGCTATCAATTTCGATTATTTCTTTCTTTTGATATTCGAGACATTTGTTCTTGTACTTCTACCCAAGCAAATTGCCTACCAGTCAAGAAGACAATCCAAATCCGGATTAGCAAAAATTTAATATACCCTGTGTTTTCGACTTCATAAAATCCGTTCACATATTTGGAGCACAAAAAGCTGAATCGAACTGTGTGCTCATCATTCTCCCGCATGCCTCGAGTATTATGGGATTGAAAGGACGACTTGATTCCTTTACAAGATGTACTACTCGAAGAAACCTGTGATCAGATCGTCTATTGATTTTGAGCCATCACCAAAAACAAGTAACAATATTATTGTCTGCTATATTTTTTCTTGATCTGAGCATGAAAGGAAGAAAAAGAAACAAGAACATCTGAATGTGTACATTGTAAAAATATATTCAAATCGTCCTTTCTACTCCAAAATACAAGAATGGTTACACATGAAGCGGGACTGGAAACAAATTTATAAGACGATATAATGATTGAGATAGCAATTGAACCACTATTGGTGTTCCTGAATATGCATTCAACCATTTGTCATCCAGAATCGATATGCTGGAGTGGAATCAACGTTCAATGAAAATAAAATCGAATATACCATTTCTAGTGATGTCATGTCATTTAAAACGTAAATAATCATTTCCGCATATCAAATGAATATGTTCCTGGGATCCTGACAAACTTCTGGAAGAGCCAGGCTTGTTCACATAAAAATACACATTATACAATAAAATAAAAAAAAAAAATTTTTCTTCGTAATCTAAGTTTCCAATGAAAATGGGAGCACGGGAAATGGGCGGTACCTATTTTAATCATGAGGTCGGTCAGCTTCTATATCCCTATCACGTACAATGTGTACACAATCTTGAAGAATCTGGTGTCATGACCTAACAGATTCGAATGTGTAACGTCAGTCCACTCTGCTCATGCGGTTATGATTATTTTTCATGATTGAAAAATGCATTGGAGTGTTTCATCGCTTTTGATGCATTATACAACTCAATGAAATTATTACAAGTGTAACTGGACTGATGTCCTCAAAAGATTATTCAAAAATATGGTATATGTATTTTCTAGAGAAATGAAGAAGGGTAGCGGCTGCAATTCATGTGTTCACCATAGCTGTCCTTACAGTTTGAATTCGAATGGAGTTTGTAATTGTGCTGAATGTGAGTTTGGTGTACTAGTACTGGATCCTTCATCTGGCCCTAAGTGGAAATTAGGATGTAACAGGTCAGTCAATCTCTCAATTCCATCTACATTTTCCTCGAATGAATTTTTGTTTTTTGCTAGTGAAAAACATTTTGGTTCACTTTTTTGGCACCTATTTTCAACCACAATACTTTTCTAATAGGAGTTTTGCTAGTGTAGCATCATTTTGATCAATTAGAATGATTTTAGGGGGTTCAAGAAGTATTAACTATTGAGTATCACTGGATTCACAAAATTATAAAGTTTTCAAAAATATAATGATACACAGGGCGTTCCATTTGAATATCGGAAGTTGATCATTGCATTGAACAATTAAAAGGTACATTGAGAGTTTTTTGCATTCTGAGACGAATTTGCCGCTAAAGGTAGTTGTGATCAGTTACTACTTTGATTTTCATTGTGAAGATATTTGTAGTTCATTCAATACCAGTAGTTTCCAAATTTGGCCAATAATCGTGAGGAGAGATCAAAGAAAATGTGCAGTTTTACTTCAAGGACTAGTCATTTGTGTATTGATCTAATCAAAATACACTTTCATCACTAATGATGCCATCACCTCTGCCAATCTCTGCCAAAATTTTGTAAAACTCTATTTGAATTTGAAATTCAACGCGAATGCAAAAATTGAACCGTTAGCTATCCATCACTGTCAGATATCCGTCATTATCAGTAGAAGCGAATTTGGCTTACAGGATCGACGATCTTACGGCCGATCGACGGCCTTAGTAAGGTTGTTTTAAAGCTTTACATTTTTTGGAGAGAAACAATTGAAGAGTTCATTTCTCTAGTTTTTGTGTGAGATTTTCTCTCCTCGTTCCTAAAAAATGAAATTAGGAATTATAATGATTATCTCAATATATTTTGAGTAAGGACATATACAGGGTGAGTCAAAAATGTGTACCGAGCTTTCTGGGGGTGATAGACCATTGAAAAATAAGTGTAGTTTGATGATTAAACTCATGGCCCAAAATGCATATTGAGGGAGATATATCCTTCCAAAGTTGATGAAATTAAAATAATTTCTCCGCATAACTTCTGAACGATAAAAGCCACCCGATTGAAATTTTGTGCATGAATGTATGTTGTCAAAATACATTTTTTCGTCACACTTCCACATTTCTGATATTGTTATAAAGGGTGCTTTCAGAGGGTGAGTCATGATTTTTTGTAGAAAACTTTTTCCCTGTATTATTTTCGGTGAAAAAACAGGAGTATTCGATGGAGCGAAGAAAATTACATGAAAAAGGTACTCTTATTCAAATACAAAAAATTGAGCCGTTCGTGAGATATTTGAGTTTTTGTAGTTACATGATATCAGCAGATTGATTTTATTCATCGCGAGATTCATCGGTAACAACATTTTTGCAGAACATGATGAATAATTTTGTTTTCAATTTTGACGTTCATGTCATCAACATTCGAGTCAACATTGTTGTAGTCGATTTGTTCGTGTGGTTTTTCTGTGTCATTTATCACTGCGATTATCAACTGAGATTTTAAGAAATATGGCAGGTTATTCGTTCTCTGAACAAACTGATATGCTTCTAATGCTTGGCGAGTGCTTCGGAAATGCAAATGCTGCTGAAATATCGTTATACCGATGAATCTCGCGATGAATAAAATCAATCTGCTGATATCATGTAACTACAAAAACTCAAATATCTCACGAACGGCTCAATTTTTTGTATTTAAATAAGAGTACCTTTTTCATGTAATTTTCTTCGCTCCATCGAATGCTCCTGTTTTTTCACCGAAAATAATACAGGAAAAAAGTTTTCTACAAAAAATCATGACTCACCCTCTGAAAACACCCTTTATAACAATATCAGAAATGTGGAAGTGTGACGAAAAAATGTATTTTGACAACATACATTCATGCACAAAATTTCAATCAGGTGGCTTTCATCGTTCAGAAGTTATGCGGAGAAATTATTTTAATTTTATCAACTTTGGAAGGATATATCTCCCTTAATATGCATTTTGGGCCATGAGTTTAATCATCAAACTACACTTATTTTTCAATGTTCTATCACCCCCAGATAGCTCGGTACACAGTTTTGACTCAACCTGTGTATGATCTGCCTAAAAATGTCACTGAGCTTGGAATTCAATCCTCAGATGCTAAGATACTATAAGATATAAGCTATTTGTCAGTGACACTTCGTTTTTGAAAAATTGTAAGAAATATATTTGATGAATATAACTCAATGATTAAAGTTCGTGATGTTCGTTTTTGACATCAAAAAGTGAGCTGATTCGTTCCCGAAACGTCCACTACATCAATATAAGGAGGAAATTCGATATTTATTAAAATTTTCTTTCAAAAACAAGATGTCACTGACAAAAAAATAGAGGAATTCTCTTTCAGGTATCCGAGGGTTAAATTCCAAGGGCAGGACATTTTGGGGCAGATCATATATCTATTCTCACTACAAATATATAACATTTATTTTAATTTTTTAGAAAAGAGGAGAGGCATATCCACACAAAAACTATAAAAATGAATATACCACCTTCTCGAATAACTTACAGATAGTAATTGAAGAGTTGTTTCACCATTCCATATCCATCTTGTATCTTGTACAAATCCAAAAAATACTGGGGAAAAAGATATTGGTCTCGCTTTCGGTCGATGAATCAGAATCGTCTACAACCAAATTCTTTCAGGTGCGATACGATCATCAACCTGTTCGACGACGCCCAAAAAGTGACCGTCCTCGAGGAGAGCTGCGACTGCGGCGCCCAAACGGTCCACGTCGAATACAAGACGGAGAAATCGCGTCTGCCCAAGGGGGCGGCCGATGCCAAGGGCTGCCCCTTTTGTCACCCGGACTTCGCGAGGCTGGTCGACAGGCCCAAGGCGGCCGTGACGTCGAGGCCGCGCGTCTTCAGGGGTGGCAAGATGGACAGAGGCGGTAGAGGGGCCAGGGCGGGCAGAGGCGGCAGGGGTAGGCCGCCCAAGGACAAGATGGCGGCACTAGCGGCGTATTTCGTGTGATTGTGGCTGTATCGGTTGAGTTCTGGTGTATTCAATGTAATTTTTCGCATCGACGTTTTCTAACTATTCATTTTCTCTTAATATTTATTGCAAGGCTATAATATGTGAGACTAATAAATTTATTAATTCAATTGTGGTTTCAATTTCAATCGTATCGCATCAAAACACTATGAAAACTCCTTTTCCTTTCAGAATATTTCTAGTTTTTGTGTGGGATCGTTTCTTCTCGTTTTCAAAGAATTATACAGAAGTTATTGTAATTATTTCAAAATATTTGTAGTTAGGACATATTTGTCATCTACCCCAAAATGTCACTGTGCTCAAAATTCAACCTTCGGATACCTAAAAGAGAAATTCTCTATTTGTCTTTGTTTTTCAAAAAAATTGGAAATACAAATATATTTTTAATGAAAACAAAACTTTAACTTATCTCATCTTATCTTATCTTATTTAACTAACTTATTTCGGTAACGAATCTGCTCCTGTTGTCATTCATATATTTTTTCTTTGCGAAATTTTTAAATGTTTGGTTGTTTGTGTGACAAGTTGGCAGACGGAGGAATTCTGGTTACCAAGTGTTGCCATGGTTGCCATTTTCATAATCAGTTTTGAGAAGTGGATGCCAAGTTTTATCTATATTAACTGAACGAAAAGCAATATCATTGTCTCCGTTCAGAAGCAAGCAGATTCTTTGATTTTTCCTTTTTGTGTTGTCTTCTCCTATGATCTTATCCTATGATCTTGTCCATCTTCAGAAAGTTTATCCTGTTGAAGTTTTGTTTTTATTAAAGATATATTTGTATTCCCTAATTTTTGGAAAAACAAGGTGTCACTAACAAATAGAGAATTTCTTCTAGGTATCTAAAGGTTTAATTTCAAGCACAGTAACATTTTGAGCCAGATCACCAATCTGTCCTTATTTCAAAAATATTGAAATGATTATAATAACTTCTATTTTATTTTTTAGAAACAAGGACAGTATTTAACCTTTCATGTTTTTGAAGGTCACGAATTCGCTTTCGAAGCGAAGACTTTCTTGTTTATTTATGTTTCACGATTAGTTGATTAGGTAAGCAATCCTGTTATGAGCGAATTTCATTACCATCATACATCATCATTTAGGAAAAACATTTATCCCCATGTCAAGTGTTTTATTCAAACCGTTTCATTCAAATTTATTAATTGTTTTGAGAATGGGTAAAGTTAGGGATATTATTTCATATTTTCAAATGCATAGGCAGAAGAGTGGAATAATCAACAGATTTACTTGTGTTTTGTGGTTCTATTTTGAAACTTGTAAATGCTTATGCTAAGCGAGAAATTCAGAGAAATGTCATGTTCTTCTAATAATTGCAGTCGGGAATCGGATAATAACTGTTTCTGAAGCTACTTATGTTAGTTTCCAGATAACGCACTCGATCAGGCCATTACTTTGAATTACGTTTTAGAAGTGAAATTTATGTGATAATTCAGTCCTAGAAGGTTTTTACTTCGAGTATCGTCTGAAAATATATATAAACATTTAATACTAAGTATATTCGGTTTGAATATTCTATCAGTAGGTGTTTTAGCTGACATTCTTTTTTTTTTGGTTATAAATTTCGCAATCATCTCGACGAGCTGAGCCAGTTGATAAGAGATACTAGATTGAGCGTGCAGAAATGACTTTCACAGGAAAAAAACAATGGAAGAGAAGAAGGATGATAATTGTATGACGAGAGGGTGATTGTGTATCAGGCTACGATGCTAAGGTTCGTTAGTTCGTATCCCGCGTCTTTTTTTAAATACATTGTCCATATATGTATTTGTCGTTGTGGTTAAGAGGAAAGACGGAAAACTTATCGTTCAAGGTGCCCAGAAACTAAAGTTGAACGCTTGTTCAGATCTGCGTTTGGAGGATGTTCTCCTCCAGGTTCTACTGATCTCGTAGGAAGCTATGTAACATATTTTTGATATTACTGGCCTATGAAGAAACAAGCAACAGTTAATAATTAGTGATTGTCGAAGTTGGAACTGTCGCGAGACACTCAAAAAAATAATAAAACCTAGCCGGAGACAAGGTCTTCGCTCAAGTACACTTACCACATACAAGACATCCACTTCCATTAATTTTTTTTTGTTGAAAAAGTCAACTCCGGATGCTGAAAAAAATAGTACCAATCGAGTCATCTCGTCGAGCTGACTCAGACAATAATATTCAGATTTACCCGAAAAAAAAAATACTCTCATGAAGCAGATGTTTACTAAGGTTTTGTTTGCGGTACTTTTTTTTTGAAGTATATATATATATATATATATAGTAAGTTTGTACTTCTCACCATGTATGAAAGGTGAATCTCCACCTTACTTCGACTAATATCTTTCTACAAAATAAATTCGCCGCTGGCATCTGTTTGTCGTTATCATCACCAAAGAGAAATAATCCTACGGTAGTATTATTGATTTGGAGGATTTTGCCACGTCTTCAAAATACCACCGAGTCAGACGATGAGCGTCAAATGAATGCAAAATGAACGGCAGTTCCAGCTGAATAGAAAAAACTACTGTTTATCCGACATTTTTACTGCTGTGAGACGGCAACACTTCTTATTTTGCTTTGAAGTGGTTGCAGATGGATAGACCCATGATGTGAATATAGACTGGTGTTTCAAAACCCTATACCCAGCAACTAGAAAAAACATGTAGACTGCTGCCTAGTTGATTATATCGAATTTTAATACCTGACTAATGCTGTCCAAAATCGACACTAGATGACATCACCTCTGTCGATCTCGAATATTTTCTTGGACACTGGAGAACATGATTTGAATTTCAAAACGAATGCAAAAGTTGAACCATCACTGTCAGATATTCATCATTATCAGTGAAATCTGATTTCACTCTACTGGATCGACGGTCGTATCGCCATTTAAACTTAGCGCGGCCTTGGTAAGGTTGTTTGTAAGGTTTACATGTTTTGGAGAGAAACAATTGAAGAGTTATTTCACCAGCCTATATTCACCTTGGATACACCTATAATGCCATGGAGGTACTCGAGCACTGAGGGAAGAATGATTCCAAATGATGACGTCCCTACGAAAGAAGGAATTCATGTGACGATTGAATCTTCCGAGCTTGGCAGACGAAGGTAATCCAGTAGAAGCAATCGCAGTTAGTTCAGTAGAGCAGAATTATTTGAACGATGTTTTCGACATTGCCGTGTCAATACTATGGATTCACAAAGATTGAACACCAGTGGTTCAAGAGTTACCTATCAGATAGTCATCAAGCAGTCAAAACAAACAGTGTCTCGAAGTCCTCGCATATAAAACATGGTGTCCCACAAGGATCAGTCCTTGGACCTCTCCTGTTCCTACTTTATGTGAATGACATGGCTTTTCTAGACATCAGAGGTGAAATTACATTATTTGCTGATGACACCACTATTCTCTGGCAAGAAAAGAACGAAACTATCTTACACTCTAATATATTGCAGGATATTGGAGTCATCAAAAACTGGTGTGAATCAAACCTCCTATCTCTTAATATAAAAAAAAACAATATCCTGACCTTCCACTGCAGCGTTCCAAACCTAGATATCGGCAATGAGGCAATAGAAAATAAGTTATCAACCAAGTTTCTAGGACTGTTCATAGATAATAAACTACTTTTTAAGAACCACGTAACGGCCATTTGTAAAAAACTTGCTTCTGGATGCTATGCTATCAGAACCATCGCCACCGAGTTAGGATTTGCATCAGCCAGAACAGCATACTTTGCTCTTCTTGAAACACACCTAAGATATGGTATAGCATTCTGGGGGGCGTGCAGTGACCAGTTATTCCAGAGGAGTTTTGTCCTGCAGAAAAGGGCTCTGAGATATATGTGTGGGGCAACAGCTAGATCCTCCTGTAGACAATTATTTAAAGAATGCAATATATTAACTGTAGTTTGTATATACATTTTAGAAACAGTCTCACTCATTCACAAAAACATAAATACCTTCCAGGTAGTCTCGACAAACTACAATACAAGGCAGATTGGCCAGGTTAAATTGATAATACCCCATTCCACTCTGATCAAGAACTCAATTATTTATAATGGAATAAAACTATACAATCATTTGCCAAATGCAATAAAAAATATCTTGTCTGTTCATAAGTTCCGTACTAAGGTGAAAGCATTACTTATCGCCAATCCTTTATATAACCTGGGTGAATACTTTTTACAGGAATTCTAGAATGAAAAATGAAAAAAAGAAATTATCCTCCTTCCTTATATTTACTTTTGAAGCTCTTTTAATGGTTTTAATCCCCTACTCGAATTCGACCTGAACCTATTAGTGTTTTAATTATCTCAACGATTGCTTTATACAAGCTCATTTTTACAATTTCTGATTGTTTTGTAGTAAAAAATCTTTTGATGCTCTCAAAGTTTCAATCCTCTACTCAATTTTGACCTGAACCTATTAGTGTTTTGAATATTTCAACGATGGCTTTATATCAACCTATTTTTTACAATTTCTGTTGGTTTTGTAGTAAAAATATTTGTATTATTTGTTTTATCACTTACTTATGTATGCATATTTGAATTATATTTATTATATTACAAGCTTTGTCAACAAGTGTGTATGTACTTACGGCAATAAAGCATATTTTGAATTGAATTGAATTGAATACAAGCCGTGACGCTCAGCATCAATGTTTTCATTTTAGAATAACCCTGTACATTCATTCATCAGCGAATTCTTAAATTAAATGGGTGATAACATCGTAAGAAAATTAATAATGGGCTTTTAATAGTCATTACTTCATTCATTCGTAACCCTTGACACTTGAGAGATAAAGTTTACGCCACAACATGGAGGATGGTGTCGAACCTTAGTAGTACACAAACCAACATTATACAATGAAGTCATCAACAGTCTTTGTATATATTTTGTTCTACTTAATCACCGATATCGCAAAATGTTGTCGCGAGCAAACATTTGATAACGTTAAAGTGACTGTCAAGGGTGCAAAAGATATAAAAAATATTACAGGGTGTTTTCAACCCAGCGAACGTCTGATGAAAGTTTCGTACATCCAGATCATCAATGAGCAGGTACCAGTGTTAAAAAAGGATGCAATCCACGGGCTACCCAATCTAATAGATATAATTCTGGAAGGCAATAACATCACAAATATAGAGCCTGGGGCTTTCCATAACCTAACACACCTGTATTTGTTCAAAATGAAGTATAATTGCATCAAAACCATACGTGGAGGCGTATTCAATGGTCTACCCTTGAAGGAACTTTGCCTGACGAACAACAGTATCGAAATAATACACCCAAACGCTTTTGACAACATGCCGAACTTGACCATCCTTTTCCTCAACGAAAACAAAATTACCACATTATCGAACGACTGGTTCAAAAATACTCCGAAAGTGATAACGCTGAATCTAGAGAAAAACTATATCACTACGATTCCCTTCAAAGTCTTCCAGAACCTTCGAGGTGAACATTTTGTCAGCGACATACAGATACGAACAAATATTATGCTGAATGACAACATGATAAGGAAGATAGAAGATGGAGCATTCAATTGCCTTGAAACATTAGGATGGTTGTTCTTGCACAGAAACGAGATTGAAGACATTAGTGCCGAGAGTTTGGGTTCCCTCAAGATCATAGAGTGGGTCAGGTTGGACCACAACAGGCTGAGGTGCGTGCCTGATAGACTGGTACAAATTTCGCCAAAAATAGTGTATTATTTACAGTCGAACCCTTTGACGGATGTTTGTATCAACAAGTATAATATTACCAAAGTTAAATGATGCTTATATTCTACTTTGAGCGCATCTATTTAAACATACTTTTCTACTGCTAGCTCTATGATACATCATGAGTCTCATCATCCATATATAAAATTTCTTTTCTAGAATTTTTTGATAACATTTAACAATTCCCAATGAGTATATGGATGAGGATTAGAAAAAATGTGCTATTAGTGGAAAACACATTATGAAAGAAAGGTACGGAGTCCTATTCTTGCCTTGCTTCATTCAAAGGAAACAAGTATCTTGGTTGAGAAAATTATCTTGTGTACCTTGTTATATAATTAGTATAACTTATAAACACAACGAAAATTTAAAAAAAAAAGAATGATAATACCTTGTTCAACTATTGAAACAATTCTATTTTACAACAGCACTGTTATTGTAAATAGACAATGAAACGAACATGTGATTCATCAATTCCGAGATCAATTCATCATCTTGGATAGCTAGTCAGAAAGTAAGGAGTTCTTCAATGTAACAAGAATCAGTATTGCCCCAGGTGATACAAATGTGCAGATATGTAAAATGGATGAATCATTAAATTTCTTCCTGCAATAACAGAATCATTTTTTTTTCAAAGTCAACCATCATCCATTCTTCCTGATCTGTTCTTTCATCTGATTAGTGTAACTGAGTTATAACAAATTCAAATTTGCTGCTCAACTCTGATTCCATGAGTTGAAAATATTTTGAATCATCAGTTTATTATATAAAAGAACAAAATTCAAACTCTTAAACCTTTGGCAACATCTGAAAATCCTGAGTTATCCTTCTTCCATAGGAGTGGGTGCATTAACATGTAGTTTATGATTTTCAAAATGTTGTTCTGTTGCAACTTTGTACTGATTCACCCAAGCAGTTGGAGCTCTATCTTTGTACATCTGAAAATAAAGACAAAATGTATACATAGACATTTAAATAAAAATTATAACCAAAATTTTTGACAAAAACATTTTTTTACATATGATTGCATTGATTGGGTACCCAAATCATTGAATTGATGTGATTTGATGACTTCAGTTTCAATTTTGTTCTTGAGTTCACTTCACTTCAATTCAGTTCACTTAAGAAGTATCACATTTATGTAAATTCTGTGAGAAGAATCATAGTTATTTTTTTGTTTCTTGATTATCATGATATATCCAGGTATCTTGGTGTCAAGATGAATAAATCAATTGAGAGGAATGAAAATCACCTACCTTGCAAACAAATTTCAAAACTTCATGTTTGGAAATTTCTTTCTCTGCTCTAGGTCCCCAGGAAATTGTTGTTTTCTTTGACAATTGATCCATGTCTATATTCAGATACTTTTTATTCTTCAAAGTGGTATGTATGTAATCTTTTACATTACCAAAAAGTCCATGCTTTATATCAGGATCAATTTTTAAAGACTTCAGAAATGCATAAAGGGATACTAGAAGTACATGAAATTGTTACTATGAATTATTTGTTCCTTACACATTTATAAATGGCAATAACTGACTTCATATACTCACGTTCACTTACAGAATTATTGGCCATAAAAACATGTGACAGAATGAGCAACAGTAGTATTTTATAAACATCTTCAGGACACTCTTGTGCTGGTTCTGTTGGATCTTTGACATAAGGAAGAGCGTTACTCACAATAAAAGCCTTTGTGGAGTTCTGAACTGCATCAATTACAATCACATTGTAACCATAAACCTGTACAAGATTGAATACACTTCAGGTTAGGTTCAGGAAAGCTTTGTACAAACAAGATGTATTACCAACCTTCTTAAGAATTTTGGTCGAATCGTCTAAGATTTTCTGGAAATTGGGCCCAGCTTTGGGAAGAACATTTTTCTTGATTTCAGCCCTTTTGTAAATCATGTGTTCCCCAGCTCTATTGACAAAGTAACGAACCAAACTGCTTGTTTGCTCTTCCAGGTTTGTATTTACTTCCTCACCAAAGGAATCATCTAAAGTTTGTTGGGTCAAGATGCTGCCATTTCGGTTTGGTTGAGAACGTTGTGTACGCTGCGATTTTCGGGGCATTTTGAGCACTTTCCGAGGTTTTATAAATGCTGACCTGTGTTTTAATGTTTTTGATGATTTGATGCTAATAATCCATGTCCGCGAATAAAAGCTACAACCAATGTTTGAATTTCTATCTTTATTATTAACTGTTTTGACGTTCAATGAATTTTAAGGTTATCTTCTTCTTGTCATTTTTTCTCTTAGATAACGATGTACAGAAGACTGGTGCAGTCGCCAAAAACACTGACGGAGTTTACTTATCTCTGCTGACAGCATATCTCGCTATAATGCCATAAAAGTTATGAAACTCCCCAGAAGATGGCGACTTTTTGCAGATTTCTGTACACATAGTTGATGTTTTGAGATTGTTATAATGTAGTTAGATAATTAAATGAGGAGTAACCTAAATTACTGAGGTACTGTTTCGATAATTTTTCAATAGGTGGCTGAACTGATGCAATATACCGAAACCCCGGAACTGACATGATCATACATTTCCACGCTTTCCACCAACCTTGCAACATCACCTAATTCGAATATTTTCATCTTAAGTATAGCTTAGCTTTTCAGTTTATTATAACTTATAGGTGGAAGATGATGGTTCCCATCATCGCCCGGTGCGAGTATTTGGTCGATGCTTCCGGTCATATCCCCATACCCTATCTCCTTCTTCCCAACCCAACCCGCCCATTTCTGAAGAAAAATCTAGATGATGAATTCTCCTAGGGTAAAACACTCCGGAAGTAAAATACCTAACCATTCGGATTTCCGGGCGAGAGGTGCTCGAGGGGGTTCACCATCGAAACATCTGAATTTAAAAATAGACCTTTGTAACATCCGAGGTCTGAACAAAAATATAAACGATGTTCATTACCATCTACAGGCTGAGAAACCAGATATACTGGCTTTAACTGAGACGCAGGTCAACTCATCAACTAATACGACCTATATGCTCTGCCCTGGATATGAGCTGCATACCCGTTTCAGATTCAGAGGAGGTTTATGTCTCTTTTCCAGAAATGATCTCTCATGCCATCGTGAGGAGGAACTGGAACCGAAAGAATTTGATGTAATGTGGCTCAAGATCGATAACCACAAACAGACAAAGTTCATCTGCTGCCTTTATCTATCACCAAACGAACCAACTCCTGGTGACCTCTTCGAATTCCTTTCTCTGAAACTTGATTTCATCCAACAGAATCACCCAGCAGCTTGTGGGGATTTTCCCCGTAATTAATTTTGATTTCATTCTTGTTAAAATTCAGATTATTTCCAGTCTTGGGTCTTTTTCGAGTTCCTTTGTAATAGGTTTTAAAGTGCAATCGACCGAACCATCCATCTGTTTGGAATTTCATCAAGTTACCCATGCTTAATGTCTTCTCGGGTTTTTCTTATCGCAGGTAGATTTGCGACTCTTGAGTGTTTTCAAATCTGGGTTTTTCCCTTCAAACAGACGGACAGTTTCGGTCGATGGAATTTTGATGGCCCATTTTTATGACACAGAGGTATCAAATTCCGCTGGGTCGAGGCAGTCGGTTTTTGGAGTTTCTAACGGAGACACGCACTTTGGGGTGTTCCCGCGATTGTCTCCTCGAGTGTTTTTATTAAATAAAGTTTTTAATTCGGTGCCTGTCGAACATTTATTTATCGTCACCTTGTCCCAACAAGCTGAAATCATCATCATGGGGGATTTCAATGTCCACAACTCCACCTGGCTCAAATTCTCGAACAAAACAGACGACGCAGGACGTCTGGCTGAGGCTTTCGCTATCACCTATGGTCTTGAGCAACTGATAAACGAACCCACTCGGATCCCTGATATCAGCAATCATTATGCCAATACGCTCGACCTGTTCCTCACTAACAATCCGGAACCGTATGAAGTGAAAGTCCGTGCACCACTAGGAAACTCAGACCACACACTCATCTCCACGATATGTCCTTACATCACTCCGCGAACCAGTCCAACACCCCCACGCACTGTTTGGCATTACAATTCAGCCGACTGGGATGGCCTTCGCATGTTTTTTTCTGAGTTTCCTTGGAGGAGAATGTGTTTTGAATCGGGAGATCCTACGCAATGTGCTGAAGAGATCTCGGAAATCATCATGCTGGGAATGGAAACTTACATACCACATAGCACCAAATCACGAACCACTGGTGAACCATGGTTCAATAGAACCTGTTCTAGGGTTGTCGCACTGAAGCAAGCAGCATACCGTCGTTGGCGCAGAAACCCAAGCCCTCAAACTAGAGCTGAATATGTTGAAGCTAGGAATACATGCAATCGAACGATAGATGAGTGTAAAGAGGCATACAACACGAAAATAAGATCGAAGCTCATAGAGTGTCCAAATGGTTCCCGTTCAATTTGGACGTTTGCCAAGGCAATCGGGAGAAATTTCACTTCTAGCTCATTTCCTCCCCTCACAAAGGATGATAATACATTGGCTATAACACCTCATGAAAAAGCCAACACCTTCGCCAAAATGTTTGCAGACAATTCTACCTTGGATCCACGAGGCCAGGAACTTCCGAAAGTCGCTACCATCGATAACCGTATGCCAGAAATTGTCTTCCGGCAACGCACAATCAGACACATTCTCCTTAGCCTCAACGTCAAGAAGGCTATGGGGCCTGACGGAATACCGCCTATTGTCCTCAAGAAATGTGCCCCGGAACTAGCACCAGTTTTTTGCAGGTTGTTCACCCTTTCGTACAAACTCGGCGTATTTCCTTCTAACTGGAAGAAAGCTAGGGTCCAACCGATTCCAAAGAAGGGCAAGAAAACACTCCCTAACAACTATAGACCGATTGCACTACTATCTGTGATCTCTAAAGTAATGGAAAAAGCAATCAACATCGAGCTCATCCGATATCTAGAGAGCTCAAGAATCGTGAACGACCGGCAATATGGCTTTCGTCACCAGAGGTCAACTGGAGATCTGCTTGCCTATGTGACACATAAGTGGCAGGTGTCAATAGAGAAACATGGGGAGTCTCTGGCTGTAGCCTTGGATATCTCCAAAGCATTTGACCGAGTTTGGCATCAAGGCCTCCTAGCGAAACTTCCGTCATATGGTTTGCCGCCCGAGTTTTCTTGCAGATAGATCACTCTACGTGGTGGTAGACGGGGTCTCGTCTGATACAATGACGATCAATGCTGGTGTTCCACAAGGCTCTGTCTTGGCACCAACTTTGTTTTTGCTCCACATCAATGATTTGTTGAATGTGACCTCTAGCCCAGTTCATAGCTTTGCGGATGATAGTACACTTCATTCCGCCTTTTCCTCTAGAGCCCCTATATCATCCAATGAGGCCAGAGGTGCAAGGCGAAGACAGGTTGATGCTTTAAATGAGGATCTGACAAGAATTCTGAAATGGGGATCTGAGAATCTAGTACAGTTCAATGCAACTAAAACTCAAGCTTGTATGTTCACCAAGAAGGCTGATCACACAATGCCCAATTTGATGATGTCGGGTACCACTGTTCCTATGAGGTCGTCAATATCCTTGCTGGGTGTCACCACCAACAGTGCTCTCTCATGGGACGATCATGTGAGGTCCATTGCGAAGACTGCTTCACAAAAACTCGGTTTTCTTTTCCGTGCGAAGAGATACTTCACATCCCAGCAACTGCTCATGATCTACAAAGCATAAATTCGACCTGTCCTGGAGTACTGCTCACATGTTTGGAGCTCAGCCCCCAAACATACGCTTAAGCTCTTAGATTCAATTCAGAAGAGAGCTATTCGCCTAGTCGATGACACAACACTCACCAAATCATTGACCTCTCTAGATCATCGTAGAAAGGTCGGCGATCTTTGCCTTTTTTATAGGTACTTTCACGGTCGGTGCTCAACGGAAATATCATCTATAATGCCACCACGCGCGATTCCTAGTAGACAAACCAGACGAGCTCAAGCTGGTCACCCCTACACTGTCAGGCTCGAGACCTGTCGAACATCGCTATACCAAGCATCATTCATCAATAGAACGGCAAAGTTGTGGAATTCTTTGCCTAGTGAAGTCTTTCCTGATGCTTACAACCTCCAAACATTCAAGAAAAATTCCAACACCTTCCTTCTTTCCCAAAATTCCACCGCTGGCTAACACGATGTTCCTCGAACATCATAGGTTTCCCTTTCGTGTTGTCCACAGATAAAGAAAAAAAAAAAACTGCAATTGCATTTTATTGGTGTCAAAAAAGTTTCGCTAAACAAACACTGATGAAATTTTTTCATGCAAAATAAATCTTTTCGGCCATTTTGGAATTTCCGGTAGAATAATAGTTAGATTAGATCTTCTGCCTGGAGGGTCAAGTCAAGTCATGTATATCGCTTTATTGTTGTAAGAACGTACATTCTTGTGACAAAGCTTGCACAAAATTGAATATATAAAAAAAATATAACGTCACATAAAATTAAGTTAAGACAAGTCAATATTGGTAAATATATAAATGGCGAGAGTATACAAATTGAAAAATTGTCTGAAAAGGTGTAAGTGTCGGCTAGTTTGTCGGCTTTATTCATTTTCTTGAGGGCCTTTATATGATGGTAATCCAACTCTTAACATAAGTGTTTTCCTTCTTCCGAGTCATCGTCATGGAAATTGTTGTATTCGGTAGGCAATCTTGTACAGGTAGAACAAAATATGCAGATACACCTTCATGTCGAAACCACAGTATATATCCTGTAGGTCCATAGGATGAATTTTTTATCGTACGCCTCGCGAGAAAATAAGGTCGAGAACGAGCCAACAATACCAACCCACATTTTGATAGCTAATTGTTGCTTGTTGGATCTGATCCATATAACGTGGTGGATTGTAATCGTCTCATATGTGGCTGATTTCAACAGTTCAGAAGACAGACACATTTTGTCGTGAACCCAACGCATGTGAAACAAAAGAACTCAGGAGCATAATTGTGTGTAGGACATGCACTTTGTGGAAATCAGCAGAGAAGGAATTACATTCTTTCTTCTGCTTTACTCCATTGGAATTTAACTAGACATTTCTTATGTATCATTTATGATTTTTGAATAATTTTTCTGCCAACAAGATTGTGATTTTTTGTCAAAAATTCTACCGCAATGTCGTATTCTATCACCTCCCAAACAAATTATTGAAACTTCTTGTATACTTATTGGGGCCTGACATTAAAAAAAATTGCTGATTTGTCCATGAAACATTTGCACATCAACATATTGAGAAACATAGATAGTACTATGACTTCTTCAGATATTTCTGCAAATTGAATTGGATTCATTATTTGATATATTACTGATCTAAGAGTAGATAGCTCCACTTCGATGACCTATATTTTTTTTCTATAGAATTTCAAACTGTTTGTACAGGGGTATTTCACATCCGACTAACGTGTCTCAATATCTTAATGACCGTTCATGAGATTCAAGACCTAATGAGGTAGTTTTTGATCAAAATAATGGTCTTTGTGAATATGTGTGTGCTGCACTGCATGGTATGAGCGTGTGTTTGTGAGAGCTCCATTGAAACTGTTCAAAAATCGAATATAAACAGTAAAATATAAAGTCTACCACTAGGAGTTGTATAACGTGCCAAGGATACCTCTCAAAACTATAAATGCACCGAATCACATATGAACTTGATATCAGTCTACAACGAATATGTCGCTGGCAAATCTCCACTCACTCACCATGGAGCAAAAATTAGACGTTATCTTGAATACTGGTGTAAAAACTGCCAAAAATATAGAGAATTTATCAAGAGGAGAAAACACGCCGCGAGAAGAAAATAGACTGCTCAACGATTGAATAGATAACCTCGAGAAACTAGTGGATATTTTGGAATCGAAAACAAAACTGGCTAGTTTTCCATGGATTTTCAGAAGATGCTGGAAGAAATGCCAATATACAAGAAACTTGATCTAGTATTCAGGTTAGGAAATATCCATGCAGCCAACCGGCCAGTGGTTATGAAGTTCACGAACTTTGAATACACATAGATAATTGATACTGAAAAAAGCGCCCAATTTCAGTAATTCAGGTTTTGCTGGTCACCATAACACACTGAAGAATTTTGTCTAGCATTCAGCTAATTCTATGACCACCTATGGGGGCTAAGATGAGAAAGTAAACACATATATCTTGCTTTTAATTATTCCGGAGAAGGCGTAATTGAGAAGTTCAAGGATCGCTAATATTTGTTTGTCTGGACGGTAAGTGCTCGAGCTGGGGAGTTGGGAGTTGTATTTTGAGTGTCATTGATCGCCCGAAGTTGGCGAGTCGAAGCGCACTGTTCCTTTGTTTTTGTCTGGAAATTCTAGTCTAATCGCACCGCAATTACCCAAAATAGCCAGACTAGAGACTGTCTATGGAGTTTCAGACATGCAATTGGTGAACGAATAATGGTAATTTCTTCATCGTCTGGGACTTCATTACGGGAATGCAGTTTTTGGAACCAATCTCGAATCCATTGAGGTAAGTTGACACGTTATAACTTTCGATTTCTACAATGTACATTTTTGTATTGATAATTGAAGTTTTGGTTTGATGTTTTGATATCGATATTTCATTCTTTCTGCCCTACCAATTTGAGTCAAGTATGGTCAGTTTCGAAATCATAAACTTTAAGCTTTCCCGAATCCTTTGAAATCATAACGAGTACGTTCCTGACTCCCACTCTCTCTTTCTTTACTTACCACGAACAAATCTACATATTCTACTACGCCTCAGCTCCGAAAATTTTGAAATGAAACAATTTTGAATACGCTCCTGACCTCATGGTTCCAATTTTTTTTCGGATTCCTCAAAAGAGTACGCCACTGTAGGCTATATTGGTTGCTGGAGAAATTCTAGCAATACTGCATCCCTTCTTCCGACGTGACCATATCCTTAATAAAAACCGCAATCGACCTATATAAAGTTCAAATCCCACACAAATAATCGATTTTCAACAATATCTTGTCAAAAAAATCGTTTCAACCCCCGTAGTTTCACCCCCTTGGTCTTGCCATTTGAACCACATCTTCAAAATGATACTCATCCACCTTATTCCACAGAAATTGCTCTCGGATACCCATATAACGTAACTAACACATGGAAAAAGTAAAATATTTCCAATATTGAAATATTTTCACAGCTCCGCAAATTGACCCTTATGACCTATAAGGTGATCCGCTGATCAAAACTTTCTCAAGAAGCTGACTTCAAGTGTCTCAAGTTGCATTTTGTTTTGGAAGTTTCCTAACGAATAGGAAGAACCTGTGTACTTGATTTTCTTTCTCGAAAAACTATCAGCCGAAGTAATGAGAGACGATGCGGGGTGGAAGTTTTCTCATTATTTCGAGTCTATCGCTTCTCGCAAGAAGATTTCGGAAAGGTAACGGATGGAAAAGTTGGGGAATGCAGGGTGAGAAGCTGGCGGTTATTTAATGCCAGCCAATTTCGGGCGAACGTTTATTTTGCAGGTGGGTATATTTATTGGAATGCTGTTAGTTTGGGGAGCACATCAGTGTCGTAGCGAGAGTCCATCGTTAGTTCATCGGCAGTGTTGCCATAACACAAAACGTTCTTGTACTAGAAATAATTATCAAATATGCAATAATCATATATTCGACGATGATCACGATAGGTATTTATGATTACTAATGAAAATAATAATGATAATCATGGGTTTTTATTTCATACTTTCGACGGTGACTTTGAACAAACGAATTTCAAATGGGGCGGAATTCAACATAGTTGGTCTTCCATGCAACCCCCACAAATGAATTAACATATACATATCGTGATGTACAAAAACAAATAACAAAAAAAACAGTGCCAAAACAGTACTTGATATTCAACTTAGTAGGCCAAAAGCAATGTCACCATATGACAACCTTGACGAGATGAGAAAGTTATAATTTTAGGTTTGTGCTGGAGATATCTCTATACATGTAAAGTGAGTTGAATTTATAATGAAATTTTCCAACTAATATATTCACTTTTCCATATCTGGATCGAATGATATGCCGAGTTTTTTGCAGAACTGTTTTGAACAAGTACGGGTACTTCCAAACAGAATAACTCCGGTCCTTCTTTCAATCAGTTTTAAATAATGGTTCTCTGTAAGTTTGCCTATATAAATAGTGTATATCGGAGTTGAGTTTTTGAGCAGCAAAAGAAACTTCTAGGGAAAAATCTAAATGAATTTGTGTGTGTCATCTGCATATTAGTGTATTTTACAGAACTCAAGATATATCTGAAACTTCGTTGTGTGAGCTGTGAAAAATAAGGGCCCAAGGATATTCCTTGTGAAGCACCTGATGATATTTGTCTGATATCAGAATGATAACCGGAAAATTATCATTACGTAGAAGTACATAGCATCATGTGGCTACAAAAAGTATCATAGCTACGCCACTGAAGACACAGATCCGCATGCCACGTTCAGTTTCACTTGGAAGATTTCTTTTCGTTTTTTTATCGTCTACCTACCCTTCCAAGACATGAATATTTCTCCTTGATCTCCATGGATTCAAAGTATGCACCCGTAAAAATACAATGATGCCTATTCCTACAGACATAAGAATGAGGATATATAGGTACATTTTTGATGATCTAATATCGAGCCCCCATCGTAGGATTTTCATTTCTCGATATGTATATTTCAGAATCATTCGGTTGCAAAGCCGGTTCAGCTGAAATTCAGATTTTGATTACTACAACAGAAAAATAAAAACACAACATTCTTAAACAAACTTATCTCTCTAACTCAATTATCATCTATTTTCAACCAAGAAGAGCACTCAAAATTGAATCATGCACTTTGGCACTTGGAATTTTTTCAAAGATAATACTATTTTCAAGTGACTATAAGTGTGTGAGGAGGCATTTATTTTAGTAATAAATATCCCATTGTCATATTTCATACCGCCTGAGTCTTTACATCATTCCATTGGGCCAGAGGTAGAAGATGGAGACAGGTCATTTACTCTAAAATTCAAATGATGATCTCGGAAAGAATATTGGAATGATCTGAAAATCTAGTTGAATTCAATGCAACAAGAACTCAAGTTCATATCTTCCCCAGGAAAACAGGATCATGTGAGGACATTGCGAGCACTGCTTCTTCATTGCGAGAAGCGAAATTGGCTTTGATTTTCTCGCGAAGAGATATTTCACATTCAATCAGATCCTCATGATCTACAAAGCGTAAATCCGATCTGTACCAGAGTAATGTTCACATGTTTGAAGTTCAGGTCCGATACATCCATACCTACACTCACATTCATTGACCTCTCTAGAACATCGTAGAAAGCTGGGCGATCACTCCCTTTCTTATGGTGCAAAACGGAGATATCTACATTCTCAGGCCGAACTGCCAAACTTCGCTCGGAAAAGATGTGGAATTATTTGCCTGATGAAGTCTTTCCTGATGCTCACAACCTCCAAACGTTCAAGAAAAATTTAAATACCTTCCTTCTACCCCAACATTCCACCACTGGCTAACACGATGATCCTCGAACAGACATATATTATGGTTCACAATGTCATGAATGAAGAAAAAAAAAAACAATTCCAGGAAAGTCCGTTTATTTAGAAACCCTCTCCGTTGATTGTACTAGCATTACAGCTTTCCTGTTAACTATTGTGACAGGGGTCGGTGAAAATCGAATAGGAGCAGACGTGATCGGGAAAATATATCCATAATAGCCAAACGAAGGAAAGGACGAAGGAAAATAGAATAGAATTGTGTACCTGTGCTGTTGAGAAATCCGGACATCCTGCCTCAGTGGATAGAGGAATTTCTATCAATATTCCGATATATGAAAGTCCACTGAATAGCAAGAAAATGAAAGCAATGGTCTACAGGGTGGTATATGATGATCAAGTGAAACATTACAACCAGTTATTATTTCGAAAGTGTTTCATATTCTTTCAGAATATATAACTGAAAACTCGTAAATAATTCCTTATCTTCAATAGACCGAAATAAGTGTTTTAGAAATACAATTGAAATACTTACCTATTCAACCACAGCCTCCGAATCTTCAACTATACATACTCTATTGAACATTCAATACGGGTTTTTATTCATTACAAATTGGTCATAACCAAAGACCGATGAATAAATTGTCCCGATTCTTTCGCGTATGTAGTCACGTGATTAACTGTCACAACCACAACAAAGCTATTAATAGTAAATTCCAAACCACTTGATGAAGGAACACTTGTGCTGATCGAACAAGATAACTTAGCTCTCAGAATGACTGCTGGACACAGTCATCGAAATGCATCATGGAGATGATGTTCGAATCGCATCTTTATGAAAACTCACTGTGGAACCCTGAGACAAGCAGTGGCCAGATTGGGTCCACTACCAGATATTGTGAGTTATGTTTATGAAGAATGGAAGATTTGCCTGATTTAATTTTTCTGTTGATATTTGGAAATAATTCTTCCATACGTGAAGACGAGAGTGTGTTACTATCTTTTTGGTATTATGATGATTTAGTTAGCAGCAATGATGAGACAGAAAAATGACAAAAATATCATTGTCAGATTGATTTGTCATATTTTTTTAATCTCATGAACGACTGAAGTTATATTGTTATTTCTTCATAATGAAGGAATCAGTTTCAAAATGCAGTCCACTCTATCGAAGTCATACGTGAGTATCTACAAGAGAAATGGAAAAAATCAGAACGCATGATAAGAGCAAGATTACACATTCATCAAAGTAGGCACAATCAAGAGTTTCTCAAAAGGGCCATCATAAGAGTGGAAACACCATAATATATACCCCTATATTCCTATATGTAGGCAGATGACAATAAGAAGATTTGAATGAGCTTCAACACAATCTGGTTACCTTCCACCCTAGCTAGGGTAAGTCAGGTTCAATACGTATTTATTTAACTGACAATGAACTAATAGGCACCTCCAATACCTCGCCCATAAATTTCAAATCCAGCACATTTGCCTGCGGGGGCAAATATCGATCCAATAAATCTCAGCCGATATAGAATTTGTCAACGTCCAGGTTGAATTAAGCGATTTTGCAGGTAATCGACCTCTATATCCAGAGCCATAGCCACCTCATTCACGTGCGAATTTCTTCCGACGTCATTGGAGCTCGTCCTTGTGGAAACTGAATGATTTATATCTTGGAAGATTGGGTACTTTTTCATTCTAACATTGATGCAAACGAAAGCGGTGCATGAACTGATTAGGTTTTTTTGTCGATCTTGATAATGTCTGGTCTGTATTGATATTCACTATTTTTATCGGTGAAGCAACAAGATATCAGTGCATCCGTCATTTGAAAATAGGCACAATATTTCCAATATACTCAGAAATTATTCTGCTGGGATCAGTGATTGTTGATAGTCATTATTAATGAAATACTTGTGAGATACTGCAATATTCGAATTACTGACTCGTAATAATGTTCAATAGGAAACGATGCAGCTATTTGTGAAAACAAAAAGGTTTCAGTGGAAGGCATATTTCATCTCGGAAGGTGGTATAACTTTTCTATAATATCAGAATTCTGTGCGGAGAAAAGGTTTTCATCAAAACAGAATTGACCCAACAATAATCTTGAAAACGTGACTGAGATCAAGATATTTATTCCATTGAGGTTTCAAGTGATTCATTCATAATATGCACGGTTTTCGACGCAATGAGACTGTTTCGAATGAAATGTTTCATTATTCTAAACAGCTGAAGTTGCTTTCGTTTTTTCGTCGAATTTGGCGAATTCGCCAACCAGTGCATCCGTCATTTGTTCGATAACTTATTTACTGAATTTTTCAATTTCTCCTACGAACACTCGGAGGTACTCGAAAATTCGATACCAGCAGTTATGACTTCCACGGAGAAAAAGAAAGTACCAAAAGTTATTCTTGGGTGTTGAGTATAAAAATGATTTGACGGAAAACAACAGGAGCAAGGAAAAACGCTTCAGATGACGCCAAATGGATTTGTGAGGTGTTATTTTAACCACTCTCGGAATCGAAACGATAGCAGACGTTGATAAGTATCAAGATTGAGCCTACGTAGGTGTTAAAATGTAGAGTTTTCCGATCTACCATTATGCATGGGTGAAACCTGATACATTTTAGTAGGGTGCAGGGTTTCATCGTATACTGCACCCCACCTAGAAGGGTTATTTCGAGAGTGATCAAAAAATATTTACAATGAAAGTTTGATATTTTTTCTTAATCGTTAGGATTTCAAAAATTCGATTTTTTTTTTCGACAAATGTCATGTTTTGACATATTGTCAGTTTTTTCAATGGAACACCCTGTTCAGAAAATAACTATTTTTTTATGGTTTCTAGGATATACAGGGTGCCCGTGATTTGTGCTCGAGCATGAGGATCTTGGTTATCTTGAGAGATACGATGTCGCTCAAATTGGGACAGAGTTGCGAATTCTGGTGCGGATCAATGATTTGAAATAAAATCTGATCTAACTTTCTTAGTCAAGATATCACCAAAAAACTGAAGTTTCCGATTTTTGTTTTTATTTTTCATTTTATTTCGTATACATTCCATAGCTCTTTCGCCATATTATTGCCTGGGCCACCGAAATGAACCATATTGGCCCAGATTTCTGTGGAGACTTAGGACATATCCAATATATCTGGTTGCTGTCTTTCAGGCGAACGTTGTGAATATGTTTCACTTGTTACTTGAACATTTCCATGACAAGCATTATGAATTTTCAATATATCTCTCTGTTCTTCATTGGAAAATGGCATTTTGCAATCTACAAGAGTGAACTTCTAGCGTGGAAACTGTACTACACTGTCAAAATTCGAATTAAACAAATCTGACGAATTTGTTTCCACGGCAAAAGAAACGTTCATCAGGAAATTTCGAAATGATATGAAACCAAAACATGTTGTGTAGCAATTCGTCGGAATCAGAAGAAAAACTGTATTCAGAAATATTATAATTGCCTCATTCTTTATGTGTTAGAATGTTATATCATTTTCTAATTCCTTGCTGAAAAACTGCGTTGAGAATGTTTCGGTTAAAAATGGCTAACTTAATCGGTTCTTGTATAAAAAAATGAAAAACAAAATCGCAAAATTCAGTATTTTGGCGATATCTTGAAAACTAAGGAAGATAGGTAAGATTTTTTTTCACCATGATTTTTAATTTTGACTGCCGATATTTTTTGGTCAGCACCAGAATGCGCAACTTTGACCTAATTTGAGCAACATCGTTTCTCTAAAGATAACCGATATCCCCATGATGTATACATGTGCTTCATTGTATCCATCCTTTTTCGTAATATATTATTATACATTGAGAAATGTATATTAACGTTCACTAAAACATAGTCAGCCGTTAGGTTCGATCGGGAATGACAGGATCTGACGCCATTTTTGTTGTTTGCCTATTGACTTATTATGATTCAGATAAAAATATAAAACTCAAAAATCAAATGCCCTCTGGTGAGTAGGGTGCAAAAATATTTGCGAAAACCCTGTACACTATAGCACCGAACATATATGTTCGGTGTCCATAGTATGAAAGTTCACACCGGACGAATTTATATTGTGTATGAATCAAACTCAATCTGTGGTGCCGAATATAAATTATGCTTTCTCCTCTTTCACCCTACGTCAAAAACGCCCTTTTAATTAAAAATGGTCATCTACAGCAAATGTTTTCCGTCCCCGTCTGATATCTCAGTAATCCTCATTTGTTGGATAGACTGCTTGCCAGTTATTTTTATGGCTGAGGAAAATTATTAATGGCTGCTGCGGACGATATTTCTCCCTGCATAAGGTGAAAGGGGGGGGGGGGAGAAGAGACAGCGGTCAGTTTTATGGTCTCGAAAAGCTTCACGAGGGCATTCGTTGTGGGGGGCATATAGGGCTTTCGAGAATCATTTGAATCTACGGTTCGTTTAATCCCACATGGCTCGTGATGTTTGTTGTCCAGAGAGATGAATAATTGCTAGCTGAAAGGATATATTAGTATCGGTTGGCAACTAGAACACAGAATCTTTGTGAACAAATTCACCTAATTTTTAATTATACTGAGTCGATTTTTTTTCTCAGAACTATACAGGGTGAGTCGTAATGAACGCACCAAAATCTAGAGGCATACCTATGCTAAAACTACTGTTTGGCAATTTTCATTCGTTTTCAAGTTATTTTCCACACCCTTTCTATTTTTTGCAAATGTTTTTTCTTTCTCAGCTGAACAGCTAGAAATACTCCTCGTATTTCTGAGAGTGTATTTGGGCATATGAAGATAATGCAAGACACTGACATGTTCTCAACTAGTCTTAATTTTTGCTCGAGTTATAAGATAATATCAAATGAATGAGGATGCTTGCATTAACATATTCCCAACGATAGTGCCGTTTAAATGAGAGTTCAAAAATATTGTCATTTATACTAATACAGAATTATTGGATTAGACGTTCGTGAGTCCAAAAGAGGGCAATTTGTGATAACCTCAGAATCATGAGTGCCAGATTTCATTGAATTTATGTACGAAATATGGATTAAGAATAAGATACCAGCTTGTGACAAGAAATGAGATTTCACAATGGTCGAAATGAAACATGATGTTGTCATTAATTTCGAGGGTTTGGTGAAATCTTCTATCCAAGTCCAATATGAAAGGTTGATAACTATGGCAACTGTTTGATCTAGATGATAACGCCAGATAGACCACGAAATAATAAAGATATCGTTTTCTGACCTGTTTTCATCAGGACATCTAAAAAATGATAATTCTCCACCCAGTTACTTTCGCAAACATCCAACAACACAACAAGTTACAGACATCTCGAACATTCAAATGAGCAAAGTGAACACTCGTACTTGAGACACTTGCTATCACTTCCTAGAGCACTACATTCCGTTCGCTTAGGTGTAAGGTTCGCCGGAACTGTTATAGTACCTATATTATCTAAACTGTGGTAGTACTACGTCTCAGATATATATATATATATATATATATATATATATATATATAATATGCATCTCGCCGAGTAGGTTTACTTCCAATAACCAATAACCTGACCCTGGACCTTGTTCAGTGTTCTACTTCTCAGTTTCTCAGTGTTAATTCATTCGGTGTGTAATGAACTTGCCTGAAGAGTACATAGCAGTAGGTGAGAGAGAAAAGGCCATCCAGATGAAAATATTTTCACGACTCAAGCTCTGGATATAATATGCGGTCGGGCATTATTTCGCAAACAGCACACTTTATTGTTGATATTACAGGATTCTTGATGCAACATTATCCAGTTATTCCAAGTAAACATTTTTCGGGATCGTACAAATACTTTATTCAGTTGATCTACCATATACGTAATTTCAAATTATGATAAAATTATCGAAAAATATCATAAGACGCTATTTTGGTGCAGGAGATTCTCATAGAATTCACTCACAGTTGCTTGGCAGTAATCCTATCACTTATCTTTTGATCCTCCTGATTCAATTGGAATCAGGTGAGAAAATCCCGCATAATATGTTCCGAATTATAGCATAGCATACAACAAACAATAGGATTTGTTGACTGTTCTTCTGAATCTGCATCACAACCATGAATTTGGATATTACTTTGTAGAAATGCGATGGGATGGGTTGACTCGAAATCTTTATATCCTGTGGAGTTCTACAGGGTAGCAATACTAGGCCCATTGCTATAGATAAATTTTGTGAATGATCTTTCACTATATGTTTATATATAATGTTTATCTAGGAAATCATGAGAGGAAAACTCAAAGAACACAGACTCTTATCGTTCATGGCATATATATATATATATATATATATATATATATATATCAAAAAATCAAAAGTCAAAAATGTGTACCGAGCTTTCAGGGGGTGATAGAACATTGAAAAATAAGTGTAGTTTGATGATTAAACTCATGGCCCAAAATGCATATTAAGGGAGATATATCCTTCCAAAGTTGATAAAATTAAAATAATTTCTCCGCATAACTTCTGAACGATGGAGGCCACCCGATTGAAATTTTGTGCATGGATGTATGTTGTCAAGATACATTTTTTCGTCACACTTCCACATTTCTGATATTTTTATAAAGGGTGTTTTCAGAGGGTGAGTCATGATTTTTTGTAGAAAACTCTTTTCCCTGTATTATTTTCGGTGAAAAGACAGGAGCATTTGATGGAGCGAAGAAAATTACATGAAAAAGGTACTCTTATTCAAATACAAAAAATTGAGCCGTTCGTGAGATATTTGAGTTACATGATATCAGCAGATTGATTTTATTCATCGCGAGATTCATCAGTAACAATATTTTAGCAGGCCATGATGAATAATTTTGTTCTCAATTTTGACGTTCATGTCATCAACATTCGATTTGTCGATTTGTTCGAGTGGTTTTTCTGTGTCATTTATCACTGCGATTATCAACTGAGATTTTAAGAAATATGGCAGGTTATTCGTTCTCTGAACAAACTGATATGCTTCTAATGCTTGGCAAGTGCTTCGGAAATGCAAATGCTGCTGAAATATCGTTATACCGATGAATCTCGCGATGAATAAAATCAATCTGCTGATATCATGTAACTACAAAAACTCAAATATCTCACGAACGGCTCAATTTTTTGTATTTGAATAAGAGTACCTTTTTCATGTAATTTTCTTCGCTCCATCGAATGCTCCTGTTTTTTCACCGAAAATAATACAAGGAAAAAAGTTTTCATAAAAAATCGTGACTCACCCTCTGAAAACACTCTTTATAACAATATCAGAAATGTGGAAGTGTGACGAAAAAAAGTATTTTGACAACATACATTCATGCACAAAATTTCAATTGGGTGGCTTTCATCGTTCAGAAGTTATGCGGAGAAATTATTTTAATTTTATCAACTTTGGAAGGATATATCTCCCTAAATATGCATTTTGGGCCATGAGTTTAATCATCAAACTACACTTATTTTTCAATGTTCTATCACCACCAGAAAGCTCGGCACACATTTTTGACTCACCCTGTATATATATATTTATTCAGGAATGTCTATCATTTATGTGCAGATATTAACAGTACTTTGTGGATGATCTGAATAGTCTCAATCATGATAAAACGGGACTCAACAACGTACACCCTGCTAGTAGACTGAAAGTGACAGAAAACTATTCGGAACATTCCCAAAAACCATTGAAGAAACTTAAATCTCAGCATACTCTGAAGAGGAACTGATTTTCTAATGTTGGAAGAACATTGATCGATACTTCGGTCATTTGGAGTCCCTTCAGTCTTCAAGCCCCAATTCAAACGATCTGCTAGATTTGACAGATCAACTTCACTCCGCGTTTCGTCCAGTGCTTATCTCTATCATCAGCGTTCAAAGGTAAAGAGCAGATCAAACTTTTCATTTCACTCGTTCTATATAAAGGACAGTCATATCTCATACTGTCACCACTGTCGACGTTCGTATTGGTCGAGGTCATCCATATTGGAGGGAATTCATTGAAAACAGAGGAATCTGTTTCGAGAATATGTTGACAATTCTTGCTCCATTTAGCACCAACAAGATACAGCCCTGTGACTACTATTCCGTTTGTCACGACGTTATGATCGTCATCTAGAACTATGTAATTGAAATCAGTCGTTCCGAATGTAGATAAGAACATCAACTTGGTTTGAGCAAGTAAAGCTTTGGGTCTGAATAAAGCTGCTAACCAAAACTGCCGATCATTTTCTTCCAGATTTTCGAAGAATCTTATTCTTTCTCGAAGATTTTTTATAAATATGGGGAGTCCATTGTTGTTTGGAAAAGCATATCTGTTCCAAGTTCGTGGAACTCTACCATTCAGTACATCTTCAGCCATACTTTCGTATTCGGAAGATATTAATATAGAGCCACCTATAGCTTGCTTCAAGTGTTTCAGAGTATCAGCTATTTTCTTTAATAAAGCATTATAAAGTGTTATTTCTTCACGAAGAATGAAGAATTTAACATATTCTTTGTGTAAGAAGGATGGTAAATCTTTCAGGATGTCATCGATTGAGGTGATCAAAACGAATTCGTAACTTTCAACTAGTTTTTTCTCCTGAACTTCGTAAATATGATATATACTATTTAGAATTGCCTTGGATCTCTCTGCATTAGCGAAATCATCGATTAGGTCATTGACACCAAAAATTTCTGGGTTTTCATCTTCAGGTAACGCTGAAATGAAGTTGACATAATCTTTATGGCCAGATTTCTTAGGTAATCCGTAGAACTCCAAGTCATTGAATTTGTAATCAGGTTTGCTGACTAAATCAAAATTCAAAAATTGTTGTAAAATCACCATGACTTGGTTAGAATCTATACAATTGTCAATATTTGAACCATAATGACATTTACCTAACAAATATTCTAATTTTCGTATGCTTCGTATGGTGAATGAACCTTCATTCAAAACTTTTTGAAGTTGATCAATAGATATGAACAGTTCTTGATCAGTGACATCAAATGGAGATGTCCAACCGAAAGGACCGAACATTTGCCTCTTCTGCAGCGTACAATGAAATGAAATGAGACCATACAATAACTTGGAGAATATCTGATGTTTCCCGGGACAGCTCCCATGAAAATTTGACTCACAGATTGGTTCATTTGTATAGACTACCATCAAATTTTCTCTCAGATCACTTGGATAATCCAATACAATTTTGAGGCTGTTTTGGAGGACCTCAATAGGAATATCTTCTGTTGCCTCAGTTGTCAGCCATAGTCTGAAATTCTCGTGGGTATTATCGAAGTTCATCTCCACTAGTTTCTTCTCCAATATTTCGAAACAGTTTTGTGGTACATGACAATTTTGAAGACAAACCCAATGACCTTCATTTTGAGCGTTTTCTATCATATTGCAAGCGTCTGGAATGTTATCAGTGCTGAAAGATATAGTCTTCAAGTTATGGTACACTTTTTTCTTCCTTGCTAACGACAGTATTTTATCGAGAGGGTTGATTCTGTTGCTTAAAATGAAAAGTATCGGAGACAGACTATATGATTTATTGTAAGTATCAGATATTTCATGACGTTGAGTTTTCATGAATTCCTCTCCTAGTTCTGTCGAAATGAAATATTTTATGTGATTCAGGAGACGATGTGGTTTCAGAATTTTTGTTACAATAAGCTTTTGGAACTTTCTTAGAGTCATATGCCTTGGAAGAGGAATGTTTTCAAAGTCTGAAGATTCCATATAAGGTTTCCACGAATCTGGATCAGAATAAGTTTCAAAGTCTTCAAATCCAGTTATGTTACTGAGTTGATGAATTTTTTCCTCAATAGTTGGAACTTCTTTAGAAAGGTCACCTTCCAGTAGTATCTTTATTTCATCATCTCCTATGGAGTCTTTGTATCGCGTAACACTGATAGCTAACAAAAATTTGAGAGTTAATTTATCTCTCTCAAAAAGACTATTGTTGATATTTTCGTACAGATAGAATGTGAAGTTGCTCATGATATTCTCACATCTTTTCATAATCTCTTTCGATTTGGCAGATAGAAGGATAGATCTATGATACAGGTCTAAGAACCATTCTAGAGAAAACTGGTAAACATAATTTACCTTTCTTAGTTTGGCAATACACATATATAAATTAGCAATGTAACTTGCTATACAGTAGTACTGATTCCTAAAATTGTCGATTGTTTCTACTATTTCTTCAGATTCCTTTTGTTTTTCTCGCACTATCGTTGCCAAATCTTTGGACTGATCAAGGATTTTAATGGATGCTTCGTCCTCCAAAATATCAGCTTCAGATTCACAAAGCGTTGTGAGAATTTTGTTTTCCAACTCGGCCAATTCTACCCTGTTTTTTCCTTTCTTAGAAAACAGTTCTTTCCTCAATTTCTTCAGCTCAGGTTTTTCGATTTCAGTCACAATTTTCAAAAGACAATCACTCAAAGCAGTATCGGTGATTCCAAAGTTGATTATTGTCACTTTACTTTGGAGTTCTGGTGTGAATTTTGGATCAGCTATATTACTCACCATGTAGAGTCTGAACCCGCTACAAACTCTGATATACTCACCATTCAAAACTGTAATGGCATATCCATCATCGACATAGATAAATTTTGCTAGGAATTGGTTTAAACAATTCGGGATATAATTTTTGATTTTATGTATCAATAAAGGCTTGCCTTCTTCTATACAATATCTCAGTTCCTTCAGATAGTCATCATAGGTAAACTTTATTATCTTTAAGTCATTTCTGCGTTCAATCGTCTTGATCCAGTTGTCCGCATTGTATTCAGGATCTATTAAGATGCTATACAACTTAGAACACTCATGAATGACTGCGTTTTGGAGAAATAATACATCATTTGGTAGTCCAGTTTTCAGCCACAACTCAGTTTTGTACTCGGATGAGATAGATTCCATTATATCGAATTTTTCACAGCATGGTACCTTCTCGATGACATAATCATGCCATCCTTTGATAATAGTGTATCTCAATGTACTTCCAAATGGACCCAAATAGGCTACGATAGCACTGGACAATAGAATGTTACCACACAATATTTTTTCTTCACATTCGAAATTTTGCACAGCTTCCGTCCATCTGAGTTTCTCTCCTCCAAGACTGCCTATAAGTTTTTGGGCACTCCCTAGCTTCTTATTGCAAATATCAACTTCTTTCCTCAATTTCAACTGTTTCTTAGTAGCATCATCTAAGAGCGCCTTGAGACCAGCTAGTTTCTCCTCAATTCTTTTGACTTCTTCTTTTTTCTGGTTGAGTATAGCCATTGTGGCAGCATACTCTCTCTCAGAGTTTTCCAATTTCTCCTTCTTCGGGGCTACTTCTTTGGCAACTTTGTCGTAGAGATCCATAGCTATTATCCATTTGCAAAGTCCTTCTGCAGCACTGGAAGCTTTCGCAACTACGTGTGGTTTGAAATCTTTATGCGGGATATATTCTTTCCTAATCTTAACCATGATCTCAGGTTTGATATTGTCCTTGTCGAAATCTTTCAGAGTTTGCAGGAAATTCATGTCACCTAAAATCCTTTTGCTCGGTCCCCAGTAGTCTATTGTTTTCCGCCCAGTGCTGGGATCTGGTATTCGATCAGGTTTGACGTCTTTGATTACACAAACAGCTGCCATTACTAACTTGATAGCGTCTGGCGGATTCTTCATAGACTTAACTAGAGTTATATCGGAAGGCTTCAGGGTATTCAGCGCCGATATAGCATCTTCCAGAATGGGGATAGCTTGTGCTAATTCAGCTTCGCATTCTGATTTCAGAATTTGAGCAACTGAAGCTTGTTCGCTTGCAATTTCTTCGTCTTTCCTGACCAAAGCAGACGCTCTCTCCACTTCTATAGTTTCGAGCGCTATTTGCTCTGTCATTTGCACTGCTTTCGCTGTCATCTCAGCAAGTTGTGGTTGGTAATCTGCTAAGGCTTTCTGCATTTTGGAGATTTGGTCCGCTGCGTAGGAAAGTTTGCCCAAGCCTTGAAGATACAGTTTCTTCTTCACTTCTATTTTGTTCTGTTTGCGGTTGACCAGTTCCATGAATAATTTCACAAAGTGGATGAAGGCAGTGGATGTGACATAAAAGGGGAAGTTGGTTGTGGATAAATATTTTGTGGCATTGTTCCGTGAGGATCTATGAACATGTATTAGAATGTCGATTACCTTTTCTTCGAGAGCCATATTCAACTTGAGACTTGACATCCAGACATTTGCAACAGCTTTCAAAGACTCATCTGGCCAATCATCCCAGCATATGACGTGGCAGTTGAATAAAGCGGGGTAGTTGCTCAGCCTGGTTCTCAACTTATCGCTCACAGAAGAAAGAGACAGTATCAGGTGGAGATTTTCTTTACATTTTTTGTTGAAATGAAGGAACACTGAGGACGAACTGATTTCCAAGTTTCTGTTGCCACCTTGAGCTGATAAACGTGCTAGTTCTAGAATTTCTTGTTTCTCTTCAGGAGTGTATAGCTCTGGGATTTCACCATTCAGAAGCAGGTTCTCGATGTTCTGCAAGAAAGTATCATCGATTAATTGTTCTTCGGTGACCAAAAATACGCATTCTCTTTCGAGTGCACCTGATTCTTTCAAAGCTATTTTAATATCGTTCTTCCAGTCTTGGTGAGAATACTTTCGAGTGATGAGAGACTGATGTAGCTTTTGTTTATGAATGAAACATATCAGTTTCGTCAGGCTTTGTCTTCCAGAAGCACAAGGACCAATCAATAAGGCATTTCCAGGGCAGAACGAGAGTATCCTGCTGAGTTTCAATAATTTTTCTAGTGCATTCTGGAAAAGTACTATATCAATTTTGAACTTATGATTTTCATTGTAGCGTGCGAGAGCTTCAGCAAAAACATCTGATAAATATTTCTTATCTATGATCTCTTCATATCTTTTGCAGCAACCATTATCTCTATCATTGATTGTACTAAATACTATTTCATCTGGAGGACAACCGTTGCTTTCGAAGTGATCCTCGAAACATTCATTGAAATCGCAAACTATGGCTTCTTTAATTTTTTTCAATAGCCAATTACTATCTAATGTGGTCAAACGATCTCCGAAAACTCTCATGGTCTCATGTGCCCATAACTTCAGGAATATTTTTTTGTTGGCATCATATGTTTCCTTCCTCAACATTGCGCACCCCTGTATGACCTTTGAAAAACTACTGAGATTGAAGAAATAATGACATCTGCTAAGCGTTGACCGACAATATTTGAGAATTCCTTTGTAAATGTTGTGAGTTGCTTGTACTATTTGGCTTGCAGATGTTGCAATATCGCCTGGAAAGCCGGATTTTCTCCAGATGTGCAATAAACTGTTCGAATATATTTTGGTGATTGTGTCTTCTGGAAATTCATTTACTGCAAATATTCCAAAATGCCTTAGGAATCTGTGACACATTTTTTTGTTACAGCCTTCTACTAGTCCCATAGCGGATACTATGTTCATACTTTTCACATACACCTGGCTACCGGAATCGAAATCATACCATACTTTGTGATCCAAATATTGACGAAGGAGTTCACTACAACTGGAGATTCCAAACTTGTTGGTAGGAACCCGATTTAAGTTATCAACGAACAGTAGGAAATTTTGACCTCTTCGTGGCACGTAAAAGTTGTTCTTACCCTTATTGAGTTTTTCGAGAATGAAGGACTGAGTTGTTCTTGAGCCTAGATTGAGGTTGAAGTTAATATGAGCTATATCGAATATATCTTTGTTTAGTGTATTGATCAAGGTATGTTCGATGAGGATAGTTTTACCAGTACCTGTGGGACCTGTCAATATGCAAGGTATTTGATTTTTTATAAACAAATTCAGTATAGTTGCAGTTCTCAGTGAATCAGCTGTAGGCACCAAAAACTCATTCATATATGAACTTTCCAAGATCTTCTCGGTCTTCAAGATATCTTGATACAACTTCCAATTACCTCGTTGCTTATAAAGGTATTGATAATCAGAAAGTGAACCTTCTTGAGGTATAGTAACTTCTAATTTTTCCATTGTTTCAGGATATGGATGACGTGAATTACTCCCTCTCCATATAATTTTGAGAAACTCATCAAATTTGATTTTAGAGATCGTATCTAGAATACCTCCCAAACCTAATACCGTGGCTTGTATAATAGTTGCTTGAATCCATGCAGGAAAATTTCGAGCATCTTCTTCTTTTTTGTTCAAACTTGAGAATACCTCATCTAACATCGATTGTGTCAAGTACACCATGTTTTGAACTAAATTCATATATGTCGGTGTATATACCTGGTGGCAATGACTCTCAATGAATTCTAGGCTTGGTGGTATAATCCAACAGAAAATGTCGAAAATTTGGACGCGAAAATCTTGCATCCACTCTGATTTGCAGGTATCTATCCAGCTTTTGACCATATGTTCCCAAATCGAAGCAGATCGTTGAAAATGAATTATAACACATTGTGCTACCTGAAAGAACAGTATATGAGATGAAATAATAAATATTTCGGATACTCAGTTACTTACGATAGAAGGTGAACACACATTCAGATTGGCAACCTCGAAAAATATAGTAGTGGAAGTATCGAGCTTCAAACTCTCACCAGAGTCTGTGAAAAACGTTTTATCCTCATCAAGTATTGGGGTGATGTTTTCAATCCTTGAAGGATTCATAGTCCCATCCAAGATGATCCATGTTTTTTTAGAATGTTCAGAACTAGCAACTCCTCTAATCCATTTCGTTAGAACTCCATCTTTCCATTGGGATCCACAATCTTCCCATTTTCCATACAGCAATTCATAGTCGAAGCAATCTGTATTTATGAATTGATGCTCCGTTATTTTTTGCGTCGATGACTGACTCATTCTTCCACATATCTTCAATGCTGTTGTTTTGCCTGAAAATGTTTCACCAACCAGAACAATACATGATTTTCGATAGATGTTCCCATATGTTTGTATTATGCTCCTCTTGAGGTTTTTGTCAGGTTGTAGCTTTAATTCAATGAATAATTTATCAATCGTTGCTTCCAGATTACGTTCTATTCCACGATCCAAATCAACTTCTGGGAATACATCTCTAAGGATACTGATAAAGAGATTTTGATGTTCAATTTCTAGCTGAGGAAAAATCATCTCGTTTAAACGACTCGCAAGAATAAATGCCTCATCTACCTCTTCATTGGGTTCTTTTGTATTCTCACAAATGTTTATAACTTGCGTCAGTGTGTTCAAACCGAAATTATAGTGCGACCTATCTGACAGTATACTTTTGAGAAAGTTGAGCATTTGACAAGTTTTCTTAGACAAAGAGCTAGCAGAGTGGAATCCGTGGGAGAGTAATAAGGCTTCGGCAATTTTTTCTAGTTCAGGTGATAGCATTGTTATAGTCCTGAATGAAACTTTGAGATTCATGGGTAATTCTCTTGCATAGCTCTCTGTTCTGATACAAGCACATATGAAGCTGCTATCACGCAGATAGGCTGGGATTCCCCCAACATTACACTGTTTCAAATCCTGTTTCTTTGCTATCTGAATGGATAGTAAATCCTGGCTCAACACTGATAACACGCCCTGTGGAACCACTTCAAATTTTTTCAGGCATAACCAGGCTCCACACATCAAGCTGCCGACTACATATCTATTTAAAGTCACGTCTCTCAAGTTCTTGGAGCAATGCAATTTCACAAGCAATCCTCCGAATGACCCAACCAAACATTTTATGGTTTCGGTTTTACCTGTTCCACTGAAACCTTTCACTAAACCGCTATAGTGCATGGAAAAAGCATTGATAAGGGTTATTATACATCTGTCGGTGTTTGGTGTCGCTATATGGTGAGAAATAGGTCCAAAGTATTCATAAAGGTATTGTATGGAACATTTCAATGTGTTGATATAGCAATTTTCATTCTTGTGATAATATTTCAAATGTGCTTCCCATTCGAAGATTTTGGGATCGATATTTTTACAGTCCAAAATATTACCAACCAAGTTTCTGTTATTGATGCTATCTACTATTAGACCTCTCAGCTTCCTCTTTTCAGCATGGGTTAAATCTTCATTGAGCATTTTCATTTCGTCATTGATTTCGTTGGTTAATTTTTGGTAGTATAGTCTGAGTTTGATGGTATGAGTTAGACCAAGTGCATTTTCTATGTTGGCAGTCCTGTATATTTGTGAGACAGTTCGTAATATTTGCTCACAGTACAGTGCAAGTCTACTCATGAGGTCAGTCTTTTTGTATGTTCTGAAACAATCGCTCATTTGATATTTCAAACTCGCCTTCATCTGTTCCTCTACTCCAGAATATAGTGTTTCTATTTTATAATCTCGCAGTTTGCTAATGGGACTGAGGAAGTCAAGTTTTTCCGCCTGCGAGTTGGAAATTCCAAGGATATCAGTGTCGTTTGTATTCAGATTGTGAACTCCAGGAAATAATTCAATTAAAAACTTGCCTGACTTCAGTGCATGATCTGGATTTGAAATAAGTTTCAACAGCTCATCGCTTGATAGGAAATAAAGTCTAGGAAATGTCCGCCTTGTGAGATCTAAGTAGGCGATTATGCCTTTGTTGATTAGTTCCAGGTCATTTAGGCAAGTTTCAATCGATTTTATTATGTTTGCTATTTCGATTACTCTCATCACTCGTGGATCATCAATGATCCTTCTGATGACCACTTTATACGAGTTGTATGTCTTCTCGAACAATGATGCTTCACTGGGTGCTACAGTATCCAAACGTGCATTGAGAAATATTGGTCGCAATTTCAATATATCTGTCTGCATCTTATCCCAGGACTCGATTGTTGATTTGATCTTCAGTATCTTGCTATAGAACCTCATAACATTTTCCTCATGTGGTTTTACAAACACCGAAGTTCTCATGGCCGATAGCTTTATGGCATGATCGTTAACAATATCTTCTATGTCTTCCAATTGTGTTAATATTTCGATATCCTCGGCTTCAGGCACATCGATCACAGTGAATTTGACACGTTCCCAGAGCTCTTCCAGTTGTTTGAGATGGTCCAGTAAGAGCATCTCCTTCGTTGCCCCTGTACTGATGATTTCATACTCTTTGAGTTTGGATAGAAAATCCACCTGCATCATTTTCCTCAATGTGGTGCCGGCGTTTGGAGTGACATCTTCTTTTGCAATTTCAGATACAGCGGTCCAATGTCGCTTTTCCATTGAAGGATTGCAAATAATCCTCATGACGTCGACCGCCGGTTTGAAGTCCTCGATGAGCTTCAAAGCTGTGCCGCACAGCTTGAGAGGTGCTGGCCAATTCAGAATATCCGGGTCATCCACAGTGCCCTTGAACCTCAAGCGTATATTATCGTCCTGCGCTTGTCGGAGTTTCTTCCTGTAGACTTTGTAGAGTTCTGTCAGTTCTTGATGAAGTGCCTCGACACGGGTCTTTGTTGTTTCGTAATGGAGATTTTCGAAGGGTCCGTCTTGCCACACAGAGACGTTCCTTCGTACATCCAGACAGAGTCTCAAGAGATGGTAGAAAGGATGAACGTGGTTCTTGAGGTCTTCGTATTCTTGGTATGTGGATTTTGGAAAGCTGAGGCAGACCTGTGGGAATAAGAAATACCGTTGAAGATTGCAGTGGAAACAGACGAGGAAGCATAATTTAATGATTGTTTAATTGAGTCAGCATGTGGAGATCGTCCAAACACTGCATGTGAACAGATTATCATGATTCTAGTTGTACTGTTGGCTTTGGTGGAGAGGTTTTTGTTATCAACAGCCACTTCAGCTTTTTTCTGAGGAGCTTCATGTGAGTTGCGTTTTCCTAGACGGCTTAATATCTAGTCTGGAGAGGCTGTTCTTTCCTCTTTATTGCACAATCGAAAAATAAGGTGATTCGTATGATTTTCCACTCAAGCCCAACCCAATCGAATTTTAGCAATCCTTTTTTTTTCTGGTGCATGTATTTGTATGTTGTTACTTTGTTCACGCTAATAACACGCCTCGGTTCATAAGCAAATTACGCCCGAAATACATACGATATTTTATGCACGACCGGTTTATTTTATGTCATGTAGATATCTAGAGCACCATAGAATACATCAAGGCTGTATATTCGTATCATATCGGAAACAGAATGAATCAAGAAGTGATGGAATGAACGTTACCATGGCAACTCAGTCAATTGTTCGAATTGAGAATTTATAGATTAGTAGCCATATTTGCTGTCAATTTTTGTGATCACAGATAATTCATTAGTGATTTTGAAATGGATTCAAGCCATCACAATTATTGAAACATAGATATCCTGCATTATGAAAGAAGGCTCATTATAAGTTACCTATAAGTACAATATAGATATATTGATAGTCTGATGATGGTGGTTGATAGATTCTCGACTCGTAATGTGCACTCCTGTATGATTCAGGTATGTTTCAATAATATTGCGTTTATTGAAACCATCGGAATATAGATTTCTATCGATATGAGATTGGAATTCACTTTGGCGCCTGCTCCATGATTACATCGCCCACCGGACGATTGAGTAGTCCGCGGGCACCAAAGTGCTTCTTTACGCCCGCAAATCCGGGCGATAAAGTGCTACTTCACGCTTGGTCGTGCATAAAAGATATTTTGACCCAACTCCATATTTTTATACCTCCTGAATTGTTGATGGAAATTCATCAATTCTTCTACTGCATGTTGGGAATTGAATCATATCCGATTCGTTATCGATACACGCATTTCAATTTCCGTTGTGAAAGTAACTAACTCTGATTGAATTCATATGCATCATATTTCGAATTCACGATTGACAGATTCATCCATTAATTGCAAAATTATCCACATCCAAGAGAACATTTCGTACCATGTTCTGTGTTGCTGTGATAATAGATGAACAATTGAAGTTTCATAGGCAGAATATTGGAAATCTAATATTTCATTGCCGATTATATTTCATTTGGCTTTGACGGTTTTATTCATGTCATTCCATTGCTATGCATGACATAGATTCAGATAAAACGATTTCGGATTTTTTCGGTCAGTCAGTCAAAAAAATAATGGATCATTCTCTTGTGATCTGATTGGATAGATTTTAAATTCTTTCATATTCATCGAAATTGTCAGAATATATTGGAAATGCCCGTAAACACATATTAATCATCAAGTAAAAACCCTTTAAAACTCTGACAAATTGAATTCTACTATCGGAAGAGATATCACTAACAATTCTTCAACACAACGTTTGGAAATTGGAGAGCTTGTTGAATTCCTGACACACTCATGTAATGAAATCAATTGAATCACCTACCTCTTCTTTATTGATCCATGCAATCTGTACCTCTACTTCTTTTATTTTCATCATGTGGAGAGTGATCTCATGGAGATAATCCCTCGTTTTCCCAATATCATCCATCTCATCCAAAACAACGAGCAGAGGATACACATCTTTGATCATATCATTAACATCCTCTACAACTTTTTGTAGCTTTTCTTCTGCATCAAATTTCAGCGCTTCGAAAGCAGCTGAATGTTGCTCTAGAATTGGCAGAATGTCTTCCAACCACTTGATAGCTTTAGCATTCAGCCTGATGTGTTCCTCTGATAAGATACCAAGGTCTATGATTTGACACAGCGATAAGAGTGAGTCATGTACTCTGGTATCGAGTTCAGGAAGGTTCTCATTTCGGACCCAGGCCATGAATTTGCCGGTTTCTATCAATTCCTCGGTACTACTCGCGGTGTCAGTAGCTCTTTTTTGTATCATCGCGAAAGTCCTACAAAGATAACTCACCTCCCGGAAGTGTTGATCACAAAGTATCTGAAATATGCTACAGATATTTTTATTCAGACCTGTGTGTAACGTTTGTCTATAGCTATTCAGAAACATCTTGCCGATACGTACGAACTCGTGATCAGGTATGAACATCACTTTATGGAGGTAGTTCCTGTAGTGATTGATTCTGGTACAACCTTCCTCGAACTTTATGTATGCTATTGAGTCGTAGAAAATCTTGGAATCGATGTCAGGATACACCACAGAGAATTTCGAATTTAATTCTTTCACATAGCTCAGTACTGGTTCATAGTACTTGTTGATATTCTGTTCGATATCTTCTTTACACTTTGTTATGAACTCTTTTGTTATATGAAGGGTTATAGTCTTGTTCTCGTATCCTGGGATTTTATTCCTTTCGAGTACATAGACCTCGTTGCCAATGTCAATGATTCTATCTACGAATCTATGATATACTTCTATAACTTCACTGGATTTGGGGTACAATAGTAATTGCTTCTCAAAAAATACTTCCAAATGGAGATATGGCCTGGTTTCATCAGCAGATGTTATTTCAACTATTCCTCGAAGAGTATGAGCTATGCTTCTACTGATATGTAGAGAAAGCACACCTGTACTAGCTGGTAGATAGTTTCTGGAGTAGTTTTTTCCCTTTCGTTTGGATTCCACTTTGTCTACTATACTTACTATTCTCAGGTAAAACTCGTATATATATTGTGATGCTCTCTGTGATTTGTCTTTGAAGAGGTACTCTAAATCAGATAGAGTATTGATTTTTGTGAAATCGATTCGGAATAGTTGGTATGGTAGATTCATAACACATTCCTGGTGGATTTTCAGTACAACAGGAAAGTGTAAGATCCATTTCTTCTGGAAATGTTTTCTGATCCGCAAAAACTCATCATAACGTTCAGTTCTTCCTCTGGATTTATATGCTTCTACAGTGAAGAGGTAGTCAGGATAGCAACATTTGATCTTCAGATTCATAGCTGTATGGTGTATAACTTTGACGTACTCTTGCTTAGTATCCTTCATTAAAACAGTTAGTAGTTGGGGGTACTTACTTTCTAGACCTCTAGCGGCTATTCTATTCTGAATACTTTTTTCTACACACCGCGACATTTCTGATATTGCATAATTTTCCCCATATTTACGGAAATCATCCACTGTACTGGGTTTAGATGGCACTGGAATGAATGGTTCATGTTCCAGTGACCTCCTTGCTCTCAATTTCGTCTTCCTGATAGATTCACACATGTATTCGGAAATTCTGCGTTTTGTCATCTTCTTAACTTGGAAGAGTTTCGTGATCTCTTCCGACAGGTCCATGGGCACTGGCTGACTGATGGAGTTCCTTGGTATTCTTGAGAATTTGTAGCTCAACTTGCTTTTCTCCATTTTATATTCGTGTGTTCCACCGTATTCGATCCGAACTGAAATATTTGATCGATACTGCGATAGCAACAGCTCGGCAGGGCCTTGCGAGAGAATGAAACAAGGAAAAAAGAGAATACTTCAACTTCACTATAATTGGGATGGTGTAATTTCGTTGAGAAAAATGAGATAACCTCATCGATTTTAATAGCGTTTGGGAGTCTCTGAATCAGCGGAAGAAAGTGGCTTTGGAGAAAATATTTTTTGAGAAAGAGAGAACAATTGCTTCATTGAATAGAGAAAATCCTCGGGCAGCAATTAGGAGTTCCATTCAGTTAATTCTGTTGGAGTACCGATCGAAGAAATTCCTAACAAGAAGGAACTGATCATTCATCGATGCCTTCCTGGATGAGAAAATATAAAACAAGTATACCTACCCACATCCGTCATGTGCTACTTCATTGCTCAGCAAATTGAATGGATTCAATAGATTAAATAAATTGTACAAGAAATACACAAAGAAACCATTTTGATTTCAAGTTGCACATTGAAGTTTGACCAACTGGAAATTATAGAAACTTCACAATTACCTGGCCATTTTCGATTTGAAAAATATATGGAATGATAGGTCATATTGTTTGGTTTGAAACAAAGTTACTATTTCACTAAATGAAATTCAGTTTACCAGCTCTAGAATATGCTATTTTCAAGATCCGATGTGTGGAATTGCTCTTCTCTAACTGATGTCAATTATAAAATTCACCCTCTCATAGTGTATAATAAAAAACTGATAGATACTTCACGAGCTCTGCATTTGATTCTCATTCGGAATATCATTGGTCTACTTCCACAATAAAGAAATTCCAAAGAGCATGGATAGAAAAATGGCTCCCAATGGAGCTCCTGCACCTTAGTTCTGAAAATGGTATTCAACTCCTGAAGATAGTATTTAATAATAATAATAATAATAATAATAATAATAATAATGATTTTATTGTTAGGTAACAAGTACAAAAAATTAAAGATAGAATATTCACAGCTAGAGTACGCCAGTCTGCAAAATGCACTTGTAACTATCAAAAGGCAGAATTCAATTGCTGAATACATCGTCAGAGACTTATATTCAGAGCTTGCTCTTCCATTCAACCCGTAAGTGATTCATAAAATGAAAATATATTATACTAACTGCTAAGAAGATCAAAAGTAATTAATTATGGTGAGATAACACAGAGATGTTTGACAGTATCATTTCATACCTGAACAAAAAAAAAAACAAAAAAGATACAATAAAACGGTACCATCAGATTTAAAGTTCATCATTTTGAAAATAACTAACTAAAATCCCAGTTCTAAGTGTCCATTTTTGAGGAGCTCAAATAACTGCTTTCTGAACCCTCCCAGGGATAGAGTTTTGAGATTATTGGGTAACCGGTTCTCATTTTTTCTCATTTTTTTCCGTCCAAAAAGCATAACAACCGTTTTTGAGGAATTTATATTCAAACAATAGTTTCTGGAGAGATTTACGAGTTTATTTAGGTCTTCATTGATCTGCTCACAAGCTGTATCTAACATATTTTCAGGAAATGTTTTGTATATTTGTGTGTCATCGGCATAACTCTGAATCTTGGTGTACTTAAGGCATTTAGGAAATTGAGAGGTATAAATAACGAATAGGAGCGGACCGATTATTGAGCCTTGTGGCACGCCGCAATGGAGATTGAGATAGTTTGACACGACGCTACCCATGACTACCCGTTGCGAGCGATTAATCAAGTAATCCCTAATAAGTTGCACGGCATTCAACGAAAATCCCAAATATTTCATTAGATTCAACAATAGTTCATGATTTATTTTGTCGAAAGCTTTTGAATAATCTATCAGTACAAGGAGAGATAATTGATTATTATCAAAGGAAGCCAATAAATCATCTATAATATTGAGTAGAGTTGTTGTACAGCTATGATCTGGTCTGAAGCCAGATTGATTTGGCGGTAATATATTATTTTGCTCTATATAAATTCGAATTTGTTTATTTATTATTTTCTCAAATATTTTAGAGAGGACACATAAGATACTGATAGGGCGTAAATCGTTGTAGTTTTGTGGTTTACTAGTTTTAGCTAATGGAATTACATGGGACTTTTTCCAACTTGCTGGAAAGATATTCATTTCAATACATTCATTGTAGATATGTGTTATATAAGGCAAGATGAAGGGACAGCAATGGAGAAGCATTTTTACACTAATACTATCTGCGCCAACGGCATTAGATTTTATCGAAAGAATATTTTGGAATACTTCTTCATCATTTGTTCCATGGAAATTGAAGTTGGAATGACCATTAATGTGATTGCTGGAGAAAAAATTCAGTAGATCACCGTGAGGGGGTTGAGCATTGGTCGAGCCCTTAATAAAGAAATCATTGATTTCTTCAACATTTTCGAGATGATGTGGTATAGTGTTCGATTTTTTGTTATGAATATTCAAGTCCGAGAGCTCCTTCCAAATACTGTTCTTGTTTCTCAAGCTAAATTCTATGTAGGCCTTCTTTTCCAGATTAATTGTTCGATTGGTCAGGTTTCTAAGTTGTTTGTAGTATTCCCAGTGATGTTGTAACTTGCTTCGTTTGTATTTGGTCAGAGCTCGGTCCCGCAGGCGCTAGGAGTTTGAGATTATCAGTCAACCATGGCGCCTTTTTTTTAGTGATATGAACTGTTCTGATAGGTGCATGGAGATCGAAACATTTAATTATCAGGGAGTTTAATCGCTGAACTTTCTCATCTACGCTTCCTGGTGATAAAATCGAATCAAAGTAAGAGTGTATTAAAGTGTATTGAAATTCATTAGAGTTGAAGTGTTTGAAATTCCTGAACGTATATTCGAAATCATCATTCATATGAAATGGTGTGTCAATTTTACAAGCAGATAACCAGTGGTCAGAAAAGCTAGAGCAATCAGATACAGTACGGTCGCTTACAGCTAAAGATTGAGAGCAGAAAATAACATCGAGCAATTTCTGTGAAGAAGCTGAATAACGAGTTGGTTCATTTATTACCTGATGTAGCTCATATGAGCAGATTATGTTATCCAGCTGAATGTGTAATCTACTGGTTGGATCCAAGAAATCAATATTGAGATCTCCTGCACAAATGATGTGATCGAAAATAGGTGCGATTTGCGATAAAACGTCATCGAATTCCGTGAAAAAGTCAGATGGTATTGAATTTGGTGGTCTATAGAGAGCACCGACCGCGTATCTGTACTTATTGTATAAGAATGATATCCATAGTTGTTCAGTTGTGACAACGTTATTAACACTGTTCAACAGAGACGCATTTAGAGAAAGTTTTATGAGAATTGCTACTCCCCCACCAGGACTTCCACGATCTTTACAGAATAGGTCGTAACCAGGCAAAGCAATAGTTTCATCGTCAATTCTATCACTCCCACGCCAGGTTTCAGAAATAGTTATGATATCGAAAACATCGAAAACCTTATCTTTAAATTCCGCAAACCCATTTGTGATTGACCTGGTATTAACATGACAAATAGATAAGGGCATTGCTAATGTAAAATGCACAATGCAGTGATGCATGCAGCAATCCGAAAATTTCATTCAGAAGTATATGAACGGTTCATTAAATTTTACTATTACTTTTTTTGTACAAAAATTGTCCATTTCGGATCAGGCATATTCATCTTCATTGTATCTCGAAAGAAAGGTACCCCTGTTATGTAACGATAAGATGTCCATTTTCGAGTAGAATCGATTGAAAAATATTGTTATATCCCACAGGTGAAGCTCATCATTGCCAACTTTTGAGGATTGTTTTTATGTAGAAGAAGAAGTAGTTTCTTAGAAATTTGGTGACAAACACGTTCTTCAGGCTACATTGAACAATAATTTTTCGAATATATTTTCGTTACAAGATTCTACAATTCACAAATCAGGAACTTAGACATGCATTTTTGTACGGGCTGAGAAGGAATATTGGAGACAATTTCCGGACAGAAGAAAACTGGCGGCAAGAAGAATCTTTCGATATTCATGTAAATTTGGCAGAACCAAAGAATTATTATTATTTTAATTTCATTTCATATCAATCGATTATTTATTGAGAAATTGGGGTAGTTTTTTCCATTCGCCTTCCTTTTTCACGCGCCCTTATGAAATTGTTAATTGTACAAACAAAAGTAGTTGATATCTCCATGAAGCACCCATGATTCGAACATTGGCAATGTTGTTTATAATTCTTGGAATGTAACAATATTTTCGAATCGATTTCGCTCGAAAATTGTCCGTTTCATCAGTAAGGAACAAGAGCGGTTTTCCTTCGTAAAATTATCTGAATATCCATTAACCGAAATCAAATGAACGATAAATCTGCAAAACTCTGAAATGCTTTTCAAGGTAACTTTTATCTCCAGGATTCTTATTCGTGGACGCCAAAGCTGCCTTATGAGCGATTTACTACACATATTCATTCAAATTGTTGTCCTATTTCTCATCGTAGAAGACGCTGGCGAACTTTGGTAGGATTATTACGGAACACCTTGTATACACCATGGTACATATAAGATTGAACACGTCTCGCGTACACATTTTCTTTCGATGAAGGCACCTCAAGAAAGGAAATGTCTCCGCTGTACCTTGGTTTATGGCTGTCTTATAAAAACGTCACATCGTTAAATGGAGGAAAATATGCTGAATCCTATTGAAGACAATAGAAAAAATACCATTCAAAATGAAAAAGTTGATTTTTCTGCAAGCTTAGGTTGATGTCGAAAAAATTGACTTTGATTCCAGCTCATAAGTGTGTCACGAACTATTGAATTTTTTTTTCAATTCTTTCAAATCATATTATATATATACATATATAATATATAATATATAATCACCATTGGATCAGATAGTGGTTCATTGTGAACATGAAATCACTATGGTTATTTGAGGACCCATAATTTGGCCTATTCGAATCAAAATATATTACCGTTTTCATGATTCCTGGATATCTTTCAGAAATCGCAGACGAAATTCGATATAATATAGCAGCTACTCTTTCTTTCTGATACCTCGCGAGAACGATGTACTCACAGAAGACTGGTACGGTCACCGATATAGTATCCGAATTAGCAGTAGCAAGAAATGCTAACGGAATTTTCCGGTATAATGGCATATAGTTATTACATATATTCATTATATTCCAAAAGATGACGATATCATTGCATATGTCTGTACAAATAGTTGATTTTTTTCAAATTGCAATCATGTAGTTTGATCTTCAATTGAGAAGTAACCGAAATCACTACTTCTGAATCAACGTTTTTATAACACTGATTATGCAATTATCAATAATACTGATTTTGTTGTCATTTTTGTGCCGCTATCTAACAACTAACATATAAATGATGCTCCGCTATAATGAGTGAAATGCTGTTATCAAGTTGGATATATGTTAGAGTTTTGGTTGAAGAAATTGGATGGGCAAATACACAAAGTAGCTGCACCAGTGTTCTCTACATCGTTGTCGCAAGGAAATATGACATCAAGTAACAACAGGCCGGCAATTCTTTCATTTTGGAAATTACCGTGAAATCATTCGTAAACTTAGAATCCGCAAAAAACGTGAATGTTCATGGGTCTAAACCAAATCGTGAGAAGATCCTGATCAGCTCATTCTATCAGATGACAAAACGTTTATTTTTCCATACCCGCCATCATCTGAGTCGTTGTGGGGTGGTTTGAAATGATCATCCATTACATTCAATCAGTGTTTTTGGAGCGCTTACGACCCTCCAACTCGTTATGACTGGTGAATAATAGAAATGATCCTCCAGCGAGCAGTTGCGAATTTTCTATCCGGATCGGTTCATTAACGGTCCCATCAAATATTCAGAACACTCTGGAATAAAATGCGATAATCACATTTATCCCGTTGCGATCACAATAATTTATAATTCCCATGTAGATTCGAGACGATGTCGACCCTCTGTGTCTATCATTCATAAGAACCGAAATGACATGTGTGCTAAATCCTCGCAGTGTTGCCAAACTACTCAGTATGATGAGCTGGAAATATACGGTATATTATAGTCTCGACTATACACATGATGCAATTCAAGCGAAAACTAAATAATCGGTTTCTCTCTGTTCGGCAAAAAAGGGGACTATGACTGTGTTAGGGAGATTGGTCCTGCAAAATAGTGGACAGCCATGCATCCGAAAATCTCATAACATTGGGAAGAAAGAGACCTGTAGGCTGCAGCCCAATGTCATCATAAGAATGGGAAATATATTTTTGTTTCATTTTTATATTGTATTCAATACCTTTATTTTACAAATCCCATGAAGAAATATATTTTCAACAAAAAAATAATGTTACGTTATCAAAAGTGGGTAATAAGAAGGCCAACAAAAATATATTCTTCCGTATTTTATTGAAATCAAGGATATTCTGCTGAGTGGGATAATTGCATAAGATTCGTTATTGACAGATTCATCTTGCATATGAGTTAATTACAAGATTTATCTTACGATTGAAGCTTTATTTACAGATTCATCTTGCATTTAAGCCGATTGCAAGATTGTTCTGTCAATTGAGATAATTCCAACATAATCTTGCAATAAGCTAGGAATTGTGATCTAATTTTGAGATAATTATGTCAATCTGATTTCGAGGTCAATCTTGCACCTAGCTTAATTGACAGAATCATCTTGCAGCTATATGAAAATTAAAAGAGCGTTGATATCTAATCATTAACATATATTTTGGCGTCTGGCAGATCGATATGATTCACAGGGTGAATTCTTTTGCATTTGAATCGATATCGATGTGTACAGCGAATTGATTTTTCAATTTGTAATTTTATTGATTGCGTCTCATAAAGTATGGAATGTCAAAATCAACGTTCCTTTCCATCGTGTCTGTACACTTCCTGAACTTTGATATTCTTGTCCTCTGATTGTATCTTCTACTCTTATAAAGATACAGAAGATATCAATCGAATACCTGTGCAGATGATTTCATCCTGTTATTTTCTCGAAATCGTCTTCAGAACATTACATTCAGCACCCTGCAAAATGTTTTTTTTTCGCAAAGAGAATAAACCTGTCATTTGGCTACAGAAGAGCAAAGTGTTTCTGAACGAACCCGCCGAGTGTCATAATGAATACCATTAGTGACGTAACATTTCTTTTCCTACGAGCGTTGGCGAAGTAGTACTTTTCCGCATGCTTTCCGTGCGCAAAGCTACACTTTCTCCCACGCCATACGGATAAGATTTTTCCTTTTTTCGTTTTGAAAGTTCCACTACTTTTCCGCACGATTTTTATATTGTTGAAATGAGGATATTTAGTACTATCTAAATGATCTATGTAACTATTCTGTCTTGTGTGTCATTTTGTAGCATTTGTATGAAAAAAAAACCTTTTTTATGAATAAACCTGTATGTACCTCACTCTTGCGGAAAATATCTTTTCCGCCCTTGACGGCTTGCCCGAATTCCGCTGCGCGTCGTTCGTGCAACTGCCGTCGCGTGCGGAAAAGTACAACTTTCCGCACTTGTTAGGTAAATAACTATTTGTGCATTGTGAGTTCGGGAAAGTATAACTTCTCGAAAAAGAAAAATTTGTATTCATTCCAGTAGCCATATGAACAGCTGCCCTCCTGAGTCAAGTGAACTTTTATTAAGTGATGTGAATAAATATTGCCTTTCTATGGTGAATCAACCCCCATCAAGCCGCACACGAACAACTACCCTCCTGAGTTGAGTTTGCCTTCATCGACACATTTGAACTAAAGTCGTAAATTGAATCAACCTTCAACAAGCTGCCCTTCCGTGCTATGTTCTATAGTTCTTAGTAAATACTAAATAGTAAATAGTTCTTCCAAGTTCAATTTTTCATTGATTTCGTTATGTGCTGACATAAAGCTCGTAGGAGAAATGTTGTTCCTGACACGTACGCAAAGTGCCTTTTCCGCATGCAGAAACTTATCGAACTCCGCTTCGTGTTGTTCGTGTTAATGTATTTGAAAACTTCTGTTCTCCTTTTTTCCTGTAAGTTTTCGTTATCTGACGTTTATTAAGTGCCTACTGTCATCTGTTCGAGACAAAGATACTACCATAAGAAAGAGACGCAACGATCAAAAATCAGCTGACTGTTGGCAAAACATTGCTGCAATGCCATTGTATTAAGACATTTTCAGTAATTTCCATGCGAATCGAGTAAATAGTTCAAGTATTATTACAGAAATTAGTTTAATTTTTTAGAGAAGTTCATTGTACAATAAGTGTGTTAAAAGAAAGTTGGTTCAGCCGGTTCAGCCCATCAAGCCGAGGAAGTTCTTAAAGATTTGTTCGAGATGGTGTTGTCCTGTTGAGCCTATAGCTGTATACTAATAGATTGAAAAATATCAGAATATATCATTTCATAGGTGAGATATTGAAAAATGTTGAACAATTTTCAAATAGACTCTAGTCCGCGCCTAGAGAAAGGAGGAGGAATCCAACAAATGAAAACAGCAAATGAGAGAGAGGCAACCAGCAGTGATCAGCCGACTGTTGGCAAAATTGCACGTTTCTTTGTTGCACAGCCAGACGATTCGATATTTTTTTTCTTATGTTTCAATGCTCCTCATAAGTCGATGCGGCAAGGATGCATCTAGTAGAGAATATACAATATAATATCTTTGTTTCAAGATCAATGCAAATAAATTGTGTTCAATATGAAGTTCATGGATATAATGATAGTTCTGAATATACATGGTTTCATCAAATTCATGTGACATGCCCGGCAACATTGTGAATTGTGCCCTCACAGAAGATCATATAGGCTCAGGCGGAGGATCATAGAAGCATGCGTCAATTGTTCCGAAACTCGATTGTTCTGACACACGTGGCACGTGGCATGCTCGATCATACGTGGTTTTTCCCCTTCGGATGCTGCATTATCATTTTTCCGAATCAGAGGCGGCAAACTAGCAGGGAGATTGATTAATTTGATGTGGAGATGGCCCTAGTAGCGATTATGCACCATGTTGAGTTTGAGTTCAGAGTGTACGCATTGAATTGCAATTATACATGAGAATTTTATTTTGCAATTTCGTGGCTCTCATGCAGTCATTATGACACCCCAAAGCGCATGAGAGGAGCTCCTCTTTTCATACAACTTTTGTTTTCTCGACATTATTATTGTCAGATATATGCGCATCGATACTGGAAGAAAATAATGAATGAACAGTTGGTAGTACTGGATTGCGAGGTACGTGTGTACCGCCATCTTTTAGGTAGGGTTCAAACCGGTTCGAACTTCCAAATTCATGTTTTCTACTTTATCTTTGAACGAAATTCCTTCAGAATCTAACATAATAAACGATAAATAGCGTCCTTGTGTCAAATTTCAGGTTCAAACATGCTTTAAGTTCGAAAGAAGGCATTTCAGGTGCTGATATTTTGATGAAGCATTCCTCAATTTTGGTTCCATCGAATGAGGTAATTTCATTCGAATCTGAGACACGAATTTTACAATGTTTACATTTGTCAATGACCCATAACTTCTTTAAATGGAAGAGTTTTGACTTCAAAAAATACTCATGCCCTAATTTAAACCTTCCTCTTTACAATAATTCAATTTCTTTTCGGATTGAATCCATAACAAGGCCGGAAAGCATGCTGAAAAAAGGGTGTGCCGAACCATTTTAGTGAAACGCCCGTCTTAATTCAGAAGAATGCAGATTTTTCACTATAGCCCACTTGAGACAAAGATACTGTTGTTGAAGGTCCACATAACGCAAAGCTATTGGCTTCATTCTATATAATAAAAAATAAATATTATGCGTTATCTGATTGCGAATTATTTTGTTACTATTATTGAATATTTTGCGGATCTGACAACAGACTGCAGAAAGTCATTTTACACTTTCATGGATGACTTCACTTTCATCATTTAGCGATATTACAGACCCCGAAATGGGGTGTCAACCCTGTACAAAGCAATGACTACCAAACATTCATGTAATCTTCCAGTGAATGATTTGATTCTTCCCTCTCACAGTCAATTCACGCGTCATCATATTTCGGTGTGGGAAATCGTTTTTGCCCGTTTTGTGCCCTTAGCAATTCAATTACCACTTTGGGAGGATAATTATAGTAATTTTCTCTCGAGCTCCTGACTCTCCCAATTTCCAGGACGAAGGCTCGATTTGTTCATTCCGGCTGATTGTTCATTGATGCCTTTCATCCTATTATATCCAGTGTTGCCAACAAGGATTTTCAAAAATCACAAAATAGACATTACAACAACACTAATATAATCACCTGCGAGCGCATAAGAACAAATGAAATACAATTTTTGGAGTCTGTCTCATCTGTCTTATCCTTCCACCATTTTCTTTTTCATTTTTTTCTCTATTTTCTAATTTTTGTCCAATCAGACGGCCTCGCAGAACTTCTGTTCTCAGTATGTTATGAATTGAATAATTTCTGATTTTTAAAATCATCTTCAAGTTGACACCTCGTTTCCTTCATTGTGTTTCTCACTATTCTCTTATTTTTTCACTATTTTTTTCGCAGAAATTGTCCTATTAGTATGGGTTGAGCAGCCTGAGCTGAACTTCGCCCTTTCATCAAGGTAATCTCGTTATTCTGTATATTCCTTTGTAAAAATCCGAAACTTCGATGAATAAAGACCATTTATTATTTTTATCATTATTATCAGTATCTCATATAGAATGAGATATTTTCGATTTTTTGACACTCGACTAAGGAAGTTGACACCTCATTTCCCTATGCAGAATTCATACTTCGAGATTAATTCAGTTTCAGAATGTAATTAGACGAGTTTTGTAAGATGGTCGTTTGGTGCACGAGTTCCTCAGAGTTCGATGAGCAAACCAAGGAGAGGTCGAATAGAACTTTAATGTCTCATAGAACGTGAGTGATACAATTATATTACTATTTCTTGTCACAACGATAATGGATTGGAGTCGAAGATAATTACAGGAACATTAGAAACGCTTTGAAATATTGATGAAATTATTGAAACTTCTAACTGTCGGCAGTGACGAGGCAGAACGGAACGGAAAGATTATTGTTTTAACATTATTATCCGTCATACAATGTGACTGAACGAAGCGTGCCGTAAATGCTGAAGCGTCCACGACCACTACCCACTACTTGTTTCAGGAATACATCCGAACTTGGGTGGCTATTGGTCAATCTCATATTTCATAGCATGAAACTTCATTGCACCATAATCTAACTGAAATGTACATCATTTGATAGACATTTCAAAAGGCTTTTTGCTGATATGTAGTTTGGTATGTCTGAACAATATAGTTTAGCTGTTGTATTGTTTATAGCACGTAATGATTGATCGTTTAGCTATTTTTGGGGAAGTTAAAGAGAGTTAGATAATATAACTTTTGTCACCTGGTCCACCTGATGGTAGGCTGGCAGTTTACTAATACCAAGTCAGTTGCGTATCAAAAGGAAAGCTGTTTCGATAGTCAACGATTTGGGTGCCTAATGACGTCATTAGAGCAGCAAAATAGAAAAATCAACATGCGAGGCACCAAAATCACTGGATTTGTCCCTTTCCATTCTGTAATTTCTTCTACTCTATCTATTCTCTAGATGGTCCTGAACGGATTCAGGAGGAATCAGTTCAAGACATTTCACTCCATCGAGAATATAGGTGAGCGAAATTTCAATTACTTTTTCATAGAAATCCTATCAAGCCGAGTGATTCGAAATGGAATCCGAAAGATGTCCGAAGATAGCTCGAGTTTTTGCTAGCATCTGTATACGGACTGAACAGTGAACAGGATGAGTTTGGATTGGATAGTAATTCTGAATTCTGAACGAAACTCGTTTTCTTGCAATTTTCATCGCATCGGGCTCAGATAGACTCTTGCCATGATAATACTCGTCAGTATCTGATTTTACTTTCGTCTTCTCAGAATGGCGTATATACTATCGGACGAAAGTGAAGCAACTTTTGAAATAAAATCAAATCTTCAAATTTTGAAAATAAAATCAGTAACCATGGCAACCAAGTCATTTAGTTTGAGAATTCATATTATGCTGCTATCATATGCGCAATGGGATCGTCTTCAAATGTCAGATAACGTAGTACGTGATAAATAATTCCAACAACGCACTTTATTGGCGCGACGAAAGTAAAGCAACATTTGAAACATTTTCTCAATAATCAATCCCGATTGAATGATTATTGAATTATTAATTGAAGCCGATTCAATTTCGGCTTGAAATTTGCCAACTCTCCCTGAAAAAATGCCCCTTGCGGAATTATCACTTGAATTTCATTGAACTCGTTGATGGCTTTGAGGTGACTCCTTTTATTCCTCTGGCGATGTATGATGTGATTTACTACTGCATCAGATGATATATCAAGTGTACTTGCCTCGTCCTATTCATCCTGCTCCATTTTTACTACTCCTGGTCACTTCCTTGACATCGCAATTTCCTGTTGATACGAACATGTACAATTTGTCCTGAAAAATTTCTCTATGTACCCTTTTCTTCCTAGTGCTCGATGATGACACAATTTTCTTGCAAGAAGGCGTTTCTTGGCGATGAAGCTGTGAGTATAGATTGACTATTGAGGGTACGTTCTCTTCGAGCTTGATTTTCGATAATTTTGTCTGTCGGAGACATAATCAATAGTTTTATGGATAATACCTATCGTAGATTTCACGAATATAAATGTGTACGCCTACTCCGGCAACTTTCGGATATTTCAGCTGTCATCTCTGTTAACCAACTTCACTCAGTCAACGTCAAACATACCTCTGGTTATGAATAAGGTAGTGGATTCATAATATCCACAGGGGTCAGAATAAGAAAAGAGAGGAGGTGATGGTCACCATCACCAATTATTTCTCGAAAGAGTTAGGATGTAAAATAGATCTGCAATACTACTACTATATATGTACTGATGTATCACATTCATCAATCACTGCAAGCGTGCGTTATTTGATATTTCCACACTAGCGCGTTTTACTCCTTACTTTTCTAATGCCATTGAGAAATGGGATACTTTTTGAATAACAGAACAATGTTGGGAGCGATATTCTCATATGTGGTCGTAATATTGTTACGCCACCTACGATACATTTCATGGTATGCAGTACATCGTAGACATTCGAAATGTTTCTCAAAAATATGAAGACAAGCCTCTCATGATATTCTATTGAATTTTTCAAAAAACTCTTCGCATTCTTCATATTCTCTGGATATGTCAGCAATAGATCTGCTCACTCATTTTGGTGCAATAAATGAATCGGCCAATAAAGTGGTCATTTCCCCTAAGTTATACAGCATATCTGATCTTGGAACGAACTTGTGTATGAAACAGACTAAGCAATTGCTCCTCAGATTGAATAGAATGTAAGTTCCCGAACAAGTAACATGATGACTGCAATTTTCATATCGTTTGTATTGATATGTTTTTCACAATATTTTTTCCACGTTATAGACCGATGTCTAGGGTTTTTCTCAGAAATTATTCTGATTTCTCATTAACTAGTCCAACTTCATCAATTTTTGAATTTAGATATATTTGAACAAGGACTATTCGGCACAACGTGAGATTTTGTTGGCAAAATTACCAAAAAATGACACGTAGCTTCAGACTGATATTTTCGTGATTCTATCATCAGTATTGAGCATATTGTATTTTGACAATTTGATCAGACTACATCACATATGAATAACGCCTCAGGTGTATCGAATCTTCCTAGAATGCACATTTCTATTCGTCATGGTCGAATAACATTCTAATTCTAATGCCTTGGTACCCTCTCCAGGTCACGCCACTGGTCATTTGAAAGGGGTACCTCTCTTCTGTAATGAATACTAACAATGGTTTTCTGCTCACAAAATGCGAAACAGTTACTAATCCGGTGATATTTCAAAGTTTAATGAATCGAAATTCAACCGTGAATTTATTAGGGAAAGTTATAATTGTGAAACATCGCTTCGCAATTCCAAATTTTCATTATCCTCCGTCCTTTCCTACTCCGTTTTGCGGTTCACACATTGTCCCGGTGATGAATAATTCTGGAGGTTTCGTACAAACATTCCACCACACTGACCGGGAAATTGATACGGTGGATTCATATTATTCAACAATTTTTTCACCATGAGGCAGACATCATTTTTTGTTCGCCAGATTTCAACGTCCCTATAATACTCAGCAATAGTCAATCCTGCACAAAATCCATCATGATTTGAGAATGCGGATAGCTTGATGTTCAATCAAATGTGATAGTTTATAGTCAAAAAACATCTGAGCTCACAGAAATAATATATTCGAATGTCAAACGAAACAGACCAGAGAAAATATATATAATATATAATATATATATATATATATAATATATATATAAAATATATGTATATATATATATATATATATATATATATATATATATTATTGTTGTTTTATTCACATGTTGTATGAGAAAATCGCTTCTTACTATTTGGGATCTCATAAACCGTATGAGATTTATCGGCTGAAGTAGGTGGCTTAAATTAGGGTAACATGTGTCGTTGAGTAGAAATATTCCAAATAGTTCAAGAGATTTTTGAGAAAAAAAAACTGAACTCTCGAAAAAACTCTTTCATTTTTGCCAGACCCTATTAGAAGAGATAATTAATGATGAATCAAACATCCTCACTGTTACGTTTGTTCGCACTACAACTTCTTGTCGTTCTCGAATACGGACCTTTGGTTTTCCTTATTCCTCAATATATCTTGGAAATATTTGTATAGAGACACTATGATGTGATTTCATCTTTGTACAAAGCAATGAGGAAAATTGAATGTACAAATTTGCCTGTGACTGAGATACATTGTTTAACTCCTCCATATACGACGAAACCTCAGATCACGAAACTCGAAGTAAGATAGTGTAGAAAGAAAAAGTGATGATGAGGATATGTCATTGATTTCAAATTATTTCGCCAAATGAGTTAGAAAAAAATTCAAGAGATTTCCCAATTTTTTTATTGTCTCCAGAACCGTTTCGAAGTTTCCGAGTGTGTCAATGGAATATTGCTTGTCTAGCCAATCAGCAACTGTGTCTCTTGCAGCAGTAGTATTGAACTTGTTTTCGTTATGTGCTAGGAGTGTGAATCTTATCACCAATCTGAGGTAGATAGCATAAATAGTGGTGTGATATAGAGCTAGTAGTAGAAAAATGATACTCACTGGAAATATAATGCACTGACTTTCGAAAGAAAATTCTCTTGAGCATGATGTAGACTGAAGAATCACTGAACACGGAGATGTAATATGGATATCATCTCCGAGATCATCTCTCACTTTCAACAATATATTATTATCATAATCATTGTATTGCCTTCCATCATTATCATTTTTCGAATCAAATTATCCAATAATATTTTCCATTCAACATTGTCATAATGAATTCTATTATATTCCCTACCCGGTTGATTTTCGCTATCATTTCTATTGGTTTCTATAGATTTTTCAGTTTCTGTGAAAAACATATCAATATTTCCAATGATGTGGATGTGGTATTCATCATTATCAACGAAGTAAACTCAAAAAAACGCAAAAAAGTTCTCACATCCATTTACGAGTTCATGACAAATGTTAACTGAAATAATGAGGCCATACAATCAGTGCTGGCAGTAAACAATAGAAACAAGTTCACTCCGTTTCGAACTTCTCATGTTTCAGGAACTTTCATTAGACTACAGAGAAACAAATAATGATATGAACGATTGTCTGAACTATTACAAATTCATAATTTTCCGCAGCTCATTTTGTACAGACGAACCAGCAATGCGGGAAATCATTGTGCAATTTTAGGTTTTCCGAGTTTACAGCAACGTTTTATTGTTGAGTTTTATTGCCTCATGTCACGGAAAACCTCAGGCATGGAAAGATGAAAATTATTGGCTGGATTATGTATTTGGCAATATGACCCATATGAAAGCACCAAGAAAATGCTGTACATATACAAAAGCACACATAATCATCAAGATTCTTCTCAGGCAAAGCCAGCAAAGCAAAGGAATATATTTTTTGGCACCAGTTTTGAAAATATCATTATTTGTAGGCTAGAAAGTACTAAACTTCTATGCACTCCAGTTGAGTTTATAAAGTAAACAGTGTGGTTTATTCAAATTGTGGAAAGTTTTATCAGATTATTTTCGGGATGGCGTCTGTAAATTATTCGTGCTGATAGTATGTTCATTAAATACTGTCTGTAAGTTTTTCGAAGAAGTGGTACATTCATTTTCCAGCTTTTTGAATATTTTGAGGAGAGAAAATCCCACAAAAAGCTGGAAAATTAGTATGCTCATTCTTTCAGACTTTATGGGATTTCATCTCCTCTGAAAATGTTTCTGAATATGAAAACAATTGATTCAATAATTATTTCAATATATTTGACGCTGTTGTCAAAATCGCTGAGAATAATATCCAGCACTTATTCATCTTTTCCAAATTTACTTTCATAAAGTGAATCTTCAAAAAACTTGTATCATAATATTATTTTCTCTTATCAGTCAATAATGAAAACAACTGATAGTTTACATGAATTCTATTTTTTATCGTGGCATTTATACTCCGACTCACCATTAAAAAAAGCTATCAGATTTTCTTCTATTGGAAAATTATTGGAAACATTCATTCAGAACTGGTAGCTTATAGTACACTCATTTCATAAAACGATACGCGATATGGAAGTGAATTTTTGGCTGCATGGATTCCTCGCGTTTTCTTCATAGGTTATGGCATAGCATCAGCATATATATATATAATATAATATATATAATAATAATAATAATGAAAATAATAAGAATGATGATGATCATTTCGATGTTCGCCAATAAAAATTGAATATAAAATTTATAGCATAGTGCGAACAAGGAGAAGAGGAGATGACAGGCAGTCGAAACTGATAACAAGTATCATCCCCAAATTATGAAGGAAGCAGCATATAATTATAATTACTGTATGAAACCCACAAGGAAGATGAATGGAATATAATAATACCTCATCAACATCTGTAACTTTGAACAAAGATGAGTACCTACTAAATACATAAACATCAAAACCCTGTGAGACGAGTACATTAAGATACATATTTGCATTGACTTTCCTACTTGTTTGATAATCAATTCTTATAGGCGATTCTGAAAACTGGCAGCGACAGTCAATTCCAATTATCACTCATATTGTTGTAGAGTCGGAAAAAGTTGTAAGTGAAGGATCTACCAAATATTCAAGTACGATAAAAATGTGGAGGAAGTTTTCCTCGATGTCTCAAGTTCAGATTGTGAATATCGCTTTTGTATGATATTTCATCATAGAGATATGGAGGAGATTTATTTTTGATAATTTATGAAATAATCTGTTGCATCAGCTGTCATTTTTATCCCGGAAATGGCTGTACTAGATGTGAATGTTCGCAGTTAGGCAAGTGGAATATTCATTTCATCGTTCAAATTGGAATTTCACATTCTATATTTTCCATTTCACAGTGATAAAAAAAAACAAAAATTCACAGCCGTTCGGTTTGTTGTTCAGCGTAAGGTTCTGGTCTGTACAAAGCTCAAGTCATTACAATTATCATAATAAAAAAAATGGATAACAGATTATTCATAGTGGAGAACAAAACACAATCATATCTCATATCTGTAGCCTCTCATAGTTCATCTTATATCTATTTGGTACACGTATAATCATAAGATCTACTTCAATAACGCCAAAAATGATTGTAATATAACTCCGAAGAACGTCACGTGCATTATTTGGTGGTGCCGCCGTGCAAGAATGGAAATGGGATACGGTGTTATCTTTGTGCGTGTGTGTTTGAATTAGTCAGAGGCCGCCGCATTGTTCTGGTTGTCACTTTCAAAATGAATAGGACTATGCGCCTGTATATTTTAGTAGTCCCCGAATATAGGATATTCGTCATTGTCTTTCAGACTAAATGAACGCCAAACTAGCGGAATTAATTCCAAAATTGTTATTAGAACTGCTACACACGTACCAAGTTTATATAGGATGCTTATTGTTTTCCCAACCGAAGAGTATCATGAAATGAGATCCATTTAGGCAAAGTAAACTACTGATGCTCACGTGTCTGTTACATTAGATAAAACTGTTTTATCATACAGGGCCTCACAGGTTTCAATAGGATGCCAATACTTCGGATTAATAGTTCAAGAAAAACTGATTTGGTTGCGAGCTACAAGGTATCGAAGTTGTCTTGTGTTTGCTTCATGTTGGGAAAATGCTGTAATGGGAAGTAGGGACGGGGAAATGTGGAGAAAAATAATGTTACAGGACTGGTTCTTTGAATTGAGCTCTACAGGACTAGTTTGGAAAATGTGAACATCACAAGTGCTATTCACCATCAACTCTATCTATCCTACCTATCTATCCTATCCTATCTATCCTATCTATCCTAGATTCCTGCCTTCTATTGATACATGTCACGAGAATTTCTTCACACTTGATGAATCCTTGTAAATAGCAAAATGCAGGGGTGAATAATGATACTGATAATATATGTAGATATTCAGAATTCAGAAAATAGCTAGAAATAGTTTTATTCGTGAGGATGCACTCAGAATTTCGGTCTCGTAATTGTCTAAATATGAATGTTTCTCATGGAATTCAGTCCAAGATGAATCTTTCTATTTGTGGAATTGATTGATTTTCATGTACTGGTAAAAAACGACCCAAGTCATAGCGAAGAACTGTCCGATTTTGAAAAACAAAAAAGCAATTATAATTTTTTTTCCGAATGGTTACATATATTTTTTGAATTGCTCCTGATAGAGATTCTTTCCGAACCTAGTGGTGTATAACAAGTTGACTTTCCCGTGAAATTGGTGATCTGTCTATAAGAAATTGATATTTTCATCAAAATATTATATTTGGATCATCGAACAAGGCAGTAAATGTCTTCGAATTAACTGTAACCATGAACTCTCAGTGACAGCTCATGATATGAAGTCTTTCGAAAAGAAAAACGAAATATGGGTGTTGCTTGCACTGATTGCGAAACGCAAATGTTTAGTAATTTCAAATTCGACATGTTCATCAAGCCGACGTTCCATATATTGAAGTGTCTTGAGATGCTTCTCAGTATCATGCTAGTCAAATGCAATTGTCAATTGTCTCCTGCAATGCTTGTCAAAAGTCGAACTGATAGTTTATGGCCACATTGATTCAAAGACATTTACTGTCACCCAATGGAAATGAATGAGAATATGTATTGAAAATGAGTTGTTAGTTCCACATTGAGTACCTGAATAGTCATTTCATATGATTGTTTTTCAAATCAGATAATAAATTTTGCAATCTGACTTGCGGCGTTTCTGTCCAAATAAAAGGAATATACACTGATGAAATAGGAGACGAATCATCATTTCACTTGTGATATTTCATTAGCCACCAGCAAAAAAATATTGACTATGAAAAGATGTCAATGGCCACGAAATCATTGACTGTCAGCCAAAGACTGGAACTTTTGGAGATGATGAATGATTCACTTGTCCCCTGTCCTAGTGAGTATTCACTCGTGTCAATGAATTTTTCTCAATGAATATTTATTAGATATTTTCATGGCAATAATTAGTGTTGATGAATTCTTTCCTCTACATTTCCAAAAGCTTGGCTTATTAACGATGTGCCAACATGTTCCCTGCACCCTCACGAGGTACTAGGTACACTAGGTATCACTTGTTCATTCTGAATATCTATTAGATATTTTTCCTCAACTTTTAGTCAGTCACGACTTCTTCCTCCTGGAAACATATCGCAGAAATGGTTTTCTCCGACTACACATTTACAGGTATGTTCATGTTGTTTTGTGCTATCTGTTATTCAATATATTCTTCTCACACTCTGTGTTCCAATTCCATTCAGTATTCCGGGCACTAGATATTTGGAATTAGAATATCTGAACCAGAACCATTTTGGTCGCGAAATGACACCTCTTAGGTAAGACTCTCGAATGGAAATGTACTTCGTTCAAATTTGCCGATCGAATTCGGCGAATTCTAGAGACAATTCAGACAATATCGTGAGCGATTCGGCACTTTATAGTTCCAGTTCCAACATCATTATGAGATCCAAGCCAGCTGACGATGAACGCGAGGGGGGTGAATTAGCAACATGTGTTGAAACTGAGAGCCCGTTTCATACAGAGCTGCAGCTGTTCATACAAGAAACAAAAGTCCAATTATGGACGATGAACGGGCATTTGCGGCGATCCGCTCTGGTGAGCTTAACAAACTCATCATCGAAAGATCAATTCAAGGGTACAGATCGTGAATCGTGAGTGGTGTTTGACGAAAAGGCTCTACATAATATCAATGAGCGTTTTCCAAGGTCATAGTAATCTCGAATTTCATCAGGAACACCGGTAGTTTCCACAGATTGTTTTATCTTCGTAGGTTTTGTGAGAGTTCAAAGATAGGTTATGATGAGATGAGATATGAGAGAGAGATAAAACTCTAAATTCCAGTGAACAAGTTGACTCGAGCTAGATCACCAGAATCACCTACTATGAAAATGAAACTATTACAAACATAAATTTGCCATCACTTGTATTTCAGAATGATCAATTTTATTCCAAATAGAAATTTCAGAACAGTTAACTATATTTCAGAACATATCATAAATTATTAGTTCAGAACATTCACAACAGAAAGGAAAGAGGAAATTTTTGCACGTGTAGCACATGAAAACCTGACAGTAAGTTATATTTCAATTTCATATTGAACATCATTATTTTATTCTAAATGTTGTTGACTCAACGTAATGAAATTTTGGTTGATATGTATTTACAAATTGAAACCATTTGCCTGGTTCGAATGGAGCTATCAGAAATACATTTGGTATTCATGTATTCTGAACTGCAATCGACAAAAATATTCGTCAATACCTCAAATAATGACGAATGACAACGCAATTGGAAGGAGGATATTTGAGATATTTAAAAATCTGCAATATTGCAAATCTTGTATGTTCCGAAGGAAGCAAGTTATGACACATATATGGATATAGGACATTATGATGCCCGTATCCTAGCAGCTATTGCGAAATGTTCCGAAAAATGAACAGATGGGCTATGCCGGCGCTATGTAGTATACAGTGTGGAAATAAATGAGAGCGTGTTGGGAAAAACGCTTGGACACGTCGATTTGTATTTTTAGATGCGCATTTTTTCATGTCATTGTCATGTCATTGTCATTGTCATGTGACAGTGGCCGATACCAACTTTCTTATTTCAAATACAATACATCTGAAAACACTTAATATAGTGTGCATCGTGTTAGCGAGTGATGGAATTTTGGGAGAGAAGGAAGGTATTGGAATGTTTCTTGAAAGTTTGGATGTCGTAAGCATCAAGAAATACTCCACCAGGCAAATAAATCCACAACTTTGCCGTCCCATTGATGAATGATGATTGGTGCACGTGGTCGCATAATAAACGAAATTTCCGTTGATCATCGACCGTGGAAATATCTATGTTATTCTAGATAGGTCTGAGCGTAGTATCACCGAGTAGCAAGATAATCTAAGAGCTTCAGCGTACGTTTGGGAGCTGAAATCGAAACATGTGAACAGTACTCCGGACAGGTCGAATTCGCGCTCTTCAGATCGTGAGGATTTGCTGAGCTGTAAAGTACTTCTTCACACCTCACACACTTCAACACACTTCTACAGCTCATAGTCCAAGGAAAGATCAGGGGAAGGCAGGCTGTTGGTGGTGATACCGAGCATGGATGTCGACGAATTCATATGATGAGAAGATACAAGCAAGATATAAGATACAAGGGTCTTCGTTGCATTGAACTAGATTCTGGGATCCCCATTCCAGAATTCTTGCCAGATCATCATTCAAAGTATCGATCTGTCTCCGTCTTGCACCTCTGGCCTGATGATTATAATGGATCTAGAGGAGAAGCAAACACAAATTTAGTGACAAGACAAGCTCTCGTGGATCACTAGCATTGATAGTGATTGTATCAGATGAGACCCCATCTTCCACCATATAAAGTCATTATTTATCTGCGATGAAACTTGATATTAGGGCTGCAAACCATATGACGGAAGTTTCGAAAAGGGGCCTTTGGTGCCAAACTCGGTCAAATGCTTTGGAGATGAGAAACTCCCCATGTTTTCGAATGACACTTCTGCCACTGATGGGTCATATTTGGAAGTTCATCAGAACATCATTTCATTGGGAACCGTGGAACAGTGATTTCTCTCTAGTATGCATTTGTAATGGAATATTCTTGATGGAATCATCACAACTATCAAGTGGTTGGGAAACAGGTAGACGATATTATTATGAGGGTAGGAAGGAACTGAAAAAATGCTTCAAACAAGCAGGCACGCAGGCATGGTATTCCCTTTGAAAAACAAAATACTTTGTACACTACTGTTCAATAACGTTTTGAACAAATTTTTTTAGGCATATTCAGATTTCCAGCAATAGTCGAACCACCTTCTATAAATATATTAATGATGTCCTCTGATGTTGGACTGATATATCAAATATTCATTTTATGAAAATTAACGTACTCAAAAGACCTACTCACAATTTTCAAACACCCGTTAGCGTCTGAAGACATCAAACATTTACAACAAAAATAACGATATAGCATCTTACGAATTACTGCGAGATGGGAATTGGTACTAGGGTGAAATGAAACTCAAATTTATTCCCGCAGTAAAATATAAGATATCATGTACTGTCGTCAGTCTTTCGTTGTCGACATGCCAACGACATAAAAATGCAAATGTCATTTTATACGACAAGAAAATAAACTGCTACGAGAATGCATCATGAGTGTTACTTTTATATTCAAAAACACGTGGCAATTTCATGGCAAGCGCTGATAAAAGGTTTGGATGAGATTCAATTAGACTGAAAGCAATAAATTTCCCGTGCTTTTTCGCATTTGTGCTGACTTCGGAATATCTCAAATTGCTGATGAGCAAAGACTGAATTATTCATGAAAAGTGTGCGGAAAATAGAACACACAGCGCTATAGAAGTTGTTACTCGTGTACCTTGAGGTCGAATTGGTGATTCACTCGACAAAAATTAATTCAACCCTTGCCTCCATCCATGAATATTATCAATATCTATACAGAGTGTGCCGAAATTCACTTCGCTATTGAAGGAGAAATATACTAGATTTCGTTCTGTGATATACAAAGTCAAATGATTATGTCTCTTGATCTCAGATCAATATTGTTGATAGGTTAGTAGGTTAGGCATTATTATTTCGCATTATCAGATAATTGCAAATTTTGTAATATCCTTACTGAGTGATATTTATTGACTCAGTTGCATATGTAAATATATATCTATCCATCTATAGTGAGTTTCCTATATCGCAAATACGAATAAAACATTCATTTTTATATATGAGACCACTCAGCAATAACCCTGTCCACGACCGCCCCAGAGAGCTTTCCGAAGTGGCAATACCATTCAAAACATACATCGAACAAAAAAAATTATTCGAATCAGTCCAGCCATTTTTGAGTTCTTTTCCAGACCAACGCAGGCTGATCTCTCATATTAGATTATATAAAAGAATAAATAGTGTTCTAGCTCATGATATAACACTCGAAATTTTTTTTATCATATCCTCAGACGTCTATGAGACGTGTATGAGAATAGCTCTTTCCCGTTCATCTAGTGTTGAAACTAGGAACTCCGAAGATTGAAAAATCTTTATTGGTATAACAAAGGAATATTCCAAACCCTGATTATTCATTATATGTATATTACACTGATTCAACAGCGATAGCTTTCGAAATATATGAACGGAGATCTTCACCTGTAGAGAAAACCAAATCATGAGAACAGTTGCTAGAATTTTCAAGTATCAAGTAAATATATATTATTGATTTCATAAATTATGAACATTTTATTGATTCCCAATGTTTTTTGATGAAATCTGAGTGTTTTTGATTAGGAATTACAACGACCCTCAATATTTATATTGAACTCTTTTTCTCTATTTCTATCTCTATCTTTGAATTCATTGTTCTTAGCATTTCTTGTACTGCTAAGTATGTTCAATTATTAGTTTCCATTGGAGTACTTATTGAAGAATCTCCAATTTCAGGTCTCCTTCGGCGGACAGTGAATATTTTTTGTGATCATCATCCCATCTACCAACATCATCACATCTTTCATATATAAATCACATATTTCTTCCATAATTATAACAGAACATTTCCCTTTTTTTTCAGCTGTTACCAGTGTTTTTCCTCAGTTATCCTTCCAAAATAAAAAAATGAAAATGAATTGGCTGTTGACTATACATATTGTTAATTACCTATTTGATACCTTCATCGAGTGTATTGTAATGAAATATAGTAATAGCATTTTCCGGCGAACAGAAAAACCTGTTTTAATAGTTTGATAAACTGGATGATACATCATCATTTCACAAACTTTCGACGTTGTGGTATCTACAGTTTCAGTGGAATCACGAGACCCCGTTCAGATATGAAGTCCATTTGTTCCAAATCTTGTATTAATTCTGACAAAACAATTCTCCTCGTTTTCTCCGTAATGATGCACAGTTTTGACGATTCATGATCAATCATCCAGTTGTTTACGACTGAGAACTCTTGATGACATTTTAGTCGAAGGAGCGAAACAAATGATAAGCCCTCAGCTTCGAATTCAATGCCGCAAGGGCGCTAATCTTATCTATTACGCCTCAGTTGCATAAAAAACTCTCGTAACATTATTATTCCACTCTTCTTGCTGGCTCGAAAACGTGGCGACTAGATTGTAATTGTGATGCAAATCGAACGGGATACGAGCGATCGAACGCTTTTGTCACACTACACGAGATGAATGCGATCGTGACGTCACTGCAGCCCGGCAGATGGCCCTGGGGTTCGAAACTCACCCCTGCCCCCTGACGCGTGTCTGCTGCGTGGCACCCCACGGAGGAGGGTGCAATCTGCTGGCGAGAAAGAATGCGTTCTGTGATATTTGTGCTATTTATATTCGTTATATTGGGGTAGGATCCGAGGTGGAAATTCGATGGGAAATGCGAATGGGAGTTTCTGATGGGAATCGATCAAGTGGCAGGGTGTGAGGGTCAGATATTGACAGAATATCCAGGGTGATTCATGCCCAGGGGATATGCAGTGCTTTCGTAAAGTAGTGGATAAATTCGATATTTGCCACGTAGGGTGTTTGGCGACACATTTTTTCAGTCATTCGATATTTGGATAGGGATATTCATTCCGATTTCAACGATACCAGGTTCAATACTGATGTCAAGACCATGGAGATATTGACCATTTTGTTCCGAATATGCTATTTTAATTTGAAATTGTGAAATTCCAGCAAGGAACGAAGAAAAGAGAAAGCATAATTCATTGATGTTAGTTGGCAACTTGTTTCATGTATGGATTAGATGAAATTGGATTCAAAACTGATTATCTCGAGCCTATTATTCCATCAATTGATTGATGTAAAATAGGTATGCGTTAATTTGACCTCTCGATGGTGTTTGCAGAAAAAATAGTGCATGATATACCTGCTAGAAGTGAAGGGATGGAACACTCCGCTTTCGGCTCCGTTTCCCAAACTTCCCTTCTCACAAAATAAAATATCACTTCCTGCACTTATATCATGAATAACTATTATTTATCAAATAATATTCGATGTTACACTACCGACCACTTTCTTGCCAAAAATATTGTTTCAACCCCCGTACTTTCACCCCGTCTGATCTCTACATTTCGTTAAGAACAACTTGATTTGTACGCTCTAAGTCGATAAGGAGTGGAAATCGTGAGTTCAGGAGTGTACTCGAAATTATTCCATCAGAGGGGTCGGAGAAGAAGAAAGTTTATGATTCCGAAAATGAGTAGGTACTTCGTCCGAAATTGGCAAAAAAAAAGATGATTGAAGGGCATAATGAAATCTGGATGATATAGAATATAGAATTTTGAAAAGTCGGAATACCTCCGAACTCCGAATAATTGGATAGTGTAACTGTGCGATATTATAATAGCACAATTGTGTGATTCTGCAATTGTGAATTTCAAAATTAGTCAAGTTCATTCTCCATGCCACAACGGAGTTCGCCAAAGTGCAACTTCCGTAATTTTTCAAGATGATCGAATAGATGAAAAACGTAGTACCAGGCGTCATCGAAATTGTATCGATGTATTTTCCCTGACAGCTGTATTCGGCAATAATATTAAAACGAACCGATCGATAGAACCATGAGTCCACCCAGTTTCATCCAATACACGTTCAACAATATAACCGTCACCGAACTGTGATGAGACCATGTTCGAATAGAGAATGACATTACACAAAGCGAGCGTGCCTGTAGCAGAAACAAATTTCCTCTTAGGAGTAATTAATTCGGTAATGCAATACACATCCTGGGTATGTTGGGTGCACAGGAAGTTGTGCTGGCAGTTGCTAACAAATGTCTGCCAAAGGTAATTGGAGAACTCTCAGGATTCCCAGGAACTATATAGATATATCTACTCTTCCTGCTGACAGCTTAACTGAACTATCAATTCATGTACCTGAACGTACAACGATGAAAAAACAGTTCTGCAAGACCTGGACGATATTAAATGATTCCTTCTGGAGCTCAAGGAAGTCAAGAATAATAACGAGAGTTATGTTAGAAGATGCATTAATTTTTATCATTCGAATATGATACGCGATATATTTTAGTCCACAAAATGAGGAATGGAATAGGATAAAAAATTTTTCACTGCTACTGTGCGACGAGAAGGTACATTTTACAGTATCTTGAAATGCATGCAAAATAATACAAAACGCTGTTGAAAATTATATTCAATAAAAACATCACAAAAGTAACATAAAAGACGTTACATTCAACTGAACTTTTATACGAAGAAGCCAAATTAATTAACATCAGATAAGGATCAGATCAACAGAACATGCTGAAAACTAATTAATTTGGAAAATATGAATAATCTAGATAGATTCAATGGAATACACCTGAAATCAGATACAGTGAACAAATCTCCATAGAACTGAGAATTGAAGTATTTGAATTCGATTGTTCATTTTGCAAATTTCATGTGGGTCACTAATAAGTATTCAATAGCGATAAGAAAGTTGTATTTGAACGAATCCCGTGTGTATGGAAGATAGCACTGCAACTGCAATTCACCACTGCGTTCCTATTAACATTATAATACTATGAACTGTGTGGAAATAATAATGCTCAATGTAATCAATGCTCAAAATAATATTGTTCAATGAGCACGGTATTATAGTCATTTCCCACGAGTTCGCAGCATTTTGTGCGAGTTACACTATATACATTTTCTACGACGAATAAACTGATATAATAGTGAAGCAATTCCTAAATTTGAACATCAAATTCAATTTCAGAGCTGTCAGTATTCATTGCTTGAAATTGAGTATTCTATGGAAGATGATATCCATCAGTGTATATCAATAACTATAACGATATCACATTGAAAGAGGAGGTATTCAATTGACCTCATTATCCTATCTGAACCAGTTTTGTAATATAGTTGTGTATAAAACAATTTTCACGTAATTGGTGGATTAGTTTTTGATGGAATATGGGAGATTTATTCATTCTATGCCAATGGAAATGGTATCTTTACAATTCTCTTCGTACAGCGATTCCTTTTCAAGAACTTCCCGCCTGAAAGAATCCTCATTATTCAGTTTCAGAATACTGCTTGCAACCTATCTGTATTTCGCTCTCTTCTCAATTTCATATTCCTTGTGTAGGTAGATACACGTGCACTTGCGAACTTTTTGTATTATAGTCGTTCGAAATTCTCTGTCCGGAAGAGGAAAATAGAGTTCAAGAGTGATATTCTGTTTTTGAAACATTTTCCGTCTGCTCTGAAATACCGCATGAAAAATTTGCATAGTTTTCCAGGTACAAGCCATATCAATATAATCTTGGCGAATGGAATCATACAGAGATCTCTTGTTGAATTATGCATTTCTGGGTTATATTTCTCGGTATGAAATGAATGTTATAAATATGGAAGAAAATAATGAAAGCATCGGAGGAGGATATCCAAAGCGAATGAGTAACAGACAAGGCAACACACTTATTTCCATACATAGTGACCTCATTTATATTCTGATATTTGAAAGATTATATTATGGTAATGGTATATGCTTGCATGTAGATTGTTCCTTCGCTCAGTCAAATATGCACAGTTCATTCAGTAATTTCGGGTTTCAACGTATTCTTTAAAAAATCCATGGTTTCCGCAGAGTTTCGAGGGTATGAGATTCAAACTAGGCAAGGATGTTGGATGAAATGAGTCCAACGCACCATTTCTGAAAAATGGAATGCATCATTTTTTTTTACGAATCTATGTGATCACAATTTTCCGTACAGAATTTTTCGTAGAATCTGGAAAAGTGAGGTGGGTCGTCTCCGATCAAATTGATGGGAGAGTGGAAGAATTAGGTTATGAAATATTGAAAATTTTTCCAGTTTTTGAATCGAAAACCTAACATACCCTCTTCGAATATCTGGAAACCATGACTTGTCTAACGAATGCGTCGGAATACGTTAATTAGGAATATTCTATCCATACAGAGTTATCAAGATTGACTCTCATCCAGGATGATGATGTTTAAGCATAGAGAAGTTGAATTTTTCCATTTGCAACATAGGAATCGATCTTTTGTTCCAATTATTTTCATCGTTTGTCAACACGAAAAGGAAAGTTCTCATTAAACATTGTGTGAGCTAGCGAAGGAATGTAAGGAGAGCAGGAAGGTATCGGAATTTTTCTTCGAAGTTTGGAGGTCGTGAGTATCAGAAGAGATACAAATATGAGATATTATCACAAACTTACTAGAAACAATTACTGAGAACAATTTGAATACGCGGGGATTCGTTATAACAGTTTTAGTGGTCTGAAACAATTATTAGGTACCTACAGAAAAAAAAATGGAATCGAAAATTCACTGGAAATCGTTCAAAATCGTACTTTTATGTAATGAAGAAAGTTTGGTTCACTGAAATATTGTGGCTATAACAAAATGATCGTCATATTGCAATTTTACACTGCTGTAATTGTCGCTCTGGAGAATTTCCAACTGGGATCTAAGGAGTCATATCGCTGGTACAGATCACTAGAATTGGACTTATTATTCGTTGAAAGAGAATTGGAATTGATTGAGGGATTCGAGCTATTTCATTTGAGATTCGTAATTTATATTTCAACAATTTTCAAAAGAATTGTGTAGGGATATGCATTTTTTGCGCACATTGCAAGGAATTTTTGAATGGAATGTAATGTTATTCCACACGCTACATTTTTTTTCTGGTAATCCAATATGAGAGGTGATATACCATTTTCATATAGAATCAGAATCATCTTTATTATCCCAATGATTTCTCAACAGGTTGTGTAATTAGTAGATACTACCTGTATGCATATTCAGCAATTACGTTGATAGTAGTGAAATAATCATAGTTAGTTGGTAGACCGAGGGAATTTGGCCAACCCTTGTTCATCTCAAAATATTATACGGGCGTGCTCAATAGTTAATGTTCCTTTCCCTTCAATTTCCTCTCATGGTTGATCCCAGGTATGAAGAGTGGAGGAAGAAAATATTAGGGAAAGGGTCTTCACTCCCTATATACCTTGTGGAGTTGGGAAATTCAATTACCTCATGGGCAGCGGCGTGACTCTCAATTTCTTTTATTGAATAAGACTGCAACTTTGTGGTCAAATTATCGTGACATCTAGGCTCAGCGTCCAAGCAACCATTTTCTGCTACCAGCAAATCTCATGGGAATAGGACTCACCCCACCAAATTATATCGTAAGTTATGAGTAAATGAAAGTGGTTGCACAAAATCATGATTTCATGATTTTTTGAGATGTGTGATAAGAAAAGAATGCCATCAGAGAAGTTTTCATAGTTCTATGTGAATAGTTGATAGTTGAAAAGTTCATATCAGAGGGAGACTTCGAACACGAGTTGATTCATTTTTTGATGTTTGCCTCAAGGCGGCAGGAACAAGAAATGTCAGCTTCGTGGCAAGATTCACAGAAAGCTTAGCTGTAAATATGGACGACGGCATAGAGAATCATTGGTCATCCCTGGAATTGGAGATGTTTCATGAAATTGAGGAAATAGCAGTTGGGAATATTATCAACTGCAGGTATTGTAATGATATTCTTCTAAATACGAAGGAAGTCGCACCTCGTCGCACCAAGCAGAGGAGCTCTTGCGTTTTGCTATAACTATACTAGATTGTACTGCAAGCTGCCGAAATTGATTATAATGAGTGACATCTCGAATAGTGTTCAAGAACGGAATGGAAAGGAAATGAACATTTGAGAAGTGAGTATATAAGATAGAAAAGGATGGAATTTAAACTAATTAAACTATCTGAAACTATGAAGAATTATATGAAAGAGATTTCCAGATACTGGGAAAGTTTAGTCAGTGTAGATCATTGCATTTTTTGAAATTGATCAGTATCGAATCAGTGCTAGTAATAAATAGAATAAATAGATTATTTCAGCGTTGAAATAAATCAAAAACGAATAAATCCTAGTCGTTATTGACTAACGAGAAGTAATAACATGACGATATTTCCAGGAAAAGCGATTACATTAGGGAACTGAGGGAACATACACCACTGAGTTTCCTAATATCCTAACACCATCTCCCATGAGATGAGTCGCTAGTTCCCCCTTTGGCCCCATGTCGGCGGTACACGCACTAGCTTGTAATTAATATCTCAATGCCGATATTGATTGCTCCCCTTTGAAGTCCTACGAATCGAGTGATTTCAGCTTGGAGCTACACCTAGTAAACAGCTCACGCTTTCATTCATACTCAACGAGAACTGTATACCGGGTGTCTCCAGCGTATAACCGTTCCAATTGAGAATCTCAGCTATTTCAGAGGATACATGTTTCGAATTCTCCCTCATCGATATCCCTAGAAGGGGTAGGTACCGATCCCTTCCAATCGATATCTCCATGATCGGTGCTCATCGGAAATCTCGTCTATTATTCCACCACGAGCCATTCTAGGTGGACGAACAAGATGAGCTCAGGCTGGTCAACCCTACATTGTCAAAATTTGCTCTACCAAGCATCATGGAAAAATCTAACGCCTCCCTCTCCTCTTCCAACGTTCAATCGCTTAGTCACACCATGTGGAATATCTCAGGATAACTTGAAGATTCATGAGAATTGAAAACTTGTATGTATTGAAATGGCTGATATATCCCGTTGCCAGGTATATTGAGACACCTGGTATATGCGATTGAACATGGTAATGGAAAGTATCGTCAGGAATAGGTTTGTATACGTCGAGATTATTGGAAATAATGATGTCATTGTAAACAACATCTGGTATTGTGTTGAATCAGCAAATGGTCATCAGAACACCGTATAAATCCATTTGGAGCTTCCGTATTTTTCCCGGTTTCTCCGTCAGTTTTACACAAAACTCGACTAGTTGCCTTTGTGTACATGTCGCTAAATTTTTTATTTATCACATATTCCTCGTCATTCATCAGCCCCGAGTTGTGCAACAGGGAAGTGAAAATGTCCAGCAGAATATCACTATTTATGGAGATTGATATCCCAGGAATGTCGATGATGTATAAAAATATATAAGCCGAGGTATGAGCAGTTCATTTTGAAGACTGACTTCTATGGATTTAATACGTTTTGAAAGAGATGAAGCCAGTAGAAAGGTATCTAATTTGTTTTCATTCTGCTCTCATGAATATCCTCAGGAATAAAATAATACACAACAAGAGATTGAATATAATCAAAAGTGTTACCATTTCTCGAAATGAATGACACCGCATTAGACTCAATGGTTGTTGATTTTACATCAAAATGGTGCGTTTCGATATAGACGCCGCTAGGAGTTAATTTGGTGTCAAAATTCACTACTATATGCTTCGGAAATGTTTTTCAATTGGTGAATATGAATGCTTTGTAGTTTGTACCAACCTTATTGAGAAACTGTATGTGTCCGTAACGGACTGTCAAGACACACAAAAGGGTTTCTTTGAAAACCTTTTTTTTTCCATAAGCCGTTCTCACGTGTAATAACTAGTATTACAAGTTCCAAGGTTCGGAAGTATTAAGAAACCCCATCAGCCACACCTGAACCGCCAAACTCCTAGACAGGATGCAGGATTTCTCGAAACTTCCACTTTGATCTGCACCGGATGACGGAAGTAATCAATAATTATCTCGTCCTCTCGCTTCCTCTTGATGCGATTTTGTAGAGCTAGCGCGACACAAAAACAATAGAAAGTCGACGAATACGGGCTAATAGAGAAACAAAAAATAGTAGATATTTCCTTTCAGTGCCACAATGACGTGCATGCAGATCAAAGCATAATAATCAGTTGTGCCCAAAGGATGTGAAAGTGAAGTTTTCGTCTGCTACGAACGTGCGATGAAGGATAATTTGACAGCCGGTCTGCATAATATAGTTGATAATTCAACTAGTGTACTCTCATCTAATGTGATGTTTGTGTATGGGCATACACGATTTCATGTTATGAAATCAAAAATAAACATAAGTTTTGAAATTCCAATAAAGCAAGCTAATCAGTTGGATTATTTGATTAATATTCCGAATTTTCCGTTTTGTTGGAAGCATCTCCCTTATCGCATGCCTTTATACGCAGAGGACGCCACGTTTGTACCTTCAAAGGGTTTGACATTGCTAGTTTAGATAGTTTAGTTTTCCAAAGGAACCTGAAATATAGATGTATACAAATGAAATATTCTAGATGAACAACTATATAGTCAAATGGAAAATGAAAAATTATCCAAATGCTCACCAAAACTCGGAGGAAACGGATACTTCAGGAATTTGAATATGCCACAAAATAATTTCGTGAAATATGTCCAATTGTTATTATTTCGGATAAATTCCGAAATATCGAGAAAGATGGAGATAAAATACTCGAATATTTTGAAAATGATAAAAGTAAGGAACGAGCCTTTTGAACTCTCGTAAAGATATTTGATTAGACTATTTGGAGAGTTAATATATATATACATCAAAATTGAAGAATGACAGGAATTTCAGAACAACAAATAACAATTAATGCCCATTTGGTCTGAGGCGAGGTGAGGGGGGTCTGTTATAGACTCACAACAGAAACGACAACAAGACATGAGAGGATTTGAAAAAAAATCTTCGATCCTTAGATACATCACAAACAAGAATAAGAAACATCAGTCCATGTCTTATGCCACTGCGGCTGTCTGACCAGACAGATATTTCTGTCTAGGCAGAAAGAAACCAGAAGCCTCCAGCTTCATGAAAGGGATACTGTCCAAGCTTGTGAATCTATTAAAAAATGTGGAGCTAGTCACATAGCAAAAAGAGGAATCTTCCACAATTCACCTTCACTCCATAATAATAAAAATCATTATCATCATTATCATAATAATAATTATTATTATCATATCATAATATTTTTTTCAGCAACTGAGGCATCAACTGTTTGATCATTAGCCGCTGGGTATTTGTGTATTTCAGAAATTCTAGTAATATATGTGTTCAATTGTCAATGGGGCTGCATAAGAATTGAAACGGTTTGGGGTTGAACTAGTAGCCCTCAGGACGTAGGACGATGTCTGGTCAGTGTGTCCAAATTTATTTCTTGCTAGTACTACTTGATCTCTTCATTCAGGTTGTTGGTGAGCATTTCAAATCGAGGAGGCAGTAATTAGTTTTTCCAGACATTATAGGATTTACTGCTCTAGTTTCTGGATATAAAAATTGAAATCATTATCATCATTATTATTATCATCATCATGTGAAAAGGTGGAAGTGGACCAGAAAGAATACCACAACAAAACCATATGTATCTATTTTCTTCCTAATCGATTATTCCGGCTTGATTGACACATACCCAGTAGAACAATATGGGCAACATTGATGAAGTCAAAAACTATGATTGAATTCCTGTTATCAGGCTGTCGATACTAATTCATCAACGACTTCCATTGCATTTCAATAATAATTTGTATTTGGTTCAAACTCGACTATCGTCAGGAAAGACCATTGAAGAAGCGATGTCGAACAGTTACACCAAATTTTCAACTGAAAAATACCTGGTGTTGGAATAAATTTGGAACATTATCATTAAAATCACACCTTTCCACCCTTCCTTTATCGCGCGCGTCACTCTGGCTCGTCGTCAAGCAGATGCCAAAGTTTCCCGTTCAGACAATCCCTAATTTCGACCGGTTGTACTACAGAGGGCGTCATTGTCATCGTGTTCGGCAGATGATGATAATGAAAATGAATCCCGTGAAGTACGATCACTAATAATCCTGCGCTTTTTATCGTGATAGAGCACAAAGGCCACGGGCACGTGCGTCCGCATACAGGGTGTGACCAGTTTTTCGACCCGACATCTGCCGCGCAGATGTGCACGCGACCCACTGCCCCTGTTGTAGGAAATAGTAGCGCACCCTTTATGCAAACAGTTTGATAGCGAATGGGGTGAGTAAGGTGGCTGCGGAGTATGCAGCATGAAATATGTAACGGTGAACTAGAAGGGATTTTATTCGGAAAAAAAATTTAAATGTACACGACACGAGGTATGCCGACTTTTGTGTGGTGACTAGTACAGCGCTATTCCGTGAGCCCGATCCTTATCAAGCTTTAGAAATGTTAATAATAATAATAATAGGTTTTTTTAAATAAGTTCAACAGATACAATGAATAAAAAATGTTCATACGCATGATGGAATAGGCGAAGTATCACTGTAGACAGTGTTTTTCAACTCAACCTTCACAAAAAAAGGAATGAAAACACAAAACAGGAACGTTACGTTTAATAAGTTATAATCAATTCCCGAATATTGAAATCACGTCAACTAAAAGGATCAGATGAGTTTGGATACTAATAATAATTCAGTATACGAACGATTTTATCAGGAACCCATATTATAAAAAACCTAAATCAAAACCTGAGGAAATGATGGCCATATTACAGTTATCACTTTTTACTAACCTACATTGAAGAAAAAACCTCAGCTCTCAATTTCTTCTTGAAATTGATTATGGAATAGTTGCTTAACTCTGGAGACAGGGCATTGTAAAGCATGCAAGTCATTGATAGTAGTATGTGATAGTAGAATGTTCGGGTATTACCAACAAGTGCCTATTTCTTGTCAGAAAATCATTCTTACTCAAAGCCTTTCAATTTATTCACCAAATATGATGGTTTTAGGTAAAGAAAGAATAAATGTTGAAAAAATTATTTCTTCAGCCGTGAGAGTTCCCTTTGTATAACGGAATGATTGGCTAATAGAATCAAGCTAACGATTTTTTATCATTTGTAAACGCATTTGATCTTGTTCTAGAGCAGAGGCGTAAATGCATCCTAAGTGTTAACTCCCGGTATATCATATCGGTACCTAGCCATAAACCTAAATTCTTGCATTCCTTCACAACTGGTAGTGCGTCACCTACTATATTTTTGATATTCTGTCGCGCAAAAGCTGATCTCTTGTTTTTGGGACCAAATATCAACAGTTTTGGTATGTGTTTCAGGTTATATGCGGAAGATACATTATGCAGTAGTGCAAGAACTTCATTGAGATTCCTATATCAAGATTTGTTATTGAAGAAAAATCAATTGATTCATGGATATTGTGAAAAATACGGGTACATTCCTTGTGAAACATCCAGATAGATAGTTTTCGAGAAAAAAAAAAGACTCATTTCCATCGATTTCTGGAAAAAAATTCTGATTTTTCTGAAATTTGGTAGATTCAATAGCAATAATGAACAATGAAGTATCCCATTGTTTTTTTTACTTAGTTCGAAGTCGTGCAGAGAAATAATAACTATTTTCTTTCAAAGAATGTAACCCTTGAATTAGTTGACGACATTTATAAAACATCCTTCAGAATCGAGAAGTAAGTGACTTCGTACTTAGTCCACCAGGAAAATCAACTTTATTGTCGATGACAAGAGGATATTTTTCGAAGGAGACGATACGTTACAAATGTGTATGAAAGATTGAGAAAAGTGACCTTCCATCTTGAATTGGTGAAAACTATATGAAAACAAAATAATTGATATAATGAGAAAAGATTGACCACAAACAAAATTTCTTCATAAGACAAATCAGGGAACTATATACAAACTATATTCCTCCAATCCTAAGTTTGATGTTTGCTATATAGGTCAGGTCGCGAAATTAAAACAACATGATTTTTTGAAAATACTCTTTCAATTGATAGTTTCTATTTCCCAACATCCAGTTTCTATGTAGTTGTTATCCATATAGTTATCATTGGATATATTGCCTTTCACATGAAACATATTTTGAACTCTTCGATTTTTGTGGTGATGAGACTATACTAATGAAACGTCAAACATCTTAAATGGCGATATCGTAAACCATCATACTACATCACCTCTGTTCTTATCGAAGATAAAATTTGTTTTCTATGTATTGAGATAGTCCGTCCGTACTATGTCTCATAATGAACTCCATACAGGGTTTAGGGTCATAAATTTAGTCTATTATTCAATCTGTTCCAACTCCATTGAGTGACATATATGTATATCATACTGCAACAAATTATCACGATCTACAAACAGTCCGCAATGCGAAATACATATTGCCTTTTCAGTAGTGATTTCCGCATATAAATCAATTTCCAAGTGAACTTTCATAATGTTACCAACTCCGGCAAAAGTTAAAAATATAAATACATGCACCTCGACGTACACTGTGCTCAGAATTATTAGAATACACTGTAAACGTTGAACCGGTTGAATCGGAAAGAATTCTCACAATTTGTGAAAAACCTTTTTATGTACATACAGGTTGAAACGCAATAGTGTTGCAAAGCAAGATAGCTCCTTTTCTTCTATTTCAAATATATAGAAGGACAAAAATGATAGGAGTTTACGAGAGGCATGTTTCGCGTGGGGCTTCGAACTTAGTTCTTATAACTAGATATGATTAGATGTCATCGATTACCCATTGTGAATCAGGTGAATAGACTAACCTTTGGGTGTAGTTTCATTGCTATCTCCTCGAAATCTTGTTATGTAACATACCTACTATTGTAATATATCTCACGAAAAAAATTGTAACGCCTATGTATAGTTTCGAATTGAGTCACAGCGGTATAAGTCATGAATCATACATTCGATAAGCCCGAGGTGATCCAGAGATTTATATCCCAAAATCCGAGGATAACAGGATACCAGGCCTCTGTTGGAGACAAAAATCTCATCCAATTGAATGTTTATACGATCCAGAAAGAACTGTATGAAAGTGTATCAAAAAAATATCGAAACATCATTCCAGTTCTTTCCGTCTTCTGGAAATAGTAGAATAGAATAGTAAGTATTTTCGAGTAGATAACAATTGTTACAATGTTATTGATGGAAGGAGTTTACTCATCATTCAAATTTATAAAAGTGAAAACACACCAGTATCATTTCAAAGAAATATCAGGAAAATACGAAGTTTTATATATCTGTTTTTCAATTGAATCTCATCTTCTTCTGATTATGATAGACAGCAATCAAGACTCTGTTTGGAAAGTGAAGAGAATGAATCAATATCTGAAAAACCGATTGTAGACTTATAATTTCATGTGTTAAATCCGGCACGAAATATATTTGATGGATTTTTCACTCTCATATGGTTTTATGACGTATTTTCATTTCAAACGTGGATTTATTACTCTCTTCACTTTCCAGAGTCTATTTGCAAATCAATGAATCATTACGTGGGGTGATTAAAAAGAAAACCTTGGCTTCCAAATTATCCCCACAGTAACTCTTAGTAGCTTTCAGACAATCCTATAACATTTCGAAGACTACCTCGTGTTAAAGCCAATCGTAATCCTCAGATGGACGCCATTTTGCAATGATTTTCTCCCGAGCCTGTGTGAACCATGTAAGTTCTATTATTCTTATCTCAACAGATATGGGGAAGACTATATGGAATATCCCGGAGCGAAGGATAAACTGCGACTTGCATGAGATCACGATATTCTGGAATATATGCTAGCAAAGAAGGTTTTGGTATACTTCCGTTTTATCAATATGGTTGTAAAATTCCGATATATATCTTTATGGAATGATGTCCCTTTTATCTGTTGACTAACCAAGATCATTCAGGATATGTGGATCGTAATATGTCATTCATAGAAATTGATCCTATGCGAGTCTATATAATATTCTCACAAATGGCATATTATCTATGGTCCGGCTTTAGATCAACATAATGTGCTACGGTTGCAAAAATTCCAAAATAGCTGTATTCGATTTGCATATGGTATACGTTAGTATGACCATATCAGTAATTCATTCAACGACTCAGGCTGGTTGAAAATTAATCAAATGAGAGAAACACACTTCCTAACCATAACACATAAAATTTTGCAATCAGAAAGAATGATTTGCGTGATGAATATCACTTGCTAATTCCGAAACACAGAACCTCTTTATGAACTCGTAGTTTTCCATACAATGCAGCGAAACTATACAACACGTTACCACATAAACAAAGACCTCAGCTTGAGAAATTTTTAAAAACGCTTGAAAGTCGTCCTCAGAACGAGGTAATGATGCCTTGACTACTCTGATGACCCTTGCAATGATTTTTTGTACATGAATAATGAGGTCTCAGTTTTAACACTACTTCATCATTAAATTATTAGTGAAGCTTTATATACAGGGTGGCCCAATGAAAAAGATTCAAGGTATGCATTTCACTGAGAGATCAAGGAATTGACTATGTAATGTTGAGAAGGAGAGGATTAAAAAAAGACACATAAGGCACTTCTTAGATGAACATCGTTCAAACAAAAAAATGAGAAATAGTGATGATAGACAAAAAAACCTTACTTTCCATCATCAGCCAATAATTTTCATGTATCACTTGACCCCTATCCATTTGAGATTCAAGGGTTGGAGCTCAGCCCATCGAGGGGTTTGAAGTGAGAATGTTGAAAACATGCACAAAATATTTCCCCCTCGAAATAAAAATCGACCAGTTCGAGCGTTTTTTTTTTCTGAGAACGATAACTATGTCAAATCTTGTTTCGTATTCATTGGACCACCTGGTATGTATTTTATATTGAAATTCAATGTGTACGTCCGAGGTTGGGTTCAAAAGCAGCTGAACCCCGCCCATTGATCATACTTGTTAAACATTGCAATTCTAAACCATTGAACGTGATGATGAATAAAGGCATGTTATCATTATTACTATTATCATTATTATTATTATTAATATTTTCATAGATAGAATAGAGATCGCAAACTCCGGATTTTTAGGATATTCGGGCTAGACTAATGATGAAGCAGCAAATTTCAAATGTATAGACCCCCTGACGTAAGTCAGTTGGAACTGTCATGAGAAACGGTTCCGAGCATTTTTTCATTTCCAATTTGGTGTATGAGATTCAGCAGCCTTTCAAATTGTCAACATGTGTATTGATATATCACATAAATGAAAGGGCAAATGCATATGTACCGCGATAAATTATCGATTGATCACATACTGCGTTCCCATTCAAAGGAACTTTTATCTCTTATCGTTTCTGAGATCTCGATGCATATAGACTCAAATTTACATAGCCCTGTATATGAACTAAGATTCACACAACAACTATCGTGCTGCGGAATTCGCCTCCCATGCTTTCATAGTAGTTACCTACCAGATTTCATAGGAATCTATGATGCGAAATAAAATAGTTATTCGTTTACCTACCTGTTAGGCTGCGAAAAACCGTAATATTGAATGTAAAGTTGTTAATAGACGAAAAAAAAAAGTTCATTGAAAGTCATAACCGAACTTAATAAATGCAAATAGGTATACAGGGTGTCCTTAAAAGGTCTTTACAAAAAGCTACCACATATTCTTCAGACCAAAACAATTCGATACAAGCAAACTTACCTCAGTAAAAAGTTGCTTAGTTTGGGCGCTAGACGGCTCTGAAGTTGAAATTTTCAAATCGATTTTGCTTCATAACTTTTGAACGGCTCATGAGATTTTTTTCAAATTTGGTACGTTGGCATAGACTCATCGGGCAATGAAACTCATATCATAATCATAATGAATATCATTCCATGGGCGTAGAACTTGATTTTTTCAGTAAATAAACATCTAAAACTCCTACGCCAATGGAAAAAAATTAGTTTCAATATGAAATCTAAATTATTCAACTCATTCACTACAAAAAAGGTACTCTTGACAAAAGTCGATTCCTCTCATGGTTTCGACAAAATTTTAATTTTAGTGATTTAGAGCATAATTAATAATAAAACGATTAACAGATATTTCATAAAAATTGTTCAAAATGTTCACCATTTTCACGTATACAAAGATTTAAATCATTCCTTTTATTGTAATAAATAAACTATTCGTTCTTCCTCTTCATGAAGTCCCAATCTAGAAGTCACTCGAGAATCCAATTTGAAATCACAATATTCTTCGGGAAATGAGTTAGAAATTAAAAAGTAATTTTCTTACTTGGACCCTGACGATGCAGTGAACACAATTTCCATTTTCGGATTTAATAAAACCCTCTCATTTCCGCTCGCCTATCCTCTGACTTGTGTACTTAGGACCTTTTAGCTCTCAATTCCAACCCAGAATACCTGGATTTGAATACACCAACCGAAATTATGCAATTCAATTCTGAGTAGGACGACATTTTCATGCATAATTTATATGTCGTATACCATGTCCGATGTACTAATACGGGCTTGTTGAAAAATATCGAGACAATTCTCATTCATCAAAGTTAAGGGGTCGCAGTGGCTTATATTTTGATATCATTTCAATATATATGCATAATATGTTGGGCATATTATTGAAAGGATCCTCCGTAGCTTCTCGGAATAACGAAAAAACTGTCGAGTTTGTTTTCACTAAGATATTCATCATCCTATGCATTTCTGATATGATTGAAGAAATGCGGTGGATAAAAATCGAGATGGCATTCAACACGTACAAAGTTCATATTCCTATCTTCGAAAATGACATGATGGCGTGATGGTATAAATCTAATTATCACCTTGTATGAAAACGTTGAATGTTGGTCATCATGAAATTTCATAATCTCAATGTATGCAATTTCCCAGGGAGAACCATCTGACTTAATTTGATGTCCTGTGTTCTCTGTCGTTTAATCTAGATTCAGCTGTCTGATCTCGCGAAATGATGATGGCCTTATTCATAGGATGGGGGTAGTTGGTCGACCGACGAGGGGTCTGGGGCATGATCAAAATAGTGTGCCATATCTGGAAAGATGTTTTCGTTGAAGTTTGATATGGAAGTCAAGTGGAAGTGGTGATGGTAGAGAACGGAAGACGATGTCACAGAATGGGGAAAACATAGTGTACACCCAAGAAGACCAATTCAACTGAAGATTCTCGATTGTCAAATGATTTCCTGCAACAACTATGTCGTTTACTATCGTGTTTCTTCGCAGAATGTGCGATATGTAGTGTTAGTGTAGTGTAGTAGGAGTCTCATCTGATACAATTGTTATCAATGCTGGCGTTCCACAAGGATCTGTCTTGGCACCAACTTTGTTTTTGCTCCACATAAACGATATGTTAGATTTCACCTAATACCGGTCCATAGCGCGGATGATAATACATACTTTTAGAGCCCTTATATCATCTAATCAGGCAAACGCGCAAGATGAAGACAGTTCGATAATATAGATGAAGATCTGACAAGGTTTTGAAATGAGGATCTGAAAATCTAGTTTTTCAATACAAAAATACTCAAGCTTGTATCTTCACCAGGAAGGCAGACCACACAATGCCCAATTTAATGATGTAAGGAATCACTGTTCCCATGAAGTCGTCAATATCCATGCTCGGTATATCACCACCAACGGCGCTTTCTCATGGGACGACCATTTGAGGTCCATTGTGAGAACTGCAAAGTTGTAGAATTATCTACTTAGTGAAGTCTTTCCTGATGCTGACGACCTCTAAACTTCTAAATGCAATACCTCCCTTCTCTCCCAACATTTCACCGCTGGCTCACACGATGTTCCGAGAGATAGAAAGGAAAAACCTTAATTTCCACACCTAGTAGACGACATATTTGAATTGCTTGTGTTCGACTGGGGTCATGAACAAACTGTCTACACAGGTGAAACGGTCAAACTAGTCGATTATTCTTTATTGGTTGCCATAATGATTCCGCCTCAAGACCGTGAACAACTTGTGGCAACAGAAAGCAACTGTGGCTTGGAAACTGGACACCGATGACAACAGTTGCTACCTACTTGTTGCCTCTGTGTAGAGAAATTCGTCAGGTAAGAGCAGTAAGATTGTTCTTCTTTGTTGCATAATTGATAATAGCTTTGCAAAATTGCGCGAAAAATCCACGGGAGATCACATACCTCAATGCAATTGAAAATATTATTGGATGATATCTCATACCTGCAGAACCTTACATCATGAAATATGTTACTGCTGCTACATCTGTGAGTTTTTTCCTAATATTCTAAAGTGTAATTCCAATTGTAAATTGTACTTGGTACTGAAGAAATTTCTATTCTAATCTATAACATTTTCATGAATTTCCAGGTGTCGAAAGATCTGTCAACCAACTACCTATCGCTCTATTTATATACGGCTCAAAGAAATTCTAGATACTTTCGTGATTCCAGAAACCGAGGGATAAAATGATGCTGGGTTTATTTGTTGCCAACCAGACTTTTGCGAAGCGAGCAAAAAAAAGTAGAATGTTGAGCAGAGATGAGTGAATAATGGTGTTGATGTGAAAATCGAAAGCAGAGATTTACCGAGGATAGTTGGTATTTGATGGTCTGCTGGACTAAGCTGGACGTGCAAAACGGCCCTTTTTGCTGAGACTTACGCTACCGGCGTCCACGATGATTTTGGTTACGTGACACACACAATTGATATTAAAATCCTTGCTTTGCGGAGGGCAGAAGGTCACTTTCGATGATGCTCAAAAAAAAAATGGCCATGCGTTCAACTTCTTTGCATTGTGTCTGGTAGTGAACGATTCCTCAGGTAGTACCCATTGAGCGTGCGTAGATCATGAGACGTCTTGGCTGCATATTATGATCCCCTAGTGCTATATAGGAAGCGCTAATAATTTGAATCGTTTCAAATATGAGAAACATAAATTCTAGTACCGCAACACAGATAAAGTTGTAAGGAACTATTCAAGAATAACGTTATTGCCTTTTTACCATCGTATACCGTATATAGCTTCAATATGTCATATGCAACTGTTACAATTATTAATGATGTATTTAGCTACGAAGCTATCCTCAGTATTTCTCCATTCGAAATCCACTCTAGGCTCGTTATATTCTCATAAAGAACACAAAGACCTAGCCGAGACAATTTGAAATCACTTTAGAACGCCCTTTTCGGATATTACACTTCTGTGTAACGAGTCGAAAAAGACAATTTGTTGGAACAATTCGACGCCGCTCTGTCAATTTGGAAATACAAAGGACACAACTGGAGTTTCCAGAGGGATAGGAACCTTTTGGGATCCCTATTTGATGAGATTTTGATAAATTCTTCCATCCGAGCGTTTTCACTTTCAACAGAAATTATCAGTGAGGTCCTAATATTTGCATACAATTGGAACGAGATATATGTAGTAAGTATTTTTTTTCTGACCATCTACTAGAGTATAAGAATACAGGGTATATCTTCATGAGTAAACGCGATCTATATAAACTGATTCACGGTGGAGGACACCTTAGACGTTTTCAGTGAAGCAGACAACGGTTCACCTTTTTTTGAGATTTCATAGAGATCATATTTTTGATAATGCGCTGTTGCCCTTTCCATTGGGAAGCAGTGGCAACTTCGATATTCTAACAACTCCGATTGATATTTCCCCATACTAACCTGTAACAGTTTTTGAAATAAAAATCAATTAAAATTCGCCAGAAATCATGATTTCTGAGAATATTGATATTTTCGAGTTCAGAAATACTATCATTTCGAAATTTGGTATGGAATTGGGTAATACTCCAATATTAGTGGATTAAAAATGGAATTTGTCTCATGATTCTGATTCACATTCACATCGTACCCGATACTAAGAAATGATTGAGTTATTCAAGTTTTTCTACAAAAAGTCCAACAAAGTATCCAACATATATGCCATTTTCATGTGAAGTAAATTTCTTAGTGACGGTTCAGTTCCTCAATCCCTTACCATAATCACTACCATTAAATAATCTACAGGCAATCACGGGATATCTCTGGAATTATAGATTATTCGTATAGGGAAATGAATGAGAACTAGGGCTCATTTTTATGAAAATATTGAATCATGAAAAGTGAATATGGGATTTCCATCTGGGAAAATTGATTTTCACAGTGTTTCTCATTCGTTTTCTGGACCCACTTACCTGTTTGTGAGGGATTCAAATAGGAATATATACTTATTCCTATTGAAATCGATGATTTTTACAGAGATAATGAGCCTTGATTCGGGAGATATCAGAATTCACGTATGTTTTTCCCACTACGATTTTAATTATTAGAGAAGTTGAGCTTCATCAATTAGGAAGTCATCAATGATCAATTTTGTGTAGACCTTGAACGCTCTTAGTTAAAAACTGCAACGTCATCATCCTAAATGGTATTCTAATATAAAACGGGTGATGCCTCAGTGCATTCAAGCTTTCAATTTTCAATAAATAAAAGGTTAGGGCTATCTGAACTTCATAAGTCATGAATTATATTACGCTCATATGATGACCCGTGGATCATTATAACGTATAGACTACAATCAAACATTTTGCATGTTATAACATTTGTTCGTTCATCATTACTAAGTACCATGAGATCGTTGTCATCAAAGCCAGAGCAGAATGAGTGGCTTTGCGTGAATGATCCCTGTGATCTTGCGAGAGCATGGAACGCTTGCTCTCGGACCGAAGGAGATGACTTTTCGCTTTCCAGTGATGTCACACGAATTTCCTCTCTTGTTCAGACGATGTACCTCTCAAAGTGAAGTCTAATTATCGCTTTCACACGAGCGCGCTCACTTCAGAAGATACGCTGAATGTTACGTAATGAGGGTGAAATTTCGCAGCAATTAACAGCGTCTCAAGAAAGTGAGTCGTTTTCTTTTTGCACCGAATAAACTTCCGTGTTATATCGTTTCGTGAAAATGAATTTTTCCATGAGTTGGATGTAGAAGTAGTATGATCATGATGTACAGCTAGATATTTCATCTCAATGTCATCTTTCACTTTTCGCAACATGTGGAATATCTTTATTGAATTGAAATTTGTTGGAATTTGTTGCTGCTCCCTGATATGTTTATGGGATTTTTCTGTCTGTGCTGAACTCAAATTTACTTTTTCATGCTGTCTCCGTCGAAAAAAAATTATTGGTATTGACGCGATAATACAAGTTTTTTTTTTGGTTTGATTGATCAGGTTGTGTGAAAATTCGAAGAACACTTGAGGAAGTGTATCCTTTTTGTGGAGATATACATATCACGCCATCTCAATAATTAGGATAGTGGCTTCGAATTCGCAGATTTGCCAGCACCGTGTCTGTTATAGTTGTTGAAATCAACAGTACTTCGAGGAAGTTTGGTTACATGAATATTAACGATATTCGAAACTACAAGTTTCTAGTAAACTGTCTGAGAGTTAGAGCAAACAACGTCGAACGCGCAGTGGAAATTGCCACTGGTTTTCCGAAAGGATTTTCATGCTCAGTTGGAAGGAGTTTCATGTACGGAGAGACATGAACAATCAGGTCCGTATCTCGTATATCCCATGATTCATTAAAAAAATGTACGACTATAATGTGAATCATAAATATATTTTCTGGTATTTGTTCCGAGGGCTCAAACAAAAATTCAAGAATCAATTCAAATGAAAAAGGCATCAAATCTCCGGAAACAATTTTTGCAGTACTCGAGAGGCATTTGGTCTAGTTGAAATAATTTATAGATTGGGTGTGTACACTCCTATCGAATTTCTGAAACCACCTTTGTGATGATGTTATCATACAAAAACATCATGTCACGGCATCACTCGTTCTCAAAGTTAACTTACATGCTCCATTCCCGAATTAAAAGTACAGCACTACCCAAAAACTCGTTCAAACTGGTGATTTTCATGCTGTTCCTCTTCATGTATTACCGCTCAACTCATGCCATCGCTTCGTGACGCTCCTAGCTAGGGTTCATACAGGAGTAATATTGTTATCTCTGTCAGAAACTATGAGGAGATGAGGAATTTTCGAATTAATTTTAAGTGGTTAATTCAGTAATTAGTACAATTAATTCATTCCGCCTTTTCCTCTAGAGCCCCTATATCATCCAATGAGGCCAGAGGTGCAAGGCGAAGACAGGTTGATGCTTTAAATGAGGATCTGACAAGAATTCTGAAATGGGGTTCTGAGAATCTAGTACAGTTCAATGCAACTAAAACTCAAGCTTGTATGTTCACCAAGAAGGCTGATCACACAATGCCCAATTTGATGATGTCGGGTACCACTGTTCCTATGAGGTCGTCAATATCCTTGCTGGGTGTCACCACCAACAGTGCTCTCTCATGGGACGATCATGTGAGGTCCATTGCGAAAACTGCTTCACAAAAACTCGGTTCTCTTTTCCGTGCAAAGAGATACTTCACATCCCAGCAACTGCTTATGATCTACAAAGCACAAATTCGACCTGTTCTGGAGTACTGTTCACATGTTTGGAGCTCAGCCCCCAAACATACGCTTAAGCTCTTAGATTCAATTCAGAAGAGAGCTATTCGCCTAGGCGATGACACAACACTCACCAAATCATTGACCTCTCTAGATCATCGTAGAAAGGTCGGCGATCTATGCCTTTTTTATAGGTACTTTCACGAATTAGTGCTCAACGGAAATATCATCTATTATGCCACCACGCGCGATTCCTAGAAGACAAACCAGACGAGCTCAAGCTGGTCACCCCTACACTGTCAGGCTCGAGACCTGTCGAACATCGCTATACCAAGCATCATTCATCAATAGAACGGCAAAGTTGTGGAATTCTTTGCCTAGTGAAGTCTTTCCTGATGCTTACAATCTCCAAACATTCAAGAAAAATTCCAACACCTTCCTTCTTTCCCAAAATTCCACCGCTGGCTAACACGATGTTCCTCGAACATCATAGGTTTCCTTTTCGTGTTGTCCACAGATAAAAAAAATCAGTTCATTTTTGGATACGAGTGTGGCAGCCGAAAGGTACGGCTATTGACGTAACTGGATCTGCTTGTCTCCTGTTACTATGAAAATCACGATTTTCATTGAATGAAATAAAATCGAGAGAAAAGTATTGTGCTAGGAAACTAGCTTGAGAGGGTACTATCAAATGATGGAATATTTTTTTATGCTAAACATGCCCAATAATTGTACTTGAGAATTTGAAAATGAACATGAACAAAGAAAATATAATTTCAAAGTGACGATTTGAAGACAGCGCATGGTCAGAGACTCAAATACAAAATTAATACTCAAACAACACATAAATATATTCAGACATAGATATAGATACTTCATGGTACTTTTCAAGTTATCCTCCAGAATCGATTATCGAGAGTGATTATCGATTTTCATGACAGTCTATTCATACATAAGATTATAGTATGTTTGAATGGGTTGTCATGTATATTGATAATCATTCTTGTTGGTAATTTCTTGAGTATATATTGAAAAATGGTATGGTATCGCAAGCAGATTTCATTTTTACTCTTCAGGTCAAAAATGGTATAATTCATGTGATATCTTGGGTATTAATTTCATTCAAGTTCAGTAATATAAGTCAATATAGTCATGATAAATTTGGAAAAAGTACTTTTAGTATATATATATATATGGTATATATATATGGTATATATATATAGTATCTGATGAACATTCATCAAGAACGTCATTTAATGATGTTATATGAAGCTTATTATTTGAGTCAAATGAATCAGTTTGTCATATATATGGACACTTTTCCACTTCTTCCACCTCAACTGTCAAACTCATACATATAATGGGAAATGAGTATAAACACAATAGTGGGCAATATTCAAATGGCTTGAAAAAAGTGCCTAATGAGTCGTTATAAGGGTAACTGACGTATCAATGAGCAAACTTTCCTTTTGAATTTCAGCATAATGAACAGTTCCATCAGCTGATTGAATGATCTTTAGAGACTCACTCCTCATATATTGCATGAATTTGCAATGCAATTTCATAATCATCAATCATTTATCAGAGCGTGATATTTTTTATATTGAAATTAAATGTAATCACCGGAGGAAAGAAAATCGATTTCAGGACATTACGTTCTCACAATATGTCACTCAATCCCAAAACGAAAAAGGTTACCGGGTGAAAATGATATCCTACTAATTTTGAGTATGCGAAATAAAATAATAAAATGGTTATAGTCGATTTCTCTATCATTTCCTATCATAAGATAATAGAATATGGTATTCAGAATAACAAAGTTGGTGATAATCTTGGCCAAACTGGAAGTGATGCCAATTCAAATATGCTGTCAAAATGAGCGCTCAGCAGTCATCTCATGAAAAAGCCCTCATTTCGAAATTTCATCTTTGAAGGTCCATCTGTGGTCACCCGGTAAATAGCACGATTTTAACCCTTCGTTAACTTATTATAGTTAACGAGCTTTCATTTCATTCACGAAAGATTTCCAAGGTCAATGATTCTTTAAGTACCTTCCTCAGGGTTTGTTGTCACTCCTAAGAGGGAACACAATAATGGAGCACTACCCTCAAAGAGTCGTTATGACTTCGGATCGAGACGCACAAAGAGGAAAAAATCGTTTTCTTCTTTATCTTTCTCTCCTGGAAATCTCGAGAATGTCTCAAGATCCCTGGAGAACGTTTCTCTGCCCGTCCCTTTCCTACTGCTTATTGAATACTACTCTAGAACGCCACAGGTATAACAGAAAATCGCACCTGATTCTAGCGCTTTCATCCGCTATGCGGCATTTCTAACGGCCGAACTGAGGGCTGAACTACCCCCATCCAAGAGTTCAACATAAATTTTCGATTGGGATAAGTACAGGAGTGGACTGGATTCATCTAATCACCAAAAACTCCAAATAAAATGGTTGGAACTTGAAAGCTCAATATTTAATTAAATATGACTGAAGTATATCCTTAAGCTCCTCCAAACAAGGACTAGAGTGTAGGTTCTGCTTCAGAATTGCTAATTGGTATTCTCCCTCTTGATTCAAATGGGGAAATACATTCTCTGTTCTGTCTTTTTCTGGAGGAAATATTATATTCAGACATTTTTTCCAACTATTATACACCGGAAAATACCGGCGACATGTGAAAAAGTTTCGAAGACGAGATTAAGTAAATGAATCTACATATTTCGTTGAGAATGAAAATTAGTAGTACCTACTCAGTGTAACGGCGAAATTTCAATAGTTGGAAAGTTGCCTTTGAACGAATCTCTTCATCTTCTTCATCTTCTTCACCTTTCTCATCTACTTCCTCTTCTTCATCTTCTTCCTCTCCTCCATATTCTTCATCTTCTTTATCTTCTTTATCTACTTTATCTTCCTCATCTTCCTCATCTGAATAACTGCGAATACGGACCTGGCAATGAACCCTTGCTGAAAGCAATGCGATGGAACCTAATGAGCATTATTATTACCGCTACACGCTGAGGTTTTGTCGTTTGAAAAATGATCATATCTATACCCGAAAAAAAAATTACCAACAAAAAATAACGAGTTTGGAGTTATTGTTGATAGTGGAAAAAATGAACGAATGTGATCGGCAACGAACGTTGTGATTTTGATCGCCATTTCACTTTTCGACAATGAATCAATCATTCATCGAACTGAAATGAATTAAATTAATTCTGATGCAGATTTATCAGCAACGATGTGTTCGGTTTGCGAAAGAAGTCCAAGGAAATAATGGATTATTTAATATTCACAGCACGAGAAGAAAACCTGTGATGTTCGAGGATCATCGTGTTTGGCAGCTGAACTCCAAACATGTGATCAATACTCCAGGGCAAGTTGAATTTTTTGTAGATCGTGAGCAGTTGCTGGGGTGTGAAGTATCTCTTTGCAAGTAGTTTACTAGTGCAGAACACAATATGAATGTTCATGTTTTCACTCAATGTTAATTTGGGATGCTCAGAAACTGTGGCATTTCAATGCGCTAACAAGAAATGATGTATAGTCAATCATATCAATTGTCACATGTTGAAAGCGATGTTTGGTGCGAAAAAGATAGACAACGTGGAATGAAGGATAGAAAAACCTATCATTTTCGATTCGATAAGGGAGAATGGTAGTTTCACATTCCAAAAAATGTAGTTTGTATTGTCATCGTTCCCTATATTCATAAAAAGAAAACTATGCGATGCTGTTGAAAGCAATGAAAATATGTTTCTAGTTTCGGGCTGTGGTGTCAAATGATGATAGAAGAGAATGAAAACGTAGTCAAACTCACGAGAAACTGATGCTCCAAAACAGCATTTTGTCGAGCACTAAATTGCGCAACTTTGCCTTAATTTGAACTTCCTCATATCTCCTATATCGCGAATCCCACTGGTGGAGGTTGAATTACGCTGTATATTTAGTTTCATATTCAATCACTCCATAGAAATTTATATACATCATTATCCGTTCACGATTAACGGAAGCGAGTGACTTTAGTTCATAATTGAACCACCACAACCACGGTCAACTTTTGAAACGACCCAAATAGATCTCTCCCTGCTTTTAATGGATTGTCATCTACAAACTACAATCGGAATCAGCTACTTGTCAGGGCACTTATTTTGGTGATACTCGAACTGAGAAATATAATCTGCAGTCTATACTGAGAATTATGACCCCTTCTTGAGAAGATCAGTTATTCCATCATCTTCGATCTTAAAAATTTCTAATTCGACTATGCCCATTTCGATATGCCATATTTCCAAGTAATGTACTATCTGTATGTAATCGAAAGGACCTGATCAGTTCTTCATAACATAACACCATCTCGTTTCCCAACGATAACTGTTCACATGCAATGCCAATATCGATCTCCCCTCATAACCTGATCTGAATCCAATATAGTAGAGTAGGCGAGCTCAACATTAATCACGGATTATTATTCTCTCGACGTTCCTGTTGATTATTTACCAAGAATCAGCGAGTCCACGGTATTCTAGTGGATGATTAGAATTCACTCAACCATTCAGCAGAATCACTTGAATTCGCCTTTGGAGTTCAATAATAATCATTAACTACATGCTTCTGATTTCCAGTTTTAATTCCAATGTTCTTCTTGAATTCACTATGAAATCATATTGAGGCTCTGCAGATCGAATATTCTGGTTCATCGACTGTGAAATTTTTGTGCATTCAATCAGATGTATCACTTACTACACTGTCAATCGTCAATCAATCAGATCTCAATTCACTTTATTGCCTGAACAATTTAGTTTGATGGGCAAAAAAATAGATCTTTCGATAGTACTCGCCCAAAGTTAGCTTCCTGGCACGAACAGTTTTCCTCTGAGTACTTCCTACGTTTCTTGATAATTTTAGAAATTCTTGATTCATATATCTTAAGATTGATAACGCTTACCTTTGAGCCAATCGGAAGCAACCCTCAGAACTAGATGAACTAGAAGCTATAGAGTAACCAACTGAAATTCATGAAAAAATTCCTCATTTATCACAACATACGTCTCAATTATATATGTCTGTCACATTCATATTTTCTGACCAAGACATCTATACTCTTTCATGAGTGCAAATGAAACATTGGAGTGGTAGGCCTAACCTTAGAATTCCTGGTCTCGACTCTCCACAGTGTCACAGTTTATAGCTCACAGAAGCTAAATTGTGGCAATGTATTCATTCACTTACCAAGAATATGATTGACCGATTTCTTGTCTGCACATAACAACGTATATCGTACACATTCTACGAAGATATTTTTGTCTGTTCAGAAAAAATGGTAAACGGCAGTGAAAATTTAATAGTTCTCTGGAAGAAATGATATTTTATTGTTGTGAGGAACACCGGATGTGAGTTACTGATTCATATTGAATTTTTTCGTCAGTCTATATCGTTACAGATTGAACGTAACATAATACATATATTATAAAATTATTGGCCAAATGATTATGCTGGAGGCTAATATATCATATCTCCACCAATACCCGTGCACCCGTGTACTTTGCAGTGTTGCTATGTTTACGAACAATTTTGTATTATCGTCAAATTTCTAATTAAAATATTGGTTTCGATTCAGCAACTCTATTGATCATTCATATTTATCCGTCATGGCAAAATGAAGATAATTATTCTATTTTACATATGTCTATAATATGAAATACCAGTCATCTCGAACTGGGGCAAATTCAGCACAATTTGGCGCATCAATGAAGATCATCCTTATTGGTCTCTTAGGAAATTGGGATGAGCCAAAGAGTGTGGAAAAAAATGCACCTGTCAAATTTGGTTTTCGAATAGTGTGGTGATTCGAGTTCAAAAATAATGCAAGGGAGTTAACTCCCAGAAGAAAGATGTCTCAAATGAAAACATCATTACAAAAGTTCTTTCAGTTGGAAATAAGATAGGTATGTACACCTCTATCCGCCCGCATTCAATGTATTTCGACTGTGGTTCCTGGTGGAACCTGGACACAGTTATTTTCGCTTCTGAAGAAACTATACGAAATACAAAAATTATCATTCATTTACCTTTCCAATAGTTCTCATTTTCCAAATATGTTTATTCCTTCATGGAAACAATAGGAAAATATCAAGACATTCAGATACATAATATCGAGACATACAAATCACTTCCATTCCAGATTGAATATTATTCACTTGTCAGATTGGATATTTCATCTCCAAATTGTATTGGTCAGGAGCTCTTCAATGCTATCATCTTCAACACTGATGGAACGGATAGGAATATTCTGAACATTTCATCACTTTTTCATGGAAATATTGTTTTTGTGTTGTCAATTGTGGAAAATACATAACCTAATGAATGTATTGAAATACATCAGAGTGTCCAGAAACTATCAGCATCATTTCGTATCTTCAGGTATGTATTGTGACGGTTTTTGCTCTATTTCCTCCATGATAATATTCTAAACATTCGACACCTACCAGGTGACAAGTCATGGTTTTCTCAGTTCCATAGTTAGTTGGCAGAGGTTTTAGTTTTGTCTTCAAGAATTCGAAAAATTTCTCAATGATCCCTAATGCAGATCTCTGTGTATCTTCAATTTTTCACGGTCGAATAGTTTTGAGACCATAATTAGTACAGTGGATTTTTCAGGAGCATTTCCATTCTTGCAACTAGAGTGCGTTGAACACTGCAACAAATCTAACGAACAAAAGCGAAATATTGAAAGGAATCCAATTTTTGAATCTAGCACTCCTGATATTTATTTATTTATTTATTTCTACGGAATCAACTCCATTACATGAAAAAAAAAAAATATGTATATATATATAAAATGTATAAAAATAAAAACGAATATGTAGCAAATATATAGATAATCTCACTTAACACAAAACAGTTATAAAGTAATATATAGTAAATAAATAACAGGAATAAGAAGTTTTAGTAGGTACTGATATCACATTTTGGTAGGAATTTTTGTTTATATATTAATTAACATTTTTTTATAGATTTTCTGAATGTATTCAGCGAGCATCCACATATTTCCAATCTGTTGTCATTTATAATCTTAAGTGTTCTCTCTATAGGTGAGTGTTTCCCATAGTTCGTTGTGTGAAACGAAATATGAAATAAGCATTGACTACGCAGGGCTCTACTGGGCACATTGAAGTGTATTTCTTCAAGAAGGTCTGGGCAGACTACATGACCATTGATGAGTTTATATATAAAAATCAGAGCATGGTCCGTTCTTCTTTTAGCTAAGGAATTGATACTAAGGGTACGCATTATATCAGAATATTCGTGGTCTGCCACCGGTTGATTTAATTTGAAGGCCATAAATCTCATAAATTTGTTTTGAACCCTTTCCAATGATGTGCAATGAACCAAGTACAACGGGGACCAAACTATGGATGCATACTCTAATTTAGATAGAACGAGGGATGTATAAACTCTTTGTATAGAATTTAAAGAGAAGTTTGAACAATTTCGAAGTATGAATCCTAAAGTTTTTGATGCTTCAACGGTTACATTATTGATGTGCTCTACAAATCTAAGTTGTTCGTCAAACCAAACCCCTAGGTCTTTCACGCATGCAGAATATTGAAGAGGATCATTATTTATATTATAGGAAGTTTGGAATTTTTTTGAATTTTTGAAAAAGCTGATGTAGTAACACTTATTCACATTCAAGAAGAGTTGGTTTGTTTGATACCATTTATATACATTGTTGAGGTCTCTTTGCAAGAGAACTTGGTCCTCGTAGCAATTTATTCCCTTATACATCTTCAGATCATCTGCGAACATCAAAAAGTCAGAACTTTCAAAGCATGAATACATGTCGTTCACAAATAGATTGAAGAGTAGGGGAGCAAGATGTGCTCCTTGAGGAACTCCAGATAAAACTTGTATTTCTTTTGACTGATTTTCTCCTAATTTGACCCTTTGAGTACGGTTGGACAGAAAACTCTGAAGCCATCTTAAAAAATGGCTGTTGAATCCTACCTTGCATAATTTCTTTATCAAAATGTTGTGATCGACTCTATCGAAAGCCTTGGAGAAATCTGTATATATTGCATCAATCTGAGTCTTATTTTCCAAGGCTTTCAATATCTCTACTTCATATACTAGTAGGTTTGTGATAGTTGACTTCTGACGTGAAAACCCATGTTGATTGTTAATCAGTAATTCCTTACAATAATAATTTAATTGATCCGTGATTAATTTGTCGAACAACTTTGGAATTGAGGACTGATTGCATACACTCCTATAGTTTTTCACATCCTCTTTAGAACCGGATTTATGAATGGGAATGATATAACTGTTTTTCCACAATTTTGGAAATATTTCGTTGTCCAGTGAAGATCTAAATAACAGAAATATTGGATAGGTTATAGCACAGATACAGTTTTTCAGAAATATGTTTGGTATACCATCAGGTCCAATTGATTTTTTGTTAGGCAACTTAGATATTGCATCATACACCAGAGCAACTGATAGGCTTGGACACGGAATATCAAAATCACAACCACTGCCTCCAAACTCATTCAACATTAAACTGTTTACAGGCTTAGTGTAAACTGTGGAAAAATAATCAGCAAAGAGATCTACTGTTTCACTGCAATTTCCTGCAGTTTTATTATCGTAGATCATATTTAGTGGTATGCCATATGTAGATTTTTTGTTATTGATGTAATTCCAAAAAAATTTTGGATTTGACGATAAATTGAGATCGACCTCTTCTATATAATTTTCATAGCACGATTTAGTAATTATTTTGCATTGTGTCCTTAATTCAGCGAATTTGTTATAATTATTCTGAGTTCTGTTTTCTTTATAAATTTTGTGAGCTATTTTCTTTTGCCCGACTAAGTGCCTCAGTTCACTAGAGAACCATCTAGGATAATTTGACATTTTGAATCGTTTCAATGGTACAAATAGAGCCACTGCCATACTCAACACGTGATAAAAGCTTTCTATAGCTTCATCTATGTTGTTACAGTTCAACAGATAATTCCAATTTATAGCTGATAAATAGTTGTTCAGCCCCTTGTAGTCTGCATTAACATAATCATAATAGTATTCCTGATAACATAAGGTTTCATGTTTTTTTGTATCCAAGGTAAAATTGAGAACATTTGGATTATGGTGTGTGCTAGCAGTGAATAATGGATCAGTTGATATGGTCACATTAATATCCTGTACATTTGAAAATAGCAAATCTAAGTAAACATTTCTGGAATTGGGAATAGTATTCAGTTGATAGAAGTTAAAATAAGCATAATATTCACACATTAAATGAGCATAGGATCCTTGGGTGCAGTTCACCTTGACACCATAATCGTCATTTTCCCACTTAGCTTCAGGCAGGTTGAAGTCACCAAAAATTAGAGATTTTGCTGATGGAAAACTAGTCATTACTTCTTCCAGCGACTGGCAGTGGGATATATATTTAACTTCGGGAGACTGTGGTGGAATGTAAACCCCTCCTATGATCACATTTAAATTACCAATTATGCAATGAAGGAATAGCTGTTCAACATTGAGCTGTTGTACATAAATTCGTTTGCATCTTAACGATTTTTTAACAATTATGAGTACTCCACCCCCTCTAGATTTATCGCTAGTGAGCTTGCTTCTATCACATCTAAAAATATCATATGAAGTTATATCGATTTCCGAAGATAGTATATCACTTGTTAGCCAACTTTCCACTAAAATTATAATATCGTACATGCTGCATAATACTGATTGGATTAGATCCTGTAGCTTAGTACACAGTCCTCCTACATTATGACAATAAACCAGCAATGAAGTTGAGTTCATTCGTTTTTTTGATTATCGGGTAGATTTTCGATTTTAGGAACTCCATTTCTATACCGTATTGTGACTTTTTCACCCTTGCTCTGCCTCACAGTTAGCTCGTCCTTCACTTTTTTGAAAACTTCCCTCTGTAATTTTGTTTGATCTGAGCTGATTTTGCAGGTATGGGTAGCTAATTGTTTTTTTGATTTCAGGATCTTCCTTACAGATTCGCTATTTGACAAGATCATTTTAATAGGACGAGGCTTGTTACCAACCTGGCGTCCTACACGTATGACCTTTTGAATAACACCCTCTTCAAGAGGTACTTTGATGTGTTGTAGTACTTCGTCTACTCTCGCTTGGTCTTCCTGAATCCTTTCTTGCAGATTTCTGGACTTGGATTCGGGCATGTTATAGATCATAATATTGTTTGCTCTCCAGAATCGTTCATTGGCTTCTTCCAAAAAAGATTCCATGTTCACAGATTGGTTATTTTGCTCTTTTAAACTCTCCACTTCTTGTGGCAGAGTCGTAACTTTATCTTTGAGATCACTAATTTGCCTTATGAGATTTGGGATACTTTTCCAGGCTTGACGGCACTCGGGGCAGAAAAATGTGAGGCAGCGTTTGTTTAGCTGTATGGATCGTACTTCGGTGGCTGATAGTTCTGAACAGTTTTCATTGAGATGCATTATTACGTGACAACTGTCGCATGCCACGATTTTATCATCAACAGAAATTTGTTTCTTGCAACTTGAGCACGAGTTTGGTGGCATCCTAACCTCGAAATGTATTCCTCGAGTTGTACAAATCAGAACTAATAATGCCCTCGAAAATCTGTCTAAAGAATACGTTGACACACAATATGAGAAATACAATTGATACTGATATTGATAATTGACAAAAGTGATTTTTTTATGGCAGGAAATTTGAACCTCCGTTTTCTATAAAGTGATATACATAGTCAGGTATCGGACTGCCAAGTGAAACATTGTCATATCATGACTTCATCTAATTTTTCTCGATATAATGCATAAAATAATGGAAATATTCATTATCAAAAAGGCCAGTTTTCTTTGGATCTATCTATCCAGAATTCACTGAAATTGAGCTGCCACCAAGGGCTTTGATTGATAGTTATCTGGGTTTTTCATTGTGTGCACTCGACAGATTGGAGATCCGGCCAAATTCTCGAATGCGAAATAATGGTGAAGTCGCCAGTACTAACTCAAAACCATTCGATTTTCTCGGTTCAACCTCTACAAAAAATCGAGACCATATCTCAGCGTGAATTATATTTTCCGTGTGCCAAGATAACAACGTCCATTCAAAACTTCCGTGAGAGTCAAATTTTCTGCTTCATTTTTCCTCTAAATCAAATGGCCATTTCATACGTGAACTGAGCGGGAAGGTTGGAGATTACTCAACTTCAGTTTCATTAAAATGTTCGCAAGTTCAGTCCCTCCCAGGTAATTTTCTTTCGTGGAATAACTCCCATCTGCTAGGCCCATTTAACAAAAATTATGGGAATGAAGTATAAGGTGGTTCACGTAGAACTTTGGAAATTGAAAGTTAGGGTATGTGAATGAGGTGAAATTCATTAAGGATTAAGTCTCATCGAACTGAAGAAAAAATGTTCGCCACCCTCATGTTGAGATGAAAGGAATCTAAATTAGGTATATAGGCGCTCATTTCTTATTTAAGGAACACTTAGTGGACACTTTCTCAATTTTCACTGGAACTTGTTTCACACCTTTGATTATATACACTAATTATTTGAATACTCAAGGTTCACAAGTAACTTTTTTTCTGATAGCTGAACCACCATTTCGAAATGTATTGAATTCAATTATTGGATGATTTTTTGCGGCATACGGAAACTGTGGGAGCGATACTTAATTAATTATGACGTATTGATGAATTCAAGTGTATCAGAAATTCAAATTCATTCCATTCCAATGATAATACACCATATTCAATGTCTCACGCAGTATTCATGACCGAGATGCATGACGATCCACAACTGATTCTTAATATATGTAGGTTTAATAACGAATTTACGAACGCGGTTTTTTCGTATTCAATGCATGATTAATTCTATTCTTCCAAAAGTCATCATTCGGTTTCCAGTTTCAGTGTAAACACTTTATACGTCTGAATATATTTTTGTGACGAGATGAATGTTCACAAACACTATGAGGCCAGATGCGTATCTGTTTTTAGAACCAGAACCCTCGACAAGCTTTTTCGAAATGGAAAAACAGCATTATTCTTATATATTCATCGACATACCAAATACCAAATAGAGAACTCGAAGAATTCGATGGAAGAAGGCACTAAAGCCGCTAGGGTCGTAAATACAGTGTGACTTTACGATTTGTAGGATAATAGTGCATATCCGTTAGCAATAAAATGTTCGAATACAGCTCCAAGAACACCTTTGATACAACCTCAAAACTCCTTTGACTTCTTGACATTTATGTTCCCCTAGGAATCATTTCATGAAGCGAGCAACGAAGTACCATCCTTGTTTCTTTTTGTCTTCAGCCAATTAAGCAAGTTTACCAAGTAAAATTGATAATAATACGTGGGATGGCAGCAGGTATTCAATGGTGTTATTTCTAATTCTTATAATAGCTTCAAGAAATTATTTTTTCAGTTGATCATCTATTTAAAGTTATATTGTGGGATAACTCATCTCAAAAATTTCAATCGATCAATCAATTTCACCGAATCAACCCCTGCTTTCATTTTTTCGTGTTATTCAGATACACCCTGTATATCTCGTCTATCTTGACACCGTTGCAAATTTTCTTGATTTACAAGATATTCAATGGGCATCAGGAAATATATCGTAATGTATTCGAGCAACCTATGGAAATGAAGGGAATCTGTCAAATGTTCTTCAATATATCTCTGAGAATTTTTCAAATGCGACATGTGGATTTCTTGGCCAACAAGGTGAAAGACTCGAATGCAACCCACAAGGCCCCCCTGGGAAGAATATTAGCTACACCAGTGGGCATGACACTGACCACCCTTGGATCCCACGTTTGACCTGATGAGACTCACGCAGAGCCATCGTCACTAAATCCATAATCCAGTTGCAATTTGCGATAACAGGATTTCGCATAGACAAAACCGCATGAGCTCATCTCGTGTGAAATTAAGTGATGCTGAAAGGCTGGCACTATGTACTGTGTTTGATTATGTTTCTGAATTATGTATCAGTTATTTCGGTGCGGAACTTCTCTCTAGCGGTACATATTAAATACACCCAGTATTATACAGATACAAAACACAAGTATATGTCATCAATCACAAATTTAAACAAATAACATTATGTGTGAATAGACTGGTGCAACTCCCTATACCTAGCCACCAGAAAGAGTTGTAGACTTCTGCCTATTTGATTATCTCGAATTGAGATACCTCACTACGGCTTCCCATGATCGAAACTACACGCAAAGAAATGAAGTTGGAAAAATCAACCATTTGTTGTGGTTTCGAATTCGTGGTAGTAAATACCGAAGTTGTGATCGAATCAACCTCTGAAAATGTTGTTAGGTGTCTGCATGTTATTTGTATCTACTATGATAAAATGATTCATCAAGAAATTATTTCGTGGTGTTATTTACCACGACGCCAAGAGGTTTCAAACATTCGAGGATGGTTCTCGGTACTGAGAGTATATTCATAACAAATCAACTAATTTTCATCACATTGAATGTTAAATGCTACCCAAGTTATGTGTATAAGCCACTGATCGTGTTGTGGTTATCAGTTATAGAGGATTATTACTATCCGGAATGACAAACGACACGAAATATTGTTGAATTCGAATAAAATTAGGAGTGTCTTATTGACCAAAACTTTCGAAGTTATTCTAATATGAAACAATTCAACAAAAATCGCTCATTATAAGATTAGCACCACTTTGATAGAAACTACTTTGAACAATGGAATAAAATCAACTATAATGGAAGGTCGGATGTACTTAGATGAGTACTATTTCTTTCGATTCTAGTCCGAACACGTGATTCAAAAGTACACCTCGACAATAGATTTCATACCTCATTTATCATGCGAACTGAAGCCAATCGATAAACTCGCAGTATCCTAAGTACATAGTTCATTTAAACACAGTGAAAGTGATTATTTTTCTTGAAATGAGCAGAGACCACGAGTGAATACCGATTTATACATCTCATATACGTGAGTAATAGTTTTATTCTCCATAAATTCACGCTGATATAATCATTCTTTGTAGATAAGGAAGGGACGAGAATATGAAATGTTATATATGTCTAAACGAATTTATTTCATTGAAAGCTATAATTGCTCATTTCGAGGTAGCTCATAGACTGCATAATTCCTCCATGTATAGATGTGATGAAGATTTATGCTTGAGAAAATTTGGATGTCTCAAGTCATTCAAAAAACACGCAGTTACACATTTCATGAATTGTCATCAAGAAGCAAATCAAGAAATACCAGAAAATCATCGTCTTCTCGAAGCTAAAAAAAATTTTGAGGAGTCACCTTCTCCAGATGACGGATCAGATGTATTTGAGGAAAAAGTTGAGAATGAGAGTCCTTCAAGCATCTTTGAAGATTTAAGGAATTTATATAAGAATTCTGCGAACCAGTATATGGCAGATCTATATTCACTGAATATGCCAAGAAGTTATGTTCAGACAATTTTAGAAAAAACTAATTATTTATTTGGTCATCGATTTATAACAGAAATGAGAAACATCATAATTGAGGAATTTGAAAAACTCAAGGTAGAGGCTCCGTTCAAGCAAGAATTAGAAAATAACTTCGATCTTCTTCAGAATCCTTTCGGCCACATTCTAACTGAATACAAAAGATTGGTATTTCTAAAGCAGTATATGGATATTTCATCGAGCCTACTCAAACAACCATTGGACATGAATTGCAAATTACAAATCGTTCAACTAACATGTCGATAAATTACGAAAAATCAAAAATACAATGCGTCGACCTAGGAAGCATTTTGAAAAATGTTTTTGAAACGCCAGGCTTTATTGAAAAGATATTAGATTTCACTTATTCTTTAATGACATCCACTGATGTAGTTCTTTCCAACTTCATTCAAGGAGAACTATGGAGAAGAAAAGTTTCGCACAATAAGAATACCTTATTTCCTCTATTTCTATATAGTGATGACTTCCAACCAGGAAATCCATTAGGTTCTCATCCAGATAGTCAAAAGTTGACAGCTGTATATGTATCACTACCATTTTTACCCCCCGAGATCGCATTGAATGTCGAAAATATTTTTTTATTCGGACTCTACAATTCCAACCTCAAAGATAAGTTTTCAAAAAAACAAATATTGAAACCGTTGATCCAGCAGTTGAAGGATTTAGAATGCAATGGCGTGGAAGTTAAAACGACTAGTGGTGATTATAAAACTCTTTATTCTGCCCTAGGTTTGATAATCGGTGATAATTCGGGACTTAACAGTATCCTGGGACTTGTGGAAAGTTTCTCAGCTAACTTTTATTGTAGACTATGTAAAAGCTCTAAAGATGATAATATGTCTAAATGGTATGCTACCGAAGACACTTACAGAAATAAACAAAACTATGAAGCTGATCTCAAGAGAAAAGATAAATCTCAAACGGGTATAAAAGAAGAATGCGTGTGGCATAGTTTGGAATATTTTCATCTTACCCAAAATTTCTATGTGGATATAATGCATGACATTTTCGAAGGAGTCTGCATTTTTGATTTATCCCTGATTTTGAATCAATTAATTCATACCGACAATCTGTTCGAATTGAAAATTCTCAATCATAGACTTCAAACTTTCGATTTTGGATACATTGATAACAAAAATAGACCACCGAATCTGAAGGCAGATGATTTAAAAAAAATAAAATTCACATGTCTGCCACAGAAATGAAGATCTTCTGTAAATATTTGGGTTTGCTCATTGCTGATCTGATTCCTGAGGGTAATCCCCATTGGAATCTTCATATAATTCTATCGAGGATCATCGATTTAATCACATCCAGATCTCTTCAGACTCGATCGTATTTATTATTAGATGAACTTGTTCGAGAACACCATAGTCTATATCAGGACTTATTCAAACATACACTTAAACCAAAACACCATAGTATGTTGCATTATGGAAAAGTGTTCAGAATGTCTGGGCCATTAATACAACTCTCTTGTATGCGCTTTGAAGCCAAGCACCAGTATCTGAAGAAAATAGCTAACACCTGCTGTTCAAGAAGAAATTTACCTTACACATTATCTTTGAAACACCAACTCGAGCTTGGTTACAGCTTCATAACTGGTAAAAAATTCGAGAATAATTTCAAATATGGTAAGGTAGATTTCAATTTGGATCTTGAACATCTAGATATTACTCGAGATCAATTCGAAGAATCGTTTGCTGTTTCTTGGGTTGAATACAAGGGAATTATTTATAGACCTAACACAGTACTAATGTACGAATATGATGATGATGATGAACCAAAATTTTGTTTGGTGAAGAAAATATTGTTATCGAACAAAGAATTATTTTACTCTTGTGAACTAATTGAAACAATTTATTTCGACGAACACTTTTCTGCATTCAGAGTAGAAGTGCAAGATTCATTGAATCATATTTTGCTGAAACACTCCGACTTTGTGAGTGATTTTCCATGTACTTTGATCCAGCAATCAAATGGGAACTATTATATTGTAGTGCGAAATCCTGTATGAATGCATTTTATGTATTGAGTAGGAATCGTCACATCAAATGAACCTCATTCTTCTCTATACCTGAAAGGTGTCAAATAGTCTCAATCATCTCAAATGTCCAATAAAGTGATATAGAAACTCATTTTGATGTTTTTCATTATTGAATATTGATAACTGGTTGTTCACCTCTATGCTTTCTCAAATTATTCCGATTAGAATTGAATTTCGCCAACTAAGGAGAATTGCGTGAGAACCAGTAGGTATGATTTCAAGTCATACCACTGACCATAATAATTCATTCAAGTGTTCTGACAAATGGTCTTCCCTCATGTTCAAATTATCATCACCAAGTGATCATACGCCTCTTATTCAGACATCCATTAATCACACTATCAAAAGTTATACCGAATTCTTTAACCCATTTGACCCATTTCCGGTGAATATCTTGATGACGAGACACTATCCCTCTACTCGCCCCCTACGGATTCAGGCGGGTCAGTTGCCATTTCGTTCTCCCTAAGTGAAGACTGTGCGTGCGTGTTTTATATACATTGTGCAATTTCTTATGGAAAATGAACGACAGTAGCTTGAAAGACACTTTTGACTTGTATGGGTTGACTCATTTGACTGATACTTTCCATGGTAAGTACCTATATCTCATTTTTGTATTTGTATGGAAAATAAGAGAATTTAGATATAGCATTCAGTGTATGATGCACTTGATGATGCATGATTTTCACATATAACGCGCGGAAGTTGTTCAAAACTACCACGACAAAATTGGTATTTACGACGCCGCTTCTTGGTACAATCGAAACATCTGCTGGCATACCTAGATACCTTTTTGAATGGACTCTATATTACGATGAGTATGTTAGTAGATATCCCCACTCACATCGCTTTTCACCTTCATTGGTTCTATTTATATTCATCTGAATGGGAAAAATGACATACTTCTCGAAATTCTATAGTGTTACAATAACATTATTTGGAGATTTGTTCAGCTTAACTTGTACCTATTATTCTTTCAGAAAACGATGTTTTTGATATCAATGATATATCAGATGGTCTGATCAGGAAGATAGTAGAAAATCCGAAGGATAGGGAAATCATACAAAACTTATTTGAGATCAGTCTACAGAGAAATCAGCCAACTGAAACTGTTTCTGAAATTAGAAACATCTTGACCGGTATGTTTGTATCAATTTCCTACGCCGACTTCATATCTCGAATAATTTCATTGCAGATGTCACAAATACAACAATTCGTCCGGATCCAAATTCTAATATGGTCTTGTTATCTGAGGCAGGTCCTCCGAATACGCCAACACAAAGTAAGTATGGGATGTTCGATCTAAATGTCTGTCAGTTAGATAAGCGAATTATGAAATGAAATTCGAATGGTATTGCATGGTATCTTGATTCTTCATAAATTGAATGAGATATTGTTTCAATAATTGAAGAACACATTTACTCTCTTTCTCCAAGTACTGTTCATGATGAATAATAATATTCTTCATACAGTGCTTTCACAATGGAGAAAAACGTCGATTTTGTTTTCTAGTGACATTTTTTGTTATCCGTATTATAGGCATACCTATACATGATTATACTTATTATAATATGGGGATTCGCAACCAACTCGGTATCGTTGAATTCCTTATGATGATACCTACGTTATTCTTAAATTAAATACAGATTTCCATTGAAATGAAGCTGTCAACTTCAATTTCACCCGAACAAGTATAGGTGTCATTCTGTATATTCACAATATAGTTGATGAGATTCATTATCAAAAAACAAAATCGACGTCTCTGTCATTCGATAGAGATCGTCATGAAATTATTGAAAAAAGTGGACAATCACCAATTAATGCATTACTTATATAATGGAGCAATGTTGTTTCAGGGAGAGGGGTTAGAAATTTGAGACAAAGACTCTCAGAAACTGTTCCAGGAAAACTCATTTTGCATTCAGTTGAACATGGAGATGTAAATCGGCGACAACTCGCGAAATTTCTCATTGAAGAAAAATTATCTTCGGATGTCTGTCATTCAAATTATGTGTTTCTCAATGATATTCGATATCATCTAGGAACAGGAAGGTACTGAGAGCAAGTTTTCACTTTGCTTTTAGAAATTTCATCATTCGATATCTTGGGTCAGAATCAACCTTGAGTATCTGAAAACAAACCTGTTTTCAGTCAGTATCATTCTACAAGATGATTGTATTTTCAGTAACACGCTTCATCTGAAGGTTTTATGCATGTTAAAAAGAATGATTACGACATGAGTCGCGAACCACGTAATATTTTCTGAAACCACCAATAGGTATTTCGTGATACTGTCGGTGTCACATTTTGCACTATTTGTCTCATAAACAGGCTGTACCTCTAGGTCAGTGGACATGCTGTATTTTGTCCAGTTTCCCGTTGTGATAATGGCTAGCATAATTATGCTCATGGTCAAAATACGAAATAATATAAAATAAACAAAATTTCAATTCAATGACTTCGTGGAAAATGCGAACCTATGGACAAGTATGGTGTCACAATGAAGAATGAAATTTTTGATTGTGAATATTGGATACAGAAATTGAATGAATCAAACGACAGTTTTCATCATTAGAAGAATAGGGGAAAACATTTCTGAATATTGTTCTGAAAATTACATGCGTAATCGAATTATATTTCAATTTTCAGATCGAAATTGATTTCCAAAAGATTTACCCCAATGAATCGGACAACCTTTTCCTCAACTGGCCCTTGAAGAGAAATATTATTTCAAAAAAGTTGCTGAAAAATAACAACAAAGAAGTTAAAAATCTCCTGTCTGAGTTTACTGAAGAGGAAATCCAACGGAGCGATATTTTTACTCTTCATATGATCCCACTATTCCTGAACCTCAAAAAAATAAGAGGCTCTTCGTGGCGTCCTTCAAAGTTGGAAGTACAGGAAGCTTCCATCATCCATGTGAAGGTGAGAAATCATACTGTCTGTAAGTCAGACGAGGAGTTATATAGAGTATTCATTCTCCTAGATTTTTCGTGATTTTCTCTCCTCGTTTCTCAAATTGAACATAGAAGTTATAATAATTATTTTTATATAATTGTAGTGAAGGCAGTTTTATGAACTGTTCCGAAATGTCACTGTGTTGTGAAATTCAACTTTCAGGCACCTGAAAGACATCATGAATACATTTTTTTTTCTGAGGAAATGGGTTATGAGCAATTGACCCCATACTGATAACTTACAGGTATACTTTCAATGTTGCGTGTTCATAATTATTTCAGTAACCCGAAATCAAATCCAAAATAGAACAAATATATCCCTACGAATTCGTAAATTTTCGAATATTCAAGTTAGGTATATATCCAGAAGAAAAAATGAATCAGTCAATCAAATGTGCTTCAGTTCGAATGTTCAGTAACAGAAATAAAGAGGGTATTGAAATTTCAAATAGTGGTCTTTATTAATCTATTTCTCGAAAAGTTATCAGCAATGATTTTGATGAACGTAATTTTTTTGTAATTGAAAATTCCAGAGTGTAGCTGACATCGAACCGACTCTAACATACAGAAGAAATAAATACCAGGTCTTAAAGATGACAATGCAACCTGTACCAATATTCGTTGGTGAGAAGATCACAGACATAAAGAAAGCTTTTGTGAGCATTAACAATATTTTGTGGGAAGTTGAGTCGCCACTCAAGGCATTTGATATATGCTTCAAGTCATATCAAACTTTCGATGCGAAATATCCACCAGAAGCAGAAATGGCTTGGCTATTCATTCAACAAAGTATATATGGTATACATACTTCCCATGATAATGACTTCACAACTTTGAAAATATTTCAGTGCGATATATAAAGGGTTATATATGAAAGAAATGTTCATCATCCCTCCTATTCATGTTTTGAAGAATTGGTTTTTGTTACTGAGTCGTGTGATACTTTTTATATTTGAGAGAATACCTATTTGTTTTTTTTTACTCGATATAACTTTTAAGTATTTCAGCACCTGGTATTGTGGACAAAGTATTTAGATTTTATATTTGTGATCTGAATGTGTGATATACATACACCTACTCATATATAGTTACTATATTGTACAGAATGTTCGCCATATCTACCCATCCTCATAGTAGAGTGTAATATTATAAGTATCAAAAATTTTATATGAAGTTTCCTGATCTACAAGAATAGTTCGAAATTATCACCTACAGCTAGGATGCAAGAATCCAATTTCCTACCAAATCGAAATTTGTACTGAACTGGGCGTTTGTTGAGTGATTCTCTTCGTTTCGAAGATTTACAATATTTTTCAAAGATATTTCCAAACACATCAGATATGGAATAGGGAACATTCAGTATTTATTTTTGATTTTTATAGTATTTATTTTTTATTTTTTATTCAAGAAAGTGTACCTGATGGATCGTTTTCATATATTTGTTCCTTCAATAAATGATTATTTATGATAAAACTCATTTTCTTTCATCTCCTCGATAATTCCAAAAATCGATCAATGAAAGCCGTAAAATCCATAGTAACAATGATAATTACTTTTTTCATCATTGTTATTGCAATTCTGAATGATCAGTTATGAACTATCACTGATACGGATAGTTATAAAATCAATGTTGAAAAATACTATACCACTTTTGAGTAATTCATCTTAGAAAAACTATCAAGAATCAATAGTTCATATAAACACTCGTTGAATGAAATTAATCAGTCAATATCGGTTGATGGCACGAGCGACAATGTTCATGAATACCCCCAAATGAGGTGGTGAATCTGGTTGATACATATCTCCTTCCTGACTCTATCAGATCTTGACAATATAGAACGATTATCATAGTGCCATGCGTCGTGGTGAATTTTACCATCAATTATATCATGGTTTCACTGGACTGCCATTATCAGATCGCCATGAGTCGTGGTAAATTCTACCACCGGTAATATTGTGATTTTACTGTACAGAATGTCTGAAGACACTGCTACTAGCGGTACTATTTACCTACCGGTTTGGTTCGAAGGGCTTTGTTTCAATCGCCAATAATTCCTAGTGGAATTAATCACGACGGAAAGTCAGGCGCTATACGCACCATTCTGTGCGGTTGATTTCGCCATGATCTCAGTGAAGAGTACTGGCTTTTTCTTTGCGTGTAGATGGCGTCACCTCTGCTGAACTCGACGGTTATCCTGGAGACTCTGGAAAAAAAAATGAATGTGAAATTCAACATGAATGTTAGAATTGAACCACTAGCTATCCATCACTGGTCAGTTATCCGTCATTATCAGTGAAAGCAAATTTTTACTTTACTTTACAGTATCAACGATCAGATCGCCATCTATACTCGGGTAGTCTCAGTAAGGTTGTTTGAGACGTCTACATCATGTTTTGGAAACAAAGAATTGTTTCACCATCCGATATCCACTACTACTACAGGAGATTGTCTATCAGATAAGTTCATTCATGCTCGAATCCAGACACTATTTGATCGTGTGAGGTAGATTTTTATTAAGGAAAACTCTTATTGTATTCACAAACTGATAAGAATTCAGACACCGTATCCTTGCAGGTATATCTGGTGTTTCATTGAAGTTAAAGTGATATGAGGGGATTCTGAAATATATAGACCATGAATAGATATCTGAGTATTTTTTACACCTTACAAGATGAAATTCTGAAAATTTGTACATCCACTAGATATTTGACATCGTATGCATTTTCATATCATAATCAAATTCTGGGGTGTGTCAAGTGGTATAATTTGAAAAATAACTACAATACAACCAGCCTAATTTCAGATATTATTGAGGACAAAATGGTTTCAAAAAGCTTAGATGAACACCGAAGGAATCTGCGCCAATGCCTTGATGTCGAAGGAGTTTATTTTTTGTGGAAGTTTCATTCTTGAAATATTCATTCAAAATTTAATTCAATTGGATAACGATTTCGAATAGTTTCTAGTTCTCATGATCCAGATCATGTTCGTATGAGTTGAAAAATCTGCCAAGAGAATGCACAATGCATTTCAGTCATTGGCAGTACAGTGCCTGGTTATGGTTGAAAGTTAGTGTCTATAGAGAAATATTGCTCAGAACTTTATGAACATTAACAAATATCAAAGGAACTCATTGAAAAAAGGATTTGATGATGACACGTCTATGAAGAAACATCAGAATACGAAACTCATATTACCATTTTGTGGAATGAAAAGGATGTCATTTGAAATCATCTATCCATATGTAAACATGGTTAGAAAACATGAAATCGTGCATTCAATCCCTGGCTTGACCAATAGATAAGGATGCATTCATGCTATGTACATTGCCATATGCCCTAGTGATGTGGATTCCATTTTTATACTTTCCGAGCCTTCGGGACTCCAAGGGCTTCTGAGAATTCATTTGGCTACTAAGGAGATGAGTAACAATAAAAATATTGAAGCAGATAATCCTGATATATCAAATATAGAATTTTGAGAAGAACTTATTATTATAATGATCATGGATATGCCATCGATAGATCTGTGGATACAATATGATTCTCCGAATGAAAATCGTTTGAGCCATAGCTCGATAGATCGTTTTCCAGCGAAGTGAGTATGTTGTCCTCCCTGAAGATCATTTCAGTTGTGAGAGTAAGGAAACTGTTTTGCTTCAGATTAGTTTTCAGATTTGCATTCATTCCGATAAGTAGTTAGTTGCCTAGAAACGATAGCGGAGCTGGTGTCTACTTGCGATGTTTGTGTATTGAAGTTTTCCAAGAAACTAGGGCTGCGCTTCGGGCTGCGCTGTAATGAGAGTCTTTACGGCCAGATTAGGGATATCAGTATATATTATCCCCTTTCCTCTTTCGCTTTGTGTACATTTCGAGCTCTTTCGGCAAGTGCCTAATAACTTTTCATTCATATGGAGTCCTGCAGCAACGCCATTATTATTACACTTTATCGTAATGCGTTCCATATTTCTGCAAGGAAGGGGATTTGGAAACGTTACGATGTTCCTAAACTAGCAAGATTCATCATTATCTTTGTGATGCTTCATTATGGAGGATATAAAGAGTCAGGATAAGGAATTTGACACGTGAAAAATACACTATTTATGGTGTTCTCAAAGGTGAGTCATTTTCTCAACAGGATGAATGAGTCATCAAAGAAAATCGTAATCTTCGATATGTTCTGAATATTGACAATTTTGTACTACAAAAATTAAGTTTGAACAACGATCAGCTCGAGTAAATCGCATCGATGTCACTGTCTTTTATTCCAGCAACGTGTACACATTTGAAAATATTTGTTTTAAATGAGGCTTATAAGATATTGAACAAAGTGAATTTCCAGGATGAATTGGGCCTTGTCACCTACTGCGTGATCAGATCGTAGTGGGAAAGTCGTACGAGCATTGTCCTCAAATCTTGTATTTTGTTTTGGAGCAACACTGGGTTGGAGTAAAACTAATGCAAATACGTGTTCCGAAGGGGACATGTGGTTTTCTGTTTTCTGGTTTTCTGGCGCGTATTGGGATTAATAAAAGAAGCACAGTTGCAGAATCAATAACTACAAAACGAAATAAGCTGGCAAAAAAGCCCATATATTCATTGGAATCCGTCTAAAATAATGCAGACGCTTTCTCTAATACCATACTAATACATCATGTTTGTTTCTTCAGTGTTGAATGAATCACCGATACATTAATGAGATTTTTTTGCAGCTTTTGTTCTGAAGTTATTGATTCTGCAATCCTGCAATTCTTGCTTCAATCCAAGAAGACACAGATTACCCTGAGTGTAATAATAATGGTATAAACATGTAATCTTGGATCGCATAATGCATATGCAAATAACCTATATATGAGCTATGATTATCACTATTTTTCTTCAAATGACAAATTCTCTCAAGAAAGTGATATAATTATCATTATGAAGATCCTTACATACTACTGAACTTAAACTCAATCAATATAAAATAGTGTAATAGGATAAATAGTGTTCCTGTATCATGAAACCAAAACATCAACCTCACTATAGAAATCTGATTTTCTCGAAAAACCGAATGAATTTATTGCGGTATGAAAATTCAGAGAAAATCGATACAGAATATGGCTGTTGAGTGCTTTCGATTCAAAGCGTAAACACAAACAAGTGATCGAAGGGATGAGAGGCATTAGCTAAATGAAAAGCGATGAGTTAGTTCTACCCACCTATACAGTTCTACCCACATACACTTCTCTTTGAATTTCGTGGGAGCGGAATTCGAATCGGCTTTTCTTTTTTTATACGATCCGTTCAGATACAGGTCGAGATTTTTGGAAAATGAATGTTGTTGAAAGCCAAAGTCACTTATACTCAGAGATTTTTGGAAAATGAATGTTGTTGAAAGCCAAAGTCACATACTCAGAGTTTCACTCATCGATATCACAGAGTATAATTTCATTCAATTAACAATCAGTAACTGTAAACTGATGTGATGAAGTCACTGCGAATATGCTGTTCTCTACTGAATTTGTGATATTTCATCATCCTTCAGTTGCCCCCCTCTCTATATACTCTACTGAAAGAAATTACTTTGTTTTTTGAAGAATACATCATCTCACATCGTGAATCCACCAGGCTGATAATTGGAAAAGGCGACATTCCCATGCACAAATTCATTTTTCTTATAATGATTTATCATATATTCTGGGTTGAATCATCTCCCAACTATACGAGCAACGTCGTTTTCAATCTCATAAGTACAATTGCAGTGGGGTCAGGGAGACATACATACACAAACATCAACATCTACGCTGGGATTGGAACTTCGCACCCAGGTCACGACGAAAGTAGTAAATCATTTATTCAGCATAATAGCTACATATAAGAACAATTCGCCTTATTACGATATGAACAGGAAAAATCCGACCAAAAATGTGTAAAATTGAAGTAGATAAAATACAACCACTAACACTTATCTAGAACAAATTTTCTCAGGATCCGTTTGGAATGGCTTAGGTTATCACAGATTTTTATTGTTACAAGCATTTGAGTTAAATTGCAACGTTCAGGCAAAATAAAATCGCTTCGATTTCTGGTGTGATACCTATATATATCGCTGAATACCTTTAATCTGTCACATAGATGGTTGGGTAACAAATTATGTTTGAGCTTAATAATAAGCGAATACACATTAAACATAACCCTCTGATTCACAGACAACATATTTAGGACACTTAGCATATATTCAATTGACGTATACCAGTTACTAGACCTCAGAAGAGTGCCTCAGAACCCACGACCAGCACCGTGACAATCACCTGAACTCTCATTCACTTCCTAATCCGGCCGAAGAATGTTTACAAATAACCATTATGTACAATTTCAACTGAATTGCAGTTATGTTCTGGAGTTATCTAGAAATCGACTTGTAGATGTTGGGGCGGAAAAAATTCAATAGCCTAAACATATATACAGCCTTGGTGAATGTGTAAATCCATCACTGAAAAGTGGAAAACCAATCAAATGAACAACACGATATCCCTCTCTCCAACGCGTTGTGAACAGACAGAAAACACGATTAGCAAAAAGATTTTGGAATAATCCCTGTTTGATACCGAAATATTGCTATTGCCGATGCATTAGAGAATATCCAGAACCAATTTCCAAAATTGAGACTTCTGTGTTATCGCTATTCTCTGTTCGAAGACACCTCTTTGAAGTCGACTTCTATGTTATCGATCTATCTCTATGTTATACTAGAACTTAGGAGGTCACAATGGATGTGAACAAATAGCTTCGATGCTGTTTGAAAGAGACTGATGCCATTTTGTAACATCAGACATTCAAATATTTGTTTTATCGTCTGTGAACCCTGTCCATAATGTATTCCACCAAAGGAAGTACAATTTCTGCCATATTTCAGTTTCAAAAGAGCCAGAGCCAACGTTCTGTAATGATATTCAAATTCGAAACGGAGTCATACAATGGCGGATCGAGCGGGTGAAGGGGGTAGCAGCTTCCTAAACCGAATCCAAAGAACGCCATGCCGTTTCATCACAATTATCACAATTCCTTCGTAAACAAAACGTCAAACGCAGCAATATATTTCCTACTATGGCCCGAAACTAGTCTATAAACTATCTATTTACGTCTAAAATCTATGCAAGATAAGAAATGTATGTAAAACGAGATAAAAAAATATGTTGATAAAAACTATGACAGTAATGAGAAAACTATTTGACTGATTATCCTTTCTTCCTCAACTGCTTCCTCCAGATATTGTACATTCATGTTCTGTACATCAATTTTTTTACTGATATGCTTCACAATTATCATTCTATCTTTATGATTATTGTTATGATAATACAGGGTTGACACTGAAGATAGTCTCCTAGGATAGATGAAATTATATTATTGTGAGAATCTTACCACCTGAATAAATCTATCTATTCCATCTAGACATGATGAAAGGAAAACCTGTAATGTTCTGTAATATCCTATCGAAATCATGGGAGGGAAGGAAGGTATTGTAATTTTTTTTTCAAAGCTTGAGGTCGCAAGCATCAAAAAAGACCTCATTAGGCAGATAATCTAACAACTTTGCCATTCTATCGATAAATGATCTTTGATAGAGCAAAGTTCGACAGGTCACGATCCTGGCAATGTAGGGATGACCAGCCTGAGCTCGTCTAGCTCGTCTACCTGGAATCGCTGTGAGATTTCCGATGAGCACCGACCATGGAAAGAATTCGTGAGTTCAGTATCACGGTGGTATCACCGACTAAACGGATGAAAGGAAGCTACTATAGGGTATATAGTACTTCTATTATATATATATATATATATATATATATATATATATATATATATATATTTATATTCTATTCTATTCTTTATGTATCTCCTATTGACGACGCATGAAGTTACTTGTACAACCTTTCAAGTATGCTAAAACTGGGAAATTTCCTGACTGGAACAGTCGAATATGTTCTTCAAATCTTGTTATGTTTTTTGTTGTAAGTTAGTCCAACTATCTGCGTTGTATATCATGACAGAGTAATCGGCAATACAAAAATACCTTCTGAAGTATTCAGATTCATCTATAAATTCGTATTTATATATATATTTATATACATGTAATATACAGTATTGATGTTTGTTTAAATCCAGAATATAACGATAACATATAGGTTTGCAGCGGAAACCATAACAATGAATAAGAATAAACAAGAAAAATTTAGAATAATGCTAAGAAACCATGACTCAATAATACTCATATCAATAATGGGACCAGATAAAGTGAGTGAGATAGGCAATCAAAGAATCACAAGTTAGGGATTTTTGGAGAAAAAATCAATATGCTGATGGGATACATAATATACAAGAAAGTCATGTATCACTATTGATATGACTGGCCATATTTTTTCATACAGAACAGAAACTATGGGCTGTATGATTTTCCAAGTAACCTCTCGTTATACATTACTGTGAGAACGTTGTTATGATTGAAAGATTAAAGGGCAATGCCTATCTTGTAAGTTTCTGATTTTCATGTGAGTTTTGGTTTCTATTTCCTCTCCTTCATCTGATTTTCTCGATCCGCCGCTGAGAAGAAGTCAGACAGACCTCTTTTTCGTCGGTAGATCCGTAATTTGCCAAGCCGCTGACAAGAAGGTTTGCATTTTTTAATGTCGTCGCCTTAATGCCGTTCGGGATCATTTTCGTAGCAACAGAAAGGATTTTCATTTTATCTCTTTTCGGTTATTTTGCATCCGGAATGGATGCCGATCCGAGAGAGATTGTTTCTTATTGAGTTGCCTTCGAATTTGCATCTAGCGAGCGAGGATAGAGGCAGCTGCTTGCTGCTGCTACTGTTCTGAAAAAATCAGTTGGATTTCAAGACGCCTATCGTATATTTTAGCGTTTTACATACAGGGAGTATTCAATGGGGCGGTGATATTTTTTTTTCGGATGCCAATACGTGAATTCCATTATGGTAATATCCTATAGCATGAAATATCTCCGTAATTATTAGTTTTGGGTATGGGAAAATGTATTGAAATTTTTTCATTCACTCATTGGACATGAATTTTTGTGTATCCTGTGAATTATCTAGTTCATTCGAACGTCAATATTCATGATGCATATCATCAAAAATGGAAATTTACATGCGAATAGCGTGTTTTTGAGTCCGCATCAGTCAATTTCTCTCGGAAAACCTGGTTATCTCAAAAATGTTCCATTTCATGCAAGGTATAGAGGTAGGGACTGAAAATGAAATGAAATACAGGGAGTTTTATTTAAAATAACAAAGATGACAACAAATTGATTGTTACGCGACCGGTACGCAGTAACGATGTCGAATCCATCTCCTTTTTCGTGGATAAGTCTGATTATAGCTCTTGGAAGATACAGGGACTACACCTGAATTGAAGCATCGGTTCATTATGAAGGGAAGTGGTTTGGCAATACTTTGGGATACTAGTTTCAGTGTTAGTCCATCAATTGATGGCCTTTTTTTTCATGTTTGAAATTGTTTCTCTCACTTCTTTTTCATCAGTTCCAGATTGAAAAAAGGATTTTGAGGCAGCCGCTTCAATATGCGGTGATTTAATAATCTTTTGTCTCATTTCGTCTGCCAATTGTTTCCCAATCTTCGAGAAGTAATGTATGGAATTTGCTGGCAATATCATAGTGATTGTTCATCTCCAGTTCAAGATCTGATTTTTAATATCTGTTCCTTATCAGATTGATTTTTGGTGATATCATCGATAGATTTCCACAGTCCCGAAGAATTTGATTTGCTTCGAATGATGCCACTTTGGTGGTAACGCTTTTCAGCTTCCATGCGTTTCTGAATTTCCTTCAATTTTCATTATTTGGATATATCTTATTATTCAAGGAAGAAGATTTTCATTATTTACTGAATTAACCGATGCTACTGTCCATCCATGCCATTTCTTTAGTTTGGCATATATTTTCCTTTGTGATTGAACAATTTTTCGATGATATGGTTTGTAAATATGTATCAGCCTCATCACTCAACTTCTTCCGAGTATAATGCAATTGTAACTCTATTATCATAATCTCCATTCAAATAACTTCCGGTGAGAGCTCCATCTCTCAGTTCATCCTCTTCAGCTGAAATAATTTGGACAACTGTCATATAATGGTCAGTGATATCGGACTGAAGAATAGCTGATTGGATATTTTGAGCGGATATCTTTTTGTCAATGTTATCAATTTGTGATTTTGACTCTCCTTTCTGTACTCTCCTTTGTTCATAAAACGCTGATATAAATGCATTTTTGGCCAGGATGTACAAATAATCTTCTGTATATTCTTTGTCGTCTACTATAGGAAACTTTAAATTCAAATATCTCAAGAACTGCAAATATAATACCTGAAATACCTATAGGGTGGTCCATGTTATAGTGACAATAATTCACAATCCGATGGTCTATCAGAGAATGAGTCGACCTACATAATAATTTTTTTCCGAAACGCTTCCTAAGGGGGATACAGCCCTTCGAAATTTTGAAAATCTCATTTTGCTATAACTTTCCGGACGTTGGAGCGTTTGCGATCAAATTTGGTATATTTGGAATGAATAATTATAGAATGGGTACTCATCACTCGACGTAGGTAACTTTTGTCAAATTTGTCCAGTGGCGTAGATATAGGGGGCTTGTTTCACTTTTCCCGCTTGATTAGAAGCTTCGAGCGAGGCTCGAGAGTTTATTGGCTAGTTCAGTTGAGTAACTGGACTAACTCACTGAAAATAAATTCCAACTCAACAAGCATTCACACGATTGAGAAATAAAATGAGAACCGTTCTTCTGGATATATTAGTAGTGTTCTAAACTTTCAACTACAGTAGGCATGATAGAACTTCAGTCATGGAATACGAAATTCGAGCGAGCGATATTGATAATTATTTCGATAAAATAAAACTACGAAATACGGAAGTCCGCCATGATATGTGGTCCCTTTTGAGTAAACAACTGAATAAACGACTGGTCCATGTGATTTCAATAATGATTCAATTCTGTTCATACCGAATATTCAATCGAAGTGAAATAACGAGAGTCATGGAAAATGGAATTACCAAGGCAAACAGTGCTAATTTGCCTGAAATCAATGTATTGATGGTGAGAGGATTTTTAGCATAGAATGAAGACTTTTGTTCGGCTGATTTCAGAAATGTGTGAAGTTCCAAGTGAATTTATCAATTATATGTATAATAATGTTATGCCCCTGGGTTTCATGCGGATCTGTGACACCATTCCCATCGAATGATATTCCATATAATTATCCATATAATTCAATTCATTTCCAATTGAATACCTTCCAAGACAACAGTGGTGCAAAGTGAAACCTTAAAATCCACAAATTGAATCGAATACTGTCGCCATGATATTCATAAAAATCTGCTGTTGAATTTCGACTTGACTCGTATTATTTTCTTCCGTGGAACGGACACAAATAGCTTACGAGGAGTTTTTATTGATGTGTCACCACACTCAGGAACCGCACACTACTTTTACAATTTGGAATCCATATTATATAATACGAAATATCGGAAATGTTCAATGATCATCTGAGTAAATGTCTAGTGTTTACGTTTCTCCCACTCAAACGTGACGTCACTAGCGACTACATGACACTGACAAGCACTTCGATGCTAATTTCTCTGAAAACCTTCATTTTCTGCAGAAATACGCATTGTCAATAATATACGTTTCCAAAATCATGGAATGGTTTTTCAAAATCTGTCATCATGCCTATTATATCGTGGAGGAAGCCTCAAATCAGAATTTCAGAAGAGTGCCTATTTTCGTAAATCGAACAGTGGATTGAAAAAAAAGGCCAACTTGAAGGAATATTCAGTTGTGTAGAAATAGGGAGGAGAAAGTGAAAACCTCCCTGCATCTAGACCATTGTACAATCCAAAATCATTTGTACAAATAAATACAAAAGTATTCATTAGCATCCATTTCATAAGTGCTTGTACTCAATCTGGTCAAAGACGTTTCAATTTCGGCAAAATAAAATAATCGAATCTTGAGTCATTGCTACTATCATACTGCAATATTCGAATCGAATATTGCAAAAATGTTTCTGTGATTTTTCATCGTACGTTCAGTATCAGTAGAACGCAACGTATCGGACAGATATAATTCATTGAGAAATGGCTTAGATTTTCTCACTTGATATACAAACTGACTTTACCATATGGTATCCGATTGCTGATATTCTCAGCACACAATCCTGGGGAGACCCGGAAGAAATGCAACATTTCCATCAGATCCCGCGCGAAGAACAAGAATAAAGGAAACGTCATTACTATTCTCTGCCTTTGTATCCTGATGTCCGTCGAAAATATCGTACTTCCGAATGAAAATGGCTGCCATAAACATAACCCTTCTTTGAAATATCGTGAATCTTTTGTTTTCATAGAGGATTTCCCGTCTTCTTGATGTTGAAAGAGCAATAATAAGACAGATTTGCATGAATCTGAATGTTTTAAATTGCGCGTCGCTCTCGAGAAATGATGAAATTAGGGTGGAAATCTGTCGAAGACAAAGACAAATGAGATGGAAAGACTGGTGAGAGAGATCGAGATATATAGAGTGACACAGAAGCACAGTAGCATCCTGTAACTATCGGATAACATTTCGAGCAACATGGAGATGATATATAACTATAGACACCAATTTTCCTGAGCAAGAAATCTGTCATGGAATTTTCTAAAAACTGAAAAAGTGGTGAAATGGAATGTGTATACGGAAATATAAATCATACAAGTGGATAATTTGTTTCTTGATAATACGAATGGATTTCAAATATTCCATAATATCACGCATAGGTTAAATTGAAATGGTTCAACTTCTTCTAAGTGATGATAGTACTCAGGAAAAGAAAACAAACACCTGGAAATTCTCCTGCTGGTATCATCACACATGGTACTTTTGGCACGTTTCTAAATTCAACAAGCTGGTGTGATGGAATGCATTCGACCAAAAATATCACCGCATATCAAATGGACAAATCATTGGACATCATTGCAATCCACCACACCTATTTGGTGAATATTGAGACGCACCATTACATTCGAGATTGATTTTGCATCCTAACCTTTCCGGAAATGATTCAATCCACTGCCTCTGTTCCTTTTTCGAGATGCGTTTGGTAATGTGACCATCATCTCCTCCCTTCTGTGATTTCGATCCATGTGGATATGAATATATGAATCCACTATAGTATTCAACAACGAAAGGTAAAAAACATGTGAACATCATATTTATGACAATGACAAACAACGTTGATGTTGACTCGGTTGAGTGAAATTGGTTAACAGAGATTTGTAGCTAATATCCAGAATTCACAGGCGTACAGGCCCATTCCCATTTTCGATGTCCTTACGGGATATCTCGTTCATTTTGGAAGATACAGATTTGCGGTTTTCGCGAACGTTGGCTATTTTTTTGTGAAACTCACGAAACCGTGAACAAAATTTCCATAGCCCGCTTCGTTCCTGAGATACAGGGCGAAATTGAAAATATTGCATTTTGGGACCCCCTCTGTATCTCAGCTATCTTTCAACTGAGAGGAAAAGTAAGAACTATATCTTCCACAATTTTTCACGTAGAATCCAGTGGCGTAGTCAGATTTTTTTTAACGAGCTGTCGTTATTTAGATATAACCCAAAGTTATGTTTTTTCAAATACAGCACCCTGTATATTTTTCAATATTTGAAACAAGAAAGCTTTGCGCTTTTCAAAAATATATAACCCTTATATGATATTTTGAGTATTAGTCCTGTATTTGGGTAATTTTCAGTTTTTTATGTAGGTTTCTTATTAACAGGCCTTGTAAAAATGTGGCAACATTATCCATTTCACAAATTTTCATATTTCCCTTATTGCTGACACAGTGTTTCGTCACACACTTACCACATTTACCAATATCCAGTACTATCAATTGACTATGAAAGTTTTGGACCTAATTAGTAGGTAGCTATGAAAAAAAAACACAAATGCAGATTGTTTACAATTCTTGTCACCTACCTGCCAAAGTTTACAAATTTTTCATACAATGGCGAATAATAATCCAGGATATCAAAACTTCGAGAAATTAGATATGGTTGGGATATATTACCAAGTTGGCTTCAATGCAAATCAAGCGAAGGACCAACATTTTGAAAGGTATTTACTATCTCCCAATTGCTGGGTATCAGTTAGTTACAATATGATGAAAAATTTAGGTATCCCGAGAGGAGACCAAGTAGGAAAATATTTGGCAGACTGAAAGAAAATGTACATGTACATGTAGTGTACATAACCCGTTGGAAGGTGTATTTCAAGCACTCGTTACTTTTCCGCACTCGCCGCAATGCGAGAGAATTCTTGGACATTTAAGGTTTCTCGTGACTGCGGAGACACCCTTCAATGAACCAAAGTCGCAGTAAATGTCAATATTTCGCGCTCCACTCAATCGATCTGAAATAAACTCGATTTTCAACTCAAAGGTGTACTTTGAACCGTTTAAAGGCGAATAACTTATAAATTGCTTTCATTAATCTCAATCCCGACGAAGGATGGCTTCCAGTAAGCCGACTGGCAACTCTTCCGGAAGTTTCTCAGAAATTTCCAGCCAGTATTCATAAAGTATGAAATCGGCCATGTCATCGTGGAATTAATTCCAAAGTAAACCTGAAATATTGGGTTTAATAAGGCTTATGAACCTTTAACCCTCCTAAAAATCTCATACCGCACGAATTTTAAAACCCACTCTTACTTCTCTTGAATATGTTCATAATACCTCGTTCAGTGTCATACACAAAGTCTGTAACAGATGGGAAAAAGTTTATTATTGAAGCATCGAAATTTCGTTCTCGGGGATCAATTATGCATGTCCAAAATCCTTGATTTTGACACATGTCACGTGATCACTGGTATGGCGGTACATTGAAAAAAAAACTACGAATAGGCAGAAAGTGGGGTTGGATGGATATATATCTGAAGAAATTTTTTAAAAAGTTGCTTTGATTCCAATTTTATACTCACAGAGTTTCGAGCAATTATTCGAGAAAATTGAGAATATCAATTTTTTTCGAAAATTTTTCGATCTCATTACAATTCTCTATTTTTTTTTCTCCTGATAGTAGTGAAAAACTTGTGAGTCGATGATTGTGAGAGATCAATCTCGAATTTTCCACACCAGATAGCATAAAATTTAAAAAAAAAAGTTTTTGGACACTCGCTGTTTCATTGGTTCGCATCTGACAATTATATCAGAATGTAGCCACCATTGTGGATATATACCAGTTTGAAAATATTGTATTTCTTTGATGATCATCAAGTTTCACTGATAATCGTAAATTAATAATAATAATAACGTCTCACTTTTTCACTATTTCACTCGAAAGCCATAAGCCTCTCAAATTCAATGCACTATTACATCACGATATGATTCTTAGACAAAAATGTGACAATTAGATTGATATTCGTACTGTTATAGTGGAAACGATGATATCGCATCGGATGTAGAATGAATGAATTGTTTCTTCAAATAATTGCAAACAGTGAAGAAATCAATATTTGATACACAACTATATCATTGTGTCCATTTTTGTCGAAATCAATGACTGTTCTATTCAACAGTCGAATTGATGTCAGATAGAAACTTCTGTGATGACCGTAGAGATAATATGATAGGTAACTGTTTTTCTGTAACATTCTCGGATTTTCAAGGTTTTCGAAATTTCGTTATTTTCATCCAAGAAACGTCATGATCGTAATTGAAAGCTCATTGTCATTCTCTTTCTGAGGCTCCCCCTTCAATTCAAGATCCAGACTATCATCAGAATACAAACGTATTGAAACGAAATGACAACCACTAGTTTGGGTTCTCTTTGCGGCCCCCATGAGATCCAAGTACATCTAATTAACGACAGAGCATAAACATTCTAATTGATAATGTTGCGGCTCCTGGGAGCAGAGTGTTTTCAATTTGAGCGACAATGTTCCCTCATGCATCGAGGTGGAGCACTTCATAAAGTGCCATGCCTAGAACAAATGAAACACTATATTACTATGCGGGGCGGAACGGGCTACTGGGATCTCCATTGAAATGTTGTAGTCTAGATACTTTTCAAAGGGTTGAATTCATTCTAGCGAGAGAAGCTATTGTGTTTTTCATGTTCTCCGTTGGCTATCCGAGAGCTGAGTTATGAGAGTGGAACGAAGAAAAGAACGCATTCATCTCCAGGACACTATCTATATTGAACTTGAGAAACACATATACATATATTTTGAAAAAAGTGTACCTTGATAGAAATCTTTGACAATTACTTGTCTCATAGTTGGCGGACTCTCGTTGAGATTAACTATTTTTTTGAATCTCAAGGGAAATTATCATGAAAATGAGTGATTTTATTTTGAGAAAGGTATACCTTGATAGAAATCTTTGACAATCACTTTTCTCATAGTTGGCGAACTTTTTGTTGAGATTAACTATTTTTTTGAATCTCATCGGAAATTGTTATGAAAATGAGTGTTTATAGTGTCAGCTTTGCTATAGAGTATTTGGAACGAAATTTATATGTAACAAACGCTATGACAGTTTTGAAGAGAAAATATCATGAGAGCTACTTTTGTATGAATTACTCTATCAGACCACCTCCAGGACATCTCATCCTGTATGTTGAATGAGATCTTCCTGGGGATTGCGATACAACCACCAGAGCCACCTTTCTCTCTGGATTTGTCCTCGTGTCTCTTTGGTTTTTCTTCGAGTATTATACTTTCGTTTTTCAATTATTGGTCGCTGGCTTCAAAATTCCCATTCACCAAGTTTTCGCCAACTATGATTTAGAGTTCACTTGGTTCCTACTCAACTGATTGACTGACTGATTCTTAGTTTTTGCACAATGGTCATGTTTGAAACGTTCTAGGGGGCTTTAGTGCACACCTGATAGCTGGATCATCTCGTGTCTGCAGTCTTCTTGTTCATTTCACATGTGGGATACACATACTGAAGGAAACTACTTCTGTAGAGATAGTTGTAAAATCAACACTATCATTCCAATGGATCCTGAGCTAAAAGGCAGTAGGATATGAAGCTATCCGGTCTTGAGTAAATATGATCGAGCAACCCGCAATAATTTTGAAACCCGCACTAATGATCGGAATATTGCCTCGAAAATTGATACTCTCACCATTTCATAAATAACTTACGCTTATTATCATTTTCGAAATATGATATCTGGCTGATTTGTCAATGCGAATCAGACTCAGCTATCTACCTTATGAAGTATAAACCAAGAAGTTGAGGAACGCTGGCTTAGGCACAAGCAATAATCATTTATTTCGTTTCGACCCCATCAATAAGTTACCTACGTCGGTCCCTGAGGTCGCCGACCGTAATTTAACAAAACGGCCTCTGCCGCACGGACATCTAACCGCCGCCAAAACGACAATATCGGTTCGAGTTTCGTTTCAGGGGAACTTCGATTCGGTGGTAGATGGGACCGCAGTTGGCCATAGCGGATTGTCGAGGTATGTATGAGTACCACTGGGACGTCAGTGGCGGGATGAAATACGAAGATATTGTAAACTAAAACCAAACCCTCTTTTGCAACAGTGACTCACAGTGGTGATCTGCAAAAGAAGTCAATGTTCGATAAATAAGGGCTGCTTCGAGCTCCAGATTTTCTAAGCTTCTATGTTTTCAAACCAAGACTGTTGGAAGACCTAGGTAGCAATATGCCGGAGTGACGGTAAGTCAGAGGTGAATGTCTTTGTCCTAAACTGAAAGACATTCATTAAGAAGAATTATGAATTGCTGATTCACTGTCTAACTGGAGAGCAGGATCTGATATTTCAGGATCTGATATACAAGTGTTATCACTATTGCTTGGTCGACTAATTCTGGATCTTGATCGAGCCCACTCGAGCTTCAATTCTCAAGGTTCTTGAAAAGAACTCTGTACCTGAATTTGAAAATTCGACGAAGATGAAAACTTTCCCTACCACGAGGTAAACTAGTGATGAAATTCATCCGCATAATTCCCAGGACATACAGAGATAGGCGCAGGTCAACACTGGATGTTCTTGAAGCATCATTACAGATAGGTACAATCTTCCTAATTCCTTATGAATACTTTCTTACGACCACCTATGGTAACAGCGCTCTCAACATTGTTTTGTTATTGAGGAAGTAGCCCATTACACAGGCACAGCAACAGGAATAGCGAAAGTGAAACGCTCTAGTGTGTAAATATTTGGAAAACGCACGCTTGCAGTGATAGACGAAACGTAATGATGTATTACCTAAAAATTCTACTGCTGGTATCATCACATATGGTACCTGTATCATAGATTGATTTCGCATCCTATGTATAATCTTTCAGAAAATGATTGAATCCACTATCTTCCATCGTCCTTAGACATGCGTATGGTTTTCATATTCTGTCTTTTCTGATTTGGATATCCAATGGAAAATGAATAATATGAAAAATTAGGTCTTTTGCCACTGTTTTCTTCTATTTTGAGTCATTGGTCGATGAAAAACTTTTCATTCGTCTTCGGTGTACCGCTGAATTTAATATTTACATAGATCAGTGGTGAAGAAGGGAGAAATTGCAAAGACTCAAACTGGAGGAATTACTGAGACATAAACTGACGAAATGAGGAAATTTCAGAATTCTCCTCACAGTCACGTCATAAATCTTGAATAATGTCTTCTTAATTCAATGTTCGGTCTAGGTAAACCGAACTCTAATAGACGTTTGGGAGATTACGGAATACGGTTGAGCTGCACTTTGCATTCAAGTACCATGCACTTGAAGTGTCGTTCAAATATTACCATTCAACGAATAAACTCGAATAGCCTCGTAATACTTCAGTCGAATACATCAAACAGGGTGTACCATCATCATTGTAGAAAATAAAAGGGTATATTCTGGACGAAAAATAATTTTTCGTTTGGAATTGAAATGAATTGTTGTTACTTTTCACTCATTTGATTCGAGTGTATGCAGAGATATATTTCGATTTTTTCCTATAGTACGAAAAAATTCATTCGGCTAAAATGTTTCATTCAATCGAATTGCTCATCAGTCTTACAACACCATCTTATTCGAAAAAAAAAATGGCGTGACATATTTCTTCTTATAAGGAGTCTTAGAGCAATAACGGGATTTCTAACGGGGCACTGTAGACTCAAGGAACATCTCAGAAGGCTAGCTTTGGAGGAGGACATGCATGTTCTGTAGCGAAAGTCCAGAAACATCTCATCATATCCTGATGGAGCGCGATGCTGTACATGACAAAAGATGGAACATATTGGAATCATACCAGTTGACTGTGGAAGAAATACCACGAATTGGCCCTCTCAAAATTCGTAAAATTCTCAAGGGAATTGAATCTTGAGGAGAGCTGCTATAAACGAACAAACCTTGGAATAAGCAGAAGAAGATGGGGCATAATAGATCTAATCAGGTCGCAGCAACAATAGTAGAAGTAGTTTCGAAACTTAATGAGAGTCCCAACTACGGGTCCTTCGAAGAACTATTTTGATATATTTGTCGTTCCATCTCGACTCCCTCCATCGTCTCGATTTCTTTTCGTTATTCTGTAATTTCTGTGAAAATGTTTAGTGAATCCGTCACGCTAGTTACAGACTTTTTTGATTGGTTATTTTGAAGCTATGCGAATCACAAAATCTGTCCAAAAAGAAACAATAAGCAACACTGATTTCTCGAAGGAAGTTTATGTAAAATAGAATTCGCGCTATTCATGCTCCTGGGAAATGTGTGACCTAGATTAGAAATGAAGACTTTCTGTGTAGTATCTTCACCTGGACGCATCTCTAGCATTGTAAGGAATGTTCCAATGTCTGGAGACAGTGATTCGAGACGATGAGACGGTCGCCGATTATGCTGATTAGCACATGGGCGCACCATCAGGACTATCACTACAGAATATCCGACTATCAGAAGAGTAACTCCTAACAATGGCCAAAAAATCGCATTGTAATAATGGCTGTTGCAAGGAATACATTCAGATGTTTATCCATCTAAAAGAACCATCTTTTGTTTGTAAATAATCGGAATCTCAGTCAAATTTAGTAGGAATAGAATTGGTATGCACAGGTGACCGGCAGCTGGTAGCATCGCAACATTGCCAAAGCGATTCCACAGGTAATAGGATTCATTTTTTGCTTCAAGAAATGATTACTTCATATGGTTTACCTGTTACATCTCGTTAACTATCGAGTTGCAGATACATCACTCTATGATGCACTCACTATTATGAATTCCCTTGTTGAATGTGACCTCCTGCCCATTCCATTATTCTGTGGATGATAGAACACTTCTTACTGCCTTCTCCTCTAGAATCTCTATCTCCTGATGGAACCAGAGGTTCAAGAAGAATACAGGTCGATACCATCAATGAAGATATGGCAAGAATTTTCGAAACGGAATAAGAAAATCTAGAGGAATTTCTACGCAAAAAAACTAGAGCCTGTATATTCATCAGGAACTCGGATATCGTAATACCTAACAAATGAACAAAATCACCTATCCAAACAAACGAATAGAGAACTATCAATCGATTTTGTTTTTTTTTGCCAGCTTACTAACGTACCCACCGTCCTTGTTTCATTGAACAGCCAGTGGACAAGTCATGAATCCCAGTCACGAACTACAGGTAATATCAATGTTATTCTGTAGTCTTTGGTGACATGAACTTGACTCAGCATCGATTTTTATTGGAAAATCAGGGGAAGGAATCACTACTGAAATTGATCCTTCCCTCAAAAAATATGAATGGACGTATCAAATATATATTCAGTATGTCGACGTTGAGTAGGTATATAGGTACCTTTTTGGCGATTTCTTTGTTTTCATTGGAATCATTTCGTTCCATTTCTTGTTCATTCATTTTGAACCGTTTCTCAACAGCGCTATTTTTTATGCATGTTCTAGTGTTGAATTTCAGGAAAAGACGTCACTTCAGCCGTCAATTTGGAAATAATTAATTATGATAACATCCTAGAAAATTCCAAAATTTCACATGCTTCAAGACATGCATTAACCATCCTTCTGCGAATAATCCATCGGTAAGAATAATAAATCTGAATAGGTTGACCTGCGATCGAGAGGTTCATTCGTTCACTTGCTTATTCTGTGCAGAGGCGATACTTCAGCGAGGTGATTTTTTTCTCGCATAGAAAACGATTATGCCCATATGAGGAGACATCAACTTCCTCCTCGCACAAATTCTCACAGAGTAACAGCTCAATACAAGAGAGTCAGGAGATATTTATACGCTGTGCACCGATATGGAATGTGGAAGTAATATAATGTAATAATAATAATTTCCTGAATCATTATAACATTTCCAAAGAATCTTCGATGTCTACATGTCGATTATTATTTCGAACGTCATATCGTCATATCGTCACATTCCACTTCTTCTCGTCATCCATTGAGTTTTTGAATCAACCATACTTATTTTTGGATTGTGCATTAATTGACGAGTCAGAAAATGAATCTCACTCCGATCGGTATTTTGCACTTCTGGATATAATCATTCTGAAATGCGGATGAATCACTGAATTGTCATAGAATCATCGGAATAGGTGTTCAAACTACAATCCTCCTGCCTGACATTGTAACAATTTAATAGTGTGGAAGTATTATTTCACTGGCTGAAGTTTCAATTTGACAAAATTGAATTAAGAATCTTTTTACTTCGAAACTCTGACCTACCATATATCTTCAGAATCGTCAATATTAAAAATATGGAAACACATACAGGGTACTTCATGAAAATATTTTTTTTCATTCCTATTTCTATTATTGAACAATGAACGTATACCCCAAGGCAGGTCAGCAGGAATTTTGTCAAATGTATCATTTGGTATATCAATGTTCAATCCAAGATAAATATATGTCAACGTCACAGTCAACAGAAAGGAAAAGTCACAAATTGATGCGATTCAAAAAAAGATTTGCTATTGACAATAAAAATAAATTTGTCTGCGGATTCCTTCCAAATATTTTCTAAAGTCAGGAAATAATCGATTCAAACATGATTCCCAGACTTCTTAGGAAAGAATTGGATTTTTTTTCCAATATTTCACACTTTCCGATCCTTAAATTCAACACATCTGTCGAGTTTGTATTTCATAACCTCGAAACTATAGAAATCGAGGATCATCTAAAAAATTCGTTGACACCCAGTACAAAATTATCGGGTATGAGCACCATGAATCTTGTGACGAAAACAGATGTAGAGACAATGATCTTGTGCTACTGATAAATGTATCGAACAAGAGCGACTCCATCTCTTTGAAATGGTTTCAAACTCTCTAATTGGGCACTTCTTTGGCTGTATTGGACATGCAGAAAGTTTCGCTGAGTTTGGTAGTAGGAATATCCATTCTAACGATGAGATAAGGGGATTGCTGAGCTAATTGAAGTAGTCTCTTTGAGAAGTTGACTTGGATATCTGGGGCCCTCAAATGTCAAAACACAGTTTCGAAGAGATTGATAAAATCATGAATTTAGATCCATAGTGGATAATTGCAAAAGTACGGAATATATAAATTATAACTGCTATGGATTCATACATCATGAAATCATGATTATAAGAATTATTATCACGGATGATGGAAAAATAGAACTACAATTAACAAATACAGCGAGGAAATCGAACAAGATATACTATTCATTAGATAAGAAATCAGGAAGAAGAGAATTGTCGAAACAAATAGAGATAATAGGATATATAATAGAGATAATAGAATATATAATTGTTATACCAATCCTGCTATGCTGCTGCTAATAACTGGACAGTACAAATGAAAGACGAGAGTAAAATAAATGCAATAGAGATGGGAAAATGAGAGAAAAATATATGGAAAAACGAAGCTACACCGAATTAAGAACGAAACAATAAGAGAAACGTTAGAGCAGGAATCAATAACCAACAAAATAACGAAGAGACAATTGAATTGGTATTGACACATGATGAGATAGGGAGACCAAGGAAGAAATGGATCCAACAGATAACACATGCAGTAAGGAAAAGAAGGAAAAAGTCGTTGAGAGAGATATTGACAGAAAATATGAAAGCATGAAAACAATGGGTAAACGACACACCAGACAATTAGCCAAAATCCGACGCCTAAGAGAGTAACAGGAAGGGGAGAGGGGAAGGAAGAAAAAAAGAATTGATAAACATCAAGTTTACGTCAGATATATTCATTCGATAATAAAAATTGACATATTTCAGGAATTTTCAGTAGAACTCACAACATCATCTTTCCTGTTTTCTCATACCAATTTGAGTTTCCAAATTCGAAATAACAAACTGTCAAGCTTTTCCGACTTCTTCGAAATGATTTCGATTGCGTTCCTAATCTCTTGATTCCAACTCCATGTCGACATACAGTGGAAAAATAAAATAAAAATTCTGTGAATTTCAAGGATTTCCAATTATCTGGATCCGGATCGACCCATAAAGAGTTCGAATCTCAGAAATACATGGGTTGTCAACTTTTCCCCACAAAAATCTCTCCTTAATTTTTTTCATCCACCAAATTCAACATTTGTAAAGGTTTCTGAAAAACCAACAAATTCATTCATATACCACCAATTGATTCTGAAACCCAGCAATAAAAACTGAAACATGATATTCGAGAACCTGTGAGTTTCGAAAAGTCAAGATTAGAAATGAAAAAAAGTCTGTGTATTTTCTTTCCCCTTCTTTTATTTTCATTTTCTTTGAAAAAATCATTGAATATTTCAAATTTTTGTGAGATGACTATCCTTACTTCGTGTCAAACCTGTATGGTAAATAGTACTAAAGTCAGAGGATCAAAGGATGTATCTTGCTTCCTCAGGAAGATCTATATTCCATGATTACATATTTTATGTATATTGAAAGCAAATCAATCTAAACTTCCCGAGAATTTCAGATCAAAAGTTCAAGCATAATTCAGAATATGGTTAGTGATGTGGATAAGGATGATAAGTGCACTTTAGATATTAGAAAAGTAGGAAAAAGGAAATCTCTAGAGGTCCTTCAGTCAACGCATTTCATTGAAGTAGACGTTTAATCATTATTTGTCCGCCAGATTTGTGATAACATCAATCGTGAAATGATATAATTACTAACATAAACAATTGTTGCGAATGATATCTGATATTGCAGATGCTGATGCTGCCAAAATGATCTTAAAAATGATGAAACTCTCATCTCGTTCAGCATCATTGAGGCACATCTGGTTACCTTTATTATTTATCAATATTGATAGTAGAGGAAAGTTGAGAGAGCTGTGGCTACTAGCATGTGAGGTGTCTCCAGTGAGTCCTGAGCCCAGGGGCGGATCTAGATTTTTCGGAAAGGGAGGGTGATTCTCGATTCTACGCAGCAAATATATCCGCAATAATTTCGAAAAAATATTTGAATATCATATTCGCAAACTCAACGCACCAATAAACAAGAGATAAAATGATTGTTGTCGGTAGGTGAGTTATTTTCTAGTTAATAATCATCAAAATCAAATATTTGCTCCTTTGCAAATTTGTCAATCACGCTCTTTCAATGTAATTATTGATATATCTATGTATTTTCAACAGGGCCAATCCAACCAGACGATCCTGTGTACGAGAATGCATTAAACTTCCGATCCTTCGCAATGTGGGAAAGCTCTTTTTTTATGAGCATGCGCAAAGTAGTACGTTTCCGCACGCATTTTGGTGCCCAAAGTAAGACTTTTCTGCACTGATTGCGGAAAAGTGAAACTACTCAAAAATCTCATTGGTATAGAACTTTTATATGTATCACAGTAGTTTTAGACTATTCCATGCAATGTAAGAATCATTTGCAGTTCTCTTATTGTCGAGAAGTCGTTGATATTCTATCTATATAGTCCATTCTCTTCAACCTTTTGAATGTTATTCCTGATTTTTATGTTTCAGCTCAAAACAATAATAAGAAAACTTTTTGAGTACTTTTGAGTACTGATGAAGAATTATCTATAATATGAATGAACTGACTGGACCTGCAATCAATTGTAAACTGACTAAAATTGTTTTTTTTTCTTGTTATAGAACATTACTTTTCATTGTTTTTCAGATTCTTCTCTCATGTTTGATAAAATATCATGGAGTAGATTATTATAAGTATTAGAATATTGCAATCCGTTATATTTAGTAAAATTGTTGGAGGTAATATATGAAGTGGAAAACATTTCAACGTTTTATCGGAAAATCATACCCCGTTAGAATTTTATCTGCTTGAATCTGATCCAGCATTTGGATTGGATCCAAAACAGGAATGTGAATCACTTTTATCTTATAATCTACTTCATTTGAAACTTGATAATTGACCCACTGAGTTTGTCTAACGAGAAATTTGTAATTCTATAGCGAAGGCTTGGAAGCACTCAGAACTAACATCATTTTTGACTCATGAATCAGCATTGTCTAACTCGACATTTTTGTCATGAAGAAGCAAATTTGACGGTCTCATTGAATATTTGAGTTTGCTACGGGGGGGCCACCTACCTCTTCCGCCTTCTTAAATGCGATACTGTCTGAGCCTTCATTGCCTTTTATACGAAGCTGCCACTGCCTCACTTTTGTTCGATGTTTACCTGAAATACGTAGTCGCTAGAATTAGTAAAGGTTTCGATATAGCCCCCAGATGAAATCACGATGACTATCAAAAATCAGACATGCTGGTATCCATTATGTCCCAGTTTGCGAATTCATAGATTCTATTATAATTCTCATATAGCAGATACAGAACGGTGATTTCACAGCCTCCAGTGTATTGATACAAACATGTCCAACAATTTGTTACGTGATAGAAATCGCATCTGTTTTCGAAAGATACGTCACGAGAAATGATCAATCAACGTTATCTAATGGGAATAATAATAGATGCCTATGCATTATTCCTGAGAGTCATGCGAATCCGTTTACAGGGTGATGGGCCATTCACAGCTCCATTGATTGAGTCCAGAATTGAAGGAAGTTGCATTAGTTCTGAAAATGATAATATCACATTGACATTTATGCTCCTACAAGACTTTGAGGACCTCAAAGAACACATTTGAAAGTTTTTTTTCATATCGATAAAACATCGGAATTTTATCAGAAACACCCGCTGCTATATCGTTACTATACGGTTACGTGTATGACTCTATCTAATTGCCATTTACAACTCTTTTTGCGTAAAAAAGATACTATTATAAAAATACTGCAGCGTGATATTTTTTTGTTTCAGCTTCCACTGAAATCTATTAATCAGTGCCTTATTTATTTATAGGAATTTATGAAAGAGTCATTACTCATTGTGTGTATGGGATATAATTCCGTTATTTCCTAATGTGATATGTTGAATGGTTGTTGAAACTGATATAAGCGGCTATTTTAATATTCATAATAGGAAGATATCATGTTATATGTCGTTGCTGATTGTTCAGTGATATCAATGTAAAGGAAATCATTCCGACAGGGTTTCATGATGACTTCATTAGAAACGCAAAATGGAAGAAATCAATTTTAGCCACAATCACGCTCACAGGGTGAAATCACCAATTACATATGCTAATGGTTTCACATGAAATGCAAATACTAACATAACATCCATATCCCTTATCATTTTTCTCGATTTTCCTTCATACCGGGTAACTTTTTCATCTGTGTAGGCAGGAGAAGAACTAGTTCCACAGGGATTTTTTTTCACCGAATTATCATCTGAAGTAACAGTTAGCTGTTTCTGAATGTTCAACAGTACCCCCTGCATTATTTATCATTCTTTGATCATTCATCATAAGGAATCCAACGATACCGGATCTGATGAAACACTGGAGGAGATAGCCTATTTCATTCTTCATATATCTTCAATGGGTGTGACGGAAAAACTTTTTCTGGCGAATTAGTCAATCTATCCGTCACACCAATTGCGGATAAGGAAACGTATGATGATATAGTGAAGTACCTCAATATTATCTTCGATATGTTAACTTTCAACATGACATCCACAATTGTCAAGTGATTTCCTTTTTCTATTCCGAAGAATGCTAGAGTTCAATCCATCCCATGATATTGAATCATGTGAATCTTGTGAATCTTGTAAATCTTGTGAAAAAATCAGACAATGAAAGGTGTATTTCATTCTTTTTTTTTTCTATTTTCTATTCTTTGAGTTCGAATAACCTTATCGATTACCTTATACGATTACCAAAGTATATCTCAACATTACTATCAATTAGGGAAACCTATTTTGATGAATATCTCTTCTCCTTCTCCTATACAGGATGTACCCTATGAAAAAATATATATGAGATAATATATGAAAATTAAATCAGTATCGTGATTCCGTAGATATGTGAGACGACAAATTCTAGCTGTGACACAGATATCTGTCGGTATTCTCCCGAATTCTCCTGTCCGCCAATGTACTAGCCTTGTGGAATTTTCAGCTTCACTTTGGAGACTCGCCGGAACGAAGCGGAATTTACATTCGAATATATTCCGAGTGGAGTTTCATGTGAGGTCAGCAATTCAATTTTCGGCGAAAGGGTCAAGGATCAGAGAGGAAAAAGCGATTAGGTCTTTGCCGTGCCGACGACGCATGAGTAACGAGAAAATACCTAGTGCACGGATAAAGGAATTTACAATTTATTTCTAGGAATGGTCGCAGGTTCTTCTCCCTACGGCTATGACGATGTATTGTAATTCAGCTCGATTGGTGGATGTCAAGTCAAGTCAATAGTGTTTCACGAATTGAGTGTACATCATTGGTAGCTTTGATATTATTGAAGATACAAAATTGTTCAAATCAGCAAATTATTGGTTTTCCCATCGGTCTTCAAGAAGGAAGAATGAAATAACACTAAGAATCGCGTTTCCGAACTTGGACGAAAAATACGGTTTTTCAAATGGAAGCCTCAGTGTATTATTTCTTCCTCTGTTAGAATCTCAAGTTTTAAATCAACATCGAGCTCGTTCGATATCTAGAGATCTCATAACAACAAACAATGTGGTTTCCGTCAGCAGAGGTCAGAAGGAGACCTGCTCATAGGTGACACATGTGTGACAGTCATTAATAGAAAAACATACGGAGCCCTGGCTTTCACCAAATCTCTGCAAAGGATTTGACCGAATTTGGCACTAAGGTCTTCTAACAAAACCTCCGTCGTATGGTTTGATGCACCAATTATATAGTTTACTATCGAATTTCCTCACAAATAGATCACTCTATGTGGTGGTGGACATCTTAAACAATCAGTGCTGGTGTTCCAACGAGTATATTGGTACCTTTTGTGTTTGCTCCACACCAACGACCTAATTGTTTGGGTATCGAACGGTATCTGAGCGGTCTGAGGAAAGCGGAATAAGTAGTCATGATATCAAAAGGATGATTCAATATCCATAGTCGAAATACCAAAAAATCTCGTTAGTCAGGAATTCGAAAAATCTTCAGTTAGGTAAGGCTTTCAGCGACATCATGAAATCTCGATGCTTTATATGGCCAGAAGCCCACAATTGGAAAATTCCAGAGGACCTCTTTATGTGGAGTTCTGTTATGCTTGGGAAATGCATAATTACCCTTGGGTCTAGTGTTATGGGTTCGAGAGTTTTCAAAGTGGTTGAAGGAGTGAGGATGCTTCATGATAAATCCATTTGTCTCCGAAACGTAGGTACACAACAGGAACAGTGAGCAAGTTATGATTATCTATTTTGACATTGAAAATCACCCTCACTTCCAAACTTGAAATGTGAGTGGAAGTATGCATAGTACACTACAGGGTGTCCTTAAAAGGTCTTTACAAAAAGCTACCACATATTCTTCAGACCAAAACAATTCGATACAAGCAAACTTACCTCAGTAAAAAGTTGCTTAGTTTGGGCGCTAGACGGCTCTGAAGTTGAAATTTTCAAATCGATTTTGCTTCATAACTTTTGAACGGCTCATGAGATTTTTTTCAAATTTGGTACGTTGGCATAGACTCATCGGGCAATGAAACTCATATCATAATCATAATGAATATCATTCCATGGGCGTAGAACTTGATTTTTTCAGTAAATAAACATCTAAAACTCCTACGCCAATGGAAAAAAATTAGTTTCAATATGAAATCTGAATTATTCAACTCATTCACTACAAAAAAGGTACTCTTGACAAAAGTCGATTCCTCTCATGGTTTCGACAAAATTTCAATTTTAGTGATTTAGAGCATAATTAATAATAAAACGATTAACAGATATTTCATAAAAATTGTTCAAAATGTTCACCATTTTCACGTATACAAAGATTTATACGACGCAAAAAGTTGAGATGTACTTTTTGCATAGGTTATTTCTATTGAAAATAAGTAGCATTGGTTTTTTTTCTGAAGACTATTATTATCTGCTCGAAAACAGTGATATTCACATTCTTGGTTTCCATAGTTTCATCTGTGTTGATTTGTCGAGTTTTATTGACGTTGATTGTTGATATCGGACTTTTCTGATTTATCATGGCCGTACAATACACCAATGAAGAATACACCGATATGTTATTGGTATTCGGATATTGTCAAGGAAATGGTCGAGAGAGTGTGAGGGTGTATTCGGCAAGGTTTCCAAATCGTCGCGTACCAAGCCACCCAACCTTTGCTGCAGTTGAGAGACGTCTTCTGGAGACCGGTCATTTTGCTCCTAGAACTGGTGATTATGGAAGACAGCGTTATGTAAGGATTCCCGAAGTCGAAGTAGAAATTTTAGACCGTATTGAAGAAAATCCAGAATTGAGTACTAGACGGATAAGTAATGAACTAGAAATTTCTAGGAATGCCGTTCATGAAGTACTAAGAGAACAATTATTATACCCATACCACAAGACGCCAGTTCAAGATTTATTAATCCATGATTCACAAAGTCGTCTGATGTTTTGTAGGTTCATTAATTTGCAAAGAGAAATGAATCTGAACTTTGGAAAGAATATTTTGTTCACTGATGAAGCCTGTTTCACGAGAAGAGGAATAACTAATTTTAATAATGAACACGTTTATGCAATTGAAAATCCTCATTCCATTAAAATAAACCATTTTCAACACGAATTCAAAATCAACGTTTGGGCTGGAATAATAGGAAATTTTATAATTGGTCCTGTCATACTTCCACAAAGATTAACAGGAGACATGTATTTACAACATCTACGAAATACGTTGCCAAATTTGTTGGAAGATTTACCACTCCAACATCGGGTAGATATGTGGTTTATGCACGATGGAGATCCACCACATTTTTCGGTGGATGTTAGGAATTTTTTAAACCAACAGTACCCAGACAGATGGATAGGTAGAGGTAATGATGCACCCGTGAATTGGCCACCACGTTCTCCAGACTTAACACCGATGGATTATTTTGTATGGGGTTATCTCAAGTCTACGGTTTACAAGACCCCTGTGAATACTGTAGAACAATTATGGCAACGTATCCAACAGGCGACGAATAATCTTACAGGCGATGAAGAAGTTATGCAAGGAGTACATTTCAGCTTTTTGCGTCGTATAAATCTTTGTATACGTGAAAACGGTGAACATTTTGAACAATTTTTATGAAATATCTGTTAATCGTTTTATTATTAATTATGCTCTAAATCACTAAAATTAAAATTTTGTCGAAACCATGAGAGGAATCGACTTTTGTCAAGAGTACCTTTTTTGTAGTGAATGAGTTGAATAATTTAGATTTCATATTGAAACTAATTTTTTTCCATTGGCGTAGGAGTTTTAGATGTTTATTTACTGAAAAAATCAAGTTCTACGCCCATGGAATGATATTCATTATGATTATGATATGAGTTTCATTGCCCGATGAGTCTATGCCAACGTACCAAATTTGAAAAAAATCTCATGAGCCGTTCAAAAGTTATGAAGCAAAATCGATTTGAAAATTTCAACTTCAGAGCCGTCTAGCGCCCAAACTAAGCAACTTTTTACTGAGGTAAGTTTGCTTGTATCGAATTGTTTTGGTCTGAAGAATATGTGGTAGCTTTTTGTAAAGACCTTTTAAGGACACCCTGTATGAGGAAGACATCATTGTCTCAATCATGTTTCCATGTCGAAATAGCAAAACTGCATACATTATTTGACTTTTCCAACCTTGACTTGAGTCAACAGTGATGCCTAGTTATAGAATCAGGCATTTTCAATACGGTATCAATAGGACTGATGCCATAAGAGGATAGACCTCATGTATTCTTTTTGATACTTGCAATACAAAATACGATATCGTTATGGCTCATAAGCGTTGTACAGGAACGTAGTTTTTGAGATGTGTGTCAGACTCAATAGTCGGTGATTGCGATAACCAAAATCTATGATTCAATTTTTTGAATATTTTAGGCAGCTTGTACCTTTTGATTTACTGAAGTGAGCGATCGGCTTTTTCTAAGGATGTAATTTTGGAATATAACTTATACTTTACTTCACAATTCAGAGCGCGTCAATCCCTCTTTATGATGATAGATGTCTTGAGTACCTTGCTAAAAAATAAAATCAAAGCGAATTAACTGAAGATTGGATCCGATATGTTATGTGTATAAATTGGTTACATGTTTGGTTATTAATACAACGAAGGAGGAAGTATGAAAATGAAGACATTTAACCCTCCTATGATTATAATGAATATCGAATATATCTGATGTTTCAACGGAGAAATTGTAATGTTCCTTCGTTGGAAGTGGGTATAAAAATCAATGATAGATCATTGTCTTTGATTTCTGTCAAAGGACATAACTATCCTCATTTTGCTGAGTCATCAGGGCATCTATCCCCCATACTGGGCATCTATCCTCACAACTAGAATTTTGAATGAATATTGATGATAAAAAAGTGCTGTTTCCATATCGTTCCAATTATCAATAGACAATCAGCATAATCGAGAGAAAACTAGTCGTTTAATATTTTTTTCTCTCAGGAAACTAGAAGCTCTATCCCACTTCTGCCTTATTATATTTTTCAATAGTATACAACTCCTCTGTCAATATTCAACTCCAGAAAAAAAGTCCTATTCTTATATACCTAATATTATTTTTTCTCATGAATGACATCTCATTTGTAGGACAAAATATTTGTAAAATCAGCAAAACCGTGAGTGACTGGAGGTTCAACAACAATGATTTCGATCATTCACAGAAAGCAAAAGTATATATGGAATGGGTTCTTAGATACTCTAATCTCTAGCAATTCCTAGGTTGGCTTTGACGGCGTCATGTGTCAAGGTGTTTCTCAATTACGTTCCGTGATTTCACGGTGCATTTCATCACAAAATTTGAAGAAGAAATATGTGTCAACATGTGGGAACATCTACATTCTGCGATACTGACATGGAAAGATTGAAGTAATGTGTTTTATCTGAATTTGACCATTTCCCATTCGGTACCTATATATTTTTGTTCTATATAGCATATGTCTTATATATAAATGATGCGATGAAATACACGAAAATAATTGCTGTCGTACTTTCACGAAGTGAACGGTGATTCCTTTTGTCATCAAATCATATCTCACGAAAGTAGTCAGATCAACCCCCATTTTCGTCTGCACCCTGCACACAAGTTTTCTTGCGATAGCTCTCCGTGGAAATTGTTCCCAATTAGGTTCCTATTAAAATTCTCGACAATGTAATTCGAGGGTAATGTAATTTGTGATAACGTTTTACCGCAGCAGTATCGCGCATGGGTAAACAATTTCCGAGAGTGGCCAGGTCAGAAATTAAATTTCCATGTAGAATAGCTTCATTCAACGGGTAGAGTACTAACGAAGAGTGGAATATTCAGGTGGGGTTGATAAGCGATGAATTCAGTCGTATGCCACGGAGGTTGTGGCTGATTATTCAACTCGTACGATGAGGATTCACGTTTTCGATCGGTTGAAACTAGAGACTACGGAAGCGTAGAAGGGCCTGAAGGGCATATATTGGTTGGAAAAGATGTTCACTAAATTCCGACTTCAACGTCGGAATTTTATTAAATTCCGAGATTGAAGTTGGAATTTAATAAAATTCCGACTTCGCTATAAACCTCCAGACCAAAGTCCAGACACAGTTATTTTTCTGGCATGTTCTGCTATCAAAGGATGATTGGTCGTCCAACCTAGGATTGAGACATATATTTTCCATTCTGTCTTTTCAAATCCTCCATAGTATCAATAGACAGTCAACAACAACTCAAAGGGTTAGATTACTTGTCACGCCATGCATAGTGAGAAATATGGCATGGGTATGGTTCGCGTCATGATAACCTGCACACAAAAACACGAGGAAACACCGCTTTTCGTTGACAAACATCGATGAACAATCAATGAACAGTTATGCAAACGAAAAGGCAGTGACATCACTCCTGAATAAAATCGTTTAGTCATGACAGCTAACGGAATTTTCGAAGTAAAAGTGATACTCTCTCAGCCCCTTGAACTTCAATCATGTCCGTAGAGTTCCCGTAATGCAATTTCAAATTCAGTTTCCCATCGGAGGAGACTATAAGCGAAAATACAAATAAAAATTCAGCACGTTAACTTGAATATACCATGAATATAAAATGATATCTCTCTACCTGAGAAACAATCGTCTGTTCCTCACTTCTCTAGTTTACGATGCTATAAAACCACTTTGTATAATCCAGGGTTCATTTGTTCGAGGAAAAACACATTTCCGTTGCTTGATTGTATTCACACATACGAAGTTACATTGCCCCTTTCTTCGTGTGAGTTGTTTATTAGTTGTGACTATAATAGGTTAGGTAATATGTTCGACAAATTTCCTAAGGGTATTCTGCAAAGGAAAGATTTGGACCCACTTTGACACGCCATTGTGCACTGTTTACACAAACCACAACGACGCCATTTCAGGCTATTTTGTTCATAGGCGCCGAATACACAGGGGCAGTGAGAGCGCGTGCCCCCCAGGAAATTGAATAATTTCGAGTTGCAACTCGGAATCTAATTGAAAAGTTGAAATAAAATAATATTGGCCCTTCTTCGCTCCCGATATGTTTTGATATCCATGAAGTTAACAAACATTACTCAGTTTCTCAAATCATCACAAAATGTTCAATGGGAATAATCATTCGAATATTTCAAAAGTTTCATTTTCTATAGAGAAATATTGTACCAGTATCTGAGACTAGTTTTTTCTATTGCAGTAATGATTTCAACGCAAGATTACCCTTTTCATTTTATATCATCTATGCATTGAAGAAACCATTATGGTAATAGAATCCAATTTCTATGTGAAATCATTTCATTCGGAATTGAACTCTGGATCAAACGACCTAACATCCTTCAGATAAGTTGGACTTTCTTCCACTTCAAACAAAATTTCATCGAGGCGAACGAAAAAAGGAGACCTTGCTGCAATTTATCGCTAATATTAGCCCATTTTCTTTATTTTTGGAGTTGGCCCGGTTTTTAATAGGTTTCAGGCACTCAATCTCACCTCGATGAGTGTTTACTCCAGTCGATATTTACAGAAATTGAGTTTTGTTGATGAAAATTATGGCTGAGTTGCACTATATCAGTTCGGTTGATTGTTTGGAATTGTTCGGGATTGTTGGACAATATACATCGATCCAGAGTGATTTGTTTTGCAATTACACAAGATTTGTTCAGCAGATTCATACAGATATTATACAATATTAATTTTGATTACCTATATGAGAATCGGTTATAGTCTATACAGTTACATTGGAAATCACATGAATGGAATGAGAAACCTACTGATATCTACAGTATTATTCATAGGGCGAATTAAATCTGGCTAGAAATATTGACAATGGACTGCCTATTTTAATACATTATGCAACATGAGTGTGTTTAATTTAATATGTTCATTGGAAGATACTGTTGAACTATGTCAATCTAAGAGTGCAGATTCTTCAAACAATGAAATTTATCTATCTAACGATTAGTATGTACGAAATAAATACATCATTTTGCAATTCGTCAACTTTTGGGAAGAATGCTGAATCACCACGGTGTTAATTTTTGATGGCTATGTCCATGAACCACGTGAGAGAAACAAGTTGCTCAACTGGTGTTGGCAATATGACGAAATCAATGTTTTTTTTTCAAATTGAATGCTAGGTCATTTCACAACTAAAAAAATATTTCTATCCTCTATTCAAATTGATGGAAATCCGTACATGATAATCTGTTCAGGGTGAATTGATCTATAGGAATCGTGATTCCATTGAATATATAGAAATTTGAAGTGGCTAGTATATTCGTCTGAGAGTTTCTAGGGTCCTCATTTGTGTAAACTCTCCTTGTTCTTCAATGATTTCAAATACAACTCCAAAATTTCAAGAGTTAATAATGCTGAGAACTGCCACTGAAAATGAAACAAAACTCAAAATTCCGAGAGAAGTTTTCCACGTCTCCAATATGCTGAGCACCGAAACCGAGACTCCGTTTCTCGATCAATAATCAGTGAAGTTGAGGAGACATTTCAATAAATGGCACATATATAAAGAATCTCCCTGGAAGTAGTGGAAAACCAATTTCCGAACTCAAAAGAACATGCTGAGGGTCATTACTTTGAACACTTATTTCAATTTTAATTTCATTATCGAGTTGAAAAATGTCGATTGTACAGATACATATTTGAATCCTCATTATATTTTCAGATATGTGATTAAAATGAATTGTCACATGACCCCTCCGACATGAATTCTGTAATTTTTCAATGTGGCATTGGGAAAGTGAGATTAGTGTATTCAGAGAGAATAGTATAATGGTTACAAGTGAAATAGAAAATAGTAACAAGGAATAGAGGGCAAATATCTGACGTTCAGTCGAGAAAATGAAGTTGCATATATATCATGATGACTTGATTAGAAGATAGACAAAGTAATCGTCAACAATCAGATTTCAACTCGATTATCAACATTATGATTCCAGCCTGCCAGGACCATCAATTGAATAAATTACCATTTGTCTGCTTGCTGGTGTCATTGTGGAAAATATGATATAAGATATAAATCAAATCATAAACCTAATAGCGATCGCGTCATATACATGAAATGAATGGGTTGTTTTATTAAAACTGATATCTATACCGCAATAGTTTGAAATTCAATGCAGAATGAAATACACATTCCTTGTTCAGTCATTACATCATTATATGCGACCAGATTTCGTTCCACGATATACCGAGTGGTCAAGTAGAATTCTTTTCACCAGATGAGAATAATCATAGTTGTGAGAAAATCACTGGATAACTCGCTTTTCTTCAGTCTAGATCAGACAACTATAGAATTTGATATGAAATTATCAATAAACTATGTCAGTAGATCGTTGACCGGTATGGGCTGCTTTCAATCAGTCTCAAATGAGTTTATGCACACCAAAAGACCAAATACCATTTTGAAACATATACTTTATAATGATAATAATAATGATGATAAATGATTTTATTGAGATGAAAAAAAGTACACATAAATTCAAATATATATATAAATGATATTCCAATCTGAACTTATCAATAGTTTTACAAAGTGTATTTCCGATGCTGCTGAATATGGGAAAAATCTCTGCCACATTCGGAAAAGTGTAGAAAGAGTATGAGTTTGCCAATCATCCTAAGTGGTTATTATGATAAAGGTGGCCTAATGATGGGTAATTGAATATCATCCTTGAAGAACCTAGAGATATTATAAACAGCACTCATTCTAACCATTCACACAAATATATGAATATGTTCTATCAGAAATGAATTTGAACATAATTCACTGATTTCATTTGAGAACGTGCGATAACACCATGTATATGAAACAAAGAAACATGAAAATTCATTGAATTCCATTCTCGGAATACGATTTTCAAAATTGTGCAAAGTCAGCAATACTCTCACCACTCACATTGTGAGAGGTGAGAGATCAGTCTCAGTCGCTATATTCTGCCTCCCTCTCAATGACAGGAGAATAATCAGTAGATCGAAAAGAAACATCTCAGAAATACAAAACACCCGCGCTATCGGATATAACTCACCGGCAGTTCTTTCACAACCTGTGATATGTAGTGGCTATAATCCAACGATATTTGGAAGAGTTTTATTTCTGAAACTAGGTATCCAAAGCAAAGAAAAACCAATGTACATCCATCAAATTCCTCATTTTCTCGGAACAAGATTTCCAAAATTTTGTACAACTAGTAAGTAATTTGCTATTTGCTCACCTCTCACAATGTTAGCGATCGCTCTCGTTTGATTTTGCCATTCTTGAACCATGGTCACTTGAAGATATATCAATAGATTGGAACGAAAGACATTTTAGGATCGATACAAACAACCGAACTTTCGGAAATGACTCACCTCACCGAAAATTTTTCCACCATCTACATTCATGGAGCTGCTATATTAGTTTCGAACCGTTTGAAGAAGTCTTCACTCAGGGAACCACTTCGCACACAAGGTGTGTTGAATTAAGAAAAAGAAAAACAGAAAAACGATGAAAATTGTCGAAATTACCTATTTTCAGAAAATGATATCCAAATTTGTGCACAGATGACAATGTGAGCGATCAGTCTCAATCATTTTATCAAATCATCACCTTGAACCATGTATCACTGTAAGAGGAGAATTGGTATACTAGAACAAAAAATAAAATTAGAAAAACAAATCATCTATTTGGCTATAACTCATCTCGCCGAAAACTTTTCCACCACTTACCGTAGTTGGAAACCACTATGCACACTAACACTAAGTATCTGAAACGATTAAAAATGAGATTTCTGAAATTGTGCAGAACTAGTGATAATTATGTTCATCTCTCACAAGTCTTTACCATTTCATTCTGAAGGAAGTTTTCAGGAACTAAAGAGAAAAGAAGAAAAAATGTTTTCAATGTAATGAAGAGTTTGTTCTTGCGAATAGTAAGTATTTCCGAAAATTGCTACCCATTTTTAAAATCCAAACCTCAACACTAAATATACCAATGATCAGTAGGTACCGTTCACTATATCCAAAATGCATTTCTCAATCATAACCAATGTTTCATGAAAATTATATAAATATAATATCTTGAATCAGCTTCATTTATCTTTACTTTTGCGAATTCGAAGTCCAAATTATAAATATAAAAATAATAATCGAAAGTTTGGATAGGGCTCAGAGAATTTTGAATGAAATGAACTATTTGATATAGTTGAATAGGATCACGACCGTTGAATATTATTTCGATTGTTGAGTTGGCGCGAATTCGGTTGAAATGTTGAAGAAAACCAGTTGTTAAATTGTCGACATCTCGGAACTTTATTGTTTCATCCTCAGGATGAATCATCATTTCATCATATTCCAGTTGAGTTCGAATTGAAAATTTTTTTCTACATATTTCTGAACTCATCGCACTATGTTATATGTGTGAAAGATCACCTAAAGACTGGGAAAAAATATTTTTTTTCATGCAATGAATAAATAATTCGAATAAATATTCAAGGAACTAATGATTTGTTTATCTTCATTTTCCACATTTCAGTTTTTGAAGTTTTCTTCTACAACCATATATAAGTTTGCAGAGACCTGATGATAATCTCGAAAGACAAACTTTCACCTTATACAGAATTGTGGAATCTCATATGAATAGATGAAATGAAGATAAATGAGTCTATGTTTGTATTTTTTCCCAAACGTATCAGTTCCTTATTTGGACTTTGAAATTCCCCAGCCTCCTATGCCAGTCCATGTACTCTCAACGAAATAATAGAGAGAATTGTATGGCAACTCCGAACCGAAATGGAGGTGAAAATGGCCGTAAATTCTTTACACTCTGACAAACTGAACTTTTTGTAAGATTCATTCGCTGTGTTTCCGAATAAAAGGAGACAAACTAATAAATTTTTATATACCACCAGATGTATCGTACGTTTCGTTTTACATTTTTTATCAGCAATGAATTACAGGGGCACATGAAGTTCGGAAAAAACCGACAGGGCACGTATACGGAGGGACAAAATGAAGCGTTCTTGTTCTGGCGTTGGTCCATGGGCATACGATAAGAATGACTATTACATGAGCAGAAAAAATATGAGTATCCCTCTCAGTCTTCTCATTAGTTAGGGTACGAATAGACGGCCAGTGACTTATGAGAATTTAAAAATCCTTCCTTTCGGAAAGTTCTCCTTCACATCTTGAGATTGATTCGGAACATATGAAAGTGACAAGGGCAAAATATGACAGAGAGACAGTTTACAATCATCTCTATCGTTTTTCCTGATGTATATAGATTGCTCCTGCTATTCACATTGCACACAAAAAGACATATCACAAAATAGAATATTATGTAACAAGAGTTGTAAATCGCATATTACGCAAGAAGTGGAGAGAGTTATATGTATCAGCGCAGGGGCGAGTGTGTAACTCCACTAGTGCGTAATTGCATTATTATCACAACTCGAGATGTCTACTTCACTTTTTTTACGACCACAAATACAGTGATTGTCAAGAAATTCGCGCCACATGTGTATCATTCATTTCATTTATTTCATTATTATCATTATTATTATTATTATTATTATTATTATTATTATTATTATTATTATCATTATTATTATTATTATTATTATTATTATTAGTATTATTATTATTATTACTATTGGTATTGAAAATTGAGATCACAGCTCCCTAGCAACAAAAAATGTTGTCCAATTGTTCAAAGTTTTAGCTTCCAAAGAAAACTTAGGAACCAGAAACCAATAAACCCCACATCTGAACCATAACGTTTTATATATGTATATAAGGTTAATGGAAGTTTTTCGCAAGGCACCGACTTTTATTGGGAATGAAATTTTATGACAAATCGAGAATAAAAAGACTATATTCAGATGGGGCGAATATTTTGAAACTCACTTTATATACTTTAAATTTCGGTGTTCATGTAGGTGGGCGTATACAGAATGTTCGTTATGCACCATTCATGTGATTATCGGGTAGGTATTAAACAAAATACAAAACCAATCAGACCTGTCGAACTTCGCTATACCAAGCATCATTCATCGATCGAACGGCAAAGTTGTGGAATTCTTTGCCTAGTGAAGTCTTTCCTGATGCTTACAACCTCCAAACTTTCAAGAAGAATTCCAACACCTTTCTCTCCCAAAATTCCACCGCTGGCTAACACGATGTTCCTCGAACATTATAGGTGTCCCTTTCGTGTTGTCCACAGATAAAAAAAAATAAAAAATACAACAACTATTCTTGATGGAATAACGACCAATTTGAGTCAATAACAAAGCATAGAGCATGTTGAGTAGTGACAATTAAATAGATTTGAGAAGAAGATTCAACCCCTTCTGAAGAAGAAGGTTTCCTAGTGTGATTTGAATCTATTTCCAATATGAGATTATGAGCTCGAATCCTACACTCTGAGCCACCGCGCAACTTAAATTCCAATTTCGAATGAACTAGCCAGAGTCTTGTTTTTCCCTCATGAAACAAGGCACTCTCAATACTCTACCATTACTACTCTCGAATATTTTCTTCCTTCATCTTTTTCCACTGTGGAGGTGTTCCATCACGAGGTACGTGTTGTCAAAGGCATCGTTACGAAGGCGTCCCATGAAGGAATACTTCCAATTGGCCTGTCCTTCCTTACCTTTCCAGTTGCCAACCTATTATGCAACTGATACGTGCCCCAGTATTAAATTCATTTTTGGAACTTTAATCGAACTCGAGTAAGTAAATGCATTATTATATTATGATATCCCCACGAAGAGTTATTGACTGCAACTTCCTCTCTGATGAAAGACCTTTTCAACAATTAGGAAACTAATGACTAATTTAGTTACTCCATGAGAGATTGCTCTGGGGAATTTCAGATCGATGAAGCAGTGCGTAGGACGACGATGCCATACTTGACCTGAGTTAACGCCCGGGCCAAACGAAATTATTGGACAGGTACGGACTCGGATTAAATCCAAGTCGCCTTTGTGTTGTACGTGAAAGGAAATTTTTCTCCCGTTTTATGGACACATTGGGATCATTTTCACATATTGGCAGAGTTTTTCCGTATATTCTCACATCCTACTTGAGTTCCTTGAGTGTTTGATGTCAATAGCATTTTTCAATATTTCTGAACGGAAGACGGGAAGATTCGAAAATGCAAATAATGCACCCGGATGGTCAAGCTCAAAACATAATCTGGAAAGACATAACCCGGCATCACCCTAGTTTTTACCTAATTAATCGACATTTCCGTCAATTTTCTGAAGAAAAACTCAATTCAATATCCAAGAAGTTTTCACATTCAGATGTAAAACAAAAGATGCCGGGTCCTGTACGGTTACCATGAAATCCAATTTTCTAGTATGGTGCATCAAAAATCGGCCTGGACTCCAAGCTAACTGCTCCGAAATTATGGTTCTCCAACTATACAACATTTTCAAAGAACAATTGCTATTCCTTGCAAAGAATTAGGTTTCCATTAATGAAACTTCAACCTGCCAAGAAATTTATCGCCAGAAGATTGGAAGTCAATCTCATTTCTTCGATTTTCTCATCACATATCGGATCATTTCTTGATACAGCCCTGTGATTCCAAAACGCTACTGTAAATGTACGGGGTGGGGGTTTGCCTCGAGATGATGAGGGCCAATTCTCGAGCCTGCTTGATGCCGGGGTCCAAGCACCATCGAACTGAAAATTGCCTCAGAATGGCTCGTTGGCACCATTGGAAACATCTCGAGAAAATCTCATAAAGATAGACGGTCTAACTTCGAGGATCTTAGAGGAAACTGGAATATATACACTCACACCTATTTTCTCGTCTGGTAATCGGCATAGTTTGTCGGTGAATCTACAGAGGGTTCTCAAAGTTGTGGCAATTTTTCGATTGAACAATATCACCAAGAAGATCGAGAAAACAAGACATATTATAAATTCAGATTTTTTTAATCTAGTACCAGTAATAGTCCTAGGTTGTGTACCTACAAATTTTAGCATTAAAGCATTTTTCAGGCGACTGTTTTATCCTGGTTTTGGAAATGAAGGAATTGAGAGACATACTTATTCAATTCAGCAAGATACAACACACTTTCCAACCAACAGTAAAAACAAACCACAAAATTCATATTGCAATTCATTATGTATCGTTGAAATGAGTCCGGACGTAAAGTGAATGCGGCCGTGAAGTAAAAGCGGGCATGCAGTAAATAAATATGGCCGTGAAAATAGTTTTCATCAACGCTATTTCATTCGTGAAACTTCAATTTTCATGTCAGTCGCTTAAAAATAATATTTTTCAGTATTTCTATTCATACGTTTTCTGATTATTGAATTAAATGATTTCATAATGTAGATGTAATATCGATGAGTGGTAAGAACATCCTTTATACAGATGAATCCTCTTTGATTCCGTATTTTCTGGGCAACTTCGGCTTGAAATGAAGTGTCAGAATGTCGCAATGTGAATAAAGCCAAAAAAATTGATTCAGTGAATGAAATAATCAACATAAATCTCTATACTTTCTATAAACAGTCGACGATATTTGATGTCAATGATAGTGATTTCCATTTGCATTGTTGCCATGTTGCTGTATTTTTTCTCCAAAATACTTCTCCTGTTTTTTGGTGATAAAGAGCATTTTTTCCCAAGTTCAGTACGTGATTGAGACAATAAGATGATTCCAACTGACATTGAATCCGATATAACGGCCGTTAGGAATGATAAAGCTGATGATGGATACAGAGAGCCGAATCGTTGGAGTGAAAATCAGATTGAACAGTTGAAATCTATATGGAAAGTTGCTCTCGAAAAGATTTGCATCATCTTGAGATATTTTTGAAAATGCAGCATTTTGGATTTTCCATAATATCTCGAAACTCCTTACAGTCTCAATCATTCAGCGAACGGAATCCAGAATAGAATTGTCTAAATCTTCCTCATTTAACCGAATCTTCATCTAGTTCAACTTCTGATGTAGTGATATCCCAATACATCAATCGATCACCGATCCTGGGCACACTTCATATTCACATGAAAAATCTCAAAAAATTCTGATAATTTCAGTTTCAACCTGGGCCAAGAAGCTCAAATACCCTGTACAGGTATTGAAGATGGTCATATTTTCAAAAATGTATACGGAACCGCCTTTTCACTGCTCCATTGAAAGGGGGACATAATAAGAGTCCATTGATTTCAGGAGTTGTAATTCAGTTGGAGACAATGGCAAAGAAAAGCTGAAGAAGCCATTTCACAGAATTAGTCGCCGTTTTTCCCCTTTTCAATCTTCCATATGTGATTCTGTGACGGTCTTCCGTTTGCTCATGAGATTTTTCAAGTCGGTGCATAAATATACAGTGTGTTGGCCATACGAAAACAAAACAGCGCCATTATCACGAACTATGCGTCAACATTATAGAAACACGAAAAAACACGTGAGAAATTGTATACACCCGAGGAGACATTTCATCATAGTCACATTTAGTGTTGAAATTCATCCCCACACCCTAAAGCATGCCATTCATTCAACGATACTAAGTTTGGTGGTGTCGTCTCCAAATACTATGAAGATATAGCCTAGTTTTTCACATGCCGCATAAATGTGACGCAGGGTTTGTATAAACCCGTCCGGATAAATTTTTCTATCATACTACCTGAAGATATTGATCAGAAATGTGTCTTTTTGGAAATAGCAACAAATTTTGAAGGAGAAGTTCAACCGTGACCGATGCTATAATAAAATATTGGGCAACCCATGTAGAAAAATCAAGTGTGAGGGTGAAAGTGCATAAATGTAATTATGAAGAAACCTCCTCCTGTTCATTCATTCTGATTTTTCAAACTTTTGAGGCAGTTCCTGAAGCTCTCTATCGTTTTCGTCTCGCCATCATGTATATTGTATACAGCCAAGGTGGATATAGGATGGTGAAATAACTCTTCAATTGTTTCTTTCCAAAACATGTAGACCTGTCAAACGACCTCACTAAGGCCGCACCACTTGAGTATAGATGGCGATACGATCGTCGATCCGGTGAAGTCAAATCCGCTTTTACTGATAATGACGGATACCTGACAGTGATGGATAGCTAACAGTTCAGTTTTCACATTTATGTTGAATTTCAAATCCACATCGTGTTTCCAGCATTTCCAAGATAACCTTCGAGATCGGCATAGGTGACGCCACCTAGTTTCGATCTTGGGAAGCCTTAGTAAGGTATTGAAATCCGACAAAATCAAGTAGGCGAAGGTCTACAACTTTTTCTAGTGGCTGGGTATAGGGAGTTGAGACACCAGTCTTTATTTACATCATGTATACAGCATATCAAAATAGTACCAGGCATCACTTTTTGATTTAGTTTTCGAGTGATCTTTATAGAAATGATGAATTACTTCTCTAAAACTATCGGCATTGGAAACTCAGTTTTGAGAAGAAGAGTAAGATTGTTATCATACTCGAACTTGGTTCGAAGGTTCCTGAAGGAAATTCAGCAGCAGCAGATAGTTGCTAAGTTGGAATTTACAGTTTCATGGCCGGTTGTTCAATCAGAGACCACCTAGTGATAGGCTAAGCCAAGTTTACGAATTTCGTTTCGGTTTTTCTTCGAAAGTTTAATAATAGGTGAAATAACAAACCCTGTTTCTTCAGCGGTTTGAAGTCCCATTATAAACTCGTCCCTCAAATTTGTTCAGTACCTTGTTTGCTGATGGATTAATGTTGATTATACTGTCTGATGTAGTTGTATTGTGAATAATTGCGTTTTTCAATTACATCTCGCATAACTGGTGTCAGAATATTTTTGTCAGTAGTTGACAAAACATCTTTAAACAAGTGAGCAACTGAAATTTATGTCATAATCATGATGGAATGAGACTGGTGCAAGCAATGGAATTTTATAAAAATTAAATCAAATCACTCTTCCTGAATAATGTAGGAGTCATTAGGTCTCCTGAGGAGGCCACTATTTTTCGAGTGAATTTATGGTGGCAAAACTGAAGAGAATGAGAACTGCAATTCTACCAAACATGCAATAAAACATAAATAGACTTTCGTGGTTGAAACAAAACCGCATTCGTGCATTAACTATTATCGAATGAATATGAAATGAATATAGTTCAACACGCATTCTTACATAGCTTTCAGGATGAATCGTACTGATCATATTTACAAGGATCTTGAAATGGAGTTGAATAGTGAAAGTTTGTGCCCCCGTCGCAATGAAAGAGACCTGTGGATGGTATATAAAATCATAAATTCGGCCCACGCATGAGAATATTTGCTTTCATGTCCCATACAGAATAAGTTATTTCACATTCTCAATCACAAATCTAATGCAGCAAATAACTCTTTCGTCCCAAGAGCATATAGACTGGCCAATACTCATTCTCTCACCCTTGACTTTTCTGCAAGCCACACTCAGTTCAAGATATGCATGAAAATTCGATATATTTGATAATTCCTGTAAAATTGTGAAATTGATATGTTAATATTTCAAGACTTTATTTAATATTTCCCATAGCAATATATATTTCTAGATGTTCACTCAAATTAGGTTTAGTTTTTGCTTGTGATTTCATATCTTTTCAATTTCTATATTTGATAATATATTGACGTCTTCGATGGTTTCTCACCCTGTCTGAGCACACAATGTTTCTCCACGAAAGTAGTTGAGAAACATAATTTCACCTCCATGACTCTTTACTCGAGGAAATTATCCTTTCGGAAAGAAATATACGAAGCGAAGAACTTTTTGAACGGTATGAAACAAAGTGAAAACCCTAAGTTTTATCGAAACTGGAAAGTTAATAAAACAATGGGCAAATGAGTTTGAAAGTTTGCCGTTAACGTGGAATAGCGCTCGAGTTTAGTTCAGTTGGTTGTCGAGATGGTCCGTAAATTTCCGATCCCTGAGCGATAGAACACGAATTTTACTGGGCATCAGACTCTTCAAAGACGGTTCGCGAGCTTTTATCAATTCCCGTTATCACAGCTTGATGTGGAAAGTACTGATTACTTCGACAAAATCATAAGGCTTGGTGATTTCTACGTGGAATTAAGAGTCAGTTCATGAATTTATTAATCTTTCGAACTAATCACCTCCAATTATGTTTGCTCTGACTCAAGGTTACAAGATGAGGAAAAATAGTACACATTTCAACTAATGAGGAATGAGTATCCGGTAAGTTATACTACTCTGTGATATGATATAATGTGATATGATATAATATCGAAATGATTTCACAACAGAAATGCCTCACCTTGAGCTTCAATTATATAGTTTTTGAGTTTGACGGGATGGACTCTTTTCTCTTTCCAATTCGTAGAGTTATCTATGATTTTCTCTTCATAAGTCTGGAATCAAGCATACTGATTTGCTGATTTGAGTCAAAAATTCATTGATTCACCTTAAAGTCCAAAATAATTGCTATTGATGGTGTTTTTTTTCATTATGTTTCTTTCAAATTTGTTTGTTTAGGTTGTTGAATACTCCAAGGTAGTATGGTTCAGCAGGCGGGGTCATGAATTTTTCATCGAATAATATCATTTTTCATGCAAACCTGCGTCTATCGATTTTTTGACGTATTCATTCTAAAATAGAAAAGATGAGGAGCAACGTAATTGCATCGAAAATATATTAAATAAAACGTTGAGCATCGTTTTCCATAATCCTATAACGATAGGATATGTGAGCTCACATGTACATGTAATTATGAAAATAATGATGATAATGGAATGAAAATGAAAAAAAAATGTTTTTTATAATCGATAAGTATTACTCTTCTCATTTCAATAATTATATTATTCCACTGAAACAACCTTTTATTCTTGTTTTTATTAACTTACTTAACATAACATCATCTGACAGAGAACATTGAAAATTATCTCTCTGAAGCATCTCAACACCAACAAACTCTCACTAGCATATTCTTCAATTATATTCGACTAATCAATTTGTCACAGGTATACGTAGGTATATGATAGGATTTCAACAGTTCTATGACAACGTCACTGTTTGCATAAATTCATAATAAATGAAAATCACGAATATTTCCATGTGAATAATTGGCCGGAAAACAAATGTAATTCAGATTTCAGATGATCCAAAGTATTGAGATTGAGTAAAAATTGCACAAAACACACTTCGTTATCTTCGTCGTTATTTTCACAGAAAATGGCAGTAACTGGTACTAGAGTCCTTTATTTATCGTACGGTAGGTGAGAGATCACAATCACTATACGTCTAATGTCATATAACTCATCTCTTGGAAATTTTGTAGTGCCGTCATTTATTTTTATTCTGGAACTTTTATCTTCTGGACTCATCATTTTTTTCGCATTTCCGGTACTGAGGTAAGTACTTCATTCCCTCCAAACAATGATTGAAGGAGCGGTTATCCCTAGGGACCGAAGGGTATCCTGATTGCGTAGTTACTGGAATAATCAGAATCCACATCAATGTAACATTTTCATTCGACAGGTAAAGGAGTTTTCAGTGTCGTCCATTCCGTGATCAAGTTGTAAAAATGACCAGACCAGACTAATTTCGATGAGAATTCTTTCGAAATTGCCAAAAATAGTATATACATCTTGGGGCTGAAATGTCCCCATTCCTTTATGTGGTTGTTCCACGCGGGATTAGCCCTGTTAGGCATTCAATATATTATTTTTGTTTCCTCATCCAATCACTGTCATCTGAGTCATTGATATGTACAAATGCAGAAATTAAAAACAAAACAAATTCAGTCGGTCACTACTGACATGAATAACTAGTAGCTATCCCTTTCTTCCTTGCCGCTATTGAATTCCCTCGATATCGTGTAAAGGGTTGGGTGAAGTCATTTTCTTCTTCCATTCTATCAGCAATCTCTGTCAGGATTCGCGTGACATGGCTGGTCCAATGAGAAATTGATGCTGTATGTACAGGTATAATAAATAGACCAACCCGAAAAGATTCACTGTCAAGTGTCAGGCCCTTTTTATGTGGAGAAGGGTCTTCGAGGAAATTCTCTATCCAGATAGTGAATACATCAGGTTTTCTCCTGGAAAATATGTTGATGAGTTTCTGATGGAAGCAATCGATTTTGATACCTCAAATCATATTGATAACATTGAGCTGCCTATTCCATAGAACCGATAGTTTTCACGGAATATATAATTTCTGTATTGTAGCAAAATATACGTTCTTTCATAGAAAATTCATCAGACCTGATCGTCACTGACGCGTGACCACGAATAATATTTGACATTCTTGTACAATATTGTCTTATTCATGCATGATAGCTGTAACTCGTGAAACCATTTTCCAGGCACTCATGTCTACAGGACTAGTTCGGAAAAGTGGTACTTTTCAGAACCAATTTAGAAAATATGAACCTGAAAGGGGCTGACATTTTCCATTCACCACTATCTGCCTGAAGTAGATTTCTGTTTTCTATTGTCAATAAACGCAGAACGAAATTTTATAAAAGCGATAAATACTATGTCGATCTCATAACTATCCTACTAGAAATGAATATAAACTACAATAACCATTCACCAGATTATCTGTGTCGCAGAATCATCCGGGATCGATTGGTGTCAGACTCTATAATGCTCTTGACGACAATATCAAATCTGCCAATAGCTTACATTCCTTCACAGCTAATCTGGAAAACCATCTTGTGCTGAAAGCACACTACTCCGTTGACGAATTTTTACAGAAATGATTTTTTACCTCTCACTGATTGTTTTAAAAAACACATGCTTTTAATATGCCTTGCTGAATATAGCTCATGCTATCAATTGTAATTTCGGTTCACAAATATTATTTTTTTCTATTTGCAAATTCTGCTTTTGTCTACTGAGAGTCCAGTTTCAGTGTTGTGTTGATTTGTGTCTCGTCTTTATTTTTAAGTTTATCTGACGCGTTATCTGAGTTAGTATGTTACAATGTAGGCTCCTGTATTGTAATTGAACACTTCTTCAACTAATGAATTGATTGATTGATTGATTGATACAAGATATAGCAGGAGTCATAATATGATTCAACCGTTGTAAATATCGCAGAAACATCTGCCATAATATCAACGACTTTTCATATACGTATTCAGGAGATTGAAGGCTTTTCATGAATGCAATGAAAAATTCAGATGCGTATGAAAAAAACAATTTCATGATGAGGACCCAGTGTCGAAACATCAGATTCTCAATGTGTTGTCATGTTGTTGTATATCATATGAGGTGAATGTGAAAATCATTTCTTCATATAGTCTCCTGGTACATGTAGCAGAAAATATAAACAAAATAGCATATTTTCCTCTTTGCTTGTATATATCTGAAAATGATCTGTTTTTTTTTTCAGGCATTTCGCTTTCGACGCCTGATTATGCAATTATGCACCCATTTGAGAATTCTATGATAACTCTATCTTCCATGGTCCCATAGATCGAATTTGTAACAGCCTGTAATATACCGTTTTGCAGCTTCAATTTCGCTGAAGATCATAATCCACAAACTACGAAGCAACAGAAGCGTGTAATTTTTATAAAAATGTTGCTCTTGAAATTACTAGGCGAAACTTTCTCGTAATAATCGTCTAATATTTTCGGCAAAATAGTATCAATCATAAATGTAAGCTTCCATTGAGGATGGAAGTTGACAAAAGCATACATCACTTTTCCCCAGTGAATATACAAGGCAGGATCGTTTAGCATGTCAGAACAGAGTAATGATTTCGAGGACTTAACGGAGAAAAATGAAGGGGTATTATTTCATGGGCTGTCAATGGCTGTGAGAATGAAATGTGGCACAAAGGTCTCTCAGCCCAATATTGGCCCTTCGTTTTGTTTTGTGTATATCACAATACGGATTTTCATTTTCTACGGTACAATAAAAATAAAATATGGAGAAGCATTTTGGTGTAATGGAACTAATGGACTTTGAGTATTATCGATTGTGTATGGAGAGGGGACACTATGAGAGAATTTTTTCTGTTCTTTTCGGGGTAAATTGTGGTATAGGTACTTAGGTGACGATACTTCTCAAACCTTTGAGGATTGAATGAATTCGTGATAACTATACTCAATTTGAGATGAGAATATGAAGCTTTTAGTGTGATATAGGACTGTAGTATAGTTTTTGTGTGTATGTCGTTTTGCGTTCAATGATGAATTTTTGATTCGATACTTCCCTATGGTATGTAGGCAACTGTTCTTTTATTGTATGAGTTTGACAGATATCATTTTTTTTTTAAAAAGCAATTACACTCAAAGTTTCGACACTGCTACTTGAATCTTTCATCATTATGAAAAATTGACATTGGAAATAATTGAAAATAGTGATCTAGTTGATTGCTAAGTAAGTACACGGGCTAGTGTACCGAACGAAACACGGATGTATAGAATTGATGGAGACCCGATTTTCACTAAAATTGTCCACTCTGTATCTCGAATACCAAGGGATTTATGAAGAATATTTTCATATTTTTCTGCAACGATACAAAATAACATGCCTCTTTCAACATTATCGGTATCATGGTTGTATCAATGTATCATTCAATCATGATTGTGGAATGAAATATAGGGCGTCCAATGAGAAGAAAAGACGTTCATGTCTGATGACTTTTCGAACCCTAATTTAATGTGATTGAGTTCAGTTGATTTCGTTGACTACAGTGTGAAAAATCCGTTGAGAATGAGTTGATATGTTCCTTTCCGGCTGTTATCGAATTGCCCAACCCTGTATAGTTGTTGAACTTCCACCGGGTATCACACATACAGGAACTTTTTGCGTTTTTCCTTCAGTTCACCAATTTATTTCCGAGTCTGAAGCAGAATTTAATACGAGATAAAATTTTGCTTGCCAAGCTCGGTGCACTATTGGGATTTATGGCGTCTAGACGCAATCAAAATGAGGATAACGCAGAGCAAGATGGATTGTTTTACTGCCATAGAAAATCTGCTACCCAAACAGTATGTGCATTTTCCAGCGTTGAAATCATACTTTTTCAGGTGAAAAAGAAAGAATTTGAAAAAAAGAATGATGCTAATTATCATTCTCTTATGAGTATACCTTTTCCCACAGTTTATTTTGTTGGCGAGTGCATAAAAAGGAAATAGATATTCATGTACAGTGTGAGTGACCAACTGTTCTCACACAGTTTTGGTCTAATTTTTTCGATTCGAACGCAAAAAATAAATGTGTTTCTACATTGATAATATTCAACGTCTTGCATGTGTACTTGACGACATATGGGGGTCCGATAGCAATTTTTGTAACGCTCGGAAATTTCGCAACCTTTGCTAGTTTTCGCAAGTTCTACGTGAGCTAGGTGGATTTTTTTGTTGTTTTTTCGAAAATCTCGTCATATCTGAAGTTTCTGACGTGGTATGAAAATGGTAAGATCAGACTGGGTGTGAGTACAGGGGTGGAAACGATTTTTTGGACACGAAAGCGTTCGGTGGTGTGACGTCACCTGTTTTCTGGATGATGCCAATTGAATGTTGAGCTAGTTACGAAGAGGATGAACAAACGATTCTCATGAGCGAAGATTGTTGTGGTCCATGATGCACAGCGGCGAAGTTATAGAAGTGCAAATTTGTGGAAAATTTGCTCATGAACGTGGGAAAGAAATGTAGTAATGTTTTGAAGTACCCCTTGGCAAAGAGGGAATTACTGTCAGAAGTTGAAAATCGATATTTGTGTGTGATTTGAACTTTTCATGGATCGATTAGGATTTTATCCAGTGAATGGTTACGGTGGAAGGAGGAGTGCCATTACTCTCCACCAACCAATATTGCAACTCTAGGAGGCGTACTTTTTTTAGGGCTCCGGATAATTGAAAATTTTGGAGAATCTCAGGTTTGAAAATTGTTCGCTGTATGTCAATAGAGAGTGGGAACCATGAATTCGGGAGCGTACTCGAAATCATATCAAAGGGGTCGAAAAAGCTGGAAATTGGTGATTTCGAAATTGAGTACTTCGACTCAAATTGGTAGGGAATGACCGATGGAGGACGGGGGATCGAATCTTAAATAATGAAATTACAAATACATTTCTACAATTACATATCTGCAGCCTTTCTAGAACTCCTAACCTAACTTGTGTATACTCTATTGCACATCTATTTCTAGTTGATAATGACCTCTCGAAAGATATCAGCTCAAACACATCAGACATATCATTAACCCATCGATCAAGATATTCCTCAGTTTGATGAGAGTGTCACCTTTGGAATCCACTCTCGCCTCGAGAAGTGGAAATCTAACCTGTTCATGATTCTTCAGTTTTGGTTGAGATCAACTACCCTTCAAGTTCGTGTCTGCCTGGCATAATTGTCAACCATCTCACTTCGAGAAGGCTATCTAGGTCAAGATCGAATTCTCTAGTGGTTTGCCTATATGGATGTGGAAGGCACAACATGCACATCATCAAGATTTGACTCAGGTCTGGTTGAATTTGGAATAATGAAATATTCAGATTGAAATATCACTTGAAATTTTGGCATTGATTGAATTTCCGAAGTTTTTGCCAAATATTTCGAGGAAAATGCAGGTTCCCGTCCATTTTTTTCTGGTGATCTGTTAACATATTTGTTCTTATGACTACCCTTGCGATTATACAATAAATGATATCAATTAGCGATATGTATAGTTAGGAACACAGTCGACAGAAAACCTCGAGAAATTGAAACATTTCTAGATTTTTGAAGGGTCAAGAAAGTAATGGAGTGCCAAGAAAATGGCCAAGACAAGGACTTATTGATCATTTCCTGGAACATTTTACAAGACAACAGAAGTTATCACCATCAAGATGGGGATTTCTGTCCTGATCAATCACTTCGTATTGATTACGAATTTCACAGGCACCTTCTCTAATGGCAGATCAATACACGGTCTTTCCGTATTCTCGAGTAAATCACCCTACAGATATGAATTCACCATGAATAATCGTACAGAGCCTTTTCATCTGATGTCGTTCATTAGAATATATAATTTTTGAATGACAGTGCAGTCACCATCAATTCGGGGTTCAGGGACTAGCATTTATTTTTCTTCTTCATATCAATTTTACCTACCTTCCTAGCTTCTACTGTGTACCGAGATACCTTCTACGCCGTCATTCCAGCAATAAATCACAGCTACCTCTCCTAGCTGAGAAGGAAAATTTAATGGCATCGTGGTGAAATGATTTCGTATTCACTCGGTATATATCATTATGATTTCTGAGGTTCATGAATGGAAAGTCCCAATTCATAAATGGATATTTCCTCGAAAGGCATCTCCCATAATGTTCTTAATGACCATATAATGGAAATTCAATGCCAACTGACTCATCTTCCCATCAAGGACAACATCAATAGGAAAACTTCCATGGCCAAAGGAGGGAAAACAAACGAACATCGCTAATGCACAAGTTCACACCTAGAAACCCCCAACCCCCATCCATCAATCAACTTGATAAACGACAAAATCATGCACAACCTCCCCTACATCATAATAGGACTGGTGACACTCCTCATTGACCAGGTAGAATGTCCATGTGACAAAACGGGGGGTCGAGAGGTGCGTCGGTGTTGGGGACGCGCACTCACTGTTGCCAAGTCTCCGAACAGTCCATAGGGATGACTCTGAGAGTAAAACAAGCCAATCCTGCCATTCCATTTTTTAAGCAATGTTAAGCCTCATAATAAATCATTACTACGGATAGCCCAATATGATGATGTCATGTACCACGCTGTTTCCATGAGGACGTCAAAATCCATGCTCAGTATCACCACCAACAGCGCTCTCTCATGGGACAATCATGATGAGGTCCATTGCGAGAACTGCTTTGCGAAAGCTTGGTTTTCTGTTCCGAGTGACGAAGTATTACTTCACATCCCAGCAACTGCTCACGATTTATTAAGCACAAATTCGACCTGTCCTGGAGTACTGTTCACAAGTTTGGAGTTCAGTCTCCAAACATACGTCGAAGCTGTCAGACTCTATTCAAAAGAGAGCTATTCGCCGTCGCTGATACTATACCCACGAATTCATTGACCTCTCTGGAACATCGCAGAAAGGTGTGCGATCTCTCTCTCTCTTTCATAGATATTTCCACGATCGGTGCTCAACGGAAATCACGTCTATCATACCACCACGAGCGATTCCTGGTAGACAAACTAGACGAGTTCAGGCTAGTAATCCATACATCGAAACATGCCGAATTCCTCATTACCAATAGGATCATCAAATTCATGGAATTCATCAATAGAACTGCAAAATAATCCTTTCCTAGAGGAGTCTTTCCTGATGCTAACTACCTCCAAACTTCCGAGGGAAATTCCAATACCTTCCTTCTCTCCCAAAGTTCCACTACTGACAACACGGTGTTCCTCGTACATATAGGATTTACTTTCGTGTTGGTAAAAAAACATATCGACATTGGATATAACACTCAGAGATGTCACATCGAAAATTATATTTTTTGTCCAGAATACTAACACACTCCAACCCTGCCTATGTGACCGGCTACCTATTCCGCTCTCCTCAGATGGCTCGGGTACCGTTCAGTTCCTACCTACCCAGACATATAAAGAGGGAGAAAACGCTTCAATTGTAACATATTATTTGCCACCCAGCAGGCATCGCGTGATCTGATTTTCCGTATACCTGTATCTACAGCAACTTCGCCTCATGAACATGTTTTCCGATTCGCTTTCAAACTCGGAATTCCAAACACTCGAAGAAGAGTATTTTTTGCCAACTGTGATATAGGTAGGTTTGTGCATGGACAACACTGATAATAATTGAAATATCTTAAAAACAGGCAAATATTTATAATTTGGAAGATCTTCATCTTATGAGAGGGGAAAGATTATTTAAGTACTAGAAAGATGTTATTAGTGTAACAAAACTGTCAGTCGAATTATTTCGTTCCTACCTAGTTCAATGATGTATTTTTTTAATATGACATTCAAGAAGTAAACTGTATTTAATTTGTCTAGATATGTCTATATATGTTTTGTGAATTTCTGGAAAATGATTGATTATAGATCTCACGTGATAGGTGAGTGTATCTACGTAGGCAGATATGTAGGCAGTGTAGTGATATGTTCTACGAAATATCAAATAATCAACATATACATATACGACTTCATACGAAAGTTGCCTATAGTGATGAGTTGAAACTATTTTGTTTCCGTGCTTACATTCCGATATGGTAATCAGATTGACGTTGAGATTAAAGCATGTTCTGTTGGTTCGATGCCAAATCCAGATCATGATCCTGAACGATATGCATTATGCCACGACAACAACGATTTTCTTCTCATTGCAAGCCCACAATGAAGTTTACCGGAGGTTGTGCTATATACAGAGAGCACCGTAAGCATATAGACATTCCGTATGCTAGGACTTTTCTATTGGCCAATGCAAACCTCCCAGCCAACTAGCGAAGAGTGCTAAATGCGTAAAGAAATGTTCAACGTCGATCAACGTGTTTAATTCAGCATATCATATCTTTCTTATTTTGATATGGAATATCAATATTCAATTTAGTTTCAAAGCAGATATTGCTGCAACATGGCCAGAAGTTCTCTCCTGTTTATTTATTCTTCAAATATTGATTACAAGGTGTGAGTTTTATTAGATGTTGTACCCAATAAATTTGGTACCGTTCCAATAGGACGAACAAATACTATGAAATGATGTGTTTTACCCTCTTACCTGTAATTTATTCATTTAGTTATTTATTTATTTATTATTTATTATATATTTAATGTAAGTTGAATGGACATATTCAGGTTCATTAATGATAATAAGTATTATCAAGAAGTTCATTATACAACTTTTCCGAAATTCGAAATGATTAGTAACTATCACATTGATGGGTCAAGAGATATTTCAGTGTGGTCCAGTACTTTTGTACTTCTTGAGTTTTGCATGAGCCTATAGAAACCCTCACATGTTTGGCAACGTCGTCGAGCAGGCATTTCCCCACGTGGTATTTTCCCCCCTTTTTCGCTAATCCGCCGTGATCCGCACGCGCCACCAGCGCCATTGTACCGCGAACTCGACGAATTTTGTGTCGTATTACGAATTTCAACCCAATATAAAGTGTGTTATTGTTGTTTCGCGTATGTTCACCTTATCAAGTGCGTTGTGGATAATCGAGGGCTGAATTCTAAGAGAATTAATTTCTAGTGGAGAGTGTTCGCATCGCATGGCGATTTCAAGGTTAGTATTGATGTTTGTTTTGTTATCTTCTATAGCAGCACAGACGGCTTGTTTTTCGGTAGCCAGACCTGAATAATTACTGTGACTTTTAACGTCGTTGTTTCATCGCTTCCCGAAGTTGCTCTGATTGTTGTTACACTGAATATTCTACATGGTTGATGAATATTTGTATGAGTAAGTAGTTGAGATAGGTATCATTCAAGAGGCGTATTCAAACATAACCTCACTTTTTTTCTTCGCTCAAGATGAAACAGACCGCTATTCACTGTATTCGAAACCTGATTCAGTTAATTGAGATCCAAAAACGGATTTATCAGGGTGCTTGACAGATCCAAAATGTTCCTTCTCAAGTGGAAACTATGATTATTTGTAATAAGGTCTTGACGGGGTATTGATGGAATTGTGTTACATAGTGAATATCACATTTTCAATACATTTACTCAGCTGTAGACACTGAAATGTGGTTGTTTTTTAGTACCGGATTTAGTTATGGCTGCGTATACATATTATAGTGGCGTGGAATATTTATAATTGATAATAATTATTAGGTATCTTCCTACACAACGGGGGCTATATACCTAGACTATACTTCAACCCACCTAAATCGAGATGATAGCCGAAACTGAAGTGAAGCATGTTGTTCACTACTGAAATTATCAGTTGTTGAAGTTCAATTATCAATGTCGAGTCAAAATACTGAGACGATACTGAGATGTGATTGAACTGTCAATTCCGTTACGTGCGCCACTGTTTAAACAGACTGATAGGAATAGTCTGTAAATTTTTTGCATTGGTTTTGAGGATGAAAACGGGTAAGCAAGGGCGGGCCATGCCAAAGTGAACTTCTAGTTAGAGGGGTGGCATTATTTGAATACAGAAAATATAGAAAAATTTAATTATATAATTTTGCTCTCGTCTCATACATCCTGCAACGTCATATTCATTCTGAATTTGGTAATCGATACAAGGAACTTATGACTTGTACTTATTGTAATGTAGTTGCTCAATTTTAAGTGCATTTTCAGATAATGCACTTATTCACTTCACTCATGGTATCTTTATGTTCGGTGCTTTTTTCTTACTGCGTTGGTTGATGAACCTATACTTATATTATCTATTCAGGTAAATTTGGAAATTAAAACCGTATTTTTCCATCCTTTTGAATCTCACGAATTTCGAGTCAGGAACCCAAATTTCGAAATGAAAAAGGCGAAAACCTATAGTTTTCGAGATAATCCAGAAAAAATGTGAGAATTCACCTCCTTTCATCGGCCTGATTTTGGTAGTCAAAAAGAAATGAAAATATCCTCGAAGAGATTGAATACACGTTATCAAGCATCTTGGAGGAAAGTGGCTTCACATTTTTTCATTTTGAGGGCGCTGTCGAATGAGAATCTGGTGTCAGAACAACTGGTGAGCCAAAATGTCAGATTCACATTCAACAGTGCCGCACATCAGAAGAAGAAAGGTGAATCTACTTTCCTACAAGATGCATAAGAACGTGAATTCAACCTCTTCGAGGATATTTTTTTCATCTTTTCGACTTTTTTTTGAATTGATCACGGTTGTCGAAGAAGATGAATTTAACTATTTCCACGACTTCTTCGATGAGGTTATTTCTTCTTCTTCTTCTGAAATTTGGGTTCCTGAGGTCGATTTATGTAAGAAGAAAACTTTTCCAGAAAAAACGTGGATTGCATGATGAGTGCGGAATCACCACTATTTGAAAGTAGGAGACTAAATGATGAACTCTATAAGAATTGAATTCTAGTCGGTGAAAAAAAATCGAGACTTTATAGCAGCTCAGTCGTGTAACACTTTATTTCGAAATTTGTTCTAGCTTCTGGTTGTCTACATTGCGAATATCAAACCATATCTATAGTGTGCCTGCCTATATACCGGCCCATAGCTATCGTTCTCAGGAAAAAAAACGCTCGAACCGGTCGATTTTAATTCCGAGAGGAAAATATTTTGAGCATGTTTTCAACTTTTTCACTTCAAACCCCTCGGAGGGGTGAATCTCAAATGGGATAAGGGGTCAAGTGATACATCATTTTGAAGGTAACCGAAATCTCTTACCAACGATTCCTTGTTTTTGGAATTCAATGCAGTAGTTCTATTGGTTATATAGTGATGGAAAGTAATGCTTTTTCCCTTTCATCACTATTTCTCATTTTGTAGTTAGAACGATGTTCATCTAAGAAGTGCCTTAGGTGTTTTTTTTAAATCCTTTCCTATCCAACATCACATAAAGAATAATTGATTTCAGTGTCAATTCTTTGATCTCTCAGTAAAATGCATACCTCGTTTCGTTTTCATTGGGCCACCCTGTATAATGCTCATACAGTGTGTGTGAACTGGAGCTAAGGACGAGCTTCTCGAAATCTGCCGCTTCGGTTTCACTTGGAATATCATCGATAATAATCAATCACTTGTTATATTATAGATGATGATAGGTCACTACACGAGACCCTATCGAGGACAGTAGATTGCAGAATACCATATAAGCTGAAACCACCTTTATAATTATGTTCTCATATAAAAACAGCATGTAACTGCATCCGATCTAAAAGTTAGAAACTGAGTATGTCATACAGATATAGTCGTGTCGTAATAAATGAGGAATTACTTTTGATTTATTACTTTAGCAGCTCGTCTCTTATTGAGTATCGCAGCCAAATAACACTGATTTTGACGTCACGTCACGTTTTGACACGTTTTGACGTTTTTTGCTGGTATGAAAATCACGAACTTCAATAATTGTTTGAAAAACGTAGGAAGTACTTACAGAAAAACGGTTTATGCCAGAAATCTAGTTTGAGTGATCGTTAAATAAGGAAATGATTTCTTTTGCTAAACATGACCATCATTATTCGATATCTATTATTCATCAAGTCATATTTGACGAAATGTTGAAACGAAAATTGTCTCAATTTTAAATTGTTAAAGCTGCCAAATAGTGCTACTCGTTGAAAATGTTACCAAAATAAGGTGATGATTTCTTTTGTTTTTTAACATTGCTGTGATAGACAGGCGTTCCCTCGATTCCTCGGAGCGTTCGAATCGAGAATTCACGCAATTAATTTTTCGAATTCCATGTGAGGATCTTTCACCCGTGCCCGTCATTGTCCGCGGTCATTCCACTTCCGTTTTTTTTGTTTTTAATGTTGATCATCACTCTACCAGAGGATGCCAGTGGACAGCGTATTGATATGAAAGGAAAGGATGTGTGATCTTCTATATATAACTTATCACACGTTTTGTCGGTGCGTTTTTCAAAGAAGATTCGAATTTCTGATTCATCTAATGAACATGAATAATACCCAGGTGTCCCAGGAGAATGGCTCGTTTCTATAAATCTCTGCTTATAGTTATGAAAAAGTTTAATTTGGACATAGTATTGTTTGTTAGGAGACAATCCCTATAATCTCGGTGTGTCATATCTGGTTGGACCGGGAGTTTGAAATGATATATGAGAATAATATCGCCAGGAAGGTATACCCCCAATAATTAGCAACGCCAGAAAGATAGAATTGGTTGGGAATGTCCTGCTTCAATATAGAATCAATCAGAATCGTTCATATTCAGTCACGTCATCTGAAATCTGAAATTGCTTATAAGAACTGGAATTCGGTCAACCCAAACAATGCGGCAGTTTCGGATTGGAAAATTTTCGAAATTTAAAAGTTCTTGGCTTCCTTGAAAACTTTGTTAGATAGTCACTCGTCTTACGGTCTAATGATTTTATGAATTAGTTCGTGCTCATATTCATCAAATAAAACAGTTTTCGCGGAGAATAGAAATTAATCGTTACAATTTGAAGGGCTCATCAGTACCTTTGATAATAAGTTTCAGTCCGACCACTGCTTCTTTTTGGAATCTGCACCCAGAATGAGAAAATAGTCCGTTGTAATGAAGGTCGTGAAATGTCATATCATCAATTCGCATTTTTTGTCAATCTATTCACCGTCCATCCTGTATAATAATAAAACCGACTGAATGAATGTCGGAGATTTCCTTCCACACTCTTGATGTATCACTTCCACCCCTCATTGACCGGCAGACAGCCATTAGAAATCCGATACGATCGAAAATTTCTGAATTAGTCACTGATGTTGATGTGAACGATGCCGATGACTGTATCCGGCAGATGTACTTGTAGCGAGCGGTGTTTTTTGCGGAAAGCACCACTTGTGAGGATTTATGCTGGTGCCCAGACTGGTGTGTGGTTCTAGTCTGACATCTGTGTAGTATATCTTTCGAAATGATCGCCAAATCAACTGGTTTACGTCCCATATTTGGATGTCTCCTATATTTTCTCATAACCAAAAGTACAGCTCGAGAAATATACATGATATACAGGGCGTCCTGGTTTGTTTGGATAAATCCCGGGTTTAGAAAATACTATACCTGCACATCTCAGAATCACGTTCGAACTTCGACTTCAACAACAGCATAGATATGGGGGAGGGTCATCATTATATCAGAGGACGTCGGGCGTGTAGAATGATAATTATGTAGTTCAATATGATATTGTAAAGATGCATCAGTATGTCTGGTAGGAGAGCAATACCCTCGGCAATACCTATCTTTATTACAATACAATGACGTTCATTACAAAACTGAGTTGAAGAAATCACAATGTTTCAGAATATTAATTTTCGGACTCTAGTAATATTGGTACAAATACTGCAAGTTATCGAAATGATGTTATTCAAAAATGCAATTTCTCAATCTTCTCTAGTATTTTCAAGAAGTTCCCAAAAAATTCAATCGATGAATTCAACTGTAGATCGTTAAGAGTTCTACAATCGTGAAGATCTTGTTTTTGCTTGCAATTGCTTTCTGTACATTTTTCTATAATGATGAAATACAGGCTCATTTTTTCTCAAAAGTATGTTTTTCGTGAACGAATAGAATCATTTCCACTCAACTTGTTTGTGAGTAGTTCAAATGAGTAGTTAGTATTGAATGAATAGTTTGAAATATTAAGATATCATTCAAATCTTCACAGACATAGATCGTGTGTCGTATTATCTGCAAAAAGGTACAGTTTTCATCTTAATTCCAAAATTATTATTGAATTCAGAGTCGCACGCACTATGTGTTGATTGTTTCAGATATTCCTCTCCGTTTGTGCTCGATTCGAAAATTTCGCACGATATATTTAGGCTGACTCCCTTGTTATTTTCCGACCTCAAGGCAAGATTGTGTTAACTGGCGAAGGAAGCCGAAAACACAAAACAGCGACACCATTTTCCTCTATCACAAAGGATTTGGAGTGGGCCCAACCTCGACAGAAAATTCCAGTTATTTTTTCCGGTTGTTTTTGTGCCAGCTTTCGCGTCTGCAATTGCGATTCCGTGTCAATGCCGAACACACATTTCATCAACAAAGAACGAAAAGTGCCGTATGGATTTTAATTCAGATATGAATTTATTTATAAAAGCAATGTAGGTCAGCCAGATTCATAAGGATATTGAATCGATACTTCTTTTTCAATGTGAATTTCGAAGTCCTACCAAAAATCATTTCGCGGAAGGAATAGCTACCTATACCGACAATCATTAGAAAATATCATTATTACACATAATATTCGCAATAAGGATATCAATATTATTGTTTCATGCGAGGCTCTATGGTGGTTTTTTCATTTAGAGTGAAAAGCGTCAATTCACCCCGCTTCCCTGTAGCCACTCCACCACTATTTTTTCATATGGCCGACAGATACATACAGGGTGTCCCATTATTTCCTCAACAAGCATTATCTCCGTTATGTTATATGTTATTGAATTTTTGATTACTCACGCATATTGATGTAGTACTCTCCATTCGATTTCATAATCCAATATTTTTCCGCATAATTATGAAAACTAGATATTCCTTGATGATGGCCAGAAATTGGCTCCAAACGCGTCAGAACCATAACGATGAAAAGGGCTACTCAAAATCTAATATCAAGATATCAGGACCGTATTTAACAAAATAAAGTTGATTATGGTTGCTCAGACCGAACGTTGTATCACAAAATCGATAATGCCATATCTATGGGCGATGTCTCTTTCATAGATATTTCGACGGTCGTTGCTCAACAGTAATCTCGTCTGTCATGCAACCTCGAGCGATTTCCAGTAGACAAACTACACTAGTTCATATACCACAGTTCATGAATTGTCAGGCTCGAATGATGCCCAAGCATCATTCATCAATATAACGGCGAATTTATGGAATTCTTTTCCTAGTGAGGTCCCTCCTAATCCTTTTCTCCCAAAATTCCACCGCTGGATAACACAGGAATTTATTTTTTTTGATTTTCAGAAGGTGAAAAAAACTTCATTATTAATGCCAAAATAAAAATTAAATTGAGAATCCGGTGATAAGGTTTCTTGAGAATATCTCAAAAACGAAAAGTATTTTCAAAAATGTTACAATGTCTTATTTTTGATCCTTGAATCGCGCAACTTTTCTCTCATTCAACCAAATCTGTATGTCTTGAAGTTTCCGTGATACCCATACTGGTCCGCCTTATCCTGAACACATGTATACACCGTGTCCCAGCTAAGTAGTCCTCGTACACCTAATAGTGACCTAATATACGCGCTATAATGATGCATCTTTGAAAGCTCCCGCTTTTTCGAACGATGAAAAAGCTTTTTCACAAGTTTATATGGTCTTGTATCTCGAAAACAACGATCTTTTGTACATATCTATGTTTGCAAGAAGTTGCTTTCTTGTAATATCGGCAGCAACAAACAAGCCTCTGAACTTTCAAGACGTTTTCTACGTTTCTTTTTGGGAAACACCCTGTATAATTGCCCTAATAATCATTATTCTATAATTCATTATCCTGATGAAAATTCCGACATATCGTTGTCGAAATAGTAACTGTATATACATATATATCCTTTCCACTGGAAATTGTAAGAAGCATTCTCATTTTCTTGATTTTGTTTGTTATTCTTTGTAAATTTTTCATATGCATAATAATGCTGTTCGCAGTCATGTGCAAAGCCTCGTAATAACGCTTCATTTTTCATTATATTTCGCAGTCTCGTCTCAGATTATAAACACCCTGTAGTCCTAGCGCGCTATACCTTGCCTACGACGTTTAAAGAAATACAAGTTTTTTGTTTATTAGTCACCGGTATTTCTTTATCACTTCCCGAACTTGATTTATCTTCATTCTAGTTCGTCGTACCGCGCCTATAAGACGTTATTTTCGGTTATTTTAAAAATAAGTGAAAGCGTGAAAACAGTGAAAAATATTCGAGTGCCTTAAGAATATGGGGAATAATAAAAGACACAGGAATGATAAACTGGACAAATTCCAGCGGAAACTTAGAAAAATTCAAAAAGAGTTGGAATCAATTCGCCAAAGTAAGTTCAATATATTAAATACGTATTCCTCAAATAGTTACGTCAACTTATTATGTCTTAATCAAAATATATATGTATATATATATTTAAATAGACTTAGAACAAGATGATTCAAGGCGGAAGATTGCAAGACATTAGTTTTTGCAATTCAATAAAAAACGGCCGATACATTTCATGCCGAAATTTAGTTGGTTCTCGTTTCATATGGAAATACACATGTATTTACCAGAAACGCTAACAAACAAGGTACCTAACTACACACATGTGCTATGTTATACCTTTACCAACAAAAACGAAGAAAATAAGGGCTGAAACATTTCATGCCCACAATAATCGTGCACATGCACAACTGAGTTCATTAAACAAATTTTAATGACGTCACCCGTCTTCCATTGTACAGGGTGATCGGAAGATATTACGAATATACTAATACCTAAATACCTAAATGTATTATGTGAATAGATTTTCATGCTTGGTTCCTCACACAGGTTCGAGTTCAAGTTCAAGTGAATCTGAGAGCGATTACGATTCTCAAGTTAGTTATCAGGAAGTACCTTCTCCTGTTCCTGATGAGTTGCAACCAATAATGGAACAACCGGCGGTGGACGCCGTAGAGATATTAGGAGTGGACCCGTTGGCTACTAGGCCAACAGGCCCGGATGTGCACGAGCAAATTGCAAGTAGATGGACCATATTTCTGCAGAAGGGTATAGAGAAGGTAGATCGAAAAGAGCTAACCGAGAAATATCCACCTCCTAACAACGTGCCAGCCCTGAATCCACCCAAGATGAACCCCGAAATTCAAGGATGCTTAACAGAAAACCTAAACAAGCAGGACAGCTTCCTGACAAAAGTACAGGAACAACTGAGTGCCGCGATATGCGCAGTAGCCATTCCGCTCAACACTTTTTTCTCATCAGCTGCAGATGATACTAATCCACATCTTTTGCACTTAGCAAACGCAGCTAAACTTTTGACAGATGTTCATCATACAATCTCCTCGCATCGACGATATGGCGTATCCGGGACCCTGGATCACTCGGTCAAGAAAACAGTCATGGACAGGCCAATTGATGAGTGGCTTTTTGGGAGCAACCTCGGCGATAATGTCAAAAGTACCAAGGAAATTCAAAAGGCATCGGCTGATTTGAAATTGAGACGAATCAACCGGCCAACTTATCGTCCGAATTCGATACAGAGCAACCAACCCACAACGTCATCAGCAACTCCTTTGAACTTCAAGCGCCAATCGAGCAAATTTCGACGCAAAAAAGAGGAGGGAGGCAGGAAGGACAGGCCAGTCCAGCAACAGCGATGGGGAGGGGAGAAGAGGAAAGAACCACCACGCAGGAGAACGTAGAGGTATCCTATGCCGGTAGATTGAAAAAATATTCCAATGTATGGAAGAACATTACAGATAGTTCTCTAATTTTAGAATGGACTAAAGGATATAATATTCCCTTCGAAGAACAACCATATCAACGAACAGAACCCCCAGATATAACAAGTACATGTCAAATGACAACAGTGGACAATATTGTCCGCGAGTTACTTACCATGGGTGCGATATTGCACTCCAAACACGAAAACGGGGAGTTTCTGTCAAATTATTTCCTCACACAAAAATCAAATGGTTCATTTAGATTTATATTGAATCTGAAAAAATTGAATTCATTTATAAATCCTCCTCATTTCAAATTAGAGGACTATCGTAGTGTCAAGGACCTCTTACATGGTGGCAATTATGTTTGTACTATTGATATCAAAGATGCATACTTTTTACTCCCTATTCACCAGGACCATAAAAAGTACCTAAAATTCAAATTTCAAAACACACTATATAACTTCAACTGCTTGCCCTTTGGCTTATGCACAGCACCATACGTTTTCACAAAACTCCTGAAACCGGTACTGTCCCACTTGCGAAACCAGGGGATTATTTGCGTAGCTTACCTGGATGATATGATTATTATATCACAGACATATAAAGAATGTGCACATGACACTCTCCTAGCCGTGAATCTGCTCAAATCATTAGGCTTCATCATAAATACAGAAAAAAGTAAACTAGAACCGAAACAAGATTGTCGTTTCTTGGGATTCATATTCAATACTATCGATATGACCATGACATTGCCAATAGAGAAGAAACAAAATACCAAACAATTGACTGTAAAGTATCAAAATAATCCTCATGTCTCCATAAGAGAGTTTGCTAAATTTATTGGCGTATTAACTGCGGCTTGCCCGGCAGTCAAATACGGGTGGGTTCATACAAAAAAAATGGAAAGGGCGAAATATTTGGCCTTAATAGAATATAACGGTGATTATGATAAGACATTTCAATTACCAAGTTTCATTAACGAAGACATACTCTGGTGGCAATATCATGTCGGTAATAGTCGAATGACTCTCGAGGAGCCGAAATATGAAATGGAGATATATTCAGACGCATCCAAGTACGGCTGGGGGGCCGTTTGTAATAATAAAAGAGCTCGAGGATTCTGGAATCACTCAGATAGCAAAAGACACATCAATTTCTTAGAACTCAAAGCAGCCTTGAACTCTCTGAAGTGTTTTACTAAAAATAAAAATAATTGTGAAATTATTATCAGAATAGATAACACAACTGCAATTTCCTATATAAATAGAATGGGGGGTATTAAATTTGAGAAATTGAATGATCTCGCTCATGAAATATGGGGCTATTGTGAAGGCAAGAATATATTTCTTCATGCCTCATACATTAATACTAAACAAAACACTCAAGCAGACTACGAATCCAGATGTCGAGACATTGAAACAGAGTACGAACTCTCACAGAAGCATTTCAGAATAATTTGCAAAAAGTTCGGCAAACCACAAATAGATCTATTTGCCTCTAATCTGAATTCTAAATGCGAGCAATATGTATCTTGGAAACCAGATCCTGAATCATGCTCTGTTGATGCTTTTCTGATATCCTGGAAACATATATTTTTTTTATGCCTTCCCACCCTTTACCATCATTAATAAAATAATCAGGAAAATAATTAATGATAAAGCAATCGGTATCTTAGTAGTACCAAAATGGACAGCTCAACCCTGGTATCCAATGTTTAGGAAGTTATTAGTCAGAGAATCAATATGTCTAGGACCCGAAGCCAATCTTATTTTATCACCTTTCAGGGAACCCCACCCCCTTTCAAGGAGCCTTATCCTGGAGGTCGGAATCTTATCAGGCAATCATTTCTTCGAAGAAAATTTCCAGAATCAGGTATAGAAGCAATTCTTTCCTCAATAACCGAGAAAACACTCACTCAATATGAGTCTGTATTCAGGAAATGGTGGGAATACTGCATAAATAATAATCAAATACCATACGAATACGATTTGAAGTCCGTAATAAATTTTCTTACAGAAACCTCACAATTGGGGTGCTCGTATTCAAAAATTAATTCATATAAATCAGCACTGGCACTTGTTCTTGAAATTCAAGAACAGGACCAAAATATGATCAAACGTTTCCTAAAAGGGATTTATAATTTAAATCCTCCCAAGCCCAAATATAATTCCACCTGGGACCCATATCCTGTTCTGGATCATTTATCTAAATGGTATCCTTTAGAGAATATCACAATGAAACAATTAACTCAAAAAATGGTCACTCTGATGATACTGATCTCCGGTCAAAGATTGCAAACCTTAACAAAAATCAAAATAGAAAATATCAAACAAACACCTGAGTCTATTATGATATATGTACCCGATAGAATAAAAACATCGGGAAGGAATAGGCTTCAACCTGTTCTCATACTTCCTTTTTTCCACGAGAAACCAGAATTATGCTTGGCATCGACCGTCATAGAATACCTACTAAGAACCAAAAATACCCGGCAAGCCGATGATAGCCACCTTATATTAACTATCAAAAAACCCTTTCGTACAGCTAGCAGTCAAACCATCAGTCATTGGATAAAAAATATTCTCAATGAGTGTGGCATAGACACTGAGGTCTTCACAGCCTACTCCTCGCGTCACGCTGCAACCTCAGCAGCTTATCGAGGTGGCGCAAATATAGAATCCATCAGAAAGGCTGCTGGCTGGACCAACAAATCAGCAGTATTTGCAAAATTTCATAATAAACCTGTCGAACCATACCCAAATGATTTCGCGAAAGGCTTATTAAGAAGTTCAGGCTTTGAAGTATAGTTATGTAGGCTTATTTATGAAAACAATCTATATGTCAGAACGAATTTGTAGAAATCGTATGTCGAAAGATACATTGAGGAACTCAAAATGAAAATTTAGAATCCAAATTTTGTTGTATATTTTGTTATATTTATTGATATGTATAATATACTTAACTAAAGTTAAAATGATGGAAATATGTTTTATAATCGTAATTACTTATATACCATATCGTTGAATATTGCGTATGATTGTATATATTATTTTTCTACATGTTAATAAATGTACTGTTTATTTACATTATACATTGACATTTCAATAACATTTAATAATAATGAATGAACATACCTACTATTGAAAGTCAAACACATAATGTGTCCACCTAGATTGCTAGCCAGTCTCTCAACATCTACAGGGTGTTTATAATCTGAGACGAGACTGCGAAATATAATTGAAAGATCAATCGACTTACCTGAAGGAAGAGTGATCTCAATTATATGAGCAGTCTCGTCGAAAGATTATAAACCTCCCTCCCAACTATACCCTCCCTTGCAATCTAGGTAGGTAAGTACTCTGAACCAATGAAGATAAATCAAGTTCGGGAAGTGATAAAGAAATACCGGTGACTAATAAACAAAAAACTTGTATTTCTTTAAACGTCGTAGGCAAGGTATAGCGCGCTAGGACTACAGGGTGTTTATAATCTTTCGACGAGACTGCTCATATAATTGAGATCACTCTTCCTTCAGGTAAGTCGATTGATCTTTCAAGTATAAGTGTGTCTACATCCTTTTTTAATACCGAGTTTAATGCCAACTGACTAGAGCTTCAGATAAACAGAAAATTTATTACGCATGCATTTGCTACAAACGCGTTTTTTTATCGATTAACAACAACAAGCGATTACAAACTGAATAATTGAGGATGAGTAGTAACCTCAATAGTAATTTATACATACCAAGTTTTCCAGATCAAATCAAACAAAACTGTTGGGTACATACACTAATTAATTATCTCCGAAACGGCTCGAGCTCCCTCCATGAATCCCCTTACCCCCACATCAGAATAATGAACATATATACAGACGGAAACAGTAAATGAAAAATAGTAAAATATCAATCGTAAGTCATATGGAGATATCTAAAAATGTTCTCCTCATTGTTCATACGTAACTGGTGATATTTGGAGATGCCACAGATCGAGGAAAGGACGACGGCTTAAATTTCATCTCTCAGGCTGTTATCTTAAGCAATTGCTATCTCTATTCAGATTCTTCTTCGTTCAACATATGTTATATTAGATGCGGGAAGTTCAAACTCAACAAAATCGCCAATTGTTGTAGTTTTCAAAATTGAATTTCATACATGAAAGTGCTTTTATTCCCACAATAGCACAAAACAAACCATGTACCAAGTACTTCAAGTATCAATTTTCTGAAAGTGAAAAATATTCATAATATCTTCTTCATTCATCTGGGTTTCGATGGTTGAACGTTTCGAAACCTCATCCAATTGATCAGCTTTAGTAAGCATGTTCCCCAATTTTTCACCGACAATAGAAGCCTCTTAATAATAATAATAATAATACTTTATTGCGTACGATCAACTGGGGACACAGCAAACGTCAGAATTTACAGTACAATAGCAGAGGTACATTTTAAAACTACATTAAAGAAAAAAAATATTGACAGGATACATACATACACAGCTGTAAATTATACACGTAATGAAGTTGAATATAATACAATAAGTTAAAAATAAAATGTTAAGAGCAATGTTTTATTGCCACCAACAGTTGAGACAATAGTAGCATTTTTGTTTCAGATATGTAATAACGGAGATTCTAAATTTCTTTGTATCTCTGATGCTTTTCAATTCTTGGGGTAGGGAATTATACGCTTTGATTGCCTGGTAGTATGGGCCTTTCTCATAGTAAGTAGATTTGTGGTTTGGTATCGTCAATTCATTGCAATATCTAGTCCTCACATTCATGTTTACAGAATATTGATCACTGTTCCTTGGAAACAAGTGAGAATATTTCTTTACAAAGCATACAAGACCTAGGAAGTACAATGAAGGCACAGTCATAATATCAAGTTCAGCGAAATATGGTTTGCAAGAGGTGTTTCGATCCAGTTTTAACATACATCTAATAATTTTTTCTGGGTTATGAATATTTTCTGTGCTATTGTTGATGAGCCCCAGAACATTATACCATATGATATAATTGATTGTACGTGAGAAAAGTAATATATTCTTAAACTATTGGTTGATACTTGAACCCTCAGGTAGCGAATTATTCCACAGATTGAGTTCAGTCTGCTATTTAATAAATTTTTAGTTTCCCAGCTGAGTGTTGCATCCAGCGTTACGCCTAGGAATTTGAAGTTATCTGATATTGGGATTGATTTATTTTGTAGTTTAACGTACAGGGATTCTTCATAGCAATTTGTCTTGTTGAAGATAATAAGACCTGTTTTTATTGCATTCAGTTTAAGATCATTTTTTTTTACACCATATATTCATTTTATCAGAGACAGTGGAAGATTTAATTGAGAGATCGGTTATACTGTTGCCCGTGACAATAACAGAGGTATCGTCAGCAAACTGGTATACGCTACCCGGATATAAAGTCTTTGTGTCAGCTCCTTGATTTTAAGTTTGATATTTTTCGTTAAGGTTTGCATCTCTGGATATTTTTCTTGTATTTCTTGATGTTTTTGTATCAGTATGCTGCAGTCAGCTGCAATAAGAATGGGTTATTGATCTGCGTTATTTTAACTTCTTCTTCTTCTACTTCAGAATCCATCAATTTATGCTTCAAATATGTTTCAGAATCGTCAGGTCACTACATATATGAGATTAATTCGCTTCCAAATTATCTCCACTCTGACAGAAATCCATCAAAATGTTTCATCCTTTGGGAATATATGATATGAAACTTTTGGGGCCCTACCATCCGTCTTATATGAGCTATTTCTGAACTAGCAACGGCACAAACGGTCTCAGGCATGTAATGAAATTATTTTGGTAAAATTATGACATCAAGTCTTTCCTAAATATTTCTTTCATAATATTTTCATGAATATAAACTAAATAACTTCATTGTCTACCGAAAAATCTTCAAACAACACAAATTCAAATAGTCGACTTGAGGACCGACGAGGAGTTGGAAAAGATGTCGTACGTTATGTTTGGAAATGCTAAACCGCATGCAAAAATATCGCAATGGAATCATGTGATGAAAAATAGAGAGTCCAGCTCCTCTAATAATGTATAATTCATAACAAATTCAATTTTTTCCACATAATTACGAGATTCATTTTCTTTTTCAAATCGAGACTGTATTTCACGGACAACCATCGTATATAAAACGAGGAGATGTCAGAACGCGACGTCGCGTTTCGTTCTCTTTCCATGCATTATAACAGTTTCTTTTGTTACCCATCAATGAAAATGAAAGATAATATGTTTTCCGATCGATAGCCATCGGATGTTCGTTCTTGAGGGATTCTCGAAAACAAATACTTCCTCTTCGGATTCATTTCAACATCGACGTAACCCCTATAATAGTCTTTCATTTTCCTATACAGCTATCAGGAATACGGCTAGAATGAATAATAGAGAGAAAAGATGGTTAGGGGTTAGTCTGTAAGCAGTTCTAGTGAAGAAAATTCGCCATTTTTTTTTTCAATCAGAAAACCCAGAAAATCTTCTGTGTGTGCATTGATACAAATACAAATATTCAAGGAACACCTCGAATATCAACAATTTTTGCAAATCTTGCAAATCTCATGATCTCATGGTCGCCAATCTGAAAATATCTCAAATTTGGTATCGGTCAGTTAATAATAATGGATTATCTCAATGCAGAGTCTTGATTCTTCTTTTTCAATTGTGAAAATAATGAAAACTTATATCGATTCTAATGAGACCTTGTTAGCTCAGGAGTTATTTTTTCATTGTATATGCTCATTTTTCAGAATCTTATACTTTTTCCATTCATCTGTCAAATTATCATCATACAAATACAAGGTGTTTCAGATTTCAATCGGGAAAATTCAATAGCTGATTAAACTCGCAAAAATAAGTTCAAATGAACTTATGTTTTATTAGAGTTTTACAGGTAGTTTGTTGGAATAATGGACTTTTGTTATATAAAAAAAATTTGTTGTCGATTTTATTTATTCATTCACTTTCGAACATCACAGTTGTGGAACTGTTCGGATTGTTGGGATTATCGATATATTGAAAAGATATAAACCTTATTGGGAACAAATATTTGATCTTATCAATTCATTTCTTTTCCTCGAAAAGTAAACAAGATGATTACTCGATATGTTCAATCTGAATTTTATGTTTTTACCAACAAAGTTGACGCCAAAGTTGACGCCACTGAGACAATTATAGTAAATCTAGTTACGTCGAAAGGTACCCTTCATTATCACAAAGAGACCTGCCAAGAACGATGAAAATCGGCTCATAGATTCTTGAACTATGAATGAAAAGCAGGTTAAAAGATCAAGGTTATTGAAAAACCGTCCCGAGACTCCATGATGAATGGATCACTCTGGGATCACTCTGAAGTCTATGCAATTTTACAGTGTTACTTCATCGCCCTGTAAAATATTGATTTATTATTTCTATTTTTTTCACTTCCTGACTTTCAAGTCAATAACCTTCTGAAATCTGAAAACCGAATTGAAATCAGTTTATTTTTTTTGAGTTATCGTTATACAAGTTTCAGCAATATAAATTTGTCCCACTTCCATTGCGGTGCACTTGGAAAAATTATTAAATGTTATGCTTACCAATATTACTGTTATAACTTTTGAGGTAATAAGATTACAAAGGAATAAAAACACCAAAAAGATAATAATTTTCATTCGGGATGTACAGGGTCAGAAAGAAATACATGAACCACATTAAAATCTCCGAAACGGCAGATTTGATTTCAATAAAATGTGGTATCTGGGGTGTTGTTCAATCTGACGAATTCAAAAATCATTTCAACAATGTCTTCAGTTGCTCAGATTCTGCTATCATCTATTCATTTGAATCCTCCTACATATATTGTGGATTCGAAAATGGTAAAAAAAATAAGCTGTCAGATGAATGACATTCTGAATGAGATGCAAACTACCAGCGAGCGCATACATAGACTGACAGTTGTGTCAGTAATTATTTGAAACCTAGCAAGTCCTGGCAGTTCAACAAAGACTAATTTGAAACGAAAGAAAATTGCATGTGCGGCACTGATTGCAAAAACCACTTTCACTGTCAGCTAGTCATGGCGCTATGACATCACGTTCTTCTTCTGTTTTGTGATGATGATGATGTTGTTTGAAGGCGCATTATCCGAATATGACTTCAATGGCGTTTAAGGAGGTCAACGACAACAATAATCGAGATGATGCCATGGGATTGAGATTGCAAAGAGGCATTCCACTTTTCCTTTCGTTCGATTTGTTTAAATTGTACTGTTCGACCTACTTCTCGATACTTTATAATCCAGAGCTGACATCATATCTGAGTCTGCTCTGACATTTTTTTTATCACACAGGGTTTTTGCGCCTATCAATTTGCATATTGCAGAAATATTCCTGACTATACAGGGTACCCCATAATTCCCTCGATACACGATATCTCTGTGAATTGATACGTCCAGAAACATTGTTCAGGACTCATGAGATATTTCTTGAAAAACTCATACCTATTCATTGTGATGGATTTTCGGAAGTGGCCTATTCGTTTCCATGATATGACTAAGCAAAATGACCAAAAAAATTGAAAATAAAGGTGTTGTTAGTTTTCAAAAGGTTCCATGAGAAGTATTCTCATGTAACTATCAGAACATTTATTGTTTGTTCTTTGTAAGTAACTGGTAGGCACACCGTGTATATGTTTGGTATTCCATCGCAATGACAATATGGTCCTCTGAAGGACACTCCTGTAAATAATTCATACTTTCAATAGGTACACTTGGTGTAGTTTTATAACGATGAATACGATGAATACCGGATACATCTCTCAAAAATACATGTCTCTTTTTTTTACTAGCTTCAACACAAATGATATTATTCACTTTTTGTACAAAAGACACTAAGGAATGAACTGTTCAAGTTCGATATCAATATGGTATGTATTTTAATTCAGGCACCCATCTTGAAATTCCTGTTTTCAATATGAGTACCAAGGTTGGAAAGTACTTTTCACAGAAAATTTCACTCTTCATTCGATATCTCTAATATTGATATTGATAAAAATATTGTCAAAAACAATTTTGGAGGTTAGATTGTTCGTCAAATCATTCATAGCCTTAGGTGTGGGGAAAATACAGGGCACAGGACTATTACAACTGAGAAAACTATTAATTGAGTATAAGCCTTGTGAGTATAGTTTGTTTGAATCAGATATCTCAACATTAATTAAACAAATTCTATGACAATATAGCAGGATCAAAATTTATTTTGAATTTTTTCAACATATTGTTCCATATTCGATGGAAATGGAAATTTCATTTATAGCAGGTATTTCATGGAAGTGAATCTGATAGAAATGGCTTTATCAATTGTCTCGGTTTCCCACATTTCCCTGCAGTTTTCATTCATTGATATACTTCGAATCTGGCCCGAATTGAAAACTTATTGGACTGATTGTTGCAAGCATGTTGCGTTGTCGTTTTTCTTCGGAGCATCTCAATTTCATGTTCTTTTCCTAGCGATACTAAAAATCGCCAATCTCAAAACCCATCCGACTCTATCAATTTGTAATCTCACATATTGTCGTATTCTCGAAAATTCGAATCTTCATTCTGGACGTTTCATTCCATTCTTCCAGGAAATGATCTCCGACGGATCATTTGGGAATTGAATAATATTAATCTAGTTTCAACTCAATTTCCGCAGTTGTCTACGCAGCAAGACATCGAAATTTATTATGATGCTCAGAATATCTTCTAATCAATTTTGGCGGTCATAACATCCATAATAATATGTGCTGTCGCTTTGTCGGGTGGGTAACCCAAATAGACCCAAATGTTGAATACACCAATGGCTGTCGGTTTTTGTGTCCGGACTCGATGCGGAGAATCTTCATGACATGCAAAACTTGACAGGCACTGACATTTTATAATCAACAATATCTTTCCGATGTAGATTGCTCCTTTTTTTTGACACTTAACATATTATAAGGCATCACGAACGAAACTGCTCCATTTGAAGTGACACAAGGGAACATGTCTTTTATTTTCGAACTATTATAATTTTGGATAGGCATCATTGATTGTCGAATCCTCCCAAGATTCATCTTTTTTTTTTATTCATTTTTTCACCATCTCCAAACCATGAAGTACAGTGTAACATCTGAAACCGTGAGTTTGAGGTCGTTCCATTGGTAGGATTTGTCCTTGGAGTTTTCTTATTATTATAAACTGACATGAAGTCCAAAGTGTTTCCTCAAGATGGTTTTGAATTCAACAGAATCCATACAGGGTGTAATGAAATATGCAATTTCATACAACATATTGCAGTTTGATATATGTTTCAGAACCATTCCTAGAAAACACATTGGGTTTCATCTGTCCGCCCTCAGGATATAATAATGAGATAAATCCTGTCGACAAAAAAAAAACTGATGGTGTATATCATGAACTGAGCTATCTGAATCTTGAAAGAGAACAAGAATCGATTGTTCCTATCGAAAGTTACAACGGTTCGACAGTGAAAGGTATCCTCGCTTGTCTCACTTCAAATCTCTGGTAGTTTATTTTGACTTCCAAAAAAACTTTATGAGTAGCAAGATACGGATATAGATATGAAAATCATTAGGAGAAGGAGAAGGAGAATAGAAAAATATTGCTCTACAACTTTCTATTCAGAATAATGAAACAGCCATGTCACTTTGCCACATCTTGTGAAAAGTGAAGATTGGGAAATCTCATCAGCTGAAACTGTCATCTCTCGGAGATGCGTGTAGTTTCAATTAATAGAGATGTTATTTGTTCATCTACTCAATACCTTTCACACCAGAATGGTGTACAGTAACGAATGAGTATAATTAATCGCCTACGTATATATGTCAGGACGTCCGAAGTTTATATCCAACTTCATATCAGAAACAATTTATCTCGAAAACTCCGCTCTCCTATATTGTCGACATCACTTATTCGAACATAAAGGAAAACAGCTCGGAAACATTATAACACCTTTAGAGAGTTTCGAAAAACTTCGTGAAAAATGGATTGGGGAATGGGAGGCGAAGTGAAGCCAGATATCGACGACGGCCCGAGGAAAATCACATTGGAACTAATTTTCTCAGGTCTTCATTGTGAACAACTTCGAATACTGGAAACTGGAAGGTATAGATCGAATGTTACCCAAGAAATTTATATCAGAATTTTTACTATCCTTAGGTCCTCACTTCCAGGTGCTCATTTTTCCATATATACGATACAGGGTGTACCATAATTTCTTCAACAAACTATGTATCTTTTATCAAAAAGGGTGATGCTGTAACGTTGTCTGAAAATAACACGATTAACAAATAATATATAGATAACATATAGCAAATAATATGGATTTGAGCGTTGTATTCGATGGAAAGATGAGGTCTACGTCACATATCGACTACAAGTACAATACTGTAGTATAACAAAATGTTGGGTTTCCTAATGCGATCCAGTAGAAATCTCGAATCTATAGAAACAATGAAGGCTTTCTCATATGGTAAACTCAAATTTGCTTCCATAATTGCTCCCATGGTCTCCTCATTACCTGACTCTTGGAAATAGATCAGAAGCAATTCATCATAATATATTTGAAATTCCTGAATTTCAAGATGACTTGGAACGTACAACATTGCTGCAATTTCTAGTCTACTACGGCAACATCTTAACTTTCAAACACCATGTACAGAAAGAACAAGTGTTCCATATTATATTCATATAAAATAATAAGGGGCAATCTCATGAAATTCTTTCTTCTATATATTTCCAAGTTCAATCACGAAACCTCAGACATAATCACTTATCACACTTAGTAGAACAAATCTTGGCCAAAACTCTCCGGTCAATTGAAATAAGCTTGCACTCATTCAAATCGGAAATGAAAAACATGTACCCATACTATTGGAATTGAGATGAGCCGAATTTATTTCCCATTTCTCACTTTTGTTTGTTTGTATCTCGTATCATTTTCATCCATTGTCTTCATATTGAATTTTTTGTTGTTATTTGATATTTATATTTCAGCTTTCTCCTAACTCAACTCTGATCTTGTAACTCACACCTTTCTGGAATATCATTCACCTGATTGATTTGGTTCAGCCAAAAATAAACCTTGTGTAACCAAATTTCGGATTGTTTTGGATTTATCACGAGAAATTCATTCAATCTTCTGTTAGTTTTGGAGTTCTTTTATTTGTTTATCTGCATTTTCGAAGAATATCCGGTTCGTATATCAATGAATGCATCTATGACACCATGAATTTCTCGATTACGTTTTGCATTGGCATACATACATCCATAGGTTTCATACATAGCGCGTAATTCTGATTGGGCAATTATCGAGGACCTAATTATTCTGGTAAATAATATTTTATATTCCTGAATGACAATGATAGTTGAAAATTACAAGAATTTATAAATTGAAGAAGAAGAATTGAAATATCAGGCAGCAGCGCTTCTCTATCCTTTGTGATTTCACTTCATTATTTTCCTTTTTGTTATTCATTTCTTCTTTTTATTACTCTAGCTAAAACGTAAATACGATTGCAAAACAAGAACTTGACAAGATATTTCAGTTTGGAAATAGCTCTCATTTTCATCCATGGGAATAGGCAAGCACTTGACTTCATAGTTTTATAGTTATAGCTGAATATTTTTCATCAACGATGGAAGAACTCTACAATAATTACTTCAAAAAAGTAATCTACATATCTCAGAAGATGCATCGCCTATCATAATCGCCTCCCAGAGAGACAGGCACATGTAATTTCACAGATAAAATGATCTATATAATGGCTGTCATACGAATCGAACACGAAGCGTATCCTTGAAGGATACCATCGAAATTACACGCCTCTTGTGATGTGCATCGTCTGTGAAACAATTTTATATCCCGCCATCTAACCCCTATACATATTATACATAGTAACAGCATACCAAACACAACCGACGGGCATTTTTTGACGCCAGGCGTCTTTCGTTACCCTTAATTAAAAAGCAGTAAATAAGAAAAACAATTAAGGCGGTAAATCAACGGTTGAGTATCCAACCGAGGAAGACAAAAAACTGACACGCCAACAAATTGCCCGACATGATACAGCGTTGCTAAAACACCGATGGTTTACATGTAACCCAGAGGCGTAGGCTAGAGACACTTTTGTTTTGTCGCGCCAGATTTGCCCAAAACATTTTGGTAGTATAGCATCGATACTCACTTGTCTCTGGGACGTTCAGTTGAAAATGGGCTAACAGAAGAATGAATTCTTCAAATTTTCAGAAAATTTTCAATGGGAAGTGGTACCTAATGAATACTGGCATCGAAGTTCATCTGATTCACACAGAGAAACGCTTGTATTGATGTCATGAAAAAAACATTATTATTATTTTTATCATCGATACTTTCCAGAAAAAAAGTTGTTCATTAAAATGATACTGATGTCTTTCATCAACAGAAATATGATATAACTAGGGTTCTAACTTTTCAACAATGTACTGGTACAAGGAACGAGGTACAATTTCACACTATCATTACAATCAAGTTTTGTCGATTCGATCGGATGTGAATCATTGTGATGTATCTAGACTCATCATAACTCGTCGAAGCAAATATTATTGAGAAATATGATTTTCATCATTTGTTCCATACGACTGACGTTCATAATGAAGTAAAGTTTCAATAGTATCCAAGTAGAATTTGATGTATATCTTTTATTAGAAAACGATTAGCAATTCAACGATGATTTCTTATCGTGAAGCTCTCTTGTTACGTTGAAAGGTGTAGGAAAACAATAAAAAACGTTTGCAATATGAGACGTGAAGTATCATAACTCAACTCTGCTCTATTCCGCTCCGCTCCAACCAACCAGAAAATTCGATCCATGGTCCGTCATCAATTTCAAAGTATCTCTTCAGTAAACATTTTTCACTTCTCGACATGTGCAATTGAGAAGAGATTTATGATAAACATAGTTCAGTCGCTATAATTTTAGGTTGATCGGCAATAGTATATCTGTATTCCTGATATTTTATGGATTCCCTTGATGTTTCTCCACCAATGGCAAGCTGCATGTACCTCATCTGACTTCAGTACTTCACGTAAACCACTTTATTACTCCTAGACACTATTCTGGCAGTAAATATTTATGTTGGATCCAGTATGGAACCATCATAACGCAGCTACCAATCTTAATCTTCCTGACAAAACAGACACATATGGCGCAGTGGTGAGCCAGGGACGTAGTCAAAACTGATTGATAATAAAATATGTTCTTTCTTCAAACAGCTTCAACATAACATGACACTTATAGTGCAGTACCAAACAAAATTGTCGGGAATCTAAGGAGGCGCTGAACGAACTTACCAACAAAAATTATTTTTAATGTAATTGATTTGGTAGATTCGGCTGATTTGAAATGATTCAGGCTGAATTGAAACATATTGACCTTGCATCTTGAATGCAGGATCATTCGGTCAATCATTGAGCTGATTGCTAGATGTAGTTGACATATAATGCAATATAATATAATAATGATAATAATAATAATAATAATAATAATAATAATAATAATAATAATAATAATAATAATAATAATAATGATAATGATAACAACAACAATAATAATATTAATAATGATAATAATAATAATGATTGATAGATTTATCTAGCATTTAAGCTAATTGGGAATATTGCAGCCAACCTAGATGCGAGATGAATCTGTCAATTCTATCCTAAGTGCAAGGTGAATCTTGAATGATCGAAAAATATATAAGAACGACGAATGAAAAATTGTTGGTAATTTCGTTTAACGCCTCATGTATTCGACAAATTGTTGCTTCTGGATATGGTGATTTTTTCCTGCGCTCGTGCAAGAAGTCACCACTTCTTGTATTGTGAACAGTTTGAATAGTTATTTTTTTAGTTATAGTTACCTGTTCAAAAAGTAACTATTCACACTTGCTTGTTACTCTGTTGATTGCGAAATCAATCATCACGAATGATTAGTCTGATATCGACATTTCATTCATACTTAGGTATCCATGGATACCAGATTTCCATTCTAGTTGTAAACTTCGTTCTTCGTGCAACAAATGAACACTTCCTGCACTAGTTACACAAATAACTATCGAACGTCGATTTTCACAATCACCAAGAGAGTAATTACTTCACGTTCACTAAGAAACCACTGGAAATGGACAAAAACTTTTGTTGATGAAATTTCTCGTTTGTATCGAATTCATTCACAATGTTGGAAACGAAAGCAGACAACAATTGAGGTAGGTATTACTTTTATTGTAAACTGAGAATGGAAATATCACTCCATATAATATTGTTTCCTGATGAAATGGTAACTCTGAGACCTATAAAACCTTATGAGGATGAAATAAAAAATATAATTGAAGTGTGCTCATTTATAATAATAATTGATGAGGTCGTAACTCGATGATGGAGAATATCGCTGAGCAAGAATGAATAAGAATATAGTCGTAACTGAAAATTTTGCTCAACCGTGTATATTTTCCTGTGTATCATATCTTCCGCAATATTTTTTCATTATATCTCTTCATTCTTAGTTCATTTTAAGCTTATTTTTCAGTGTTTCAAGATAGTGAGAGTCTGAAACAACTCCTATTAATTGACACATAGTTCCCTATTTTTCGAACAGAAAGGAACTTTAGTCCGTCCATGCATCTTCGATCGAAAAAAGGCCAGACCTGCATCCTTTCTATCAACATATGTGCGCCCATATTGAAAAAAAATTATGAGATTTTAAGCGCCAACGCGAGGTTGTCCGTTATTGCTCAATAATACCTGTCCAAGCTAACTTGAGTTTTCAATATATTTCTCATAAACAACTCCATTACGAACTCGGTGGATGCGAAAGTGTCCATGGGGCATCCAATATTTTCAATTACAGTGGGAGCATAGGAACGGTATATATATATTATTGAAAAACATGTATAATAAGTAACTTTCTTTGTGAGTGAGTTTCTTCGGATCGTTATACAATAGTCCCATTTATCCACTCAAATCATCGAAAACTATATCTGTAATCTTTGACAGAATTCTTTCATGTTGTCAAAGTATCGCGCTGCAGAGGTACGTGTTTTTGCTCAAAATTTTTGATTAACTCTCGTGATATTGAAGGAAAAACTTCGGAATGGAATTGAAACCATTGGTTGTAATTTATAAGAATAAAACGGAAAAATTCAACTGTATTTCGTCAGTAGACCTATGAGGACACTTTCCATATCTGAAATCAAGTATTGGGGAAACGGTACATAATGATTATAATCATGAATAGAAATCTTGTGGGTGTGCGAATATAAAAGGCAACAAATAATAATTGATGTTTATGATTGGAAATCCAACTTCCTCTGAAAGTGTCCGACCGCCCCCGAAGATTATCCCAATCAATTGATGGTTTTAGAATTACTTTCGTTGTGTAATATGATGAACATGTATTGTAACAAAACGATGACACAACTCACTCATCGAGATATGTATTTAATTTAACTACTAATATTGCCTTGACGTCATCCTTCATCTCCTTTGCTCGTATTATCAGCTTATTCATCTTGTATACAATTGAAACAGTTGCCATATAATGTTGATTTGAGTCCTATTTGGAAAGTTGTTTTTGTATAGCTCGGCTGTGGAAACAGTATATAACCGGGTTGTAGTATATGTCATCACTGTTGAGGTTGTAATGAAATTTCATACCACATAGCATGTTATGAGATATTCAAGTAATACTACTATTCAATTCACAATCGATTTAGAGTCTATGATGTCAAATAATGGGTTATGTCAAATAATGGGATCTGCGGTGCTTTTGGTGTTAATATACCTACATTTAATAGTTGTTTGTTTTTATGAGTTCAAAGTTGCTTGCTGTCTTTGACTCCACCGGAGTATCAAAAAGTTCCGGAAAAACTGCTGGAGGCATATTTCCAGAAAAGCACAACGTTACTTATCATTCTGCGGAGTGTCTGTCAACTCGGAGGATTTTTTTTTATCTTCCGCACTAGTACAGTAAAGCTTCTCTTTACTGAAAGCATCGCGTAAGAATACACCTAGAGTAAGTTTTCTCGATTCAATTGACAGTAATCACCTATTGCGATAACGAAAACTTCCGTACTCAGTAGTTATATTCTATGATCTATCGTCATCGTCGATTGCACTGTCAGTATGTCTTGACAATCCATCATCCACAATATTTGAGGAAATCCGCAATAGGTGACAAATATAGGGAATGGTATTTGTTTAACGCTTATCTCTTACGATGCTGATAACTCTGTTTACATTTTCTGTGCGAACATCGACAATGGTATTCCAGATCTATCACTTTTATTCATAAATAAGTACTTGAATTAGTGACCTTTCCATTTGGGTTATCCATGTTGGGTTTGTTTAAGGCGTGAGGCCCAGTTTTAATGATTTTCCACAGTATATATCTTTATAAACTGGATTGATTTATGATAATGTTATTGTTTTGAGATATTCCATTATGGGATAATAAAGAGTTGGTCAATGTTGAGAATGTCACGAATAACTCTTTGTTTGCTTGAATAATAAAATATAAAAAATTCGGAAAATGATGAATGAAACTTTCAAAACGCCGGCAATGATGCACTGAAAATTATTTTGAAATATCAGTTCACTATAGGAAAAAAAACAGGTATGTCTGAGAGTACTGAGTTTCTCTGATGAGTTTCTCTTTTTCTCTCATTCAGAGACCTAATAGGATAAAATGTAGATCAAATTCAGCTGAACAAATGAAAATCGTTACAAAAAGTGTGGAATCCAGACGTTATTATTTTGTATTGCCACCTCAAATGCAAAAGTGCACAAGAAAAAGCTAATTATGCAATACAAAATACAAATATCCTTATAAAATCTGACCGACCAAAAGAAAAGTGAAACAGATATTGTGCACGAAAAATATTCAGTTTCATGAGTAACCGTGTAGGGGCCCATTCAAACATAGCGTTCAAACGATTCCGTCTCATGGTCGAAATGGCGGTGGTAGAAAATCCAACCAAATGCAATAATGCAAACGTTCTTCTGCATCCTCCTTGGAGCACGTCGGTGATTTCCCTATGAATTACGGGTTGCATTAACCCTCTATTCAAATTCCTCTGAAAAGCTTCCCCCGAAGTAGTGTGGGATCAATCCGGAGCCAGTAGCGCGTTCCCATCCTAAATTCACTACCGTAAGCTTTTATTCCGACAAGTGCCAACAGCTCTGAGCTTTTTGTAGAATGAAATCGTTTTGAGGATCACTCGGAGTGTGTCTAGTAGTACGACATCCAGTGAATTTAGACGAGAGCGACGAAAATTTATTTTGTTCAATCAGAGAGAAGTTGAAACGGCCAAAGGCGCAGCTCCTGGGAGACTTGTTGAACTTCTTCATTTCCCAATATATTGACAGAGTTCTGTATGTGTAAATATGACAACGACAAACAAATATGTGAGGACATCACTCTAAATATCAACATGTATGTATGAATGAATATAACACATATAAATAGATTAAATAACGTCACAAACACAAATGCAAAAGACACTTTAGCATTTGACCCCTAGCCTGTACCAGGAGAATACGATGCTAGCCATATCCGGGTAGCCTGTCATGTATGACAATTACGGTATCAACTGTACCGACTGCCTCCCTAGGGTTGAGCCCTTTCATGTAATCAATCATGGAGAGTTGGTTAGTTGAAAAAGGAAGAATCAGTTCAAAAAACCTGTAATGACTCCAATCGGTTTGGAGGGAAAGGAAGAGGAAGAATGGGGGGATTTCGCCTGGTTGTAGTTTATTCAGCTCAATATCTCACGAACTGTTGTCATGATTTCTGTTGCTTGCTTCGTATTCAACGCGATGTTGAGGACTGATCAAGTACGATGAGGCAACACACGATTAGGCGAGATTCACCAGGGCAGCAATAATCCTCCCCACTGAAGGAAGTTTATGCCGGTAAAATTCATTATTCACAAACACGGGGCTACCCCCTGAAAAGCCCCACACTGCCACAGTACACACGTCAGCACTATAGCCTACGTCCCGAGAAAAGCCATAGTGGGACTACACAGACAGTGTACATACTTTTTACACATATTGCTAGTTCCAAAACCATCTGTAGAAATCTTCAAGGATGGGACCACAGATTTTGTTCAAATTTCCCAAAATGATTTCGAGATTTCGTGTAGTCCCAAGATTGTTCAAATATAATTTCATGTTGGAAATCATCTCTATTAAAAGGTGATTATGGTTTCTTCGCAATTTATTTCATATTCTAATCAGCATATTCTGAAGGCTGTAACCGCCATGACATATATTTGTTTTTATCCTTTTCTCAGTTGAAAAAGTAGAATTTATTCGTATGAAGGTTCGTTAAAATATATTTTCTATTTCGAATGCTACGATGATGGTGAGCCATGTGAATGTTCTGATAATCTTATTCGAAAATAAATTGAGACCACATTCGTCAGGATTATACAAACTGTCACAAAATATGCTTCACATGTGGTGAGAAGAACTTACTTCTGAGTGAAGAGGAATATCCAATGAAAAATTGGCACTGTGAGAATTCGCAGTTGAAAAACATTCAGTATCTGAAGAATACACCTGGATTCACAATAAACAGGGTGTAAGTTTGAAAAGTGACTCAGCATGGGGAACACATACCCAGAAGGGATCTACCGAATGTATCAACCTAAGTTCAAACAAAATTCGCATATCAACAGGAATACTGACAGGACATTGTCGACCGGGAGGACACTGAACATCTGAAGAGTTTTGGGATAGCAGAGACAGCGAAGTTCAGATTCTGCGAAGAGAAGAAAATGTGAACCTGTTTGTCGTGTCCATATACACTCCTGCTCGAATTTTACTGATAATGTTCTTGTTGCCATTTATTCTCGGTGAGGTTCATTATTTGGGGTTACGGAGATTTGCTAGTTCTGTTTGCTAGGTCTTGTTTTCGGAGAATAAACATACCTGCCAGCAAATCGATTCACAAAGGCACAACATAAACAGCCATTTGTATAACTCTGTTCTATTGTTAACCGAGTCGGCCAGCAAATAAAGTGGCGTAGAATGCTAGGAGAGGTGAATTTCATCTTCGCCCAACTCTCCCCAAACACTGCAAATCAAGTGTAGGTAATGTCAGTTTTTTTTTCTTCAATGTCTGTGCTCGTGTAGTTTCCTTATCGAATTCACTTTCAGTTGTCTTGGAGATGAATAATTGAAAGTTAGTGTCAGTAATCTTTTTCAACTTCTCAAGTGTTTTTTCCGCCATTTTCACACCAATGACATCCATACACAATGATGCATTGGTGTATCCAGATAATTTTCTCAGGGTAGGCAAATGGCATGAAACGAAATATTCTTGATGAAATATATAATGTAATATAATCAAATAGGTGCACACCAAAAATTTAAAGAAGAAAAAAATAGACGGAAATCGAAATTGAAATTTAATTTGTGTGAGGAGTTGGTATTCTTCGAATGCTAATGACATTTTCCTCATATTCTCATAAAATTGTTGAGTTCAATTAATGTGAATATCTTCATTATACAAATTCCAACGTTTTCTGATTACACTCGAGGCCGAGACCTGTCGAACATCGCTATACCAAGCATCATTTGTCAATAAAACGGAAAGTTGTTCAATTGTGCCTAGTGAAGTCTTTCCCGATGCCTCAAAACCTCCAAACCTTCAAGAGAAATTCCAACACTTTCCTTCTCTAGCAAATTTCCACCGCTGGCTAACACGATGTTCCTCGAAAAATTATAGGTTTTCCTTCAAAAAATAAAAAAAAACATATTGGAGTGGGATATAACTGAACATGCAGAAAACCAGTCTATCGATTGTCTACCATTGTGTCTCCTAGCGATTTCAACCCTCATCAACCTTCTCAATTTCCTCTCCACAGTGCAAATCTTCGATGGCAAATTTTAAAATATCCGAGTATATGGTTGTTTTATATTTGGAAATTGCATTCATATAGCAGATCTTTATTATTCTTTTTGAACAGGTGGATATCTTTTGATTTCTAAGAGGAAATATGAATGCAACTTGACATTCGAATAATTGATCATGCATATCATAGATTTTTTGTTCGAAATCTGTTGCGATTTGATTGAAATCATCAGACGATGGATTCGTTTATTGAATTCAATATTTCTGTGGAAATTTCAAGAGGATCTTCAGGAAACGTTGTTGTCAAATATGATACTCAAAAATCAATTCATGGAATGAAAACGATATGCCTATGAGCAAAAATATGATCATGTTCATTCATTTGTGCGAGATGTCTTTTAGACAGGGTCGTCTGGCAAGAAGGTTTGATGTTTAGAGAAAAACAAAATAGTAAAAAATAGTGTGGAGCTCGGAAGTTTCGCGATATTTTTTTAGGATGCTTGACATTCACTCATCTGAAGTAACAATGAAAAAACCGTGAACTCTTGGAGCTCTGTGATGTGATTTTCCACCTCCAACTGTTATGTTATGAATTCTTCAATGATAATATAAAACTGATGGATGATAATGAATCACGTCTCTGCCGGACATGAAATATCGATATTTTCGGAAGAAAAAAATATCGATGATATTTCTTCTTCTTTCTATTCTTCAGTCACTAGATCAGTGTCCAGAAATCCTGGTGGGAAGAGAACGACGGTATTCAGGTCCCCCTGTCTGTGCCCATGTATCAGTGGCTTTTTGAGTAATCGATTCTCTTTTTTCTCACTTTACTCAATCAAATCGGTCATGAATAGAATACGGAAGGAGTGAAATGACTACATACCTATCAATATTGTGTTATATTGTTGCAAATCGTGATTAGGCATTCGCGATAATATTATGTATTAGTACATACTTGATGAAGAGAATTAATATTAGACATTCAATAACTACAAGTTGCCTGCTCTCATGGAACTCACTTGATTAACTTACATAATCTAAACGAAGACATAACACGTCATATTTGAGATGATCGCGACGTGAGTTAGCTGTCAACCATGAACGAAAATATTTATGATTCTTCGTGGAAAAGGAGCAACTTAATGATGACGACGTTCGTATCAGCTCTTGAAGGCTTATCATAGAATTTTTATATCTGCTCCTGAGTAGTTGAACAGTACCAGGAAGTATAATTACCTGCAGAACTTTATTGGAAACTCGACAAAATTTGTTGCTTCCAATCACATATACACACATCACAATCAAAAATCAGTCAGTTCAATATCAGTGTGATATGTTCTCTTCCATGTAAATTCATAATGAGCATCAAATAATGGTTCTAGGTCCTTTAGCGTGGTCATAAATTTCCTTCAAATAACCTCGTACCCGCATGAGGGTCAGTTTCTGTTCATGTCTTGGTCGGATGTTTTTCTGAAGTAATACTGTTTTGGTTCCTTCTGCCAGATTCTGATGTTCCATCTCATCATGCTCTTTGGTAAACCACTTCAAACAGTATTCAACTATATTAATGTCGTATAGGTCCTGTCGAAATTATATTTCAAATTGCGAAAAAAAACATTTGAAGCGAAATAGTGTAAAAAGCCTCAGATTAACAAAACAATCACTCCACTTACCAATAGGTGGTGTGTTAGTTATAGTTGATTATTAGTTAGATTTGAGAAGGGGGACGCTTGGCTTCTTGTGACTTCTCGTCACATCGACCAGCATGATCTTTTGTGGAATCCCTGCTCATTATAGGCCCTCGATGTTGAACCTCCTTGCAAAGATTTTGATTTTCCTTGTTTCAAAATCGAGGGTCATAGCTGTTGGCCGACCATCACTATGCATTCACATTGTATGAGTTCGGAAGTGTGCTGAGTCCGAAATCCTGCAGTTTCCTTAAATTTTTCTGCCAATTTTTTTGAGATGGTTCCTCGAAGAACAATGACCAGTAAGAAGTACTTTGCACATGTTTGGAGTTAAACATAAGCTGAAACTCTTAGATTTCATTGAGAAGACAGCTATTCTCTAGTCGGTGATACTACACTCCATTGACCACTCTGGAACATCGTAGAAAGGTTTCCACGATGGGTGCTCAACGGGAATCTCGTCTATCATTCCACCACGATAGATTCCAAGTAGACAAACTAGACGAGCTCAGGCTGGTCATCCCTACATTGTCAGACTCGAGACATGCCGAACTCCTCTCTACCGAGCACCATTTATCAATAGAACGACTGAGTGAATTATTTTCTGATTTTCGAGATATATTCTAACACCTTCCATCTCTCCCAACACTCCACAACTGGCTAGCACGATGTTTCCCAAACAGTATAGGATTTCCTTTCGTGTTGTCGAGTGATAAAAAAATGGATCTTAAATAATTGTTGTACTCTTTAATGGAGCAGCTATAAATTCATGATCTTGTCTTGGCTGGAAGTATTTATCCACGAATACTATTCCTTTTCCAATATTCTGTCTATGCCTCATTGATAAGACACAGAAGAGTTCCGATTCATAACTCATTCTTTAGCAAGGTTATCAACAGTTTTGATTCCTTCAATAACCTCATACCCTGGCGCCTTCATCAGAGTCGATTTCTGATATTGATATTGAGTGAAAGTTTTCCCTCAGTGATATTATTTGGGTGATTTTCTCAGATTGCGATGTGAGCTGTAATATGAGTCATTGCTGAGCCACAAAAGGGTTTCGGTCCGAGTGCCATGGCTCCTTCATCAGCAAGGTCATCAACGGTTTCATTTCCTTCAGTACCTTCATACGCTGCACCCACATCAGAGTCGATGTATTGCTTCTTGTCAGCTGCTTCAGAAACTGATTTGGACTGAACAATATGGGCTCATAGAGCTTCCAGCTGCAGGGTGCTTGCTAGATGGTATAAAGAAAATTGCTCTCTTCAAGCTACTTGAATTGTCTATATATCGTTCAATGATCATCAGTAGTCTGTCCTCTCTTTTGATTGTCGTTCACAAAGTATATAAAATATTACCGAAACGGATTACATCTATCGTATCTGATGCATATATTTATCACATAAAATTCGATTAAAATGAGGTATTCAAATTTTATTGGGCATTCGTTTATGCATGCTTGCTCCAATGGGTAATGAACAATGATAATTGTTAACTGGGACCAATTCAGGCCACCATATCAATTAATTGAAATCATGTTCGCCTGCATGATTTCAATCGAAGCCTAATCTGTCAGAGATTCGCAAAAATAAATGGATTCATGATGGACTGTTACGGTATGAGTAATGGTTTTATTCATTGCACTTACGCTCTAAACGATTACGAGTCAAGGCGATCCAACTTCACATTTACTTCTCACTCCATCCTGTGCTAGCTCTGATGTGTCTTCACCTATCGCGAAGGATTAACTGAAACCGATATTTACGATTCTTTCATAATTCGGTCTATCTCAAATCTGAATTCACCTCAGCCGTCCTTTCAGTAATAAATATCTCCAGACTCGAAATGGAACCGATATCTGAACAATTCGAGAAGTCCAGCTGAATGTTGGCAAACTGAAGAGTAGGTGCTGAAAGGGAATAGTGAACTTTTTTCCAGTGCTGCCAAGCGTTGACTATATCCCTTGTTATATTCAGCAATAATTCATCATTTTCAGTATGAATTGATGCGGAATAGAAACCAATACTATAGGTTGAACGTTTTATCAGACATATTATTGTCGGACTCGTGAGCCAAAACAAAATCTTGCAAAACTTTCATCATATTATGCTATTTTATACGACACTCTTTTGGCACATGCAAGTTTTTTTGGATCAATTTATCTTCTTCTAGGACTTCATGGAATTTTCTCTCCTCGTTTCTGAAATTGAAAGTAGAGATAAATATATTTACTGTTGTAAGGACTGATCAAAATGTCAGTACGTTTGAAATCTCTCAGATACATTCGTATAGAAAAATCATCTAGAGTTTAGCTTCACTCTTATAATACCAGTGTCACTAAAACGGAAATAGAAATGGCTTATCGAAAGAGAAGCTGTTTCGTTACCCATTTGAATGCTCTTGACTTATTTCAATAGTACTGGAAATTGTAGATTTTCGTTTATGAGAAAGAAGCCTTTTCCTTATCTTTTCCACATCAAGATTATCCTGTTTTCATAAAGCGTTCTAACGTATCAACATGAAGTCACCATGGATTTCCAGAACTATAAAAACACAACTTTGCGCTTTTCCACTTTCGTTTCGGTGGTTCTCCTGGGGGCGCTCAGGCTTTGTTATTTCTTAGATTGCGTGTTAGGAGAGCCTCTTTCTTTTATGTTTTTCGCAAGATTTTATACTAACAGCTTCTCTCCGGAGACTCGCTTGTTTTCTTTAATTTAACTTTTTTTCTATTCATTCATTGATTCAATTCATGAACTAATATTTCCGCAGTTGAGTCGTGGGAAGCTTATGTGAATACCGATTAGTTTGAACAGCACCAACATTAGGTATACAAATTAGGTGTCAAAACTCATATGTATACGTCAGACCAAAACAATCCGATTCAAGCAAACTCACCTCAATACAAAGTTGCTTAGTTTGTGCACTAGACGGCACTAAAGTTACAATTTTCGAATCGTTTTCGCTTTATAACTTCAAAATGGTCCATGGGATTTTACTCAAATTTGGTAGGTACGTTGGCATAGATTCGTGAGGCTTTAAACCCATATCATGATCATGATTATTCTATTGCTCTGAGGTTCATTTGAACGGATAGGGTTTCATAATGATGAATCTCATTTCATGGGCGTAAAGCTTGAGATGAAGTCGATAAAAAAACATCTAAAACTTCAACGCCGATGGAGAGAAAGGAGTTTGAATATAATATTTGACTTATGCACTACTTGAAAGGCTTGACGAGAGACGAGAATATTTATATTCAAATAATTGGGATCAAGTTTCGAAGGGTTTACTATGAATAGCTGATCAACACAAAACTCATTCATATTGCTAAGATAAGAAGAGGAAATTTCTATTCTCTCCATCGTATGGATCTTTTTGTACATACAAAATGGTGTGTATGCTCTGAACAATATTCATGAAACCTACAAATCATTCGAATACAAAACCATACCTAAGTGTAATGGAGCCTCATCAAGATTAGGATACATTTCTTGTAGGAAATGAGTTACGCATTCCAAATATCATACTGAAAAACCCCTTTCTTCACATTGGCGTTTTTGATGATATTGGTTTTATTGTCCCATAAAGCTATGTCATCGTACCGAATTTGAGTAAAATCTCGTTTAAATAAAGCAAAAACAGTTCAAAAAATTCAACTTCATAGCCGTCCAGCTCTCAAACTGAGCAATCTCCTACTGAGGTTATCGAATTGTTGTAGTCTGGGAAATTCGTGTTAGGTTTTCGCAAATACCTTTCAAGGACATTCTGTTAGATATGGAGTCTCATCTAACCTTCATGCACTTTTAGTTTCTGTTTTATCCTTCATCTCTAAATCTGCAACAAAATTTTATGGTGGTTTTTTGAAGCGATTATCAAAAAAATAATCACCATTCATGATCAAATGTCATTGAGAATGAATCCTTTTTTCATTAGTCAATTTCCAACGTTTCTTTTCTTATGTTCTCAGCATATTTATGTTGAGTTTCCGTTCTGAAGATTTGGAAGTCGTATGGAATTTTAGATAAATAATGTAGATATTATTGTGGATGTTGACAAAAAAATCTTGAATATCAGTTTAAATCGTAAGTTTTAGTCATCAGAGATGAATGTTGGCCGACTCTCCTTATAAATTGAGGAGACTGAAACTTTAGGACGCATGACTAAAAATGTATATAAACGCTAGCATAGAAAATCAATGACTGAACTTTTTTATGATTCGATACTGATTACTTAGAATTTATGACTGAAAACTGCTGTATGAATCCACCATTGATACTATAGAAAGAACCTACTCGAATATGATATGGGTATGTCTATATAAGCTGAATACACTAGGCAGTTATTACAAAGTGATCCTCCTCTGGATGCTAGGACATACTGGCGTGGAAGGGAATGAACAAGCAAAAAATCTGGCACAAAAAGGATCATCGACGCCACTAATCGAGCCAGAACCATTCTGCGGCCTTGAAACCTCCTATTTTCAAGGAGAACTCAACAAAGCGGAAGAAGCAATGAGAGTAACACAATGGCAAAGACTTCCAGGACTGCGGCAGGCTAAAGATCTCCTCGGCAATGATAAATCTCAGCAAAAGAAGTCTCAGAGCAATAACTGGATTCCTAACAAGGCCCTGTAGGGTCAAGGAACATTTCAGAAGGCTAGGTTTAGAGGAGAATGGCACCTGTAGATTCTGTGGCGAAAGTCGAGAAACACCTCGCCATATCCTGATGGAGTTCGATTCTGTACATCACAAAACTTGGAACATACTGGAATCATACCAGTTGACTGTGGAAGAAATACCACGAATTGGCCCCCTCAAAATCGTGAAATACTCAAGGAAATTGGATCTTGAGGAGCTGCTGTACAAAAGCAAACCTCAGAATTAGCAGGAGAAGATGAATCAGAATCAGAATCGGAAATGCTTTGTTGTCATATAAGGTTAATTATGTTGACAAAGTTTGCCTAAAACCAAGACACATGAAATAAAAAATATAAAATGGAATTCGATGCAGTAAAAACATAGGTACTGAAAGTGGTTAAGTTTAAAGTTTATATATAAAATGAATTATCACAGTACAATTTGTCACAAAACACAAGAAATTGAGATATTTAGATGGGGCACAATAGATCATCAGGTCGCAGCGCATTTGTCACTATCCACAACTACCAATACCAATAGCAATCCACCATTGATGCAGGCAACACAATCAAGTGAATAAATGCTCAATATCAAAGTGACACTTGTCATTCACAACTTCTCTTGGCAAATCGTCGCAAATTGATTGAAATTATTGATACGAACTACAAGTTTTCTCGTTTGTTTGGCCGTTCATTATTTCACTCTTAGAGGTCGTTGCTCTATGGAAAACGACTCGAAGTCTCCAATCTAATTCGCTATAGGACAATCACGATTCACTTGTCAATGCGATTCCAACCATTAGAATTTCCGGTGTTTCAACGATGTTTTCGAAAAGCAGATCACAAGAAGAGATAAAATATTGGGTAGAGATGCGAAGCTCTGAATCGATATTCACGAAAATCGATTTTTAGTTTTTAGTCTGCCACTCTTATCTAATATTGGAAAAATTTGCCTGATTTTGAAGTAAACAGTATAATCAGACAGATAAATAACAGAAAATTGTATTTCTTTCTGATGCTAATATCAGTCCCAGATATAATGCATTAATAAATACAACCAGAAATCCTGCACTTTTTTATATTACAGTTGCTGATGTGAAATATGTTGAATTTCACTTGTTATAGTGTCGGGTATTGTTGTATATGAAGTTGAGATTGGCCCAAATCGAACGATACTCTGTATGATTTTTATACCCACATATTCGGAAAGTATCGAAAGTGTTCAAGAAACTTCGTGAAATGACAAGATATCAGCAAAAGAAGAATTTTTTTTTTAATTTTCTGATCAATTCTAGGACTCAAAAGAAGCTAAATAACATTATTTTCGCTCAAATAATTGACCTGTGAAACACGCTATACTCTGTCCTATCCGACTACCTCTTACCTTCTCAAGATTTTGACTTTGATCACTGATGGTGGATTTTATGCAGCAGTTTCAAGTCTAAAATCATAAGTTCCAGGTCATAAGTTTCAAGTCATGAAAAAAATAAGTCTGCTTAAATCTCGTATATCATAAAGATAAATTTACTCTCTCTCAGTTTTCGAGCATATTTTGATGGACAGTTGGAAATGATGTGTTAAATAATGCTGATGTTATAACTTGAAACTATAATTATGAACTTGAAAATCAATACTATTGAAAACTGATGACTATATGACTAATAACTGTTATCTCCCATGATATTGACTGTCCTCACTATCACTTTAGGAAAACCTCACATTTCTATTGATAGCTGATCTCCGATTCAGGATCGATTTTAAATCCCAGTCCATTCAGAAAAGATACACATCTCTAGTACTTACTCCCTGTTGCTGGGTTCGCGGACCGATTCAAGGCTAGGAGTTAGCGCAAACAAACAAATATCGCACGGTATCATTACCATCAATTTTGACCTTCAACCGATCCGACATTTTTCTTCTAGGTACGCGACTGGACCAGGGTTAACGTACCTACTTATCATGTGTGGCTGAATTGTGTATTGAAGTCATAATGTGGAGCAGGAAAAAATGATTTTTTCCTTTACTAACTTGAGAAATCATCATTATTCATGGAAGAAGTATCACTTTCATGACCTCAGTGAATAATGATGAGGAAATTTCACCTAGGTGAATAATGAACTGTTAATAGCGTCGTGATATGTAGGATATACAATGGAACATTCATTATGAACCGAAACCTAAGAAAAGATATTAGTTATTCCTGAATCAAGGGTGTACAATAGGCTTTAATGGACCGCAGCGTGTAAGTAATAGCCCGAGCGATAGCTAGAACACAATTCATGGATTTGGATACATCGTTATATACATTTGAGTTTTTGTTTGAAGCACAGTATATCTAGGGATAATATACTGTGTTTGAAGTCACCAATTTCATGGCGGATTGAGGTCTACACTCAGAAGATGACCGCTATATATTTCTGATTAAAAAAAAGGGTAATTTTTTACACTGGGATCTCCCTTATACCTTTTTTTGAGATACGTCCATACAAAAAAAAATCATATGGGTCCGTGACTGTTCATTTCGTTTCTGTTATACAGGAAGTGGAGGAAACTGAAAGAAGGTGCTGGGTGAGGTAAATTAATGGCAAAAGTCTAACCTTTGTGAATCGTCGATTTTGTGTCTTGAGTTTCAGTACTGAGAACCTGAGTTTTGAATGAATGTTCAAAATCTTATTATATAATTCGTCAGCTAGAGGCTTTGTGTGTTCTGTTTGTTGACATTTTCTCACATAACAGTCTCAGATAACAGTTTTGTTTCTATTTGAAGAATAAAGTTTCATATTTTATGAAAATTATAAATTGTTAATAATTATGTATCCGTTCAAATAAATCCTAAATCACTTCATCTTGCTTCCCTTTCATTTTTCTGCACTATCTGCCTGATACACTGTATATATTGTATATATTTTAATTTCGAATATGGATCACATTTTCGTGGACAACCTATATATCGCCAGAGAAAATGAGTTGTTCTGTTTTCTTCCACTTCCACGAAGAACGTCACAAATTTATGAATCGCTACAGTGTTGTATCTCCAACGGCAACTTCGTAAATCACTCTGTTAGATCGATGCCCATAAAAATCCAAGTGGAATTTGCCCAGCTTTCCAAGAATTTTAATGCGGCCCTCGTTTAGAATTATGTCCCCATGAATTCTCCAAGAATTTTATGCATACTTGAAGGACTGATTAAATGAAAATGAACTTCTGTTGTCGTTCTCACATACAGGGTGGCCAATTATCCTGAAAAAGTTCAATATCTCCTTCATATAGCGAGTACTATGAATATGGTTTACGATTTCTACCAGCTGATGACATTCATAACTACTCATGAAATGAGTAATTAAGAAATGATGACACATAACAACTAATATCAATATTGCTCAATAGTTACATAAAATTCAGCACTATCGCAGCACATTGTTTCAAAATGAAATTGAATCATTTCTTCCAATTTGCTTGGATATTCGAGGAGTTATAGGGTAGAAAGGTGTTGTAATAGAACTGGTTCTTTTCACCAAACATAAGAATAATGTTTATCTTAGATACGGTTGACAGCGAGATGACAATATCAAACCAAAACAAGTACAATACTTAACACTACACTATCCTTGAATACATGGTGTTTGCTACATACAATATGAATTCAGTTCATAAATAATAGCATACCTTAAACTAGGTTGTACAAAATATAATTTGGCCTATCAAAGAAGACCCAAATGGCTCAGTTCAATGATATATCATGAGGTATGAACAGCAAAAAAACCCTTCACAGTTCCATAGTAACTCGGATAAGGTTTGGATACCGAGTGTATTGAATAACAAAAGTATCTACCTATTAATGAAGATGCAATGGTATTCTGTCGAGTTTATGGATGTTGAGTTGTTTTCTCGTTTTCATCACCTACGGATACTCAATGTTGATGCTTGACACCATCTGGTGTTATGTGGAATATCCGTAAGTGGTTGAAATAACAAATTCATTTGTCGCCATCTTGAAGCGTTCTTCTTTGCTACTGTGGTTTTTCCTTCAGATAGTTCCATACTTGAGGCGACTAACGTTGTCTGTGTGTTCATTTCGGTATGGAATTTCTTATTCATCTCATATTTCTCAGGTTCCATCAGCCCTGAGTTAAGCAAGTCAAACTGTCAAGTGAAATAGCACTAGATATCTTTGTAATATCCAGAACTGTACTCTAATAATAAAAATTCGTATCCACTCAAATGTTATCATTTGGTGCTTGTTGAATCAATTATTTTTTCAATTCATTCATTTCATTCATGAGTGGCTCCAAGTTCATTGTTCCATTTGTTTCTGGAACCGGAGGTTATGTGATGTTCCACATTCCAGAAATTAGTTAGGGAAATGAAGTGATATTTCAAATATGGTCATATCGTGATGACATCATCATATATCTACCTGCATATTAGTTCCAATCTCATTTCAACTTCAATTTTCGAAACGAAGATAAATGAATGATCGGCCAAGGATATCTTTTTCGATCATTGGGCTTTAGCACTTCAGGTCAGGTGAGGTCGAGGACGGTCTAAGAGCAGAACTCGGAGCAGAAGAGAAGCAAATCTGTGTTCAATTCTTTCACCAATTATATCTCGATATCTCAATATTCGAAAATCCATGTGTATTCCTCTGTATTTTCAAAAGGTAACAAACCAATTATTGTGAAGAATCAATACGATATAGGCAGATATTTGCTTTCTTGTGAAACCCTTGTCCTTGTGTACATCTCGATAGTATTTACTCAGATGATAGCAATAATATTATTTGTCGAAATTACGTTGTTCGGGGGAATTACTGAAGTTAATAAAAAGGACAAACAATATTTTCCTTTCATTTCGATCCCGCGTTTTATGAAAATTCCTCAGATGATCTATCTCTCTTCGTTCTTTCCGTCTTTTTATGGCAGATTCGCACCCGAAACTCTTGATTACATTTCTTACACGTCATCTTGAAAACTTAATTAATCGATGGAATATAAAAAAAAACAATCAGTTTCCTCAACTGGCGTTCTTTCTTTCTACTATCGTGTTTTCATTCATTGAAGGCGAGCCAGTGGAGAGAGATGAATTTGTTCTAGACACATTTATGGCGATAATCTAGAGTGATTAATCATCAATGATGGAATCAAAATATTTCAGACAAATGTGAATATCACTCACCTGTCATTATTCTGATTTAAATTTTATGGGTTCACATATCTACAAGGTCATCAACGTAGGACTGAAGAATTTTATTCAGTCGGTTGATCCCAAATGCATAAAGTGTAAGGAAAATTGAAAAAGATAATACGAAACGAAAAAATTACCTCGTAAATATTAGGTAGTGCCCGCCCTTGCAGGGACTTCGACGAGGACAGATACGTGATGTACAGGTATACGTATTTCTAATTCGTGTGTACGATTCCAAACGTTGTCACCTGCTAACTCAAAGAGTCACGTATTATTAGATTCGCACAGATGGAAATCCATATTCATCAAAATTGTCGGCGTGATTGTTCGGTTTGCAAACTTTTCTAACGTACGTATTCACGAAACAAAACATCCATAAACTTTGATACACGATGACTGATCGTCGTATAACTTTTTAATCGAAAAGCCTCTCAGTGCTCTAACCTCAATCGCATAAACGGATTCTTTTCGGTGTTCTTCAAATCTCAAGTTCCTTGAGGACACTATAATCTTGATTGAAGCGGAGTGAACTTCCAATTTCAATTCTAAAGTTGATATATTTTCACAAACATGAATACCAGATCGATGAGTGTTATGTTCACTTGAATAAATACAGGGATATTACTGAATAAGGTCTACTTTAGAAGTACTTATTTCTTTTTCACTCGCAATTCCTTCAGAATTGATATCATCGAAGAGCATCATCTAAACTCTAAACCAATTGAAAAAACAACAATTAATAATCATATATCAACCTAACTTAATAGAGACAGTAAAGGTGCATTATTAAATACAGTTATTTCATTAAAATTATTCCATATCTACCAAGATTAATCGCGAGGTGATTGCTTCTTCAACAGTTGAATATTGATTGGTTCAACAACGAATTCGGCTTGTTCTGACCCTGTTCATTATTCATGAGTCAACAAAAAATACCTGGTAATAGGCCGATACTACCCGGACAGGAAATATTACACGGAATAGCGTGATCGAATACATCATTTCTAGCCTGTCACAGTCCAGCAACAGGCTGGGAAAACGATTTGTTTCTTCGAAAGCTCCAAATTGATTCTTTTCTCTATTATTTTTCTTTCCGGATGATCGCGTTCCATATAATCAAGATAAGAATTTCACGATGTTGAATTTCGACAAAGTCATTATATTAAGGTTGTTTTATCAGTTCATCAATTCATTCATCTGTTAGTTGATGCTCACTATATATATTCACGTACATTTTTTCAAATAAACCGATTTTTGTGAAAACAGCAGTCAAAGTTGGCAACTGGTCAGGCCGGAGATGGACGAATCCATATTGCATCCAAAGAAGAAGGATGCACCGAGGAGATATCACGGAGATATGGCAGTCATATCAACCACCAGGATCATAATCAAACAGGATCATATGCATGAAAATTCTCATACCTTTCGCATACTCGTCCACACATTGATAACGAACCACAAAACGATTCTGATCTGATACAATCAATGCTGATGTTCCACGAAGGTCTGTCTTGGCAACTTTGTTTTTGATCAACATCAAAATCTTTCAATGTACCATCCAATGAGGCCAGAGGAGTAAGACGGAGACAGTACGATAAGTACGATACTGTAAATGAAAATATGTTGTGTAGATGTGAAAATCTAGGTTTGAGGTTTAATCCGAATGGGGCGCAACGTCGCCCCTCCACTGCGATCCTTGAATGAACTGACTCTGGTGAATCTAGTAAAGTTCTATTCAACAGAAACTCAGGCTTGTATCAGAAAGATAGATAACAAAATGCACAATATGATCTCATGTACGACTATTCATATGTAAAGGTAAAGCAGCAGCAGATCTTCATGATCCACAAATTGCGAAATCGACCTGTCCTGGAATACTGTTCACCTGTTTGGAGTTCAGCTCCCAAACATACTGTTACTGTTATTGTCATTATTACTCATCTCCTTAGTTGCCGAAGTAACCCTCAGAAGCCCCGAAGGGCTTGTGCGAGTGAAGAAGACGGGGATCTACAGAATATACAAGTGCAATCCAAACCATTGTGGCATTTGGACTAGTCCTATGTAGAACTTTATGATATACAATGTACAGCGCATAAATAAACAGAAATCCAACGGCCAGCCAGGAATCGAACTTACGACCTCATGATTACTATGATGTCGCTCGACCATCTCGACCACCTGGCGGCCACGTTGAAGCTCTTAGATACTATTCATTCGAGAGTTATTCACCTCATTGGTGATATTACACTAGCAAAATAATTGATATTCTCCAGAATATCGTAGGACTGTGGTTCCATGGTTGGTGCTCGTCTACATTACGAGCTACTCCAGGTTAAACAAACTAGACGAGCTCAGGCTGGTCAGGCTCTACCAAAATCATTCATCAATAAAATGGCAAAGTTGTGGAATTCTCCGAGGAATTATCTCCAAAATGAATTCCAATACCTTCCTACTCTCCCAATATTATAGGTTTTCCTTTCGTGTTGTTAAAAGATAAACAAGACAACATACAAGGTGTCTCTGGAATTGGAGCAATAAATTGAACGGGGTAATCTATGTCACATAATGATATAAATAAATCGGAAAGGAAGCAATTATTGTGAGCAATCAAAAATTTCATAAAAATCCAAAGATTTCTTCCCCATTTTTTGGAGGGTTGGGTTTGATGCTCCAGTCCATAGCACAAAAAATAACTACTGATTGCCTACTATTTCCAGTTTATTTTCATTTCGTTGAACTTTACCAGTTTCAAAATAGTTGGCTTGTGATTGGGTGACGATTGAGTTCACAACAGGTGTTGAAAATCAACGTCACCACTGTCTATGCAGAGTCTCTCACAACTCATTGAAGAATCTTGTTGTTTTTATGGCCATAAACCTTTTCGCATAAATATCGTTTTCTCAACGTCGCGTAAGCCAAAAACCGACTGAAGGACTAAAAAGTTCCAAATTCCTGTTTGAACCTCGCAGTTACTATCTGTATACAGTAGTATACTATATAGTATAGTAAAGACAATAGTATATCATATACCTAGAGTGAAAAGATAGCTATTATATAGCAGGTACTTTAATATCCAGAGGCGCAAAGCGCCGAAGAATAAATAAAATGTGCGAGACACGTATAAGCGATCGGAATCAGATTATCACAAGTATGTTTCGAAAATACAGTGTTCAATAAAATGATTGAACTGATTGAACTGAAAATTTGACATTTGAAAGTAACACCTTGTTAACGTACATAATTGGTTTGATCATATTGTAGCTTTCATATCTATTCCATAAGGGTTTTACATTTGAAACATGTAACATTCTCAATTTTGCGAAGCGATTCAGTATGACTGAAAGATAATGCCTAAATACTCTAATATTCTTTCATCCAAAGTTTGTTTCCACAGCCTGATGTTATAATGGCTCCATGTGGATGTCGAAATATAATGTACCACCCTGTAAAATTCATTCATTTTTTTCTACCCGCTGTGAAATCTATATCTACAAATTGCGAATTGAGTGATCATTTCAGTTCATGTAATAGCATTCAAGATGAGATGAGAATCATACTTCTCAATGTCATCAAACGATCAATTAGAATACCCATAATTCCTTGAAAATGTAATTACAGGTGGTAGAATAGGGCGTCACAATTAATGCCGATTTATAATCGTACTGTGCGATTGCAAATAGCTATCCGAGATCTCAAATGGTAGTAAATTAATTGCGACGGAGATCGATAGCCGAATAGTTACTATACCGGGTGAGTGATCTTGTAGAAACACTATAGAAGAATCTCAATCTGACCTGTTGCGCAAATTACAGAAAATACTAAGTATTTATTTTCAAGTCTAATAGTTACTATACCGGGTGAGTTTTTTTGTAGGAACACGATGGGAGAAAAGAAGATGGACTTTCTATAAATATTTCCATAGAGGTTGCGATTGTATTAATATTTCAAATGTGAACCACATCGAATTCGCATCTTGAACCTGTAACTGTCACCGACTAATTGATTGGGCCTCGTATATAATAATATATATTTTATCCAAACGTACAGTACGAGAGTCCACAAACCACAGAAACGGATGGTATGTGTTCGATTGTACTAATATTTCAAATGTGAACCACATCGAATTCGCATCTTGAACCTGTAACTGTCACCGACTAATTGATTGGGCCTCGTATATAATAATATATATTTTATCCAAACGTACAATACGAGAGTCCACACACCACAGAAACGGATGGTATGTGTTCGATTGATCTCGAGGATATTGGATCCTCGAGATAGTGTGCGTGGGTTGAGAAGTGTTTACTGGGCTGTGTTTGATATCCTGCATTGAATACAAGAGGTTATCCACATTCCATCAGGGATTACTTCCAGGATGTCTCATCCCATATACAAGAGGAGATCTATCTGATACATATAGTTGATGCCAGCAACGAAATCATAGGAGACAATCGATAATGAACTACTGTAATTTTGAACACTGAGGTAGGAATACCTCTTTGTTCGCTCTTGGAACTCACTGTATATACATCATTGTACACCAGTACAGGTTGCGATTCTTGATGATGGCAATTCAGAGATTCTCTAGAACGATATCAGAAAATGAGAGGAAAATTTAGGAAATGCAAAACATTTTTTCAATGGGATATTTTGTAATTCCTCAATTTTGTGAATTCTGAATTTATTTCTCGATTGAATTTTGGATATTTGAATGATCGCCTGATTTTTTATACTTTGGTAACTATTGATAAACTGAAATAGGGAATCTGAAATCACAAAATCACAAAATAGGTACTGAAGTGTCCCATCCACAATAAAGCGTTCTCACGACTTTCAACAATGACAATTCTGCAGATCTGGAAATCATTCAAATTCTTTCAATTAATTAACTATCATGTGTATCGTCCTGTACAAAGAACTTCATCTGTGATATACAGGTAGCCAATGCAATCAACTTTTCTTCAAGGCAATCAAAAGATATTGTTTCCTCAATCACCCACCATATTGTGTAGCTCTTAAGTAAATCATAAAGCTGGAACTATCTCCAGATCAATTCAATTGCGACCTCGCCCATGTCTCAAGAAGTGTCTACGGACCTGATGGGCCTGGTTTATTATGATTAGAAAATTTCGAGATGAAGTTTTCACCACGTTTCAGAAATTCTTGTATCAATTGTGGTATTATAATTTGGCGTAAAACTGTGAGGATTCAAGTTTTTACATATCAACACATATCAACTTCACAAAGACGTGTTTCAGAAATGCTAACCTAGGGATTGGAAACTGGTGGCAAAGATGGTACAAGAAATAATATTTTCAAATATCTACACTTGAGACAATGGGAAGAGTATGGAATTTCAATATAATTTCAGATTATACCGGTGTCTTATCATGCCATTGAAAAGTGATGGACACAATTACTTCATTTTTCTTTACTTCACTTTCAGATACATTACGATTTCAAAATTGTGTATTAGAAAAATATTTCAACAAAAATGCTCAATTTTTAGGTTCGAAGACTTGATAGTCAGAGAAGGAATTCGAAAATGTTTTTGGTCGTTAAGGAGGACGAAATGTTGACACATCACTCTTGAATTGCTCGAAAAAAATTGCAGCTATATGTCGTCCATCTTCCCTATCAGCCAGTCAACTCGCCTAGTTTATGTAGAATAGCTACGTTACCGGTTGGTCGAAGTAACATAAACTCCTCTCTAACTTCTACAGAACTTACGTTCTACTTATCAAACCACAATTTGACATTATCACGAACCATTGTTATGTAATTTATAATGGAAGATCAAGCACGTAGCTGGGTTGTTCAGTGTTTAACGGTCGCCCACAAGAATGATTTTAAACAGATCGTTCGATAGGTCATGGTGATTGATTCTATTGTACAGGGTGGGCTGCTCATACTTTCGAATGAAACATACTTGCTATAATAGAAAGTGAAGACCAAAACTCCCATATAACAAAAATATAAATGTTATGTCCAGCAGTGGTCAAATTAATAGCGCAAGAATTCGACAATACCATTCTGTATGGGTGACACGACATTAAAAAGCATCAATTTTGATAAATGAGATAATATTTGAAATCCCCTTCCGAGAGCTGTTCGATTGCCTTTTTCTCGAAAACGGAAAAAAATATTGTATTCAAAACAAGAGTACCAATATCACGTAGAAATGATGTTATTGTCATATTTCCTAATCGAAATCAGTGAAAAGTTTCGCCAAAAATCGATTTCATCATCATGAATCATTCCCGTGGCATCCCCTTTAACAACATGTGAAATTGTATACATAGAACGATATTCCGTGTATTAAATTATGCCTCTGTGCCGATTCTGATAACAATTGATAAATATACAGGGAAATTATCAGTAAAAACTCGAAACGAAACTTCGACGCCCTGTATATCACCATATTTTGGTCCAAACAATCTGCCCTTAGTATATGTCCCAATAGTTATGACTCATCCTGTTTATCAAATTTGTAGGACTCGTATCATAACTTTCTATAATACTAGTTTGCTTCGGTTTGTAATTGGCCAGATAATGTAAGATGAATTAAAAGTCGAATGAATTGGAGTGGCAAAATTCCAGCTGATAGGATTGATCCTACCAGAGGGAGACATCGTATCTAATGCATCTCTCATCTACATTTTCTTCTTGTTGATGGGATTCGTTTGATCCAAAACAGTTCGATTCTCGACGGATGATTCTGTCAGTCGCAAATCTGATTTCCGTCAGGGAAAATCGCAGTCGAAGAAGAATTCATCGATGAAGTTCAACATTGAATTATTTATCGGAAAATAACCAGAGGCGTAACATGTGAGAATTCATCGACATGTTGGAATATAAACGTGTGATATGTCGTATGATGAGTTTGGTGACAAAATGTGCGCTTAGTTACATCGTATCGAAATCGTTTCTTTAAAGTCGGTCTTCTCTCGGTCTTGAATGTACTTCATATTTCAATGTCGCATTCGACTGGAATAGTATCCTCACAATGAAACCATTGAAGAATACGGAAGAAATGAAGATTGTATTAATATAATTGCCAATTATACTGAGATGCAAAGGGAACAGATGGAGTATCATGTAGTATAAGACGAATTAGGAACCTACTGGGAAGTGGAAATACACCATCGGTGACGTCGAACTATTAATCCTCTGTATGGAATATATTTGGGTGCGTTCAATAGTTCCAAGTGGTCTATAGTGCTACAAAAATGGGGTCTCGAGATCAAATCAAGATTTCAAGTACCGAACGAGTGGGTATTATCCCATTTATCTCAGTCAGTTTGAATAGCGATCTATCCACTGTAATAACATATTTAAATCAATGGTGTGTCAATATTCGAATTTTGTTTACTTCCGATATCAGAGTTATGAGAATATGATGTGCCTGATTATATCTGTGAACATCAATGAACAGTTTTGTGAATAATAGTGAATTGGGAATCATAAATACCTAAAGAATAGGTCTAAAAATTATTGAAATTCGAGGCAAAATAATAGTCATTCATCTTGAATATTCCTGTTTTGTTCTCCAAACATTTTTCACTTCCACATTCCACGACTTGTATTGTAACCTGACCCAAAGTTTTTCTCATCTAAGTCAATGGGACGAACGACGAAATCAAATCAGGAATATCCGATTCTCGTATTATTTATTGTGAGTGCTCGAGTGGGAATTCCATTAATCCACTTTTCACATCTCTCCACCTCACCTGTCTTCGTTAATTCCATGTCTATATAGCATGTCGTGTATTTCCCACACATTTTCAAACCGTATGGTCCCATATATCGATCCACCCTGAAGTGCCGATTGGAAAAGCAGAAAAAAGTCATTGAAAGAGCTGGTGAAAGAGACTGTCTTTGTTCATTGCCGTATCCGATATCATGGATGTTCAGAGGTGGATGTTTTTTGGATCTAAAAACAATAAGAAAACTTCTTCAACTCCATCTTCTCCACAATGTTGAAAAATATTATTTGCTTGGCTGGTTGGTTGATGGTGTTCATTCAATGTCGGCTTCGATTTGCACTATCAGGCATTAATATCTACCCTGGTGAAAATATTCCCCCTGAAGGTTCATATCCTCTCTTAGCTCGTACAAGTATGTCAGTCCTCAATGAAGTCCACAAGTTGGAGTCTGGTATTCACCAAGTGTGGTATTGAATAATAATAATGATGACAATAAAATGCAAAATGTACCTCATTCAATTCAATTATCAATGAATTAATCAACAACAAATAATTTAAAAAAAATAAATTGGGAACTAGGAGTGATTCTCATTATCGGGATGATTCTTCTCCTTTTGTGACTACAATGCATGGATAGTTGAGTTGTGGGGGTTCTAAAACACAACCCACATGTAAGAAACTTGTTGTGACATCCTTCATTGATATTTCTGTTAGAATCAGTAATCATTTAGTGATCAAAATTACTAAATATCAGTCAGACTAAGATGGTTGGGATATATCATACGAATGCAGGAACGTGAAAAAGTTGTGTGGAAAGGCAAAAGATACGATAAAAAGACCGGAAAAGATCGGAAACAGAGGAAACAAGTTGTCTAATGATGGCCTGTGTGTGAAGGCATGCTTAATCAGAATATGTCCAGGGATTGACAGATGTGCGATTGAGATTCACAAGTTCGAAAGGGGTAATGAAAGTTTCGTAAAATTGTCACAATATGTCCGGTATTAAATGTCGAGAGCATTTGAAAAAATTTAAAATCAATCAGTCAATCAAGAAAATAATATCTATTTCTTTGTCTTATTTTTCAGAAAAGAGGAGAGAATATGCCACAAGAACTAGAAAAATGATATAATCGCTCTGTAATAAAATATGTTGTCAATATTTCTCTCCGAGTGGTAGATAAATGACCATCAGGTACAGCACTGCTACTTACAATCTCCAATACATTTAGGCTTCAGTGGTCATTATTGCCTTCAACGCGTTTTATCACCCTGGTCAGTCGATCAAATGAATAAATAAAAAAAAACATCATAGCTCATAACTCTGTCCATGCCGAATGAGTGCGCACAGTGTCACACCTAACTCTTACCGGTGTCTGGGGCCCGAATCCGATCGCTCGAGTCGATAAAAATCCTCATTTTTCCCTTTCATCATGTAACGATCCTTTGTGTTTCAGTTGAGGCGTAGTTGGCTGGGAAAAATGCCCGGTCGAGACTCGGACATAGTCACGGTCGACTTGATCCGGAGCATATAAGCTCGAAACAGTCGAAACGGACGTATGTGACCCCAACGGAGATGGCATCCATCACTCGTTATACAGGGTGTCCCGAAAAGATACCGACAAAATTCAAGGGGTGACAGGGGACATCAAAACAAGCATTTTTGTTTGAATTAACAATGTCCGACAATGAGCCGTTCGGGCTGTAGAGCAAAATAACTATTTGAATCATTAACAAAGAAATTGAAGAAGTTTTTTCACTCAGTTTTTCATTTAGTTGACCGTGAGCTGCAAATCATAAGCATTTTGAAAATTCCTACTTTGGGATCCAAGGATCCACCTCGAAGGATACGCGAGTCAATGACCCGACGGTACAATCTTTGAATCGAAGTAGATGTGAACATTCTGAACATTTATTGTGAACCACGATATAATTATTGATAATGCAAAATTAATAAGTAAACAGTGATTCCGAACGGCTTAATTGCGGACATATGTTTATATAAACAGTAATGCTTTTTTTGGTTTCCCCTATCACCCCTTGAAGTTTGTCGGTATCTCTTCGAGACACCCTGTATGTTTGTAACAACGCCATTCTTGGATTTGTTTGCGGAATTATTTCGAAAAATTTAAACAAAAGTTGGTTTTCAATTCTTGGATTTCTATCGCACTGGCATTCAGAAAAGTAATGATTTCAAACAAAACCAATCACGTACGCATATTACGAAAGTAGTGTGGAAAGAGACATATCTTGTACAGCATTTTTAGCACAAGTCGTGAATTGGTGAGTGTTGAAATGTAACGAGTGCATATGAAATACATTTTCCGACTAGTTATGTACCCTATTTTTCCTACGATCATAAATATCTTATTCAAGTGCATTATTATTCCGAGTTTCACCCACTTTCCATTGTCATTCATTACAATTGAAATGAAACTTTAATTCGAAATTTATTCGAACGCACCCACCCCAAAATACAGTAGTCGAGGACGAGAAAACGCGAGCGGTATCCCGTTAGATGGTTTCATAGACAAACCTATGTCGATTTCGAGAAAATAAATGTGTGCGCATATAAATTATCTCAAGTTCGGCAATCTTCGGATAATTGGTCTGTCGTCTTTGGTTACCAACTTCACTCAACTGAGTGAACTGCCTTATGTAGTTGGTAAAAGTATCCGCAGTATTTTTTTCTTGATTTCTAAGAGGAATTCTAAATATATCATGTATACCATATGTAATGATATCAACAGTAAAATTCCTACCTTAGAAGCGATCACAGAGATTTTTTTTATCTGTGGAAAAAACGATATATATATATATATATATATATATATATATATATATATATATATATATATGAGATAGGTAATAGTTTGTCAAAATGTTAAAATCAATGGTCATCGTGAATAGATCATCCTGTGTATTGTGTTCGTTTGAAAATTGAAAATCAGCATTTTCACGAAGTATCACGAAGGTGATATTTTCAAACTTTGAGATACAAGTCAAAATTCCGACGATTGACATACATATCATCTCAAATACATATATCATTCCATATAGGAATTTTCACTTCTATCTCAGCATTCTGAGATACTCTTTTGGAATTATAAAGTTCGAAAAACATTGTTCTATTGGCATGTCAGTACTTTCGAACTTTCTGCACGTGCTTTGATTTTTTTGACCAAGCAGCATTGCCGGTTCTTCCAGAAATTCGTGCTCGAAAATTCCAGAGATATTCACTTTTGAGATGATATAAAAATTTACCTACGTGTAATCACAGTTCGCATTCATGAGTCAAGATACACCATGTATGCCGTCTCATATCCACATCGTTCTTAGAGATAACTATGGATTATGGCTTAATGAATTCGGAACAAAACAAATCCTTTTCCAGTGAAGTGGAACGTGAACACCACATCCTATTATGGGTCCATCACATTCCTATTACGGTTTACATCAGCGAATAGACAACAACATTTGTTGATTACATAATACGGATGCGAGAAACCTGACGATTTTTCGACAAACTTCACGTGCTCGAAGATCACGTGTTTCGCATACAATGACGCCTGTCAACAACGTGATGACTATTTATTTGGTCCTGTTCAGTAAACATCCGGAGAATAATAGTGTTTCCAGGAATCTAAACAAGACCAAGCAGAATAGACAACTTCAAAAAGGTATATTCTTGTTGAAGTGCCATTGTGATAATGTGAAGTATACGGTGGTAAACAAGCCTGTAGCAATATGACAATTGCAATTAAAGTTATTGATTTTATATTTGAAACCTCAGCTGAGACTAACAAGGAAGCAATAATAGTTCATTGGAAGATCCCAAACTATGAGAGACCTAATGATATTTACAGGATAGGTATATGTAGATGGCGGAAGTATCTCCTGCATTCATCGAAATTCCAGTAATATTTTGTAGAGAATTTAGGCTTTGTCCCTTGAAGCTCATTTGACATATAAATTCTCTGATAGGAAGGTTCATTTCACAAAAATTTTGAGCATCTTTCAAATTTTACTAATTTCTCCGCTATATTGTGTCAAATTTCTGTCAACTGTTAGAAACAAATAAACTGAACCAATTTCTGGACGGATTTTTCACTTCAAATACTAGAATTATCGAGATATTCTGTTTTTTTACGTCTAGAATTTCTCGGCCGAACTATTTTATGCTTTTCAGCGACCAGTCGTGCCGATGATGAATTATCCGTTTATCACAAAACACAATTGTACACTTTTACTAGATAACTCAAGTATTGCAGATTTTCATCTCGTAATATCATGGAACATCCGCAGTTTCACTTCTTCATGATATGATTGAATGATAGCATAGACTTCGATGTGTGGTGCGAGCATAAAGCTTTGTCGATTCGTCGGAAAATTGAAATTTCTGTATCAATGCCGCCGAATATGGTTCTTCGCGAAGAAGTTAATAAACATATGAAGGTATTTCCGAGGTTCGAGATTAGAAATGTATGCATCTCGAGCACACAGAAATTGCTTTCTATACATTTTCGGTTGATATTATGCAAATTCGTTATCTGGAAAGCACGAAAGTTTTTACGAAGCTCGGCATAGTTTCGAGTATTTCCTCTGTGACTTTGCCAACAAGTTCTTTCATGAATATGAGATGAGATATTGATGGGTATTTTTTGTTCCAGGTGAGTTCTTCTTTCGGAGTGGAAGTATGTGAGTATCACGAAATAATTGCATGGGAAGGAATTCCGATGTGAAGTTATTGTCGTGCTGATGCCAAAAATCAGGACGAAAATAGTTGCACAGGGTGTTTCATGACTGAATGTCAATCCTATAAAGGACGATATTAAGAAAACACTGATCCTTCCAATCACCTGTCACTGTATACCGAACCATTCATTATACAACTACATTTTGATCATTGTGCCAGCTTGCTTTCCGTATCAGATGATAATAGTATATATCTTCATTATAAAAATTGCAAAACCGCGGAATGAGAATTATACTTTAGTGTAACAGATGAACCGCCCTGACCATCTGATGATATTTTTGTTCGAATAGATGAGACTGAAAAACAGGATTGAATACTTTTCCAGTATATTTATCTATAAAGTAGTGAATTGTTATTCACTCACTCTAACCAATTTATAACATTCAATAATCAAATCCACAATTATGAAACTAGAGGCAGGTACAGAACAAAACAGAGTGGAGACTTTTTTGATTGATTAATCAATTCAAATCTATTTGATATATATATGTACCTATTTTGTTGATTTCTCTTTTAGAGTTTCAGTGCTTGTGAGGAATAACATTAACCACAATTATTTGCTTTTTTATTCATTTCATAATGTATTGTATTATGTATTGTATATAATATTCATCTGTTTATATGTTTCCTCTTTTCAAGTTTTACCACACTGTGATTAAGGATTTTATATTCATATGAAGATTATTACTACAATCTTTGGATGGTTTCAATAGAAATTGTTCAGACGTATGTGTAGATGGAGATGTATGATGTACCTATGTGAATAAGTCCGCAACCGATTTATTTCTTTCATTTCCGCTTTGTTTGTTTTTTCTCAATTTTGGGACATGCAAAGTGAAGGTGTTCTATTTCCAATCGAAATAATGATAAGCCACTGTTTTCTCTTCTGTAAATGAATATTACTTCCACAATTTTACTCTCTCGTCTCATAAATATATGCTGCTGATCGCGTCCTGCTGACGAATTCCGCCGTTGAAGAGTAGGATTATCTTGTGAGCTAGGAACATATGCTAACAACACCTTTCAATGGGAAAATACTTGCAGGAGAGGCGGACATCTTGAACAGTTGATTTAATCTTGGATTTTTTTCCATACTTACAGGAGAGGGGAACAGTTGATTTGATTTTGGTCTATTATTTATAATATTTATGAAAACTGTTTTTTTGTTGAAATCTGAACATCCTGTATCTGAGAAATGAAGCATTTGTGGACATATATTTCCATAAAGAATTATTCTCTGAATCACCCTAGTATTATCTCCCTTCAGAATATTGGATATTCAGAGAATATTTATTTATTTATTTATTTATTTATTTATTTATACGGGCGAGCCCATTTAAGAAAAAATATTACATTGTATAAGCAAGATAATTACATTGTATAAGCAGATAGAATATAAAGTAAAGTGGTAATATGTCATAATATGAGTGTTTTACATTGTTCAAAATAACTATGAGAGCTTTACATTTTTCAAAATAACTATTTGTGTTTAGAAGTTGATTTTTTTAAGATGAGCCTTGAAACTATTTAATGATGTACCAAATAATGGAAGCTCCTTGAGAGAATTTGCTAATCTGAGTGTTCGTAAGATGAAGTTATTGAAAGTATAGTTGGACCTGTGGAAAGGTATGTGGAATGTTTGAGTTTGTCTAGTTGACCGAGAAGGTACCAAGAAATTAATTTTCAAAAGGAGATTGGGGCAATCGTATTTGCCATTTATAATATTGAAGAGCAGAATAAGATCTCTATGTTTTCTACGGACCACAAGAGTGGGGATATTTAGATTGTATTCCAGTAGTGCATATTCACAGTGAAGACCTGATTTGAAAGCTACGTATCTTAGGAAATTATTTTGAATCCTATCAATTTTCGCCATATAGGTTGTGTAGTATGGGGACCAGACTGTTGAACAGTAATCAAGATTAGCTCTAACTAAGGAGCAATAGAGGGCTTTTATTGCAGTTATATCATTGAAATCACGGGTTGTTTTCTCGATAAAGCCTAACATTTTCGTGGCTTTCTGGACTATATTAGTAATATGGGGATTGAAGCTGAGAGAAGAGTCTAGGATAACTCCGAGATCTTTAATTTGGTGAACTGAGTTTAGTAACTGCCTGTTGATGTCATAATTGAATAAAACTGGGTGATGGGAACGGTAGAATCGCATAATGTGGCACTTTTCGGGATTCAAGTCCATGCCATTTGATAAGCACCAAGTTGATAGGTTATCCAGATCAGATTGAAGGAGGAAAGCATCCTCGAGATCATTTATAATTCTGAAGCATTTCAGATCATCCGCAATCAACATCGAGCTCATCCGATATCTAGAGAGCTCAAGAATCGTGAACGACCGGCAATATGGCTTTCGTCACCAGAGGTCAACTGGAGATCTGCTTGTCTATGTGACACATAAGTGGCAGGTGTCAATAGAGAAACATGGGGAGTCTCTGGCTGTAGCCTTGGATATCTCCAAAGCATTTGACCGAGTTTGGCACCAAGGCCTCCTAGCGAAACTTCCGTCATATGGTTTGCCGCCCCAACTGTGTCTTTTACTATCGAGTTTTCTTGCAGATAGATCACTCTACGTGGTGATAGACGGGGTCTCGTCTGATACAATGACGATCAATGCTGGTGTTCCACAAGGCTCTGTCTTGGCACCAAGTTTGATTTTGCTCCACATCAATGATTTGTTGAATGTGACCTCCAGCCCAGTTCATAGCTTTGCGGATGATAGTACACTTCATTCCGCCTTTTCCTCTAGAGCCCCTATATCATCCAATGAGGCCAGAGGTGCAAGGCGAAGACAGGTTGATGCTTTAAATGAGGATCTGACAAGAATTCTGCAATGGGGATCTGAGAATCTAGTACAGTTCAATGCAACTAAAACTCAAGCTTGTATATTCACCAAGAAGGCTGATCACACAATGCCCAATTTGATGATGTCGGGTACCACTGTTGCTATGAGCTCGTCAATATCCATGCTCTCTCATGGGACGATCATGTGAGGTCCATTGCGAAAACTGCTTTACAAAAACTCGGTTTTCTTTTCCGTGCGAAGAGATACTTCACATCCCAGCAACTGCTTATGATCTACAAAGCACAAATTCGACCTGTCCTGGAGTACTGTTCACATGTTTGGAGCTCAGCCCCCAAACATACGCTGAAGCTCTTAGATTCAATTCAGAAGAGAGCTATTCGCCTAGTCGATGACACAACACTCACCAAATCATTGACCTCTCTAGATCATCGTTGAAAGGTCGGCGATCTTTGCCTTTTTCATAGGTACTTTCACGGTCGGTGCTCAACGGAAATATCATCTATTATGCCACCACGCGCGATTCCTAGTAGACAAACCAGACGAGCTCAAGCTGGTCACCCCTACACTGTCAGGCTCGAGACCTGTCGAACATCGCTATACCAAGCATCATTCATCAATAGAACGGCAAAGTTGTGGAATTCTTTGCCTAGTGAAGTCTTTCCTGATGCTTACAACCTCCAAACATTCAAGAAAAATTCCAACACCTTCCTTCTTTCCCAAAATTCCACTGCTGGCTAACACGATGTTCCTCGAACATCATAGGTTTCCCTTTCGTGTTGTCCAAAGATAAAAAAAAAAAATAATAAGGCCTTGCTATTTGGAAAACAGGAAGTGATGTCATCAATGAATAAATTGAACAAGAGAGGGCCCAGGTGTGACCCTTGGGGAACTCCAGATGTTACTTGGAATGCGTGGGAGTAGTGATGATTTACTCTGACTATTTGTGACCTGTTGGATAAATAGCTGCCTAACCACTGGAGTGCTAAGCCATCCAAACCATACAGGTTAAGTTTATGAATTAGGAGTTCATGATTCACTCTGTCGAAAGCCTTAGAGAAATCAGTATAAATAGAGTCAATCTGCTGACCCTTCTCTAGGGCCTCGGATATAAAATCGACATATGTAATCAGACCCAATTCAGTGGACCTACCAGAACGAAAGCCAAATTGTTGTGTGGATATAATGCTGGAGCAGTCGAAAGTGAGAAATTCAGTTATAATATTCTCGAATACTTTAGGGGTAGTGCTGAGTATAGATATGGGTCGATAATTCTTTATATCTGATTTCATACCAGACTTGTAAATTGGGGTGACAAAAGAAAGTTTCCAATATTCAGGAAATTCACCAGAGTCAAGAGACTTGTTGAAAATATGGAATAGTGGTCTGGATAATATGAAACAGCATTTTTTCAAGAGAACTGGTGGGATGCCATCGGGTCCAGGTCCCTTATTGATGTCGAGCTTGGATAATTTATCATAAATTGTAGATATTTGGATGCGATAAGACGTTACATTTAATTTAGATTGGATATGGTCTTGTTGTAAAGTCAGGGACTTTTCAGTATAAACTGATGAAAAGTGCATTGCGAATAGATTTGCGAAATCACTGCCACAAGAGGCTTTAGAGTTATTTAGGAACATCATATTTGGTATAGCATTATTTTCTCTTTTACTACTTACAAAACTCCAGAAAGACTTCATGTTATTCTTAACAGAAATTTCAACCGAGTGAATATAATTAAAGTAGCACTGTCTTGAAAGAAGTTTACATTGTGATCGTAACTGGCTGAATTCTTCATACCTTTGCGGTGACCTTGTGCTTTTGTAAATCATATGAGACATCTTCTTCTCTCGTATCAGCTCCCTGAGTTCTGTAGAGTACCAATGTGGAAATGTATTGGTACGTACCTTCTTCAGTGGAACAAATAGCTCAATGATGGAGTACAGTGCGTCATAGAAGATGTGGATCATGTCGGAGAGGTCCTTTTTGACAAGGATTGCGTCCCAATCAATCGCTTCCAAGCATTGGCGTATAGCTGTGAAGTTTGCATTGCGGAAATCATAATAAGATTCTTCTCCAGGGGTGTTGGTGTTTTCGGCCCTAATCAGCAAGGAAGTTTCGAGTGGTGGGTGAAAGTCATCAGGAGTTATTAGGATGTCTACTGCTTTAGATATTGTAAGTTCCACTGGCGAGAGAATGAGATCAAGAAGGGCACCCCTACTGTTGGTGATTGTATTACATTGAAAGAGGTTGTGGAGAGCACACATGTTAGAAACAACTTCGATAGCTTCGCCCAGAGTAGGTTGAGTGAGTGGTTGAAGAGATGCAGTTGAGCAGAAGTCTTCAGTTTCCCAGGTGACATTAGGGAGGTTGTAATCACCAAAAAGATTAAACTTAGCGTTGGGAAATGTATCATTGATGATTGTAAGTTGATCGGAATGAGTTTGATACTGATTGAGTTGCGATTTGGGTGGAATATATAGGGCACCGAGAATGCACGTGTAATCGTTATTACTGAAGTGAACGAAGAGTTGCTCAACTGAGGGATCACTGGGAATAAGGTTGGTTGAAAATTTCTTTTTGACGGCAGTTAATACACCACCTCCTCGATTGTGTTTGCTATTGGATATTCTTGGCAGTACTGATGAAATGATTGACACTCCAAAACGGTTGACAAGTGACCTGATATCATTCCCAGTAATCAAAGTATCCGAAATGGTTATGAAAGAGAAGTTGCATATCGAAAGTGAAGCTGTTTCGGAACGCATTTGGCTACCATACTAACTGCATTATGAACTAGGATTTCTGTCCAGGACGGGATGTTCCAGGAAACTTTTTTTTCACTTCAAATCGTCCATGTTGAATACAGTCGGTATTTCCCAAACAATAAGTTATAAAAATAATAATCCCGTTGGATAGATGCAAGATTCACCGTCTGACATACTCTCATTTCTATTTTATTTTTTTCGGGTTGGATTTTTCATTCTACATATTTTTATTTCCTTCTATATAATAATTATGGTATTTTCAGGCTAGATATCATTATATTGTATCACCTTGGATACGATTCCTATAAATGAACTTCTAATGGACTAGGCGGGTATGAACTCATGAACCTACCTATAATCAAACAACGTTGTTCAAGATTCAACTCGATTTTACAGAACCAAAAAACATTTGTTTTCATAGATGAAAGTCAAAATGTTGACAGCTGTATCTAAACCTCGCATTGTCTTACTCAATTGAAGAAAAGATAGCAGTTAAAATATGAACCGCTAGCGGTTAGTATCCCATTCTTCTGCGCTGCTCTATTCCCTCATGGAAAAAATGGAAATTCCTCGATTGAGACCTTTCTCATATGGAAAATCCGTGGTCTACTAGCAAAAATCCATCATAATGCAATGATTTACTGATTTTTGTCATTTTTTTGAATCCAATCTAGAAAGTATCACACAACGTTTAGAAGGGAAAAAAATAATGAATTCAATGAGATGATGAAATATAGGGTGTTTCATTGAAAAAAATTCAGGTTTGTGTCGTATATCCAAAACCATACTGGACTCTTGATCTTAGAAACGGAAACAGTTATGCAAAATCTGATTGAACCATCTTTGGTTTAAAGAAAAAGTAGGACAGGAACGTGAAACCTGGAAGGCTCCATCTTCAATAACATCCGAGAAACCTGGAAGTCCCAACCAACATGGGATGCACTGTATATGTACTGTGCTACAGTGGCTTCATACAGTGGTGATAATGCATTGTCAACGTTTTGATTGGCTGTTGGTGATCCGTCACGCCAGACGACATTAGGAGGCAAATTCCTACGAGCTTACATTGAGTTGACATGATCTCGTGGTTAATCATCCAAGTATGTCGTTTTTTTTGCTATACCGTATTTTTGAACTTTCTCCGGATATGAATCATATCACCTAGAGATACTTTTTTCAGAAATCGAGTGGTATGTATCTTTATTTTTTGATTCATATATTCAACTCGGAAGTAGAAATGAATGTTTATTCTTATTTCATGCGCTGCCGACTAAACTTGGTCAACTTATTGATTGCACTTGCGTGAAGCTATTTCAAATTTCAAACGATAGTCCCAAAATTATGTGTTCTGGGGCAGCAACCTGTCGGTTACCAGCTAGTATTCAACAAATGAATTCGAGATAATTTGAAAACAATAATTGAATTCAAATACGGACCCTCATAGACAGAGAAAGCACCGTTTAATTGCCTCTTAACATCTACTCACATTGACCTCACATCAATCGGATTAGAATTCCTGTAAATCGGACGTTTTCCTCGTCTGATGAAAATAAACGGCAGACATTCTTCTCGAAGTTCGAATTAGATCTGAGAGTTTCACCGATGTCGGTTACAATATCAGAAGATCTTGAGCTGATGCTGAGAATTCATCAATTAGAGAGAATCTATATAGCGCATACTTTAGTACCAGCTGATTGCATTATCCTGTTGAATTCTGGAAATTGTGATGTGTTCACGTGGCAAACTTCACACTTGAGAAGTATAGTTGAATGTAGCCATCCATTTTTTCGGTAATTACATAAGAGATATTTTTTATCGATTTGTACTTCGATATTCCGAACAAAAATGGACTCATAAAAAAGGTTATGCAGGTCGTTGTTTTATTGATATATTCGAAACCCTAGGCCTAGGAGATACGAAGACGACTGAATAGGCAAAAGGGTAAATGTCTCGAAGAGTATTACATTGTAAGAAAATAATCTCAAGTTATGCACGACAATTCCATGAACAACGATGAGAATCTGACATTCGAAGAGACGTTAGGTTTTGTTGCTCAGTCATTCATCACGCTAATAGCAAAAAAATATTTTTTTTTACTGAAGCCTCAATTCATTTTCACCATGAGGAAATTTGATCGACGTTCTTCTCCAAAACCAATTATCGCTGCATTACTATCTTAATGAACGAGTAACTTTCGTGCAAAACCATATTCATACATTTTTCCCATGTTTTTTTTCCGATTCCGCTATTTTAGCTCAGATAGAAAAAACAAATCCACGCATTTTCAGCAGTTTGAATACAAATCACATAACTATTTCTCCACATCATTTTTGTTTGTTTCGTACGGAATCGTATAATAATTGACTTATATTGGTTTGAGTAATTTTCAATAAAACTCTGAGGTTAAAGTCGGAATTCAATGAAATTCCAAGATTGAAGTGGGAATTGCATCAAATTCCTATACTGAAGTCGGAATTGTATAAAATTATTACAGTATAATAGTCCTAGTTGTATCTCGGAATTTTAGAAGGAAAAAATTAAAATAAACTAATATTGGCCCTCCTACGCTAGATCCTAGTATACGTAGATCCTAGTATAACAGTGATTTCTGGAGCAAAGCCGGCATAAATCGAAACCTTTTTCAAATAAATTCTAGCCATACTATGAAGTTCTTGTAATTGGGAATATGTCGATCAAGTACAATAAATCCCTAAACACCTATAAGTTTTCATTGAGTTTCATCTGCAAATGCCAGAAACTGGGGATGTTTGCCATTTTTCTAAAGTGAATATAGCCGGTTTTGAACGCATGTTCCCCAAATTTTGTTCTGCTATTATTTTTATATCATGTGAAAAATAGCTAACCTAAGACTTTCCCCTGATATCTTTTGATTTATTTACGTTCACCCTTCTTCTCGTCTCTGAAAATAACCTAACAATATCGGTAGGCACACATGTTTTTGGTAACGATGTTGAAGCCATTAATATTCTCATAAATATATTTCGGTGTGACCTTGAACTTGCTCACTCACGGTCTCACAGCATTAATCCCTGAAACTTTGTTGGCAGGTCATCGGTGTTGAAAAAAATAAACAACAATGACACACACACATACTGTTGTGTGATTTGTCAGGCGGTATTTTGATCAGAATGCAAGTATTAATGATGCTTGACGTTTTGGGAATTTTGTCGAACGCTAACATAATGGAGGATATCATCATGACACTCAATATTTTGGTTATTTGAATAGGCTACGATTTTTTTTTCAAAATTCAGATGGCCTTGAATAATAAACTACATTTTTGGTACTGCCTGTGAGTTATTCAAGGAGGTAGTACGATTTTCCAGCTTTTGTGTGGGATTTTCTCTCCTCGTTTGTAAAAAATAAAATTGAAGTCATTATAATTATTTCAATATATTTGATACGGATGAAAATACAATAGATTTGTTATCTGTCCCAAAATGTCACTATATTTGGTGTGACTTAATCGACTTCGCGTCTCTCACCGTACCGGATATTCTCATGCTGATCAAGATGTGGAACACTCTGTATATGTCCCATTCCTCATTAGAATCATCAAGAATTATTTGTGTTTATGCTCCAATTTCAGCAAATTTCTTCATCGAGCAACCGGTTAATCGCCAGTCGGTATGTATCTTTTGACTATACACGATGTTTTCACTTCTCATAGTAATATCATATCATTGGACACGATCAAGGATTTCCATCGACAGGCTTTCTGCAAATGTACGCTGGACCTCCAACAATTTCATGATCAATTTTATTTATCTCAACTATCTATCTGAGAATTTTCTCGTATCTCTTTATCTCTCAATGGTAACAATTTTCGAATGTTGAACTTCGCAAATTACTCGAATGGTATCATAGAGTTTCAAAGAAAATCGGGAAATTTTTTAGTCCGAAATAGAGGAGGTCTCAAAGCTAGGTCATACGTAGCTGTTGAGTGAAAAATTAAATAGCCAATTTTCATTTTCAACACTGAAAGTGGTAAAGTTCCATATCTCTTGTTATTGAAATGAAAAAAATCAATGCCTGCCGACTTTTTATCGGAATGATATCAATGTATCCAAATTGATCAATGACCTTTATAATGCTCTCTATTGAACGATTTCGGAGTGGCAATTCAAGAATTCAAAAGTTATCCAATTTGAGGCATCTTTGAGTGGTTGCAAATTGGTCGCGAAGTTTTCAAATTAGTAAGTGAGTAAGTTTGACCTACTTACTTGACTTGAAAACTCGAAGAAAACATGTACATATATTTGGTGTGGTGAACAAAAATGACGCACTATTCGGAATCGGTCCTATTGGCTCATTCCACGAATACCTGTTGCAAATATAATTAAGAATTTCATTGTTTTTTCAGGAATAATGTTGACTTATCAATAATCTGGAACATTAACGGATGCCAGCGTTTCACGTTCTTAACAAATAAGGAGCTGTTTGTCTCGGTACCTACAGTGTATGCGATTTCGAACCGCAACACCCATCCTGTTAATACGAAACCCAAAACGATTTTCTGAATCAAAAATCTATGCTGTAGATAGTACTAAACCATCTGAATAAGGACAGATATGAAATATTCATGTATTCTCAAGTCTTACTATTGTTTGCTAAATGGGACTTAGAAATTTCAAATTTTCATTTTTCTTTTCGAAAAAAAAAGGGTTATCTCATATTCTTCTTCTTTGATTCAATTTGTATTGGAATCTGAGGAGTTTATTGGGTAGGTAAGTGGATATTTAATAAACGAATTCATCGAATACTCAGATCCGGAGTTTCTTCCTGTTTTTCAACTTCTACAGAAAGATGTCTCTAACTGAAGTTGAAGGAAGTATCATTATGATCCACATTTTTTTGGAATTACAAATAATAGTATTTGATTCAAATAGAAATTCTCTGAGCATTTTCATGAAGGCAGCTCAAATTTCATCTATATGCCCGAATCGATTAGGCTATAAATTTTTTTGAGCAAAAATAGTCGTTTTCGTTTTCGACATTTTGTCATTTCGACCCCTATAGCAAAAAATAGTAGGTAGACCTTGAGAACATTAATTTGTCCACAGCTTAAAACTTAAGAGGTTGTTGCACTGGTTTCACCCACATTTCCACAGTTTCCCGTGTCGGAAATAATTAATTACAATTCATAATTCGAACTAACAAACTGAAAAATTTCATTATACATTTTGTTCCAAGCAGGCAAAAACAAGATTCATGAAGCTTCATCTGAACTAAACCTCCTGGTTACGTTCCTGAGTTCGTCCCTGTCCCTTCTATATAGTTCTTTTCCGCCTGGCACGAGGAGTTCTGAGAAACGGCTGGACTGAGTCGAATGTGATATTTTTTCTTGGTTTGGCACCCACACACATACACACATCAGACCTAATGAAGGGTCCACTAACTCTTCTACCCGCCTCACCAGAATCGACACCTAACATGTTTTGTGGTCGTGCAGGCCTAGAACGCAGGACCGGCTCTATGATTTCGCAGCCATCGATATGGATTGAAACATTTCGTACAAGAATAAGAATTGAAGATTTTTTGTTGATGAAAGATGGTGGCTTTTCGAAAGCATATATAGTTCCAACATCTCTGAACAAACAGTAGTCGAAAGATTAGTATATTTTGCATCATGAGGATATTCTACTCGCAGCACATAGTGGAAAATTTCAACACAATATCAACACCACGTCACAGTTTAGTATTCTCTATACTGTGACCACGTGGTGTCTATATCGATATAGACAATTTTGGTGTGTAATCAACCCTTCAGGAGCAGTTTTGAAATTGACTTCAATTGTGTTCATTATTTGAGAAATGAACGAAATTTCATGGTTTATTAATTTCGCCCTGGTGATAATCAGAAATGCAACGAATCTACGAAACTTACCTTCAGATTTAACTGCTGATAAGACGTATTTCTATCTTGTATCGTCCAATTTTCGAAAATGAAAAAAAATGTACTGACTTGAACAAAGGCAACGTTATTCATGTTGCATGGTGAAAGCCGTCAAAATGGAATGAATGGATTTGTGCGGTGTTATTTTAACCACTTGTGGATTCACCACAACACCCGGCGGTGTTAAGTATCGAAATTGAGTTTGCGTTGGTGTTGAAACGGAGATATCGAAGTTTTTCCCCTATATAGGTTTACCACTATACCTGGGTACAGATTTAACAACTTTCACTGAAAAGTATGTACAGTACGATATGATGTGAAAGTTTACACCAAGCAAATTTCGTACTGTGCGTATCACGTCCAGAACTTCGTATAGATAAAAAGTCTTCAACATTCACTGTTTCTCAACGCACATGCTAAGGTGATTTCGTATGGCTTGAGTATATTTCATATAATTGTTTCATTCGATCGAATTCGACAATAGCAATACGCGACAATTATCGGAGAATATCGATTAGTTCTCACTTAGGCCAAACGAATGTGATATAGTTTGGATATCAAAACTGGAGGGTATATCAGTAGGCTTGATTATTCAAGGAAATGCCGATGAAGAAAATATGCAGCTGAAATATATATTCTTGATGGAAGATATTACATCTTGAACGCAAGTCTTCTAGAACCCTAGAGCATAATTCAGAATTGCTTCATCAAAATTTTGAGTACCAGAAGAGATAAATATTTAATGACAACTCAGCGTATAAAAAAAGTTCATCATCTCGAAACGGTGACTGAGGATAACTGATTTGGCACAGCACTGGTGGTAGAAACCCCAGGACAGAGATAAGCTGAATCATTCATGAAAAGAGGTCGGGGTGGGGATAGGACAGGAATTTCCTCCGAATTTTGATACAATCTAATGCAAAGGGAATATCCAGAGCAGTCTCTTTATTTTTCATGGGAATCTGGAAAGTGTGATGAAAAACAAATTATTGAACTAAACGCGTATAACTTTGGTAGTTTGCTTTCTTTTGGGAATATAGGAGTCTCCTGAAATAATGAGAATACTTTTGATATTGTTTTATCTTTTTCGAAACTGAGTTTCACAATAAGAGTTTGGACTTTGAGAAAGCTTGAAAAAAATTAAATACCTTAATCATACCACATAAAAACCTGAAGTAAAATAATATTCAATCATTTAATTATGAGATTTAGAAAGAAAATTATGATATGAATAATGATGTCGAAAATGAAAAGAGGAATGTGAACATGATGAATGAGTACTCATAGGGATAGACATCAGTAATCTAATTGGGATTCAAAGAGTGAGTTGCTCCATGTAGTGTAGGTACCTTCTATTTTCATTTTGATTTATTCCACTTCCTCATGGCTGTGAAATACTCACTCCTTGAGCTAGAAGGTTGACTGAAAAATTTGTTGCCATACATTACAACAAATATTATATGTCAAAATTGCTTACTTTTTCCGAATGGGACACATAACATATCATTGAACGTTTGTTCCGACTACGACTACGATGGACTACGAAAATATGCCACACATGCAGTTTGTTTCCATTGAAATTTCAATATTTCATTGAATTTGGTGTTCCTAGAATATTATGAGTTCAAAACCACAAAATGTGCTATATAATAATGAATCTGTCGAAAGTATGAAGCTCCAAACACTATGACTGAGCTGATGGAGAGGAAGGTTATATGTGGCAATATTTTCGTGAGTAGAAAAAAATAATTCCGAATAAAGATATATAGGGCGACCATTTCAAATGTCAATCATTTCGACAGATTTTTTCAACAAACTGCATAAAACTAAACAGAAATCCGTACATTCTCTACTCTAGCTCAAAAAGTATTCTTGTGAGAAACCGACCGATTCGCTGAACTTTCTTTCTTCGAGTAAAGAATTGTTGGTGGAGTCGGCCCTGTGCATCCTCGCATCCGAACGACTTTTGGAGGCTCCTTTTTCGAGATGAAGTTATTCGAGACGTGATATACGATGTCCCGAATCGTTTGTTTTTTTCCGAAATGCCGAACTGAATCAGCCCATATGTTTGTGTGTGGTTAATATTTCAGGTTCTCTGAACTGGGGCTGCATCACGGAATTCCAACCTGAAAAACACTGGAACTGGGTTTAATCCTGGTTAGAAACTAAAGGTGAATTCATGAAACTTCAACAAAACTAGAATGAAAATGGATGATTCTGCAGGTTTGTGTCGAACTGTCAGTATCTGACTGAATGCTCAACTAAAATAAAATATCTATAACCGAAAATAATCCAGATTAGCTGAATGAACATGAAAAAAACCCTATTGAAAGCTGTGCGGAATTTTGCCATAGCTGTTTGTCGAGTTGATGGAGTTGGACGCATGCGCCGAGTGACTTTCACTTCTTGAATGAATACTCTCACTCATCAATTTCAGTGTTAAAATTATCTCACTTATAATTAATGCTCACATTTGACCACCTTAAGATTACTCAAAGAGGACTTATGCACCACAATTAACACTCAACTTCTACTCGTACTGAACTCGCTCTATGTAAACATTATTTCTTGGTTTTGATTCAGATTTGGGTACTATATTATTGGAATCAGGTTAGATATTAAGATTCAACCAACCTATTTTCCTTGTTTGTTTTGGATAATTGTTTACTGAATTTCCTATGTCAATTACTCATAATTTTTCTTGCAATGTGCAGTCTTCAACATAATTAACATTCACAACATTTACTTCAAACAATTGTTCTTCATGACTCAATTATGATTCTAACGATTTCGATTAGAATTTGTACTCGAAAATTTCATAACCCGAAGAAATAGATTTTTTATCCAGTACCATTCTAGATTTCGAAACACTGGCAAACTTCTAGAGATTGAAGTTTGAATGGTAAATGTGAGTTGGAGTTCAATGTAAAATTGTTGTGCATAATTCAACCCTTCGGTATACGTATCTGGTAATTACGCGAAAACTTATTGCATACTTATAAAGAATTTGATACGATTCCATATATTCAAGAGTATTGGACACATTTTTGTGGTGAGACATAAGAAATGAGTCAATAATAAATCAAATAACCATATAGACGTACCGTTACGGAAGCGTTAAAGGGCCAAAATTAGTTTATTTTTATTTTTCGATTGAATTCCAAGTTGCAACTCGGAATTTAGTGAAATTTCGAGTTGCAACTCGGAGTTTTGTGATATCCAGAGTTGCAACTCAGAATTTACTAATATTCCAAATTGCAACTCGGAGTTTAGTAATATTCGGAGTTTCAACTCGCAATTTTAAAAAGAAATAACTCTAGACCTAAACTCAATCTAGTTGCTTTTTTTTTCAAGAACAGGTCAATAATTCAAAATTTTTGGCTTCTGCTCATCAGCACTCAATGAACTCCAAATATAAATCATTTGATATTCAATGTTCAATATGTCGAAAACTATGATAGCTAGACCTATTGAAACAATACATTTTTGGAATGAGAAAAAACAAGAACCTGAAGAAAAAAGTATACGTGGTCCATTTGAAACAAAAAAAATCATCCGTTGATTACGTGAGCAACTATACAACATTTTCCTAATTTTTTTTATAGCTCTCATAATGAAGTAGTTGAGGGCGAGCACAAAATATAATGACTAACCTAACCGAGAACCTAATTGTACATTCGGATTTCAAGTTTTCGTTTAGCCATGCTGTATAGCAATCACTAAAGCACACAAATAATATGAAGGCACAAAATCCATGATCCTGGACTAAACCTTCGGGATATACCGATGGCCCTCTGTACTAAATTATTCAAGAATTGATGTGTTGAGTGTGTACAATGTGATACATAATATATCACCGGACTTTTGTTTACTTTTCTCTTGTCGCTTCATCACATCTGTTCTGACATACGAAAATAAAATACTGGCTGTATAATAGTACACACCATGGATATATAGAGGATCACGATATCGGAATAAATGAATACCAGATCAGGATTTATCGATGAATACAACGAACCAGAGGCGTATTGATACAAGCGATATTTTCTAGCTCCTGCTATATGAAGTTATGAAATTTGTTAGGGAGTCAGGTATAGTAGTCGTCACGATAATCCTGAAATGAAAAACACGAAGAAAAGACGCTAATTGTTGAGCATATCTGTTCAACATGTGTCTGACATGCCGCCGGGATATTCCTTGCGAGATCTCGAAGAGATAATCACTTGTGAAAATTCCATAATTGGAATTTGATGTGAATATGTGCTATTATTGAATGGTATTTTTCCTCCATTCCCTTTCCTTTCATTGGTATTCTTGGCAGATAACTTCGAAATACTAATCAGTAGTTTTCTATGTCTGCTTCAGTTTACATCTGAAAAAAAAATAGGTGATATAGGTATATGATATAGGTACTCAGCAACATAGAAAACACTGTTTCTCAACTCTTCTAACTAATCATTGATCGTACACTCATTGCAAATTAATAATCAAAGACTTTGACTACAAGCTACTATAGTATGGTATATTAGACTGTTATAGTATTTGCTCAATAGGCATATACTGATAGTCAATGCACGAATGAAGTCTAGGTAGAAGCTATAAAAGAAAAAATTATAGGTTATATGATTACTGTGATACCGGGTACCAGATGAACCTAAAATGAAAACTGCAAATGAAAACATATTGAAAAAAAATATCGCCCACTCAATCGCGTTTCTTCAGTCGTCCTCACACTTGATTATTTTACCGCCATATAGAGAATCCTCTTTACGGTGATTATACATTCAATACGGAATAACCCTGACGATGAACACAAAATGCAATAATGTTTTCAGTAATGATTCACATCAAACAGGAACACGCTCGAAGTAACAAACTCCAAGTCATGTTCGGGATAACTTCAGGAACTCGCAGTAGGAATATCTCAATCAGGTTACTTCAGAATCTCTTGTTCAGGTTACGTTTGGGATAACTTTGAGTACTCGCAATGTTGATGAACTCCATGTTGTGATCTCTGCGAAATCTTGCGGGGGACTACATAGAGAATTTCTCATTGTTACAACTTGAAGTGATCTTAGGCAACTCGCAACAGGATTTCTCTCCATCATCCTGATGATGACCCCTCAAAGATCTCGCGGAGAGGCCATTGTTACTTGAGTATATCATGTAACAAACTCTCGAAATGGCCAAAGACATAACTCAGAACTGAAATCAAACAGTCTCTAATTGTGTGAAAGTGAGTAAGTGAACTGAGTTCTCATGGTGACGTTTTCAATATTTGCAAACTGTGTTCACACTTTCTCACCAATAAGCGGTGCACAATAAAAAGTATTTTGCAGATTATCATGACTACTATATCTCCCGAATGCTTCTCATCTCGTTGCAAAGTCGCAGTTGATGTCTCATAAGTCATGGATCGAACGTAAATGGGTGAAAGAGAAGGTCATTTGCAACAAAAAATTCCTACGAAATCGATATCGATATCTCTTCGAGTTGAGAGATTTTGTGATTGGTTGTAGAAATTGCTAATATGGAATGAAAAAATTTCACCAAAACAAAGTGTTTTCGGAAAGTTAAATTTCACAGAATAATGACGACACTAAATGTTTTTTCATGATTCCAGCTCCTGTTACATGTTACATTTTATATGTTACATCTTTGAAACATACAACTTAGTATCGGATGGAACGTAACAAAATGAATCATCATAAAGAATGTGCGCGTCTACAATCATGTAGAAAAATCTCAAGGAAGAAACCTGTTTTGGATATATTTTTTCCATTTCAATCACAAAATCCTTTCAACTCGAAATCAGTAGAGATTCAGACTGTATAGGACGTTTCCTGTTGCAAATGATGACTTTCCACCCCGTTTCGTTTGATCAATAATTCATAGGACAACCTGTATAGTGGCTCAAAAGTAAATCTGAATTATATGAGAATGGGTTCGAGAACATGTACAAAAAGCTTTGTTGACCAAAGGTCATACCGTGGGATATTATGTTATGGAACATCACGATAAGTTTGTGTATAAATTTTTAAGTTGAGTTGTGATAGTGAAAAACAAAAATGGAAATGCCACACCTATAGTGCGGGACAAATAAAAAGAAACTTTTCGAACGTTGGTAAAACCTAAAAAAGTTTCTGAAAATTCAAAAATTGGGAAAGTTACATGTGATGCCAGACACAGGCATTTTCAATTCGTTTCCAATTCCTATACTTTCACATTTCGTCGAATTATATATTCACCTGAGGTTGCGGATGATTATTCTGTATTATAAAATTTCAACTCGAATAACCAAATTTGAATTACCAAGAGGTATACAGAGGACAAACAAACAAAAAATTTTGATCTAGAGTAAAATACTGTGTGTAAATTAATCGGGGTGGAGGTATATTGATTTTCATAGATTTCCTGTGATTTTCTCATCCGTTCGTTCGTTCCGGAAAATAAGAATATAGTTGATATATAACATAGATTATCAATGATTGATCAGAGAATTCCTCTTTTAAATATCTAAAGGTTGAATAAGCGTAGTGACATTTTGCAGATCGTAAATCTGTATATATATATATATATATATATATATATATATATATATATAACTGACTCCTAAAAAATCTATGAAGATGAAAAGTGAAATACCCTTACATATTTCAGGAAATCTCTTGAAAGTTCATCCCCAAATGTTGGACAATCTGACGATCCATTGGAATTTTCATAGAATACACCAACTTTCAAGACGGATAAAAGTGTCTGACATTCTAATTTCTATGAAATTGCTATGAAAAAATGGAACTTTTCTGGCACTCACTGTATATTTCAATTCTCGAATTGAATATATCCTGAACATATGTAATATCCCGAACGAGATTGTGTGGCAAATCTCTATACATGCACTATATTTCAAATTGCTCTAGATATTTTATACCTTTCTGAGCTGTGCCACTGAACCACACTGGAGCCACTTACAATGTGTAAACTGGGACACCCAGTACATATTTCGCCCATACTAATCAGAACTGTTCTGAAAGTAACGATAACTTTTTTCAATCTAGATTCTGGGCATCCGATGAGATAGCCTCCCTGTTTGTTATAGAACGGCACAATGAGATTTCCCGAGATTGCATCCCGGCCTCGGTCCCGACATTCTCCCGAATAATTGCTCATAATCCGAAATTATTATTATCTCTTCCATTCTCGCAGACTTTGGACCATTAAAGGCGTAATGAAGCGAAATCAATATGTAATTACGGGGTTTTCTACCGCCGAGGAAGAAAACTGCGGAAAATCGTTGCGTCTCAGGTATCCAAAAAGGATGATACATAAGAATCATTCTGAAATGACGGAAGAATTTTTATCCAAGATGATATTCGAAAATAACATTAAAATGATATTTCCTCTAGATTCTCTAATAATTATCTTAATATTTCAATAGGACACATTTATGCTCTATAAACCGCATTTTCACCTCAAATTCTCAAATTTGGAGACAACTGAAAAGTTTGCTCTACTGTTGAAGTAGTTAAATACAAAAAAATGTCGAAGTAATTGATAACGAACTCCCCCCTTGCCGTTTGGTCTGAAATGAATATTATCGTTTCCATTTTCAAAATATTGTGGTCAATAAATAATTTTTGACACCACAAACTATGGGCGCACACGGCATTGAATTTTGAAGCCAGAGGTGCAAAACGGAGACAGGTCGATAATTTCAATGATTATCTGGCAAGAATTCTGAAATGTGGATCTTGAAATCTAGTAGAGTCCAATGGAACAAAAACTCAAGCTTGTATGTCTCCACCAGGAAAGCAGATCACACAATATCCAATATGATGATGTTAGATACAACTGTTCCTTTGAAGTCGTCTATATATTCATATGCTCGGTATCACCACAAACAGCGCTCTCTCATGGGACAATCATGTTAGTTTCCATGCGAGAACTGCTTCACAAAAACTTCTGTTCCACACCCCATCTACTGCTCACAAAATACAAAGCGCGAATTCGAAGTGCCCTGTAGTACTGTTCATATCTTCGGAGTTCAGCTCCCAAACATATGCTGCAGCTCTCGATTCTGAACATGAGTGACAAGATATACAGCTCCATATCTTAACTTTATTGTGAAAATATTTGTGAATAGATATGTTGGTGGCTAACCTTGGAGAAACTAAAATTGATTTCAGGACCATTTTTAGAATTCTTCATCAATACAACTACCTGAATGACTGTCAACTGATAACTGTCAGTATCATATAGGACCATTCACCTTGAATGGACCATTGACCATCCCTCTTGTCTTATTCCTCAAACCGATAATACTGGATTCAAGAAATTGAGTTTTCATAATTCAATACTTTATCCTGATTCTGTGAAATAGGAAAGGTGCATGATTTGGTTCCTTGCACTGCCCCTCAGGAAACTATTTTCTGTTCAACGAGTTTGTCAACCGATATTAGGATAGAGGATCTAGTATATGGGTATACGGTGTACGCATTACTCAATGTTCCATCATTTATCCCTGTTTATGTATACGTTAGGCTGTCTGTTTGCGTTTGTGTCCTTTGACACACTGGCTAGTACATCTCTATTCCGCAGAGAATTAATAAACTGTTAATTGAAGCGATGCTGTATACATTCGGATCAATCGACAGTTTGTTCTGCATGGCTAGCTTGACGACATGTTGAAGTTGAAGTGGTGAAACGTGCTCTTATAGCTTACTTAATATTTCTCATGTCTATAAAAGTATTCTATGATTCCGTCTGAAAGAAGATCTAAGGTTATCAAATAAGTATAGATATACAAGTTATCAACCAACTGGAGCACTTTGTATATTCGCATATTCAATGATGATTTCACAGCTTCGATAACATTATACATGAATATACATAACATATATGAATAACATTATACATTACATGAATATGATTTTCCGAAAAAAAATTAATGTTCCTAAATTGATGAGAGATAATGGTGAAACGAAACTAATTTTGGGTCAGGATCCTTTATAGAGAATTCACACTGCATTCATATTGATATTTCCAACCTGGGTAGTCTGGGCGATATCATTGAGCGATTTTTTTCAGAATTTCGAAATGAACTCAATCGTAGGTATGCTCAGAAACATCTTCAAATCATGCTAGGTCGTGATGATTTTGATGATAATTATCGTAAATCACTTGGCTTTTCATTCCGAAGTCATTTCATTCTTGGGTCCCACGGATTTTCATCCCTATATAGTTTCACACAGAGATGTTCATAACCACTTCACAAGAAACCTCAATAATATCTACATCCCTAAAACAAACTATAGAAAAACAATGAACTCCTTATTCTTCAAAGAATTCAACGAATTTAATCAACTACCTGAGTCAATAAGAAACAGTATTTCACTGATCAAATTCAAAAACAACAATTAGAACTATATACAGAATCAGTGACACCACAGTATTTATTTTTTTAGTCTTTTCTGTGTTTATTATTCCATAAGTCTGCAACACCATCTTGTGAATGTTTTTTTTATATTTTCATATTTTCATATTTGTACTTTTCTATATATTTTGTGTATTATTACGATTATTGTGTGATTACTTGTTTTTTATGGTATTGTTGTGATTTAATGTAATGATGTTTCAATTTCGTTTCATATTAGGATTCCTATATTGAATAAAGATCTATCTATCTATATCCATATATCTATCTATCTATATCTATCTATCTATCTATCTATCTATCTATCTATCTATCTATCTATCTATCTATCTATCTATCTATCTATCTATCTATCTATCTATCTATCTATCTATCTATCTATCTATCTATCTATCTATCTATCTATCTATCTATCTATCTATCGAGAAACGGAATTTTAAATATTTTAGTAATCAAATAGTGTCAATGGGTTCTTGCAATCATTATCACTTTATATGTGAAATATTCTCCTCAATGCAAAAATAGAGAGAAATAAAGAAACGAAATACCAGTGGAATCTTGAGTATTTCAAAGAGTATAAAGTATATAAAGTATATGATGAGTCTAATTTCCAGAAAATGACAGAGCAAGTCTACTGGACGAAATCCCCTCGAATATACGGAGATTTATGAAAAATACTCACAAAGAAATCCATCGAACGTTTCTACCCAGTTTCACGCAGCTGGAAATTCAATGATTTCGTGGAAAAGCGTACTCGTTATTATCGGAAATGTCCTTATTAGCAACGCTAGTTTGAATTCTCTCATTCATCTCCGGAAATCATGATTATAGTAATCATCATCTACTTCACAAAGAGAACGAATAGCTAATGAATCAAATTGGGACAGTATTGCAGATTGTCATTCGTCTTTGTTAAAATCGATGATGCATTCGCTATATCTTCTACATGGAGTTCCCAGGAATATCCAATCAATTCATTGGTCGCTGTTGGAGAAGTAAAAGAAAAATTCTGGTTGGAAAATGTTGTTTCCCATATCAGGCCTTTTCCATCTGTCAGGAATGGAGCCCCCGCATTTGACTTTATCATTTCGTCTCATTCGCCTGTTCATTCTTATACAGTGAGCGTCATAAGAGTTCCCCCTCCTATCTAACTCGTTACTGAACTCTTGTTGGGAAAATCACTGAGACACGTCGACTTTTGAGAGGAGGGATAGAACTTATGATGGTCACTGTTCATGTTCAACTTATACAGGTGAAATTTATACTGGCTGCTGGTATGAAAAGATTCAATTTCAAATTGCAAATAGCCGAAAGGGCTTTACCATTTGGAATTGAATATTTTCACACGAAATACAACCCTCGCCGTTTGACACACTTTTCTTTCTAAACGATAAATTGCTCGCTAGAGGGTAGATCTATAATGCTACGGAAGCACTGAGAGCACTGAAAAACAAATAATTGAGAATCGTTCTCATGAAGGATGTCAAATTTATATTCTCTGAGGAGACATCCACAGTAAATGATTTTCCAGAGTGAGGATAGGAATGAAGGAGAAATTCTTATAACACGATCATATGTCGAATTCTGAAAACACAGGGTGTCCTTCCACCCTTGTTACTGCATTCGTGAACGAATATTAATGAAATTTCATGGCTATTACCCCGAAAGAGGATATGACCTTGAATTCCTTCTGAAAACTTTTCACATTCAATCTTTTCAAGAAAGACGAGACTGCTTGGAAATCACCACTCTTCATGTTAAGAAATTATTTTTTACAATTTGGCTCTTCGCACCAATGTACTCCTAAAGTCACCGATTTTTTCAATGTGTAGAATCTTCAACGGTAATTGTACATCTTGTGGTATCAATTTCGATGATATCAGCTTTATTTCATCATTTTTTTAAGCGTCACCAGATTCAAGATTGTTATTTTAAGTGTTGAATTTTTTTTATTCGACTTCTTTAATGGTCCCTACCTTCTAGCTATTGTAGTTATATTCTAGCGTTTTTTTTTCTGTAATTGGGTGTATATCTGTTGAAAATGAATGTATCATTATTATTATCAACAATATCATCAATATTTTTTATCATTATCATTATCATTATTATTATTACTATTATTATTATTATTATTATCATCCAACAACTTTGCTGTTCTATTGATGAATAAACTTTGGTAGAGCGAAATTCGATATGTTTCGCATTGGCGAAGTCATCCTCAGCGAATTCCCAAATAATGAATCCATTCAATAATAATAAGGCCCCAATGTTCAATTGAAACACCGAATAACAGAGACAATAATCTGACGTGAAGAGAATGGAATACTGAACAATATCAGTGGCAATCAATCTGAACCTTATTGGGGCTACTGTCCGTGGCCTCAGATTGGCTTCAGACTGGCATGTACCCGACATGTACCCTACATGTACTCTACAAGCCTGAGCTCGTAGTGGAATAATAGACGAGATTATCTTTGAGCACCGACTACGGAAATATCCATGAAATGAGAGAGATCGCCCACATTCATACGACATTCTAGACTGGTCAATGAATTCGTGAGTGTAGTATCACAGGCAAATAGCTTTCTTCTGAAGAGAATCTGAGAGGTTCAGCTCTGTTGGTGGTGATACCGAGCATGGATATTGACGACTTCATAGGGATAGTGGTACCTGGCATTATGTGATGTTTCAGCAAAAGTAAAGACTGGATTGCTCCCTGTGAAACTCCTTCGGTAGGCAGTGTGTCGAGGCGATTTCGTCCACAATCATACATCGTGAATACATCGATCCTGGAGTAAACTGTTCATCCACTGACATAGTAAAGAAACTCTAATAAGAAAATTAAGCAGAGTTTGGTGCCATACACGGTCGAATGCAGTATTAAATCCTTATGAAACCAGTGACAATAGCTGTAAATTCTCCGTGAAGTATAATTCTGAATATGTTGATCTCCGTATTCGTCGTTGTCGAAATTATATTGATCATCAGACATTGCAGACGTTGAAGAAGGAGATATCACTGGCCACTTTCATTGATGAGAAGTATATTTGGATCGATTCCAACCAATCGTGCCAATTATCTTCCAGTCCTCATTGTCCTCATTCAAATAAAACTCGTTCCTTTTTGAATTCTAGTCATTCTTCTCTAATTCGGTCTCGAACATTCATTTCGAAATATATTATCATTTTTCATCAATCAATACTGAAAGATTCATATATTTATCTTCCAAGTTATCTTCCCTCATCATCTTCATTATTATTCAGGTTGATTGAATTGATGATCTTCGATATTGAGCAGGCTGATCGAGAAAAATTGTTTCACTACGGTCACACACACACACTGTCATTTTCCACCAGAGAATAACTTTTAATATCAAAGCATCATTGAAAATATGGAAGAAGAATCATGTTAATGGTGGAGGAGTCACATTATAAAATTGAACAAAAAAATATGTTACAGAGTTTCATTCAAAATATTATTATAAAAAAAGCGGGGGGTTGGTAGTTCATTTTGTTGATGGGATACCATGTATGTCATTAAGTTTTTAGGTTCTACGTGAAATTAAATGCAGATTTCATATAGCTCCTATACCTATTCAACTGATTCCAGGGAAAATGTTGATCAGAACAGATATAATTTCCGATTATTTGTTATGTTTAATTAAGTGAGCTGAGCACACTAGACGCGATTATTTTATCCATGGCAACAAGAAAACAACACTTATCTGTTTTCGCCAATTGTTGAATGATTATCGATAGTATTTCAAGAAATGCAGTGTGGACATATCGCACATATTTGAAAATAGATATGGATTTAGTATAGATAAAATATCAGGGTTTTATTATATAAGTGTATAATGTAGGTGCATATTCAATGCATATCCATATACAGATATTACCTCGAGAGTATGATTCATAGAACAAATTCTGAAATGAAAATTTGCCTCAAATCATGCATGTTTGTTCCCAAAAATATCTAAATAAGTCCTTCACAGATTCATAAACGAAATAGACCACGTCGTCAAATTCGAGAGATGTATTACTTGCATAATTAAGTGAATCGTCTCAGAAATTCATCAACAAGAATATATAGGGTGCTCTATACAGAGATGGATACAATAGCTTGATCAAATATTACTCATCCATAATTTTTCAGAATTTTTAAAGTAATTAGTTGATGGTTATAGCCATGCTCAAGTCTCATTTGGTGATGACAGGTTCCGGCTTCATTTTCAAGTGTAATTTTTTCTTTCGATATTCTCGTGCTATCTTCCAGCCATTTTTTCATCTGAATCAAATAGTTGTATCCGATCTAGTTCAAAATTTCAATTTCATGCAATGGCGCCAAGTCCTGTTATTCCTGATTGTCTTGTCTTGAGCAAAATGAACAAGATACAATCAATTTAGGTCCAGTTCTCGAGTTTTTTCGCTGTCCTGGAAAGTATAGGGTATCAATGACTCATAAGAAGTGCTGCCTTTCCCGCCATGGATTTTGTCGAAATAAGTTTGCATTTTTGACAAAAATTTCTGATGATTCAGAAAATCATATACTCATTTCATTCGTCCAGACACTATTTATTTCTTTTGATAACTTTATAAGACGCCTGTGAGATGGTGTGCAAAAATATACGGGAAATCACTTCTACTTCTATCTCTGAGATGATCATCCTCATTACTTAGACTTGGACGGCTTCGATATTTCTACATTTTCTTGAAGATTATTCGTCTCTTTTGAAGGAAATATCTCTTTCGACGAATCAGACATACGAACATTCATCGTGTGGTTATCTGGAAACGTACCATATAAAGCGCCGGATGTTGCCTCTAGGCGACGTATCATCTTGTTAGGGTAGATATTTCTAGACACTTCATATTCTGTGAAAATTCAACGAAAAAGCAGCGGATCAAATGGGAGTTATCCACTGTGTATGAATATGAACCAATTAATGCTTTCAAAACCTTCTGAAATAATTCTGGGTGAACGGGAAAATCTCTCCCTTATAGAAATAGAGTTTTCTTCTATCCTGTTATTCCCACTGAGGCCACTTATGTTTTCTCCATCTGGACACCCAATATCAGTTAACTTTATTGGATCAGTTCGATTCAATTTTAGCGAATCTTTAAGTGGAACATACATTGAAAGTCATACTAACACATCGAGTCACCTGATATAAAGGATACACTGTTCTGAAATGATTTCCATTCACAGTCCAAAAAGTTTAGGATCCTTTCACGCCTTCATTCCACGTCCTAAAATAATATAATCGTTCATGAACTTATATCGGAAAATTTTCGAAAAAAAACAATTTTTTTTACGATCGAAGCTATAACACCCCTTAGCGGAGGACGTATGAGTTTAAAAAATATTTACAGCAATGTAAAAATTCTTGATCGATTTCCTCTGGAGGATTTATTTCTCAAACTTCTACGACTTATACTTTCCTGAGACACCGTATCTCGTCACCTTTTAAGAAATTTAAGGAATTTTTAACGCAATGACAAATGACAAATGGACAAAGTAGATATGATATAGTTTACTTAGTTGCTAGATGGAGACCTCGGGCTTTTCGGGCAGATCGAAACATTTGTTGGAAAACATTTATTAGTGAGCAACAATATTTATCATGAAATTGAGTGTACAATGTTCGTGTTTCTAAAACTCAGAAACTTATCTCTATATCCCTCATCTATGAAGGAGGTTACCGTTCTTTCTCTTGAAGATATATGGGCTTGAACAGATCAGAACATTCGAGAGCGTCCCACAACATTCCAGAAGATCACGGAAAATCGCAGATCATTGTGGAAAGGCCCAGAAAACTCTCGATGGATGAATGGATGTGGCTCCTCCACAGTTCCTTTGTTGTACCAAAGTATACAGAATACCAACAGTGGGCAGTCTCTGGCCTACGTGACAAGCTACTTTACCGCACTCCTCATTTCCCTCGGTTAATGTTCGGAGGCACATAGAGGGGGATAACACGCTCGAGGTGTAGCCTATCGTTTGCCATACATTAGATATTGCGTGATCTGATTTTCCGTACTTCGAATCATACCTTATCCACAGCAATATGCGGCTCGCTTTCGATGTGAGGCCTGACGGGGAGTCATCCAACTGTTCATTCTTTGAACTGAGGGTGTACTTTCAGACATGGAAGAAGAGCTTGTAAGTACATTAGATGGCGCAGTTCATAGCTATTTTCAGTTGCTTTTGAAAATCCAACTCAGATCTTTCTGTCATTAGATGGCTTTGACATGGAATATCTCATGTTCCACTCAGACTTGGTCAACATCGCATCATTTCAGATGATAATATTTTCGGAACTTCTTTTATGTATGTATAGGGTATGTATATGTTTCTCTTGTACGAAATAAAAGTTTTTGGTGGTCATTGAATCTCACTTTTCCCAAATACTAGTTTTTTTTTTTTATACTAGTGGAACAAACGATAACTACACGCGATATCTCCAACAAAGCCATGGATAAAGGACATTTTTGTCCTCTCGTTTAGATATCCTCTGAGCTGACTTTGAATTGAATTGAATACTCGATGTTCAGGTAGAATTCATGCAACTTCAGATCCTTAATTCCCGTTTTGATCTCATCATATATAAAATGGGTTTTTGAAATGCTACATTCATTATCTCAACCGTGTAATGTGGGAAACTCTCTCATCCCGACCTTCCATGACGTCTCCTAATCCCATGAATCCTCGGTCCAGCATTTTGTCGGAAAATGTCTTTTTTCGCTCTCTGAAAGTCTCCGGCTTGCATACTAAATCCCCCGAGCAGACAGAAAGGGTTTAAAATTGTAGGAATTAATGTAAAATTAAGATCTCTCGCGATGCGGGAACATGATGGCGTTGAGGGAGTGATGAAATGGCGGAATGAAGTTGGGAAAATGGAAGAGCAATGTTATTTCACCTTATATACGTATTCATGAAATTTTACTGTTCAGAAGGTACACGTAAAAGGATATGTTGGAAGTATTTATTCATCTCATTCATGAAAAAATGACGGTCATTTTTTTTGTGCGAAGTGACGAAGTCATTTATATTTTTTTCTCATTTGTCATCATCATTTTATCATCATCATAATCATCATTGATGATCATTTTTATAGCTAATCAAATACAAGATGATTCACTTAAGAAAATGAGAAGTAAGTAGTGCATTATACTGTCTTTGAAAAAGTTCAGACCAGTCCGAGTAAAATCATTGAATTCAACATTTTCGTGAATCGAAATACCAGTTTGTTACTCCGATGGACTTTCACGATATGATAATGACATGATTATAAAATAGTGACAGAAAATTTTGCGGACTATGTTTAAGAATACGTTAGAAAATTTTCCAACAGACAAATTCTGAGTAAAGCGACTTTCTCGTAAAACTAGTGGTCCACTTGAGGAAATCCTTCTGATATTTGCATCATTTGACTATATGGGCGGAAAACAATTTATCAATTGTTGCTATTTTGAATTCAGTCCTAGTTCTGATAAAGGGGGACGGTATGCTATCTGGTAATACCAAGTTCAACCGCGTCACATTATGCATACATAGATAGAACGAAAAAATAATTTGTTATAAATGAACTCAAATTTCCACAAGAAATACTGACATTTTACTTTTATCTCTTTTCAACACGGTTTCAACACGATATCTACTGTCATTTATTGAACTGAACTGTTAAAAACCGTACCATACAAAGTGTCCTGAAATAAGAGTGCAAATTTCACCGGCATTTTTCCAATAATAATTAGTAATTTTTTTCTGTCCCACAGAACCATACCTCCTTGTATATCAGTTGATATTCATGATTATTTGATATGGTGCAAAGACAAACGTATAGTATGTGCTATACTTTGGTCGCAGCCAATAAAAAGAATTCGATAATTGTAGACATAATTTTCTTGCATTATATTACCTAATGTGCTCCGAGATTAGGAAAGATTCCTGAGGTTCACCATCAAACTATTCCACTAGGAGAATGCAAAATTTTACGACTTCCTTACGACACTATTCGCGGTTATTCCATTCTGCCGGTTTATTAAATCCGTGGGGAAAAGGTATAATATAGTTTAGTGCAGTATTTAGTGCCATTTTAAGTGACGTCGAGGTGGATTACGATCGTATATGAACGCTATTTAGTAATACGGCATTCAAAATTGTTTCGCTCGATACACACCAGGATTTTGATGTATCGTTAATATCCAATCTGTTCCTCCGTTGAGAAGGCAACTGAATTATCAGGGTGGCATGAAGTAACAATCATTATCTGAAAGAATTATTGGATGATATAGATGCATCTCAAAATATTGGGAGAGAAGGAAGGTGTTCGAATTTTTCTTGAAAGTTTGGAGGATGTAAGCATCAGGAAAGACTTCTCTAGGCAAATAATTCCACAACTTTGCGTGAAATGATACAGGGTGTGCCATTTGGAAAAATTGAGCTATGAGCATTTGGATTTCGAGAAAGTTGAAGTGTTATTCTGACCACCCTGTATAATTTGTGGGAAGAATGAGAGTTTTATATAATAGACCGTGATATTGACTATCGATCAACACTAATGTTCTAATGAATTCTCTAAATTGTAAGATTTTCAAAAATGAAGAAGTGAGCATCATTCGATGAGAATCCATATACGTTGAAATATATAGGGGGTTCCATTTGAAAAAACATGAGTTTGATATGTCAACATTTTTTGAGACACACTGTATAATGGAAAATGATTTTGAAATATGCATCTCTGAGACCTACAACTGCTGTAAAAATGTTTTTCCATCTCTAATAGTACAGTTGCTGTCTAGCTTTGTCACATTATTGGTCCACCCTGTATATTTTGAGAATCTTCAGATTGCTGGCCCCCTCCATTAATTATTCACAATGAGATTCTGAAACCATCTATACTCGACTCTGGTCGATGTGACATCATCAACTTGATTGATTTCGAGATAAATTATGTAACATATTGAACGATAAAGATCAACCGGTCTAATGACCCCAACTAGCGAATATGTTTACCATACATAATCTGATCACCAAGAGCGTTGGAAATTCTCGATGAGATCACACGCAGTACATAAACATTTGATACCAGTAGCGCACTCCAAAGAAAACATAGTCGAGTAGTTGAAGTTATCGATACCATCGAAAAGGAAAGTCATGTTATGCAAATTGCCAAACAGGCTGATTGGAAGATGAATCTAGTGCTAGATGGAAATTTGATAATCTTAGATATACAGTGTGCGAGCAGAATGTCTTCAGTAACTGCGCCAACCTCTCTAGTAATGAATGTTCAAGGACATGTTCGAGTTTAGGAAGGAAATCAAATAATATGTTATGAAAATTGTGAACTCAATTCTGTATATGGTGTTTATCGATGTCAACACCATACAGTATATTTTTTTCAATAGAACGCACTGTGACACTTGTTTTCAATATTGAACATACCGAGAAAAAAAATGTTTTGCACTTTCGGGACTAAAATAGGGACTTTAATCCACCCAAGCAGGAACTGAAGTAGTTTATCTGATCCCTGGAGACTAAATTATATCGTAGCAATGCATGATTGAAAACCATTTTAATTTTCGATTTTTTTCATTCGTAGCTCCATTTCATGGACTATGACATAAACCATGAAATGAAGGTCCATGTAATAGAAGTCCTAAATGTATTTACACTATGGAGTACGGAATTTTTGAAGTCTGCGAATATTGAATTATAGAGCCAATTTATTTGTACCCAAAAACGTCATCCCCTCATTTTCAGCTCGAAGAAATAATATCCTACCTGAAACTTTCATTGAAGGCCTAAGCAATAAAAAACTTTGATGAAATAGAACTACTAAGGGCTAGGCTAGGCTAGGCTACGCTAGACATGATCAAATCTATCTTCAGATCGTCTTGTATCTCTCCCATATCACTCTCATATCAGTCTCAGATCACTCTCATATCCAAGATGCTACATTGGAATTAGTATGCCGTACAGGACATGAGGATGCTCATTACCAAGAAGTCATCTCGCTTTTCACAGGTTACAGGATTGTCAATTCATAAAAAAGTTGATATCGATATACGAAACGAAAAAGAATGAAAAAAAGTTGATATTCCACTCCAAATAGGAATGATGGCGCTATTAAAGGTTTTGAAAGAAAAGATTCAGATGCTATGACCAGAGAGAATTGCTTATAGTTAATATCATTTACTTGGCTTGTGTTATTTTCTCAGTTGGCTCCTAATGAGGATGGAAACAGTAATCTACGAAAATTTGGAGACACCACTGACATTTGATACAATCTACAACTTATATGGATATAATCAACGATGTATTCATCATTCTCGTGAAATAATTCGATAACATTGATGTTCTCTTCTTAAATCTACAACGGAAATATAGACAAGAAGTCACAATCAAAAGCCACAAAAAATCGCCATTGAAGAATTATCATGGAAAACTAATTACTTTTTCCATTCCACTGTGTGAGTTTTGATATGCGTGTGATATTTCAAATCATATAATCAATTTTAGATTATTAGCATCTGATGTGATATTATCGGTTGATGCAGCCGTGAATTTGACGTTACTGCTGGAAACAAACAACCTGCCGTATTGACAGGTACATATACATATATTTCTGTGTCATTTCTTTTGGCACGGTCGTGAACTGTTGTGGATATTGTCATTTCGTTAATTTATTTTCATTAGATAGTCAATACAGCGGCTATTATATCGTAGAAGGGACTCACTCTATTCATCTCATTCATTCTAAAATGTGATCGGAGGTTTTCTTTTCAATTGAGTACATTGTGTCATTATATAGAGAACTCGTAATTTGTTGGGTATCAGGGGATATAATTAAAAACAGAAACAATTGGAACTTATATGTATCTGACATGGTTATACATACCATGATAAACTAAAATGTGACAATGTTTTAATAGCATTACCAAATATTTTCAAATTTCAGGTGTTTCAGAATGTTCATGCATTGTGCATTTTGTGAATACTACAAGCATTCTTCGATTGAGTAATGGAAATTGAAAATCTCAATTTTTTTCTGAAGATCGAATGTTTCATGAAGATTTAGAGATAACATATTATGTCCTCGATTCTTACGTATGTCATATATGTTTAACAAGTCTATCGTTGATAACTGGAGTACATTTTTTTTAGAAATTTCTTAGATCTTTGGAAACAAACTATGTAGCGCGAGTGTGCTCATCAAAAGCTTATCACTCATTTATTGGTTACATTAGTAATTTTCCTTGACACTCCAGATCAGCCCGTTATTTTTATTGATCCCGCATTGTAGTTCTCAATGAGATAACTCTTGATGCAACAAACAATATCCCAAAATTGGTTATAGTGATTTTGTGAAAGCCAATTATCCAGAATTGATACTGAATTGTGGAGTTGATACAAAATAATAGTGAGTGTCTATGACGGCTGAGGAACTGAAGACAAACTCAGCACTATGAAACCCTCTGAATTTAATGCTGATGATTCTCGCACATTCAGGCTACCTATGTGAGTCATTACGTTACTATTCAGTTGAATGGATTGAATATACTTCAAATTTTTACTAGTCTACTAGATTGGAGAAAATATTGGTATCAATTAATCGTACGCCTCTGTGGTGTCTCTGCCCTCTGCATAGATCTTCTTTATGTTGAACTCCTTAATAACTTTACTGCTTTTATGGTTCGTTTAACGAAAGATGTTTGTTTTTCTTGATGCAACTGACGCTACTCATATGGCATTAACAAGACCGGCCTTGTTTATAGTTTCTATGAGGTTGAACTATTTTTATGACATGTAAATTGAACGCCTTGTGTGAGATATTCATAGAATCTTAGACATGAAGGAAGATGAAAAGTGTAACAGTATGAAAATAATTCACGGTTTCCTTCTGGGAATTGGATCCTGAGCAAACAAACATATTTTCATATTTTCACATCAAATGGAATATCAGTCCTCCAGTTACATAATAACCGAGTTCTTACTTTGTTTCATTTATTTCCTTCGATGATGCAAACAGAATCTCAAGAAGGTTGGAACAATATTCGCCAGAAGTGAGGCAGGCCAAAGAATATTTTATCAAGAATACATTATCAATATTCATATATATAATAAATCTACTGTGCTGAACAAGAAGTACAACTAGATTGAAAGTTGGGTTCGTCATACACGAAACAATCAAACATACATATGTCAAAGTAACTTCGGAAATGGATCAATTATATTTACTCATTATAACGTTTCAGCATGAATGGTCATTATACATACAGTTTCTTATGACTTGCAAAGATACATTTTAAAAAGCATCATGGACCATAATAGCACAATACAAATAAATATTCCGAACTAACGAATCTTTAGTTTATGCTCAGTTGCCTATTGGTCATAATTCTGGTCATACTCACTTCATTGGCGACTACATTTTTCAATTATGTACAATTTTGATTGTGTCCTCAAATTTAAAACATATTCCTAGAGAAAATTCAATATAATCTTGAAATTGTTTCCAAGCAATTGTAAGAATCTGAACTGTCCCTTCTTACCGCCAGAGCTCAATGCAATGAAATGCAAGAACCCAAAAAAGGTTTTTGTGGTAGCACTAATCGTCCATATGCTTACCGCCCCGATGCGATATGCCCAGCAGTCCCTTTAGACAAAAACCATGCCCTTTTCTAGAACAACAAGAAGAAGATCAAAACGCCTCATGCTGTATGGACAAGGAAGATGATATTTGTATAAGAATCCAGACTGCTCTTTTGCGAATGAGAATGACGAGCAATCTGAAATCCAGTCAGATGGATCTTACTGGATTTTAAGCTCAATAAGCTAACATTATGGCAGAAGTACTGCTGATCAAGAACAGAGCTGCGAAGGAAGAGCGAGAGCAGCACACATTGTTTGCTACTGTAAACATCTGTCGAAACTTCAGGTTGAAGAACAACCAAGAGCTCTCAGATACATGTAAAAGATCTGAGAACTAGCTTATGAAATCTCATAGCGAAGACGAGGCTTTAAATAAATCTCAACTCTATTACAATGATTGTAGTCACAGGAGATCTGAGAAACTAGCCCTAAAGCCACTAATCGAATTGAATCTGAGGTAAGCAGAAAAAACATAGCTCAACATCCATCCTCAGTACAGTGTTGATGAACTGATGAAGAAATAAATTGACCAACCATATTTTCAATATCTTTTCTGTTTTTGAAGAAGTAATGCTACTAGGATAGTTCATCTAGAATCCAAAAGTCGTATCCACGTTCAAAAGCTCAGATAGATCTCTGTTGAGGCATCGTGTGGATCACATCACAAAGGAATGACGCTAATCGATAATCATATCCGAGAAAATTCGGTCCATACGTTCCGGATCCGGAGTTGTAATATCGCTATTGAAACATTTTCAAAGGGGAACTCATGATCACATGATATCAATTTTCGGACGTATAGATGTTGATTCAAAGATATTTTTCTATGGGAAAGGAGAATGGGAACCGGCATTTTCTTCCATTAGTTATCGCTAGTGGGAATTTTTTCAACCTCCATAAGCATTCATGCCGCCGAATATCTGGAAAAATGTAAAATATCGAGAAAATCTGCTGAGTTTGTTTTACTAGATTACCAAGGGTTCGTTATTTATTCTTTTCAATTTATCACAATACTCACTTGTGACGCGACGATACTGCAACAAAAAAAAGGCCTGGAAACAATTTACATCACACCATCATCATTCCCGTGTTATGGCTCCATTCTCTAATTCAGTATAATTGCCCAACCAGTTTCTCATTGTCCAGACAAAACATCCCACTGCACAGTCCGACGTGTTACATTCAATTTGAACCCCAGTACTTTATATGGTGGCAGTGGATGATATCACGATAGGTCGGAATGATTCTGAGTGCAAGAACAATGCTAAGTGCAAAAAATACTCTTCCCACATATTGTACAAAGATTTTTTTTTCATAACCATCGAAATAATTTGATGTAGATATTTCTGCGGAGTATTCATATTCGACACTGGAACTGCGAACTCATTAAAAAAATTATCACTCTCAGCTTTTGTTCATATATATCTATCGTGTCATACAGGAAATATTACGATTAGCGTATACTCACTGTATATCGAGAATGAACCATTCAAAGTTCATGAAAATATGTTCGCTAATAATAAAGATGATGGTCTATTCATCATGGAATATTTTCGACAATACAGTGTTATTGCTTCAATCAGAAAGTATCAGCAAGTTAGATAATTCAATGTGGAATAATATAATGGAAAACAATATGTGATAATTTTTTGTTTATTTTTTTGCGGAAAACAGCACTTCCAAAACTGCTGGTATTCCTGAATATTGAAATTTGGCTTATTGTCAGATGATAACCGAGGGCTATCTAGTCAAATCTGAATTGTTCCAATACAGGGTGGGCAAAAATATAGGTATTTCAAAAAGTGACCAAGAGTCGATTTTTTCAAACCGAACAACATCTCGTATAAGATGAATGATTTTGAAATCTGATGAAATTTCCTATTGATCTATATATATGTATATATATATATATATGTATGTATATCACAGCTATACCTGACAAGTCAAGTTCTTGACTCATGAGCATTCATTAGGATTTAAATGATAACCCCTTCCTTGAAGAAGGAAGAAGCTGTGAACCAAATTTCTGTGTCCTGAAAGGTCGATTTTCAAAAATATCAGCATTTTTCGGTGAGCTGTTTTCTGCAAAAACATATTATTCACCTCAAAAATGGTCAGATATAAGTGAAGGGAAATATCAGGTAGATATGTCAACGATTCGATGGGGATACAAAAGTTCCATTCGAAATATCAAAGTTGCTAATACTCTCTAGTTGAAGCAGCAACACTGTGTAGTCAAAAATATTTTGAATGAAACTAGCATCATCATAATAATATGTAAGCTTACACGTTTCAATGGATTCATTTTGAATGATTCCCGAGATGAAAATAGAGTACGCTCATCGTGACATACCCTGTGTGTAGGAATATAGAGCAAATTCCTGTGGTCACTTATAATAGATTGGATTCGTAGTACATAATTGGTTATTTCTGCACCAGGGAGAAATGTAAATGTATATGAACGATGCGACATTGCTGATTCCCCTAGAAAGTCGTAGAAACTTGATATTCTTAATGAAACACCCTTTTACACTGCGGCAGCATCATCAAGTTCCCAACAATTTCACCTAATATTTTATATACCAATTTGAGACCGTTTTCGAGTTGAAAAATTATTTCAAAAATTTTTTCTTGAAATTGACTCTGTAGAATTTATAATCATTCTGGACTCTCTCATACTGGAATCAGGTTAGAGCACGATGCTCCACACACCCTAGGTTTGTTAAACATTTCAATATCAAGGTGGAACCACTTAGTGTAGGGCAATTTTCTCAATGAAATACCTTGTTTTTCGAACTACATGCTTTAATTCCAGCAGGTCTCTCTCTCCCAGAAATCCAGGATTTCCAGGCCGTTGCAGCGAAAACATAAATCTATAGTTACAATTATAATCGAATGGAAAAGTTAACTCTAACGAAATATCTTCATCCATGAAACTATTCCTGACTGATGGTATATCGCTTCATTGAATTTCAATCTCACTGTCTCGTTTATCTCATTTGCATCTTCGGGAAATTCAATAAATTGACAACCATTTCATTATCGCTATTCACGCATACTTTATGAATCTGATATAGACGTTAATTATTTAGCGCCATCTAGCAGATCATTATTCTCCTAAACGCCGCAGAGATATCGATCCAATTGCATATGAGATCATATGTTCACGTATAGACGTAGTGGTAGACTCTTTCTACCAGCTGCATACGTGACGTCTGAATGATTTTACGTAAAACTGACTAGAAACTCCTTTGTTTATTTCTTCAGCTGCAGTTCGTCGATGTGAAACAATAAACCAGGAGGAGGTTGAACTGTTTATTAGTTTTCGAACCATTTTTTTTACGCCTGCATGTGCATATGTTGCACCCATGTTCATAACGTGAAGCGATAGTCGAGAAGTCAAGTATGTTATGGTATTTATTATAAGCAACCGGCAATATAAACATTCTGGTTATAACCAAGTTGGAATGTTCAGTTTCCGCCATTCCATGAACGAGTTCATTGATTGTTGGGGTTCGAATTGAAAGAAAAGGCTCTAAACTGTCATCTCAAAACTTTTTTTTCGTGTACAAATCTCACTAATTTACAGTCGCTACTGTAGATTGTTAATGGATATTTTTCACTCGCTTGAACAGAGCACTAAAATCGTTTAGATGTGCCACCTCCAATCAGCACATTTATTCACTTGCGGGGGTCCTCTGTTTGAAGAGGGCGGTTTATTTACGGACCAAACAGTCGCAACAGCAATAATTCGAATAAGTACCTATCTATACCATAGAAAAATATATTGTCTAGAGAATTTTGTCAATTGACCACAAGAGATTACAATGCGCTTTCATCAGTCAGATGATGTACGTCTAATGAATATTTCTAGTGAATATTTGAAGTTCATATTGCGTCCAGAATTCAACGTTGGAAGCTCAATGGGCTGCAGTGCATTACAGCCATATTTTTCATGAATTATCTCATATATTATATATATCATATTGAAAATTATTTACTTATTTTAAGCTGATCCTTTGTGTCTTCTCCAAATATTTGAGTGAATTCGGTGTTATCAATGTCGTTAGTTAGGTACCACTAGACTGGAAATATTGTATACTTATTTACTCATTCGCAGTATTTGAGCTACAGTATTTCTTCCAAAAAAGCAGTCAAATCTATTGCTGATATTATCATTCAATTGTTCCAACGTGCTACGCCAATGATTCATGTTTAATGTCAACGTATTGAATGACGATTTGGAGAGAGTTTCAATTTGGATGAGGTTTTCGGGCACTATCAGTCTAGAAAGGTTAGGTCGGTGGTTTCAACTTCGTCAATTCAAAGACGATGTCATATTCATAACGTATCGTATAACTATCGTATCGATATATCGACACATTTCGATTCATCGTTACTATTTTCTCATGATATATATACATATATATATATATATATATGTATATATATATATATATATACATATATATATATATATATATATATATATAGTATTATTGGGAGAAGCAGCAGGTAATAAGGAGTACTCTTTTGAGTTATTTCGGAGAAATTGTAAGAAAAGTGTGAGAATATCATTTGAAAGTGACTTATCTGAAAAGTACTTACGTCTTAGTTGGTAATGTTTTACATTGATATGAAGTCTGAAATTATTCGATGGACGCCACATTGACATAGCAAACAGAAATTCAGTCTGGTCAAAATTTGAAAATATTAAAATAAATTGTTAAAATTATAGAAAATACCGAGATTGCAATTGTCGGTCAGAGATCACATAGTTGAAATTCGAAAAAGAGAAAGTTGAGGTTATAACGGTCATTCTTCTTCTTTTCATTATATCCAGGGCTAGCTTCTTTCCCCAATAATACTAGTTTTACCTCTAACTGGTTAGCAAGACTTCCCTTTTATATATTGATATGTATTGATATTTCTGAGCCATTGTAACCAGTGACTTATTGTGATTTGCGACTCCCTGAAGCCTACTTTTTAACGGAAGCTGGCTGAAACGTAAATATCTGGCTGTAAAATGCTCCATTCTCCAGAAAGGGGAGAAATTTATCAGCAGTAATTGATTCATTTCCAGGCACTCTCAAATTTAAACTGTGGAATATTTCACCAATTTGCAAATTATGCTAGTCTCAGTGGAATATGAATCGTGAAACGAATATAGAATGGAACACGGGTCATACACCGGGTGTGTCCATGAAATCACGAAAAAGACGAGACAAGAAGATTGAAGAAGATTTTAATTTTTCGGTTGGAATCAATAAAATACCGTGTAAGTATTCTTTATCACGGTGTATTCATATGATGTCATTATGTTGGAACGGAAAGTATTGGAATAGTATATTACATAACTAGTGTGGAAAGTGACATTTCGCACGAGTAGATACTTGTAAAATATCTACTTGTGTAATGAATGTAACCAGTAACGAAATGTAACGAAACGAGAATGTATGTAACAAGTGAATGAAATAAACATTTCCAACGAGTTAAGTACACTATTTTTTCCTACGACCGTAAATATTTGAATCATTATCATTCCAAGTTCCACCCATGTCCATTGTGATTCATTGAAATTTCAGGAAATACTCCTAATTGATAAATACTGTCTATAAGGTATTTGAGGTGGTGGTACATTCATTTTTCTAGTATTTGTGTGGGATTTTCTCTCCTCGTTTCTAAAAAAAAACATCTAAGATAAGTAGAAGTTTCTTTTTATTGAAATAATCTCCAAATTTCTGGAAAAAAGCTGTCACTGACAAATAGAGAATTTCTCTTTAGGTATCTGAATTCTGAAGGCACTGACATTTTGTGGCAGATCACAAATCTAATATCGTTACTACAAATATAGAAGAAGTAATCGAAATACCTACTATTTCATTTTGACCAAAAAAAAAATTCTTATTGAATTCCAAAGTTATTCAAACTTTCGCTCATTCGCTCATGGGAGTATAAGTTTTTACAGGTTCGACAACCTCTTTCTCAGCTCATTCTCTTCGGTAACCAACTTCAACTAAGTCAACAACAAATGTGTTGACGGCTATCATAAATTATAATGTTATATAATGAGTATTTTTTACAGTTTTGTTATCAATAATGTAGTCATATGATATATTCATATGATTTTGCTTATGGTCATACGCCTCATCATTTTGAAAATATAAAAAAAAATTGATGATGGTCATCTTTAGTTGATTTCTTCACTAGTTGAGTCGTTTGAAATGAACAACTTCCGCGTGTAATTTTGTTTCATTCGATGCATGAACTCTAAATCAAAAAACACTGCGAATGCCATCATGAGGCTCATTAAATTTACCTTTTTCGTTTTAGCACTCATTTATTAGCATCAACAATGCAATTCAATTTCATTTCAGATCGACACGAACGATCCACAATTAATAAACAAACGAAGTTCGGAGTCTACTTACATTACAAACATAGGTAATAAATAATTCATGTTGACTGTTCGAATGTTTTGAAACGAATGCCATTTTCATAATTTGCATGTTACTGTTTCGAATTGGTTACGTTCATTTTACTTTTAAATCGATTGGATTCCCGACAGACGGTATGAGGTATGATTAAACATGAAACCGTCAGGGACAGGAAATGAGAAAAAAACATTGAAAGCTCCCCCCTCCAGTCGCGAGGGATAATTCGATTTTGTTGTTCTATAGCTATTATTTCCAGTGCACCGGAAACTTTATCATCATTATTAATTACAGTTACTAATTTGGGTGCGTGGGGTTAAAACCATTGCTATATCCGATTCAATATCAATAACTTCTCAGTATTCCCATGGCTTGCACATAATAGTATATCAAAACGTAAGTAACAGAAGGCAACATAGCACGAGTCGGAAATTGGGAAATGAGTCGCTTAGCGGCGAGAAACGACTGTTCTATGCTATTTTCTCTGCTTCTCTGTTCGAGGAACATCGTGTAAGTCAGCGGTGTAAATTTGGGAGAGAAGGAAGGTGGCCTACTACACGATATTTCCAATGAGCACCGACCGTGAAAGTGTCTATAAAAAAGGGAGACAGATATCGCCCATGAGTCTACGATTGTCTAGAGAGATATCTTTTATAGTATATAATCTAAGAGCTTCATCATATTTCACGGCTGAACTCTAAACAAGTGAACAGTACTCCAGGACAGGTCAAATCTGCGCTTTGTAGATCATGAGCAGTTGCTGGGGTGTGAAGTACCTCTTCGCACGAAACAGAAAACCAAGTGTTTGTGAAGCAATTTTCGCAATGGCCCTCACCTGATCGTTCCATGAGAGAGCGCAGTTTGTGGTTATACCGAGCATATGAATATAGACGACTTCATAGGAACAGTTGTATCTAACAACATCACATTGGGCATTGTGTGATCTGCCTTCCTGGTGAATATACAAGCCTCAGTTTCGATCCCTATTCCAGAATTCTTGTCAGATCCTCATTCATAGCAACGACCTACCTCAGTCTTGTACTTTTGGCCTCATTGGATGATGTAGAGTCTTCAGAGGAGAAGGAGGAACGAAGTGCAAACCTATGAACTGTGCTAGAGGGGACATCCAAATTTGTTATATAGGTTGAATTAAATATATTTGTGAATGATAAATCATGAATCTTGATTTCCATCTGGGGCAGAGTGAATAAATTATTCAAACAGAGCTGATAAAAACGACTACAAAAAATCATAGTATTATTGAAGCTCATTATTACACCTAAAATCGTGCTTCAAAAAAACATCCAGATAGTGCTTAATAAATGATTTTTGTACGGCTATAGCATAAAACTGCTATTCATAAACTGATGAAGAAAATTAGGTATCTACATTGTGAACCTTTAATCTAATTTCCTCACAATGTGTTATTGATATGGTTCATTATTAAACAATGAATCACGTCTCTCATGGAATGTCAGGTCGCAAGCTTTGAATCAAGATGTAGGGAAGATTGTGAAACTATACTGTCCGATTACCATCCGATTAAAACCTTGATTCAGAGGTAGTAATTTAGGTCACTCCTCAATTAATGATCAAACTACATTATCAAATCTCAAAACATCAACTATGTGTACAGAGATCAGCAGAAATTTCATCCTCGGAGGAGTTTCATAACTATTGTACCATCATAGCAGAAAATGCTGTTGGCGTTTTGGCGAAACAAAACATTGTTAGTGATTTCACTATCATTCTCTGCTCATCATGCACTTAATACCTGCAAATCAGGCATGTGTAAGTTCGATCCCAGAATTATCCGAAGGAAAATATTGAAATGCTTGTGAATCTTTCCCAGATTGACAATAATGTTTCAATATTGAGTCGCAACATTGACCAATTGAATAATTCAACCTTCAACTATCGACTTCAGTTTTCAATTGACGAATTCAATCCTTAGATCTCGGGAATCGTAACATATCATTCGAAACATCAAACCCTGAATTTATATGATACGGTGTTCTAGAGAGGTCAATGAATTGGTATCACCGACTAGGCGAATAGCTTTCTTCTGATTCGAATCTGAGAGCTTCAACTTATGTTCGGGAGCTGAACTCCAAACAAGTCAAGTAACCCAGGAATCGAGGTCTAGGTCGAATTTGCGCTTTGCAGATCGTGAACATTTGCTGGGGTGTGCAATACCTCTTTGCACGAAAAAGTAAGCCAAGTTTTCGTGAAGCAGTTTTTGCAATGGACCTCACATGATCCCATGAGAGATCGCTATTGGAGGTGACACCGAGCATGAATATTGATGACTGTCAAGAACAGTGTTACCTGACATCATTAGGCAGTTATACAATGGTATACATTATATCAAACTTCATGAGCACATAAAATATAGGCGAATGTATGGGTACATTCTAGTGAATTAAAAAACAATAAATTATCTCAAAAAATTGGCACAATTAATGAATGTGGCACTTCACTATTTTTGTATTTTCTAAATGGAAATCTGAGGATGTAGAAAGGTTTTTCTGACAACTCTTCAATGAAGGTGAGGTATACTGGAAAAACCTTCAACCCTTCACTGCCCTCACGTATACATATTCAAGAACACACAATAGGACTGTAATAGAAAATCCTCATCAATGTATATTTGTCCAATTACAAACCACCCCATGTACTGGTTTGATAAAACCGTGGCTTTGAAAAAACCCAACCACGTTTATAGAACAATCGAAAATGAATTTGTGTTGCAGCTCATGATTGCAGTATACATAATTCTATTTTCTCTTTATTGTGTAATTTTAATTCATGGCAATTATTTTCATTGGTTGATTCTATCTATTATCTATTCGTATTTAGTTGTTTGCAAATTTCCTCCTCATCCGAAATGCATGTGTTCGCATATGCTGTTGGATTCAATATTAAATTTCGTCATGTGAAATGGTCATTCAATTAATTAACAATATTGTGAAATACCACAATGGCTGATGGTGAAAAGAATACGATATGAAGCGCATATATATGCAATGATTCGAGTTGATCAAACCGTTTTTCAATCGAAATTATAAATAAATATTATAATATCATGAATTTCATACATATCGTGGATTCTATCAGAAATATTATTGTATGGAGTAGTTATGGACAAATAAAGGCAATATGGACGACCAATCGCAATCTTCAAGTTTCCAGATTTTCGACTCGACTTGAGATCTTAATATTTTTCGTTTGAACTGATACAATCACCCACAGACCACTCCAACATAGGTCACCTTTTCTGGAAGTTGAGGAGAGAATACGTGATATTTTCAACTTCGAATGCTTCGAAAACCAAATTCTTTGACCAGTCAATTTTTTTAATTTCAATAACACCATTCACTGTCTCACAATAGCGTCATTTTTCATGAGCCTAACAGTTTCCAGATGATTCATTCCCCTGCATCTTTGTTATCATAACATATATAAATAGTGGATTCTCAAAATTTGATACATGAATATACAGCACGTTAGGTTTGATCAGAACTGAACAATATGTTCCGATCAATTCTTGATGATTAACAGTTCAATATGTAATGAATTGTCTTTCTAAGGATATATCATAATTGAAATCCACAGACTTAGATAGATGTATTGTATCATAGACACGCCAAAATAGACAAAATTCCACATCGTGAATGAACGTCCTGTGTGCTTCTATCTTCATTTGAGTGAACATTCCTTGAAACGACTGTCTAAGTAATTTATTTTTTTTTGTGGAATCGAATAGTACTTATCGTCCTGAACAGAATGTGTGAAATGCAGAAATAATACTGCAACTTCTAATCGATCTTGTCTATAGAAGTCACAACTCTTTATTTTCTGACTACGAAATAAATCGAATCTTATGTGTGGTTGGAAAAGTTATGCCACATTCGTACAAGAAATGAGTTTTTAGGTTTATTTGTGTGACTGGTGCAAAATTTTTCTATTCAAATAGAGCTGAAACCATTCGAAGTATCCTCATTGACAACTGGGGCTTAATACTGGAGAAAATATCACTATTTTCCTTCTGTTTCATTAGATAAATATGAAAAAACTGTCGATATCTGAGATATTCTCTATATCGTTACTGATTATATTATAGATTTCGTAATCAGCACAGCAAAAATTAAGTTACTATTTGTACTGAAGTACAAAAATAGAATTTTTGTAAACAGTGCGAACAGTATTATGAGTAGTATAAACTTTTAGGATGGTCGTAGAGAAAAATTCGTTTCCTCATAATAACAATCAACTTTAGTGGAACAAATACTTTTCCTTTTTTACCAAAATTATTAGGTTCAGGGATTAACATCCGAACGGTTCGGTTTTTATGGTTTTTTTTTTCGCTTCAATGGTTTTTCATGAGCTTCAGTTTGATATTGCTGAAAGATAGGAACCTTCGAAAAAAATCATCAAATGGAATGGGGGTTGAATGATAGCTCATTCAAAAGGTCTTCATATTTTTCTGCGGTATCAAAATATAGCACTTGAAATACCTACCATTGGAGCTGAAATATTAAAAAAGTTCCGAACCGTTCAAATGTTAACCTGGGGGGGGGGTCACCTCATGAACACAGTGTTACCGTTGTTACATAATAATTATTGAAGGAGTCCATTCTTGATCGAAAGTTAGTGGGAATGGTGAAGGGCAGAGGAAAGCTCAAAATCTTCTCAACCTTCCCTCTCTCTCTATGTAGTAAGCATATTTCCTGATGCTACTTTGTATGCGATGTTCCTCCTGATCCGGTCCTGGCTTTGAGGTGAGATACGCAGTTCCGCAGCACACAAATCCATAGCAGGGATGGATGATGGCCGAGGCATTCACCCTCGACGAGGGCGAATTTGTAGGGAGGCAAACTTCTCGCAGTCTGGAAACTTCGCAGCGATTCGGAATTCGATGCGCAGTATCTAAGACGAATTTTTATTAACAGATTATTGCGACGGGAAAAATTCGGGACTGTCCCTCGGTGTTGCCAGGTCAGATAGTCTGACGAAAATTATAATGAAATATTGAAACATTGCTCCTCTGACACGGTCCCCCTGATACATGTTACATTTTTAAAATTTTGCTTAGGTGAACATAAAAAAAAATGGATGAAAGTACATTGAATGTTTTTGAAGAGATCGGTATTTTGGTGTTTTGCACCGGATCCCAGTCTTATTGACTGATTTCCACTATTGACAACTTAATATGTCACTAGATTTAAGTCGACATTCACAATCTTGTGTTAGCAGTTTCTAATTTATTTCTAATTTATTTCTAATATGATGTAGGTACATATTTGATCAAGAACAGTGTCTGAAAATATAGCGATAAGGGTGATAGTAGACATCAAAACAAAAATTTTTGTTAATATGAACATATGACCGCAAATGAGCCGTTTGGGCTGTAGAGCAAAAAAAAACTATTCAAATTTTGTTTTTTTTTTTCTTTGGGGTCATCTGAAAAGTATAGTCTATACGAAATACCTCTCTCTATTCGTAATGGGGAAGATCTGTTAGCAAAGTGTACCCATGTAGAAGCTATTCCCGGAATATTCCGAAGGATTTGCGAGTCAATGACCTGGCGGTGCAATCTTTGCATTCAAGTTAATGATCAACATTTTGAACAATTACTGTGAACCATATTATTTGTTAATGAAGCAAAATTAATGAGTGAACAGTGAATCAATTATTGCTCAGTATGAGTACCAAACAGTGTTTTGCTCTACTGCCCAAACGGCTCAATTACGGACATATGTTTATATAAACAAAATTGCTTGTATTGATATCCCCTACCATCTTTCGAAGTTCGTCTTCCTCTTTCAAGATATCCTTTACAGTCGGAGACACGTTTCGAAGGATCGATCCTTCATCCTCAGCATGGTAACAGAAAATATCATCTTGATGTGGTCATGTGATGTTATCAAAAAAAAAACTCAATGTTGAAGAATGGCGGTACATAAAGCGGTTAGCCTTTCTGGTGGAGTAAATAACCTTCTTTTTCATACCTCACCTCCTCTGAACGTAATGGATCGTCAATGTCTATGGTATATCATAAAAGTAAATGGCAACTCTGCAGTGTCGGGACTACGTATTCGACATATTCATGAAACGATAATGATAGGAGGGAGAGTTCGATTGGGATCTACAAGATGTGTTTGTTCGGACTGAATGCGGAATTGAAAACATATTCAATATATTTCGTGTTATTTCTTTCCCGCTGAGAGGATTAAAAAAAGCGTCGGTTTTATGGGGATTAGTGATAGTGACTAGAATGACATCAACAGGGATTGTTGAGAATTTCAAGTCATAAAATTTCAATGGGCATGCATGTTTAGCAAAATGAATGTTTTCATCATTCGAAGGACTCACCGAAACATCTTCCAAAGTTCTCCATGAATTTTTTGAAATTGTTGAACTTCGCCATTCCGCTTATGTCAAAAAACGAAAGGATTTCCCTGAACAGCCTATTATTAGAACTACTATCCGAGTATCCAATTGAAATTCATGAGTGTATTTCTCATATATATATCATGACATATGTATTCACTATAAAGTAATTTTTTTATCTGTCGAAAACACAAAATGAAATCCTATTAAAGTCAGGGAACATCGTGCTTGGCGATTTGGGAGAGATTAAACGTAGTGGAATTTTTCTTGAAAGTCTGGAGGTTGTAAGCATTAGGAAAGTCTTAACTAGGCGAAAAATTTCATAACTTTGCCGTTCTATTGATGCTTGGTAATGCCATGTTTCGAGCCTGACATTGCATGGATTACCAGCCTGCATATCAAGTTTTGTCTCTATCATACTCATGGTTTCTGGCAGAAACAACTTCGGTAAACATATGTCTATGACGTTGCAGTGTCGCTTCATTTGCGTTGATGATTCAAAATGACGTATCCTCATTCATCCTGACCTAATATTCGAAACACCACATTAACTTTTTTCTTTCAAATAGAATTTGTGTCTATTACGTGAATTATGTCTGCACTCTACATGGGTTCCCATAAGAAGATGCTGACATCGCAGATCCCACAGTTCAGATTTCATGAAACCGCTGTTTCCATGAAATCAGCAAGATCGTCTTCGACTCCGAGAGAAGCGAGTTCCAGTTCAGTTCATAACTCATATTCATACATTAAACATCATTTTATATTTTTCCTTCATCTTTACACATATACATGAAATAAAGTTTTTAAAAAGAGACTTCAAGCTATCAGAATTATTATTGGCGCAGTCGGTAGGATATCCGGGTTATCGCGTATCGAACGTGGTGATTTCGTATCAACGATTGACTGGATATCGAAAAACTGTTGGTTCGTGGAGTGGAGGTGTTTGAAGTGGACCGTCTAGAAAAGACCCATCTGAAGCCCCTCGTCAACGAAGCAACGAGATTTGGAACCTACATAGTCCATTTCTGCAGAGATAGAACTTCTGGAGGAGACAAAAATCGCAAATCCAGGACTCATCTCCATAGCTGTTAGGAAGGATATGCTTGAAGTAACTCTAATATTCTTGTAAGTGCAATCAATCGAATGTCCGTAGAAGATTTGTCGAACATTCTAGAAAATTTGAATTTGCGGGAACCTTTACCTGACCTTCAGATTATACGTAGAACTATTCATTTTCCTGAAAATTCAATAGCAAATTCATCCGAAAACGAAACTGCAAACCAACCCATAATGAGTCAATTCAAATCTGAATACTTAAATTGCATCCCTGAATTCAATGGAAATCCAAATGAATTAAATCGTTATATTTCTATTTGTGATCAAATCATTCAAAATTTCTATGATATTGCCAACCCAAATAGTTTTCATAACACTTATCTATTGAATTCTCTCATATCGAAGCTTACTGGTAACGCTAGATTAGTTGTAAATATTCAATTAGTAACCAATTGGAATGATCTGAAACAAACGCTGCAGAGAAACTTTGCAGATCAAAGAGATGAAGCTTGTCTCAACAGAGACTTAGTTATGATGAGACAAAGTCAGAATGAAAAACCACAGCAATTTTACGATCGATGCTTGAAAATTCTTAATCTTATTTGTAGTCACGTTGATATTCATGAAGCAAATCTCGAAGCAAAAGTTCTGAAACGTAATTTGTATAACGAATTAACACTGAAAACATTTTTATCAGGTCTTAGGGAACCTCTTGGAACTACGATTCGCTGTATGAGACCAAAATCTCTAAGTGAAGCCTTACAACTCGTAATCCAAGAAGATAATACTCACTACTTCCAAAATTTGAATCAAAATAGGCATTTTTCGAGAGAAAATGATGTTTCAGCAAGGCAACCGCCGCAACAAAGATACCCGAAAAATGTTTCGAATAATTTCAATAATTCAAATGATCGGTATAAGAACCATCAACCAACAACATCATTTCCTTCTCAGCCAATTCAGATACAACCTAGAGAAAATATTCGCCCACAAAGATTTTTCACAAACACTCAAGTATTTGGCAGAAATAATCAACAAAACGCGAATGTTTTTAGATCAAATCCAAGAAATACATTCGACAGGCCTACTCCGATGAGTACGAGCACTAGAAATACTTACAGGCCCACGCCAATGAGCGTTAATACTAGAAACACTGTCAGACCTATAAATAATTCTCAACAACATCAAAATCATTCGAATTCACGACAATTTGATCAATCAATGCAACCCAGAAGAACTTTTGTTTCAGAAGAATTATATAACGCAGAATTAGATGGAAATCCGGAGAATTTCCAAGAAGAATATGTTAATCCACAAAATGATTATTTAGCATATTACGAACAAGCATCCGATGATGAAAATGCTGCCGGTACGAGTAGAAATTTTCAGAAAATGTCTCACAACGACAATCCTTCTTAGAATCACATATCATTCCATTTAATACTACAAACGCAAGCGAACTCCCATATATCATATTACCTGAATACAATATAAAAGTTTTACTTGATTCTGGTTCTACGAAATCATTCATTGACCCAGAAATAGCTCATCAGTTTTTTCCTCAATTAATTAAAAATGATCCATTTGTTGTGTCCACAGTATTTCAAAAATCGGCACATAAATTCAGTGCATCTATTCCAGTTTCAAAAATATTCAATTTGGACGAAAATCAAAAATTGAAATTTTTCCTATTCAAATTTCACAATATCTTCAGAGGATTGATAGGTTTGGATAGTTTAAAATTATTACAAGCTACGATTGACTTCGATAAAGGATATTTAATCACGCCTCATTCAAAAATAAAACTACTCTTTCAGAAAACACAAACAAATCTGAATTTGATTAAAGTCAATCCTAGATCGGAACAAGTAATAAAAATTAGAACATCGATAAATAATGGCGAAATTATTATCCCACATCAAAAATACCACAACTGTGAGATACCAGAAAGTCTTTCGGTTGCAAAAAATGGATATGCTTTAACGACTATTTTAAATAACACTGTAAATATGATAACCTTAGATTTTTCTGAACCTATAATTGTTGAAAAATTCGACCGTAATCACATCCAAGAAGTAGAACTTCATAATTTTGACGAATTTCCCAATCGATACTTAGATCCAACAAAAATTAGAATAGATCACCTAAACCAGGAAGAACGAAACGAAATACTTAAACTTTGTAAAGAATTTGCAGATATTTTTTATAACGAAGGAGACGCTTTAACCTTCACTAATCGCATAAAACATCAAATAAAAACCGCAGATGAATTGCCAGTATATTCAAAATCGTATCGTTATCCGTTCATCCACAAGCAAGAGGTAGAAAATCAAATGAAGAAAATGCTTGACCAAAACATCATAAGACCTAGTAATTCACCGTGGTCGTCACCTATATGGGTCGTACCAAAAAAGGCTGATGCTTCAGGAAAGCAAAAGTGGAGAGTCGTGGTAGACTATCGTAAGCTCAACGAAAAAACCGTTGATGATAGATACCCGCTTCCAAACATAACAGACCTCCTCGACAAACTGGGAAAATGTCAGTATTTTACTACCCTCGATTTGGCCAGTGGTTTTCACCAGATCGAGATGGATGAAAAGGATGTAGCTAAAACGGCCTTCAACACAGAGAACGGCCATTTCGAATATCTGCGTATGCCTTTTGGTTTGAAAAATGCACCAGCCACATTTCAACGTATAATGGATAACATATTGCGTGGAATCCAAAACGAGAAATGTCTAGTGTACTTGGACGATATAATAGTTTTTTCAACATCATTACAAGAACATCTAGAAAGGCTGAGATCTGTTTTCCAACGGCTACGAGATTCGAACTTTAAGATACAACTCGATAAATCCGAATTTTTGCGAAAAGAAGTCGCATACCTGGGTCATGTTGTGACTCCAGAGGGTGTCAAACCGAACCCTGACAAAATTCGAGCAATCAAACAATTTCCAATACCAACTAATTCTAAACAAATAAAAGGTTTTTTAGGTTTACTCGGTTATTATCGTAGGTTTATAAACAATTTCGCTAAAATAACCAAACCGTTTACGAAGTGTCTTAAAAAAGGAGCCAAAATAGAACATAATCAGGAATTTGTAGACTGTTTCAATACTTGTAAAAATTTGTTGATAAATGAACCAATACTCCAGTATCCGGATTTTTCTAAACCTTTCGTGCTGACGACAGACGCAAGCAACTTTGCTTTGGGCGCTGTTCTGTCCCAAGGACCGATTGGTAGTGATCTACCTATCGCATACGCTTCTCGAACTTTAAACGAATCGGAACAAAATTATTCAACAATCGAGAAAGAATTACTTGCGATAGTCTGGGCCACTAAATATTTCCGTCCATATTTATTCGGTAGAAAATTTGATATTGTTACAGACCACAAACCTTTAGAATGGCTATTCTCACTTAAAGATCCTAATTCAAAATTAACAAGATGGCGCATAAAATTAGAGGAATACGACTATAATATAAAATACAAAAAAGGAAGACTGAATTCCAACGCTGATGCTCTTTCACGCATTGAAATTCACACAAAGACAGTTTCCGACGAAATCGAAGACTTGGTAAGAAATATTTCGAACCAACCAATGAACCCTGAAAATGAAAAAATAATTCAAGAGATTTTTGACTCACAAGATGCGAATAAACAACGCGATATAGACAACGTTTCCATGCAAGTACAATTAGATGAGACCATTCGAGACATAGACGAAGTAAATGACGAACAAGACGACAACACGATTCATTCCAATGCCGACCAACACCCTGTGGTAGGAATTCCGACTTCTGACTCACCGGTAAACTTCGGTCAGAATCAAATATTAATATCAACGGTATTGCACTCTCCCGCAAAACCGAAAATAACTATTTTATTTGAGAGGAAACAACGAATCAAAGTCCAAATTTCCGAAAACAATTTCGAAAATGACATTGTACAATTCATAAAAGATTATATCGCACCAAATGTACAATATCATCTGTATTTCGAAAACCCCAATATCTATGAAAAATTCTCAGTAGTACTGCAAACATATTTCAAATGGCCTTCTATTAAATTCAAAAAATGCAATAAATTACTAATTGACGTGACAGACAGAAACGACATTGAGGAATTGATAAAAAACTATCATGAAGGGAAGTCTAACCATCGTGGAATAGACGAAACCGTCCACCGAATTAAAGAAAGATACTATTGGCCCCACATCAAGGAATCTGTACAAACTTATATTAATGAATGTGAAATATGCCAACAAAGTAAATACGAGCGACATCCTATTCGAATGGAAATGAATATAACTCCAACAGCAACAAGACCCTTTGAAATAATACATTTAGATACCTTTACTCTCGAACAATCAAAATTCTTAACGATAGTAGATAGTTTTTCAAAATATGCACAGGCATACCATTTGAACTCACCCTGCGGAACCGAAATCACTGACAATTTAATTAAATTCTTTTCTCATCACGGTACCCCTAAACAAATAATAGTTGACAACGGCACTGAGTTTAAAAACACTGTAGTAACCGAACTGCTGAAATTACATAAGATCGACACCCACTTTTGTAGTCCAAATCACCCGCAATCCAATGGGATCGTCGAAAGATTTCATTCGACGATAATCGAACATATTCGACTGTTGAATACTAAAGGTTTCTCAAAAACTCCAATCCGAAAGAAAATAACTTATGCAATTATGGCCTATAATCATTCCTTACATTCCGCGACGAAATTCAAACCTATTGACATTGTGAATGGACACATCACAGACAACAACCCTTTCAATATGGAAATCGATCAAATATTGGTTAACGACTATATCAATGATCACAAAGAAAAATCGAAATTACTCTATTCCAAAATTAATTCAGACCTTATCGCACTCAAATCCAAGACCATACAAAAGCTTAATGTTAATCGAGACAAACCCGAGATATTTCAACCGGAACAAAAGACATTCGTGAAAAAACACACTAGACAAAAACAGGCAAATAAATTCAATAAATCCACTCAGCTGACAAATGTAAATAACGAATCGAAGACAGTTTCAACCCCATCACAAGAAAAAATTCACATGGACAATTTAAAACGACCACTGAAACAGACATACACCTTTAAAAAATAAATATTTCGTCTCTGTTATTTCAGAATCCCGGGGATCTTCGGCCTCCAGGAAAAAATTCAACTGCAAAAACTAGAGAATAACCCTGGTATCATTCCTGTTAAACTTGGTGTAGCAAAAGTTGAACAGTACACACATACTCTCATTCACTATTATGATATGAACTCGATTATTTCGGAATTAGGTAGATTAAGATCAAAATCTCACAATATCACGAGCCTCATACTTACCAATAAGGATTATTCATTTGACACATCAAATTATCTGAAAATCTTACAATTCACTGAAGAAAAGGTTGAAGCAAAATTGAGAAATATACTTCCACACCATAATATCCGTAAAAGAGGATTGATTGATGGCTTAGGCTCAATTTTCAAGTCCGTTACTGGAAACTTAGATGCCTATGATGGCCAACATTACGAACAAATGATTTCACAACTAGAATCAAATCAAAAACAGATAATATCAAATATGGGAAAACAATATTCTCTATCTCTGAATGTCATAGACAAATTCAATAAAACAGTCCAAAGAATCAATCATAATGAACAACTAATCACTTCAAAATTGAACCAAATTGTTTTGATAGTCGAAAGTCATACGTATAGAGAAAATTCAATGTTGATAAAAGATATTCTGAATCAAATTATAAACATGTATGAGATAATCAATTCAGTACTCCAGGATATTGAAAACTCTATCACCTTTTCAAAATTACAAGTTATGCACCCAAGCATCATCTCAACACAAGAATTGTTTGTCGAATTGAAGAAATTGAATTGTCATACAGAGCTCAAACAGTTACCATTCGCAATAACATTCAATAATACAGAATACTTTGAGAGACTGATAAAAATTGATAGTTATATATTGAACAACAAAATCACATATATTCTTCATATCCCAATAACGTTTCCTTTTGATTTCGAATTCTATCATCTTTATTCAGCCCCTGTATATTCTGATGGTCAGTTCAAGGCAATCATCCCTAGAAATAAATTTTTGATCAAAAATGAAATGTACTTCGCATTTCTGAGTAATACTTGTGAAGAAATCCTTCCTCGATGGTATATTTGCGACAAACAAGAACTACGAGAAATCGAAGATGGACCTTGTGAAATTCAGCTGCTTAACATAAAAAACACCTCCACGTGCCGCCAAACTCGAGTCCACCTGACCAGACCAATCCTGAGCCACCTCGATGCATCTAACCAATGGATCGGACTGTTTCCATCCGAATCAACTTCAAAACTTGAATGTCATGAACAAGAAGAAATACGGAAATTGATTGGGACGTTCCTAATCGAAATTCCTATGGGCTGCCGATTTATCATCGATCAATTCACCATAGCCAACGAACAACAGTATGCAAATCCGAATCAGCCAGTCCTGTTTCCCGACATAGACGTCACCGTCACGACGTCTCCAACAGCCAACGTCACCATCGAACTTGAGGACCTCAGACTAGACGAGCTGCAAGAAATCCGCACGCAAGTTATCGAAAATCAATCCGATTTTCAATTTGGGCATTCTCTCTACGTCCCCAGCGCTTGGACAGTTCTGATATATGGACTTATTGTTGCTGCCGCCTGCTACGTATTCTACAAGAAGTTCGCCAACAGGGTTGAAGCCACAGCATCCCCACAGATCGACCACCGTGATGTTCGTCTTCCTCTCTAACCCTCTGAAGCCAAATCTATGGGGGGAGGAATTATGTCTGCACTCTACATGGGTTCCCATAAGAAGATGCTGACATCGCAGATCCCACAGTTCAGATTTCATGAAACCGCTGTTTCCATGAAATCAGCAAGATCGTCTTCGACTCCGAGAGAAGCGAGTTCCAGTTCAGTTCATAACTCATATTCATACATTAAACATCATTTTATATTTTTCCTTCATCTTTACACATATACATGAAATAAAGTTTTTAAAAAGAGACTTCAAGCTATCAGAATTATTATTCGTGTTAGGAATTTCAACGATGCAAGGAAGAATGGTGAAAGCTCTGATAGTGTTCTGTTTCGCCAAAACTCTAAGAGCATTTTCCGCAATAATGGTATAGTTGTTATGAAACGCTTCATAAGATGGCGATATTTTTGCAGATTTCTGTAGGTGTCATGAGAGTTCAATCATGTAGTTTGGTCATCAATTGATTGTTAAATTGTTAATAATACTTATATCTTGTAGTGTTTTTGGTGTCGCCATCTGACGACCAACATGTAAGTGAATTTACGCTGAAAGTATAAAATGCTGATACTAAGTTGAGTTATTGTTTTGGCAAAATAAATTATTCGGCTCACTACCTTCATCTCTACATAGTTATATCTATTTTAAATCGAACACGATATTTTATTGGTCATAACGAAGATGATGATGGTAATGCAATTGCTTTAGATGGCTGTAATGGATAAAATATATAGAAATTCCAGGAAGTGAGTAAGAGAGTATTCAGTCGAACTATCTCTCTTTCTGATCGAAATTACGAAAATGGGGTTACCAGAGCAAGCGGTAAAAATGCAAATTTATTGGGCACCTACGTGAAAACAATGAGATAGATTGATCGAAACACAGCAATATAGATTCATTGCATGGCACGCTGATTACATCACATGATGGTTGCACTTTCATTTACCATGTAATCTACTTCCACGTTCGCTATTGCAAGAACCGACTTTTTTTTTCGTAAAATCCTAGACTTAGTCGATGAGCTCGAACTTAATCAGATCGCAAATGATATAATAATCATATAATATTGCAATTGCATTCGATTACTTATGAATAGATTGTATTTCCATATGGGGGTTATATGCGGCAACATTGATTCAAATTCGATAGGATTGTGTTATCGTAAACATCAGAGAATTTCACTCACATATGATGCATCCCTGTCATAAAAATCTCTGATAGTCTCTATCAAACGTTTCATTTTGGAGTCGCTTGAATAAAATGATAATGAAATGGAAATACAGAATATATACCTTGTTGAAAAAGTATAATGTGAGTTCGCAGATTAATGCAATGAATATCGATGAATTCTGCATGTTCATACAATTTTTTTGAGCTCTCGAGGGGACTGCAGAAATCGATTCATTTCATTATCCTCATCCCAGCCAAATCGAGCATTTGTTTTATAGTCTATGCATATCCATTCCATCTCATGCTTGATGACATTTTTCCTCAGTTGACCACTGACAGCTGGAACTAAAGAGGTGCGAGAGCGAATTTTCGGCTCCCAAAACAAACAAATTTATGAATGAACCCCAGAAAATTCAGCCCAAACATTTCATGTTCAGACCAAATATTAATTTTTATTGTAGTTATATGCTCAAAGCAGTCCTGAAATCCTATAAAGACCGATTAATCATTATGATTATTGATCATCCCAGGGCCCTTTGAAATTTTCAACACTTCATTATCATTAAAGTTCGAGAAGTTATTCAGAAAATTCATATGTAGGGAATATATGTTTATCTGATATAAGTACTCTAAATTGATAGTGAAGTTCATTCAGCATGAGCGGTATCATGACTCTTGCCTTCGTCACTTTGACTACTATGATATCATCAAATCAGAATTATGTTTTTAGCAACTTAGAACAGCACAAACGTCTATAAGATTTCTGCACCGACAATAATCTGATTTCGGACGGTTTTATAATTATAAATATTGAGGGCTGGTTGCATAAAACATCTAATAAATGATTAAATATTTGATTCGTTTATTTCCAATGGCAACGCATGCCTCAACTGAGACTTTGTGCAACCGCCCTTGTGAGTGTTTTATGATGGTGCTTGACAGCGTGATGGTCTCCAGCCGAAAAAAATGGTGCTCCAGAACGTGGGGCTTCATATATTGCACGTTGCAGGGATCATTCCACTAACCGCTTGGGTTCCTTCGGTTTCTTGAATCTTATTTTTCGAACGAATGATGAATCCGGGATATAATGAAAAACATTTCCTCGTGCAATTTCAACTGTATTGTTGGAGTAATATTGTAGAGGTAATTATTGTAGAGTAGAGAGTAATTATTGTAGAGGTAAGGGCGGCAAAAATTCATCAGCCTATGTTTGGGAAACGTGCAAATTCACCACTGGTTACATGTTCGCTTTCGCGAAGAATATATTCTGCGATCCTGTTTGCTAAATAGTAATCTCTGCAACTCTGAATTATCTGTTCTATTCATTCACTTGAGGACAATGATCACCAGAAACGACTGTTCTCAACATAATTGCATTCGTTGATCTATTCGTCAGATCTGTCACCCTGACCAGGACTATTCCCCAGTAAGTATAGATATTTTTCTTCTCCATACTCGGTTTCAGACCCGATGCAATTAAAATTCTTTCTAATCTAATCCGCACCAAATGATGAATCAGGCCAGCGGTCCGGTTTTGATCTGATGTCTTCCTTACGTCTCTAACTAGTTCATTATAATATAGCTCTTGTGCAAGCCAGAGAAGGGTTACAGTCCTAAGAATGGTGCTTTGCGATCCTTGCTTGGGAGTCCCATCTTCAACGAATTCTATCCGTCGACCTGGATGAAATCCCTAACCTCAACTCCTCTTGGAGTGGTCCTCACGTCATCTTTTTTCAAACTCTCTCCGCGGTGAATCTTGATGTGGAAGCAGAGATTTTCGACTTGTACGGTCGCGTTTTCTGCTACTGATGCGCTCAGCCTGAGGGGTTTTCTGAGCGTCATGTCGTTTGTGTAGTGTGAATGGTTTTGGATCAAGCAATAGCTGTAAACAGTTATCTGTGCTGTCGCACTATGGCTCTTCATAGGACGTACCTGGTTCCCCAGGTGTTCCATTAGTAGGCTATAGTGCTGATTTTAGTGTGCCAGTGGGGGACTTTTTAGGAGGTAGCCCTCTGTGTGTAATTAATGCAGTTTTATCGGCCTGAACTTTCTTCGTTGAGGGGGATTACTGCTCGCCTGGTGAATTTTACCTTATCGTGTATTGCCTCACGATTCCTATCAGTTCTCCAAGAGTTGCCCTTTGGTCGTTTGAACTTCTCTTTGAACCTGGAGTAGTAGTTCACCAACTTCCGTAGTCCTCCATTCGGATGATTTCCAATGAGTGAAAACCACTTTTCTGCCTTCTCGTCCATCTTCGTGGTTACCGGAGCGAATCTCGCAAGACGTAATAAGGCAAATTCAAAAACTTCGTTTCCTCAGCTGCAGTGGAGACGTAGCCGTTACTGTACGAACAAGTGCATTCGTTTATAAACTTTCGCAGTTGACGCGGCATTCATCTCTGGACAACCAATCGCAGATGAGTACGAGTGACAGCTGACAGATGAGAGTGATCCTAATGAAGAAATTATCTGGTAGATGAAGCTCATTTTTGCAATATTTGAGACTAAGCACCGATTCCAAGTTGCGTTGTATTTTCTTTTCACTATACACCAGGAAATAAATTGGGTAGGTTTCTCCATAATCCTGCTGTCGATATCAAATTTGATATCGCAATTATGCCGTGACTTTAATATCATTTGTATTGTGTATTGATTCAGTTTCCTTTGTAATGATTTTCCAGATAGAATGAGCATGCTTAGGGTATTTCAATAACATCAGTCATATTCTGTGCTACAGAGTTGACGGAAATATTAATATTCAGCCCAGTTTCTTCATTTCGCGACTGAGAAGTTGACTTGACTATGATCTGTTGTGTGAGTGAGTTGAGTTCTAGCTAGTATCAGAAAGGTCTATACATAATCAAAATATCAGGGAGGGTTCATCGTGATAATTATATCAGTAGCGAGATCAGGAGCTAGAACCAAACCGAACCAAACCATCACGGGCTCATGACGTTCGAAATATTGATGTCACTGCACTTCTTCAAAATCATACCGTGCTTTTTAGGACTAGTTCTGGAAATTTTCTTCGACAGGACACCGATTCATATTTCTTTCCTGCAATTGAGAAAACGTGCATTAGTTGCGAAATACAGGGATGCCTAGAAATCGTTGAACGCCCGAAAACGCTTTTTACAGTTGTTGTAAGCCTGAAGTCGCCTGAGAAGCCTTTCCGAACTCTATAACTAATAATTCCATTTCGCTTATCCACCCAAGAGAGTACGGAATCCTTCCGTAATAATATTGCTCATAATTCAGAAACTTGATCAATTTATCAATTTGACTTGATCGATTCGAGGAATAGGTATGATGTGATGAGAAAAGTAGTAGTCGACTTTCAGTGGATTTTTTTTGTGAACGTATAAATGGATATATTCAGTTTCAAACCACTCTGTATCATTTGAACTCAGATCTGGTCATCAAGTGAAAAGCCTTCTGGTGTTACGTGAATTTATACAAAATTTGAACATCTTCTCAAGTCAAAGTTGAAAAATTCACCATATTATTTTTGTGAGACCGGGATTTCATGAAAAAAATGGTCGACAATTCGATGGGGATTCTGGGAATGATGTTCCGTGCGAATAGATACTTCATACCCCAGAAGTTTCTCATGATGTCTTGGAGTAGGTAGGTTCTGTTCGAATGTTTGAAGTTCAGATACCAAATATCAGCTGAAGCTATTAGAATATATTCGAGAGAAAGCTGTTGGCCCAGTCGGTCAACATTTCAGAAAGGCGATGTCATCCGTTTTTAACTCGTCTATCAATTCCACCACGATTGATTCCAGGTAGACAAATTTGTGGCTGTTAACTACTACATTGTCTCAAGACCTATCGAACTTTGTTCTATCAAGCATCATTCATCAATAGAACGACAGAGTTTTGCAACTCTCTGTCTAGTGAAGTTTTTTCCGATGCTTACGACCTCCAAACTCCACACAAAGCAAATTTCTAATTTCTTCCCCCCCCAAAATCCCATCGCTCACACTTGCAACTACACCGGTGAGAAAAACAATAATCTTAAAGTAATTCGTTTCCTGGTTCGCAAGAAAAGTCTAACAAAAGTTCGAAAAACTTGCTCTGTAGAATTAGTTTTAGTTCGATGGAATCTGAGAGCTACATCGAATGATGTCTTCAATGCTGATCAAGTCTATATTTGTCTGCCCGCGTTACGACCGGTGGCGTTTTGTTCTTGTATGTGCTCACAGACTATTGTGCCACAAAATACTTTCGTATTGTGGGAGGAACTCTCATTTTGACGACGATGAACTGTAACATTACATAACCGACCCTCTGGATTCGTTGTCGTGACTGCTCGCATCCTCATATCAGAGATCCTTTCACTTCTTCTGTACATGCGCTTCCTTAGACAAAAAGTGATATAATTCCGTCGACCAAATTGGATTTTTGTGAGAGCTGAGATGACGGTAGGATGAGTCCAATTGCTCAAGTTGAATGGTAACTATAGGAAAAAACGAAAGTCGGAGATAAAAGAAGAACCGAGTGGAGTGTACAGCAAATTATGTCACTACGTCACTGGTGATCAGTTTCCGGAACATATTTGTTGTTTGTTTGCCAAAAAATTATTGGTCAACTATTAAAGCAATTATAATCCGAGTAATTATTTACCTTGAAAATTTTTCGACTGTTCTAACAACCATTCAAATTTTGTCGTTTTGTGTCACATGAAACAATTTCACCCAATCATGATATCAACGTTACACTGATAATTGCATTCAATTACTATGACAATACGATTGAACTGTCGAACAATTTTCCGACGACTATCCCTCAGACATTGCCTCTTGATTTTATGACAAATTTCTCAAGCTCGGTGCTTGGAACAATGTCCTAGGGATATCACTAATGATAATTATCATATGTAAAGGAAATCCCTGAAAGCGTTATTGGAGCTAAGGGGAGGGCAGAACGCCCTTGAGTTGTAAAAAATAGTAGAGAAACTATTATGTAGATGAGGCTGTGAATGTTTGTCTGTATTTAGCTTGTATAAAATTGGCAGAACGGCCGGTATGCAAAGGGTGGCAGAACCGCTCAAAAATGTCGTCTGCAGGACAAAATTTTCAACTGTTTGAGTGTAGATTTCCATTGACGAAACAAAATGTCCGTTTCAACTCCCTTGCAGCTATTCAATATATTCAATTGATTTGAATGATATCGAAATTTCAATTCAAGCAGCCTATGCCTAGCAGTCGAAAAAATTTAAAAAAAACACAACCTCAACTTTATAATAATTTATTCAGCTTACTTTCGTAACGTGGTGGGGACGTTCTGTCTCCCTCCGATACCGCTATTAGGAATTTTCCTTGCAGATGACACTTGGACAGGTCTCCCTCAACGCTCGAGCAAAAAATAGACTTTAGCCAAATGATCACAGAAAAATGTCAACAGCTCTCAGTCTTATACACTTATTGTATTGTTGTGGGAAATAAGACATCACATGTCTATTCATTTCCAGGAAGAAGAAAGATGTGCAATGAAATTCTTCACCCATGAAATAGGACGGAATGTACGTCTATGTGCCTGTAGAATGTCTGTGTTTCTGGAAATCCAATTATCAGCTGTGAAAAATCGAGGAAATCTCAAAGCTGATTCCTGACGACGCTTACTACTCATTCCGAGAGAGAATCGCAGAGAGAAATATTAAATAAAATACTCGGACTGCCTCAGACGGCAATTAAAAGTTCCATCAGAAAATCGTTAGGGGAGCTCGAAACAGTGGAAAGTTGGAGTTTCCGTCCTCGTATTGATTGCAGAACAGCCTTCAAAGAAAAACACGGCAACTTCCAGTGAAGCCTTGCCGTATGCAATGGTAATTTTATCCGAAATCGCATAACTCATAACTAACTAACAAATTGAAGGCATTGTCTGGGAAGTTGAAATCGTTACCTAACTTTATTCAACGCCTCTCAAGCTAGTGCCCAAAAGGAAATTTATCCACATCATGGAAATTTTTCGAACTCAAAAGCTAAAAATATTTGTTCAGAAAGTAGAGAACATTTTGTATCTATTTGAAAATCAGTGGAGTGGGAGTGTCTCCAAGGTACTCCGGACTCAATCTGTCAGATTTGTGCCAGTTGCTTATGCGAATGAATTTTCAAATGTTGTCCCAAGCCATAGAAAAATTGATATTTCTTTTCATTATCCACATGATCTTGAATTTCTCTGAACTTTTCTATCGGCAAATCGTGATTGATCAAATCAAGTCAATAAGTGAAGGAAAACAAATTTGTGTTCATTTATGAAAATTTGTTTGAAGAAAAAAATGTAGTTAAACTGTCATTACGGATGATTTCTATGATTTTGCAAAATATGGGAATGAAGGAAAGGAAGATTTATTTCCATCTGTTTACAACACGAAAGGGCAACCTATCTTCGAGTAACATCGTGTTAGGCAGCGGTGGAATTTTGGGAGAGAAGGAAGGTGTTGGATTTTTTCTCGAGTTTGTGAACATCAGGAAAGACTTCACTAGGCAAAGAATTCCACAACTTTGCCGTTCTATTGATGATTGATGCTTGGTATATCGATGTTCGACAGGTCTCGAGCCTGATAGTGTAGGGGAGACCAACCTGAGCTCGCCTGGTTTTCTACTAGGAACCGCTAGTGGTGGCATAATAGATGATTTCCGTTGAGTACCGACCGTGGAAGTATCTATAGGAAAGGCAGAGTTCGCAGACCTTCCTACGATGTTCTAGGGAGGTCAATGATTTGGTGAGTGTAGTGTCATCGACTAGATCAATAGATCTCTTGAATTGAATCTAAGAGCTTCAGCAAATGTTTGGGGGCTGAGCTCCAAACATGTGAACAGTATTCCAGGACAAGTCGAATTTGTGTTTTGTAGATCATAAGCAGTTGCTGTGATGTGAAGTACCTCTTCGCACGGAAAAGGAAACCGAGTTTTTGTGAAGCAGTTTTCGCAATGGACCTCACATGATCGTCCCATAGAATGAATGAAGTGACCTTCGCTGAAACAGCGGTTCTTCAGGATAGTTAATCGTTCAGTTGAGCAGTGTTTTGTTATTTTGATGATTTTGCTGTTCAGGTGATGAATATCCAGGATAACCAGATTATTTTAGTTCATAAATAGCTGATTCAACCTCTTTAGAATCTACAGGTAATATGAAGAAGGAATCTCTTGGTTTGGGAGAATAATGATCTAGGCAGTTAGTTGGGTTCAGATTCACTTGGGAACATCTGGAGAGAGACTTCATATATCTGTGGAGAATATATCGAAGTTATCACGGTCAGTCTTACTAGAGACGGTAGGTTTTTTAGCGGAAATTTATATAAGTTAATTATCCTCCTGGATTCCAGCGGTTTATTGTTTGACACTCATGGATAATCATAATAATGATAATAATAATAATAATAATAATAATGATAGTGATAGGTCTTTATTTTTCGAGAAGTACAGAGTAGGTACACTAGAAAAACGTGTCAGATGGTGTCATGCATGGACATGCGTGAAACCTCTGTTATAACTGTTCCTTTTTGCTTGATAGATAGTCGATATTCAAGTCCTTGTAAGCTTGAGTGAGGGTGAGATCATTCGAAGAGTCACTGAACGTTGTCACTGAAAACTGTGGAAATCTACTAACACTTACGATACAATGGGCCACATGGAATTCGAATGAATATTTGAATTACAAAACTAGTGGAATATTTGGAAATGTCAATGAAAAATTTTCCAATGACAATTCAAAATTAGCTTTCATCACGAAATAATATGGGATATTGTTAATATGAGTTATACATAAATTTCAATAGTGATTCAGAAATCCATTCAGGTAACCCTAATTGAGTCCACGTGTTATACTTATCATCAATGAAAGCGATTATTATTATTATTATTATTAATATTTTTCTTCATCTTCTTTGGGTCCGTGATACAAGTACCAAATTCTTATCATTTCAAGGTGATAGAGTCGCTTGCAAATGTGATTTTCTAGCAAAGATAACGTGCTTATGTTTCTTGAATGTGGTCGACATTACGTACCATTAAAGAAATCTCAGTCGAAACTTACATCGACAAATCCAATTACCAGTTTCCGCAGCGCCCTCTATACAAATAATCAATGTTACTGCTGATCGAATTGTCCTTTCCATAGAAAATTGAGTTACAGGCGTCTCGACAGATTCTGCTCCTGGATAATAATTCGCTCGATAAATGAGATCCGTTGGGGATGGTGGTGTAAAGGTTGTGGATGATGCAACCAAGGCAACGATATTTCATCAAGAGTGAAGATGTTACTTTATATAGGATTTGTGGATTGAACGCCCCCTGATTGTTGCAAATAATTAAAACATATTTCATATGGCATAGTAAATAGATTTTTCATTCCTGGTTCGAATTTGTCTCATAGAAATTAGTCCTTCTCAATTCTTGATGTTCTATGACACTATGCTATACACCGAAATATAAAATATACTATACTATACTACACTATACTATACTATACTATAGTGTATTATACTATACTATACCATACTATACACTAGTTTCCAGTTCATTCCGCCTTTTCCTCTAGAGCCCCTATATCATCCAACGAGGCCAGAGGTGCAAGGCGAAGACAGGTTGATGCTTTAAATGAGGATCTGACAAGAATTCTGGAATGGGGATCTGAGAATCTCGTATATTTCAATGCAGCTAAAACTCAAACTTGTATGTTCACCAAGAAGGCTGATCATACAAATGCCCAATTTGATGATGTCGGGTACCACTGTTCCTATGAGGTCGTCAATATCCATGCTGGGTGTCACCACCAACAGTGCTTTCTCATGGGACGATCATGTGAGGTCCATTGAGAAAACTGCTTCACAAAAACTCGGTTTTCTTTTCCGTGCGAAGAGATACTTCACATCCCAGCAGCTGCTTATGATCTACAAAGCACAAATTCGACCTGTCCTGGAGTAATGTTCACATGTTTGGAGCTCAGCCCCCAAACATACGCTAAAGCTCTTGGATTCAATTCAGAAGAGAGCTATTCGCCTAGTCGATGATACAACACTCACCAAATCATTGACCCCTCTAGATCATCGTAGAAAGGTCGGCGATCTATGCCTTTTTTATAGGTACTTTCATGGTCGGTGCTCAACGGAGATATCATCTATTATGCCACCACGCGCGATTCCTATTAGACAAACCAGACGAGCTCAAGCTGGTCACTCCTACACTGTCAGGCTCGAGACCTGTCGAACATCGCTATACCAAGCACCATTCCTCAATAGAACGGCAAAGTTATGGAATTCTTTGCCTAGTGAAGTCTTTCCTGATGCTTACAACCTCAAAACTTCCAAGAAAAATTCCAACACCTTCCTACTCTCCCAAAATTCTACCGTTGGCTAACACGATGTTCCTCGAACATCATAGGTTTCCCTTTCGTGTCCACAGATAAAAAAAATGTATTCAAATATAGGCTGAAGAAACTGCTGCTTCACATGAGCTGTTACACTACAGGAATTCATCGACCAACTATAAATTATGGACTTAGTAAAAGCTCATTCATATTCATATAGTTGACTCACCATCTGCATTGCTATGATGACAAATATTCGATTAACTTCATATCTACTTATTCACCTGAATAATAATTCTGATAGCTTGAAGTCTCTTTTTAAAAACTTTATTTTATGTATATGTGTAAAGATGAAGGAAAAATATAAAATGATGTTTAATGTATGAATATGAGTTATGAACTGAACTGGAACTCGCTTCTCTCGGAGTCGAAGACGATCTTGCTGATTTCATGGAAACAGCGGTTTCATGAAATCTGAACTGTGGGATCTGCGATGTCAGCATCTTCTTATGGGAACCCATGTAGAGTGCAGACATAATTCCTCCCCCCATAGATTTGGCTTCAGAGGGTTAGAGAGGAAGACGAACATCACGGTGGTCGATCTGTGGGGATGCTGTGGCTTCAACCCTGTTGGCGAACTTCTTGTAGAATACGTAGCAGGCGGCAGCAACAATAAGTCCATATATCAGAACTGTCCAAGCGCTGGGGACGTAGAGAGAATGCCCAAATTGAAAATCGGATTGATTTTCGATAACTTGCGTGCGGATTTCTTGCAGCTCGTCTAGTCTGAGGTCCTCAAGTTCGATGGTGACGTTGGCTGTTGGAGACGTCGTGACGGTGACGTCTATGTCGGGAAACAGGACTGGCTGATTCGGATTTGCATACTGTTGTTCGTTGGCTATGGTGAATTGATCGATGATAAATCGGCAGCCCATAGGAATTTCGATTAGGAACGTCCCAATCAATTTCCGTATTTCTTCTTGTTCATGACATTCAAGTTTTGAAGTTGATTCGGATGGAAACAGTCCGATCCATTGGTTAGATGCATCGAGGTGGCTCAGGATTGGTCTGGTCAGGTGGACTCGAGTTTGGCGGCACGTGGAGGTGTTTTTTATGTTAAGCAGCTGAATTTCACAAGGTCCATCTTCGATTTCTCGTAGTTCTTGTTTGTCGCAAATATACCATCGAGGAAGGATTTCTTCACAAGTATTACTCAGAAATGCGAAGTACATTTCATTTTTGATCAAAAATTTATTTCTAGGGATGATTGCCTTGAACTGACCATCAGAATATACAGGGGCTGAATAAAGATGATAGAATTCGAAATCAAAAGGAAACGTTATTGGGATATGAAGAATATATGTGATTTTGTTGTTCAATATATAACTATCAATTTTTATCAGTCTCTCAAAGTATTCTGTATTATTGAATGATATTGCGAATGGTAACTGTTTGAGCTCTGTATGACAATTCAATTTCTTCAATTCGACAAACAATTCTTGTGTTGAGATGATGCTTGGGTGCATAACTTGTAATTTTGAAAAGGTGATAGAGTTTTCAATATCCTGGAGTACTGAATTGATTATCTCATACATGTTTATAATTTGATTCAGAATATCTTTTATCAACATTGAATTTTCTCTATACGTATGACTTTCGACTATCAAAACAATTTGGTTCAATTTTGAAGTGATTAGTTGTTCATTATGATTGATTCTTTGGACTGTTTTATTGAATTTGTCTATGACATTCAGAGATAGAGAATATTGTTTTCCCATATTTGATATTATCTGTTTTTGATTTGATTCTAGTTGTGAAATCATTTGTTCGTAATGTTGGCCATCATAGGCATCTAAGTTTCCAGTAACGGACTTGAAAATTGAGCCTAAGCCATCAATCAATCCTCTTTTACGGATATTATGGTGTGGAAGTATATTTCTCAATTTTGCTTCAACCTTTTCTTCAGTGAATTGTAAGATTTTCAGATAATTTGATGTGTCAAATGAATAATCCTTATTGGTAAGTATGAGGCTCGTGATATTGTGAGATTTTGATCTTAATCTACCTAATTCCGAAATAATCGAGTTCATATCATAATAGTGAATGAGAGTATGTGTGTACTGTTCAACTTTTGCTACACCAAGTTTAACAGGAATGATACCAGGGTTATTCTCTAGTTTTTGCAGTTGAATTTTTTCCTGGAGGCCGAAGATCCCCGGGATTCTGAAATAACAGAGACGAAATATTTATTTTTTAAAGGTGTATGTCTGTTTCAGTGGTCGTTTTAAATTGTCCATGTGAATTTTTTCTTGTGATGGGGTTGAAACTGTCTTCGATTCGTTATTTACATTTGTCAGCTGAGTGGATTTATTGAATTTATTTGCCTGTTTTTGTCTAGTGTGTTTTTTCACGAATGTCTTTTGTTCCGGTTGAAATATCTCGGGTTTGTCTCGGTTAACATTAAGCTTTTGTATGGTCTTGGATTTGAGTGCGATAAGGTCTGAATTAATTTTGGAATAGAGTAATTTCGATTTTTCTTTGTGATCATTGATATAGTCGTTAACCAATATTTGATCGATTTCCATATTGAAAGGGTTGTTGTCTGTGATGTGTCCATTCACAATGTCAATAGGTTTGAATTTCGTCGCGGAATGTAAGGAATGATTATAGGCCATAATTGCATAAGTTATTTTCTTTCGGATTGGAGTTTTTGAGAAACCTTTAGTATTCAACAGTCGAATATGTTCGATTATCGTCGAATGAAATCTTTCGACGATCCCATTGGATTGCGGGTGATTTGGACTACAAAAGTGGGTGTCGATCTTATGTAATTTCAGCAGTTCGGTTACTACAGTGTTTTTAAACTCAGTGCCGTTGTCAACTATTATTTGTTTAGGGGTACCGTGATGAGAAAAGAATTTAATTAAATTGTCAGTGATTTCGGTTCCGCAGGGTGAGTTCAAATGGTATGCCTGTGCATATTTTGAAAAACTATCTACTATCGTTAAGAATTTTGATTGTTCGAGAGTAAAGGTATCTAAATGTATTATTTCAAAGGGTCTTGTTGCTGTTGGAGTTATATTCATTTCCATTCGAATAGGATGTCGCTCGTATTTACTTTGTTGGCATATTTCACATTCATTAATATAAGTTTGTACAGATTCCTTGATGTGGGGCCAATAGTATCTTTCTTTAATTCGGTGGACGGTTTCGTCTATTCCACGATGGTTAGACTTCCCTTCATGATAGTTTTTTATCAATTCCTCAATGTCGTTTCTGTCTGTCACGTCAATTAGTAATTTATTGCATTTTTTGAATTTAATAGAAGGCCATTTGAAATATGTTTGCAGTACTACTGAGAATTTTTCATAGATATTGGGGTTTTCGAAATACAGATGATATTGTACATTTGGTGCGATATAATCTTTTATGAATTGTACAATGTCATTTTCGAAATTGTTTTCGGAAATTTGGACTTTGATTCGTTGTTTCCTCTCAAATAAAATAGTTATTTTCGGTTTTGCGGGAGAGTGCAATACCGTTGATATTAATATTTGATTCTGACCGAAGTTTACCGGTGAGTCAGAAGTCGGAATTCCTACCACAGGGTGTTGGTCGGCATTGGAATGAATCGTGTTGTCGTCTTGTTCGTCATTTACTTCGTCTATGTCTCGAATGGTCTCATCTAATTGTACTTGCATGGAAACGTTGTCTATATCGCGTTGTTTATTCGCATCTTGTGAGTCAAAAATCTCTTGAATTATTTTTTCATTTTCAGGGTTCATTGGTTGGTTCGAAATATTTCTTACCAAGTCTTCGATTTCGTCGGAAACTGTCTTTGTGTGAATTTCAATGCGTGAAAGAGCATCAGCGTTGGAATTCAGTCTTCCTTTTTTGTATTTTATATTATAGTCGTATTCCTCTAATTTTATGCGCCATCTTGTTAATTTTGAATTAGGATCTTTAAGTGAGAATAGCCATTCTAAAGGTTTGTGGTCTGTAACAATATCAAATTTTCTACCGAATAAATATGGACGGAAATATTTAGTGGCCCAGACTATCGCAAGTAATTCTTTCTCGATTGTTGAATAATTTTGTTCCGATTCGTTTAAGGTTCGAGAAGCGTATGCGATAGGTAGATCACTACCAATCGGTCCTTGGGACAGAACAGCGCCCAAAGCAAAGTTGCTTGCGTCTGTCGTCAGCACGAAAGGTTTAGAAAAATCCGGATACTGGAGTATTGGTTCATTTATTAACAAATTTTTACAAGTATTGAAACAGTCTACAAATTCCTGATTATGTTCTATTTTGGCTCCTTTTTTAAGACACTTCGTAAACGGTTTGGTTATTTTAGCGAAATTGTTTATAAACCTACGATAATAACCGAGTAAACCTAAAAAACCTTTTATTTGTTTAGAATTAGTTGGTATTGGAAATTGTTTGATTGCTCGAATTTTGTCAGGGTTCGGTTTGACACCCTCTGGAGTCACAACATGACCCAGGTATGCGACTTCTTTTCGCAAAAATTCGGATTTATCGAGTTGTATCTTAAAGTTCGAATCTCGTAGCCGTTGGAAAACAGATCTCAGCCTTTCTAGATGTTCTTGTAATGATGTTGAAAAAACTATTATATCGTCCAAGTACACTAGACATTTCTCGTTTTGGATTCCACGCAATATGTTATCCATTATACGTTGAAATGTGGCTGGTGCATTTTTCAAACCAAAAGGCATACGCAGATATTCGAAATGGCCGTTCTCTGTGTTGAAGGCCGTTTTAGCTACATCCTTTTCATCCATCTCGATCTGGTGAAAACCACTGGCCAAATCGAGGGTAGTAAAATACTGACATTTTCCCAGTTTGTCGAGGAGGTCTGTTATGTTTGGAAGCGGGTATCTATCATCAACGGTTTTTTCGTTGAGCTTACGATAGTCTACCACGACTCTCCACTTTTGCTTTCCTGAAGCATCAGCCTTTTTTGGTACGACCCATATAGGTGACGACCACGGTGAATTACTAGGTCTTATGATGTTTTGGTCAAGCATTTTCTTCATTTGATTTTCTACCTCTTGCTTGTGGATGAACGGATAACGATACGATTTTGAATATACTGGCAATTCATCTGCGGTTTTTATTTGATGTTTTATGCGATTAGTGAAGGTTAAAGCGTCTCCTTCGTTATAAAAAATATCTGCAAATTCTTTACAAAGTTTAAGTATTTCGTTTCGTTCTTCCTGGTTTAGGTGATCTATTCTAATTTTTGTTGGATCTAAGTATCGATTGGGAAATTCGTCAAAATTATGAAGTTCTACTTCTTGGATGTGATTACGGTCGAATTTTTCAACAATTATAGGTTCAGAAAAATCTAAGGTTATCATATTTACAGTGTTATTTAAAATAGTCGTTAAAGCATATCCATTTTTTGCAACCGAAAGACTTTCTGGTATCTCACAGTTGTGGTATTTTTGATGTGGGATAATAATTTCGCCATTATTTATCGATGTTCTAATTTTTATTACTTGTTCCGATCTAGGATTGACTTTAATCAAATTCAGATTTGTTTGTGTTTTCTGAAAGAGTAGTTTTATTTTTGAATGAGGCGTGATTAAATATCCTTTATCGAAGTCAATCGTAGCTTGTAATAATTTTAAACTATCCAAACCTATCAATCCTCTGAAGATATTGTGAAATTTGAATAGGAAAAATTTCAATTTTTGATTTTCGTCCAAATTGAATATTTTTGAAACTGGAATAGATGCACTGAATTTATGTGCCGATTTTTGAAATACTGTGGACACAACAAATGGATCATTTTTAATTAATTGAGGAAAAAACTGATGAGCTATTTCTGGGTCAATGAATGATTTCGTAGAACCAGAATCAAGTAAAACTTTTATATTGTATTCAGGTAATATGATATATGGGAGTTCGCTTGCGTTTGTAGTATTAAATGGAATGATATGTGATTCTAAGAAGGATTGTCGTTGTGAGACATTTTCTGAAAATTTCTACTCGTACCGGCAGCATTTTCATCATCGGATGCTTGTTCGTAATATGCTAAATAATCATTTTGTGGATTAACATATTCTTCTTGGAAATTCTCCGGATTTCCATCTAATTCTGCGTTATATAATTCTTCTGAAACAAAAGTTCTTCTGGGTTGCATTGATTGATCAAATTGTCGTGAATTCGAATGATTTTGATGTTGTTGAGAATTATTTATAGGTCTGACAGTGTTTCTAGTATTAACGCTCATTGGCGTGGGCCTGTAAGTATTTCTAGTGCTCGTACTCATCGGAGTAGGCCTGTCGAATGTATTTCTTGGATTTGATCTAAAAACATTCGCGTTTTGTTGATTATTTCTGCCAAATACTTGAGTGTTTGTGAAAAATCTTTGTGGGCGAATATTTTCTCTAGGTTGTATCTGAATTGGCTGAGAAGGAAATGATGTTGTTGGTTGATGGTTCTTATACCGATCATTTGAATTATTGAAATTATTCGAAACATTTTTCGGGTATCTTTGTTGCGGCGGTTGCCTTGCTGAAACATCATTTTCTCTCGAAAAATGCCTATTTTGATTCAAATTTTGGAAGTAGTGAGTATTATCTTCTTGGATTACGAGTTGTAAGGCTTCACTTAGAGATTTTGGTCTCATACAGCGAATCGTAGTTCCAAGAGGTTCCCTAAGACCTGATAAAAATGTTTTCAGTGTTAATTCGTTATACAAATTACGTTTCAGAACTTTTGCTTCGAGATTTGCTTCATGAATATCAACGTGACTACAAATAAGATTAAGAATTTTCAAGCATCGATCGTAAAATTGCTGTGGTTTTTCATTCTGACTTTGTCTCATCATAACTAAGTCTCTGTTGAGACAAGCTTCATCTCTTTGATCTGCAAAGTTTCTCTGCAGCGTTTGTTTCAGATCATTCCAATTGGTTACTAATTGAATATTTACAACTAATCTAGCGTTACCAGTAAGCTTCGATATGAGAGAATTCAATAGATAAGTGTTATGAAAACTATTTGGGTTGGCAATATCATAGAAATTTTGAATGATTTGATCACAAATAGAAATATAACGATTTAATTCATTTGGATTTCCATTGAATTCAGGGATGCAATTTAAGTATTCAGATTTGAATTGACTCATTATGGGTTGGTTTGCAGTTTCGTTTTCGGATGAATTTGCTATTGAATTTTCAGGAAAATGAATAGTTCTACGTATAATCTGAAAGTCAGGTAAAGGTTCCCGCAAATTCAAATTTTCTAGAATGTTCGACAAATCTTCTACGGACATTCGATTGATTGCACTTACAAGAATATTAGAGTTACTTCAAGCATATCCTTCCTAACAGCTATGGAGATGAGTCCTGGATTTGCGATTTTTGTCTCCTCCAGAAGTTCTATCTCTGCAGAAATGGACTATGTAGGTTCCAAATCTCGTTGCTTCGTTGACGAGGGGCTTCAGATGGGTCTTTTCTAGACGGTCCACTTCAAACACCTCCACTCCACGAACCAACAGTTTTTCGATATCCAGTCAATCGTTGATACGAAATCACCACGTTCGATACGCGATAACCCGGATATCCTACCGACTGCGCCAATAATAATTCTGATAGCTTGAAGTCTCTTTTTAAAAACTTTATTTTATGTATATGTGTAAAGATGAAGGAAAAATATAAAATGATGTTTAATGTATGAATATGAGTTATGAACTGAACTGGAACTCGCTTCTCTCGGAGTCGAAGACGATCTTGCTGATTTCATGGAAACAGCGGTTTCATGAAATCTGAACTGTGGGATCTGCGATGTCAGCATCTTCTTATGGGAACCCATGTAGAGTGCAGACATAATTCCTGTTAGTTTTGTCCGACTTTACATTTTTGAATTTAGATCTATGTATTGACTATTCTTATGACGACTCTTCTCCGATTATTGTACATTGTGACATTATTGCAACAACTGTATTTTTGAAGAATGAAAATATAATCATTATTAATGATTATATTATCATCACTATGCTCTGATCTGCTATGTTATACTTGACTATATTACACCGATAAAAATAGGTGGAAAAACAGTATATTTTCTGCAAAATATTGCTGTATATGTAATGCATTTTCACAAAATTCTGCATTTTCGCCTCAAGATTTGATGTTTGTCAGGTATAAATGTACTTTTCAGGAAATCATTATGTTTCGCATTTTCCCAAGTGAAAATCAGTACAGTCAGTCCCCTGTTATATTGTGAAAGTGTATAGTTCGCTGCATAGTTCACTTGATGAATCAGGAATATGAAGAAATCTGTAAAATTCCGGTACCTCTTCTGCAATCATTGCGCATACCTACCCTGTCTATTCGAAACAGAATCTTAGCGTCACTCATTTCATTCCGATGAAACCTCAGTCTTGTGCTTGCCGGAACTGCCAGTGTGATTGTCATCGATGAAAAGTGAATAAGTAGAAAAGTCATTGAAATCAATTCCACTCACCCTCTATCAATGAGATTATATAGGCATGTATACCTAGCTGTGAGATATGATCTGCAGAGATTATATCGATAAACAAATATAACGTTCTCATCAGTATTTGAAAACATTCAAGCAGCATGTGTTTAAAAATCATCGAACAAGTATCCTGCAAATCATCAGGTGCTATGATCCATTCAATGTTATCATCATCATTAATATTGTTATTAACATTGATGACATCGAATTATTTATTATTGATATTAATATCATTTTTGAATCGTTATGTCACGAGTTTTGTATAGTTCGTGTTATCCTGTGGAATAAAAGTACTTTTTTGAATAATCATTTCATCCCTATCTTTTGACCTACAACATATCAACTTCCCTTATCATATTACCATAATTCATATTATTATCTGGGAAAAAAACATAGTAAAATCTATCTAGAAAATTACCAGTTTCGTTTTGTATAAACCTAATAGAATAATGATGATCACATTGTGAAATTACAGTATTTGTAGTGGAATAAAATCACTGTACTGGTACTGGAATGTAATTTCACAGCACTGATGACAAAGCAACATATGTGGTATGATTGGTGAAACGACTGGTTTCATACGATGACAAATTCAATATAGAAGTTGATAGAATTCCAGAATATAAATTCAATTTTTGATTAGAAGATTCTATTACTATATTTGGATTCCTCATAGCATCCTTATGTTCTCGAAGAAAAAATTGCTGAAGAAATTGACAGGCTGGATAATTCAAACATTTTTACTGAAATACCTAATATACTAGATCTAGATAGGATACTGTGCACAAATATTTTTTTTTATTCTCAAATAAAACACCTTGTAACACTAACCAACAATCATCAGTAACCAACATTCAATCTAGGTGATTTGATCACAATTTGCTCTCAACGAAAGAAGTATCCACATTTTATTCGTCCTCCAATGTTTAAGATCCATCATTTTGCTAGCACTCTCCCGTATAAAACCTAATCTGGTTATGTACCTTATGAAGGTCGAAACATGTCCAAATCTGTCGTGATTGAATTAGTTAAATTTATTCAATATCTCAGATTGCAAGAGTAAACATACATCTCAGTTTCAATTTATATAGGAAAATCCCCGTTCTCCATCAAAGAGTGAACTTCGCTCAGAGTTCAAATGCTTCCGCATCCGAACTTCCAGATTCTGCTCACTTCCTCTCTCGTGGAAAACGATGCCAGAGATGTGAAAGCATACACATAATGTTCATTATATTCCGGCGATCCAGTAGCGTGACAACAGCTCAAATATTTCATCATGAAATTGATATATAAATTCATCCTAGCGACTGGCTCCTTCAGGGACGATTCAGTTTTTTGATGACAACTCGTAAGGTTCCAGAGATGTGAGACATGAGATTTATTTTCATTCCATCATCGGTCGAAGCTTTTGTCCGCATCGTGAAATAGTTTTTGAAAGATTGGTGCAGGAGTACTTTGTTACACTACTTTTCGTTTATCTCGGAAATTTTCATTCTATCTCTGGAACATGTGAGTGCCACTAATACGGAATTCTTTCTTCATTTGCTGTGGGATTCGATTCGGAAAAACGCATATGACATGCGAACATATACATATATTTTTAGTACATTCATTCCACTGTAGTAGTTGTGACTTTTCCATCAATAAATGACGGGGATTGACAAATTCGGTAACCTCTCTCAAATGATGAAATATACCGAATCGGGTGAATGGGACGAAAAAGAAATTTAGACCTACCCAATCGGGTGGGATATGAAATGGTTTGGGAGATTTCGGAAAGAGTCTGAGTTTCGAAAATCATTTCCTGTAATAATTTCCCTTTCTCATTATAATGGTGATCTTCCATTTGAATATTATCAAGATCTTGAATTGAAAAAATTAGATCTACTTTTAGGACTCAAGTCTATCATCCTAAATGGTAAAAATCGAGAGGTTCCCAAAACTTCAATATTTTCCAAAATCAAGATGCACACACTCAACTCACCTAACTTTGGGGATGTGATAATTCAACAGGGGCCCATGCTGCATGAGTGCCCTATTTTCTAACCCTTAGTTGTCACAATTATATACATCCAATCTCTAGCACTAGCTCCTTGTTAAATATCCCACCTGATGGTTAATGGGTTATTCAAAACAGGAATATATCCTGATAATGATAGCTCTCCATTCATTGCGAGTGGAAATAAAGGTTCCTCAATAAATATCAATTCTATCGTGGCTCTAATCCATTTGTCAACCTCGTGCACCCCTAATCCTCAACAGAATATCCTCACCGCTAAATTTTCCACTGCCCTTCGTTATTCCACTTTCCTCTCCTCTATCCTAATTGGCTACTCCAGGATATAAATGACTGTCTCCTAGACAGTGGGCACACAACTCGATTACTTTCACTTGATAGGACCTTGAACGCCATGGGCGCCACTCCAGAATAATAGCCATGTTGCGAAACGTGCCTAACATGATGACACTTTATTCAGTTGACCGCACCATTCGCCTCTTATTGTCCACAAGGTATGGCGATTATCCATCATACCGTCCTTTATTCACACTGAGGCCTCGGATGCACTGAATCTTTCTCTTGAAGTACGTAGAATTGCAATTTTCAGAAGAGATATTCACGAACGAGATTGTCCAGAATGCAAGATGCAAGAGCGTAACCGATTCCAAGAAAGGACGAGAAAAATGTCCCTTACAATCGAGATATGCATCATCAATCGAGAAACATGGGAATCCCTTGCTGAACCATTGGATGTCTCCAAAGCATTTGATCGAGTTGGACACCAAGGCTCCCAACGAAACTTCCGTTATGTCCTTTCCAGCTATTTCGTTTCCTTAGAGCTTCATCCGAAATAATGACTATCAGTGCTGGTGTTCTACAAGGATCTGTTTTGGCTCCTACTTTGTTTTCGCTCCAATTCAACGATTTGTTGGATATGACCTCCTTCCCTTTGCGGATAATGGTATACTTCAAACGGCCTTTTTCTCTAAAGCCCCTCGTATCATTAGATGCAAGAAGGAGACAGGTTAGTTCAAAGAGTCAGAAATTTTGAAATGATAGTCTGAAAATCTATTAGAGTATAATGCGACAGAATTTTAAAAATGGAATCAGCAATATCAACGCTGGCGGGGCATAAATCCTGTGAAAAGAAATTCAATATGAGATTAACTCAATTGCAACATCTGTTTTTTTTAATTAGGACCGGCCTATTTCCATTACAATTCCGTCTTGATTCCAGATGATGACCAATGTTCGACTAGAAGATTTCAAGAAGATTTCATGCGATTCGCGAAATTCATTTGAACGACCATAAGAAGATTTTCATTTGCATTCTGCTTCACACTATACAATCTTGAGTTAGGAATCTTGAGTTGTTGCTCCATGTCCTCAACTTCAGCGAGTAGTTCCTGATTTTCAAAAGATAGTTGATCACAATGCGTGCTTACAGTATAAACTTTTTCTTCCAGTTCTCCAATTTCATCGGCAAGCTTTGATATAACTAATTGACTCATTTTATCGGCAAATCTTCCTAACTTCTGAGCATCCATGATTGACTCGATATCTTTCTTGCCTCCGATCCTAAATAAACACCAAAATATTGTTAGAGGTACGATAAAGTTGATCCACAAGCTTTGTAGCCCTCAGGTCGGTGTTCATCCTCATCCATACATTTTTCATTCCATTCTTCATCGGGATCTCATCCTCCACATCTATCAAAAGATTCTTTTTCTATTCCGTGTGTTACGATGACTCGCCAAAATGCGTATCGAATTTCGTCGGCCACACATCAAATATGACATTATGGTATTTTCACATACTGAACTCACTTGTTCAACACCACAATTGAGAATACCAGAATTCATTTGGGTTACTTTCCTGAAAGCAATGATCCTTTTCATCATATTCAGCAGGAATTCTTCATTTTGAGTGAAAATTCCAGCAAAATAGCAGGAACAGTATATGATGAGTATAAACATTTTATAAGACTCAGCACCGTTCTCTTGGAGCTTCGCTCCTCCTTCTCCAAGAAACTCACGCGCCAAACAAGCTCCTTTTGAAACTTGTATAATAATATACTGTTATAGGACCAAAGAGAACCTTATGTAGACAAAGCTTATTTCTGTGAGTAACTTGAAACGTTTTATTTATTTCATAGCGCTCTATTGTCATACTATTTAGTTGGAAATGAATTTTATGATAATTTTTATCTGGAGAGCTCTCTCATTTTTTCTGACAAGACCCTAAAATTTCCTCTTCGACCTAAGTTGAACGCCTCTGGGATTGTTGTTCGATGTCGTGTTTCGCGTGTGATTTTGTCACCGTGACTGCCAGCGTTGGCAAATGAGTTTAATGAGAGTCTTCGAGACTTCATTACCATGCATATTAAACTGGCTTTCAGTTCAAAACTTCGATGCCGTTGAGGGATAAATCATATCGATGGAGAACTCATAAGATTATACGGCATATAATATAAAGCAGATATTGTTTCGAACGAGCCAATTATTGTAGCTTGTTCTTAGGATTGCCAATAACAAACAAGAATTTTATTCAGAAAAGTACCAAAGTACAAAAAACTAGTGAATTATTATAATAATTCTTAGAGTATAAGACAAGAAATCGAATTCTTCATCAATTTTTGATTGAAATGAGATGAATGAATGGAATTGAAATGACTCAATTAGTTCTGAATATACTCATTAGGAATACTTACTCAAATAGAAAGAAGGCAGATCATACAATGCTCAATATGAAGTCGTCGATATCCATGCTTGGTATGACCACCAACAGCGCTCTCTCATGGGACGATCATGCGAGGTCCATTTCGAAAACTGCGTCACAAAAACTTGGCTTTCCATTCCATACAAAGATGCGGTATTATCCTGGAGTACTATTCACATGATTGGAGTTCGGCCCCCAAACATACGCTGAAGTTCATAGATTCTATTATATCGCCTAGTCGGTGATACCACTCTCATCAAATAATTAACATCTTCAGAACTTCGTAGAAAGGTGGGCGATCACTTCCTCTTTCATAAATACTTCTAGGGTCTTTCGTCTATCATACCACCACGAGTGATTCCTGGTAGACAAACTAGATGAGCTCAGGCAGGTCAATAGAACTACAAAGTTGTGGAATTCTTCGCCTAGTGGAGTCTTTCGTGATGCTTACAACCTTCAAACTTTCGAGAAAATTCCTTCTCTTCCAAAATTCCACCGTTGGTCAACACGATATTCCTCGAACGCTATAGGTTTTCCTTTCGTGTTGTCAACACATGCAGTTTATCTGGTCAATCATGAAAAACAACAGCAGTTTATTTGGTCAATATCACCTGCTAAATGGAAATCCGGGATTTCGTTAATAGTTTGCGCTGAATTTGATATCCATGTAATCAATCATTCAGTTAGCGTACGTTGTGTGTCCAATTATTCGAGTTGGAAAAACCCGATTGAATTTACTATTATTCATGGAATAATGAAAAAATTCATCGATTAATTTGTTTTTTTTCTTTTGTTTCAGGTAACAATCATTTGTTTTCGACACATCCGCAGCCTCCATGACAGTCGAAGGTGAGAATTATCATTCCGTAAGATGATAAGCAAAAAGCAACATGGGCGTACAAACAATTATTTACGAACTGAGGAATCGATGGAAAAATTTAACGTGTCGAAAAATGAGGTATTTCCCCCAAAAACTGATCAGAGAGGAAAAAAATAGGAATTCTGCAGCATACACGAATTCGTTTTTGGAGCCAAACAGTAAATTTCTAATTATGAGAGGTGCGTCGTGGGGTTTTCAAGGGCTAATAGAAGTTTTTTCGTATAGCAGATTCATCCGGGAAATTTTTTCACTTGTTTTCAATTAGTTACTTAAAAATTCAGTGTTACTCATTTGTAGAAATGAAAAATTGTATTACAATGTATTGTACAGGAGTCGTAGACAAAGTATAATAATCTACTTTCATATTATGGCCATCATTCACTTATTGAACCAACAAACAAATTGAACAAAAAAACCAAATCATCTTGTTCGGATGGAATACAATTCATAGAAAATGTTAAAACCGACTGTAGAAAACATTATTCTCTATGCACGAACTGAATTGATATATCAATAATAGTTATTGACTGAAAGAGTTCTAACTGAGGATAAGTACAATATTTCGACTTTATACAGCAATTATTCTGCTGTCATTACTGATTGTTGCTATTGATTATTGGTGAAGAACTTGTAAGAAAATATACGAAAAGTTGACACATAATAATAATAATAATAATAACAGCTGCAATCGGAGACTATTGAATACGTACTGCCTTTTGGTATACGCTGCCAAATAGGCATTACCTCCACTTCGCTCCATAAAACCTCAAAAAATGTTTTTTAAATCCTCATTATGTAAAATAGGTTATTGATAACAAACGTTATTCCAGTCCAACAGGTGGATGTTCATCTACTATAGCCTTGCTTTTATGGTTGACAATGGAATATTATTTTGATTATTTTATCAGATATCTGATTTGTTGATTATAAAAACAAAAACTGTATGGAAAATATAGGATCACTGTCATAGCAAATATAAGTTAGTTATGAAGGACATAAAAATTTGAGCTGATTACATTTCATCTCGGAAGATGAAATATTCGCCGTGTAATATAAAATCGAACAAAAAACCCAATGAGACCACATGAATGATTTTGTACTGTGTGGCAGTATCAATCACTATTTTGACATACCTACTTTATATGACTTGGTCGTTCTGTCATTATCTTATCATTACGCATCTTATGATCCATAAATGTCCATAAATGCATTAGAAATCAGATAAGTTATGGATGTATTGATCAATAGTTGAAGATAAAGAAGTACGTATTCCATCATTTTCATATACCAACTTCCATTATTTTAGGTATCATTCGTTCGAAAGATACAGGGTGAACGAGATTTCTGGCTAGCACTTTATATTCCAGTAGCCCTTATGAATCAGTTATCGGGGGTAAAGGGAGGGGGGCACACAAACACATTTCCCCAGCGGCAGTTGTGAAACCATTAATTGTCATTTGCAGACTTACGGCCCCACCGAAATTTTGGCTTAAATCAGGCTGCCGCTTATGGGCTGACATGTTATTACCCTTACGTGTACAATCATTGAGATGGATCATCGTAATATACGAGGCGAAGTGAATGCCATATATCATAATTGGGAACCAAGCTCAATGTCTGACATTCACTTACAGTGTGATAGTTTTTATCCTTTTTTTTTTCAGATAGAACACGACCAGTTCTATACATATATATAAGCTTCAAAAATGTAATAATATACTAATAGGGTGTTCTATCTGAAAATTGATGTGATTTCCGGAAGAATTGGAAGATGTAAATAATTCTGATTATCTCAAAAAGTGCACTCTACTGAACATATTTGATGTTCCGAATTTCAGAAATGTAGCTATACAAATGAAAGAGAAAAGAGCGTGTACCATGAATATATGTCACCCGGCATTTCCAACGACTACAGGAATAACTTTGCTAGTCATACTTCAACAAACAGTTTCTTATAAAACTCATTATCCATTATTCTGCTCTTCGGTTTCGGATTGATGCTAAAGTATCTGAGTATGTGGTTCCTCTCGTTCCGGTTTCGGTATTCGAGATTCCATACGTTTGTCTTACAAGAACCACCGAATCCACTTTCGATTTCTTCGACAGCATTTCAAAGAAAGCGACAGTGCAAACTTTCTTCGGTATAGGCGCGAAATAATTTGTAGTGTAGTGCGTGCCATTACGTAACATAGAAATCACCGGTATCCTTATCGCGTTTAGTCAATCGTCGGAGGAAATCTAAGTCCACACCCGAAAATGAAATAGGTATAATCTAAATTATCCTGTTTTTGTTGAACATCAACTGAATATGTTATCACAATAATGTCACACCTCAGATTGACGTTATTGCTGATTCATTGAGTTCGATAATAACAGCTCCATTCAATAGATGGCAGCAGCTCAGCTTCGCTTCAGTAGAAATATATCTTGCCGAAGTTATTGTGGGATGAAAAAGACAAGAATGCATGGAAAGCAATTTGTTATGCTTGAGGAACACCATCCATTCGATATTGTTACGATATTACTCGATATTACTATTGATCACTGTTAATAATGAAATAGTCATTTATTTTCATTTCAACTGTTTATTATATCAGTCTATACAATTCAATGTCGATCAGATCTATACAGCTTATAACGCCCCATTCGGAGCAAACATGGAATGGAGCCTTTCCTAATATTGTCTACCTAATCCGTCTTGATATCTCACCAGGTTTCCTCAAACAGTTTCAATTCAAAATTCCTCCCTTGATCCTTCTTTCAGCTCCTTCTGTACTCAAAACCGCAATAAGTCTAGCAACTGTGTGAGCTTTTTGGTTTGATAGTGCCTTAGCCTTCTCTATCTCTTTAGCCATGGTGAGAGAGAATTGGCAACAGGGGTCGGCCGTCCCCCGAAGTTTGTTTATGCTATGTAGAACTTCGATGTCAGTTTCGATTGAGTTTCATGAAGAAGTTTGGGATGTGTGGTGGACCTCAACATTCAAGTATTTTTTTTTTAGTAATGATGAGGTCTGTCGCATAGTAAGGTTGGGAAACTCAATCAAGTAATATCTGTTCGTCATCGTCAATTGTCAATTTTTTAACATTAACGCCAAAGGCACCATTTTTCGACTGATCATCTGCCTTTCGAACTTTGTGAATTCCTATTAATGAATCTTTTTTTGATTTCGCTGAGTCAATGAATGGTTTGTACGATACGTTCGTTTGTTTTTTTTTCAATTATATATCATCTGATATAATACACTCTTAGTTCCAAAGAGATCAGTTCAAAAATATTACTGAGATCAGCCAAACTGGTGACAACTGCAGTTCTGCCAATTTTACCAAATTCACCCAAAGGTATCTAAGATGCCAAGAACGGTACCCTGATGAAAGACATATACAAAAAAATGTGACAGATTATATGTCGAAAAAATCAGTTAGGTTCTCAATATCATATAAAACGATGATGGTGATGGATTGAAAATGAGTTTTTCTCGATATTTATTAGTTGGAAATCAACGATTGGAAATGAATCTTATGGTATCTAGTAAGATTGGTATCTTTCAAGATTAGGTTTTGATTGGATCTCTTTTCTGAAAACGTAGACGTTCGCTTACGTTTTCATGTATATGAATACATGTATACACAGGACGGTCATGAGCAGAACCGACGATTGTCTGCCGTCTGAAATTGCTGTTTCCTAACCATAGCTCCGGCTGGAGATATAGAAGTCTGCCGTAGTTTATGAGCTTCAACTAATTTGCTGAAAGAGTATACTACTGCCTTCATCTTTTGCAATGCTTCATATCACCCCTTGATTTTGTTCCATGTAGTTCCATCAGTAGCTCCGCACACGGAATGATATTCTGTTCGACTGGAGAAACGGTGCCAAGGAAAATATTACATTAGTTGGAAAGATCTAATCTAGTACGAAGTTGGATCGATAGGAAACAAAAGGACTCGAGCTAGAATCCTGGGGGTGAACACGAGTTATATGATGAATCAGTCTCCCCAAGGATAGACGCCACGTCAGTTCAGTCTGGAATTCATGCAATCGAGTGAGAGTGATTAGGTAATACCATTCACATTCTTTCCGACAGAGAGACAACCACTGCATGTGTGTTATATTGAGATATAATACAATCTAATTTGAGATCAATTCCAAATAATCTCGTCCCACTATATGACAATTCATCGATTATCTCAACAGGACGCAGAAAGTTGAAATCAATCATGTATTCATTTGGTTACTATGTGCTTACTATGTATATTTTGTACTAGGGTGTTTATTTTTTCAAATTGACATAGATGATATTGTCGATGTCCAGACTGAATGTATCTTTCAATATCTAACTATCAATCACAAATCCATCCATCTAACTATCGATAACAAAAATTTGTGAAAAAACATCGGTAGTCCTTAATACGCTGACTAAACTACATTGACTTTCATTATTATCATTTTTGATTCATCAAAGTATCATATTGAATTATCAAAATATCAAAATTTTGAAACATTGAAACATCAAAATATCAAAGTATCGAAATATAGAAATATCGAATTATCAAAATATTGAAATATCGAAATTTCAAACTATCAAAATATCTAAAAAAATATTGGAATGTCAAAATATCAAAATATCAAAAATTTTTGTTTATGAATTCGAGGTATTCGTTTCAAAATACTAGTACTCCTGAATACTGGAGTGGTTGAGTTGATCAAGATATTCATGATCACCACACTCGATCCTATAGAGGAGTTTTCACATCCCGCCTGTAATAAAGGAGACTTTCCAAAGATTGCAGGAATCAAACCGAGTTAGTTCCTGATATCATCAAAAATTGTGTTTCCCCAACTTCATTCGTACGGGATGTCAAATGTCATCTGTTGTAACTTATGATTTCTGAATATTTTATATCACTGAATGCAAAATTTTATGAGTGTGATCCATTCATTTTCGGAAAAATGTACTTTCGATGTAAATATACTTTTACTATACTCAATCGAATCGGATGCTCCTCACCACCTACCCCTATCCACGTATAGACCACAGTAGTACTTTGGCAGTAGACAAACTTCATACATATTGGATGCACGAGGAATTGTGCACGTATTTTCGTTGCCAACCAGACGACGCGAACCGCTTTCGAAGTTGACGTCATAAACGTCAAGAAGGACATTGGGAGTGACGAAACTGATATTATATTTCACCAATTGTGACTTCATGTTTCTCATTTATCTACTATAGAATAGAATAGAATAGGATCAATCCTCTGTTCAGGACCAATAAATGTTGACTAGATTGTCTCTCAGCCCTCGAAAAAATAATTAACTCTACTGATAACCCCAACGAAGTGGTGCCTATGCATAAACATAATACACCCACCCATCTGGCAACAGTATAATTACCAAAGAGTCGTTATTTTACAACCCCGCGAATGAAAGGCAGTCACAATGGCTAGCTCGACACACCAGTCGTTAGATTTCATGCTGATTTCCTCGATTTTTACCCTCACAAAGAATTGTTAACGATCAGTTCTAATTTTTTCAGGCATGATATTGCCTCTGCACGCTCACACGGTTCCAAATAATGTCTAACTATTCTATCGAGGCAGCGTTGTCACTTCGTCGTTGAGATGGTTGGTTTTTCCTTGATTTGATTTGATGTATATCTATTCCGAAACTGGCACAGATATCAAGTCAACCTTGATCGATATGGTAAAGAAAATGTCCATAATAATTTCCTTTCTCCTGGAACGTTCAGACCAATATTCTCTCTCTCTTGTTTCAAATATTCGGAAATATATAGTTGAATTTTATCTGCCGGGCGGATGTGCAAGACCCTCTTGAATATTTTTATAAATGACAATATGAAGTGTCCTTTACGATGAGCTGTATATGGAAAACTATTAGGACTATTTTTCTGACAATTCATGTATCTTTATATTTTGGTTATATCACAAGTGGACCCCAACTTCATTATCTGAAATGAAACACCCTATATATTATTGTATTTGTAGAATCTACGATGAACGATTCGAATTCGAAAGTTTATTTCAAACATCTCATGTCTGAAGGGCTTCATTTCCGAGTGATATCATTTTTTCCGATTATTCGCACACAGATGAACCGATCACTCCACAACAAAAAAAATATATCGGAGTTGAGATGGTTGAAGCTGAAAATTCTCTTGTTATGACGAAGTTGGTGTCCACTTTTGATGAGATAATAATAATAATAATGATAATAATGATAATAATAATATAATAATAATATAATAATAATATAATAATAATATAATAATAATATAATAATAATATAATAATAATGATACTAATTCGCCTTCATTCATCCAAATGAAAAATAGATACAAACAGCTGATGCTGTTTCAAAACTTAACTCTTCATAACTTTATAACCTTCATAACCTCAACCTTCATAACCGGAAGTTACAAATGGATAGAAATATTTCAGCGGAAACAAGATCGGAAACCCCACGTGAACCATTTTTCAGAAAAATATTCCGAGTAGTTTCCCATGTAGGTACATATCGACTCACCTTTACGTGAAGAACCCTGTACTCGTAGTGATCCACCTACATTCTAGAAGCCTCTTGTCTCATTTTCAAGCTTTGCACAATAAACTCAAATGATATTATTTCCTTGTACAGAAATTTCTCCCATCAAAACTTCTGGATATACAGAAATAGAGAGATTTATGATCATGTGTCACAGAATGAATAATAAGAATATAAATAATCTTACAGTTTTCAGAAAGTTGACGAAACAAGTTGTTGGCAGTGCATTTCATAATATCAATCAATATTTCGACCATATCTCATAGATTTGTTTTAGCATTTCCATTACATATTAATTATGAAGTATAATACTAACTAGTTACTAACGAGGTAGTAACTAAGTTCAACTCTGTTTGTTGATTCATTCCTTTCAAAAACGTTCTTGTTTCCGCCCCATGTATCAATGAATTTAGTTGTTATTGTTTTTTGACAAACTTGTCGGTGAGGACTTGGAATATTCATGGAATGTTCGACTAACTGATTAATTCATATAAGAAAGCTACAATGAAACAATACATTCAATCCATAAGTGCCATAAATAACGTCGAGAAATGATCATTCCACTTGAGAATTCGTATGATTATATCTCCTTTTTTTCATTCGATAGATCTGGTTTTTATCAATTGCGAACTTTCACATCGAAAAAATGTAGTATAACCTATCAACTGCCAATAACGACGAAAAAAGATGGCAACATTGCCTTTGACAAAGTTGGATTTTTTGTGCTTCATTACGTATTCGCTGGTATAACAATCTTGGCGACATGTAGAAATAATTTGGACATTGATTGTTGCGAAGTTGAACACAACTTTTTTCTCGTTTCGTCTCCTTGAAACTTTGTTCAGGTGAGATTGCGATCAAACACTGAACATTATGAGAAATCAGTGATGATAAGCAGCGGAATTATGAGAGATTAGCGATCAACGTTTCTTCATGAATTGCAATACACAGAGTGTACTACTTTTTTATGGTATTTTCGACCTCTGTTTCAAAATGTTGTTATGAATTATATATAACATAATGATCATCAGATGATTTTTGTCTTCGTATAGTCGATAGGAAATAATTATACACGTTTTACTCCAACATTAATCAGCTCCAATATTATATATTATTATTGGGGATCATTCAGAGCCGACGGTTTTCAGTATTAAAACGATTTTTCATTCATTCGAGAAATTCAATGACTAGTTCATCGAAAATATTTCTGCAGAAAAGTAATCAGAACTTCTTGTTTAACTTTCCTCCGAAATATACCTGATATTTGTATGGCCTTCAAGGGTTAACTGTTGCAGTTTTAGTTTTCGTGCTAATTTAAAATTCCATTACCGTCCCAGTCGTGAAAATGCCGTTTGACTCATTTCCTCGCATTTATTTAACAGCCTCACAATAAAAACCGCATCCATTTTGTAAAGCAATCCATAAGTAATTGCAATTTCAACCAGTAGAACTCGCTCTATCGAATAATTTGAAACTGAACCATGCAGGAGGAAAAATTGCATTCCTGTCGATACCTCAGAAACTGTTCGCTCTTCAATCACTCATGTTATATCCAAATATGAATGATTGACTCTGATTGAAAAAAAAATCCACTAATATGCTTCATTTCATGTTGTTAATCTTGAGCAGGACCAACTCCTCTCACATACTGGTTCACTGAAATTCAGTTCGATTGATTTTGCATTTCACTGAAAAATTAGAGTGTACAGAGCATCTCAATTCCATTGATACTGCCAGGTTTCTCGGTTGTTATCGAAGATCCAGATCCAAAGTCCAGTGGCGTACTCAATATTCTTCTCGGGGAATGTTTTGGAGATATGACACAAACTTATATTTTTTCTAGAGGAAAACTCTATATATTAGTATTTCAATTAGATAAATACAGATAGAAATTAGAGACAGATTGACACAGAGTTGAATTGGTTTTTTACTACAAGCAAGCATTGACGACCTGTAGGAATCAGGTATGTATGGCAAAAATTGAATAATGATTTTTGTATTTCGAATCATACCAAGCATCGAAAGATTATAGCACCAACTTGTTATTGTGATCTCATGTAAACATAGAAAGAATACAGACTGCTGTGTATATCTCTTTGTCACCCACTATAACATCTATACTACTTACAATATACTCGGATACCAACAGAATGCCCTCAAGTAGATCTGCGCTGTTGAACAACCTACTTTCCTTTGAAATTACACTTAACCAACCACTTTTGAGTGTATCGATCAAAGAGTTGTATTGACGGAAAATTGCTCTACTACAAATAAATCAAACGATCTGATGTAAGCTGCTCGCAGATGAAATCATAATAATGATAATTACATAACTTCAAATACCAGCCAGTAACCTACATATTCGCGAATAAAAGCTGTTGATGCATAATATACTTACTTCTATCAGGAGACAGCTTCTAGATGTTTGGGTGTGATATTTAATTATGATCATGAAGAGTTGCACCACCAAGTCTCATTTCATATCAGATTTCCGAATTGAATTTCTTAATGGGGTCATAAAATATCAGAAATATGGAGAAAACAGTGTCTGCATTATAGTATGGGGTATACCAGCAATGAACATATTGAAATAGTTTATTACATAGTCTGAAAAGTGACATATTCCTCACGAGTAGAAGTTCAACTAACATCATGTTTTCAGTCTCATACGACACAGAAATGAATAGGAAATATTTACCCGAATTTCATATTGGGACTTTGAAATCCTCACCTGAACAAGTCTACTAAGTAGAAACAAAATTTACATACTATATATACTATACTATTATACTACCCAATGAACTCTTTCAATTTTATGTTTCCGAACGGAAAGATTTTGTTATGAAAGAGTGATGGCAAAAATGAGATACAGTAAGAATTCACAATTTTCACAGAATCTCGGATGACTGAAATATAAAATGGTTACTGTAGCATTTCAGCTTCATATTCAAATTATTCATTGGTATGTTTACACAGATCAATAGCATAAGGGACAGAGAACAAAAAAAAATTGCCTATTGCACTGACGGCATTATCACACATTGATAATGTAGATAAAAAGCTTTGTGTTTTTCTAAACAAAGCTCGGGATTCCTTCTTTGTGCCTTCTTGAATTTTAGGATGATTAATAATGGGCTAATGACGAAATGAAAAACGAAACGAAAACGATATTTTTTTTTGTTTTTCAAATATCTCGAGAACGGAAAAAAGATAATCAACTTTTCTTGACTACGCTGTTCATGATATATTTTTTCATCTATTGAAAACTCGGAAAGGAAACCTATTTTGTTCGAAGGACATCGTGCTAGTCAGCGGTGGAGTGTTGGGAAAGAATTCCACAACTTTTCCGTTCTATCATTGATGGATAATGATAATGTCACGTTTAATGCATTGTCAACAACAATTTCATTGGAGGAAAATTATTTGAGTGGATTCTGAGAATGGATATCTTGTAGTGGAACATGTTCAAAGAAATCGAATCAATTATACTTTTCCGAGCCAGAACACTCAATCTGTTTGGTCCGAAAAAGAAACGCACGAACAGTTTTATTCCTGTGATATTATATATACTCGAAGAAATATATCCGTATATATGTTCGTCGTATTTACATTTCGAATGGGTTCATACAGAGTGGCAGGCGACAACAAAACGTATATGTTATGGCAGAAACGGGTTCAACATTTTGGGAAAATGAAAAAAACACCTCAAAAATGATATTTATTGATAATTATTTATGGTATAACATTCATCCCCGAGTTATATTTCATTCCATCATCGGTTATTCGGAGGTAATCATATAAGAAATTTGATACCAAATAACGGTGGTTCAAAGTGTATCCGCAAAGACAACGGAAATAAACCCTAATATTGTTCTGCTGTATGTGACGAATGAAGTGGGTTGATCGGCCATGTCATAGTCAATCAGCAAATGAATGAATAGATTATTATATCTGCGTTGTTCATGAAGATAACACCATTAATCTTGGTGTCGTTGAACTCCCGAACCCTATCTGATAAATCATCCGCGATAAAACACAGAAAAACCGAGTAGTATCTTCTGGGTTTCTGAAGGTGAATTTTAAACCAAATGTCATTATGTTTGAATATTTTTCCTATTGGACTTTTGTTCTCCTGAAATGTCGAAGCAGTTTCTGGTAATGTTTGTTCCACCTTGTATAGAAAATTTATATGGAAAGAGAATTCCATCGAGGCGATGTTCCTAAATGATTTCCGTATGAATAGTTCAGGCTCGAATGTTTATTCAAGGAGATGAGAAGAAGCATCGTTGAAAATAATTGGGATGATATACAAAAAATATATAAAACAAAATTTACTATTTCGAAAATATATTATATCTTCAAACTGTGACAAAATACTTTCATTTTTGCTCATGTCACCCCACTAAAAGTACTATTGATTTGAACCTCAATCTGCACACCTGATAGTTTCTAAAATGTTCATGAATGACGATGACTCGATACATTTATATAATCAATCAATCTCATTATGTTCTGATGATTCGATGGTTCGAATAATAATATTTTCTCCGAGGATAGACAAATAACCAGAAGAGAGGTTAGTCATCTCCTTAGTTGCCGAAGTTACCCTCTGAAGCCCTGAAGGGCTTGTGCGAGTGAAGGAGACGGGGATCTACAGTTCATACAAGTAGAATCCAAACCACTTTGGGATATTATTATGTAGAACTTCATGATATACATTGTGAAGGGCAATAAAAAACCCAAATCCAACGGCCAGCCAGGATCCGAACAATCTATCTCGCAATTCATCATTATTTCTGTATTCATCAATTAGTATATTGAGAAATTGTGAAAAATTATGCATAGTACTTCATTTATTCATGAAATAACTATAGAAATAGAATAAATGCTCTTCAAAGGATGTGTTGGTGGTTGGGGCAACAGAAATAGTTAGTTCCGTTACTCATAGAGGCAAATTCCAGTAATTCAATGTATAGGTGATACAACTTTCACGGTAACTGTTTTATAAACAAATATGTCCATCGGGTTTTAATATTCACGTTTTTGTTCGTTCACTTCAGTCCTGAGTCCTGGAGATGAAACAATAAAGTTTCAAAACGTCGACAATTCAACAATTCACACCATCTTAACAATCGACATTATTCTAGAGGTCGTTTAGTTACAATGCACTTTCTATACACGAATACTCTATACACCTAGGGAATTCACAGATTTTCAGAGAAATTTACATTTTACGCCTTACAATTTACACTCGGTATAACTTTCATCTCCAGAGCATGTTACTCGATGTTTCTGAATGGATATGCCTTGGTTAAGGTTCATCATAACGAATTCAACGATTTCATTTGATATCAGTTAGAGTTTACAGTTCATTACGGATACACAGAAAATGTGGCAACATCACATGTATAATTCCATTGCACTTGATACACCGGAACTTGAAAAAAAAAATATCAATGAACCTTATATCGCCGTTGAACTCTTTCCGTGCTTCGACCCGACATCTGCTTTGTTTTGAATCTAATCCTGAACGCATTTCCAATTTCCATTCCATCTCGAACACTTTTCCGGCTGGCGTTGATAACTTCATCACGTTACCAACCGTTAAAACCGAAGGTAAACAGTAGCGAGCTTTCAGATAAACAAAACTCATCCGGTTTCTGGGAATCTTCGTGAACTATTTCTCGTCTCTCTGAAACTCTCACAGTCATGAACTGTGATTTTCGTTTCGTACGAGGTGGACGCAAGCGGATCCCAAATTATCGTGATATGAATACAGCGTGGTTTCTTGATAATTATTGAGTAATGCTTCCATAACTTACACCATTCCCAACAGAGTTGATATGAATAAATGGTTCGTGCAGGTGATTTATATAAGAATGCTGAAAAAAATGGTAGATGAATATGATTGAGAGAAAGTGCCTGCAAAATTTCAGAGTAATCAGAATGGGTTTGTGATTTTTTCCTCAGTGGAACCTGCAAAGGAGTGCAAACGTATTCACTTACCGTCGTCATAGTATTGTAAACTGCATCAGAAGAATACAAAATGCAGTCGCACTGCCTGTACGAAATTCCCCGATATGAGAAATTCACCCTGAAAGTTCATTAATATCAATATCCTATAGTCCTCCTCGTTCATTGTGTACAGGTTATTCGAATGAAAAAACTTCCGAATGAAAAGAGCTGCCATCGGTTTGTTGGTTGACGCAGTGACCCCTGTCAGTAACAGCTCGAGGCGATTGACCCGAGCTGATCCTTGTTAAATTAAATTTCGAAGTGTTATTGTTGTGTACAGTCGTTAAAAGTGTATCCTTGCCAGGTTGTACCCCGAGAGTATAATCAGAATTTGTGGATTTCATGAATTAGCTGACTGAATACCTACCATGTTATTTTTCATTTGAGTATATAGATTCCCATTTGTACAGTCACGTGATGAGGTTAGTGTGCGCAAATCATATAGTTGACACATTACAAGAATCAGAGCAAGTACATCATGTATCAATCCCTACTGAGTTCCTCGCGATAATTGATGAGATCAAGCCCATTGTCAGCCTTCATTCCATTGCTCAATAATCATAAGGTATTCTCATTACTTACTAACCTACTTACTCATTCAATTTTTATCATCATTCCTATCACCCTGTACATTAATACATACAAATAATGCAAGAGTCAATAAGAGAAGAATATCAGCATGACATGCAAATAGTTGAATGAAATGTATTCCGATCCACCTCGATTGAATTCGATAATATTAATCAGAGGGAGAAGTATTAGTGAAATGTTTGGATAGTTTTTGGAAACAATAGGAAAATCGCATAGACCTATGATTTGAAATGAGTGCAACGCAATCAATATTCTAGCCACAGTTTACTATACTGTGTTCTAGCATACTTTCACGCGAATCCATTCGGAGCGCAGTTCATGATTTGGGTCTACATAGACACTTTTGAGAACGTCCTGTATTCTTCATCTTGAATGGAATCTTTCGAAACCCATGCCGAAACCGAGAATAAGATCACGTCTGAGAGTAGACCACATACATGCTGGACCGGTTATTGGTTCACCATGTAGCATATGGATACCAGCGATGTCTTCACGGTCCACATGGCTCGACTCGATATCGAATATCGTCGGGAATGTCTGAACTATTGAGTTATCGCTAAGGAGCAGTATAGATTGCGTAAAATTTTGAGTAACTGAGTAAGTGCACTTTCGCAATATCGAATGCATTTAATATCGAGGAAATTTTGCATCAAGGAGTTTCATGTCGGTATTGAAATGGTTTTATGTTTAAAAATAGATATCCGCCGCCTATGTTAAGGTGACTATTTTTGTCAAATTCCAAAGCAGGACAGCAGGAGTTGAAAAAATAGTGACGCTGGTAACAGGGGTAACACGGAATTCCGAGTTACAACTCGGAATTTGACGAAAAAATAAGTTGGTGGCCTCTCTCCGCCTTCGTAATACTGAATGCATTTTCAATTCAATCAAATTCAGTCTATTCATATTCTTGCAAGCAGAATTCAACGACCAACAGGACGAGAGGCGTACCCTCGAAGCAATCGATGAGACGAGAATCAAACTGTGATGAATGGAAGTCGAAAAGATTGCCCAGAAATATTTTCTTACAATAAATCTTCCAAATAGTGTCGTCATCTTTGGCATCCTGCAGAATTCATCCGCCTGTATTTATCCGCCTAATAACGCTTACAAAATGTAGTGAAGGTTCAACATTTTGTGAAAAAAAAAAAGAAATAACCCAAAACCCAAGGAGAATTTTCTAGAAACCAGTAAGAATGTTCTCAAGAAATGTGATCTCAAGTACCCTTCTCGGACTGGAATGCCGGAAAAATAAATTGGCAAAGAAACAAGAGGGCATCAATATCATTATCGAATATTGGAATAGTTACACCGTTGATATTATTTATTCATGTATCTACTTAATACCCTGTATTGAACATGGTTGTCTACCATGGTTTTATCACATCAAAAATTGATATATGGATACATAATATATATTGCAGTGTCGATAACAATTCCATAGGGTTCATCGTTGAGGTTTAGATTATTTATGCATTGCACCACAATCTTCATTAGCGTGTATGGCAGTGGCTAAAGTTTCGCTACCGGTTGAATCCTTCCTTATTTATATACGTGTTGAATATGACTCCTTATTTTCAATGAGTTCTGAAGGTGACTGCTGCAGAATGAGCTCGTTGTGTATGGATCCAATAACTTCCGAGGCCGGCGTCATTATGTATAATGACAGATCTTTCGAAATCGAAAGATATATAAATGATAGGCAAGAATTGTTATTAATTGTACAGCATATAAAATACTTGAGAGTTGATGAGATGACCAATACAAACAATGAATGTCTGAAGATATATCATCACAAAGAGAAGATTTGTATATTGAGACAGTAGGTGAAATGATAATAAAAGGTCAAAGATGAATCAAGCAATAACGTCATTTTGTGTATTAAGACATCTCGTCAATGGTAGAAATTATTGATGTGCGTATCAATGTAATATGAGTAGGCACTGAAAAAACTTCCGAAAATCCATCTGATCACATATCATTCAAACAGTCTAAGTTATCTAGGTTTATGAGGTTTTTGATGTGCAAAGAAGTTTTCTTGGTGTTTCATTCATCTTGTGTTGAATTTGAATAGAGAGCAGAATCAAAACAAATATTGTTCGTAAGAGCCTTTTTTCATCCCTGCTCAACCCTGACATCCTATGAATATAAAAAATAATATTCAGTTAACTTTGGTTAGTACATGTATTATGTTTGAATCACGACAAATCAACAATGCGCAATAGAACTAGTGGAAGACAAAAGCATGCAGCATGAAAATGTACGGTGAACTCAGTTGCTGTATTGAAGGATCTGACAAATGTTCATCTTTTCACTATTATGAAATGCATGAACACTTATTTCCAGAACAGCCAGCGGGCGTTTAGCCACTGCGTCTTCCGCCCTGACGCATTGTGTTTTAGCACAATGCAGCATGCAGTGCCGAGTAAATCCATATATCGCTATAATCCAGCCATTATACCGATAACGTATGTATGTTCACAATGGCATACGTGCATTAGAATAATAGACTGTTATTGTACACAAAGTGCTCACCCAATTAATATAGCTCCGCATTTATTTGTTTCGCTAGAAAATTGAGCAACTCCGCAACTTCATTCTCTTTTTTATATAACAAACTCTCGAACGCTTCAATTCATGCTTCAATGGGAGTATTCTTCTCTACTTCAAACCTGAAATATACCAACAATAGAAGTTACGAATAATAGTCCAATTTTCAACACAACACTTTTGTTCATGAATAATATGTGATGGCTTAATTCATTCTTGAGATTCACTTCACATCCGAAGCTGGAGGCTATTTTTGCTCTTGAATTCTTGATTTTATATATGCACATGGTGCAGAGAATTGCAGTTTGAATTTTCCCATTGCAAGCCAGGTTTCGAACGTTTGCAGGAGCCAATTTCTTTCAACTTCCTCCAATGCTCCTATTTAGAGATTTCATCTTCGTTGACTGCTCCACTTTGTGAAGATTATAGCAGCAATTATGTAGATACATATTCTATTTCAGTTAACTCTTCGATAATGCAAAAAAAAACACGAATTATTCCATGATCAGTCTAGTATTGAGTAACAGATGAGAATGTTGTATTTGCTTATTATATAATATGAATACCTTTCGTTAATCCTTTCCAGGTAATTGAAGAGGCATTAAGAATCTTAATCCCATGAATTATTTTTCATGAGTTGAGGATAACAAGGGATAACATCCTTTATACTTTTCTAGTTTACCTGATGGAGTGAAATGAGGTGTTCAGGAGTTCTAGAAATTCGATTACTATCAGAATACAGCTAAATATTAATTGGTTCGAAAACTTTACGAATCACTTATTGACAGTGAACTCGATAGTTCGTTAAAGTTCCTTCTGGTTAGAAATGACTGGAGAATTCTGAATTTTTCGATATGGCAAGTTATGGCGAATCGATTCATCCGATCATGCTCCCAATGAATACGGGGTGTGACATTTGAAAGGAATATCTTTTTCAACTTCGAAAATTATGTAATTGTCTGTCCAATTTTTGATACCCGGTATGCGATAAATCAATTGGTAATATGGAATCCCAAAGTCTGATTCCTGAAAAATAGCGCTACATCTTCCAAAACTTTCAAAATAATGTAGATGTCCAAGAAAGAGTGGAAAATGATTATAAGAAAAACTTGATGGAGCTCATGAAATTATCTCGGAAGTCCAAAAATGAAATGACATACCGGATGTTCTATTTAAAATAAGAAAGTTGATGGCGACATCTGGTATTACCGGAAGTGGTATGACCTTGAAAATATTTCAGAATGAAAAAGAATGTTGAATTACTCTGAAGTCCAGTTCAGTATACTAAGTTTTTTCAGACTACGAAATCCGCTAATAAACGTCTACTGTGAGGAATCCTGAATAGACACGCTGTATAATAGTGCAGAAAACTAAAACGGGAGTTAGGGGATGTGTTTCAGGATCGATTTAGCCAAAGTCAAACCGTTTTCTTTAGCGTACATTATCGATATTTCGAAATTTTACGAGTTATCTACTTTAGATTTGAAAAAAAATGCGACGATATGAAAAATTGATTATTATCATGAAAAATGAGTGCATAAGTTGATAAAATTCGACTGTGACTTGAAAAAAAATGGCCTTTGGGCTAATCTTGTTTCATGTTGACATTTTCCATTCGTTTTGGATAGAATGTTGAAGGATTTTCTGAATAAAAGTATATTTAACCAATACATCCTCATTCGTTTTCGCCTACTAAAAGCGAATCTGATTTTATTTTATTTTGAAGCGAGAGAAGTAACTTACATAGTATATTATCCAAACTCTGGTAGTATAGGGCACTGATTCGACAGTGTTAGAAAATCAGAAAAGTGATGATAACTCTTCAAAAATCATTCAATGCCAGCTCACTTCTGTTCGTCAAGAAGATATAGGACGAAATATTCACAAGTTAGAAGTCAGGTAGAAGTTTTCTCCAAATTGATGGGAATAATGATAACGGAATTTCATTCACTTATATAATTTATTGGTCGCAGAATACATTAAGTAACAGTTGTCAAAGGTGAAGAGGCCTGTCCATAGACAATATAAGTATAAGGTAAATAGACTTGCTAGAATAGGTTACAAGTTGTATGACTGCCTCTTTGGGCAGACAGAATTATACAAAAATAAAAAGTATTTATCACACGAGTATACAAAAAATAACTATACATTTTGCGGTGTAACTCATCAAGTTTTGGTCCTACTAATGAATAATTCATTGCCACATGCACTGATTATTCACGTTAAATGTCTCAGTGGGGCACTATACACGGGCTTTTTTTAATTTTTCTTGTACGGCCGCCAGTATTTTTAAAGCTGATGTGCTTCCCATATAATGGTGATCATAAACCATGCGGTCATCCAAGCGCATTAGAAGCCGGTACTGCATGTTTTTGGTAACCAGCGGCCGAAGAAGCTTTTCCATCCTCTTAGACAAGGCATTACGTCTATATGAGGACTTATTTTCGTCTACCATCATCCAATAGTACAGCAGTTTCCGGATCACTTTGCTTATCTCCCTGTGTTCTATGGCGTCTCGAGCTCTGTTCGTTTGTAAAGAGTGAATCTTTACTTTTTCCAGCAACCCATGAAGACGGAGGGAGTACTTTTGTAGCCTCTTCAATAACTTTGCCGATGGCATTTTCCACTTAACTGTTTGCTCACACAAAAATAAACTCAAATTCTTACTTGATCGGTATGCCACTGAGTAACAAACAGGAATGATGTACTGATGGTTGAGATTTTCTTATATACACTTCCTAATCCCCTAGAAGTAATTGAAGAGAATCTTAATCCTATAAATTATTTGTAAAGATTTGAGGGGATAACAGGGGATAATATCCGTCATAATCTACCTGATACAAGTGAATATGAACTAAGTATGAGGGTTTGTCCTCAAATTTCTGTGTTATAGAAATTTCCTTGTAGTATCTGATAGAGGTACAAAAATTATCGAGAGGAAAACTTATTCACAGTCCTATATATAATGAATATATTTTTCAGATATTATCTTCTAGACAGGGTGGCCCGTTTCGCCGTGACCCACCAAATATACTTTTCAAATGGAACACCATATATTCACGATTTTTTCAAGAAAATACTCAAACTTCAAATCGAGCTCTCTATAAACTTTGGTGATGAACTTTTCGGAGTGCAGTTTTGCTAATTGATTCATGAATACCGTCCGTAGTCCATAGTCGAAAGTTATAGATTCATAGGATTCGCGGATAGTGATATCCTGTTTTTGAAATTTTCAAATGGGACGCCCTGTATTTTGTTATATCTTTCGGTAGAGCTCAAAATGACGAGTTCATTGATATACAATAATATGGTTGTGCGATCCCCGTTTCGGACTTATCTACCATCTTAAATATAATCAAGGTTAAAAGAACTAAAAGAGCAGTTTTAGTTGAGGATATATATATATATATATATATATATATATATACGACTGGTATTCTCATTATTATTCGAAAGTAATGTATTTCGAACTGGCAGATGACATTGATGACCTGTTTTGAAGAAACTACTGATTATCCCCAGATTTGGATTTTTTGTATTATACAACCGCGAAGCCGTAATTTCGAATTTTAATGAGTCACATGCAATAGCAACTACAACAAGAGATATAAAACACATACACAACATGTATTACTGAAGATATATAGAGCATTTAATCTGAAAATTATATTCAGCATCTCTAATTGACGAATGTGTGCTGTTGTTCTCTCAGTTAGTGTTGAGTTTTGTTAATTAGCTTTTGTTGTTAATTTTTTTTTCTTAAATGAACAGAGGAAGTCGAATTGATAATGTTGAGCCTCTGAATGAAGATCTTATATTACTCGTTGGGTTTCCATTTCGTTTCTTCTAAAAACTGAGCTCAAAAAGTCACATCAGACACCCAAACATTTTGCATTCCTAAATAGAAAACCTCCGCTTCGAAAATGTATTCAGAATAGATTTTGGATGACTTTTGAAAAAGAGGGAAAGAATAGAAGGCGTTCCATTTGAAAATTTCGGGACATTACCCAATCAAATCAGTTTGCGAAGTTTTCATATCTCTCTGATCCCACATACATACTACTATAACTGATCATATATTGAATTTGTAATCGATAGACGAGAAGTAGAACCTTCAGCACTCTAAATAATGTAACAAGAAGTGATGAGTTGTTGCACGATCGTATGTAAAAAGAAATGTTGATGCTGTGTTTGGAGAAGTATAAATGACAAGGCAAACGCATCGCTAGTGAAATGTAGAACCATCTCAATAATCGAATTCCGATTCCGTGCCATCTTATAGAGGTGTGTTTTAAGGTTACAAAAACTCTTGGAGGGCGTCTATATCCGTATAGATTCAACGCTGCCATATCGATAAAGTACTAGCTCCTCTCTCGTTTCGCGTCGTTTAACGGCCATTTTATCTTTTGCCGGCAATCTGGAGTGCTCGAGTTGGTGTGGCAAATACGGAGCGAATGCGAATTGAATTGTATAACCTTCAAAGTGGATGTCATTACCCCAGCAGAACATTCCGCTCGATTATACGCTGAAATTATAGTGGAAAAGCAACAATAACCGACAGCATACCATTTAGTTCCATGAGAATGTAATCTTGTTGAATAGGGAATGTGCGTTCGTCTGTCTGTAACCCGTGACGATGAAAAAACAGAGTTCACGGACGAATTGAATAGTGCGAAACCTTTGAACCTTGAAAAACGACCACAAAAACCATGAATTTCTAGCGATTTTTGCTATCTTGATTGAATAACAATAGATATTCTATGGGTGTTTTTGCTCATTCTTCTGAATCATTCAATCAGAATTTAATACAAAAATACAACACAACGTCGGCATCGTCTTCTTTGCGAAAAATATTCGTTCAATTCTTCAGTGTATCGATGATGACATATTCGCGAGTGAAAATGTAACTCATATCTGAGATTCTAACTTAGAGCCCTAAGAAGGATCCAGAGCTATTGTATTTGATATTTCTAGAGCGCTTCCTATGATATACAGTTTACGCCAGGATCAATGTCTTCATGTTATCGTGACGGGACCACCCTCGACACACTATTTCTTCTTCAACACTGTTTTTACACTAATCCACTCTTCTGTTTTTATGATGTTAAGACCATCATTGTGTCATACTCAGTCTACGACTGCAAGAGAATGAGACCTCATCAGTAACTTCGTCCTCTTCAATGCTTTGAAAACACAAGCAACCACATTTTCGAAAAAAGCCATAGCTGTGAATGTTCTGTTATCATCATGCATTTCCACACGAACTGTGCCCAGAGTACATCGATTTGGTGATTTGCGTGACTGGTTTCCATTCAGGCAGCCTCACTGAAGCTGGGATTTCTTTTTCGCTTCAAGTGCTTTAGCCTCTACGAAACAATTTCGGCCATCTCTTAGCCTAGGTTTCTATGTCTGGTGTTCGTTCTCAGAACATACCCTAAATCTTCTGGAAACGGAGAATCAGACTTGTTGGTGAACTGTAAGCAAAATCAATTCAGTCCTCTTACTCCTCTTTTACTGCTATCATTGTGTATCTGTCGAACTTGCCCAAACAGGCTTGAGAAATTACTTTTTTGAAATAATTATGTGTATGTATTTCCAGAGAATAACAATTCGAAGTCAAAAAGTGGTGCGATACGTATTGATAACAAAGATTTGATCGTTCGAGAGCTACATTAAAAATGTTTCACTTGAAGCATTTCTACTTCTGATCCTGGACTGACACGGCCAATTTCCAACCAGAGGCCATTCATCGTCTGAATATCGATTTCCAAAAATAAATTGTGGTGCAGTCAGATCGGAGCTAGGCGAGCTCAAAACGAAGTTGGATTCCACCCTATAATTCTAAAACTCTCCCTGCTGGGTAACTTTACTTGGAGAATTATTGTTTCAAAGAGACGCGCAAAAAGTACGGGCCACCTCATTCAATAAAATTCCTGCAAATCCTTGCTCCGCTATCCGATTTGTCTGGAAAATATCGTAAGTCGGCCCGAATCAGAGCTCGCAAAAAAATCTTCCCCCGAATGCTATGCGGATCGTATTCGCGACCCGAGGAGGCAAAAAACTGTCGAAAGAAAAGTAATTTCGAGATCGTACAATGAACGTTAGAGTTTTCATTGTTTTGGTGCGGCAGATCTCGCGAATTACGAAATGAATTCGGATGGGATGGAATCTCGGCTTCGGATTCGCCGCTCCAATTACGATGTTCAAGTGTCAGAAGAGTTTTGGTAACACGATTTCGGCGAAGAGGTCCACGGAATAGAGAAGCAAAACCGTTTCGCGATTTTCTAATTTCATCTTCTGGATTAAAAGGTCCGACGGAACGTGCTCCTTCTGGAATCAGTCTCATTATGGGAGTCTCACACGACGAGTTGACATCATTTTTTCAAAAATGAAATGAATCAGATAGTCGCGGGTTTTGAAGCATGAATTTCTTAGATACTCAAGTCAAACGCATTGAATATATATACTCTAGTGATCACAAGGATGACACTAAACAAGGATCCAGTGCAATACCTATATGTCTTGAAAAAAATTTGTTGGCTTTTCTACTTGTGTGCTGTTGTGCTGTGCTGTTGTGGTTCCCTTCCTCACGGGATGCGTTTCTTACGGTACTCTATCTTGCCTGAATGAATTTACTGAAGAAATGATCATGATGAGAATTCCAGGTTTTATGATTTAATCTTGGTTCATTTGGTGTACTGGTCTCCGGTACTTGATTCTCCCGAAACGTGGATCTAGATCTATTACGTTCGAGATTCCGTGTAGAATTTGGTTTGTGTGTGTTTCTGTTTTTTCAAACAAATTTTTTGCGTGTTGATTCATGTATAGCTGCTGATATAATCTGGATTTATGTTCACTGCCATCCTAAGCGATACATCAATAAATGTTCGTATCTTTTCCTTGTATGTAGGTGCGGATTATTCCCAAGCAATGAGAATATTGAAAAATAATTAACAAAAATTACGAAGAACAAAGTATCCCCAAATTAATACAAATAATTGTGTAAGTCACAGGTTTACTCAGAGTTCCAGTCACAGTCACAGTTTTAATAACTCAGTCAACCTTGAAGTCGTATTTTCTAAGTAGGCTCCTCAAGAGCAGCTGTGAAAATGATATCAATGGTAGAATGAATTACTTTTTTCACTTTGATCTAATAAAGATATTTCCATGTTTATTAAACTACACCATCTCTGATTTTCAAATCGCATTTAACGGTCGTTTGGACAGCAAGCTCGAGACGACGTCACAACCCTATCACTAATGTGCGCTAGAGAGTTATTGGCATGTACCTACAGACGGTATCTACAAACAGTTTCGTATGAAGAATGAAGGAAAAGATCAAAAACAGCGTACATTGTTTTCTCTTTTTCATCCTAAGGTTATTGGGAGTTTTTGAAGAGTTTCCATTCGTACAAACGATAGATCTGGTGGAATCGCTTCCGGAAGTATTTTCGTTCACGACATGCAAAAGTTCAGATCCTGTCAGAAGGTTTTTTTTGGCCATGAGCGGTCCTGCTGGCAGTACCTGCATGCCTACTCCGGGAAGTAAAAGAGAGAGTCCTCTGGACGCATCTTCGGAACATATATATCCAAGTTCCAAGTCCTATCGACAAGACGTACTTTCCAAGATACGTGATTCTTGTAGTAGAATTTCGTTCAGTGTTTTCGTACACTTACGGAATATGAAGAAACCGTTTCAACAATACCTTCACATATTGCATTTTCGTGATTGTGGATCCCAAATTGGGATTCGCTCCACGAATTTGCGGTATGTGAAATGAAAAGAGTGTTGGTGACAAGTTCAGTGTTACAACAGTGTTCAAAACTGAAAATACAGTGAAATCAATTTCAGCTCATACAAAACCAAGGAATGAAAATCAGTCATCAAACAATTGTGATTACAGTATACCATGTGTTTATGGAAAATAGTATACTGGTGAAACTATCAGACCTCTATCAGTAATGATGAGAGAACAAGAGGACAATATAAAAAATGACATATCGACAAGTCAAATTTAGCTGAACATATCCTCACTGACAAAGGACAACATATGGCCCATTGGAATATATCAAGATCATGGGAAAATAAAAATAAAAATAAAATAATCTGCTTGAATTTTTCTGAACGGAGACAATGAAATTGCCTCTTTGCCTCAGTTGATATAGATAGAACTTGGCATTGACTTAAAGCTGAATATGGAAATTGTGAATTCAAGATCAATTGACGAAAAAACACATGATTTTTCTCTGACAACTGTCACTGTTTAGTGTCGAAGAGGAACGTTCCGACTTTACGATGAGAAATATTATTTATTCATTGTGTTGGAAAAAGGAGCAGATTCGTTTCCGAAACTACATTTCCACTTGTCTACTACAGTAGAAATTTTGATATTTGTTGAATGCATTTGACTTCCAATCATCTTTCTAAAGATATGGTGTCACTGACAAATAGAGAATTTCTCTTGTAGGTATCTGAGGCACCGATCTTATCCTCATATGTTCGGTGTCTGAAGGTTGAATTCCAAGCGCAGTGACATTTTGGGGCAGAATCTGAATCTGTCCTCACTACAGATATATCGAGATGATTATTATAATTTCTATTATATATTTTTTTTTGGAACGAGGAGAGAAAATCCCACAAGAACTAGAAAAAAGTAAAAATATTTCCTCATTTTGTTTGATACTTCAGTATGGATGAAAATTCGTCCGAAAGTGTGTGTGAGATAGTGTGTGATGGACACGCATTTTTTTTAGTTCGACATATTATTCGAATTGAATTTCAATATTATCATTGCAAAATGGAATACTTTTTTCCTAGAATCTGTTCGAATATTTTCATTCAATATACCAATCCATATTATTCTCATCAACATTATTTGTTGTACTAGTGAAGTTATAGGTTTTCCAGCAACTGTTTTCCATGTCCGCGAGTTGATTTGATATTTGATATCATTTGGAATCTGCCTCTGGCTCCTGTTTGGATAGGTGGCTTTTTACAAGCCCGCTTTTTGATTACATTCCACCGCCAAGTTTTTATTTCGCATTCGATTTATCCAATGAGAATTGAGAGAAAGCTATGCATGGGAAATGCTGGATCATCTCGTTTTCACGAACCCTCTGGACTGAAATACCTACACGACGTTCTATGGAAAATGCTTGACTTCAATTTAATACCAATCACTGAGAATCTGTTGCAAAAGCACAATCCAATGAAATTCGTCAGGTTTATATCAAATGACTGACTAACACAATAAAAATATTTCATTTCTGACGATACTCATTGTTAAAAATGTTAAAATGCTACCTACGATTTGGTTCATATCACGAAGACACAATCGATGAAATGATAAAGAGAGAGAGAGAGAGAAAGAAAGAGAGAGAGAGAGAGAATCTTACCTCATAACGTAGCAGACGAAATATCAAAATAAATTGCGAAAATGTATCGAATGATATTTTCCGGCCGTTGGAACTCATTCTTCAACATTCAATGAATTAGCTAACATCACGAAAAATTTTGTCCACCTGAAAGTTAAAATTGGTGAATATACTCTTTGTAATATACATAGTGACGTGAAATCTTCGATAATTTCTCTGGATAAAAACCTCTCTTAGAAATACCATTGCTTCCAGATTGAATGCTTTGCAATTTCTTTTTATCAATTTGCGGACAATTTTGAAAGTGGACCAGATGATGAATGTTGATCACCCTCGAGTTGAATCAAGGCTCCGGTATAGTATATTGCATTCGCCTCTTGGGCAATTCAACAAGTTATGAAGACGTTTTCAATGAATAAAATAAATATTCAGATGTACCGCCAAGACCTCTGAAGTAGAATCGTGTAGAATGACTTTTGAAATGTCAATAAATATTTTGACTCTCGAAATGTGTTTATTCCTATATGTCAACTGAATACATACTAAACTCATGTTCACTGGTATACAACAAGAAAAATGCACCCTGCATGCACCTGATGATATTGGTCGATGATATTGGTTCGAAAGGCAGAAGAAACAAAAAACTAAGGTAAATCCTACCGTTTTACAGACTTTACAAGGAATTGTTGGATGTATGTCGGAAACCATGATTATCATAATTGCGAATGTTAACCCAAAAGTCAATATTGTTTTATTTTGAAACCTGGTGTATTTCCAAGAATATAATCCAAAACAAGTACACCTTGTAACTTCTTCGTGCTCATTCAATCTACCTCTACCATAAGAAGAAGAGACGACGATGAAAGCGACCATTACCAAACTACACGACCGAGAAGGTACAAAAAACTTGGGGAAAAAAATAGAAGAGTATTGTTCTCGTCTCTCTCAACCTTGTACCTGATGGGTGAACAACCTGATCACGTGACACCTCTGCCGCAGCCACTATACCGAGTTGATATGAACCGGGAGATTTTTGTGGCGGGGTAAGATCGTCCGCTCGGGGGTAGAAATTATTCGAATCTTTTATCACATAGTTTTACATCGGAGACAGCACTAATATCCTGTATGTTTTTTTAAGGTCGGGATAACGATGTCAATTATCTTGATAAATATGGTGTAAGTAGGTAGGTACTGATCCGTTCTTGTTGCGAGAATATCAGTGCTTTTCTCTGTTTCGGCACTTTCATCAATAGTTTCATTTTTTCAGGTGTTTTTATTTTGGGTTTTCCAAATATTGGTATTATGCCTGCATGTGATGAATATCAGATAATCGGCAGTTCAAACATGGCTGTGACTCTCGCTATCCGAGATCTATGTTTCGCTTTCATTTATGTTTCGTCCACAATCCACAATATCATAAATATATCGATCCTGGATCCTGTTCATCCACTAATGAAATTCAAATGAAAACATTGATATTTGGTAGATTTTCATTGGGAGAATACTGTGAAAAGATCAGTCACTGTTTCGATGATCAAATTTCGATATTTGTATTATTCTGATAGTTACTTTTTTTCTATAACTTATTCATCTGATAATGGCACAATGTTTTTTTCCTTGTTATTGCGCAACATCGTAAGTAAGTAGGCCAGACGGCCACCGCAGTATTGTACAAGATCTGGCAACCGACAAGGACGACAATTTTTTCGTTTCCTCTTCATACCCATTCGATTCTTCTAGGCCGTCAATCAGGCGGAAAAGAACAAGATAAATATTTGAATGTCATCGAGACAAGTCGGACTGAAATGAAATCGTTCCACGGAGTTTACTGAGGAAATATTCGATGTGGACTTGTGGACATCGGATCTGTGGGAAACAGTGATTGAATGTCGATTTCATTATTAGATGAGCAATCAGTTGATTGGTCTCTGATCTGACATAAGCTTTAAGACGTCGTAATGAGATATGAAAGTTATCAGATGATTCGCATCCCATCTTAGAGTTTGCGATATTTCACTACAAGCTGAGGCAAAAGGTATGATAGAAGATATGAGATATATGTATATATAAATATATATATATATATCATTAGATTGTATTCGCACATTGTATCAATTGAAACGTTTCTAATAGAAAATGATATTAGTATCTTCAAATGGTATAAAACATATATGAATGTATAAAACATAATTCTTAGAATCCCTATCAAATTGTCCATGGCATTCCTCGAAAACCCTCGATAACTATGAAAGGTGAATATTTCGAAAAGTGCAATCGGATATAAAAAATCGGCATAGAAAGTCTGAAAAGATAGGAACTGTAACAGTATAAATGACAAGAGAGAAAAATAAACTGAAAATGTATTGTCAAGCAACTGACACCGCTCAAGGCTCAAGGGGCTATTGCCGAATGTCAACAAGGTTTTTGAAAATATCTGGAAACCTATTCTCCAATTTAATGAAATCTCTTGTGATATTGATTTTCATAATTTTCTTTCAAAAATAATTTTTATTTCAAACATTCCACTTCCATTAGGAACACTAACTTAACTATTCCTGCCGATAAATACGCTGTTCCATTATAAACACTTATAATGATAATAATATGAATAGTAAACCCTGGGCATGGGACGTAAGGTTCATACTTCTGCTTCAGGAAGATAATTAGCTGTTTTTAGGTTGCATTAAAATTGGGAATGGCAAATACATTCATCGGTCCTATATAACTATTTTGTAAGACTGGTTGATTCTGGAAAAAATCATCTTTGAGATGCGATTTGAGTTGTGGTGCTTAGATTTTTTCAAGTATACAACTTCGAGAATATTCATGTATTTTTTTTCTTGGTATTGCTAGCGGTAATCTACGTCTCTCGTATTCCTGTTATCATTTGCTGGAAAATTAAAAAAGGGTCTGGTAATTCATTTCACTCACCAAAGTATTATTAGAACCATCTGTGATATTTTTTTTTGTTTTCAAACACTGTGTTCAAACAAATTCGGTTGAATATGAAAGTCCCCAGAAATCTTCAAAATTGTTTACAGTTTTTTAGTTTCATTGGAAGAAAAAAGATTTTTTTCCAAAATCGCCGATATTTCCAGAGATAGAAATAATCTGGATATTTTTCTATCACCTGCTCTTGATATGATTCTTTTTCGGTTTTTTTTCCATTATTTCTCTCATCTCCATCATCATGTATATTCTACCATCAATAGATTCATTTATGCTTTATCAATTTTTATCGCCCTGTAGAATCTTATTGTAGAATTTTGGAGTGCGTGGATTTCGTAATTCAAGTTGGAAATCAGTTCGGAAAAAATTATAGACTCAGTGTGAAAAGGTTCAATTTCAACATGTTTGAGATGCTCTATAGTTAGCTGTTAAGTATCCTACATTAGTTTCAATTGATTTAATTACCGGTTTTCTTCTAGCAGATGTGCAAACGAAACGATTGTGTGGAATAATTGCGACTGGTAGTGTAATCGTTTGAATTCCAGTCCAGCTGTTCAGCAACGTGAAAATTGGATTTCTCACAAGAAAGATCACATGCACACCAACTAAATCTTAGAAATAGATCATTTCGACCAAATGGTGAAATTATCTAGATTGGTGAAACCAGATTTTGTAAATGCACATCTAGACCCACACTTCCACTCGTAATTTATATTTTGAGTCCAAATATGTATCTTCACCAATACAAACCCTACTCCAACGTTCACTTTTCAATTGGATACTCTGTTATGGGTCTACTGTTACTAACTTCATATTCGATATCGAAAACTTCATTTTCCCAATAACTAATTTGAAGTATTTGTGTGATTTGTACATATTCCTGATACTCTAGACTGATAGCCGCGTAAAGAAATGATACAGATTTTTTGTGGACAGATTTTTTGTCATACTCTGGGCCATTACCAGTGAATTTTTGTTTCTTTGATAATTATATACCTGAACCTATTTTCCTTTCGAATAAAAATATTATATTGTTCTATGATTGAAAACAAGTGATAATTTTCTATATAGTGAGTGGAAATATCTCGATTCCCGAACATAGCAAGTGAATCAAGTTACCTCGAGATAGAGAAATCACTTTTCCTATGCGTCGAAAAGTTGTTTTTTCGTATTCTCAAAGGATAAGCATTATTGATAGAAACTTCTCGAACGAATGGTGTTTAATTAGAATGGGAATTATTGTGACATTTACGTTTTAAAATTCAGACAAATGATAATGTCAGAATGATTCGATTCGATTCTCTGGTAACGTAAATTGTATAAAAATACATTGATAATTAAATTCCACCAGGGGCGAAACGCTCCAAACAGAAGTATGTTCGGCAAACTCTACGAAAAGAGGTTAGGCGAAATCTATATTCGTTTCCTGGACTATGGGGAAAATCGTGAAATTCCAATGAGAGATAATAATTAATGTACCTGTGAACATGCTCGATTGGATTTTTTCATATCGTCCAATTGACGTGGAAAAATGTTGACAAAAATGACTGTTCTGCTCTGATAACTCACGCATCCGAATATTTGCAGAGCCAGATTGACGAATTCATTTGCATTTGGTACGTCGATCCTGAATTAATATGGATGGTGCGTATAGAGTGTGCTAGATGATGAAATACCGAGAGCACCGATGTATTCTGAATTATCTGGATTTTGGAAACGTACACTATTTTCACTAATAATCTTCGTGCTTGAATCAAGGAAAATTTTCCAGTACATGTTTCATGTTATGTTCTTTGTTATGTTTCATCTCATGTTTCATGTTATGTTCCATATTATGTTTCATGTAATTGAATGGATGGAGTTCTCATATTTTCAAATGTTCATATACTCATTTATTCATTCAATTACACTAATATTCATTATCCCGTCTGTAAGTTATTCGAGGAGGTGGTACATTCATTTTTCCAGCTTTTGTGTGGGATTTTCTCTCTTAAAAATATAATAAAAGATATTATTTCAATAAGGACAGATTTGTGATCTGATCCCAAATGTCAATATGCTTGAAATTCAACCTATAGAAACCTAAAGAAGAAATTCTATATTTGTCAGTGACATTTGGAAATACGAATATGTTCAATGGCAATAAAACTTCTACTTGTCTCAGTGGACAGTCTCGGGAACGAATCTACTCCTATTTTCAACACAATCAGAACACCATCTTCGCAATGTGGAGCTGTTTTCACACTGAAAAGTGACAGTGTGGCAGACAGAGCAATTCTGTTTTTTATTGATCGATATTGAATTTGCCATCATCATATTCAGTTTTGAGAAATGGATGCCAAGTTCTATCTAAATCAACTGAACAAGAAGCAATATTATTGTCTCCGTTCAGGAGAATGCAAGCAGACTCTTTGATTTTTCGTAATTTTTAATAACCTCTACTTCACTTTTCAGAAACGAGGAGATTTATTATCCCATTTTTATACGAATACCTATTTCAGTTCTTGAAATTATTTCCGAGGTTTTGGTGGCTGTCGAAATGAATAGTTTTGGTACCATGGAGAAAAAAGCAGTTTGGTTGTGGCAGTATCCTCCTTAGTGTCGTAGCTATTCCAACTCCAATAACTCAAATGGCAACCCCTAGAGCCATAGGCAATCAATAGTTCAGAAAAAACGAATTCAAACTCGGAGGAGTGATATAGGATCATATTTCGCATTCATGAATTATTTTTGTCCAGCCGAACTCGTGATGGGGCATCATATATTTTTTATCATTTACGTGTTCTGGATATTATTCTTCATACGATAAATATGGTTTAGGTTGATTTTAAATCCAAAGCCACCTAAATCTTATCATTTTCCTATTCTAAAACTTACTGATTATGTTTTTTTTGGTGCCTTCGTTATCGTACGCGAGCCAGTATATTCATAAAAAAATGAAAATATAAAAAATCAGAGAATATATCTAAGTTCCAAAAATCCATTCCTGTTTTTTTCTCTTTTCGAGTTGCCATGGTAATAACATCAAATACAAGATTCTGATTGGGTAACAAATTTCAATCCTCAATCAAATATCGTCGGGAATGTTTAATGAGCAATGGCCAAATTTGAATCTGAATAGGATTCCAAGAATAACTCAGTTCGAATGTTAGTGCTGAGTTTGTGGTTATCCCCATTACAAAGAAACGTTGAATCATCGATCGAAACCAGTTATCCGAACTAGTGTGCTTACACTATTTTTTTTTTCAAAAACATTACATAATAATTCCGCCTGTGTCTATCATTTCATCGCCGGTAATCATAAATATTAAACAATTAAATAAATATAAATTCTTCACAAGAAAAGGAGGCCGTCAATTATCGATGCCCGTGAATATAAAAAGCGAAATTTTCCGTTGGCAGATCATTATTATTCATTGAAACCAGAACTAGATCTACTCTATAGATCGACAGGATGTTTGTTAACTGAAAAATCGGGATGAATGGGTGAAAATAATTAGGAAATGCATTCTAATAAAAATTCATCAGAAAGTAGCGAAAAGAAATGGTAATTCTGCAATAGGCAACCTATTTTTGGGAATAAAATATTATGCACGCATTTTAATGAGAAATTCTCTATAATCAAAGAATTCGTTCCGAAATTAGGTCCCAAAGAAATTTCGTTTGAACGCACAAAATGGCGCTTCCATAGATTTCATTCATTTATTGTTACTAGGGAAGTGTAATGTAAAGTGTGAAAGTATTCCATAAATTGCTATATTCGATCATAATTGCATATTATTATTATAATTGTTTCAATAACCTTGAAGTTATTTATATTTAGACATTTATTTTTTTTATTTATTTTTAGTATCAAGCCCAAAGAAATAATTATTATATTGTATTTAAGAATGTATCCTTATGATGAAGAATTCATTTCATTTCATTTTCATGAGAATTGACGTCACTGCTACTACATCCATCACTAGTGGACAAGTGAAGACCTATAAGAGATAGAAGCAACGTTGTCAGATCTATTCATTGAAGGAATGCATATACTCTCGAATTCAGTTTCGATTAAACAAAAAATTGATTGTGATAAATAACATCCAGCAGTGATTTCGTCTTCAACTGTCAAGTAATATGACGAATGGTGAATCGCAGATCAGTCGTTGCTGATGTGAATATCATACTCAGAAACGGACAACCAACAGTAAAACAGAAATATCAATGGAATATATTCTACAGAGTGTCTCAACCGGAAATAAACTCTGTCTAACAAACTCTGTCCAACAACTTTCTCTAAAAAGTAACTTTGGAGGTATTTTTTTCTGAAAAATGGTTAAAACACATCGAACGTGATTCCCAATATTGTCCTACTCGTAGATGTAATCAGTGTTTTTCGGAATGAAGCAGAATTATTTTTACGTACATACCAGGTGAAAACAGATCAGGGTACACGCTGCCATTCCAGTACCTTCAAAGACGCGATTTTGAAATTCGGGCAGGTAATTGAGAGCAAATTTCAACAGTACCTTTACTTGAATATCACTTATCATTTGACCGAGAAGTGGTGCCAACTTGGTCAGTTTGAATACATCCTTATATATTTTATCACATGTAATGATTTCCTCAAAAATCTAGTAGTATTCACCATTCCTATTCAGCAAGAAAAACTAAAGTACCACATATCGATTCGGTGCTCATCTCAATTGTTCTTATCAATGAACGTATATCCGGACCGGATCATCTTCAGTGTTGGACAGATTCCTGTAGGACTGCATTCGAAGAATTGAATGTTTCAATACTCACAAATATGTATACATCTATGAAATGGGCAAACATGTATATAAAAACTATGGAAAATTCATGAATAATCTACATGATCATTCAAATAACAAGAGACATCGAAACTATCTCATACCAAGTGCACATCATTTATCAGCATATCAAAAGTCTCCTCTATTTTTGGGTTGCAAAGTGTACAAGTTTTGCACCCATATTAAGGAAATCTCCATTTTCATTTTCTATTTCAAGTTCCAAAAATAGATTGGAACAATACCTGATTGTCAAGAACTGTTGTATATTGGAAGCATTTTTCATGCATCATTCGTGATCTATTATATTTGAAATTTCACTATATTTTATATATACACCTGATTTCTGGCCGACGGTATCATATTTGAAAATTGAATGCCATCAACAGGAACCGATATTTTTGTCTCGGTTCTGAAGAATTGCAAGCAGACTATTTCATTTATGTTTCTAAATATCTTATAAATATCTTTCAAATTTGCCATATTTATGTTGTCGATATTCAGTAGCTATACTTTTGACTTGTCGGAGGAGTCGCTAATCATTTCTACTGTTCAGATCATTTGAGGATGGCAACTTAATTGCCGAAATATTTATCGAGATTGTTTATCATTGATCTCAGTTTGAGTTTCTGCATTTTCAGTTTAATTCACTGTTTTCACATTGAAGTTGAAACTGAAGACTTGAGACTAGGACAAAGATGATCAGATCGTCCTAAGCCGCCAACATCACCAGCCCATCATTAGGGGTGTTCTCCAAGGACCACTTGCAGGCCCACTCGTTCGGGCGATTCATCCACCGCCGGCTCGGCTTCTCGCTCTCTTGACCTTGAAAGATGCATCGAACTCTCCTCTCTCTCGCGGCGGCGAAGAAAAAATCCGAATACCATCCTCCAGAGAAGAACAAAGAAGCAGCGACCGATTCCACTGCAACTTGACCTAGGACGTCATGCCTTAGCAAAAGCCACAAGACTGGTTTTCTGCGATCAGTTGAAAAGTGAATCTTATCCGTGGCGACGAGCAGTCGTTTCGCGAGCTCGGCCTGCTTGATTTATGCAACTCCGTACTTTCACTCTCTTGGTTATGTTAGAAGATTGCGCAATAGAAATTAGGAAGCGATATCAGTACTGCCGCGGGAATACGCAACGCTCTGTGTAATCGTCTGGTGGATGGTACCGTCTTCGACCAGTGCTGTGAGTGGGCGGATTCGTTTTAATTTCCTGTGAGTTCCTGTTGTTTGCTTTGGATAAGGCCATATCTCTCTACTTGTGGGAGTTGTTATCCAGGGAGATAAAGCGCCCAACTATTTGAAAGGTACATGATTGGATTGTTTGTTTGTAATGTTATATACGGAAATTACTTCGTAAAGTTCGTTATTGTATTTTGGATTAACACTCGCTTTTGGAACGGGGCCGACAATGAAGAGAAACCATTGTTGTTTCATCTCTTCCAATATTTAATGTAGGTACATTGACCAGTAATCTAGTGAAAGAAAACCTTATGAATAGGAATAACATACTCTTTGTTTGCAGTAGAAATCATTCAATCCGTGAGATTTTTCCTGGGATTCTCCGATAAGATTGTGCAAAACTTTTTTGGTTGGAAGATAGTTGAATATTTCAGCTGCTTTTTCAAAGCCGCGTAAATCTCGTGAATATTGTAAAATCTTAGATATTACAAATTCAAATATTGAAAATCCGTAAATTTATCAATACCCTCAAATCACTAAATCTCTTATAGAATCTGATTATCTTCGACAGTGTTGTGAAAATCATTGGTATATCAGCTGGATTCTTGAGATTTCGTGAATCTCTTGTCGAATCAGTTCAACAATATTTTGTCGAATTCCTCTAATCCCGGAAATATTGTGGAATTCTCTCGGTTCAAAGGACAAATTAGTCAATCCAATTTCCTCGATTATTCATTATCGCGAATTATTAAAATGGACCGGAGCGAGAAATTCGTCCAAATCTTGATAAACCTTGCTTGGAAATTTGAAATATCGCCAGAAAAATCTCAGTTCTTGGTGAATACTGAAAATCTTTCGGAAATATCGCTATAAATTTCGCGGATTCTTAGAACTTGAATCTGGGCCAATCTTGCAAATCTGTGATAATGCCACGTATACCCTGTGAACAATGTTACGAATCTCATTTTGTTGAAAAAGTGAGAGCTTCAATTTTTCAGAGTTTTCTTGAATTCGTTCAATTTTTACTTTCTGAAAACATCAAAAATGGATAACGTGATGGCAGCCTTCTGGAAAACATATTTTTATACGATAACCTCGATAAATATTCATTTTATAACCGTAACTTCAATCATGAACAAGCACATTATGTACAGAATTTCATTTTTGCATCGGTTGCTAGGCAAGTTGCTAAGCAACGAATGCGAAATGGAATATTTCGTGTTAGGTCTAGGTTCACTCTGAAATCACGACGACTAAAGATTGTCAAATTATGACGTCCAGCGACAAATTGATGAAATGTCTGCAGATCGTTTCTGTCAAAGTTTTAGTAGGTAACGAGTAATTTCATAGTTGTTTTCTATGAATACATTTATAGGCTTCAAATTGCTGTGTATTTATTAGAAATAGCAATAAAGAAACTATTCACATATTTTTTCAATTCATATTTCAATTCTGATAGAAAGCCCATCAGCGGCGGATTCGGAATAATGGTAAATCAGTTCATTTCTTTCAAAGTTTCTGCAATGTATGCATGCGTGAAGAATGTTGTCATAGAAGAAGTATAGTATGCAACTCGCAACAAAATGGCTATTTTGCACTGGGCACCATTTTGGCTCATTGCATAATATACTATTCACTCCATTTCCAATGGCAAAATATCTCGCATTTCAATCATCATCTCCTTTCAAATAACACATTCCAAATTATATAAATCACAATTAACTTCGCCTCTCTCGTTCAGATATAGGAAGAATATACTGGATGCGAATGAATAAAAAAGTGCTATTGGAGTGATGAATTATGCAACGTATTTCAAAAACAACAAAAATAGAAAAAAATGTTATATATACATAACTCGAGCGCCAAAACGGACCCATTTTTTGAAATATGAAATGCGAAGGTGTGAGAGATTTTTTAATATCATTTTTATAGTGAATTTTATGATTTAAATTCTGTCTGCGATTCATTGGCAGCAAGGTATTCTAAGAAAAACGAATTTGTGCCAATTGACCTTGATTATTTTTCAACTCGCGGTCATATCTCGTTCTACGTATTGAATATATTTTTCCTCGTGTTTTGCAAAGCGTTGAAATGACAATGAAGAAACAATTCAAGCTTTGATTTTTTGTACAAAAATCTGTAATAACTGGTCTATGATAGTATTAATAATTATTTGTCGCTATACCTAATATCTTCCCTAAGAACATTCATGAAGGACCCAAATATGAATGATAATTATTCTATTTTAATCTTGTTCAAAACACAACTGAAGCAACTCAAAAATGATGGAGTTTATCGATAGAAACGTAATTGTTCTCCATCTTCCTTCCGATCACAATCGAGAGCGTCAGATTCAAGACCAGATAATTGTTTATAATAGTAATTGCAAGTCATCGTTTCTAGGTGCCAATTGAAGTTAGTAGGTCAGACTGAAAAAAAAAACAAATGAATTTGTGCAATCTGACACCACCAGTGGGTACCACTCCTTTGATCATAACCTCTCAGTGATCGTACGACATTATAGCTTTGCGTTTTGCAATATGGGTTTTTTATTCGAACAGTATCATAATTAATTATTCACCATGTCATATACATGGTGATCAATTCTGCAATAGTCATACTAATATGTATATTTCTCAGCTGACAATATAGTGTATATATATGATTTATGTATAAACATATATTGCTGAATAAATATTCGTCCTCTCGTATAATATAATATAATAATTTCCGAAAATATTATCTGATTCTATTTTAGTTTTCTCTGCCAAGAAGAGAAAATTGGAAGTTTGCTATAGTATCCATTATTCCACAAATTGATTGCAACATGAAATTGATTGAAAACTGGAATACTATCATGATGTGGTGTGTACACCTTCGATCATTGAACAGACTAGATAAGTAATCCACAGCCCTGGCAATAGAGTTTGTTTGGAAGCAACATCTATAGTATCTATCTTTGTCTAAACATGGATAGCAGGAGCTGATTCTCCCAGCACCAGTGCCGTGTTGTCAGAGGGGTCGAATTCATTAATAAGTCATGATGAAACCAAATTGAAAATCCGTAACAATTTCAGTAGTACTTTTCAGCATTTCTTGGTGGGAAAATGAACAATGACGAGACACTGTCGCAGCTGACCTATGGGTATAATCAATATAATCTAATCAAATCAATTTAAATTCATTTTTATCCGTTCCATTTGGAAAAATGCTTCAGAATCTCGAATGATACGACAATGGTAACTCACCTATGAAATGACGTGTTTTGATCGCCAGTTCAAATTGTCTTTAACACACCTCACAACGTCTCACCATTATATCAAATCACCAAAACAGGAAATAAACTGAGTTTCTGAGGAATTCTGAGTACACGAAACTAAACACAAGTTGAATAATATCGATAAATCAAAACGTAAATAATGACAGATACCAAACAAAGCAAAAATCGCCGTTGACTGTCAATATCAAATGGCGGTGTTGCAACGTTGAGCAAAAAGTATTCATGATACCCATGCTGGTCCTCGAGCCCCCAAGAAAGTAAAATTGCTGAGTCTCAGAATAATGTAGCAATCTTCTATTAATCAGAACTGATTCATAATCGTCATGACCCAAATTTATTATGATATTTGTGCATTGAACTACATGAATTCATAAAGGACTTTAAATATTATGGACTATTTATCACTTTTTGATGATTGGATATGACAACACTGGCGACGATTGGGTACTAATATTATGATATTTCTGGGAATTCATGTTAGCATCAGAATATTTGTTTTGTGGTCCTCTAGTGGGTTTGTTGTTCGGAGGTGTACACAATGCTGCTAAATATTTACAGAACAGAACATTTGGCATCGCTGAGAATGTCGACTGAATATAAAAACATGTTATAAGTATAATATAGCAACAACTCATTCGACATGGGGAATCATATCCAACTTTAAATCATGTATCAATGCAGACAATCTGAAAGATAAATATGAAGATAAATATCATTGAATTTGTGAAGTAAGTCGATTCATGAATACGGCAACATTGCTCTGATTATCTTTTTCATTTCTATCAACTCATAATACTCGTTTGATGTGAACCCCTGATATACGAACCACACCCGCAGTTCAACATAAATATGAAACGACAAGATTTTGTTGGGAATTTTTCGCATGAAAAAATCCGAAGAACTAGTTACTATTCTATTGTCATAGCACTGGAGATTATTGTTTGAATTGAGTTATCGTGATTGAATGAACATCATGTTTACCCATTTTCATTTCCTTTTGTTATAGAAAGTCATAATTTCTGTAATTTCAACATTTGTATGCAAACTAAAACCGTTAAAAAAAATAATCCGAGCACGAATTGAACTGTTTAGTTCCTGGAAAAATAATTTGCTCTCGCAGAAATTCCAAATTGTTCATCAGAACTAATCGTGGCACTTCCGTGGCGACTGTTCCAAGTAACGCATTTCATTCCATGAGGTTAATTGCATTTCTTCTTCCGCACACAAGAAATTCATCTCTGTGAATAATATTCCCTGGAAACGTGTCTGTTTTCGAATTGCCGCCATTATACCGGCATTGACGCAAGTTCTCCAAATCTGGACCTGATGGAAATAAACAAGTAAGTTGATGAAAAATTTTAGTACCTCCCATTGTGATGTAACAGAACCGGATATTACATGATATTAAGTCTCAGATTCAAAACTTTTATTTCGCAACTCGCTTCGTTCTCTTGTAAGTGAAATCTTTCTCTTTTGAATAGTATATCCCGAGGTGTATCTAGTAATCAATTAATATTGTATCTGCTTGCAAAATGATGTCTATGAAACAAATGAAATTCTTGATATGTACCGTGTTATTCTCCTCATTTTGTCAGAGGTTGTAATGAACATTTGTGAAGAAAAGCTGTAGAATTCATTATGTGATATCTTTAGAAATATCAACAGGAGAGGAACTGGTATCGCCAAATTGAGAAAATTATGTAAACATATTCTTCCAAATTGAACACATTATCAGCTAAAATGAAAGGTATATTTATCTTGATTTCGAAAATCATTAGGTTCTGCACATGAAATTCGAATAATCCCCAAGGCGAGTTTATTTGAAAATGATAAAATTCATTACATTCAGTCCAAATGGAAGCTGATGTATTTTTGGGAAAAAAATCTATGGTGACATTATTTTCGAATTCATCTCCTTCTCATCTTCAACATCCTTCGATAGTAAGACAATAAAAAACATAATCCTGTTGGATTGTAAGGATGGATATATTTAAAATCCCATCGTGTATGTACTTCTCGAAAAATAACGAAATGTTTTTATGAAAACCCATCATTACCAAAGTTTCAATTTCAATTTTCTTCATTTGTTCCCGTAATGAACTGGAGACATTTTAGTTTGATTTCGATTAGTACATTTTCAAGTTTTTCCTTTGAAGATCAACAAAAATTCACTTCGGAGGAACTGAAATCGAAATTCAAAAGTGTTGTCATTCGGAACAGAATTTTCTAATTGATTTTATGATTCTGCATCGTGACGTTTTAATTTTTGAGCAGTTTATTGTATTTATCCAATCTTTTTGAGTTTTCAAAAAGTTTTTCCAATCGTGAAGATGATCTAGCTTATCAAGTTTGGTCTCAAAAAGGAAAGTACCTACAGACATGAAGTCTTCTCAATCCCATTTCGATCAACGAGGCCCGTCTATAAATAAAAGTTAACATTCCTTATAGGGCAATATGAGACACTGAAATGCTATTGGAAACAAGTCTCGAACCAGTTCTAACGAAGACAAGAGCGGAATAGTTGTAGGCGTCTTCTAGCCTTCTCCTCACATAATCTCATCTACAGGATGATTCTGAAATCTCACCTATTCAAATCTCATCTCAAATTCCAATCTCAAAGCATACTGTTGATAATTGATTAATAATATTGCGAACTTGTAATTATTTGAAGACTTGGTTATTCACTAGACAGTAGATAATGGAGAAGAATATAAACAAAAATATCAGGAACTGAAAAATTTTACGAAATCGGTTGTGTCATTTGCAAGTTCGATTCATAGTAAGTATAATTATGCATTGTTACCTTTCAGTTGTTATTCAGTTCAGATGAATATATACACAGGCGTCTCGCCCCTCTTGCCTAATTAGATGATATAGAGGCTATAGAAGAGAATATGAAGTTTACAATCATCCGCAATGGTATGGACTGGATAGGAGGTCACATCCAACAGATCGTTGATGTGGAGCAAAAACGGAGTTGGGGCCAAGACAGATCCTTGTGAAACACCAGTACTTATGCCACAAATAGTCGTATCAGATGAAACTCCCACTACATAGAATGATCTATCTGCAAAGAAACTCGATAATGAACGACATAGTTGCCTCGGCAAATCGTATGACGGAAGTTTTGCTTGAAGGCTTTGGTGCTAAACTCGGTCAAATTCTTTGAACATATCCAATGTTACAGACTCACTCATATTTCTTGATTGATTTCTTTGACACATCATGTGAGGCGAGCAAGTCTCCTGTTGATATCTTATGACGAAAGCGATATTTCTGGTCGTTCAGGATGTTTAAGTTTTATAGATATTGGATGAGCTCGATGTTGATTGCTCATTCCAATACTTCAGTTAGGAGAAAACTAATCAGATTTATATGAAACGGTGCACAACCTACGAAGAACTGTTGTTGATTCTGGGGCACATTTCTTGAAAATAATACATGGACTTCCGTCAGGCCCATAGCCTTCTTGGCATTGAGGCCAAGCAGAATGTACAGAATGTGTATATGGTTATCGTTGGTAGTAATATTAGGAAGGTCTTGGCTTTGTTGATTCGGATTGGCATTTGATGCAAAAAAATTTGGCAAAAGTGTTCTCTTTTCCTTGTGGCATTGTGTGTGTTCTATCGTCCTTGGTGAAGGAAGGAAATGAGCAGGAAGTGATACTTCTTCCGATTGACGCGGCAAAAAGAACGAGAACCATTCGGACACTCCATAAGCTTTGAACTTATCATGCCTCTTCAGACGTGTCTCTAGTTGAAGTGGTCTCGATCACTGTTTCTAGTCTGTCTGTGCTTGTACAACCTGATTTACGTACCAAGTGGGTTTCCTCCCTCCTGCAAGCACGAATCAATGGCTTCATTTCATGCCATTATTTTAGACTCGAAGATATCTCTCGGTCTCTGACTGTACATAGGCCCGCATGTACCCCGTTGGAAACCATGAATTTCCATCGCAATCGCCGGAAATTTGCAAACATCCTCGTGTCACTTCCTTTCGATGACCCTAACGAAGGTTCTTGGTATCCTCGATTCCATCTAGCAGGTGTGTGGTTATGGAATGAGGTGTGTATGTGCGAAAACAAACGAATGCGACCTTGCCGCAGGTGAATCCGATATATCCGGCGGCACTCAGCGAAAAGGTAACTTTCGCTTCAATAGCCAATTGTGACATTGAAAAAATTCGCGCCACAATATAGGCCAATACTAACAGTTTTTCAATGAGTGACCGTTTTCTTGATCATTCGTTATGGTTTAACGAAAATACAATCGTTATCCAATTACCTAGATTTGAGTGTTTTTTTGTTATCGAGATAGTTGTTTATGAAATTTGATAATAATCATATTCAGTGTAGTCATTGGCAAATATTTCTTCACGTTTTCTGAGTATGTACAAGCATAAAAGGGAAACACTGACTTGCATCGAATTGAATTTTGTCATTTGATCTCGCGAATCAACAGAAATATGACCAACATCCAAGATGACCGAGAGTAGGGTTACGAAGGAGAAAATGAAACTGAAATTCATATTCATGGCTTACTCAAAGAAAACTCGAGAATTCTCGCAATTTGTAGCACTTTGTATGTGAATCGAAATCATATATGACATGAATATCTATATAATAGAAAAAGTCAGTTCCAATTCCATGTAAAGGTAGTTTCGTCTGAACATTCCAGGGAAACATTGAATCGACAAAATTCAGTTGTTTTCGAGTCATTCACGAATAATCCTAATCACTTTTTGAACTATGAACATCCTATATTCTTCAAGAACTAACACTTTGAGTCCTCAGGCTCCTAGATCATTCAATCACAGGAAGCCATTTTTCAGTCGAATTTCCGAAACACCTTGTATAAACGAGTCTTCTGTTGTCAACGTTATATTTTCTGTATTTCCTATGATGTTGTATTTGTATGGTGAAATACTCTGGAAACAATACCCGTTTGATATATGAGTAATATAATTTGTTTGCCAACTCAACTTTTTCTTCAACAAATACTGTTTGTTCTGACGTCATTTCCATATCGCTGATGTGCTAACATCCTTTGTTTCAGAGTTTATTGCTAAAATAAGCGCATCAGCATCTCTAGAAATACTGGTTTCCATGGAAACGAGTCAGTAGTTGAAGATGCATTTTTTTCCGGAATACCATGAATTTTCTATATTTCCTTCCACAGACCCGTATTTTGTGAGACGATATTAGCATTGATGAAGGTAAGAGTTTCTATAAATTTATGAGAAACTCAGTATTTCAATTACTGTCTAGGTTAATCGATAAGGTGGTTCAATAATTTTTGGAGATTTTTGGTATTTTATAGAAACCCAGAGAGAAATTATCAAAAATATGTGAAAGCTTTTTTTAGCTTAGGTTTGCTTGCAATAAAAAAATCTTCTGAGGTAATATTGAATGATATTTGGTGAATCAAATTCGAAAACTTCCAGTGCCCCGATTTTTGTTCGTATCTCACCTCGTCCTAAGAACTATTTATTTGCGCCCCCTCATGAAATCATTATTTTTTTTATCACTGTTATTCGTTTAGTGTCATATTACTATTGCCAAGACATACGGCAAGCAAACCCAAAAACATTGAAGAAAACCTAAAAAATTTCCACATATGAATTATTAATGATCCTGTATCCCTAAAACTATCTATCGGATCCATTGAAATGAGTTCGTAAAAACTGTATTCCTTTCAGTTTCAAAGAACCTATCTTTTGATGTTTTGTTTTTCAAATGAAAAATCCTGTATCCAGTAGGATTCTCCAAAATGTCTGTAAAAATTGATCATGATCCAAAATTTCGAAGCCATTATTTGAAGCCTTTTTTTTCCTATTTTTCTATACATTGAACGATTCAGTTCCCGAGGGGACACTCTGTATTATTCCGTATTATGCTGACTCAATCAAGTGAAATTGTTTATACTGAAACTATTTTATAATGTCTATTTTCTCTTGTCTTCTTTATGCTTTCACCTCTAATATTTTTTAGGGACCGACTTGCAAAATGTATTCACATTATTTCAACCGAAGCCTGGGACTGGTAGATCATAAGTGCGAACCCAGTGAAAAATTAAAGAACTTTGTATGCAATCATAATCCCAAACAAATCCTCCAACAAATAGGATCCCCATTTACTATCTGTTTTGCCTTTGTTTCCGTTTTAACGAACCGAATAAATCTAGATAACGTCGTCGTTCTTTTATTTCGCCGCGTATAATGCGGCATCTACTGTGTGTGTCGCGGCAACCGAGCCGATTTATCAGCTGGGATGAGACCTAACCAAATGTTTGCAGTGTTAAGTTGGCACCTACGGAGGAGATAATATAATTAATGAAATTTCGTCGCATGGCCTACTTTGCGAACAAGCACGCAAAGGTGTTTGTTGGAGATGTTTGGATATCAATCTGCAGGAAAAACTTAGTCGTTTTATCACTGTAAGTTCATTCATCATCAATTCAGATCTAGCAGAAAGCAAATAGAACGAGACATTCTTTTGTATGACTTCATAAATACATTCAGCATTCAACACTTATCATTTACCACTTTAATATTTTAGGCATGTTGATGGATTATTATACGAATAGCTAACATTTGAAATCATTGAAAGCCCTGTCAATACTGATATCGTGAATCGTGAATCTTCCACTAATTGTGAATGTGACAGATGCCTCAAATCATTTCATAAATCAGGTATCATTCTGGTATAATTGCACAATTCATCCATATCCAAATTCCCCATGAGGATTACTTTCAAATTAAACGACGAAGGAGTATTTCTGTGTCTATTTATGGGGCTCATTTTGAATCTCCTATTTTGACATTTCTCATTTTCATTTTATTGATTGAATAAATTCCAAACATTGGGAGCATTAGTGATTATTATCATAACACAAACAGTAAAAATCCTAAATACAAAGACCATTTATGAATATACATTGTCACTTCGGCTTACAAAAACGATACTGGTACTAAATAGACTCGAAAATAGCACAGAACAAAATAACACAGGACATTAAAGCGTGTACAAAACATCTCATGGATTCAATAGCAACAGACAAAATAGCGTTGGCAAAATAGCGAAGGAACACAATAGCGTGCGTAAAGAATAGCGCAATTCAATGTAACTTAGTTCTGAATGCTCTGTTTAATCATTCGTGCATTTCAAGCAGTGTTTATCAATGAGTTTATCTGATTGCTACCTATGTCAGTTTCAAATGTATGGCATAGAACTGTAGTTCTCCGTTCTGTGTATATGGGTAGTCAAAATGCAAAAATCCTAAAATGGAGATATGAAGGTTACCGTTACAAAAAAGAGAGCCACATCCACATCGTGGAGATTTAACGCAGCTAAGTGCAAAGGTCACTTGGTTTGTAATGTAAACACTAAATCTATATGAACTCCTCACAGTCATAGTCCAATTCCTGCTTCAGGTGAAGTCAGTGAAGAATGATAACCAATCAACTTTGTGAAAATTCTTGTAAGAATTCATCTGTATAGGCGTCATTATTATTGATAAGCTATAAAGCAAGTGATTCGAAAAGTGAAAATCTTGAAAATTTAAGAACAGATTAGGGAAAATCATTTTTATTATGACACTCTCACAATGAAGAGAAGGATGAAAGTCGTTAATCGAAGCTTGGCACGACGATAACTTTAATTTCTTGCTTGAGTTTCCTTACAGGTCTGCTGAAGGAACCTTATGTTGCACCCTGATACTGTTCAGATAAATGTTAGCCATTCCCAAATGTTTTTCTATTTCGTGAACCTAATGTTCAGCGAAACGTCATGTATATGCCACCATACTAGTGGTAGAAAATCTCATTTGATCAACACAACATTGGAAAATTACGGTTCAATTTCATGCGCACAATGGGTAATGAATATTTCATAACCATCTGGCCTTCTTTTCTCATTGCGAAAGAGGTACTGCACATATTTTGCAGTCTCAATCAATGCATCATTCTTGACGAGTATCTCCAATATTTCTGTCATGATATTCAGCAGTGATTTATCGTGTTTGATGATAATTTATGCAAAATAGAAAAAATAGTAACTACTTGAAAATGACTAGAAGCACTTGTTCGCGCGATATGAATGCGCCTAATAAAACTTGTACAATAATATATATACTATTCTCCTGAGTTATCCTGATGATTCGTTTCCACATTGTGAAGGTTGATATAAAGAAAGTTTTGTGAACCATGAACCTCGAAAGATTATACTCCAGAAAAGCAATTTACTCGAATCTGTTTTCGCAAGATATATATGTGTCCTTTTGCTATTTTCCTATACTTGATCTGAGATCATCCCACGAAACGTCGAGGAAATGACAATAAATTTACCTCTTGCACGCACGGAATGGATCCAGGATGATTTCCTCTTTGTGATATAGCTTTCTCACGAAAATATAAGAGGGATATCAAGTAATTGGAAAATCTCTCAGATATGTTGAATCTTTCTGACGTTGTGGAAAGAACGATCGGGAAATTCTTAGATCACCTCCTGGCAGCATCAACCTTTCATTCTCTCTATTCTAACTATACAGTGTCATTCAAATGGTGTAACAATGGAGAATAATAGAACTGATACAAATGATAGTTATTCATGTATCAAGGGCTCAACATATATATCTGAGTAATAATCTTTACACAAAAAAGTACTTCTATGCAAATTGATTGGAATAACTATTTACAAGTAAATTGATTGTGAAAAACAGGATAAATTGATCATTCATTGGTCGATACAAAAATTTGTTTTTGTGACAGCAATAAGAATCATTTAAAGTAGGTTTATTGTCTGAACCTCAGTCCTCAGTCTGTCTAAATCATAGACTTATTGATAATAAGTCTATGGTCTGAAAACACTATTTTGGAAAATGAATATTTGCGGTCCTTTTTTCCTAATATCTTACTGTGTACTACCACTCTACAGATATGTCGCCAATATCCTCAATGGATCAAAAGGTGAAATGATCAGATACTATTTAGTATTTGATTCTGACAATTTGTTGAAAAACCGTTGGAAATAATAGGTTTCAATTTTTCCGATGATATTACGAACGTGTGTCAACTTCAAAACTTTGGATTGACTGTGAAGATTGAATTTCGTTTGAGGAAATTCAAAAACCGTTTCTGCCGAACGGTGAGGAAAGCAGTTCAGTATTGGTAGTTGTTCCCTTAGCTTGGAAGCTACCACAACTCCAAAATTTCAAATGGCAACCCCTCGAGCTATAGTCAATCCAAAGTTCTGAAATTGAAACACTGTTCAGTGCTTGTTCAATTCAGGCCTGTAAATACCCTGATGAATACCTATTAATAATCATGGATTCTGTTGTGTCATCAATATCAATTTATATGATTACCTCAATGAATTTCTTCCTGAATATTGCCATCTGATATCGTACAGCGAATGATATATAGTCAAGTGTCTTGAACAAATGTTTCTGTAGCCACATTCTTAGAATAACAGATGGATTTGAACTGGATATTTTAGGTAGGACAACTAATTAGAGTAGAATTTTGTGCTTCTAACGCCCTCACCGAGACAATGTGGTATAATATACGAGGGGAAACGGATGCCGACTGAAAATTATAGCGTTTAATTCCTTGAATCATGTGAGCGTATGTTGTGTGGACAGCTGTTGCAAATAGATACATATCTTTAATTCGTCAAATGTATGCGTGAATTCATAATGTAATTTAGTGTTGTTGAATAAAGTTAATTGTTGATCCAATACCAACGATTTACTTATAAATTACAGTAGCGCCACCAATATAATGGAAAAACATGGTCATGCGTCCTTGTCTATTTTCTTAGTTAGTTAAGCTCATCGTCATCCGATCAGTCACATCATAGTTCATTTCTGAGAAAAAGAACAGTTGAAGAATGGCATCACGAGGTCACACAAATAGTTCGTTAAATTTCGGGATGCTTCTCTGTATATGAATGTTATTTATTATACTTTGACAATCAATGCACCGTCATCACTATTGGTAGAAAAATAATTTCGAATACAAAAAGTGTACGCTTTCCATGCATAGATCGGAAGGAAAAAAAATGGCTTCGTTAAATCAAGAAAATTGTTCAATTGATTATTTTTCTCTGATACTATCAGCTGAAATACGAGGTAAATTTACCTCATTTCAGAAATATATCATTAATTGACATTTGCAACAATTTTCGAAATATTTCAGAAGATGCTGAACCCTTGAGTGAAAATGAAAGATTATTTTTGGAAATCTAAACATATTCAACTGCCACCACATCAACAGCAAATTTTAGGCAGATGTGATTTCTTGTTTATAATTTTATAATTGATTATACACCTGAAAATTCTATCTGATGGTCCTCAATAGAAAGCTCTCAAAGATTGAATGATGCATCATTATAAACTCATCAACAAGCCTTAATGTTTTCGTTAGAAAAATAATACTTGAACCCCATTATACCAAATTTTAAAACTTTCAATCCTTAATCAATCAAAGATCATAGTATATATTGAATAATTTCATAGATCAGAATAATCTTCTTCTCATTTTGTGCAATGCCGACCTAAATTCTTCTTTCGAATTCTCCTTCTCGAGTCCAATATCTCGAATCGAAAAGAATATATGATATCGCATCTTCCTGATAGCTCACGTTCCATGCGGCAACATTGTCAAACACTCTCATTCAGAAAATTCGATGTGTCCACTCTTTTTGTCGAGCGCCGTCGTGAATAATAATAATCGTAACGCCTTTCGAGCCCGACTTTTGTGCTCGGACACCGAACTTATAAATCTCCGGAGATAAGTTCGGGAGCACTCTGTAGAACAGTCACGTCCTCGTACTGAATCGTCACAGATATAATAGGATTTACTGATGCGTAATTCTGTTCGGTCACGTTTTTCCATGAGGCGAGAGACCGGCTAAAGTAATTGAAAAAATAATACAAAAAATGCGAGACGCGGTCCTCGGCGAGCAACAAATGAATTCAAACCTGGACAAAAGGAAGAAGAGTATGTTATCTCGATCGTTATCAAAGTTTGATTTTGCAACAAGTCCTCATGGATTACTAATAATCAGTGATATGATATTGCCGGAAATATTCAGCGATTGTTACGTAGCTTGTTGCTAATTTATTTTGCGAATGACATTGTTAACGAAGCTACGTGCCGCTAGACGAGTAGTTTTGGACCAATGTCATGAGCTAAATTGAAGCATCAAGACGGAGAATACAAATCTGAGAATATTTCTAGGAAAAACTGTATCACGACACGAGTTGTATTCGTGATGTCTATTACATGAATGAATAAGACAACTGGGAGATAACTCACTTCAACTGGGAAGGAACTAACAAGAACAATATGATTGATGATTCGAGGACCAAGTAATGCATAGGTTAGGGCCCAAAAATCATGTAGTCATAGTTGTTCATATTATGGAATCTTTTAACAACGCGACTACAGATAACTTTCCATATAATTTCCACAATTTCTTCCTTTCATATTGCATGCAGGCCTAGTCTTCCAAAATTATGCTGATCTTGCTGCCTCAATTCGTTGTCATGAATTCCTCTGCCTACAAAGGTCCATTAACAGTTTCCGAACTTATATACTGTTTCTTTTCATTCTATAAAATAGAATGATCGTGAGATGTGCAATGATGTCATCTAAATATATTCCCTTTTCTTCGCTTCTCTTGATTTATAATTCGAATAACACCACGAACGTTCAAAATGTCTCACATATCCCGTTTGTTGGCCACGTGGTAGTCAATTCGGCTTCGGCATTGGTTGACCGTGCAAGATAAGAGAAGATGCACCGTGAAAATGAATGATGTTAATGGGTTTTTGCGGACATGGATGGTAAAGTCGTAGTGTAGTTGTGATTTCAACATTACTTATATTTTTTTTCCTTCGTATAATTTTCAATGTTTTGTTGTTTTGACACTGAAAAGTGACCAATAAAACGGTAGCAGATTTGTTCCCAAACTTTTACTAAGATAAGTAGAATCGAGAATATATTTATATTTCCACATTTTTTTTAAAAAAAAGGTGTCACTGACAAATTGAGAATTTCTCTTTGAGGTATCTGAAGGTGAAATTTCAAGCGCAGTGACATTTTGGGGCCGATCTCATATCTGTCCTCACTACAAATGTATATAAATAATTATAATAACTTATATTTCTATTCTTTGGAAACGCGGAAAGAAAATCACAGAAAAATCTAGAAAAATGAATGACTTCAGACTGTTTAAGTATAAAGAAACAGAGAGGGAGATAGAAGAATTAACCCAGCAGCTATAATAAAATAGTTGTACCAAATATCTCATCGATAGATTTTACAAATTTCAAACGATCATTTTATGCTCAAAATACATATCGATTACTCGAAAAAAATCATGGAGTACGTATATTGTATATTTATATAATCACTACACGAAGTAGTAGGATTAGTTGTCGTTTGCAATTCCTAACGTTGGCCATTTGAGAAAAACTCAACAACAAAAATATTACGTTATATGTGTGCTGATACTATAATGAATTCAAGTAGAGGAAGATTGAGCCGTCATACGAAAAGTATAGGTAGACTCTAGACCATATCATGGGATAAATTGACCCTACCCATGAGGGCTGATTTTTCAATGGGAATATAATCCGCTGTTTAAGTAAACTGGGTTTGTTATCTGACTGTAGATTTGAGCGTCATGTAAACCATTGTTAAATTCGGTTTATCTCATAAATATTCATTGAAATATTGAATGAAAATTGGTACCTTTGCTCAGTCCATATCACTAGGTTATCTCTGATGGAACAACCGGCCCTAAAAGTGTGTCGTTCGCCGAATTCTGAAACATCGTGAATAGCCAGTGCAGCAAAGAACCCTGTCAAACGGGAAAAGATAAACTATTTAAAGGAAGTGACTATTCGTTGCACCTTCATTCGACTTGCAGCATAGATTTGTGTGTTCAATCTATGTTTGCAGATAGAATACATTCTGTTCCCAGTTGACGTATAGAAGTATCAGTTGGAAATCTTTAAATGCTCATGTAAGGCCTTTTGTATAACATCGAAATTAACACATTTGGCGGTTTTATCGTTGAAAGCATCGCGGTTCTGTTGGGCCTCGCCAGCTGTTGGCTGGTTGTCTAGCCGGAAACGCTATGTTCCGACTTCCGTTTGGGCAGATCCTTTTACTCCCACCGTGTGTAACTGACAAAAGACAAAAGAACCGCGGTCCGAAACGCACCAGATACTGGATTCGAAAGTTAACTTTCGATATTGATACCGTCTGTACCTACGTCAATTTAGCGGATAAAATAGGGAATGAGCAAGTGGATATGGAATATATGCCGTCCTAAACTCATTTACCTAAATTTATTTTCGATTACCATGTGAAATTTTCATTGATTGCGATTTTGACCGGTTTTTTTTTTCATTTGTAGGGCTTGATGAATTCAATTTTATGGCCAAAAAGCTCGCCAGAATCCTTCGCATTCCAACAAAATCCAAGGCCTATTCCGTCTATTATTAGGGGTGAAATACTAGGATTTCATATAGAAGCAGATTCAGTCTTTAGCAATTTTCTTTTTTTTTTTAGGTTCGTAGGTTCGAACTGTTTTATTATGAAATTAATAAATCTCAACTGCAAGTAAAGTTATTTCAACCTCCTGTGTTGTGCAAAAAACAAATACACGACGAGAGTTTTTGAATTTCAGAGCTTATTCTAAACAAGCCATCGAAACCTCTGAACTGAAACCTATATTGACGACATCAAAACTTCTCCCCTCATGCTTCCTTATCTCAGAGTATTTATTGACAACATCCAATGGCATGAAATAAACATTACAACTATATCATTAATCCATTATCTTCATGTGGGTCCATGGATAACAAAAATAAATTGGAGGAGTTTGAACTAAGTTTGAATTGAGGAGGATTTCGCGCCACTGGTCACACACAATCCAACAAGTTATTTACAAATATTTCGTCCTCTTGGAGCTCCCTTGCTTTGTTCGTCGTACTCGAGGTCGTACTCGCTAATAGAGCTCTTGATAAAATTGGTACATTCAAATATATACTATATCATTGCATCGAAGAACTTTTAACCTTACCTCTTTTCAACATAGAAACTTCGAAACGCTTCCACAGAACCCCATCTCGATATTCAAAATGAAACTGAAAGATTTTTTTTCGGAAATGTATACGCCATTTTACGTTCACGTTGCAGTTAAATAATGAGCGGTAACAAAATCGAAACAAGGGGAAAAATGATTATTTTAATTGTTATATTTCGTTAGCCATCACCGAAGGAATTGATGACCATAAAAAAAATATCTATAGTCACAAAATAATTGGAGATGATGAGCAATTCGCTTGTTGTAATGAAAATTTTTCTTTGTGTATAATTACTCATAGTGACATAAATAGATAGCTCTCATAAGATACCTGAAATTTTCGAAATTTCACTATTGATATCGGCGATTTTTTTGTCATAGTTGAAGCTCAATATAATTTTTCGCCAGTATACTGACTACATTAAGTCAATATACCTAAGATATTTCGAATCTGATACATTGATTGAATATGAATGTGTTAGCCTGATTATTACATTTATTGTTCAACCAATATTATTCTATTCAGGAAAAAAGTAGGTACAATAATTTTGATAAGTCACGATTCGAAGAAATATTACGATCATACATCCAGCAACTATGTATATAATTTTCTTATTTCCATCCCGACCGAAAATTTTTCTTAAAAAAAAATGTGATAAGGACTATTAAACAAAGATAATTTGAGGCCAAAGTGTTAACATGAAGATTCATAAATGAGACTGTTTTTTTTTTATTTTTTGCCAAAAATACCCATCCCGTGGGAACGAAGAGATTTTTTGTCTCTGTGTGTTCCTTTGATAAATGGATGAGAGAATTCATCAGAATTCTTCCATGTTGCATCGACGATGGTTTTATATCAATCCGTTTCCGCTCTTTTGTAGTGGATGATCTCTTTGATGAATGCTTTCCAAGAATGAACTAACAATCATTGAGGGAAATTACATATGAATGTTGAAAAAATATAAATAGATTCAATTATATTTCCCGGGAGCCGTTTATCGTATTCAAGGCTTACGATTGTCCTATGACCCTATTGGAAGTAAACTCAAAATTGATACAGGAAGTGTTATGATCAAACCAACAAGAAGAAATAACTTGGCCATTATTTACTCATCCACCTGTCGATGATGATTGTCTGGTTGAGAATAATAGATATCGTACACAAAAAAGGTTGTTTATTGATATGCACCAATAAATGCATAACGCACTGGTAATCCTGTCATTTTCAGAAGAGACGTTTATATCAACTCGTTAAGTACTCGAAATAATATTGTTTGTGATAGAGAATCATTTCATTCATCGCTGAAATTTCGAATAATTGCTGCGTTGTTTTGTTTCACTAATAAATAATGAATTATTTGAAATACTTCACACTCAATCGCATTGTTTACTGTCGAATCAATATATTCCAAACATTGTCAGTTCGATGTTTTTTTTTTTCAATGATGAAAACTCCAAAGGCCACTCTGATATCATGTCAGCATGTTCGTAAAACTTCACAAATTTCGAGATGCATTCAATCAAGAGTGGAAAAGTAATATGGCCGTAGATTGTCGATGGTAGTTGGGTTGTATAGTCTGTTGCAACCTCACTATCACTTCCCTAATCTGTTTGTCTTTCAATTCGTATACTTTTCATAAAGCTAGGATCTTCCTGATGGCTGATGAGCTGCAGATGTTTCGCGGACTAGGATTTTGACCAGGAGTATGTGTTTCGACAACGTCAGTATACAACGTCAGTATACAACAACAACAACATATATTTAGGAGCTAAACTTCAAACATGAACAGTACTCCTGGACAGGTCGAATTTCAACTATGCAGATTGTGAGCTGTTGCTGGGGTGTGAAGTACCTCTTTATGCCGAACAGAAAGCCAAGTTCTTGTAAAGCAGTTCTCGCAATGCACCTCACATGATCGTCCCATGAGAGACCGCTGATATTTATTTTTTCAGGCTTCAGATTCCATGTCGTTGTTATCCATATAGTTATTAGATATATTCTCAACACATGATGCTAAAAGTGACAAGTGAAAATAGTAGAAAAAGAAATATTATGAGATTGAGTTCTGCTGTGATTTCTAAAAAAATACAAATTTAACATGAATCTTAATTATGTAACTTGTATATACAGGTTGAGTCAAAAATGTGTACCGAGCTTTCTGAGGGTGATAGACCATTGAAAAATAAGTGTAGTTTGATGATTAAACTCATGGCCCAAAGTACATATTAAGGGAGATATATCCTTCCAAAGTTGATAAAATTAAAATAATTTCTCCGCATAACTTCTAAACGATGAAAGCCACCCGATTGAAATTTTGTGCATGAATGTATGTTGTCAAAATACTTTTTTTCGTCACACTTCCACATTTCTGATATTGTTATAAAGGGTGTTTTCAGAGGGTGAGTCATGATTTTTTGTAGAAAACTTTTTTTCCTGTATTATTTTCGGTGAAAAAACAGAAGCATTCGATGGAGCGAAAAAAATTACATGAAAAAGGTACTCTTATTCAAATACAAAAAATTGAGCAGTTCGTGAGATATTTGAGTTTTTGTAGTTACATGATATCAGCAGATTGATTTTATTCATCGCGAGATTCATCGGTATAACGATATTTCAGCAGCATTTGCATTTCCGAAGCACTCGCCAAGCATTAGAAGCATATCAGTTTGTTCAGAGAACTAATAACCTGCCATATTTCTTTAAATCTCAGTTGATAATCGCAGTGATAAATGACACAGAAAAACCACACGAACAAATCGACTACAACAATGTTGACTCGAATGTTGATGACATGAACGTCAAAATTGAGAACAAAATTATTCATCATGGCCTGCTAAAATATTGTTACCGATGAATCTCGCAATGAATAAAATCAATCTGCTGATATCATGTAACTACAAAAACTCAAATATCTCACGAACGGCTCAATTTTTTGTATTTGAATAAGAGTACCTTTTTCATGTAATTTTCTTCGCTCCATCAAATGCTCCTGTTTTTTCACCGAAAATAATACAGGGAAAAAAGTTTTCTATAAAAAATCATGACACACCCTCTGAAAACACCCTTTATAACAATATCAGAAATGTGGAAGTGCGACGAAAAAATGTATTTTGACAACATACATTCATGCACAAAATTTCAATCGGGTGGCTTTCATCGTTCAGAAGTTATGCGGAGAAATTATTTTAATTTTATCAACTTTGGAAGGATATATCTCCCTTAATATGCATTTTGGGCCATGATCAACAAACTACACTTATTTTTCAATGTTCTATCACCCCCAGAAAGCTCGGTACACATTTTTGACTCACCCTGTCCTCATCTTGCCATATCATCTTGCCATCACAATAGGTGAGTGGACAAATTAGTATCTGATATAAGTTAGACTGACACTCAACATCAAAATCATGAACTGAGAAAGGACATGATTTCCTATGTATAATCGCATAATGTTTATCAACTTTCTGCATATTTCATTTTATAATAGTTGATTTAACCAAAATACATGTAATCGTCGTAGTATATATAAATTTTGGTGCATTCGATGCTTTCCACCCTCTTCAGACCGCCTCTGTCCTCAATTTTCGAGGTCACTTAGAAATGTCAACTAGACTTAGATTAATGATTTTTGTTTATTATTGTGACAATGTCCCGACAATTCCACAATTGGGAGCTAATGAGAAAGTGAAAAATATCAGGACGTGGCCGAAGAAACCTAAATAAATGGTAAAGGAGGAAATTCTAACGGCTGATGTGGCCACAATAGGGTTTGCAGGGGTTGACAAATGACAATGACGGATTCACAATGATGATATGGCGTTGTTTTTCTCACGGCTATATTCCGTGCAAAGAGGTTTGCAAGAGACAACGAATAAATAGACATTTATTTATTATGTATTCGAATCCAGCTCAAATAATATCCGACTGCGCTCATGTCATTACAACGCTGTCATCCTCATAGCTTTATGAAAGATAGTGGTTGGAGATGTTTCCAATTGGTCGAGCAAAACCGAGTCATAACTGTTTTGGCCCACCAGTTTGCTAACAAATTGGAACAATATGAGATCTAGTCTTGGTGTAACAGTTTATGTCGCATGTTCAACGCCATCTGACGGCAAAAGATAGCTAAAAGATGGTAGATAGCACCAAAAACTATAGTTTTTCAATAGTTTCATAGAAACCTACCTAGATCTTTCGCCATCGGATGGAGTTGAACATCACGCATGCATCATCATTTGTTATCTGTTATTTGACGATTGTATTTGCATAATTAGGGTCTTTTGTGTCACTATCAGTACTGTCAGTGGTCTCTGTGCATATTCCGATTTCGTTTCGACTATTTTAGTTGTCTCAGTCAGCCTTCATATGCACTGTGCTTTGTTGGAATAATTCTATCGATTCCGGATTGCTTCAACCATAATTGAATTTGAATTGCTTTTTTGTGTTGGTTATGGTGTTAGTACCGTTGTAGTTCTAGTTAGAAAAGCAAAAATTATAATGTGAATGTGTTGAATCGATGGTCTTTATCGCTCCTTCAGTAAAATCCTTGAGTATTGAAAGGATTAATGATTTCATTATTATATTTTTACTCAGCTCATCTCTGTCCGAGGTCATGTTGAAGAACTATTTCGAATTGTAGGAGATCAGTTTGGATGTTTGATAATATCTAGAATTATTTGCGAAATAACCAAGGAACGAAAATTCATAGTTATTGACTGCATTTAATCTACGTGACATGTACTGTTAGTATATTCTCCACAGAGCATATAGTAATATATAGCAGCTATCGTGAACGAGTAGAAAACTATACTTTCTCTCCACCAAGATATGATCGAACAATTTTGAGATTTAAAATATTTTCCTAGAACCCATGGCCAAATCGAAAGGATACTATGACAGTAATGAGGTATTAAAGTTGTCATGCATAAACAACGGCCGAAAATCCATGCACAACAAACGAACATCTACTAAAATTAAAACGAGGATTCTATATTAGTTAACGTAATAACTAATTACATAATCCAGAAAAAAGGGGCAAGTAGCTTACAAGTTCTGTAAAGGAAGTTTCCGGATGTTAGGTAACATTTTCAGACACTCTTGTAGTTTGTGACTCTTGAAGCTCTCAACTGCAGAGGAATTTACGTGACATTTCATCCAATCTTCAACGTCAATAGAAAAATTTCAACCTCTGTCACATTTCGATTTTCCGAACTAGTCCAGTAAATGTGTACTGTACATCCTGATAATAGGCGGGAAAACAGTATTTTCCAGGCGCGTACGTTGAAAACTTGTGGGGCAGAAATCTACAACATTGTTTCAGTGACCTGCACTGACTGCTAGATACGAGTATCTTATCGGATCCTAATAACTTTTGAGTCTACATAAGCTAGGTCCTATATAGGTGTGACCATTTATCTCACACAATGACATGCAAGTCAGTTCCACTGTTTATTCATTCAAAATAAAATTCGTTTATCTTTTCAACGGCGACGTTTTTCGCCTATACATCCACATCGTGGGTGTTCTGTGGAATAAAGATTTACACTGGCGAGTAGAGACCACGTAGACTTTTAGTAAAGGATACGACAATGGTCTGCCAGTAACTGCCATTGCCCGATTCACATAGATATTAACGAGAAGTTGCAAAATGTGGCAAGTTCTCTATGAGAGTTAGTTGTCAATTCTGGCATATGTCCGCCGCTACACACCACGTAGCGAGCCATGTGGAAACTGACTTCATTGTGCTGTTAATTAATTTGAGAAACGAACACACTTTTGGATATTGTCATATTCTATTTTTATAAATAAATAATTCGCTGGAAATTTTCACGACACGACAAGGCTAAGAACAAGAGGTAAATAAAAAACTGTACTGATGTCAACACGTCATTTTTAACGGGGCACTGTAGACTCGAAGAAGGCTAGCTTTAGAGAGAACGGCACCTGCAGATTCTGTAGCGAAAATCCAGAAACATCTCATCATATCCTGATGGAGTGCGATGCTGTACATCATAAAAGAAGTAACATACTGGAATCATACCAGCGGTCTGTGGAAGAAATACCACCAATACACCCCCTCCAGGAGTCTCCAAGGGAATTGAATCTTGAGATCCACAACCATACCAATACCAATACCAACTTTTTTGGAAGTCAACTCGGGAATGATTTAATACTGTGTATATAGAAATCATGGTGTGCACTCCATCCTATAAGCTATATTGTGTTCTATAGCTGGACTACTCGTTAATATCTGTGTAAATATGCTGCTTTTCGACCGACCATGAACTTGAATATAAAATTTTAACGACCCGCATGGACAGACACAACGAGAAGATGGTTGACGAAGTTGGATTTTACTCACAATATACGGTTCAGTGGATTGACAGAGAGGGTTCGTTATCATCTAAATTGTTGCTCGAGAGACAATGAGACTTCATTAGGTTCATTATCTGACGAAACAATTGAAAATGCCAATCACCTCACAATAGGGTCTGGGATACAGCAGAGGATACAGGGTCGCATCTTTCAAATGAAGGAAATAGTACATATTCAAAGTGGAGTTCAATTGTCAAAGGAGAATGAAACTCGAAGTCATCTTCGCTGATTCAATAAATGATGTGAAGGGCGAAAACAACGCACATTAGTCAAGGCGGAAACAAGTTATCAAGCACAGAGAAATTGAAAATTGAAAAAATTGAAGACAAGAAGATTCTTCCACAAGAAAAAATAGTTATTGTCAGTATATCTTTTGTTGACTGTCTCTGCAGGATTCTGGGATTGACTACAGAATCACAAAAACCTGTACCTAACCTGAGAACTCGTTGGAACTACTTCTTTTGAGGATCATCGTCACTTTGTCATCATATTCGACTGTTTTCTCCTTGAGTACCATCAACTACGCGGCTAATAACCTATTAGCCGCGTACTAGTGAAATCAATTCTCATATTCTAGAGTAAATGTTATCTTTTAAAAATGCTATTGCGTTACGTTATCTTATATGTTCGGTGGTTACGTAGAGCTTCTTTATCGTCGCACAGGATCTCCTTCAGTGATACAGCTATCGTTGCCTCCTATCTACCTCGTATCCTGGACATTCTTCAAGTAAGTGTTGGACTGTAAGGGGACTTTCACAAAGGTGTAGCTGCTCACCTAGGAGCAGGTTGGAAAAATGCTTGAAGTATTGTTTTTTTTTTCGGTGGGAGCTACAATAATTTTCATGGTGATGACGAATGAATGTTGAGACATGAACGACCTTTGATTTATTTCACTCGGATAAATATATCTCATATGGTAAACATGTATTTCCAAAGTGCAAATTTATATATTAGAATATAACCAAATGGGGCAAAGTAACAAATCTCGTTGTCCTCTGCTATATCACTTCAACAGAGGGATTCTCTGCTATCCATTCAACAGTATACTAAGAATTTTAATCGAAAATTTGAGATTGAGACTCAGGTGACTATTGTCTACTATTGTAGTCCTGGAAGGTCGTATGAACAAATATTTCTATCTTTGATATCAATAATTATACTTAATGAATCGTTGATAGCCAAAATATGAAGTATTCCATTGGTATTGCTGTGACTGCATAATGATTTCCGATACTAGTAGAAAATCATTTAACGAATCATGAATGTGTTGAATGATAATGAAAATCCATCTATCGGAGTGTACATACTACATAACTAATTAATGAATGAATTAGCATATAGGCATAAATTCAGTGTCCGTAACACATACTCAAGGTATCAGATACCTTGACGTCTTCTGAAGGACACTATTTCTTGATAATATTTTGTGAATGCACAATGCGTACAAGAATTTCCTGTATATTTTCATTCACCTCACCACACCACACATATATGATTCATTTCACATCCTAAGAGATTTTAAAAATATATAGATGTGCTATTTTCATCTTGATTTTTTTTTTATCTGTGGACAACACGAAAGGGAAACCTATAATGTTCGAGGAACGTGTGGAATTTTTCTTGAAACTTTGGAGGTTGTAAGCATCAGGAAAGACTTCAATAGGCAACTTTGCCGTTCTATTGATGAATGATGCTTGGTATTTCGATGTTCGACAGGTCTCTAGTCTGACAGTGTAGGGGTGACCAGCTTGAGCTCGCCTGGTTTGTCTACTAGGAATCGCGCGTGGTGGCATAATAGATGATAGTTCCGTTGAGCACCGACCGTGAAAGTACCTATAAAAAAGGCATATATCGCCGACCTTTCTAACCGAAGTGCCCGCTAAAACGTTCAGGAAGCTTTTTATACATATGATAAAATTCACCTACATTTTCAACAAAAAATTCCGATTCTGAAAAAAAGTCAAAATTTTGTATTCCCTTTTTTTTGTTAACTCTCCAAAAAAATATCTATTAGTAGGGCGGGTGTTAAATATGTCTGTTCTAATTGGATATTTTCAAAACATTCGACCGAGTTTGGAACCTCTATGTGGTGGTAGATGGGTGTCATCTGATACAATGATCATCTATGCTGGTGTAAAATTATTTCAAAATATGTCTTAGTATAATGAGTTCAGAAAAAATCATAACGATATTTCGAAATTTCGATATCGTCGGGATATCTCCGGAAGTAATTTATTTATTTAATGATAATATCGTAAACATAGAAAATTTTAAATGAGCATATTTTTCTGTCTACACTACAAGTGAAATACCGACTTGTATTGTGTAGTTGAAAAAAATAGCATAAAAAGAATGAATACATAGACAAATAGGACTCAGAAAATAGAAAAAGAAAATTGACAGTACGTTCGATATAAAGAAGGGTGAATATACACATATGTATATAGTTTGATGGCTTAAGTCTTCGACTATTGATGTGAACTTCTAGAGGTTAACACATATTCGAATGGCAAGAGGTGATAAGTTATAAGCTTTAGGTAGAGTAAATGATACAAAGCGGTGACTAATGTTCTTGTTGTTAATTGATTTGACAAGTAGCTGATTCAATGGGCCCCGCATACTATAACCATGATTGAATGTTTGCTGACAATGACCGGCTCTAATAGACAAAAGTTAAAATTTTTAGAAAATACAATGACCTCGTATTGAAGATATATGGAGAATACAGTGCATTTTTCGAAGAGTATTCGGAATTTTTCTCTTAGTTTACGAGATTCTGATGATACGTATCGAATTTGGTCCAACCTGTACTGTATACTATATAGCGAAATGTATCGTAGGAAGTATACGAACGAGTAGTGGTTCATTCATTCATTGGACCATAATCTGGGAACGCTAGCTAATATTGAATTGAGAGGAAGGTCAATGAATTAGAATGTTGATAAGTGCGTTTGATTTACATAAAAATATTTTTCGACCTACAAGTGACTTATTCGTCTTGGCAGTCTCTTTCAATTTTGTTTGCCAAATGTAGTACATTCAACCATTCTAACTCTTTATACTGACATATAGATAACCTGTTTTTCATATTTGTCTCCTTTTGACCTCTTCTAGTTAACGATTCAAAAATATCTGCATTCTGAATATGAATTATTGTCTTCTGATAATCAAGATAGATAACATATACATTGCAGTCAAAACATCGCAAGAGTAACCAACAGATCATGAGTGGAATAACGATTCAATAAAATGTTGACACCAAGTTGGTTGAAATTAATACAGTAATATTTTAGCTCAAGTCACTACGCTTCTGTACAGCCTTAGCGCCATCTATTTTATATGGGGAAAAGTTTCTATCGTGATATTCTTACGGCGTACTTCAGGTCAAATATTAAAAGGTCCAAACAGATTTATCGGGAAAAAAACACTGATTTGTGTATGTTTTTCAGTACATAATTACTGTCGAATTAAATAATATGGAATGAAACTACAAAAACGAAACGGTGATGAGAACAGATATTGTTCTCATAGAGAACTTTTCGATCGGAATCACTGAAAAACTCATGAGATTCTTGAATTTTTGATCATTATTTGTTGTGAACTCCATTTCAAGCAAGTAATCACAAATTGGCTGGCATCTGCTATTGTATTCCTAAACTAAAGTGAAAATTATTTTTTCTTATTTCGCGTCTACTATTAAGTCATTTTAACACACAAATGCGTAGCGAAATATCGTTCATTTCGATACTACTATATAATTTTCTCCAATATTTACAAATGGCATGCACTCATCCAATAGAGAATTGAATGAACATTTGAATGTTTATCATTGTTTCATATTCAGTCTAAACATTGAGCACATATTTCAACGAAAAAATACAAATTCAAGCAAAATAGGAAAAACGGTATATGATAAAACGACATATTGTCGCACTCGTTCTCTTACGGACGCCAAATCAACGTCAGTAAAATTTGCATCCTAATATATCATTTAAATTGTAAGAATTATTTCAAATATTGATTATTCTGATTATTTTCCGTAATAATTCCGTGTATATAGGATAGATATTGTTTGTTAAACCACGAAAGAGAATCAAATTTTCAATCTTACAGTTCAAATCGCTATTTGTTAGTTTGTAACTCTCACGAATAAACCTCATAGAAAAGTTATAGATATTACATAAATATGGATCCATACGTCAGAAAACTGTTATCGACAGTAGGGTGGAGAATTCGTTTTTTTCTTTTCGAATCAACACAGCCTCGTCGTCAAGTCTGACGATCGTTTGTTTCCATTTCAGGAAAAGGTCACTCATAATCTGCAATTTGAATTGCGTCAATTTTATCCTTGTCAATGCTGGATTTGCATTATCGAATCGGCTTTCTAATGAAGTATTCCAGTGTGTGATTCTCATTTCAATACTGTAATATCGGTATAAAGACCTTGTATCAGTTACACGAAATGACTAATACTCATTTGTACCAGCTACAAGGCATGTTTTCATCGAAGTGTGTAAGTGTGTATGTAGTAGTTATACATCCACCCACAGCGCAATCGAAACACGTGGAGCAATATCAATTTGATTTGATTATTTTTGGTGTTCGAATGATTGACAGAATTGGTCTTGATTCGTGTGTGGCGAATGGTCAATCTTGAATTTATTCACTCGATAATTTATTCTGGATATTTTTTTATTTGAATGAAAACAAAAACCTCACATTCAATTGTTACTGTTGCTCACCTCCTCTTATATAATTGACGAAGCACGAGTGAGAGAGACGGGGATCTACATGACATGCAAGTGGAATCCAAACTATTGTATATGAGATAGGTTCTAGAAAGGTATTTTATATTTGATCCAAATTATGTGACACTACGTTCAAACTATTTATTAAACAACAAGTCAGATCATTCAGCTACTTGATATAATAAAAACATATACAGTATGTTTTGCCGATACATTACACTCCTCCCTCTTAGTCGGACTAGTTGAGGATTGTATCGGTGTACTTCCTTGACCTAATCTTGAGTATAGAACTGATCAGAATTTCATCTAGTGTTGTAGAGGAGTCTGATACAGTAGATCCACTACATACATACTGATACAGTGAATCCACTGTGGCTTTAATCCATGAATTGCCCAGTACCAAAATTCTTGGCATAGCCATATGGATGATAGTCAATACCAAATATTTCCTACCTCACTTATAAAAACATAAGAAACAAATATGATGAAGGAATGACTGATGAATTCAATTGCTTACTTACCTTGAGTCATTACAGCATCAGAAAAAGGAAAAATTCATATATTTATTGATAGATATTCACTGATTGGTTGAGAGAGCATTTCTCTGTTTTTTCAAACGCAAATGAAAACTGTTGTGATCATATATAAATATTTTTCATCTATTAATTCTTATGTCTTTGAAAATATGATCGTTTGATACAAAATCTAGCTATACGATATTTTGTTCTACTCTTTTTTTTTTGTTGGCTATTCGATATACACTGTGTTTATATGGTAACTTTCTCAGGTGGACTTTTGAATGGTTAGGATTCTCTTTGATTTTTTCTGCATTCGGGGGCGACATTTCGACACAGCTTAAAAATGTGAATCTACAAAATTGGCGCCTGGGCCTCTCTTGAGTTTATTCGTTTTATTCCTATCGAACTATTTTTTGGCATATTTGTTGTATTATAAATTTGTAGCTTGGGATGTTGAAATATAATCGGTAGTCTTCTTGTCTTATTAGAAATAATTCAGAATATTGCGTCACTTATGATAATTTTTCTTTATTTGTTCCAGGTATGTGGCAACTCCAACATCAAAGGCATATACTGAGCTCAAGAGTATGTTTTAAATAGATCATTTTTTGATGTTTAATAGCATGCGCAATGTTCCTCAACCTAATTAAGAATAGAAAACCATCTTTCCACATGGATTTGCCATTCTCATATCATCGCATCCATGAATTACTTTCGTGATATTATGTCGATATTACATCACGAATTCAGCAAGGGTCTTTCACGTCGCTTCTATCTATCTAGTGTGGATAAATTCTGGGAATGAGGGAAATTTCAGATGAAAGCGAACCCGACATACTCTGCTGCGACAGAGGATTAATTCCGTCGGCCCTCTGTCCTATCGATTTCTTTTTCAAAGTCGCTTTATTAAATTCTGTTCGGAACACTTTTCTTTGATAAAGCAACCAAATTAAACTGAATTAATTCGAGGATCAAACGGGCTTCGTATTTTCGGGAATTTTCCACTGAAGATTATCGAAGCGATCTGTTTCAATTCACCCGGAGTCTGCCTAGAAAAAAAAAACGGGTCAATAAGCGAGGAGGAAAGTCATAAAGAAAACCATCAATTGAAAATTCCGACTGAATTCATGGCGAGAACACATCAATGGGAAAATACCATATCAAAGTTGACCTGACCATTTTTTAATGAATGGTGTAGAGAATTTATCTATATTACGTAACAGCAGAACTTAGTCATATGTTGAAGGATGATTTACCCCAGAATTAAGTGTGAATAATGTTAAATTGAAAAAATATATGCCTCATGCCGGCAACCATTATTCTTACGAGGAGCGTAACCTTCTCTTTTTTGATATTAATCAGAATTCGGACTGAGCGGTACTTTCGAAACTAGCAAAATTGTATATCACATAACTAGCCTGGAAAGTGGCATATTTCGCACGAGTAGAGCCAAGCCCAGTGGGGGCGATATCCATTGAAAGATAAATTATTGAAATTAGTTGCCTTGTGTATTATTCCCTTCTTTGTTGTTGAAGTAATCGTCCGTTTCACTACTGCAATGTGCAATAGCAGCCCGCGTGTTAAATAACCGTACGTTCGGCGCACTAGTCACCTCGAATTGTTTGACATTCCCTACAGTGGCAATTCAATTATCGATGAATCTAGTTCCGACGTTCACTCTTCCAGGGATTTCCTCTCTCATCCAGTATACGATGAATGAAAAGAAATAGATTTTGACTTGGTGGTTTTCCCTTTACTGTTTTTTTTTTATTATGCAAAGATATGATTTTTTATATACTAGATCGAGCTTAGAGAAAGATGAATTGAAACGACCGCTGTGACTGTTGACAGTGTCGAAATATTTTGATGTGTGATGCCATTGAGAAATATGACATTTTCAGTAATTTTCAGCCTATGGCTGTACTAGATTCAGAAAATATCAGACGATATCATTTCATATCATGTTCAACAAATTTCAAAATAGACCCTAGTTCGCGCCTAGAGAAAAGCGGAGGAATCTAACCAACGAGAGAGAGTCAACCAGCAGTGATCAGCTGACTGTTGGAAAAATTGTACCTTTCTTCGTTGCACATCCAGAAAAATCGATAGTAGACTATACGTAATATCATATCTTTGGTTATATGTATCGATGACAAACTATAATTCTCATTTTATCGAGTTATGATTATCGTTTTAATTGTTCTTCACATATTTTTTCGATATTTGTGAATCCCAAAAGGATCACATATATTTTCATATAATATATTTCAGTGCTCTGATGATGACAAAATGAACTGTCAGAAACTGAAGACCTAATCCCAAGAAGAACTCATTGGAACTAAGATAAGAGATCGTCAATATCACTGAATTGAAATATTGAGCTATTCTATTATAGTTACTATTTGAGTTGTAGCTGCCATTGTGGTAATTTCGATAGCCGGATGATCAGTAAACTTTTCCTCGACTTTTTTCTTCAATACGAATGAGTCGACGTTCCTGACACGTTAGTTAACTCCCGAGTGCTCTCATCAAGATAAGTGACTTGCCAGGACTTCTAGCGGGAGACGATGGAGAATTTATTCACGGAAAATATCCGAGGGCACTGAGAGGTTTTTCCGGGACGTCGTCTCTAGATTGCGTGGTGATAGCTACTTATCTGAACAGTAATTGGTTTCCACATCGAGGAATATGAGCGGTATAGATGAATGCAAAGGGTATCGCCGACTTTTCTCGTGGTTCGGTCAGTGCCGGATTACGAAGTGGGCACCTGTCGAGTTCCAAAATCATCCGTGACACGGGAGTAGAATACTACACTTTCTTTACGACTCCCACAAAGTTTCGACTGAAATCAGAATAACGTCCTGTGTCTCACTCATAAATGAAGATAGGCACATCATCCGATGAGGATTGATAAATTACAAGAATGATTTTTCTTCCTACAGTTATCTTTTGTTCACTCAGTGCCGGTTCGACCAGGGGTCTTTCGGAAAGCATACAGGTCTTGATGTTTGAACGCATATTGAAATGATCCAAATACTTCCATTTCAAATCGAAAACTCCAGATGGACTGATGGTCGGTCGGCAGTTGAGAATCTTAAATAGATGTTTTTCGTACCATTTAGAGAACAAGTCTTATGTAATCATATTGAAATGTATTATATAAACAAAATCTTACAAAAATGGACTAATAATTTGACAGTAAGAGTTTTATCAGCGAACACCACTTTTTTGCCTAGGAAGAAAACCCCTATGGCAATCAAATATTATTTTATTGATTTTCAAAAGGAAATTTATTGATACATAATATCTCCAATAAGAATATTTTTGTTATTTTTGATAGTAACGTTGCAAAAATTCATCAATGCAAATGCCAACTTCTGAATCAAACTTCAAAACAAACTTCCTTAATTGTAACTTGCCATTCCATCCAAATTGGTATCTTTAAAGAATTTGTCGACGACATTTTTCCATAGGGTCTTTGAAGTATTATGAAAATCGAAGTGAAAATGAAAAAATGAGACCTAAAATTCAACCAAATATTTTTACAGATTTTCTCTCTTGGTTTCTAAAGAATAAAAATATTAATTTCAATTTATGATCTGTCCCAAAATAAGACTGCGCTCAGAATTCAATTTTCAGATACCTAAAAGAGAAATTCTCTAATTGGCATGACACCTTGCTTTCAAAGAATAACTATCAAAATTCCTACTGACCCTAGTGCTGGTGACGTTAAAACGTAAGCCCCGACTTTTTCATGGACTTCCTAAAATATTCAAACCAAACAATCTATCAAGACCATACATGAGTAAAATAGGATCTTCATATCAAAATTTAGCACGACTTCTTTCAGACATAATCAATCATTAGGAAAAAGTGAGTCTCATTAAAAATATTATTTTTTTTGGAAATAGTGAATAACATTAATTTTGATAAAGATGATCTGTTAATAATTCTCGATAAAGTGAGTTCATTCACTAATGTTCCTGTAGACAGAACTTTACAAATATAGTGGAGAGAATTTAGAAGATGATCTCAAAATAATTCCAATTTTGAAACACTGAGTACAATTTCTGCGTGTTATCGCTCCTGAGGAAAACTATTTGATCTCACTCTGTAAATCATTGTTTCCGTTTCCGTATTTCATTATGTTAGTGAACGATGAGCAAGACTTGCATATTTTTCTACTGGGCTTTTAATCATGATATTATGGCACGCTCATCCCATCCACGTAATACCTGTCTCGTCCCTTTCGTTTGTTGACGCACCATGGAAATTATTAGAATTCCTTGCCAGCATACAGTGTTTTTGGTAAATAAACTCATGAATTACTATCTGATGGAAGAATGAGTAATAGTCCGCATTATCCCAGGTTCAATCATCACATGGATACGTCAACATGTGTTTTTATTGATTTTCTTGCCATTCAAGGAAACGCAGTTTGGCCGTTCGGTTGGACGCGGATAGTCTATATATTAATTGATTTTTGTCTATGGTGAACATTTTTCATTGAGATTTATACAGGTACGCTGCAAACACATGTCGGATGAATACAAAATAAGCATGTTTTTCCACACTTGTTTTGTTCAAGTCTCCTATATGTTAAGTCGACAGAATATAAATGAAGGATGAATATCCACTATGGATGACTGAATGAGTAGGTAGAAACAACTGATAAAATCTTCAATATTCGACATCACCTGACTTGTTGTTTTTCGCAACCAACATTCATTTGAATGATTGCAAATATAAACATTGAACTAGAGAGTGCCTTCTATCATTTACCTTTCAATACATCAGTCCCGCAACACTGCTTTGATTATCGTTCTTACCTTATCCCTCATGCTTGCTTGACGTGACGTGATGTCATAAATATTATCATTTCCAAGTTCCTATATTCCTGTCAGTGAGAAATGATGTCACACTTGTCTTCTGTCTTCTATTGAATTTATTTGCCGAATACAGTGAGTTCCCTACAGATGGAATAAAGATTTATTTTCGAACGATTTTCATATGATCAGCTGATCTCTACATTCAAAAGTATTTGGTGCATTTTTCGATTGACTGAGTTCCTTTATTATTTTGAAGTTGAGGAATGACTATTATATATCGTCATCCCAATCTTCATACAGTTTGTTGAGCACAGTTTGAAGTATTTCATCCATGAATAATATATCAGATGTGCCTATCAAGATTTTCGAAAAATTCAACAGATTCTTTGATGAAAAATATCCTATATCTCAATTACGAACCGTTTCAGGTCTTTTTCCATGAAAATACCAATTTTCATGACATATCAAGTGTCTCAATTCGCATTGTTAGTTGTTCAAAATTCCACAGAATTCCTCACTTCAAAATATTATAAATCATTTCAAATTCTATATTTTAATACAATATAATTGACAGAAACGGAGTGATATCAATCGTCCTCTTGAAATTCTCTGAGGAGAGGTCGTTAAAAACAAACATGTCTAATCACAGCCGTACTGGGACAGTTGGATTATCAGTCGTTTCCTTTCAAACTGGCAAAACCACATCATTTGACGAAATACTCAACTTGTAGAATAGAATAGTATAATTTATTATTCCTGTATGATCACATTACATGATATAGGACATGTCATGAGCGAAAAAACTTGAAGTAATAAGTAAGTACATAAAATACATGAATGTAAAAACATCTATAAGATTTCCTAAAATCTAAGTTCCATACAAGTACTCATCTATTTGAAGCGATTTTTTATTGTTTCCAATTTCATATAGTCAGGGAGTCGATTGAAAAATTCAATACTCATAAAATTAGAACACTTTTCGAACAGGGCTGTCGGGTGCTTTGGAAGTGTGAGTAGATTTCCATGTCTACTATATAGTGGGATAAGCAAAGTTAGAATTTGGACTAAACTTTCCTTTGTTATTTTTGAGGAATGATGTTTGTAGATATAGATGGATGGCAGAGTCATTGGATATTCTAGATTTTTCGTTATGTTTGTATACCGATAAAAATTGGAAACTAATCTGATACTCTGTACTCTGATGAAAAATAACAGAAAAAATTCTTCAATTATTGTTCACAAAAATAAATTTCCCTTTCTATCACCACTGTCAAATTATACCAACCGAAATTTTGATTATCCTATCAATCGATTCGGGTTCGAATTGATGATCTTCGGCCTTCGGGGCGCCATAATTATAAACAATGGAGAATCCCCAATGGGACGATTGGGCATGTGCGGTGGAATTATTATTGCACCTGGTGTGTCGGTGTCAGGAAATTGGATAGGAGGGTTTCGGAAGACCTCGAAAAGGGCGAAAACCAGCTTCTTCTGCCTACGACTAGCGGAATATTCGATTTCGCGACTCGAGTTTCGAGCGAATAAGTAAGCGGGTTTATATCGCTGGGTGGTCTCTTATTAAATAGATCTGAGGTAGCTCTGACGTTTTTGTTGACGTTGTTAGTCAATCAATTGTTTCTGTGAATATCTGAGGCACGACTTGCAGGTTCTGTGCACGTATCAAGACTTGCGTAAAATGAAAACGTTAAGCTTTGTATTTCGTTCAAAACTTTTATGTTCAGATATGAGGAAGTTTCATGATTTTTTTTTGATCAAAATAACGCAACCACTAATTTTTGACGCGAAAAACTGTGACGGCTCTGGTGAAACCAGTGTGACTATAGGTGACCAGACATACATACAGCTCCATATTCTATTGTAATCTTGACGAATTGTATATTATTGGAAATATGTTCGGATGAAAATTTTTAGCGCAGTTTCAAGATCTAATTTGATATTGAAATCTTGAAGAAACTTCCAACGTACATTCCAGGGAAATTTCTGGAATCCTTCATCAATACTGCGACTGGCAATATCACGTACAAAACACATCATTCCGTAATCTACAGAGATATTCATCATAAACCCTTTGAACTAGGTTGGTTCTGAAGAATCGATTCTAGCTTCCAAACGACATTATAAAATGGTGTAATCACGATTTCATGCTATGTAGAAGATACACTTTGATTTATGTTCTATTCAAAGAGTTAGAGACGCAGAGTATATTACATTGCATAATCGGTTAGGATTTTTCATAAGGATGATTAACATGAAAAACCAATGTTGCATTGATATTATTATTATTATTACTATCTGGACAAATCAACTATACCGAGGGCATTGTGAAAGCGTGAGCACAACGTATGCGCTTTATAATATCCCAGTATATCATCGAAATAGGCGAAGGCGCCAAATCATTTTGTTTTTGTTTTTTTTTTTTTTCGAAAACCAAGAATGTATATCTCAATATTTTTCATGAATCATGAGGAGGAAGAATCTTCAAGGATTTCTCATTTGTTGGGGCTATTCGCTTTGTGTCATAGCTGTAGATACCTGTAAGCTAACTAAAATATATGAATAATTCCAAAACGTTTCAAATTATATATTTCTTCATGAGATAACGATATCATTCTAAGATGGGTCTCGATATTTGAAATTATCATGTTCACATATCCACAAAAATGTATTGTTGTTGGAAAATTCCCAAAATGCCCTCAACAGGTTCACTTATTGTGTCCACAAATGACTAACTATACGTGATATCTCTGTCACATTCCCACTTAACTTCATCCATTAAAGAAGGATGTATATACCGATTCTATCGAAATCCGTGAAAAATGATGGAAGATTATCTACATAATAACAAACTAATGAGTTAGTTGATTGTGCGACGAGCGTGACTATGAAGTCTCTTTGTGTCTTATGAATCGATTCGTCGTTGTAGGACTCAAAATACCGAAATATTTCTTGATTTGTGTGCCTGTGGACTGTGGTCATATCACAAAGAACTCCTTCATAAACAAATGTTACTCTATAGCATGTTCAAAGTGTGAAAAATTAATCCATGTCGACTCCTTTGATTCCTTCGTTGATTATCTTTTGTCTGTGAGTTTGAGATTCGGCGATGATTTGATTTGATTTGACAGCTGCGAACAAGTGCGTATGCAGCTTTTTCGTTGTTGTCAATATAAGAAAACAAAACAATTGATATCTATACCTTCCAAAATAGGGAAGAAACCATGAGATCCAGTTTTATGAACGGAACCATCATTCTCAAAATATGTAACTTCTCGAAGCAAAAAAAACATTTTAGTCCATCAAAATGAATAAATGAGTCTCGAAACCAAAGAGAGATTCATGCAATCGTGAATTTAAAATAAGATGAATTCAACACTAAAACTAATAAATTCAAACCGTGTGATACAGGGAAAGTGTTCATGCAAGAAACTAAGGAATTAAAATCAATTAAAGTTGGACCGTTCAACAAAGAAATTAATTTATTCCATGAAAGCCATGTAGCTGATGCTTTCAATTCTATCATCAAATTGCAGGACAGCTATCATGGCAAAATTCTGCGTCACTGACTGCGTCCAATAGCTAATTTGGACCTTTTTTTTTCAGGTATGAATATTTTGATTTGGTTGAGCTTCTATTTAGATACCGACATTTGGACTGGAGTGACTGGACCACTTTTGATCTCTAGCGATTTGTTCAATTTGCATGATCACCAATAGTTTCTTGGTTGAAAATACATTTGAATGTTGAAATCATATGAGTTGAGTTGAAGTAGCATGAAGCCACCTTAACCATATTCACATACTACTTCCATACTTACACCTGAATTAATAGTGATGCGAAAAAAGTCTGGTAGATACATTAAACATCATGAAAATCATATTGTCATATTGAAACAAATTTCACAATACATGTTGCACTGTAATGCTGCATGATGCATTATTAAAATATAACAACGCTTCTTGGAAAAAAAATGTAGAAAATCTTAATATTATTTATTAGGAACACACATTATTTCCCCCCTCCCCTTCTATCCCAAGCTACAAGAACTAGGTATAATCCATTTCAGTTAAACATACAGTAGCTAACGCGTATATATAGCTGCAATATAAATGCCATAAATAAATTATATCGTGAGATCGATTGAGAGTTCCAGCTTCAATATTTGAGCTCAGTTTAATAACCTACCGCATCATAGTAATGATGCAAAAAACAACTGATTGCATAAATATGTAAAAAATAAAAATTATCATTATAGATGTTTATGATATGGTGTTAGCACTAATTCACCGAGTAATGTTTCGATGATATTAACTAAATATCCAACGATTGTTAAGGCTTGATTGATTTTATTCACGGTAAAACAATATTTGAATTATATAGTGACATAGACTGTGGATCCATAAACTTCAGAAGGTTCATAGGCAGCCGATGATGGTCAACTAACCAGTACCATTGCATATATCATTCATTAATCTGAAGCGGATGTGAACAATCCCTGTTTCTCCACAAACTTTATTCTTAACTGAAATGACGCATAGAATATGGAAATATTAGGTTTCATTTTGAATAAATTGTGCAAGCGCAGAGAAGAAAAAAATTGAGTCTAATTGGTTATGATTTGGAAAATCATTGAAACGTTTCACAATACTCATACACAATCAGTTGTTGACCTCGGGAAGAATTTCGTGAACAGAAGTAGATCGGTTCCTGCAACATTCTTACAAACATCATTCTGTGGCTTATGAAGCTGCAAGGAACCTATAGCACCGGGGTGCTCAAACGGTCGATCGTGATCGACCGGTCGAGAGCGGAAACTTTCAGAGTCGATCGCGAGGCGTGGCAACACCCACAGCCTCTTTGATTAGATTAGACTAGCTATAAACTTTGTGCCTTATTCTTGTATGTATGTTTTATTTTGAAGTGCAATACATCATGTTCTTGCAAGTGTATTCGTTATTTTTTTTTGGAACATCAAATTGGTCGATCGCTTGTCACCTAAATATTTTGTGGTAGATAGCAGGCATTGTAAGTCTGAGCACCCCTACATAGCACATCTACCGAATAAGCTGTTACTGTATTGATCTTAAATATGATCTTACATGATATGATACAAAAGTTATAAGGTTTATCTTTTATTTTTTTGGAATATATAGGGAAAAAAAGGCTCACATAGTGGAGAAAATTATTTTAATTGTACTTTTTCACCCTGTATATTGTTATTCTCTTCAGCATGATTTTAAAGAAATATGGTTCATCACCATTTGGCTCAGAGGATTTGGACATATTTCAGTTTAAATCATATCTTTAGGTTACCAGACAGATCTTGCTTGGTAACAAAAAGATAAAATTTTTACCGAAATATCAATGATGACTGTATCTTTTTTTGATATATTTTGATCTGAATTTATATCATTTTCTTGACTTTGCAAAGCCAATATATCTTCTTTCTCTTCCTTCGGATCATAATGAATAAGTCTGTACCTAACTTTCATTCGATCTAATTGTTCTCTAAATCCACGCCTACACTTATAGATTCTAAGGGTAATGAGAATATGAGAGTAAATGTTGTTCTCATTTCTCTAATGTCAACCAGTTCCTTGTCATTACAGATACGATAATGATCAATGTTTCTCACTATTAGCATAAGGTGGCTAACCTTTTCACAGATACATTCGCTTTTCTCTCGAATCGATCAATTTTTTTCTGTTCAAGGTCAACCGGTACTTAGATAGGTAGGTGAGAACTATCTGTCCAGGAAGAACATAATCTCGAATCATATCACAACGATTCCACTGTTTGTCTTTAATAATTACATCTTTTAAAACCTGTTCGAACTCGCCCATGACAACATGGTAATTGAGCCAAATATTCATTCGCGAACCATAATTCAATTCGTCTGGAAACAACTATCGCTAAATCAGATTATGCTAGTAATTGACAGTCAGATAAGTACCAGCGGTTCAGGTACTGTCTCCTTCGAAGAACTTGTAGAATTTATTGCATCATGTTGCTCTATGATTGGTACGTTTTTATATTCTCCAAACTGGTGTAGTGGATTGCAAAGATGCCCAATGATTTGTCCATGTGGACTATGGGGTGATATTATTGGTCGAATGCATTCCACCACACCAACCGATGTCAAAATATTTCCAGAATATGTTACGTGAGTCTTATTTATCACCATTATAATGAACTTTGCATCTGAACGATCCTGGGATTGTCAAAAAGTATAAGGAAGAGTAGTAAAAAGCCTCGTAAGGGAGAAATAAAAAACAATTTCAGCCAATATGAAACTCGAGTCCAATCCTTTTGTCACTTCTACAAATGACAATCAATTGATAGGTGTCCTTCTCAAAAATTTCGCAGACATTCTTTGATTCAAAATTATTATGTATACAGTGTGTCCAAAATATGGATGTACAGCATGTATATCTCGGAAAGGGTGCGAACATGAGAATAAGTTGTAAACTTCTACCTACTTACCTACCTACCAAGGCTTCCCAAGATCAAAACTAGATGGCGTCACCTTTGCTGATCTCTATGGTTATCTTTGGGAATTCTGGAAAACATTCTGGAAAACATTCTCAAGCGGCGCGGCCTTAGTAAGGTTATTTGACAGGTCTACATGTTTTGGAAAGGAACAATTGGAGAGTTGATTCATCATCCTATATCCACCTTGGTTGCGAGGTACAAATTCGGTTGAATGGGAAAAAGATTTCAAAGGGGGTCATTCCAACACTCTTTGAAAACTTCCACAATTATTTATAGTTCTTCAGTTGTATCGAAAAAAGTGAATTTTCAAAAATCTATTCAATTACCTTTTCAAATATAGAAAAACTGAAAATACTTTTCCATGGCAATTTGAGATATGATTCAAAATGGTGTATGATATTTGTGATATTCCTTCCTAAGACATGTCGTATTCGTAAAACTATTGTCAAATTAGTTTTTCTAAATATTATCATATATTATCATATGTAGTGAGTTGAGTGTGTTTCGGACTAAATCCAAAATTTTATCAACTCCAGTCGTTCTACTTCAAGACGAATGTATAAAATGTATACAATCATTGCGCTAAAAAAAACAAATGATAGAATTGAAATATTTGAACATATATGACGACGGACCTACTCATAAACAATAATCCTTCCATCCTAAAATATGGCTTCCAAAGTTCTAACAGAACTAACTGGCTAACACGATGTTCCTCGAACATTATAGGTTTTCCTTTCGTGTTGTCAACAGGTTGGAAGAATTGGAAGTGAGGATCAGACAAAAATCCTTAGAAACAGTTGGAACAAATAAATCTCCGATGAAATCATCTTTTTCCAATCAGATAATATAGGCATCCTTCAATTGTTCCCAAGAATAATGTTAATGTAAATTATTGAAATATGTTTGTTGTTAATGTTCATCTGATTTTGTTACTGATAAATTTCATGCATACTTGAGGTAGATTAATCTGTGACTCTGACCATCAGAATTTTTCTATATTATGGATTGTTTCTCCGTTGTATATAGATCCTCTTCTTTCTCTACAACTCTCGTTACAACCCTGATTTGATAGAAGTCCTTCGGATACCAAAGTAGTTTTGGATGGTAGACCCTCTTGTTCCGTTAATGGTTCCTCCAAAGTCCCTTCAACATTTCCTTATAAAGTTATAGTTAAGTGGTACTAATTGTTCGACTCAATAAAAATATTCGGGCAATAAGGCCTAGCCCCATTTTGTTCACACTATCGGGTAGCGACCACACATGAGTATTGGCGGGTAAATAAATACTTGGCTCAGTGGCGTACCACATTTTCTACAAAAAACGATCAAATTTCTAGTTTATAATATTATATAAAACGACCTACTGATATACATCAGGAATATATATTTTTCTCAGTTCATTCTGGTTACGACTTGCATTCTTCGAATGGTACAGGTTTTTTCAACGAATTTATTTGCGTGTTTCAAAATACTGATGTAGTTCATGTCATGTTTTTGTAAATTATTGATTCTCTCCTGACGAAATAGGGTCTGATACTCTTTACTTATCAAAGGTCACTTGAACTGTGACTATGATATAATCTACCTTTCTTACGTAACTAAAATGATATTGATATACCACAGTGAATGATCAATCAATCACAATGTATGATCTATTCTAGAAACGTCACCATGGTAATTCAGTTTCTTGAACGTCGATGCCATGCATGATAACACAGTTCTTCAAACACTATGGTTCATGTTTGATTTCAGATGTTTAATGACATTGATTCGTCAATAGATAATGTGCATGTAATAGGTGCACTATTTAATATTCGTAGAGAAACTATTTTATCGTCACTCCTTTCACATGTGATATTCGTTATGTAACGCCACTGACTTGTTCGTTTCTATCTATAGCGGTGCGTAGACAACAAAGAAAATGCGTGAGAAATTATACGATACTCGTACCTCCTTTTCTTTCTTTCTTCAGTTGATGGTTGGGAACATATTTCAGGAACAAAAACAAAAGTTATAAAAAATAATAGAAAATGTAAATACTCCAATAGCTAATAGGTATATTTTCAATCTCTATAGTTTAACACAACTGATTAATTAGTGTGGCTCTCAATATATTAAGATAGGCCTTGAGAATTTTCATCGACTGTTCGAGGTGGTGAATAAATATGTCTATTCGTCCTTTCTTATCACCTGCTTATGTTACTTCATCTTTTTTCTTGGGCCGGAAAGATGAAAGGTGAAAGTCAACTTTTTCCGATACGACTACACCTTGTCAGTAAATGACCAAATGAAGTCTTTGAATTGACTTGGAGGCTATGTCATCACTAGGTAGACAATGATAATAAACTTCTCAGATTTGTATTTACGGTCACTACCTGTTGATGTATTCGAATATTTTGATGAATAATTTATGAGATCGCTAATAATCAAATATCGATTGAATGACACATTCATTGTAATATGAAACGAAAATGAAATATAGGATGAACGTCTCATTGTTTGATGGCTACTCACGAGTAAAATACTTAAAAAATTCTGAGTTGTCCACTTTTATTGGATGAAAATCGGCCGTAACGATACACTCATCCTCTATGTGACATATTTACAGAGTACTATACTGAATCTTTGAAGAAGATGAAAATTCTGATATTTTACTGTTCGATGCAGCTAATCGTCTGAAATGAATTGTAGGATTTTGCGTTGACAAAGAATTATACACATTTTTAAGATCGAAACTACTGTGGCACCATTGGAATGAAATTTTGTATGAATATATATTTGGAAACTGAGAAAAAAAATATTTTCATGGCTGACTTCCTAATGTATATATATTTAACTCACAATGTGTGAGTTCACGTTATAGAAAATCTATATTCTAGTGAATGAACCCAAAAGGTTGAAATTATGAAAACTTTAATAATTTATGGTAAGAAAAAACAATTGGAGTTTCTTGATGCTGATGAGAAATTTCTATTTTATTCATGTTCATAAAAATATAGTTTCAACTACTGAAAATGAAGGGCATGTGTGGCATATTTTCGTAATCAGAAAAAAACGTGTTTTCGAATAAATCATAATAATAGTTATAACGATAACTTTGACATTGGACAGTTCTTCTAGTCGAATTTCTAGCTCAAAAAAGTATTTTGGAGCCATGCAAAAGTAGGACAAATCAAATTGAATACAATGTACTCTTGACCATGCAGCAGTTTAATTCAATACGGAACTGATTGTTGTTCTTTCCTGCGATATGTACATAACTATAGCAATAGAAGGCTGTGGATCTGTCAATGATATACGAAGTGAGGAACGTCAAGGAAACGTGGTGAAAGATCGATATCTAGATGTGAAGTGTGAAGATATGATGAATTGATTAAAATCGATAAAGGGGCGAGCTCACATACAGGGTGTGACTACAGTATGACAATCGTATAAACAGTAATATTGATGTTGTTATTTTTGTGAAAGTGGACATTACAACATCGTTGCCAAATTTCTACGATTAAATGTGAACGTGAATATGTTTCGCGAAGGCTGTTCTCCACGTAACATGGATGAGCATTAATCTTTGCGAAATAATTTAGCAACACCAACCATAAACCGTTAAACTATATATGTACCTACGTAATATCCAGTAATAATATTCGCAACACATGCTTTTAATATCACGGTGTCATGTATATACCCTTTTATGTCACTCATCAAAAGGTGATTTTGTAATAGAACAATATTATTTCTGGCTTTTATAGTGTCGCTATGAAAGGTAATGTTATACTGGTATAGGTACGTTTCAGGAGTAACAATCTAATCAAGTGGAGCCATTTGGAGTAATGACGAAATTAAACGACAAAAAATGGGACAACAAAATGAGATAGACGAATGAATCGCACTGTATTTTTGTGGACCCATATTTTTCATGCCATCAACCTCATTCTTGTTATCAAGATCTCTCAATGAATATACAGGATGTCCTTACAAGGCCGAATACATCTTGGTAATACGAAAGAAGAATGAAAAAATTATTTATTTGGAATAGAAGGCAAAGTTCAATTTTGGTGGTTGTAGCGAATCACCATTGTTATAATAATAATAATAATTCATATTTCTTTATCAATTCCTTTTATCTATTTTATACACTATTTTTGGAACAGTTACTTCCTTGAAATTCCAGTCATCTCCCTAGAATCACAGTTTTTCCAAAGACTTCCAACTTTCATCTCACGAAAAATGAAGTTATATTATATTTCAAAAATCTGATAGGAGAAGGATGGTTTGCAAAATGCTAATATGAAAGAGGGTGGTGGTGGTTTATTTCTAATATTCAGAGACCAATTAGAAAAATCATATATTATATAGGAAATGATAGACGAACATTCCGCAGAAACTTAGGACCAGTTTCGTTATTTCAATATTAATCGTCAAGAATATTAAACAGGGTGGTCGAAATTCTGCCGTGACATATTACATTTATACGGGAGAAACATAGACTTAGTGTATGACTTATTGACTCTCTCTCACAAGAATTTCTAGATATTTCGGTTAGATAATAACACCCTGTCTGCTGACGTATCATGTGGTTTGAATGAACACGGCTTGAATTGCCCATCAGGAATTTATACCTGCCAGAACCCGTAAGGATTCAAATAACACAATCATCGTTTGCTATCTCCACATATCCGTTACTTATCCTCGTGTGAGTATCGAACATATTATCACCCAAATGAAGAAAATCTGTGTAAAAATTCTTCCCTCGAAATAATTTGTCTGAATTTTTGATTTGCAGTTCAATATCATGTATTTTTCTACATAGACAAATTTCAACGTCAAATTTCTTCATTACCTGTTAGTCATAGGTTTCTTTTCTTATTTGTGGTATTGGCGCCTGTGCCTGAATGTTGATCCCAGATGTTTTGAGTGAAGGAAGTCGTAAAAACATTGTCATGTTGGATATCTCGAAAACTAAAAAAAGTTAGGTTCCGCTTGGAAAAAATCCTATTTAAAATTTTGTAAAAATCAAGAATTGCCGAAATCTACTCCACACAAGTTTTTGTACAGTCGATTTTCGAGTTATTTTATTGGAAACAACTTTATAACAGTACTCAATTCTCTACTTAATTTTATTACTATAATTTCAATGATACAGTGCCTCCGCCACTGAATATTTCCGAGACTTGATATTCTTAAACAAAATTGTCAGTCATTGCCAATTATGACAAAATCGAAATGATTTTGAAAATAATTATGATTATAGAACACCTGAACTATTCATTTCACTGCGAACAAGCAACAAGGTAAGTATTATTCAATTCAAAAATTTCCACCACTATTAAAAAAATATCGACCCAAATATGCTTCGGACAGTCAAATTGAAATGGAATAGTGAGGAAAAGATCGAAATCTCCACAAAATTTAATATTATAGACCTCGAGGGGATGAAAACCCATCCCCAGCCATGTAAAACTTCTACAGCAAAATATGTCGGTAAGATTAATGAAGTTGAACAGGTATTGTACCTACTAATCCAGAATTGTTTTCCGTGCCTAGTCGATCAAAATTTTTCAGCAATAATATTATACTCTTGTGAATTGATGTTGTTTGGAGAACAATGTCAATCATATGTTTCGAAATAGAAAGATTTCGACATGATCAAAATGGCAAAAATGTTTCGTTTCTTTAGAATTAGACTATTTTAATAGTGATCGTATCCTAGTTCTATATAAGATTCTATTTCTATAATATTTAGAACCTATATCATGCTATTTAAGAATTTGATTCATTTATTTCACTCTTCACTGTTGGATTCATATCTTTTTTCAATCATTTCATCTCAATTTTTCACATGTATATGAATATAAGTTCAAATTCTGACCGCTTTTTTCTGAACACCTACAACTTCTCCGCTAAGAAAAATCAGTTAATTATGCTTTGCCTGTTTTTATTCTGGCCCTATTCAACAATGTCCGCAGCTTCTTTGACTCCATTATGCCCTTTATGAGGAGCAGCCCTAAATGCACCTCACCTTTAAGCTTGTTTGGAGTGTTGAAAAAATATTAAATACCTACTTCGGAGAATTTTACCTGTGATAAGGGCACCAAGAGTTAAAAATGGCGTCCAGTGGCGTACAATGATTTTATCGAAACACAAATCTAGATTAACGAAAATATAAACGGAATGCTAAATCAACTGAATTCTGAATTCCCAGTTTTGTATCGTAGGTACCTGAGATGCAAGTCGGAATTTAGAAGAATGAAATATGGCAAATTTCTGCTTGTTTTAAACGGAATTCAGTGAAATAATTAATCTTCTACACTTCCGTACTATTGAATCAAATAAGATAATAATTTTTTGTTTCAAGTTTCTATCGATGGGTCATTGTTTGTTCTTATTTTCTATGTTAGAAAAGGAATAGCTTGCGAACAGTCTCATGAAGAGATAATTCCAAGTGGCTTCTCAGCTATTATTCTATTCTTATCATCAGAGACAATTCGTCAACAATAAACTGAATATTGGAAAATGATCCATACGAGAGTGTGAACGGCTGGAACAAAAAATCCAACCAAATCAAACTATTGAACATTAACAAATTATCATCATTAACTCGACGAAAAGAGAGAAAATAACTCGAAAGACACGAGAGAGACGGTAGAAAACGAGAGGGAATGAAAATGAATTCTTTATCGCTCACAGTAATCATGAAAATATTCTCATATATCAAATATATGAAGAATAAACTATTAATGATCATACATAATGGGAATAATAAATGGGAATAATAAATATACCAAAATAAATATGGGATGAACTGTACCTTCGGAGTCAATCGAAGGATACTTTTCATAAAGTTAAAACAATCAAGAATATTTATACCAAAAAAGTTATGACGAAATAATGATGAAAATTGAATAAGATTGCCTGATTCTACGTGTTTGGTTCATACGTGTCAAGATAAAAGTAGAGGAGTCCTTATTTGACCACGTTTCATTTCAGCAGATTTTGAAAAAAAAAGAACAAAATTACTTCGAAACATGGCTGCAGTATACATACACAGACATAATGAATTGCAAATTGACTGTCAAAATCAATGAATAAGAGAGGAATGTTTAGTTTTGGGACAATGACGATAAAAATCCAGCGAATTCTTCTCCAATTTGTTCGTAGAGAAGGTGGTAGAGAAAGTAGAGTATGTAACATTCTTATCCCTCGTCTTTTCTCGTCTCGTCGACATCACTAATGAAAATGTTTGTGCTTTGATTAAACTATTTCCTTTTCGAGCAAAAAAGTTCATTGGAACTATAAAGAAGTTCTATGTTTTATTCATCACCGTCGATAAGATCACTAAACGGAAATTAACCAATTCTTTTCAAGAATTCATGGAGACGGTATAGTTTATAATGATTCAAGTTGAGGTTCTCATAGTCGACAGCATTCATCAAATCTTGAAAAGGCATCTCGGGTTGAAGACACGGCACAAGGTAACCGAGATCGAAGATTACTTTTTTAGAAAGCACGTAAGTACGCACTGTCCTAACCTTGAATACGAGATTTGAACAGTCATCTCTTTTGTGATCAATGCTCCCATAAAAAGAATCTAGTAACTAGACTGGCTGTGACCTTGAAGGAATGAGATATAAAAGTTAATGTACAGAGTTGTCACAACATCAATTCGCTTGAAATTATTCTGTTTTCACTTAAAATTTTAGATTTTATGAAGATTTAGAACTATAGAACTATAGCAACGTATCGGATTTCTAGCAGTTAATGAATAATATTCTGAAATTATCTATAATTGTTTTTTTTTTCGAGAATTGATGGAAGGACGAAATAATCTTAAATAATAGTAACTTTTGTTTCCTAATCCAATATTCTTTGGTTCTCGGAATGTATTTCATTCTTTCATTATCCAGTCAACACAATTTTTCATACGACGTCGTCTTAGATCCACGTAGATTTATTTAATTTTTATTGAAACCTCGAAACTTCGAGGACATGAAAGTTTCAGGGGCATTTCTCAAAATTTTGAGATTACTTCTTCAAATGTTTAGATTAATTTTTAGAATTTTCAAAATAATTCTTAAAATGATGATATTATTTTCTTTTACCCCTTCCTGAAAAGAATTCAAAACCTATGTTGATGAGGTGATGTTGACAAAGTAATGTAATGTACTCACATAAATGATTCACACGATAAAATACAGGGAGATTACTTTTCAAAAGTTGTATTTTCATTGGTCCCGTAGGTGTAATGATGTTGATTAGTGTAAAATTTTTTACATTAGGCTGAAACTTTATTCCTTCAATTCGACGAAAAATGAGTGTGGAATATAAACGAATCACTGTACATGATTATTCATTTAATCCTTTTCGATTTTTTTCAAGTCGAGATTGAAGTGTGCTGTCTCCTAAGCATTGACATTGACAGCTAATACGCTGTGGAAGGATATATTAGATCACAAAATTTCGAAAATAAATGAAAGAAAATTTAGATTTTCATGAAATATAATTGAATCATCATGGCGCTACTACGCTGTAGTGATTCCAAGAGCTCTCGAGATGAGTGCAATTTAGAAGGCAATTCATGGCATTTATTCAAAATCACTTTTATTTTCCTCCAAACACTGATTTTGTTTTCGTAGTATTATGAGGGAACTGTAAGGTAACATGATTCAAAATGAAGATTTCAGTGCAATCTTTGAAAAAAATGAGTCAAATGAGTGAAAAACTGAGAAAAATATGAGACCGCAATTTTACGAAATTTCAGTTCTGGATATCTGAAGTGTTCGAAATTTCTCAAATGTCGACGCATTTTATCAAGCAACAAATTGATCCACAATTGTATAGTCCACGAGTTCCCACTTCGAATGTTTAGTCTGTAAATGAACGATTTTCTTATCAACTCGTAGATGTTGTGAAAAAATCTTTTGAAATTTTTTACATGTCTCGATTCAATTCCTCTCGTTATTTAATTTTTAGATTCATTCGGATATCCCTGTATAATATGATATCCTGTAGGTATGTCTATTAGTTCAACCTACCTACCTTTCGTGAAAAAAAGCCTTCATTAATCAAACCAAACTGGTATAGAAATTTTTGAACGTGTTATAAAAGCCGATGGCCTGCCTTCATCGGTCTAGATGAAAAAAAAAGTTTCTCAGACCTGTGGTGATCAAAGTTAGGTTTCTTTCTCAGAAGAGAACTGTCTACCTGTATGTTAGAAATTCTTGATCTTCGTCGAGGGGATGAGACGGTCTTAGCCATAAGCGCCTTCGAGGGGCGAGAGAGGGCAAATTCCCAGAATAATAGGGACGGCAATGGGTATACTTCCTAGAATTGTTAGATACCTTGATATCGGCCGCATGGTCATGCCAAGACGAACAGGACTCTTCTACCAGTCACTTCTTGTGCGTGAAGGAGCTCACGTGGTGAGCTTTTTTTGAAATCCATCTCTACTGTGGCACAGAACGAGACTTATACAGGATGGTTCTTACACGTGTCGTTAACATTCCTATCTTGATAACCGTAAGAGGGTAAGTATTTGATTAATAGCGGTTTTTTTGATCTGGGGTCATATCGGGTATTTTCTGGATCAGCTCGTGATGCACCTTTATCAGTTGTATTTCGGGAAGCATATCAATTGAAATTCAGAAAAGTTGGATTTCGGAAAGCGTCAATTGTACTTCAGAATTGAATTTCCGTATAAGGTCAGTTCCATATCATAAATAATCATTTGGATATTATAATAGTCATTTGTATTTCGGAGAGTGTCATTTCTGTTAGGGAATTCAACAATATCAATATTTCGAGACTCCACACAATGTGTCTCACTTCTGATGAAAGTACCTTCCGTATCTTCCATAATTATAGAGTTAGAATTCTCGACAGCAACTCGGTTTGGTCATTTCGGTGATAAACACTACTTGCCAGCTATAATGGAGTGTCCGACATTTTTTTCCGAAAGTGGGCAATTAGGAAGTGAAATTGAAAGTCTCCTCGGATTCGAAATCGAGATATCAAATTCACTCTCTATACAAATTTTTCCGGAAATATTTTCAATTCTAAAAGATTAAATTTTGTCTCATCTATCATAGAAGCACTCCTGTATCTTATATATATATACACACTGCTCGCCAATAGCCATTAAAAGTTGTTGATGCCATAGCAGTTGGCCTCACTGATGATGACCAGAACTCATTCGTTAAGTGCATCTGTAGTGGAATTTTGTAAATTCCAAAGTCATACCTAGAAATTCATGGTTGGTTTTTTGGGGATTCATGTATACAGGGTAGCCCAAAAACAAGTTACGACCATCATCTGCATTAGTTCAAATGGTAACACCTGTTTTATATTCCATTGTTGAATTTTTTACCTAATTTCAAGTGTGTATGTATGTATGTATCTAAACTCAATATATCAATAAGTAAGATCTGTTTATCAGAAAAATAAATAAGTCAACAAAGCAAATCGAATGTTGGAAATGTTCGCCATTCACGGCCTGATAATATCCAAGGCAATTGTTCCCAAAACGTGCGCAAAGTACCTCTTCCGCACGAAAAATTTATACGAACTCCGCTTCACGCACTTGTCTTCAGATCCTCACTTTAAACTCCTCCAGATTGTGATTCTTTCTGTTAGTTAAGATATAGTGCATTGTAGATGGAACATACTCAGAATTCAATGCAAAATTTGAGAATGAAGTACAAAAAGGGAGTTTCCAATTGAGAAAAGAGTTTACGGTCATAACTTTCATACATAAATCATATTGTATACATCAAAAACCCCGCATCAAAAAATAAGAATCGACGGGTCCGAGCGTTATTCGAAAAAACCCCTTTAACTGAAAAGCACTGTGTAACAATCGAATTTAATGCCAACTGGCACAACTTCCATAGCTATTGCAGCTCCATGGAGGATACTTGAATGTTGTGCTGCACATGTACAATTCCTTCCTACGTTACTGTCTTTGCATCATCATGATCCAAATACTAAACCAAACAGAGCCATAGACATTGACATATGTATTACAAATGATGCTTTCTGAAATTCAAATGATTGTTTCTAAAATCAAATTAATTATTCTGGAATACAAGTGATGCTTTCTGAAATAGAACAGGTAATTCTTGAAATTGAACTCATTATTATTCATACTTTCCGAAATTTAATTGACTATTCTGAATTTCAATTGATGATTTCTGGAATACAATAGGAAAAGTCGAGGGAATAGTTGTAGTTTTAGCGATTGTATAGTTAGTTTCATGTCAAGTGATGGATATCAATTGAAATTGGTAGTCTATATGTCCACATCTACTACGGTCTACATCTTGACTTACAAACACAATTATGCTGTGAACTTAGTCTCATAAATATTTTTGTAATTTCTGAAGATCAATAAATATCTTATCTTATCTTATGTCACATCGGGAGATAGAGAATTTCCCAAGAATTGAGAGATTCCTGGAGATTTTGAATATCTGCGATATTTTTAAGGATTCGCAAGTTTGGTCAAGATTCGTAGGATTCCTGTAAATATTGCAAGATTTTTCAATTTTTTTTAGAAACTTCTTCAGGTGGTCTGCGGGATACTCATGCAACAACATGTGGAAAAAAACTATTTCTCCGTAGTCTTTGGAGACACCAACATCAAACTTGGTGTATCGAAATAAAATACAGGCATGCTCTAGAGCTGTAGAAGTGAATGTTACAAAAGTGTAATAGATATGTTCACCCTTGTACAACATTTTTGAGGTTTTCTGAAATGTCAACGCAGTTTGAGGTATTAACTGTGTTTGGGTTTCGTCTGGCCACCCTGTATATCGTTGCATTGAAATCCGTTTATCAAATACTCATTTGTTCCAGGTGGGTTTGCCGGGCTCGTTACGACAATTTGAACATCCCTAGCCTAGAAATGAATGGGTGAGTCCGCATGCTAAGTCGAAAATCTATTCGGATTACGAATTCGATACAAGCTATATATCAATCTGATAGAATCTGAGAAAACACTGCAAAGGTCAAAATATTCTTAATGATTTCAATACAAACTTTTGAAATTTCCAGATATTTGATATTAGAATGATACAGAATGTAACTGGGCTTCTGTACTAACAATATTTATGTTCCACTCTTCTCTTCAGACGCTCGTTTGAACCCTGATCCTGTCAAAAGCTATTCAATTTCAATAATCCTGATTGGCTCGTATACATATAACTCTTACCCTTCAAATCTTGGGATGCATTTCCAACACACATCATTTTCAGTCCAATAATGAGTTTTTATTTAGGTCGTGAAAAGTAAATTCTTCCATTAATTCTGAAGGCAATTGTTAGATACAATATTTAATCATGAAGTGAATTATTTTCTTCGAATTCTTCACGTGGTTCATTTAATTGCAAAAAAGTCGGCCAATAAAATTTGAGGACCTATACACCAAAATGTAAGTACAAGAATAGGAACATCCAAGTTAGCTGAGATGTGAAAATTCGATCTGGGAAAACGTTTATACAATATTTCTTCTTTTTTTTATAGTTCCTCTAGTGAATGTAATGCGTTCCAAAATTTGGCAATCAATAATCCAAACATATCGTGCTATAAATATACTGTTTATAATACTGACGGCGTATCAAAATATTTTAATATTATTCCTGGAACTTTTGCGTTATTATTGAGTATCGATAAAATCGTGTTTTAGAGAATGAACTTATTTGTCCAGGTGATCTTGAATCATTCAGTGTTCTCTTCAGGTATACGATTTTGACAATGATTTCATTGATCAGTACTAGACAAAAACCTACCTTAGATTTGATATCATGAAAAAAATTAACCTTTAAAGTTCTAAAACAGTGTGTTGAGTCTTCCTTAACTATATTTGACCTAAAGAAACCTCAAAATCCGAGCACCATATTTTAAGATCTTGTTTGTACTGGATTACTGAGCAAATCCGTCATTATGAAAAGTATTCTAATTAACTTGGTCATCGAAGTGAAATTGGAAAATCTGCACGGAGAAAAATTATAGTGACACTGAAAAAAGTTCTAGTTTGTATAGGCACAACCAGATCTTCTCGTTACTCTAACAATTTTTCATGGTTACCATAACGATGTTCTGTTAACTATAACGATAAAACATTGTTAGGATAACAAAATCCTATGATTGTGCCTTTACTAACCAGAGAGGTTTTTGAGTGTGGGTCCGTATTTAAATAACTATTGATGATAATAGGAGTCGAGTTCAATGAGAAATATCTGATCAATACAGATTTTTCCTGGTATCTCGGAAACTGCATATAATTTGGTAAATCTGTGAACTTACCTACATGAATATTCTTTGGAAGGATCAATTGTGTCCACAGCAATATTAACGGCGCATGGAAGAACCACCCTGCATAGTAGTAGTTGTAAGTGATGATTTTCACACGTATACAATATAATAATAATAATAAGAATAATAATAATAATAATAATAATAGCAAGAATTTGTTCTTCCACTTAACCTCAATTCGTCTCTTTGCCTTGATGCAGTAGTTGAGTTTCTGTCTTTTGAAAATTTCATATACATGTCTGTTTGTTTTTCAAAAATTTATATACATATCTGATACCTAGCCAATTATTAAAATACTGTTTGAAGTGAATTTAAGAGGGGAGGAAATATATCATTTGAATAATTTCTTTTCTCCTGACTATTTTGTACACTGCTGGTGGAATAGAAATTTTTTGAAACTGTTTTCGTAATTCCATAGAGTATCAACTTACATAACTTGAGGAATAGAGTTGTATACTTTGCATTTTTGATACGAGAATGATCGTTTGGAAAGTTCTAATCTAAAGGAGGGTGGTGTTGAAGTACCTTTATATCTATATTCAGGTTGTGAATATCAGAGCGAAATGTTATTTCTCAATGGAGGTACTATGGTGATTCGCTTATAATAAGTTGGTGGCGAAAACAAGTACTGTGCAAAGTCCTCCTATTTTCCATATTCAACCAATTAGCTTCTCGTAATTTATGTGAGATTTCTTGACGTCTACATATGCCATATATTAATCTCAAGCAAGAGTTTCGTACTTTTGGATATTGGTCTTGTACTGATTGATTGAATTAGGGCCATATATAGCCATATATATATCATATATATATATATCAGCATATATATCAGCATAATTGAATATTGATAATACAAGCGTGTCACATTCAAAGGAAGAAGATGCCTGCAGCCATGTATCAATTTTAGTGAAGAATATGCCTTTTGTAGCATACTATGGAAGAGATTGTTCGTGAGAATGTCAACTAATTAGTCAAATCTAGCATTTTATTACCTGTGTCGCCTATGTTTGGAAAATATGAGGTCTTCGAGAATCTGAAAGTACTTAGTTATTGCCACTTTTCATGATCATTAGTATCATTATTTCATTTTCATATTGAACGTCATGGAAATTGGGAAATGGCAAGTGTGTGTTGACAATTATCGATATTCCATCCTATTTCTCCTTCACTTTAGTATTAATGATCGAAAGGAACATCGTATACACTCACCAAAAGTCACTTCCTGACACTATACTAATAATTGATTCGATAAATTTTCAATTTCAAAGTGGATACTTTGATCGATCAGGTATTTTATGAAATTATTTAAAATTAAAAGCGGTTGTACCATGATCCCGGAACACCCGGTATACTATTCAGCATGATCAATATTTCGTAAGGAACAAATAACATGTAATTTCAATATGATTTCTTCAAACAGAGATACTCAGTGAAGAAATCAATAATCTTATATATATAACAATAATTTTATACAACAAATTTGGACACACCTATCTTGATTTGTATTTCAAGCTTTGTCATTAAATCAACAATATTATCAATGTCTAGAACTGCGTCCCTGTTATCATAAATGAGTGTTCAAGTTCATTACCAAAACAATGATTGTGTAATCAGCCAGGAAAAATTCTCACCTACTACATCATTCACTTTTATCATCAGACTAATGCCAATTAAGGCAAGCTCAAAATCAGCACTCGTTATTTAAATTAAGGAAGCTCTGCTAGCTGATATTCAGAATATGGAAACAAAAGGCGGAATATATAAATTCTCTCGAAAAATTATAATTTCACATTGAAGGTTAAAGCACTATGGGTAATTTCTCGGGTGACCCAGGAACAATAATCAACCCGCCTGTATCTTCGTTATTGTTTTGGAATTCTAATTCGTTCGTTCAGCAACAAGTAAGAAAATCAACTACATATAGTTTTCCCTCCATACTACAGTAGGGAGGTAGAGCAACTTGCGTTCAGTTGTGCTCTCTTTCAACCGTAGTGGTTATAACTATCTCAATGCATGGAGCTCCTTGGTTCGTATGATGTATCATATGTATTTTCAACATAAATAATGAGGGTATTGATATTTTTTTTCATTACAAATAGAAATTATAACTTTTGTTGTAGTATAATGATTCAGTATGAAATATCTTCCCAGCCTATCATCATCAAAACCTTTACAAATGTGCCACTGAACTTTCGAAAGAAAATCTCTTGGATACTTATAGGAACCTGCTGCTTGACTATTCTGAATGTATGGAGGATCAAATTCGTTTTTAATGCTCATTCCCATAACGCATATGAAATTCAACTATATTCAACAGCATCATCATTCATTCATTTTATGAAACCATTCCTTTGTATGAATAAAAGAGATTTTTTTTCCTACGACTGTTGCATGAATATCTGCTACTACTGAAAATAATAAAATAATAATAATCGTTTCACTTCACGATCAGATACTTGAAGATCTGATGTGCAGTGTGGATATGTTTGTGCATCGACTGAAAGCAAATTAAGAGATCAGATTTGTTGCAAAATGAATGAGAATCCAAAAAATATGTTTTTCTTGTCAGCTGATCTGTTCTTGATTAAAATAATTGAATCAAAATTGCTTCCTGAGCAAATGCCGTCGATTATCATTATTTACAAATCTCATGATTGCATACATATGGTGTCTCCAATAGGTTGGGAAACAGCTTAACTGAGATAAAAATGAGATGATTTCAACCAATTTTCCTATGTCCAATATCGAATTATTAGATATTCCGGCTAACTTCATTTTTATTATCGGAAATGCATAAATCATCAGGTCATCGGAAGTTCTAGAAAAAATATTTTTTTTCAAAAAAAAAAAAATCTGTAAGCGTATAGGCGCTAAAAAGCTATCACGAAATTTGTATGGCGAAATTGTTTTCATTTTACTGATGAGGACCGGGACCGTCTCAAAACATGACTTATAGTCACAGAACATTGAATACAGAAAATTGGAAAATTCGATCACACCCTGTATATTTTCTTGTGAAAAATGTGTTACAAACGATGAATGATGAATTTTACACGAATGCTAGGTGAGTAGCTATAGTTGTGTTGTGACTCATAAGCATTTCCCACGTTATACTATTGATTCAAGCCTATGAATCATTTTTACCTCCCGGGAGTTTCAATCGTATTTGTATGCTTACATACATATTGAAACTTTCACAGAAAGAAAGATTTGAACTCATCTTGTTGCATTACCGTCTTGATGAACATTTCATTCAAATATGTCGATGTTGTAAGTAGTTGTAACTACTAAATAAAATGTCGTGAATATTTTGTCGTTTTCATTCAACATGATGATAATAATAATAATAATAATACCTTCATTATAGTTTTCAAACCATCATGGTGTAAGTATAACTCTTCAGATGAAATCAGTTGTGTACAGTTGAATGCCATCCAACCAAATACAGAAAAAATCGAATATTTACAGATATAATACACGAGAAAATTCTCAATGAAGTATGAATAAATACTTATAGTCATATTAATACGAAATTGAAATCTGCAAAGGGATCGGTGAGTTACCAAAGTCACTGGACAGTTTTTTTACCGCCATATCAAGAATTGGCGGTAAAGTTGTTGAGAACAACAAACAAATCAAAATAATTTCACCTGGAACGAACTTCAGTTGTGGTGCATTGTTTGACTGAATGGATCATTGAACGTTGAGGTTATCAATTTTTGTTCATCTCGATTGATTTACACCATCCTCATTTGCATCATCATTATTAGACGGAAAACCACCATTGAACAAAAAACAACAATTATTCACTGTTTTACCGCATATCTGATAGGTAAGACAATAACGATCCAAAAACAATTTTCATCTCGAACAGATAGGGTTATCAACCCAGCAATCCAACTGTCTTCTCATCGTTACGTTGTAACCGCCGCTCGACTGTTAGTGCAGTTACTAACTTCTGGCGCCTAATTTTACCGCCAAAACAAAAAAACTCTACTAGTTTTAACAGCATCGGGGAAATTTGAATAAGTGGTCATTCCATCCGTCTCCTAGATCCAGTCTAGCTAAAGGGGTGTCGATCTGATGCCCGCCAGGGTGCAATACCCGTACCCGACACGGGGGGTGAAGGGATCTGCGACTCGTCTCTCCCTCCCTTCGTTATTTCTGTTGCCGACTACGAGTAGTCCTTATTTTATTTGAACATCTGCCGGTTGGGCGGGAGGCACTGCGAGCGAGAGCTGAAACTGCGACCGCCAGTCAGTTACGAACAGGCGCTTCGTGAGGTTCGTGCCACATCGCACGGCGAGACAAAGAGCCAATAAACCTCGTGCGTGCAGAGAGAAGAATAAAGAACTTTTCGTACGAGTGGGTGCGCGAAAAAAGTTATGTTCTGTGCTATCTTTCTCAGTTTCTTGATTGGTTTTTGTTTCATTTGTGGGTTTTAATGTTGCTTCTGTTTTAATAATTTAATGTAAGTACTAGTCGCGACTGATCGTCTGAAAATTTCAATTAGATTGTGCTTTGTTTTCGTTTAACAACGGTTCTGTACGTGATTCATCGTGTTCCAGCTCTGACAATGGATTATTTTGAATGAGTGCTGGATAACGGAAAAAAGTAAATACTTTTTGTGGTATTATTAGTATGAAGTTTTTATTTTGTTTTGCTTTTCTTTGTTTCCGCACTAACCTAAAATATCCGAAATGATACCGCTACATGATGGATGAATAGGTATGACAAAAACAACTTCAACATCGTACCTATGTTTCACCCTTGAACATTTGATCGATCATTGTGTTGTTGGGATTTCTTGGTTGGATTGTTTCACAGATCGAGGGTTGGATTATGTGAATCATGGCTTCAATTCTTCATTGATTTGTTGATTTTAAAAAAATGTTATGTTTCATCTCCGAAGAATAACAAAAGTGATAATCATTCGTATAATTGTTAACTTTTGGAATTGTGTATTTTGACTCACGAATTTGAAAAATAAAATTAATAGTGTTATTCACCTCGCCATAAAACAGTCACAAACGGTACCTACCCCAATTCGCCAACAACAAAACTTTTGTTTTCGATATTCAATTCAATGCACAATCCATTGAATCAGTCCATGTTTTATTTATATCAGCTCCAATTAATTGTCACAGTGGTCAGGAAACAGATAAAAAGAAATCAGTCTCTGTCAGTTGTTCTGATATCACCAAGGTCAGGATTGTTTTCCAAGGAACTCAACAGTTCTGATACAATAAAAAAACATATATAAAAAAGCACCGCATTGCATGATTTATTCAATCATTTTAGTATTGTGATCATGTTTGGTATTATTTGTCACAGACAAATTTTGAAAATCGATTGTCATTCTATGTTTTGATGTGGATACAAGTCACACTTTTTTTCTTCTATTTAACCACAACTCTTTTCGATATGCGCACGATAAATGAATTACCTATGTGGGCTCGCGTAGAAACATTGAGAGTGAAATTTCGTGTGATATAGTACCCCGCATGATTCTGTAACATCCAACAATCGTTTTTTTTTCAAGTATCTGTTGGCATTTCATGAATACCTAATTCACTACCTATTATCCAATGTAAATTGCTTCATCCATTACGAGACATTTTACACTTTCTGTCTTGTTTTTCAAAATTACGTGTTCGACCGTGAATCACCATTTTACTATTAACCTAATCGAAAAGTTTTGAGAGCTGTACTGGAGATCTACGAATGCATTATTGAGTCCATATCAACCTTTCAATTCAACGAATGAAATAATAGTATGATTCCTCATTCGTATTATTTTTATAGATTTTTATAGATATATTACTATAGGATTTATATTCGGTCAATATGTTTCAGTACGTGAAATTCCATACGAATATGTTATCAATATCGATAACGAGAGGTGTTACCAAAACATGTCATGTCTTTTTCTTAGCTTTGAAGACGGCTACGTTTTGCCCTCACAAACTTTTCTACCAAAAGGTATGTCAATACATCATCACAAAGGCTCTTCTTTGTATTTGAAGTGGAAAGGGCAACATACTGAAGATTTTTTTGTGTCTTTGTCCTTCCATTGTAAATTACAGTCTGTGGAAAAGCTTACATGTCTTTATACGTCTTGGTTCCTTCAGATCGAAAACGTCTCTCGTCATAATCATTGGTCTCGGTTTCGTGGTTGGAATCCATTATACGCCTCGCAATATTATCAATCATCGACCGTAACCGGTCTTATCTATTTTTTTTTTCATAACACGAAAATTCGACAGATGTTTCGGCAGCTGCTTGAATGAGCGCTAAGTACTCGCAAGTCGGGCCTCGATATCAAATTATGTTTTTCGGACAGTTGCTTCCATCTGTACTATTCAACTCACATTTTCACACTTCCCAGCCAAAGTGGTATCATGTTTTGTTCAGAACGTCATTATTCACAAATATAGATATTCTTCATATTATTTGTATACTATTCATATTTGAATTTGCTTCGAAAGTATTATTGTCTCGGGCAGAGTGTTTTCAGATTTATTATTTTAATCACACATCAACCTCTATTTTTAATAATTCTCACATTTCGAAGAATATCTTCCCCAATCTCAAATTTGAATTATTTCTCCATGAGTATAGCATAGTACTGCCCTCCGTGTATTCTGTGGGATTCGTGTTTTCAACAATTCGCAGTTTCCACAAATATGCCGGACTGTTTTGAATGCAGGCATCGCTTTTATGAATAATAGTATGATGGAAAATTGCTTTATTTTATTTACTTCAACATTTGACTCTTATTAATCAATCTCATCAATTTATCCTGGAACCATTTTCATACTCGGATTTAAGGAGTGAATACCAAGTTCCGAGCCAAGTTCTGTCAAAATCAACTATACTGTTCCCCCAGGAGAAATGTCCCTGTTCAGAAGAATGCATTCAGATTCGTTGATCTTCTCTTCCTATCATTTCAATATTATTCCAATCATCCACATGATTTTTATGCATCTTCAGTATGATGTTGAGCTAATTTGGACCGGCCTGCTCGAGATTTTCTTATTTCAAATCTTCTATTATCCGAAAATATGAGATAGCTGTCACTTCCATTGATGGTCTTTGGAAAATAAGATCGTTATTGTGGTCATTATATTCCTAATGCACGAACCGTATAACCTGGTCAATAAGTCTTGGCACGCCTTTGTTTTACGATTATTAAAAGGCTCGTGGGCTGAGAAATACATCCCCATGAAATTTCGCTCCATAATAATGCCGGAAAGGCTATCTCGAGAGAGAATCATAAAATACCACGAAAATCTTTTCAACGCTCACATTATCGACGGTAACAAAGGTCACTAAGCATTTTATGACCTCAAATTGTTGCATTTACTGTTAACCGAATGACAGCGTTTTAGGTCGTCCGAAAAAAATAGATGGTGTGAATCGAGGATGAAAGGCGAACTGACAGGTCTGAAAATGCGTTGGATGAAAGTCAATCGGAGTTATATCCATTGTCGCTAAATTGTTAGTAAGCGAGGTAGACACGCGTAAAATCTAAAGAACTGATTTTTCTCTATAGAATATTGCCGTGAGAAAGATAAGATATGGACGACTAGACTGATTTTTTTATCGTTTATTCAGAATCTTCACCGTTTCTAATTTTATTCATGGTGTTTGTAAAAATGCCTCGGTCACGACGGTTTTGTATTTAGTAATATCAGGAGAGACTTCGGAGAGACTTTTTAAAGATGCCAGATTTGAGGGGTTTGTGTCAAAAGACTACGGAGATATTGTGACTCTTTTTACCAATATGATTAAGTATTACAGAGTTGGTGAAATATCTTTGAACTCGTAGTAGAAATTCCTTTTCAAATGTGGCATAAATTCCATTCCATTTCGAAAAAACTTTGAAGTTTATTTTCGCGAATAATGTTTAATAATGATTCAGAAATTGTCTTATGGAATTACCTTAAATAGATTGTGAAATTCACGTTACTCACAAATTTTGATTCGCGGAACGAGTCCATTACTCACACATTCCTTGTTTCTATTTAGCCAGCCCCTGGTGAATATTTCGAGAATTCTCCTGGTATACTTCAAGATATTCGAGTTCTTGACCTCGCGCTATAAAAGAACTACTTTCTGGCCCCCCGTGCCACTACTCTCTATTTCCAGCCCACGGGATCACCCAGAGATTATTCATCAGTGTCTACTGCTCCGACCGGCCGTGAATTTCAAACTGATATACCTCGTCACATACTATATCACATCTCCAACATTTATACACCGACGAAAGAAATCACGTAGATTGATCACCATTCTGATCATATTCGTGAATCATTCGAGAATTTCACTTTGTCATTGTTCACACACAGGATGCCACATCGAGCTCACTGATATAACGACTTGTAGATAACATTAGCATAGAGAGCAAATCCCAACAAGAATCATTCATCCTTTTGTCAAACAGAAAAAAGATCTATGAATTTTCGCGTATAGATGAGAATAAATCATGCTAATGAGCATGATTTTCTGGAAATAGCTATGGACCATATATGTCTACACCACAGAATATATACCCTACGGGACTCGTAAAACCAACCAAATGGCGCCATTAAGAATTTCAAGGTTAAATATGATTTTGTTAGATATTTTCTGTTATTACCTATAACAGCAATTCAGTTAGTTATTCATTATTGATATTACCAAAATTAAACACCGTGGTGGTTATGTTTGTGCAAATAAACATCGTTGCAGTGCTACAAATCGTGGTAGAAAAAATGGGTTTCTGTCGCTTTCAAAAACATCCAACAAGGTGATGTTATTTTTTTTCAGCTTTCTTTGTTCATCTACGATTACCAGTTCTCCTTATCTTCAACCTTATCGCGAATTGAATTTTGCAATTTTTCTGATTCAGGCGTAATGTACAATCCACAAAATGTCGCTTCTTTTACCTTACGGTAACAGAAGGTATATTCTGTGTCTATACAATACGTTTTTCTCCGTGTCTGTCTCATCGAATATTATTTTGAACGATAATGGATTAGTTAATTTCAAATCAATCGAGAAATTACTGTTATCACGACTAATGCATCCACTCAAGATGATATGAGAGCTCAAACCCCACAACAGTTGTGAGTACATGTTGTCATTTTCACTGTCTACTAAGTATTCTTAGGAATCATCTCACTTCAAACTGATTTCATCTTCTAGTTCGTCACATCTGAATAGAAAATTCTAAAACCTTCTAGATGACCTCTGAAGGTCTTAACCACTACTTGGGGACCAGTCGGCGCATTAGTCACGCCTTTCTTCGGAGAATTTTACCATGTGACCTTGAAGAGTTTTCGGTAGCATGAACATATGTTGTCTATTAGCCTCGGGCTAAAACGTCTCCCATGCATATGTGGATGATGCATCTTGGTGCCTGGCATACAGGGCTGAGCTATATTTAAGAAAAATTGTTGCTAGTTGCTTGGATACTGGTAAATTTGAGTATAAATCATTCGACCAACAGATATTGTTTGGAAGTCAAATGAGGTTTTTTTTCATGATTGTGATGATCTTTATGGTGGAGAAACAAAGGAAATCCTTGAAAAATGAATTCTGTATTCATTTCAAAGACTTCCTTGAGATTTCATCGATATAAACAAGGATATTGATAGCATCACAAACAAAACTGATGTATGTCGCGTATGATATCTATCGTAATTGTTACTTCGACATTTTCGAGGACATTTTACTGTCATTGTGAAATCAATTGTGCTTTATCCAGTAGAACGACATTCCAAAATGACAAAGATTTGATTCAAGAATTGTTAGAAGATATTGATTTTATCAGAAAACGACATTATATATAAATCATATTATTAAAGTTTAATGATATTTTTCAAAAAAAGCTCGATAAAACAGTATCAAAATTTGTATTTATCGATAAAAAAATAATCTGTTGCGTTTTGACCTCAGAAAAAAGTTATATAGTATGAACTTCACCATAATATGTATAGCAAATATAGTATAAGCTAATAGAAATTTGGAATTTTTCAACAAAAATTATATTTTTTTATTAATTGGCCGATGATGGATTAATGGCAGAGCATTAGGCTTCTGGAAGATGCTCCTTTGTGTCTGATGACGACATTGAAGCAATATTATGATGGAATGTGGACAGTAAGTTCACCTCGTGAGTTGATTTTCACCTCTATTGAAGATCGTCCACACTGGAATTTCTCATATTTTCACTCGCTGTGTTATGTTCGATAACAAAGCACGTGTTGTACCTACGCGTACGTTAACATAAAAGGTGTTTGGCCTCACTGTCAGGATGTTCACACCGACTCTGACGACGAATGTCATTAAAATATTCCGAGAAAATCGGATTCAATCGGAATTGTAAACATAATGCGAACAAATCTGTTGGTAATTGCCGAGGTGATTGCAACGAACAACAGTATTATAATTATTGTTGAGAGCAAAGTGTCAATCTTTGGGACTACATGCAAAGGCGATAAAATGGTTCTCGGTTTTTGGTGTTATACAATAAAATAATTTTTAAATTCTGTTAGTTTTTCCGAAAACGTACGACTTCATTAAATTTGTCGATAAAATTATATAGATGAGTTTCATTTATCATTAAGATGAACTGATAGATATGAAGGAATGCGAGAAGGAATGACATTTCTGATTGTTCGTGAATAAATTTAATGATGACGAAAATTATTCAGATTGAGACTTCACAGTCGACCAGTTTATTTCAGTTGATGAAGATATTATCAAGCATCTATATTTGAGTCCGGCTCTCGATATCATTCATCTAAAAATTATTGCTGCCATGTAATTGTAATTTTTAGTAAATTCCTGACCTTTTATTGTGAATATGTCATCGCTTTCTTCAAAAGATAAATCAAGTATCTAGAGATTTACAACAGAAGCCAAGTTCATCGTTGCAGAAATAACAAGATGTGTGAATTGTCTAAAGAAGAAGTTCATAATCATAATAAGAAGACATCATAATTTTGATACTAAACATGGAAATTTGTGTTTAGAAATCCATGGTCTGAAACTCAGTAAACTCAAACATTTATTACTCGATGGTCAATTTGACCTCCGCAATGTTCCATTATTTAGTTTGCTTTCTTAGTTTTGAGTACCTGATTGTAAGTTGTTGATTTAGGATAATCCTATTATCCCAGGTAATCACCAAACCTGTCCCTTTTCTGTGAGGATACAAGTTATGGACAACAATGACTATATTAATTTATTAGTAGATGAAGCTACTGTGTTTGCTAAATATATCTCTATATACTTATTGTGCGCTTGTAAAAATTGTATGTTTTCTAATGAATAATCAATTGCGAGAAGGAAGAGTTCATGATGAATTATTACATACTTTATCATTATTATTTATTATTTCATTATTACTATTATTATTTACATTATTATAAGCTCAATATATAAATGAAATTACACAGTGCATCATAAAAATGGAATCGTCATCAAGAAGACAGGTGTGTGTGTGTCTCAATTATAAATGTCTGGGGTATGGATCTAATATGATCCAATTTGATCAGTCCTAAAAAATCACTGCATTTAGGATTCAACTTTTCAGTATCTAAGAGAATTTTTTTTTGCAATAGCTATTAAAATAAGAATAGGATCCACTATTATCGTCCATTTGCGTTTTAGCCTGTTGGAAGTTGATGGTTTCTTTCAATATTTTTTTAAATATATCTAAAGAACAGAATTTTTCGCTTCGGCACTCAAATCTCAAATGAACATTTCAGCTCGATTCAAATTTTTGAGGTAGACTTTTTATTAAATTTTTACGAGTTTCCATTTTGGTCCAGTTCATTGAATTTCTTCAAAACTCCAGTCTATATTGTCATCGTCGGAAAAATTCGAATATATTCTTGCTGTTCACACATTGAACTAAGCTTCTGGAAGCATTTTGACACCCACAAATTCTTATATTCCTTCAATAAAAGAAATGTATACAATCCTGATGTATTGTAACTTTTTTTTTAATTGCACACCTTATAATTCTTACAGCATAGTAAACAATAGTTTCTGAGTAGGGAATGTATAGCATCCTGATGTATTGTAACTTTTTTTTTAATTGCACACCTTATAATTGCTTACAGCATAGTAAACAATATTTTCTTAGTAGGTAATATAAATTACTAGGTCAATAAAATGCGTGCAAAATACTATTCGACAGTTTGAAAAAACAATTCAAACCGATTCAAACGCATTGAAATTATTTCTAACATCGTTAGCACCAATAGAAATTCGTCACGTAGTGACGGTGCAAGAGATATAGAAATGAAACATGTGCGTGGGTCTATCTTCTCAGTTATAGTAAAATGAGTATATATCAGTGGCATGCATAGAATACCCACAAAAAAATCAAATAATCGGCACACAGTTTTTCACGCCCTTTCCTTTGACGGTTTGAATTTTTTTTCTCGGAGTCCTCTCGCAACTCATAATGATACAATAAAATCCATAAAAACCAATATAAACCACCCGCTGCTAGCGCTGTGCTCTGTGTAAGCAAATAAGCATCCCATTTTAAATGAACGCAAAGCAATCGCGTCTTGTTGATAGAAATTCGTATGGAGCGAAAAAGCATTGCTTTCGCCTTGAATCGGCCGGTGACACGAGCGATAACGAACAATAGAGTGCATAAAGAAGACTGGATGGCTATAAAGACGGTACAAGTGACAAATATACAGTAAAATTATAACCCAAAAAAACGAAAACAAAATTTCAACTTTACCGCCTTCAATCTTTTACCGTGGCAATATTTCATCGAGACATATTCGGTTATATCGCTATACTTTGGTCCAAACAGTGTGCCCTTAGCCTATGTCCCAATAGTTATGACTCACCCTGTATATATTTTTCATGTTCGTCGTATAACAGTAGTTGAATTTTGTATACAATGATACCTATTTCAATAAATCTATCATTGATATTATTGACCGAATCGTAGTGCTTTGTGCCTAAATGCTATCCGGACCCCCATCCCTTGTTACGCCCCTGGAATCGGTGCGGTCGACGACTGCCTGTTCGATACCGTGCCAACCTCACTCTGGCTGGGTTTACATCGTCGTCTGCCTCAATTTCTACCTGTTGCCAAACCCTCGCGGCCACAAAGGTAAAAATGAATGGACTTTTTCTCCGAACAGCTCACTAAATCTCTATCATATTCATTGATCGAATAATCTCCTCGTGGCGTTGCGTGCCTTGCCGAGAGACATCCAGGAATGCCTCAGGAATGACGTGGCGAGCGTTTTAGGTACAGGGGGATAGTGAAAGTGTTCAGAAAAGTCCTGTCAATTCATCGAAGATTACTCGGGCTTACCTGCAATCAAGTTTCGTTCATACACAGGAGATTCTATGCCAAAAATAAGACGAAAATTTCATATAATAGATAACTATACAGGTTGGTCCAGATTTTTGTACATCATTTTGAGAGACGATAGAGTCAGGGAACCTTTCGCAATGTTTGGATGCCGGTATATTATGCACGTGCACAAAATAACTGCAAATAAATCGACAACTACTTTTGTAAAAATTTCACAAGAATATTTGGGCTTTCTTATTGAGAATTTAATTGGCGATTTAGCGGATTAGTCGAATTCTATCCCTTGCATAGGCGCCTATTTCGTATATAGACCTACATAGATGAAAAGATTTTTTATTTTCTTAGATATAAAATCATAAACTCCAACAGAACTTCAACGACCTGTATTTGAGTTATGGTGATATGTTGATGTATACAGGGTGTTCCGAAAATAGTGTGCAGAAATAGGCAGAGAATTTAAGGAAAACAGGTCGGCAAATGACCCGTAATTTGAAAATCAGCTAATTTCCATGTTTCAACAAGATTACCCCGAAAAGTCCAAATTTGCACTGTTTGATTCACTTTCCCAAATATTTGAAAATTCTATATATTCTGTTGTATCTGTACGGCATCAAACTCAATTCAGTGTTTGAACCTAAAAAGATCATTTCGGACACCACCCTGTGGATAATTACCTATTCGTATTCTATGAAGTTCAAGCTAATGTTCAAACGATCTGGATGTTCTGTAATGAAGCAATAAATTCAAATTTGTCGGTTGTGAATAAGTACCTATTCCCGTTTTAGATTGTCGGTTCTAATATAAATACTGACTCTATAATCAGATTAATGTTCAAGATACCGCGAATATAAACAGATAATTTCATGAAATCATAAAAATGAAAGCATTTTAAAAGCTGTTTTTCGTTCCCACGCCTTTTTTACCATACTTCATGTTATTATATTCATATGCCTTGTTTGTTTATGTATTTAATGGTTCGATATGAAACTCTCAAGGTCGTACGGCTTCAGATATATGCATGTATTATCGCTTATTGCTTTTTGAAACATTTGGTTATCACTTGTATAGACAAATTAGGTTCAAGCACCTAATAATAAATAATGCAGTCATTTATTGTTCGCCAATTTAATGAGCGAGAGGATGAATATATAGGGAGATACAGCATCTCATATGGTGATATGATAGATTTCAAGAATCTCAAAGCATAATATAGTAAATAGCCTAGGCCTAGCTCTATATTTTATTGACATGGGCCCCATCTTCATTCCGAAATGACCATATCAATTTACCACCAACCTTGTTTTGGGTTCTTCTCAGAACAATGACTTTCTGTTGCCTTATTATATTACTCAAATGCTGAAACATTGGTTGCCCGAATCTACCGGTTGGGCAATGTACGTTAATCTTTGTGAATTTCCAAGCGTTTTTCTAATCGTAACTTTTATTATATTTTGACCCATAGAATCCAAGCTTTCAATTTCAGTGAATCACCCTGTAGCTTCAGCTTGAGGAAGTCGTATCGTACCAATTCCCTACTTATTAGAAAAATGTATGTTTTCATATCAGGAACAGGAACATCAGTACCTTTTTTTTCATGTCATTTTTAATTCCCTCATACACCCTCATAATCTGACACCCTCATAATAGAAATATCGCTTCATGAATCTTACTTTCGATCTCGTGTGGCGCAGTATTTTTCATTTTATGAATGTATGTGTAAATCCCGTCTTTTCTACTGAAATAAATGATTTTTTTCCACTCAATATTACGAGTATGATGTTTTATCTTTATCGATGCATAAAGTGTGTTTTTTACTGTATAGAATATAACAGAATCAACAAAAATCCACACAACAAATGTCCTGAACCTACTAAATACAAATACATGTAACGTTTTCGCCCCTGTTTTGGGATTCCTACCCTATTTCGAATTTTGTGGCTTCCATCCTTCCCATAGACGATTATGCGGCTTCGTCAGTGTTGATAGAAAATATTTCAGGTGATCCGATATCGTCACGAAAAGTTGGTTTGCTGAAAGCTAGCAGAACAATTTCCATTTATCTCTACTGTTTCAATCATTGCAGAAAATTTTGCATGCACCTGAATTTCCCCGAATGATACATGTGCAAGAAATATTGTGTGAAAGATATGCGCAATTACGTGGAGATTTTCGTAAGGAATCTTCACATCTCAAAGAATATATGAATTTGATCTAACAGTGATACAAGATCTATAGAAGAGAAGTGGAAGATAAAATAAAAATAGATAGAAAATTTCATTTTTTCATTCATTATCATTATTATTTATTCATATTATATATATATATATATATAGAATATAGAAATTTATTTATATATTATATATATTATTTTATTTATTTTGTGAATCACACAATGTACAGGTTTTCATATCACGACTTGATCAATATTACTAGAAGAATCCTTTTCGAAAGAATGTTGATATAAACGCATAAGTAGCAGAAATCTCCTTTTACAAAATAGAAAATGTCAAATTTAAGTTTATTTTGTTGAATTGCAATATTGTGAAAAAATGCTCGACAAAAATTGGGACATTCCAGGAACTTCAAATTCATTGAAATTCATCTCAAATTTGAAAATAAAATCGAGAGTGGTTTTCAGAACCTTGATTTTCAACTATATTCAAAGCGAAATGGACTCCATCAAATCTCTACGCCACTGCCATAGACAATATCCCCGTATATCGCGAACGTTCTGTTCGATCTGTTTGAACGTTATATGAAGGGCCGCCCCAATCTACTTCAAATCTGCTGTTAATTTTCGACCCTTTGCCTCGACATGGTTTTGACAGAGCCCCCAAGCATCGTTAACCGTTTTCCTCGATCCGGGTAGCAAAAAATCTGCGGGATTTCCGCTTTCCTACGTTTAGAAGTCCTTGACGAGAGACAGAGAATTAATGACCTCATGAACGAGATGAGGTTCGTGAATGAGTCTGCAAATTAGATTTTTGAGTAATGTTGGATTCAATTGTCTATTTCTATTCTGATTCACCCATGGAGAAATTTTTAGTAGGCGTTGTGTATATTGACGCAAAACTATAGTATATTATACACCCTTATCTTGAAGCACTCTTCGCTTTGATACTCTAAACTCCAAAAAACTCGTATTTGAAATCCTGGCATCGAATAGAAAAATGAAAGACGTTCAAAATGAGGTAGTCTTCCACCCCTATTCCAAAAAAAAATCTAAAATAGCGCACAGGCTACGTATTTTTCATCATCAGTATCAAATGTATTTGCTGAACTGCCTTCCGAAAAAAAAAATAAGCTCACTTTATGGGCACAGTGTACACATATAATTTTTCCCCTACTAGCACATTTTTCCTGATCATCTGTGGAAATGTCGAATGTTCTTGAAAAGAAAAAAATCTCTCGTCACTTTCAGATGGTTGACATTCCGATTGGGAACCGAATTCAGCGCGTAGACTCCCAGTTGTTTTCATTAGTTTCTAATATATAAACATGTTATCTCTGTATTATCTCTTCTGAATGGGTATGTACTCTAATAAATCTGAGAGTGGATAGAGCTATACTAAGTTTAATTTTCATCTGCTCTCCGTGGGATTTATGGGTTAGGAAACCTCTTCAGCAGACTTTTTCACATTCGATTCATTGAGTCGAGACTTGAGGCGACACTTAACGGATTCCAGTACAAATAACTTGAGTTTCAAGTTGATTGAGAAGTAGTTCACCTAATGTTTCTATACAACTGATTGTACAGTCAATTCTGCTAACTTTGTGATTTTTGTGTCGGCATCGAATAATGCCTAACATGTGAGTGATATTCATATATTTCAGGTCATATAGGTCGTATTGATAGACTTTTGAAAAAAACACCATCTTCTGTGGGTACATTCTTCTTGTAACTCCACACATTTCTGAGCTGCTGGCGTTCGTGAAATTAGAATTGTTCAAGGAAGAAGTCATAGTTATTTACGGAGAGGAAGCAGCTATCATTGATATGCTAATCAGATACCGCGAAGAACAATGGTACGAGCACTTTTCATAAATATACATCGCACGAAACGAAAAGACTCGACAACGTAATAATTATATATCAAGTATAAATATCGCTTTGTATAGTTTCGAAAACACATGTCGATTGGGTTGGTTGATCATAATGACACATCCTCCCGACCGCGTTTATCGAGACATCTGAACAAGAACAAAAGAATGGGGGATGCGAAGGCCAGGCCAGGCCAGACCGAAGGATTCTTTGAACCTGTAAAGGTCGAGTCGACTCTCGTCCAGTCCATAGAACCTTGGTGAGCAACGGGCATGAACTGGTTTCAACCATACGCCAGGGTCGGATTGACTTTTTTTTCTACGGCTTTAATGGAATATGACTCGTCCTGAACTGTCGAGTAATCTGTTATTGAATAGTTAATGCAACACTCTCCACACGAATTCTTATTCCTCACGTAGTCATGGTAACCAGTGAGGAACAAACTCATTTTGCAATTGTTACACAAAAGAAAACAGTTAGCAGTTGATCCTTACGTAGTAATCTCAAGTTAGGAGGTCGGGCAAAAATGTTTTGCCACTCAATTAAATATCAAGTAATCTGTCTATTAAATATAGCCGTAGTAAAAGTAAAGTACTAAACTGGCACAGACTGCTGGTTTCTCACTGATATGGACCATTCTCCTGAAAAATGAGTACCAAATATAGTGCTCGTTGCACAATATACTAGTATTTCCGCAGTGTAGCTTGTAAACTTGAAAATATCCATTCTGAAATGATACAGGACATTAAAGATTATAAGAAAAATCATTCAATTCATTCAACAAATAATATTGAAGATGTCTCTATGTCTGAATATAAAAATTATCTAGGTTTTCAGCAGATGAGACGAATGTTGTTATTTGTTGAGTGCAAATTATTTTTATTTTGTTATTTGTGTAACGATGACCCTGTTTTTTATAATTATCCCAATAATTATTGGCTTCTTCATCGGTTTCTTTTGATACAAACAAATGATAAAAACAGTTCGCAGAAATCAGTCAGACAATGGTCATTTTTTGTTTAGTCCCTTGATATGGTCGATTGAAATCCGCTGACGTCATTAAAAATTGCTGCTCGATATGCGAGAAGTAATTTATATCTCTAGTTACCATTTCAAGTGGCATATTCATTTCTAAAATTCCCACGGCCCATGAAGACATCGATATAAACGATGAGAAACTGGATGAGGATCTAAGGACCCAGAAAACATTCAGGAAAAAATTATAGTGGTATTTGCATCTGGTAACAGAAAGTGATTCCTTCAGTGGAGACATAACTTCAAACCTGAATATGAAAACAAGGCAACCCATTGGAAATATGGTTTCGTGACCAAGAACAATAAACATAAGGAAACTTTGGGAAACGTTCAGGAAGAAGTTCCAGGAATAGAAACGAATAGTTGATAATATATCGCTACTTCATTGTGACCGTCCTCATCGCTTCCTGCTGTGACAAGTAGATATGCTATATTGATGCTATGGGACTTCTGCGATAATTGATTGAAATTGGAAAATGATGAGAATCGCGAAATCTTTTTCAGTATTTTCGAACCTTCAGTACGGCTCCGAAGGGATTATGCTCGTAGTTCATTGTGAATTATTATTTTTGGGACCATTTTTATCACGTTGTTTTTCACTACCAGGGTGGTCTGAAAAGTTTCCTACTTGACAAAGATACAAGACAATCTTTCTTGAATTTAGTTTTTCATATAGTCCGTTGTAAATCTACCAGGTATGCCAATCTCTTCAACCCGTCCGAATAGTACTCGGCCTCTTTCTGGCAGAACTATGAAAACAGTGACAACTGATGAGTTCTACCAAACTTGCAGTTGAACAAAATTGAAACATCAATACTTTTGTGCATTCAGAAAAATTGAATTGTAATATTTTTTCAACCTAGCAGAACCAAAACTCAAATAACAGGATTTCTTAATTTTCTGCTCGTGCATTTTATCACCGAATAATTTACCACATTCACGAATTTATTAGTCGTCATTCGAAGGAAAAAACCAACGGCTCTTAATGTAAACCACAATAGTTGATCCACCATAACTACCAAACTTGCAATCGAACAAAATCGAAACACAAATAGACTTCATTCAGAAAAATCAAATTGTATATTCGATAAAGTGATGATAAAATGATTTTAATAAGTGGAATCTAAACATTCATTCGACACCATAGAATAATTGCGCCGTACACACACATCAGATTGATTGAAACAAAAATCGCATCAGCGCCTTCGCCATTCATATTTCATCATTCTACCAAGACATCCTGTACACTACGCGTCCGCCTCCGACTCTGAGGGCAACAGCATCGCGGCGACACGCGGCGGCGGCGTCGACGCTTACTCATCGTGCCGGCCGATGCCGATGAATCAGAGGTGGCGGCGAATGCAACGTGGGGCTGTCAATCGGGGGCAGGGGAGTCTGGCGGAGGGGCGGGGGGCGGCAGCGGCGCGCGATCGATGTGCCGACCGAGGGGACTAATGCCTGTTGCCTGGCAACGCGGTGAGGGTTGCAACCCCACTTGAATTATTGCTGCAACAAGGTGGCTGGCCTAGCCAGACTATGGAGCGATGCGTTTTTTGTTGTTGTTGGTGATTTGTTGATATTTTTAGAGCTTTGTTATCGGTTTGTCACCTAAATGATTTTACAGAAGATATGACTTCATATGATAATTGACAGTCCTGAATAATACTAAATGGTATTTTTCTTTATTATTAAATAACGCAGATTTTTATCGTTAAAAGTTGTCATAGGACATCTGTTGAATTTGATTATTTCCTCCAATACTTTACAAATCTAAATCGATTGAAAATAAAGGAAGGACATCTTTATAAAGCAACTGAAAAACTTTTTTTTTTGTGTTACATACAACGGTTTTTAGACAATCTTCTTTTGCGTATTTTTCCATTTCGCAAAAGTTCTTCGAGCACTTTTTGAAGACTATATGTGAGTGGAGATGATATACGAAGTATCGTACGTTGTCGACCACCCTCAACCTTTTTATTATCAAATGAGATGGGAAGATAATCTGAGAAGTATCAGATCTATGAAAAAAAAACAAAGCTGTTACACAAGTGTAAAATGTTGAAATTCACGAGTTATAGTTGATATGGATCAATATTTCGTAAACACTGGTCAAAAAATAAAATTTACAATACGTCTGGAATATAAATAAATAAGTCCATTTCCATTCACATATTTGAATAGTCTACAAAAACTTGCATTGGGAAAGTGAAAATTTTCCAAAAAACTTTTCAACTTTTTTTGGCTCATATAATCAAATTTTCTTGAATAAAAAAAAATAATATGAGTATCGGACATAAGGTTTAGATGATTTTCTACATCCTAGATACCTACCTCAAACAAATGTGTGAATTGTTTTTGTTCGAACTATCAAATTATTCAATCGAAGACGTAACAAAATATTCATGTGCAAAGCCATTAAGTAGAGGTTGATTCATATTCCTATAGTTATGAATATTTCGAAAATTGTGTCGTCAGACGAGGTATAATTTTCTGAAGATATACGTGAGCCACAGAAAAAATCCAAATTCAATGTAATTTCGAATGGTTATCGGTTAGAAAATTTCACGACAAAATTGACGGAAATAATTTGAGCATTATATCCTTTGATTTCATACTCCTAAGACCATATGTTGATGAAACTTTACGAGTTTATATACTCCTCATTCATTGAACTTAGTTGATTATAGTTTTCTTGGTCGATTTGGAATAACTGTCGTTGGTAAAAAATATTCAATCTTTTCCTTCTGCATGACCAGCTGTCACTCCTCATTGCGTAAAAACATCTACACAAGTTTCCATGGACACGTTGAGAAATGCTCCCATTTTGTTGATTAGCTCAATATGTCGGTGTAAAATTTTCGAGAAAGTAGTTATTGTTTGATATTATCTTTTCGCCAATTTATTCAGCATAGGCGACCAGAATGACCATGTTTTCGATGTCTGACTTTCCTTGACTGTTCTGCTGTTTCTTTATCTGGTGTATATTTGAGCATAAAGCATCTATAGTATTGAAGAATGGGCAGAATATCACCCTGTACATAATTTCCGTACTCATCAGAAAAACTTGGGTTACCGAAGACCTTCCGTGAAAAGAAATCCATTGATGAAAATGAATTGGCAGAACCAAATGGGCTGGAGTTTTCCCTCGAGGCTATGTGCTATGTCATCACTTCTAGTGCAGACTCGCTCATAATCTTGCCTGAGGTTGACGAATGGGAAATCCCAATTAATTCGAAACTCAACGTTCTTCACCTCAATGGAGATAGAGGCTGAGGACTCCAGTCTGGCATGTCTTGATAAACCCCTCAGGCATTTTATTTCCGTCTTACTGGAAAGACACATCTCATTTTCTCGGAAAGTAGATCGAATATCAATGCCGAGATACGAGAGACTGATCAAAGCTACGATGTGAATTTTTTGATGAGCTAAATCCCAAACTTTGCCGGCAAAGCTATGTCTACAGTTCTCAACGAGAATTTGATATAATGAGTGGCATTATTAGCAAACAGGCTCTTGATTGATGGACTAAAACCAGGGTTGGAAACAAAAAAATCATGAATTCAGTCAGTAATTCAAGTCAGGTGGCTTTTTCCCAAAATCACGAATGAACGAATTTCGAAAACGAATTTTCATCTGACAACTGTGCCAATCCACAGATTGAAAAACCGCAGATTCGAAAAACTGGCATATTGGTTTAAACTTGCGAAAATCATTTCTCTCATTATAAGATGAAGTACTTTCTAATATAGCCGATGATTTTTGAACAACATCAATTAATGAAGTATATAAGAATGAAGACGATGTGAAAAAAGTAGTTTCCAGATATATGCACAAGTACTAGAAACCAACAAACATCACCTGTTTAACCGGAGAGGAAAAGCATCATCACGATTAAGATCACATCATACTGAACCCTGGCAGAAGGGTTATTCCAAACTCGGCCTAAACATGACATCTTTTAAGTGATGTATGTCAACATTTTTAGTAACAGAGATATAAGGTAGCAAGTGGTAAAAACTGTAAAACTGGATAAGTCACCTACGAATTTATTCAATAGTTTGTTTCGCTGAAGCATTCTTCCTTGTAATCATTTTTTTGAGAAAGGAATCTGTTCTCATACATTCAAATGTTTTGTTATGATTATTTCTCGAAAGAAGTCCGAATTGTTTGAGCAGACGCTGGCATTCTTTACTTTTTTACTCGCTTTCTTATAAGAGTCTTGAATTATTCCAACCCTTACCGAAACTCATGTTCCATATTGTGAGTTTGTTCTCAGTTCCTTTTTTATGTTATTTCACACGGTTTCACTGACCGGATTAGCCTATCTCATGTTTTTTCCCCGCTTACTTTTCCTTTTTTTGCATCAGACCTTACTATTATCATGCTCCAATCAGTACCAACGAAAGGATATTTCAAGGGTTTTCTTATACTCTGCTGCGCGGTTTAATTATTCTGATCGCTTCGTATCTTATCCTACCAGATATGGCAGCGCCTTTGTGTCATTCACCGAGCTTCCGACTCTCGTTTCAACCCAATGAATACAAAACAATGCGAGCCGAGTGCCTTTGTATTAGCAGAAGTACACAGTTGCCATCTTATCAACTGATTTGTTGTCGATCAACATTGGAATTAGGAAAGGAGACGTTTACACAAAATTCGAGCTTCAAAGTCGAGTTGTTTGATTGACAAACTGAATGAGAGTAAAGAGAAAATAACAACAGAATCCTGAATCTGTGCTTCCTCTTATTGAATAATATTACATGTCTTTAGCACTGAGAAAGACGAATTCGATTGTTCACTTCCCTATCTTCCAGATTGTAATGCAGATTATCATGTTTTTGATGAATTGACACAAAGTTGTTCAGGAATTGACACAACACCAACCTTTGTATTTACTTCATCTTACATCTATTCGATGAACTGTGGATAGAATCACTTTAACAATCAAACTCATCGATGTATTATCATTTTCATAATGAGTTATCCTGCTGCGAACTTTAATGCGAAATTGATACAAATACCAGGTTGAATTGAGCTGGATGCGAGGCGGAAAATAAGTCGTCATGTGTAAATTAATAATTGAATATTATTATCGATTATCAATACGCGATAATGAAATAATAAAAAATTTCAACGAATAGTAGTTTCATCGATGCGTATAGATTTTTTTTTCTCTTTCAAAATTGAACGAATTCATATTTCGATACCTAAAAGTCGATACACTTATACAATAACTATTAATTGTAATAACACTAGGAGGAAAGTGTTGTCGATACTACATCGAGTTTTCTCCTGACGATTCTTTTTCTCTTCAAGATAATGTGGATTTCTATCATATACTAATTCTTCATTCTTTTCTTCCAGGGATGACGGGTAATTGAAGATGGCATCACCTACACCGTCACTAGAATCCTTACCAAGAGCAAACTCAATTGGATCATTCGGTGACCAACACGATTATCTCTCTCTCTCCCCTTTGGCCGATTCTCCTCTGTCAGTCAGCGGCTCCTCCCCACCGATCAGTGACTCAGTAGACAGAGACAGCGACCCCTCAGAAATCCATTGCCAGCAGTGCAGAGAGCCAGTCTCAGATCCCAAGCTACTCTCCTGCTTCCACACCTTCTGCAACAGTTGTCTCGATAAGAACAAGCTAGTTTGTCCCCGTTGCAACTCCGACTTTATCGACGGCATCTTGAACAGCGTACTCTTCTCATCGGAATCTACAGAATCTTTCCATTCGGCTGCTGTGCGTTGCACCGGCTGCAAACACAAGAAACTAGACGCTGTAGCCCGCTGCGTCGATTGTGCCAACTATCTGTGTTCAAACTGCGTCATGGCACATCAATTCATGCACTGCTTTGAGGGCCATCGGGTTGTCAACTTAGCCGATATCAAAGACCAAGAGTCCAAGAACGTGCTGATACCCAATGGGAACATCAGCAACGCCGAGAAGAGCATGATTTGCCCCAGACACAAGTCCGAATTGCTGAAATACTACTGCCGTACTTGCACAGTCCCAATTTGCAAGGAATGTCTCAGCCTGGACCACCCTGTAGGGCTCCACGAGTACGAGCATATCAACGAAGCTGCCCCCAAACAAATCGAAGCTATCCAGCATGCGGTTTCGGAAGCCAAAAGCAAAGCTACCGACGTGAGAAACATCTTGAAGAACGTAGAGCACGTGTCCAGCCGCTTGCAAGTCCAATACCATAAGGCGCAAAACGAAATAAACGACACATTCCTCTTCTACAGATCCATGTTGGAGGAGAGGAAACAAGAGCTGCTGAAAGAACTCGAGAGCGTGTTCAGCGCTAAGCAGATATCGCTGGGTGTAGCGACGCAAAAAGGACAAGAAACTTGCGAACAAATTTACAAAACCTGTGAGTTCGTAGAGAGGCTAAACAAGTGCGCGAACGTCGTGGAGATTCTTATGTTCAGGAAATTGTTAGATGCTAAGTTACAAGGACTATTGAACTACAACATCGACCAGAGCGTGCAATCAGCTGGCGAGCTCGAATTCGTTTCTAACTACCAAGCGATTCAAGTAGGCGTTAGGAACACCTTCGGGTACGTCCGGTCCAACTCTGAGACCGTGGTGGGACCCAGTAAACAACCACCCATCGCTAGACCCACAGGTGGAGGCGGGTCGAGCTCCAGCGGTAGCAGCGTCAATGGAAGCTCCGGTAGTATAAACGGCGGTATGCATTGCCCATTTACCATGTCAGCATCGAGTCAATCGACGTCACCATTTGAGTCTAACATCATCAGTAAACGGTTTAGCAGCGCCAACAGCCTAGGCCCGTTCTCCACGACCATGGGCGAACTCAACCTCAACGGGATCAACCCGTACGAGAAATGGTCGAACGGTGGTGGCGCCGATAGTATCTTCCAAAACGGTACTCCCGATCCGTACTCGCTTACCAACACCGCACACAACGACCCTATGTTAGACCTAACCTCCAAGCTCATGTCCACAGCAATCTTCCCGCCCAAGTCCCAGATCAAGCGGCAGAAGATGATCTACCACTGCAAATTCGGCGAGTTCGGCGTAATGGAAGGCCAGTTTACGGAACCTAGCGGGGTAGCGGTGAATGCACAAAATGACATCATCGTCGCAGACACCAACAACCACCGTATCCAGATCTTCGACAAAGAGGGGCGGTTCAAGTTTCAGTTTGGAGAGTGCGGTAAACGCGACGGGCAATTACTTTACCCGAACAGGGTGGCCGTGGTTCGCACCTCCGGCGACATCATAGTAACCGAGCGGTCTCCCACGCACCAAATCCAGATCTACAACCAGTACGGCCAGTTCGTGCGCAAGTTCGGGGCGAATATCTTGCAGCACCCGCGCGGGGTAACGGTGGACAACAAAGGGCGAATCGTGGTGGTCGAATGCAAGGTGATGCGCGTGATAATCTTCGACCAGACTGGGGCAGTTCTTCAGAAGTTCGGGTGTTCCAAGCACCTGGAGTTCCCCAACGGAGTAGTGGTCAACGACAAGCAGGAGATCTTTATCAGCGATAACAGGGCGCATTGCGTCAAGGTGTTCAGTTATGAAGGGGTGTACTTGCGGCAGATCGGCGGAGAAGGCATCACCAACTATCCCATCGGTGTGGGTATCAACGCCAACGGGGAAATTTTGATCGCGGACAACCACAACAACTTCAACCTCACGATCTTCACGCAGGACGGGCAGCTGGTTTCAGCGTTGGAGAGCAAGGTGAAGCACGCGCAGTGCTTCGATGTGGCTTTGATGGACGACGGCTCTGTGGTGTTGGCCAGCAAGGATTACAGGCTATACATCTACCGTTACGTGCAGGTGCCGCCCATCGGCCTGTAGGCGGCCCCTTCGGGTAGGGTTCCCATCAGCCGCCATTCCCAACACTTTTTGTTGACGCATTTTTGAATGGAGTGGTCGGATGCTGTGGTCTGTTGATTGTATTATTATTTTTTGAAGTTGTCAAAATTGTCACGATGGATATCGTCATAGTTTTGTACTGTATTTCACATGTTGATATTTTTAATATTATAAACGTTTGACAAGCAGGACAAGCGTCAAGGCTGTCGCCCATGTTGTATGACCAAATTATCAATTTTTAAAACAGGGATATTATTATTCAGATTAGAAATGTTAACCAAGCATCGCATGGTGCCTGGGCCATTGTTGTAATTTAAATTTGAGCAGTTTCCGATGATAATGATCTATTTTAATATGCGTGTATGATGTTGTGTATGTTCTTAGAAATAGCGCCTTGTTGTTTGCGGGTTGCCGCGTTGTTACGGACCCTAGTCAACCACGAACTGTACTTTATTGAATTAGTAGCTCTTCTCTTTTTCATTATTATTACTGTTCTCTCTCTTTATTCCTTCCCCCACCCCTGTGGGTGGTCGGTATTTTTTGAATACCTGCGTAGTGCCGTGCCCCCAATACTGTTCTGCCGCTCGGGATGGACCAACCAACCAACCGATGACGGCGTTTGTTTCTCCCCCCAACTACTTTTTAGTTTTGTTAAATCCATTATTAGTAAGTAAATGCAAGTGTGGTGCATGCGATCATCTCTTCACCGACCCTTTTCATTTTTTTAATTAGTTGTAGTTTTGTAGTAATATATTTTTTTTGATTGTTGATGCTGCCAAGTCTAAGATAGCGAGATCGAGGGCCAAGTATCAGCACTCGTGATCCTCCTACTAAGGCGCGCGAGCGCCACTTTTAAGACTATATACTTAGTAGCTAAGTGTCTCGTTCAATTATTATTATTATTATTATTATTATTATTATTATTTCACGTATCCCTTGGAAGAAAATCATGGGCCACCTAACAGCAACAACTTTCACTACGCTAATCATGACATTTTGTATCTATTTATTTTTTTATATATTATGCTCGTTTAGTTAGTCAATTTAGAATCGAACTGATAATTTCCACACGATACACCACTTGAATATTTCGGATTTGCATTATCGCAACTTATTCTTAATTTGTTACCCAGTTCTATTATTTCATCACCACATTCCCGAATTCAATTCACCCTTTTAGTTTATAGGCGATAATTAAGCATTCATTGTGGTGATATTGAATAGAAATTATTTTGTGGGAAAAGTGTTTTATTCAAATACGTTCGGGAAGAACATTGGATATTATCGCTAGAATCTGATACCTATAAATCTAAAAAACGATAACAACAAGGGAAATTTTCATTCCAGTCATTATCCTGCGAGCCATTCATATAACTGCGTGATAGCACAGAACGGTTCAGTATTTTGTGATTATGTGTGTCTGTGGCGAAGACTGCGACCACTTGATATCAGTCGATAGATGAATCAAATAACCTCAATGACGATCTCTCATCTTGAAATCATAAAGCAATATCAATAATATATAATCAATCCAAAGATCGAACTAGTTTAGTCTGCAATGAAACCGAAAATATTATTTTATGATATCTGCAACATATAAATAGTAGGAACAGAATGCAAGGATGAATGGAGAATATAATTAAAATTTGTTACAAGGTGAGAATTCTCTGTCGTCACTGAGGGAGAAATATGATGCAAACTGTATTACTATTTATCTGAGCATTATCAGTCACTCTCTTTGATTAGTTTGAAGCTTGAAATCTGTGACATTTCTTTCTGACAGATCCATCTGATGGATTTTTTTTTTCGAAGTATAACTCAAAGGTTCATTCTGGAACGGTGTAGTGAAACAATAAGAAAATGTTGCGATTCTTCAAAACGAAATATTCTTGTTAGGTTTATTGAGTATCCCACAGTACCTATTCTACGCGACCCATGCATTTCCCGTGATTTCATTCTATACGGAACTCGGAGTTTTTTTACAATAATTTATATCTTTCTTATTATTATTTAAATTATATCATTGTTGTTTTTTGAGATCAGGAGGCGATTGATCGGGAATTCTCGAGGGCTGAGCGATCTCAATCTAAATACCAGCCCTCTTAGTAAGAGAGCCTTGCGGCACCCCAGCCTTTTTGGCCGCCTAACTCTCGACGCTCATCCGACAAGTGTTATGTGTTGTTTTTAGGTGACTTGTTCAGAGTACACTATATTTTTTCTATTGTTCTTAGACGGCCTTGGATGGGCGTCTCGAGCGAGGCTCAACTAGGTGGGTGCAACATCGTTCTCGGGATTTTTTATCTCTCCTTTTTTTAAACTTGTTGTTATTATATAATAATTTAATGGTGAAAATTGTTCATAAATTAAATGTACATTGTTTTGTTTTTCTTTGATTTTTTGTTGTAAATGCTTTTTTTAATTAATAATACCAGTTCTTGCAGTTTTCAATTAGTTTTTTATTTTATTATTTCTGGTCAAATGGCCGCAAGTGAATTCCGAATGGGGCCGAGCCTAATTTCGAATAATTTAATATCGCCAGTCTCTCAGAGATAATATAGTTATGAACCATTACATATGGCAGTCATCTCTGTCAGGTAATAAACCAGGATTTTATATCTCAACCAGGTAGAGCTGTAGTTACGTTCTACGAATTCAGTAATTACTAAAGTTATGCCTGGCTGTTTGTGATATTGCGCTCTAGTCTCCAGTCAGAAATTTGGCTTTCCCTAGATTTCCTTGCGACCATTTTAGAGATTGCCTCCTATCTTCCTGATTCCAAATTCCCGTTCCCGACGAGTGTACAGGTCAAAGAGAGCACGGCACAGTGGATCACATTCCATTTTTTTTCCAATTTCTACTTTCTGTACTTTTGTACTTAGAAGTAAGCGTGATGATACTATTCCTTAATGGGAAAAGCTTGTGTAATGTTGAAGAACTTTTTTGAACAATCTTCCTTGGGCCCAATAACCAAATCCTATATACCTAGTATAGGCATGTGTGATTTTTTTCGTATCATAGTCACTAGTATTAGTAGCGTAGTAGAGTTTGGAAGTAAACAGTAGACAGTTTTCTCAGTATTCGTCTGAGTTAAGAAGCATAACGTTTTTCGGTAAGACTGAATTTAAACAACACATCTCTTCTGGTAACGAACTTTTTAGTGATAAGGCAATTGTCAGAAAACCGTCAAATTGAGGCCAAGAAATTAATAGTGGTACCCACACGCAACCATTGATTTAATGATTGGGAAATACTAAATTAACATGAAACAACAATGTAAGAATTGAGTTGTGTGATTGAATATTTCCCATTTTTTTGTTGAGAGAATTATCTCATTTCTGAACTGATGAATGGTAATTAAAACTAAGTCAAGTGTGAACTACTGCAAAATATAAGGTATACCGATGAATTTACTTCGAAGTAATAGGTTCACTACATAGATAGTGACATCTTCATTCAGTAAATTTTGGGACAATTCACTTAGATTCCTTCATAGCCTCAGACTAGAAAGATTTAACGAGTAACAAACGTTCAACAATATTTGTTTGTTTCCTTGTATTGTCTACTTGTAGGTATGGGATAGATTTCTTGTAACTCCCACTGACACGCACAATGGGCATCACGGCGTTCTTGGTCCCGATTTTAAGGTATCTGCCTTGGAATATGTTACGTTTACCTTCATGTCAAGTCAATTAATCTAGGGAACACAACTCTTATTCAGGTGGAGAGTGTATATATACATATATTAACTTCTACATTCATCACAAGACACCGCACACCTCCCCTAGCTGCGATTTTCCCTCAAAACCAGTGAAATTCACATTCGTTGACAATCAGTTTCCAAGAAAATCTCCATCGCAGTTCGTCTTGATTCAACCCGAGAGCTTCCAACCATATCAACATAGCTTAGGAGCAACAAAGCACTATCAACACATGTTGAATCAAGCAAGTAAAGGCGAGTATTATTTTATTGAAGTTTGAAGTTCATGAGAAAGTTTGCGAATTTTTCTGGTTCGTGGGGAGTAGTCCCGTATGAATCGGCTGGCGCAATTTCAAATCTAGTCCTCGGTATTGTTAGCCTCGCGGAGGCTCTCACACTTTACATTACTTGCACAATACCTATCATTGTTGCGCTCCGCATGAGTTGTTTCAGAAAATAATTTTTTATAAATATTTGCTCATGTTGTAGATGATTGTTGTGCACTGTTGAATTAGTAATAGAAATCGTAACGCGGCCTAAGAAGCATCCCGACCTTCCAAAATGGCAGGTGACAGGTGATGTCAACTGTCAAAGTTGTCAATTGTTTCGCCCGCCGCGTTTCGATACTCGTGTTTTCGCGAATAAGCGCCATAATATGCGACAATGTCCACTCTTTAATTCTCCCCATTTCGCGCTCTCGAAAAACTACTGGGCATGTCGAATTCGACCTATATTCTTGGCCAGAGCGTTTTAGTTGTTCAGCAATTTAGAACCTCTTTAACAGACTGTGATGATCGGATATGCCTTTCCATGACCCCGATGTTTATCACTTGGCGCAGATGATGGTAATAGCTCTCAAACTTATGAGAAAAGGAATTCGATCCCTGGCGCATTGTTTTTTCGAATATATAAAACAAAAAGGAAAAAAAATAAGTGTTGGTCTATCTACCTGAAGGCGATCATTATTGTCGGGAGTCTGATGACTCGCACGTTGCGTTGACTCACACGGCTTACAAAATTGATTTGATCCATAAAAACACAATTCTACCTGGAAGATCAGCAAATCATCAATTTTTTGCATGTTAACTTTGACCTGGCATGCAGTGAAGTTTATTACTGGGAGTGCCATTTTTTCCAACCAACATAGTCTTCCTTATCTGATAGTCTATGAATGATGGAAGAAAATTTTACGTTTCCAGTCAGTTATGGTGACTGTTCGTTTTCATCAATCTATGTAGCGTTTTCAAGTATGTAGCGTTTCAGAAGTTTGGTTTTTTCAGTGAGATATATCGTTTCCTTTTCGACTGTGTGAATACTTTGGAGTATTCTTTATACTCACACGGGGAGATGGTATGAGGTCTCGAGAGTTACAACGACTAATACATTAGGTTGTGTGTTTTTTTGTGCTGAAATCCAGATAGTTTCATCTTTCATTTGTTTGTTTTCTCCTATCATAAGGACCATGAAATCGATCGCTTTGTCCAGACAATATTCATCATGCCGAAGCCGCTTAAAACACGAAGCCGTTCAGAATATTCAAGATCCTTAACCTTCGCGTTGTTTTTTGTTTTCGATCCATCCGAACAGACAATGAATGAGTGGGCGCACTAAAAACCAGCTGAGACCGGCGAGAGGTCTTCGAACGCTCCCACTATTGATCTGTTTGGGTATTCCCGCCATGAATGGGGGGACTCTTCTTCCCCTCAGTCAGCCTCAGTCCCTCGTCCGTTTTCGCTTCTTATTTTCATTCTGGACTAGCCCGTTCGGGAGCGAAGACGCTTGTCTTAAATAATTCATAACATGGTTGAACAGAAAACAATTTGGGATTCGTGTTCCAAGACAATTCGAGTTAATTTAGGAGGGGACTCTGCAGATTGCTGCAAAAAAACGGGGACCATAATTTCCTGACATCTTTGTTCCTCATCCAATTTTGAAAAGTATTTGATACTCGAAGAGCTACTACTTGACTTCCGTAAATTCGGAACAATTGAGCTCTTCATTAATTCATTGCTCCACATCGTGACTGAGAATATAGAGAGATTCGATAATACTTTTTTATCGTCCTTATGCCATTGAACCATTCCCAATATCATATTATGTTTGGTATTATATGCTGCTCGTAAAGGTTAATAAATATATTTGTAGCAAGGACATATCATTTATCTGGTCCCAGATGTCACTGTGTTCGAAATTCAACTCAGAATTTTAATTTAAAATAATAAGTGAAATTTTTCATTTCTAAACTTCGGAAAAATACAAATTGGTTGAATGTATGAATAAATAGACGTCAAAATCATAAATATCACGAAAATAGTCAATACTGAAGGAAATTCGTTCCAGAAACATCCAAAGATGAGTAATAATTCATATTTATTCATACCAATCTGTCTTTCTTCAAGAAGAAAAAAAATAAGAGTCACCGACAGCAAGGAATTTCTTTTTTAGATACTTATCTAAAAGTTAGATTTTGATTACAGTGACCCACCTCTTGTGACAGATCGTTTGTCTGTTGATACTAGAAAAATTAATCATATCTTCTATTTTCACTTTCAGAATGAAGAGAGAAGGAACATCACAAAAATCAAGCGAAATTGAAATGATGATATTTCTGATGTTCTTGCCTCGATACAAAAGCGAACTCTAATAATCTATCAACATTATTTGTAATTTCCGTTGTGTAAAATAGATATCAAATGCCGGTATTCGTTCTACACGCGCTGATATTATTCTTTGTCAATGATATCGAATTCAAAATATTGCTGACAATAATTTAAAAAAACCATATCAATTTTCATTCAATTTCCTATCACGATCTATTATTCACGAAATAGTTCAGTCAGGGAACACAATTTTTTTCTCCATCGTTCAAGATAGTTGAGAGCTCAATGAATTCAGATATTGTGTAGTAGCTCATGGAATTAATGTTGATAATATAAGTAGAAGTCCTTAACTGAACTTACCTGAACATCGTATTAATTTCAAATGTATCTGGTCTGCAACTCAACAATTCTCTCGTCATTCTTTCGAACAGTCCGAAACAATTCCCCAGCAATTCAAAGCAGAAACAAGTCATTCAATAATTGGAAAAGCTGTGAGTTGGTAGAAAAATCTCAAATAATTTTCTTGAGAAGAAAATGATGGCGTGCTGATTATGTTTCCACCTTCAGAGTCGAAATTTTCAAACAAGAGTTTCGTGTTCTTGAAACAAACCTCCCTGAGCTTTCAGATGGCTGAATGTCAATGTTCTAATGAATCGTCCTTTGGGTAGTATTTTGTCTTTTTCTTTGCAACGAAATATTTTGATGCATGTTTTCGATTATTGTTATTATTGTTAACAGCGCCATTGATCGAATTCCACATGGAGGAGGTTGTTACATTTTCTGAACTTGGCAGTTTTAACTTTTTTGATCTGTTCTCCCTGGCAGCAACAAAGCCGAAATCAAAACTCAATCAAAATGAAAACTTGCACAAATTGCAGAGTCGTTTATTTTTTTATAACACTCAACTGTATTGTCAGACCAAACTGCATTGCTCAAGTAACTTATACTAAATAGAAACTCTGGCGTTATGAATTGAGTTTTATTAGTGATACATATCGTCCATTCGATCTATTTCAATAATATATACGTCAGACATTGATAAAACGTTGTTTGGCCAGCGATATTACCTTAAGTTCATATATAGTGTATAAACTTGGAGATGTAAATTCAGAATTTACATGAATCTTACAAATAGATTAAATAATGTGGACTTTGTCATAAGTTATCCATATCATTTCTTAATTGATCACACAGTCACGGCAAAGAGACCTGAAGACAGGGCCACATTAATTTCATATCGTTTGATTACCACTTCATATTCGAAATTATTGTATGATGACTAGTTTCATCTCTCTTCACATCTCAGTTGTGATTCCCTGTTAGGAGAGAGACATGTTTTTTTTGTTATAGTAAAAAGTGAAGACTGCCAATGGACCAGCAATAATTGCTCTTCAGTCATTTCTCCGCATTCAAAACACCAAAAAAAAATGTTTAAATACTTATGAGATGGGCAAAAAAAACTGATTACTCGTTATGCTCGCCAATATTCAAACGAATTCAACAATTTTGGTAGATGTTATGGCAATTTGAATATTTTCTCTGTAAAATTGGGTTTGATAAAATCAGTATTTGAGGCCCATCCAATTTCGTGTTGTACTGACTGTACTGCTACACCAAATTTCCTTGCTTGTTGGCTGGATATAGCGGACCAAAGCTTGGGATTTTCCAAGAAACAAAGAAAATAAAAAAACTGAAAAACGAAGCATGGGCCCGCATTCTCACAGACCAAATAATAGCTGCTTACGTGGTATTCTAGTCGTTTTACATATACATAATGTATTTTTATGTGCTTTGTACGTCCCCTCATGGTTGTAACTTTCCCGGGAAGTTAGATTTTAAGCGTAGAACGCGGTTTTGTAAAACTCCAGAGAAAAAATAAATTCTTGAATACGGATTCCGGTACTAATAAAATAACTTCTACACATTGCACCTTATGACAATCCAAACATTCGGAGGAGAATTTACATTTGAGTTCTTTTTTTCTAGCTCCTAAAGTGTGAGTGATTGTCTGAAGCGTTTCAAACCACCACGAGTTGATGCAATTTTAGTAACCCCACTGAACTTTTGTAAACTTATCTAAACTATTCAGGGTTCATTCAAGTTCCACAGAAAAATTCAATCGATACAATATTGAAGAAGCAACTGAATGTTATATATGAGTAGCATTGGATTTATACAGGGTGCAGTTGTAATTTAGTCCCTACACTAACGAATTATTTTCGTTTATCTTTGAAGGTTGAGGAAATTCTTGACAATAATGTTGAAAAGTTGAATCACGCTCTGTGCCAAATTTGTATAGAATTAAACACAAGTCATGGGAACAAAACTGTTACATTTCCTTTGGTACGGTTATCTAAATTTTATTATACTTATATGTTGTACTAGAATTCTCGTGAGAATATTAATACACCTAGTCAACTTATATTCATACCGAGAATGTCGTTTATATATATGAGCAAAGAATTCTAGTGAGTGACATTTCGTGAAGTTGTTGAAAATGAAGTTGAGGTGCTCAAACTCGTTGAATTCGCCGGATTGATCGAGTCAATATATATATATATATATATATATATATATATATATATATATATATAATGCATATATATCGTATCGTAAGTAGTTGTGGCTGAACTTCGGCCAACCATAAGTCCCACCCTTTTGATGACTTACGGTCTAGTCAACTCAAACACTCCATCTGCTCTTCACCAACTTCGGTTAGCTCTGAAGAGGTCTTGCGCTGATTCATCATCCCGGGATCATTATCTTTCAATATTTTGTAGGCTGAATATGTGTTATTTTCAATTTGTACGGAATGAACAAATTGATCCCTTGTTTTTCACTTTGACCACCAAAGCATGTTTTCGTGTACTTCTTTAATTTAATTGAATTTTTTCGTGTGCAAATGATCGTCAACAAAAGTCATCAAAAGAAACGGGGTTTATGGGTAGGTGATAAGGTCGAAACTACTGATGTATTCTCTAGCTCACATCGAAATATGTCATTGTTACATTGAATTCTGGTCAGTTTTACAAGAACGTGGTCGAAAATTTTGGTATACTCTCGCCTAGACCCGGGAAAAGTGTGTAAAGTAGTAGTATTTTAGGTATTTGTTAGGACTGGCAAATTTCGAGTTTATCAACATATTATATTATGATATATTTAAGTGTTTTCCTTGTTGTGATGCCGCACATTTGATAAAAAGCTACCCGAGTCGTTCCGGCTGTAGGGGTGGATTTTATTTGCGGAATTCGGCCCCCGCAGTCTCTCGGGTAAAAACCGGACACGCCAATAGCATTATAGCAGCTTTGTCCGTAAATGTTCCTGCCAAAGGTCGCGATAGCAATAGAGTTGTGCGTGTTAAAAATATGTGTGTAGAATTCGGATTCGATCTGGATGTGATGACACTTTCTTCCCGACCACAAATTTCATTTTTCAATAACTTTTGTCCCATTCCACAAAATCACTTCAACTCTCTCCAAGGTGCACATGCTATTCTTCCCTGCTATTTATGTTGGTCGGACTAATTAACCGTTCGAAATAGCAAAAAAACTCTTTCCAATTTATATGCAATCAACTAGAAAAATATATGGGCGGTTGATAAGTTACAGGAAATTTTTTATCGATGATACATGTTGAATTTTATGAAAGTTTTGTTGTTTTTTGAGAATCCTTGCCAAATGACGATGGAATATTGAGTAATACGGTTCGAAATGTATATTCATTGAAAAAATCATCCAGCAATATTTTCGGAAGATCAACATCAATACATTTTCCAGATTCTTGACCATATCTTGACTATTTCAAAATAATTTTGACTGAAATCTGACCGTGACGTTTACATACGAAGAAATTTTAACACTGCTCAAGTGGTCGAAGAATAAGCACATTTACCATTTATTGTGAAAGTTTGTTGGTTGGATCAAAATGATTCTCATTGGCTACTCAAGATGTGAATTGTCTATAAAAATAATATTCTACGTTATAATTCTGACATACCTAGTATTATATAATCCTTACACCTCACCTGAATTCTCACACATCACAGAATCCTCACAGATTACAGAATTCTGCCATGCATCTGAGAATTCTGTGATGTTTCTCAGTATTTTGGTATATTAAATGTCAGAATTGTAAGGTTTTATGATTTTTTTTGTTGGTACTGCAGCGATTTCGTAGTAATGATAAAAAATATTGAATTCTTTGAATACATGATTGTCTTTCATTCTGTTCATTCTGTAATTCATTACTGTCACTGAAATTCATATATTATTTACATTCGTTTGGTGTTCCGATTAGTGATCCATAATCTTCAAAGACAGATAGCCAACTAGATGTTGAAAACTGAAGAATAACAAATCAATTTCCAATTTCGATTTTCTCACCTATGAAATTCCTATTTGAATAGAGCATCAAAATCGGATTATATTTCTTTGGGAGTCTGATACATCAAAACCACATCGAAACCGGATAAGTTCTAGTATGTGTTAGGTCAATCTTGACACATATCTGAGCCATGCATTCTCAAGATGGCATTCTCAAGGCGCCATTTTCGCCGTATTCCCGATAATGTGCTTCTTTCGTTGCTTCCGCTGTCTGTCTTTTCGTGCTTCGTTTATTGTTCTGTGTATTATAGTGGTGCTTTCGCGCCTGAAACTTGAGGTGGATGCCACTGAGGAGAGAGAGAGAGGGTTAGACAATACAGGACTGCTAATCAGTCCATTTTGTGTCTCACGAATCAAAATTTTTCCCCAATCTATGGCATCTGTATAGATGCCAACTCGTTATGTCATTGAAATGAACCATATACCGGGATCAGCTCTCACCACAGCAATTCTATTCACACAGAGACGCAAGATTGATGCTTCACTTATGAAATTCAATTTTGTCCAAAACTTCAATCAATCTCCAGTTGATCGTAATACCAGTAATAATATTAGCGGCTTTCTGTTTGGAAAGTAAAGAAAAACATGATTTATGAAGGTAAGATCATAGGAATACTTTTTTTATTGGCAATCTATTAAAAAATATTTTACACTGAGAATATAAAACAATGAAGACATCGATGGATGTATTTGTCTTCATTGCTTACATGATGATTTCTAGCAATAGATATTTATTGTTAAGATCCCAATTAAACAGTGTATAAGTACTCAAAGTGGGGCACATTATATCAAACGTGATTTCATTGACATTATAGTACTATATCAGTGGCTACTCAAATCAAATAAATAATGTTTACTCCACTAATGAAATTAGTTCCAATTGGTAGGCATGTACTCTTGAAACTTCATCTAATATCCATTTCTTCAATTTCTTCGCGGCTTCAGATGAATATAATGAATCACCTTTCCAGAACCTTATCAGGAAAATTAATTTTGAAGAAACCCTAGTAGTTATTCATTCATTCCATTGCACGGTTTTATCAATCCCGATGGAAATTCACTATAGGCTCATTTTTCTAACCAAATGCCAGTATCGATCATTCTCTCTCATTCTCTCCTTTATGTTTCCACCTTGAGTCGGAAATGGATGGGCGAGGGTGTATTTTCCCACTAAGGGGAGAGTATAACGACCCTGGCGATTCGAGGGAGGCATGTGATAGTAAAATATACGCGATAGTCCTTTCTCCGTGGAAATACGGGGTGGGTTCCCTAGGGGATGCTGCTCGGAATAGAATTAAGCTCATCAGAGCCTTATGAACAGTATAAATCACAAGCTTTCAAAATTTATATTGGAATCTTTCAGGAGTTATCGAATATGATGCGTCTTTTCTTTCTTCGATAAAGCATCATTACAAACCATGAAATTTGTGTTAGAATATTTATGTATACCGAGATGTATACATATACAGACAAATGCATGTCCGTATTGAAATAAAAATGATGACGGCATAGTTGAAATGCGATTCCCAATTTGATCATTGTCATTTTGTAGATCTTAAAAAGTGCCAATGACAATGTGAAATTATTTTTTCAATTTCGTCTCCTAATCAAGTCAGGAAAAATTTAAATTCACTAGTGTTTTGATTTTTGCCTGCATATCATTAAAATAATATAAATTCTATGGATTTCGTGTACACATTTTGTTAGGTAACTGATTACGCAATATCATCTCGATTTGAACTTTATTGTATCTTTCCATGGATTAAATCAACCTGACCATCAAACAAGAGTTATTTGAATACAAAAAAAGAGAGTTGAGAGTTTCAATTGAAGTTGTCATCTTCGAAAAGATCTTTTTCTAAATTCTCGTGAAAATATGCCCATCTCCCTCCATGTTCTTCTCCTCTAAAGACTGATGCGTAAATGTTTACAATTTCAAAATTGGCGGCAATATTTACCTATGTAATATATTTTTGAGCTGTATTTGTAACACATAATCTCAAAAGGAAAAGTTGAACTATTGAATTATTTCTAAATCAATAAAGAGTGTCCTGAATGGTCGTCTCAAGTGATAGGTGACTTTTGATCAAAATAATAAGTAAAAACAAATTGTTGTGCTTGTTTGTTGAAGCTGATGTTCTGAAAAATATTTTTCAACCACCTGATCAAGATTATTGTTTCTCATAGATTCGACAGCGTTCCATTTATAGCATGAAAATTGAAACGGGCGATTTCTTAACGTATCCACATGATTTTTGGTGGGCAGGTATTCTTCTCAGGTAGTTGAAAGATGGGAGAATATGTTAACTACCCAAGATTTTTACCTTCGTGAATTTTGATGCTGAGCTATCAGACTCAGGAAACTCGAATAGCAACACCACTTGGTCTCATCTGCATTTTGCATAACAGAATAATATGGCGTATATATCACACACCTTTTTCTGTATAAAAATCGGACAAGCACCGGAATCCTTGATGCTGATTCAGATTCATCACTGAATGATAGATGATGCCAACGTCGAAATAAAAATCATTAATTAGTAAACTTCATGAACTCAATGTTTGTAGGAGTGCAGATGAACACATTTTCCAGTCGTTATCAAATACCAAGATATTTTTCGTTCCCGAAGGCCTAGTTTGTATAATTTTAAACCCCACTATACTGAAATAATTCATTTGAACTGTACACCTGTACACCTTGAGATGAAGATTGCAAGACACGTGGTGTGGCCTATCAGAATGGCCCCAGATTGGCCTATAGTCTAGCCTATGCGCATGCTTGCATCATTTTCCCTATATATCTTGCATAAAGTGCACAGGACACAACTCCTTGCGGCAGTGGACAATAAAAATGCTGTTCTCCACTTGTTAGCAAAACTCTAATAACTATTTTCAAAGTTGTTAATCAAAATGTTGAAATATACTTAGGTGTGACTCTTTCCGTGGGGCTCTCATAAATATGAAAACAGACAGAGAAAGCTTTGAAACATCTAGTTTGATTGGCAAGTGTAGTGGGTTTTGTATTTGACGTCGAAATTTGCTTACCGCAATTGTAATAGTATCAGATACAAGAATTTATGGAAATTCATGAGAACATTGGATTGTTTACTAAACCAGAGAAAAAGTATAAGAGATAAATATGCCATCATTACAAAATTGATCAGAGGAAAATAAGCATAAGAAAAAGTAGATGTTTCTCTTTGAAATAATACCAGATCGATTACTCTGCCACTAAACTCTGAAGAACATCAGTACACGAATAGTTTCTTGGTATTGACGTTTCATGATATCATATAGGTACCTATAGATATGTTAATAAGAACATTTCATCACAATATAATTTGATATGCTACAATGAACCGAGAGAACTTGATATTCGACCTAGTTCTCGGAATTCAGTAGTGATTTACCTGAAGCAAAATCTCAATACCAAGAAAACAGAACTCATTTGTCCATTTTCTCATATGAAAAAATTTTCTATGCATTATGAAACATATTTAGATTCTGTTGAATGATGATGGAGTTAAAAAATAAATTTACAGGAGTTCAATATGACCGTAGTAGTTATGAGAGCTCCTAGAATTAGTTTTCTTTGAAAATCGAATTCCGAAGAATTTATTTTGTATATGATCGTTACTATATACTAGTATATGTCACTATTACTCTATGGAGCACATTATCTGGCTGATTTGAAGCATTTCATGTATACACTGTTGGTCATGTTACAAAAATAATAATTTATATATTGATGTAATAATAAAAATGTATTTTTAAAAATCGAAAAAAAAATTGACCCGTTGAGAAACCGGCTGGACCAGCAGAGCCAAGAGTATTCATTATTAATTTCACTGTTTTTTCGTTTGATTGTCAAAAAAGTTTCTATTTTTCATAGAACAGTTTCTTGTTATGAAATATGTGTGCCTAGTCAATAGTTTGTCAGGTCAATTTCCAAGGGTGATTGAAAATATCCTGAGTGCTGAATTTGTGGTGGCGGGAATGATTTTCAGAAGCCATAATCCAGTTCGGATTTCTTCGTTAAAATTGAAGTTTATATTCTATTTATTTTATTTATTTTAGGTGTATTTCTTTCAGTGCGACCTTCGATGATTAAGTCATATCAGTTTGTTACGAAGCGTGTATTTATTGCAGTGGTGTATATCTAATAAAGCATTTCATTTGCTTCAACAAGCTTATTTCATTACCTTACTAACAATAATCCTTCTAACTTCATTATGTGCTTGCCTACTAACTGATAGCTATCCATCTGAATACTTTCATCTCTTGACTAAACCGTCTCTTTCATCCACCAAGAAAAAGTAATAGGTAAATTATCATAAAATTTTCATATAAGACACTATTTTGGTACACGAGATGAAGTACGACGAGCAAAGCGAAGAGAGCTAGTGCGACCTAATAATACTAGTGTATGCCCTTTTTTGAGCTGGGGATCTCGGTTACTGCAAGAGATACGTAGCTGTTTGAATCAGTGAGAAACTAATCAATTCAGGTAATTCTTTACCAGATTATCAATAAATTCGAATATGAGCAACTTTGCCTTAATTCAACCAACTTCGTATATCTCAAGATATCCACTTACTATGGCTGCAGTGACAAACACTATTCTCATTGTGTGTATCGAAAGATATTAGTTTGTTGGATGTTGTAGAAGGTACTTTATTTTAGGAAAACATGCTAACTCCTCAATGTTGAAATCAAAGCAAGTTGAAGGTTCCTCAAACTGTAGAAAACACAATATGAATAGTCGGCTATCATTTTGACATTTGTTTGCGCTAGATCATCAATGTGTGTGATCTTCGAGAATGTTTTCATGAATTTCAATTCGAAAAGAATGATTTCAATTCATATAATATCGAGTATAATATCTATAAGAATATACTATGAGAATAAGTATACCTCATAGTTTGATATTTTCCAACTGCTTACTTCGCCATCTGAACTAAAACTAAACTAAATCTAATCATCCAAACTAAACTAAAAACAAAAAAAAGTATCCAGATGAAATGAATGATCGCGATGAAGATCATCTACTCATTATCATCGGGCACTAGAATTCGAGAGGTTTGAATAACCCAAATTTGTTTAGCTTCGGTACATAAGTTCATATTCGAAATTGTGTAATTAGTAAGATCGCCATCTATTGCAGAATACATTTTTAGATAGCCATATACTCCAGAATAATAAGAATCAATAGGTAGGGTTTTCTGGGATGAATTATGACAGACAGATAGGTAGGTATTACTGAAATAGAAGCACAAGGGGAAGTTTATACCTGAAGCCAATCACTTAGAATTTCTAAAAGATAAGTTGTTCAGCTTTTCTTTGGGATTTTCCCATCACTTTTCTCAAAGCAAGAAAAGTTGATTAACAGGCCAGATCATTCATCTGAAGATAGCAGTCTGGCAACGTGGAATGTGAATTATTTGTATATGTTAATTTGTATGTTTGATAAATGTGTCTCTCACATATATTCTGAACCAGCCAAAAGTGATATAATATGTCACTTCGAAAATAGGTATATAACCGGAAGATTGTGCTAGGAAACTGCGAAAAACGATGATTCAAAGTACCCCCTTCATTTTGTTACAACCAATGAAAGATGAGCTGAAAAACAATTGTGTTTTTGAGAACACTGATGAGAAAATCCGCAAATGGCTGTCTAACCGCCTCTGGGTATAATATAAACAAGTTTTCAAAGTCCAAAGTTTTATATTTATGCTCCTAGATGAAATATATCTTGACTAGACTATTACATTTGTTAGGACAAGGGTGTACTGAGAATGGTGAGATCACTAATTGTGTATTCTTTCTTACAAGATGCTTAAGCGATATTCCTCAATTTTAGTTACTGAATTTCCAAAGAAATGGGCGTTACATTTCAGTGTTTCTGTAAATTCACCTTATGTTTTCGAATTGTATTTATGTAGGCTGAATCACCACAGTTTTTCTGATTTAACGAATATATATATATATATATATATATATATATATATTTATATATATATATATATTTAAGAAAATGCTGACATCAAGTAGGCTGGACAGATAGATAGTCAAAAAACAGCACTGGTATTAATATTACACCACCATTGCATCACAGTCTTCTGTACAACCTTGTTAGAACTCAATAATATTCACGTGGAAATAAGAACAATAATAACAGTTGAGAATAGGTGAATTATAAATTGAAAGCATAAATGTTATTCCCTCAGAAAAATTAGAGAAAAAATCACATCGAGTCGAGGAATATGGAGACAAATTTAATATAGACATTTCAAGAGCTGTTAGAGACATAAGAAAATCTTCCAAACTATAGGTTACAAATTAGAGATATCACCTACCAGTCACCATTTCTTGTTTTTCCGGCCAAATCAGTGTGTTCAGGTAATCTAACCTCTCTTCTGAATATAGAAGATTCACCCATTCATTGACATTCAAAAGGGAGACAGTATATCCAAGAATCTCCAGATGTCTTTTCTTCATCTGGTGTTTGCCTTTCAGATGGATATAAAATCGCGTAAATGCATGTTTTTTCGTCAAGAGAAGGGCAATCCTGTAAGTGAAATGAGAAAGTTTAATATACAGTATGATTTGTACATACAATATTTTCCTCTTTGGAAGTAGCAGTCTGTTTACAATAGCTTTCAAATTGAAGACATTTTTAGAGTTTTTTGGGATTTTACGAAAATCCTGCCACATACGCTGAGTGAAGTGAAGGTTTACGACTAAAAAGTAAGTTTTTGTACTCTATGAACACTACACGTTTCACCAATCAAAAACAATGAACAGAAACCTCTCACAGAAAGTAAACATCACAAAACCCAAAACTGTACAAAAAATATCATATCCTTTGCAACACCAAGTGACATCTTTGCGTGTATCTATTTACCAAACAACATGTATATCCTTCGTTTATATATGTATTTCCATCAGGAAAGTTGATAAATCGAACTATATAGACTTACTTTCGACTAATTCCCATCGAATCTGGCAGTACAATTTCATTCTCTTTATTCAAACTTATAACAAAATCAACATGATATCCATAAGGAGTCACCAAATTTTGCAAAATGTATTTCGGATGTCCAGTGATTTGTATCAAGTACTCTTTTATCCTTGAAGGAAGATGATGCTCTGGTTCATTTTCAACTGAAAACAATTGTGATTATACATTTCAAATGTGAATTTCTCTACCTACATCTTTTTTCAATATCTCGGAGGTACTTATCGTGGAACCAAGGAATATTGAACTGTGGATATTCTAAACATACAGTTCTGTTCAAATACATCAATGTATTTCTGACTCGCTGGGAATATTTATCCTAAAATTATACATAGATAGTTGTTCATATCATAAACAACTATACAGCAATATAGTTGTCTATGGTTCATACCAATTGAAAGTGGTTAGTTTGGCCTCATATATCCGAAGATATACTGTTGAGTAGTATGCACTTTCAAATTTTATAGAGCTTCCTCATTTTCATTCAAGTATGCAAGAACATTTCAGCAAATGTCCAAATTTGATAGAAACAACGTAAGTAGCAATTATATACCTTTGAATAACAGTTCGCCAGTTCATCATCAAGTTTATCCATGAATTCCACATTGAATATCTGTTTAACAAGGAAACTAGGAAGTTTATTGAAAAAACTCAAACACAGAGCACTCTGTAAAAATGCCAAACTACTAAGGCGTTCTTGATCCCTAAAAGAATACAAAACTGTAGTCTAATGAAATGGAATGAACATTTTCATACCTTATTATAATATCAGTGACTACTTGGAAGAACTTGTCTGCATTTATTGGATAGTATGCCAAATAATAACAAAGAAACAGCATTTTTTCAGCATTGAATCCAATCACGTTACGATTATGATTGAGAATGTATTCTGTACATTTATTGATAACTTCAGGGATCAAAATATCAGTTGATAAGAATATGAAAGATAAATTCTCAATCATCTTAGATGACATATAAGACATTCCCTTATATTCCATTATCAAGTTGTCAATAGTTATATGTCTTGGTTCATTTCTTAATATTGAAGCTTTAATGAGTACTGAATTTTGGCTGAAGTTTGTTTTGGATAAAGAAATAATATCCTCAGCCCGTTTCTCCAATAAAGTATTGATTTTCATCAATTGCTGTTTTGAAATAACACTATTTCCATAATCACTGCAAGTTCTAACACTATGTGAAACTTTCAAACAATCAACTGCTTTAATCTGTGTTAAATTCTCCTCAAATCTTTTCAACAATCTACCTATGAGATGCTCACTTTTTCCATATAATATTGTGAAAGCAAGAAATGCTGTGAGTTCAGATGGCAAAATGACATTTTCATTTGAAGACATCTCTTCTATGAACATAAACATCATTCTTTCAAATTTGGCATGCCTATAGTTATCAATGTTAGTGTTGAAATGCATATAGTTCTGGCACAACTTGACTGCAGTAGTTATATCAAGATTCTTTTCAAATACTTTCATTGACAAATTCCAATAACTTCCACACAATTTCACATCAGACACTTTGACGTATGAGAAGATTTTACGAAGGAGCATCAGACGTTCATAGCTATCACAATTCTGCATGAACTTATCAATATCTTTTTGAAAATGGAATCTTTGTAGAGGAGATGAAAAGTAAATCAGAGCTGAAAATACTTTGAGGTTTGTGTCTATGTGATAGCTGTTGTCTTCTTCACAATTTTGCCAAAACTTTGCAGCAGATCTTTGAATCTCATTCAGTATATCTCCTGGTTCCTCACATTTGAAAAAAACCTGAAACAAATATTTCACATTGTGCTGTGAAATTTTGGAAAACTGTTACCTCGTACAATGTGACAAGTTCTGGTAAATCAAGAGATGTAATTTCATCTTTCAACATCAGCATACAATTAGAAGTTAGTAGTGAAGTTTTATATCTCCATTCTGGGTAATGCAGAAATCTTATTATACTCAAAATAGTTTTATGATCCTTACTATTGAGTTTACTACTTTTGATAAAGTCCTCAACTATTCTTGTGTACTTTGTCAGGATCTCATTGGTAACCAACTTATGTAACTTGTTCAAACATATTGTCAGTTCATGAAGATCATCTGCAGAGTTGCAATTGCCTAAAAACATATATAGGATATATAGTATAGGATAAATCCATCACACATTTGATGAAGTCACATGTCATCAAATTCAAAATGTACCTATGAAATTGAAGACTACAGGAATGACCTTTAGAGCTATAAAATATGGTCGAATACTGTTTTCACTGAATATAACTGTCAAGAGTTTTGAACATCTATTTATGGAGAAGTTTTCACAGAGATCATTACGTATCTCAGTAGAAATGCTCTGCATAAACTGAGTTTCTACAGAAATTCCTAGTTTATGCAAATAAAGTAATACATAACTGAGATGTGTGGAATCGAATTCAGTTAAACAATCTTGGACCATTTTCAGCAGTTCATTAAATTCAGGATATTTCTGCAGGGTGGACAAAAACTCATGTGGTGCATTTGGTTTCAATGAAGTAAACATGTTTTGTAAATCTCCCAATACCAGAATAGTTTGTGCTAAGTGTTGTGCTTTGTATTCTTTTCTGTGCTTCTTCATAACACTCCATATTTCCTTAATGGAAGTGCATTCATCTAATTCCTTCATAATAACATCATTCGAATTATGGAACAAAATATACTTGGCACGTTCCTCTTGACTGAAATATTCAGTTTCTAGCAAAGGATAGTCCTCATTTTCATCTTCATCACTATCGGTATGAGCTCCTCTATAAAAACTTGTATTGAAACATGTCTTATCGTTGACATTATTTGGTACAATCAAACGATTTATCGTTCGCGAAGATGCTAAGAAACTGAATGAGCTCTTGGTGTGTGATTTGTTTCTCATCAGTCTGTGAAAAACTCTAAAGTAACTGAAATAATTCATGATTTTTGAACTGTCCTAAGTTCCATTTTTTCGAGGTTGGAATTATACATAAAAAATTCTTTTTTTTCACGTAGTTCGATTACAGGACTACCGTCTACAAGCACGCAATTTGACGCAAGTTTATTTCAACGACAAGACTGACAAGAGACAAGACGAATGACATAAACATTAGTACTGAAAAATTACTGGTGTGAAGACAGCTGACAAATATAGCAGTTAAAATTACCAAGGTCGGCATAACGTTCATGAGCGTCGGGACATAAATTTCCTTGGGACTCCTTCCTTGGGAAAAATTCAGATATCTTTAATTATTAAATTATGAAAACTATTTCCATATCTCATTTATTGAGATTAACGATATAAATAAGGAATTGATGAAAGCCTGATTCATTAGTATTGTGTGGGGTATCCATCGAGAATGAACTTCAGCAGACAATTCCATTTGGAGGTGTGAGTAAGGGGTTAGCACTCCGAAAATTGGCTGAAATTTTGAGTATTTATCATATGAGACATATCCATCTCAGAAAATCCACTGCACAACCCGCAGAGAAGTGGAAATTACCTTCGGCTGGCCCTATCCTCTTTTTGCTCTATGTAAATGATATAGCTCTTCTGGATAATTCTGGAAGGTTTACACTGTTTGCAGATGACACTAATGTTTCTTGGCACAATGTAGATCGTGCTACCCTGGTAAAATCCATTACAACAGATTTAGGAAAAATTAAAACGTGGTGTGTGATGCGAATATGCTGTCAATTAACATTGCGAAAACAAATCTGATAACATTCAAGTGGGACGTAAAATTAGAATTAGATCAGATAACTCTAGGATCTCAATTGATTACGAGCAAACCTGTTACAAAATTCTTAGGCATACACACTGATAGTACTTTGGAATTCGAGTCCTATATAACATCTCTAAAAAAGAAACTGTCATCAGGTTGTTATTATGTCGTCAATGTTATTTCCTGTGAACTTGGGCTGTCAGCTTCACTAACTGCCTATTACTCGTTCATTGAGGCTCATTTACGGTATGAAATTCCATTTTGGGGGAATTGCAATCAAACTCTGTTGCAAAGTATATTCGTGCTGCAGAAACGTGCACTGAGATTCATATTCAAAGTCAAGATGCGAGAATCGTGCCGCCCGATTTTCTCCGGATACAAAATTTTGACACTAATAGAAATCTTCATTCTAGAGACGACTTGTTTATTGCATAAATACAGAAGTAACTTCCTTATCACTAATGTAGAGAGGCCTACTCGACAGGAAAAAACTTCCCCAATTCCTACTTCATCCTTGAAAAGGGAATCTTTGATTTACAGAAGTAAGCATGTGTACAATCATTTACCAACGGAAATTACAAGTATAAATGATATGAAGCACTTCAAACATAACGTTAGAAAACTTCTCAAAGGGAAATGTTTTTATACCTTAGAGGAATAATACTATGCTTATAGGTGCTAGTCATTCCATGAGAAGGGAACTGTGATATATTTTTTTTTTTTATAATTATATACCTATATATTGTTGGTCAGCCACGTCAATACGTGAATGTGTTTCGTCTTTTATATTATTATTTTATTTTATTCGAAAATTTATTTCTTACAGCATGTATATATATATATATATATATATATATATATATATATATATATATATATATATATTGTTGGGTGTACTTCTATTTTGACTTTGTCGACAAAATGTAATCATTTTAGACAATAAAGCATATTTGATTTGATTCGATTTGATATATAAGGTGTTTCAGTGAATAAGAGAAAACTGGAAAAATCCCTGATGAACTATCTCCGTTGTAGACATGTTTTGTAAAGAGAAAAATATTTCAATATTGAGGATCGTATTTTGCATCAATTATGCATATTTATGTATATACATTATATATATATATATACATGTATATATACATTATTTATTATATATAGTTCTCATATCCTCTTCAAAAATAAGTTGATATCGACCAAAACTTCAAAATGTGAAATCAAAAAAATAAATGTTGTACTTCGTGGAATGAGAAAATGCTATATAGTTTTAATTTTCTAATTTATATTCGGGAAACGGAAGAATCTCGATGACCAAGAAAATGTCATCGTAATTATCTTTCACTATTAGAATGATCTAAAAAAATGCCCAATTCGTCCTATATTATATCACTTACAATAAGATACAGATAGAAGACAATATTGATGAGAATACTCATTTTTTGGGAGCTATGGAGCAAGGCACATTCACTGATTTAACTAATAGTTGATAATACAACATAGAACAACTACCTCTATGCGCTCCTCCAAGGGTACTGAAGACTGAAGTGAGTAACGACGTGTATTTATCGGTTTGATTAGGGTGATTATAACCTGTTTTATCATTTGTCATCTTTGATGACTGACTCGCAGCTGTTGTATGATTATTTTTTCAATTCCGACCGATTTTCGATGTCTTGAATTCAAGAACGCAACTACCTCGATGCGCTCCTCCGCTGGTATTAAAGAGAGTAACGACGAGTATTTATCGGTTTGTTTTTCAGCTTTTCATGGGATTTTCTCTCCTCGTTTCTAAAAAATAGAGAAGAAGTTATTAAAAATTATTTCAATATATTTGTAGTAAGGACAGATTTGTAATCTGCCCCAAAATGTCACTGCGCTTGAAATTAAACCTTTAGATACCTAAAAGAGAAATTCTCTATTGGTCAGTGACACCTTGTTTTTGAAAAAATTTGGAAATACAAATATATTTAATAAGAATAAAACCTCTACTTATCTTGGTGGACGTTTCGGGAACGAATCTGCTCCCGTTCCCAACACAATTGAAATATTTTTCTCTTCGCAAAATTTTTCAATGTTTTCGGTTTTGACACGAAAAGTGACAATTTGGTAGACGGAGGAATCCTGGTTACAAGGTGTTTTCATTAATTGATATCGAATTTTCCATTTTCATATTCAAGTTTCAGAAGTGGATGCCAAGTTCTATCTATATCAACTGAACAAGAAGCAATATTATTGTCTCCGTTCAGGAGAATGCAAGCAGACTCTTTGATTTTCCGTTTTTGGTTGTTGTCTTCTTTTCCTATGATCTCAATATCACCCCAATCGGCCATATGTTGTCCATTTTCAGTAAGGATATGCTCAGCTAATTTTGATTTGTCAGTATATCTTCTCTTTATATTGTTCTTATGCTCTTTCATCCTTACTGATAGAGGCCTGCTGGTTTCACCGGTATAATATTTTCCACAAACACATGGTATACTGTCAATACAATTTTTTGATGATTGTTCTTCATTTTTCGGTTTTGTATGAGTCAAAATCGATCTCATTGTATTTTCTGTCTTGAACATTGTTTTCACTCGAAACTTTTCACCAACACGTTTAATTTTTTCAGATATTCCGGGAATGTATGGGATTACATTTGTTATCAGTGTTGGTTGTCTTTGTGTTTGTTGTATATTCTGTCTGTTCTCAATTTGGTGTATTGTTTTATCAATGAAATGTTTCGGATAAGTGTTGAGTTGTAGAACATCTTTTATATGGTTCATTTCGGCATTGAAAATTTGGTGGTTCGATGATATGGATTGGCTCTATCATGAAGTGATTTGATTATTCCTTTCTTTATACTTGTATGATGATTTGATTGAAAATTGAGGTATCTGTCGGTGTGTGTATTTTTACGATATACACTTGTTATCAAAATGTTATCTAATTTTTTAATGAGGACATCTAAAAATGGTAATTGATTATTAGATTCGATTTCTAAAGTGAATTTGATTGTGGGTTCTATATTGTTTATATAATTTAGAAAATTATCTAGTTCCATACGGTTATGTGGCCAAATAATGAAAATATCATCCACATATCTCCACCAAGTCTTTGGTTGTTTACTGAATTTTTTTCACAATATTTTCTTCAAAATCTTCCATGAATATATTACTTAGAATAGGAGGTAATGGTGAATCCATGGCCATACCAAAATTTTGTTGATAAAAATCATTATCTAATTGAAAGTAAGTTGTTTTGAGACAGTTCCAAAAATTCTAAAATGCCTTCTACACTCAGCTTAGTTCTTTCAATGAGTTTTTCATCATCTTCCAGTTTCTTTTTCAATATTTGTGAAGTTTTTTCTATAGGTACATTAGTAAATAAACTCACTACATCGAAACTTACTAAAATATCGTCTGTATTGAAATGGATGTTATTTAGTTTCTCCAAGAAATGAGGAGTATTTCTAATGAAACTTTCACTATTTCCTGATAAAGGTTTTATTATATCTAAAAGAAATCGCGATAAATTTTGACAAGGAGATCCTATTGAACTCACGATTGGTCTTAATGGATTGTTTGGTTTATGTATTTTTTATTAGTCCATGTTTTTTCATTATATTTCGTATCTTTCTCTCTGTGTTTGCTGTTGGATCTCTATTCAATTTTGTGTTATTGCCTTCATTTATAATTTGTATTATTTTATCATTATATTCATTTTTGTTTGATTAGGGTGTTTCATAACCTGTTTCATCATTTCGTCATCTCCGATGACTAACTTGCATCTGTTGTATGATTATTTTATGTCAGATTCTCCATGTACAGGGCGAAACTTTTATGGGGAGAAAATCGTAGGAGAAGAAAAAATGAGATTTGATCATATTCAGAATCTTGTGTTGGAATTTTACTAAATACAAATTATTTTTGTTTCCTTTTTCCACGCCAGTTTCCAATTTTTTTCTCCAGTTAGTCAATAATGACAAAAGAATATCAGTGTACCTGCTTCATGAATTTGATTTTCGTCTGAAATATCATTAATTCGTCACCCATGAGTGACATTTATATTTATATATAGGGTGTCCTTAAAAGGTCTTTACAAAAAGCTACCACATATTCTTCAGACCAAAACAATTCGATACAAGCAAACTTATTTCAGTAAAAAGTTGCTTAGTTTGGGCGCTAGACGGCTCTGAAGTTGAAATTTTCAAATCGATTTTGCTTCATAACTTTTGAACGGCTCATGAGATTTTTTTCAAATTTGGTATGTTGGCATAGACTCATCGGGCAATGAAACTCATATCATAATCATAATGAATATCATTCCATGGGCGTAGAACTTGATTTTTTCAGTAAATAAACATCTAAAACTCCTACGCCAATGGAAAAAAATTAGTTTCAATATGAAATCTAAATTATTCAACTCATTCACTACAAAAAAGGTACTCTTGACAAAAGTCGATTCCTCTCATGGTTTCGACAAAATTTTAATTTTAGTGATTTAGAGCATAATTAATAATAAAACGATTAACAGATATTTCATAAAAATTGTTCAAAATGTTCACCGTTTTCACGTATACAAAGATTTATACGACGCAAAAAGTTGAAATGTACTCTTTGCATAACTTCTTCATCGCCTGTAAGATTATTCGTCGCCTGTTGGATACGTTGCCATAATTGTTCTACAGTATTCACAGGGGTCTTGTAAACCGTAGACTTGAGATAACCCCATACAAAATAATCCATCGGTGTTAAGTCTGGAGAACGTGGTGGCCAATTCACGGGTGCATCATTACCTCTACCTATCCATCTGTCTGGGTACTGTTGGTTTAAAAAATTCCTAACATCCACCGAAAAATGTGGTGGAGCTCCATCGTGCATAAACCACATATCTACCCGATGTTGGAGTGGTAAATCTTCCAACAAATTTGGCAACGTATTTCGTAGATGTTGTAAATACATGTCTCCTGTTAATCTTTGTGGAAGTATGACAGGACCAATTATAAAATTTCCTATTATTCCAGCTCAAACGTTGATTTTGAATTCGTGTTGAAAATGGTTTATTTTAATGGAATGAGGATTTTCAATTGCATAAACGTGTTCATTATGAAAATTAGTTATTCCTCTTCTCGTGAAACAGGCTTCATCATTGAACAAAATATTCTTTCCAAAGTTCAGATTCATTTCTCTTTGCAAATTAATGAACCTACAAAACATCAGACGACTTTGTGAATCATGGATTAATAAATCTTGAACTGGCGTCTTGTGGTATGGGTATAATAATTGTTCTCTTAGTACTTCATGAACGGCATTCCTAGAAACTTCTAGTTCATTACTTATCCGTCTAGTACTCAATTCTGGATTTTCTTCAATACAGTCTAAAATTTCTACTTCGACTTCGGGAATCCTTACATAACGCTGTCTTCCATAATCACCAGTTCTAGGAGCAAAATGACCGGTCTCCCGAAGACGTCTCTCAACTGCAGCAAAGGTTGGGTGGCTTGGTACGCGACGATTTGGAAACCTTGCCGAATACACCCTCACACTCTCTCGACCATTTCCTTGACAATATCCGAATACCAATAACATATCGGTGTATTCTTCATTGGTGTATTGTACGGCCATGATAAATCAGAAAAGTCCGATATCAACAATCAACGTCAATAAAACTCGACAAATCAACACAGATGAAACTATGGAAACCAAGAATGTGAATATCACTGTTTTCGAGCAGATAATAATAGTCTTCAGAAAAAAAAACCAGTGCTACTTATTTTCAATAGAAATAACCTATGCAAAAAGTACATCTCAACTTTTTGCGTCGTATAAATCTTTGTATACATGAAAATGGTGAACATTTTGAACAATTTTTATGAAATATCTGTTAATCGTTTTATTATTAATTATGCTCTAAATCACTAAAATTAAAATTTTGTCGAAACCATGAGAGGAATCGACTTTTGTCAAGAGTACCTTTTTTGTAGTGAATGAGTTGAATAATTTAGATTTCATATTGAAACTAATTTTTTTCCATTGGCGTAGGAGTTTTAGATGTTTATTTACTGAAAAAATCAAGTTCTACGCCCATGGAATGATATTCATTATGATTATGATATGAGTTTCATTGCCCGATGAGTCTATGCCAACGTACCAAATTTGAAAAAAATCTCATGAGTCGTTCAAAAGTTATGAAGCAAAATCGATTTGAAAATTTCAACTTCAGAGCCGTCTAGCGCCCAAACTAAGCAACTTTTTACTGAGGTAAGTTTGCTTGTATCGAATTGTTTTGGTCTGAAGAATATGTGGTAGCTTTTTGTAAAGACCTTTTAAGGACACCCTGTATATATATATATATATAAATATACACACAGTACGATGCAAATGTATGGAATAAATTCGATATTCAAAAAATAGGCGTCTTTTGGGAAAAATCCAAAAACACGTCAATTTTAATTTTTGACGGCCCACCTCATGATATACATGTGAGAGGCGTTACGTCACCGGTGTTGGCGTGATGACGACATTGAATTAAATGCAAATAGGGGTCATGTGGCACCTTATTCAGAAGGTATAATAATCGTCTATTAAACGATATAATAATTCCAATATGTAGAAACAGAAATTCTCATTCATTAAAATGCAATGAAATTATAATAAATGTTCAAATTGATGACCTTCAGCAATGATGCAATGTGAAAGCCGGGCAGTGAATTCCCCGAGGAATTCCCTTTAAACGTTTTCGAGATTTTCGGGGGTTATTTGTGCAATCTCCGTTCTGATGCGTTCCTTCAACTCTTCTAAATCATTTGGTCGATTTTGGTGAACTTTGCTCTTTAAGTATCCCCACAAAAAAAGTCTAACGGAGTCAAATCCGGAGACCTTGGTGGCCATTCGATCGGTCCTCTTCTTCCTATCCACTTACCTCGGAAAATAATATTCAGGTAGGTTCGTACATCAACGGCGTAGTGTGGAGGCGCACCATCCTGCTGGCACCACAAATCATTTCTATTTGGAAATAGCTGATTCAGTTATGGCACCAGATAACCCCGAAGAAAGTGTAGATACCGAGCACCAGTTACGCTTCCTTCAAAAAAGTATGGCCCTATTACCTGGTTGTTTAAAATTCCGGCCCAAACGTTCACTTTTCGTGGATATTGTGTGCTATGCTCCTCCATCCAATGTGGATTTTCTCTTGCCCAGTATCGATACGTCTGACGGTTCACGTGACCATTGAGAATAAAAGTAGCTTCACCGGAAAATAGTACATTTTGCATGAAACTCCGATCTCTATTACAGCGTTCCATCATGATTTTCCCGAATTCGACTCTTCTATCATAGTTATCGTCTAACAGTTCTTGGACCAGATGAATTTTATACGGATGCCACTTTTCTTTTTTCAACACTCTAAAAACAGTCGATTGGTGTAAATTATTATCCAGTGCGACTTGCCTCGAGCTGGTATGGGGGTTTTCTTGGAACGCAAGTACCATGTCAAGTTTTTGGGCTTCAGAAATTGATTTTCTACCACTTTTAGGGAGATCTTTAACGTGGCCCGTTTCTCGAAACTTCCTCTCAATTTTACTTATTGTTGATTGAGAAACGGGTTCTCGGTTGGGGTATTTAGTATTGAATAAATCACGAACATCTGTTTGAACTTTATCTTCACAGCCAATCATAATGAAAAATTCAATTCGTTCGGTTTTTGTGAGTCTCATTGCCACTTTATAAGTGATTTAAATATTTTCATAGAAATAATGTCATACACTGATACACTCCAATGATATGTCGACTAATTTCAAACTAGTGTAGAACTTGTATCAATCAATGTCTTTCTTTTTCCGAAACAAAGAAGACAATAGCAGACACTACGATGTTTTATTCTCAGTGGCAGTCCTTAGCATAATTTAGTACAACGAATGAGCATTTATTGTAATTTCATTCTGCTCAATACATAATATCGGTTGACCCTGTATAAATACATATTGGAATTATTATACCGTTGAATAGACGATTAGTAGACCTTCTGAATAAGGTGCCACATATGACCCCTATTTGCATTTAAAAAAAAACGTCGATGACGTTATCACGCCAACACCGGTGACGTAACGTCTCTCCCATGTATAGAGGTGGGCCGTCAAAAATTAAAATTGACTTGTTTTCGGATTTTTCCCAAAAGATGCCTATTTTTTAAATATCGAATTTATTCCATACATTTGCATCGTACAGTATATACTGATATAATTCAACTGTTTATTTGGATGATGACTGAGATCGAACATCTCTAAAACTTTTATTGACAAATAAATCATCATAAACAATCATGGTTTGTAGATAATAGCATATTACACAGTATACGCGATACGGAAATGTAATGTTGATTACGGGAATTACTCGTGACAATGAATTCATGTTCCGCCTTCTTTTGCTTGCTCCCTTATTTTGGACAATTTTGATATTTTTTAATATGATCAATCGTAGAGATCTCAATATGAAACCCACGGTACAAAATTACTATTCTCGCCTCGCTTCCTCACTTCCGTTGATTCAAGCATTTCGATAACTGTATGTGTTTTATCAATAGGATAGGAATTATATATATATATATATATATATATATATATATATATATATATATATATTCGGATTTTCTATTCGAGGGAGATATTATTTTTATCATTAATTTATTGATTCATCATTATTATTACTTATACGGCTGAGAAGAATGTCTTTTCTGAAAAATTTATAGTCTATTTTACCCCTAGCTTACCTAACCTCTGGAAGGTATTACTTTTCAGAGGGTGCAGCGGTCGCCCATGGATGTTATGACAACCTTGGAAATTTCAGCTGCTATCTTTGTCCGTTGCTTCACACCAGTACAAAAATTGTGGATAGAAAATTTTGTTTTGTTCACTTTATCCATTTCTAATGAGGAATATTGAAGTTAAAGCTAGAGTGAAGGACTTGGCACTATTAATAGAGCGAGCAAAATCGCTTGAACCACAAAAATGTGAGATCATCAAACAAGAAGACACTTTTTTCAATGTTTTGAATGGAAGACTGAAATTGAGAAAATTCGAGGTAGATATCTTTTGCATTTTATCATTGCTATACAGATTTCATCAGATTTTCGCCACATAAATGAAATGAACCCTTCAAAAAAATACATACTTATCTATAGGTATATAAATTCAAACTTTCACATAAACATCCAAATGAAGTATGTACGTTTTCTGTATACATCCCAGAAAAACATGAAATGTTTTTTTCCGATTTTTTATACAGATAATTTATTTTTTTTTCTGATTACAAAATTTGGAAATGAACCTGATCTGATACCTAACCTATCTATATTTCATCTTGCAGAATGGAACTGCTGAATTGATATTTTATGATCGACCAGACACAGAGGGACCTAAAATGTGTAATTATGAAAAATCTGACGTCTCAACTGAAAATTTCAGTAGTCTCTATTCTATTATGAAGAGAGCACTTGGGGAAAAGGCACTAGTGAAAAAAACAAGGCACCTGTTTTTAGTAGACCAGACAAGAGTGCATGTGGATTTTGTTGAAAACTTAGGAAATTTTATGGAACTAGAGGTACCTCTTCTGCCTTTTGGGAAGAATTCAATAGAACAAAAGATGTCACTCAAATAACTTTGATAAAATAAGTTCCTATTATAGGTAGTTTTGAATGACAATCAGACACCAGAAGATGGAGAAGAAATTGCCAGCAACCTGATGAAAAAACTTGGCATTGAAAAAGAAGATTTGATCTCTGGTGCTTATGCAGATTTGTTGAGTAAAATATAATGTTTGGAGTGAAATATAATGTTTGGTAGTCTGGAATACCTATAATCAAGTTCTCAAAACCAGCCCATTTCAATCAGATTATATCTTGGTCCATTTTGAAACCTAATGCTCATATTATCTTCAAGAATCACAGTTCAGCATAGCACCATCCTCATATTTCATGATATAATTAGCTCAATTGAAATAATTTGAGTACATGAGGTGGGTCAGAATTTTTTGTTCATAGACTAACAGTTCGCTAAACATAATATAGAGGGTTTTCCAAAGTTGATGAAAAGTTTCAAGGTGAGAAGTAAGCTCATTTGGATTGCATGATGCCAAACATACTTCAGTACAAAGTCTTTCAGTTTTTGAGTTACTTATTTACACAAATGGAACATGAAACTTCTGCATATTGTTTAATTTCTGATACTAGAGTGTATATCTGTATATAAATTCACACAACAAACAGCAAAAGTAACAAATAATAGCAAAGTACATTTTTATCAAATATTATTGAAAACATGTAGATGTCTGAAGAGTTAAAATACTTGAGAAACTCTATGGATTATGCCCTAAAGATGGTGTAACCTCGGGTGTAACATGATTAATGCAGTGGATTTTAACTTCTGACTTCTGTTTATTGTGTCAATTTACAGAAAAGATACACACACTAGTATAAAATATGAAGTGTCATGTTTCATTGGCATATTATCAGGGTGCAATTGTGAAACACGTGAATTAAAAAACATGATATTTTTGAATTGCTCAAAAATTTTCAGACTTCATATCTAGCTCAATATGCATCAACCTTTGGAACTCCCTTAATTATCATTTTCGAAAAAGGTTCAAACCAATGTGATGGTATTTCTGACCAATGACATTAGAAGTCAAAATTAATAATATGAACGATGTACAGAACACTGGTGGAGCTATTCTGCCGATTTGCCTATCCAATTTCTTCAACCAAAACTCTAACGTACAGCCAACTTGATAACAGCATTTTATTCGTTATAGCGGAAAATAACTCAAGTGTCAGTTGTAAGATGGCGACACAAAAATGAAAAAAAAAAAATCAGTATTAATGATAATTGCACAATCTGTGTTATAAAAATGATGATTCAGAAGTTGTAATTTAGGTTACTTCTCAATTTTAGATCGAACTACATAATTACAATCTCAAAACGTCAACTATTTGTACAGAAATCTGTAAAAATGTCACCATCTTCTGGGAGTTTCATAACTATTATGTCATTATAGCGGAAAATGCCGTTAGCGTTTTTGACGAAACAAAACACCATCAGTGACTGCACCAGTATTTTGTACATCGTTGTAATATGTTAGCATGATACTATAAGGAGTTATAGTATCATGATATGTTAGTATATTTATGATATGTCTGTTCTATGGTTCTTTGATGGCATATTCTGTCAAAGTTCAGGCCAAATCAATATAACCTCATTTCCTTATTCATAAATATCTCGGTGTTCAATCCAATAATAATGATAAGATATATATTGACTAGTGAGGTTTCACCTCTGTATCAAATTACACAGCTTTCAATGTCGGCACGTAAACAATGCCCAATTCGCCAAATCTCGCAGAATCTCCGAGGGCTGCAAAAATCCGAAGGTTCTCAGAAACGATCTTTTGTACTCTACTCTTGTTTATTGTGATTCCTTTCCGAGTCGATCAAGATTTAGAACAATTCCAAAAGTACTTGAAGGATTTCAATAAGAGTTATGAAAACAATACTGAATATCAACTCAGACTACAAGTATTTAAGGTAAAAACTGATTTTAGTCCAAAAGTGGGGTATCATTAGCCCTTCCATTTTTTTAGTCATCCTTGAAGAAGATCAAAGAACTGAATGCTAATGATTCGAATGTATCTGCTAAGTATGGCTTCACTAAATACTCTGATATGCTTCCAGAAGAATTCCTTAATCTCAAACTATTGTCTAACATATCTCACTACTCCAATAACATACATTTCACATCCATTGTGCATTCAGCTAAGAGATCGGATCCTCACCTACGATTTGAAATACCACAAAAAGTTGATTGGAGGCAACTCAATGCTGTAACTAGTGTTCACGCTCAAGGAGCTTGTGGGGCTTGTTGGGCATTTTCAGTTATAGGTGTGATTGAGTCAATGTATGCTATAAAAAATAATGAACTAAAGAATCTCAGTGTTCAGCAGATGATTGACTGTTCAAAGTATAATAATGGTTGTGAAGGAGGTGATATTTGCTCACTAATGAGATGGATCAAAACTGAATCTATTGAGATTGTGGATGATCAAACTTACCCTTTGTACCTGGCCAATCAAGAATGCAAGAATGTTAGTGGAAGTAAAGGGGTGAGAGTAGCGGATTTTGAGTGTAACAGGTAAGATATTTATTCAGCTACTCAAGGTGGATTCATGCAACATCACTTAATTTATCTCAACTTAATTTAATAAGATGAAGTATACAGTCAGAAATAGCACATGTTTTCAAACAAGCACTTCACTCATCTTGATTTATCCTAATAAGTTCAACCATCTTTCTCTTGAGAATCTCCATTAATTAAATTAGATTAAGATAAATTGAGAGAGTTGCATGAATCCACCTTCACTTATATTTGGGATTTGCATCATAAATATGCTACAACAAACAACATATTGCCGAATAATTTTGAATAGGTAGGATGCATCCTGATAAAGATACTTGATACACATTTATCATTTGTTTTTCGTAAAATCACACTTTGCCTTTGAAAATAGCAAAATATTCATGAATTGGGAATAAACAATGATAATCATCCAACGACCCATATGGAAATATATTTCCAAAGTATTTTTTTCAGTTTTGTTAACTCTGAAGATATCATCTTAACTCTCCTAGCCAAACATGGCCCTGTTGCAGTTGCCATCAATGCCCAAACCTGGCAGCATTACATTGGAGGCACCATCCAGTACCATTGTGATGATGATTATTTACAGTTGAACCATGCTGTGGAAATTGTAGGATATGATCTGACTGCCCAAATACCACATTATATTGTGCGGAATTCTTGGGGCAAAGATTTTGGAGATGAGGGATATTTGTATATAGCAGTTGGGGGGAATATATGTGGTTTGGCTCATGAAGTGACTGCCATTCGTATTGTGTAATTTTTCAAAATATGTAATAGTCTTATTATTTGAGGACTAGGTAGTACATTTTGAGAATGAAACCATAAGGTAGTAGTTTTATTATAAATATAACTGTTTAAATCCAGTAGCTACTTTGCACTTTGTATATCACAGAAGAAAAATGCATAATAAAACTTATCAGAACCTTGTTAATTTTGATATCAAGGTATATTTTATATATATATAATATAACATATATATTATAAATTTAATATTAATTTTAATTTTTTCAATATTACCTCTACTATCATATGTAGTCTTATGGGTTATGATATTTGTTGTTAATTAATCACCCGATATGAAATCTGAGAACATATCCGTTATGGCTCCTTCAAGTCGCAAATATCCAATTATTTTGATCACTCACATGCTGTGTTGTTGATTCTGATCATATTTTTCTTTTGACGAAAATATGTAAACGAGTTCTCTCCTCTCTCCCATGCTGTTTATTTGGACATGATTGCTATTCATGATACTTCAGATGTATTATGGTATGGCTTCAATCAAAATAATTTATATGTAATAACTGATTCCAATAATACATCGAGTACAGGAGTCAATTTAAAAGAAAACAAATAGCTAATGAGTGAAATATCAGGTAAGTACTTATGATGAGCATTCAGATTAGAAGCATGATGTCAAATGAATTCAAGTTGAAGTTTTTATTTAAATATACTTTATAATTTCGAGAGTGGAATATATTTGGTTTCTGATAGCCGTCAAAAATATCCTTCATCTGTAAAATCAATTTATGTATATACCATCACTGTGTCGATAATTGATATTTGAATCACACAACCATAGTAATAGAACATTTTAAAGTTTGGTCAGATATTCAGGAGGAGAGATTTCTGCAAGGATCCTAAGAAGAAATAATGAAATTGAACTCCTGATCATAATATCATAATATTATAATACAAAGATTCAAAAGCTCAACAGCAACTAAATCATATATGTTGGAAATAATTTCAATCATGAATCAACAAACATACTTCTGTAGTAGTGAAAAAGTTCATGAAAATGTACTATTCTATATTGTTACTCTTTCCTGGAATTTTGGAATCCCTGAGAGACTTGAGAGCTCCAATTATCATGGAAATAATCCCACCATTGTACGTTCTATGTTCAAGTAAGGTTGACGATGGGCAAACATTTTGAAACTCAAAACGGAAAAAAATCTGCCTCGAATTATTTAAGGGAAATAAGCCACAACTTTATAGTTGTGATCCTTGCGATCTTACCACTACACCAAATCTGTTCTCTGTATAATATAGGCGAATGAATAGAGCAAACAAACCAATAAACCTAGAAAAATCAGTATTTCTCTTCCACATCAGATACCATGAGAACAATCCTAATATAATTTCTACAAAATGTGTCACCTGTATAATCGAGTGGCTTGCTCTTTATTTTAATCACTGCACAGGCTGATCTGTCCGAGTTTCAGTTTTATCTAACGATTTCACGTATTCTCGAATTCGAGATAGCTTTTACTTCTCTCATGGCTCTTAGCAACTCATCTTCTCTATTGTTTTGCAGTCGATTTATCAATTCGTAGAAAATGTTGTTTCCTCCGTTTTTGTCGGTTCCGATGATGAAGGGGAATCCGTACTTATCCTTATACCGAACGTTCATTTCTAGAAGCCTCCGCTTGTCGGCCATGTCCAGGTGACTGTCCTTGATTTCCAGGTCCGATATCAACGGGGAAGAGACGAGGCTTTCTATGATATCCGGGTATCGCTGGAGAATACATTCTTTTTCTGGAACAAAACAGTGCCATTGAAAATTCATACACACAGTGGTATGTGGCTTAACGATCCAAATATCATTGCATGGAATATTCAAAACACCAGGCCCTGTAGCGTGAAGTCTTAACTTTGAAAGGACCTAAATTAACTTTCCAAGGAGTTTGAAACTCTTCGCAATAAATTGAAAGTTAATTTTCAGGAACAGGCCTGAAACCATTACAAAAAACCGCGCACTGAACATATAAGAAAACAGCTCTCTGTGAAAATCGCTGAATTTTTGGTATGTTTAGATCTTGATGAGCTTATCAAAAGTTCCCATTGGCATAACCTTCTGCAATGGTAAGTTTTTCTGAAAATCGCCCAGGTTGATATCATGTTGATGCGTGATACAAGAAAAGAATGATGTATGATGTTGATGTGTTCTATGGTGATAGTATTGCGCCACTCATCTAAAAGTCGGATTTTCCAAGAAATAAAATTCCATTGAAAATGGCTAGATATCTATACAGGCCGGTACTTATGGTGACTGTAACAGATACAGGATTGATCAAATTCCGAGGCAAAGTTCCGCCATTTCATGCTCATCAAAATTTCGAATAATATCCGGTAAAACAATCTGCAATATCTTTTTTTTTGCAGTTCACTTGAAGGGATTGAAATAAATTGCACTTCATCATTGTCACTTGCTCATCTACAAAATGGTATCGTTACGGAAATCCGACGTTTCTTCTTCGAGCGGCATTTTCCCATTTAATTTTTCGATCGTTTTCGATCTTCTAAATATGATGGTGTACCACAACAATCGATGAATTTTATACTCAAGTGAAAAAAATGCTGTTGAAAGATATGCTTTAAAATTGTTTTAGTCGTAACACCTTATTTAGTGTTCAGTACTTCCTTATTCAATTAATTGTATTCAAAGTACATTATAAACAGTAATAATAAATACAAGAGTTCAAATGCTCCTATATCATTCATACTTATGCATTCATTAGATTCGCCAGGATATATATGTTTATATATATTTATGTGTATTTATATTTATTCTATGTTATCCTATATTCCAATTGCTAATTTGTTGATTGCTTAATTGAGTTATGTTTTCTCAATTTATGCATATAATCGATCAGAAGCAGTACATTATTGACTTCGTACAACTAATAATGCATCAATGTGTTAAACAAAGATGAATATCTCATTACCATTCAACAACCTTCTTCTTCTCAAGTATGCATAATTTCAATTGTTATGGTACACCATCATATTAAGGAGACCGAAAACGATCGAAAAATTGAATTAAAAATTAAGGCCCGCATTCAAAAAAATTAAGTTGATGCGGCAGCTCAAAGAAGAACCGTCGGATTTCCAATGTACCAATAATCCCATTTTATAGAGAAGCGACCATGACGACGTGAATCTATTTCAAAATAATATAATAATAATGATGATCCCTTTCAAATAAACAGAAAAAGATCATATAGATTTTGCAGAATTTCATCTTGTTTTCAGATATCTTCGGAATTACTCGGAATTTTTCGAACTTCAAAGCAGCATTTTTTTGGTCATCAATTGGACTCACGGCGTATCTCTTACAGTTATCGAAATCCCCATGCGTAGCCACGAATTTGTAAAACTATGTGGTCTGTATGTTTTAGATGTTCATAACAATTTGACAATCTTAAATCTTATAATTATAATCTTTCATAAACTGAAAAACAATTTCGAACGATTTCAATATTTTTTTACTCACCGTTCAGTTTCAGAGTGTCCAGAAACTCTGATACAGCTTGAAAAATGGCATCGATATTCTGAAATGGCCTGTACTTCAAAATACCGATAGCTGCTGCAGGAAAATGTTCTACGACGTTCATGAAAATCCTAACGAAACTCTCGCTCTGTAGATTATTCACTTCTTCAATTGTTAGCTGATGATTCACGAACATTTTCAGAAATTAATCCAACCCTAAAAATGCCAAATAATGATAAATTCAGTTGAAAATTCACAATAGAACTGATTTTTTCTAATTCATCAGAATAGTTGAGCGTCGTAGGATTGAAATGCTCACGATTTGGAAATAATCGCGGGAATAGCCTGTAATTCACGAACCTTTCAACAAAAGTATAGGTATATACATTTTTTTCTAAAACATCTGTAAATCATGATGTAATCTGGTTAAACATCATTCAAGAAGGTACTCAAAATTCTTGCCAAAAAACCTATTATTGGGAAAATGGACATGACTTCATATGGCCCTGTACCTCACGTTGTTGTTTATATAATAATTTAATGTCATTCAATTTGAACTACCTTATGATGACTGGTACAAATCATTCATGACTATGACATTCGTTATGAATCATTTTTTTTATTTGAAATTTTCCAAAATTGTGAGTAATAATTGTTATATGTACCTTGGTACATTCTGAAACCTATGTTGAATTTGGTTGAGTTAATGTGACTGATGAATATATGCGAGATATACGATTTTTTTTCCATTTAAAAGTGAATTCATTTTACTCACTCATTGAGAACGACCCAATCCACAAAATATTGCAATACTATATATCCATTGTTTCGAAATTCAGATGAACTGATTTTTTTGTTTGTTTTATGAATTATTTGGAATTTTAACTGAACAAATAATAGCATTATAGTGAAACGGGTTAATGGGTTCGATGAACCGTCAACTATACCATATCACATTATTTCATTCAGCGGTGATTTCAGTTATATTGAAATATTTATTAAATATCTCGTTCCAGAAGCAAATGATAAAATAAACATATAGAGTGTTAATCTAATTTTCGCGATAACGCTTCTGAATAGTTCTGTTTTTCTATTAGAACTTATAACAAACAGTAAGTATACGTTTGCCAAGGTATCTGACTATACCTGTAAAAAAAATAGCCCTGTATCCTGCAGAACGTTCTGAACACTGCACATAATATTTGAACACTGGACTAGTAAATCATTTGAATTGGTATTTCTGTAGTTTGCTCTTCCAAGTACATCAACAACATTACTTTAGTTAGTATGTTAAGCGATAACTTATTGGCTTCTACATGAGAACAACAAGAAAATCCATGGGCGTCTTCAAGGAGGCAATTTATTCAATGATCAGTTTACATTTCATAAATAAATCTATAGCAATGAATAATAATAAAATAATTCCAATATTGAGAATAACAACATACGAACTATATTATTTTACATCGCGATATATCGGTGTACTTTCATGTTGTGAATGATGTGGCTGGTGAACATATCATATCTTGTAGCATAGATATTGATAGTAGATATCATATCCTGAAAGTATTTTGGAATTTTTCCTCTCGTATACCACAAAAACGTGTCTCTTTACTGATTCTAATGCTCTCTGTTCCTCAGTCTTGTCAAAATCATAATTTCAATATTCTGTTCACTCTGATGCTTTTTACTCAATACTTATTTTCTAAAATGTGGCGAAACAGCCAGAGGCGATATTTTAATTAGCATTAGATATTTTAATGGGAATAGCTCGAGAAATAGTGAGGGATCTATATGAGTGACTGTTATTCAAACTCACACAACAAATATGATGACACCCCTTCTCATATTTTGTTGGAGCACACCCATGGAAATTCATTTAATATACTTCCATAGGTCAGTTTTTCTGTCTGCAAAAATACAGTTCTGAATAGTTTAACACAATATTCACACCAATGATGCAATTCAGTGATTTGAATTTTAATTGCAACCCTCAGTTCATCCAAGTGAAATCCTGCGTACATACATGGACTGTGGAATCCTGTGGAATCCAAACCACTGTAGCATATGGTCTAGTTATATGAAGAACTTCATGGCATAATAACATTGTACCGAGCATAAATAAACCCAAATCCAATGGCTACGTCAGGGATTGAACACATGACATAATGATTACTATAACCATGCCAATGTCTGTCAAGACTGATCGGCACGTTTTATCTATCTCTCTACTTGAGTAGTCAAACAAAGAAAATAGGATTGAAGTACTAAATCAACTTTGATGAACCTTTTCAAAGAACCTGTAATATGTCACAGGTAGAACTTACAAGTTTTATAGATCCTTCCAGCCACTGTCCACTATTTCTTGATGAATTTGAACTTGAAACTGACCTTCAGTTCATAATGTCTTCACTGTTCTTAAGAATGTTGAGTACAGCATTTGTGTGTTCCAGGTTTCATCTAAACGAAACACGTTTTTATATCGCCATGTTACTTGTTGATTTGTTGATCAATGCAGGTGATGTCATTCATAAATTATTAACTTATTCATAAGAGTGCACAAACTCTTGAGTTGATTTTCTGATTTCCATTACTTAACAAACAATATTATCTCAATCTAAACTATAATATGTATTGTGTTATTATCATTATGTAACTAGAATATAGGTACACAAAAATACAAATAATTTCATTCTTCTCTAGTCAAAAATAGGTTTGGATAGAATCTCAACCCCTCAATTGCATCATCTCTACAGCATTTTCCAAATTTCTCAGTTGTCAACAATCGCTCTTTTGCAAGTGTAAGAGATATTCCCAAGGATTGAGAGAGTTCCTCAGATGATAGAGATCCTTTTTCTTCAATCTGAAAAATATCACTCATTGTTATGATCTGCATTCCATTGATTGCATTGAAACTATGGAGGAAATAAGTTTTTGGAATTACAAGCTTATGCAATAAATAAATCAATAAATAATCAGGAGAATTAATTATGGTTTGTTGCTTCACTTGAACTAATGTACTGCCTTTTAAAATAATCTCCTCACCAATTGCGCTGTTGCTTCTGCCACCTTAGTGCCGTCCAGGCTGCTCAGCTGGAGTACCTTCACTCCTGAAGAAAATTCAAACAACTTCAAAGGCAAATTCAGTGATTGCATAACTCTGCAAGCATTCAAAATATCTTCTGGTGACAGCAATTCCAAACTTCTTGACCTGTTCACCCAACAGAAAACATCTGACATTGCCATCATTCCTCCCATTTCTTCAATGTGAGACAGTAAGAAGTCACAAATCTGTTTAGCAAGGCTCTCAAAATACTGGTTGTCTGATTTATAGGAGACACGGGTGACAGGGTCATCTATTCCCAAACTGAGCAGGTAAGATTTGAATCTAGAATACAAATAATATATAGATATAAAAATGTTAGGAAACAACGCCCTGAGTAATTGCAAATAGTAACAAAAATTTTCAATACAATTCATTCTAATATGTGCACATTTTCACAATATTTTTAAAAAATTCCCATGTTTGTCTATTTGAGCTTTCAATTTTGTATATTTCATGATCTGATTATTTTTCCTATGATGGAGAAATTGTAGGAAAGATAAAAAATATTGATTTTTCCACTGCTGCAAACATTGAGTGAAAAATTTAAAAGAATCCAATCTGATGCAAGTAAATGAAAAATAGACCTTATTGTTTCATCCTCTGTTATGTCTCCTTGTTTTTCCTTTATCTTTGCAGATATCATTTGAGACAACCGAACCATGTCTTTTGCCATATCCATAAGTTTGTCCAAATCCTGGAAAGCTCTGTTTATACTTGCATCAGTGGCTTTCTGTTTTTCTTGTATACCTCTTTCAATGCCTACAATTCCCAGTCTAGGTTTGATAACAGGCAATGTTGGTTTACTTTCTGGTGAGATTTGCTGAACTTTAGGTTCCCAAGGTTTTTCTTGGAGCAAGGTATTCAGAATATTGGGTATATTGTTGATATAGCCTTCACGGAGGGATAGCTTGATGAAATTGAACATGCTATAAGGTTGAGGACCATTTGATGTGTCTGCAACAGAATATTGCTATTATAAAATAGATCACTCTGGTGGATATTGCTGACCATCTACTTCAGATAGATGTAGGATGATTTTTCGAGATCGTGTAAAGCTGAAAGCACCAGGAGATTCTTCTTCTAAAAATACAATTAGGCTCAAGTTTAAACATAAACATGTTTGTCCCCTGGCTATTTGACCAGGACGTCCCCATAGTATCCTGTGTGTTGTTATAATCAGTTCTCCACCTTCAAATGATGTCTGAAATCAAATTGTAATAGCAGGAGTACCTCTCGGGATACATAGTACATAAAGTACCAAAAAAAATACCTTTTGGTCTCCATCATATAGTCTGACGTTATTTTCGGAAACTACTGTTGTTTCGCCGTCCAAAAGGAGAGGGCTGGTATATTTCAAACGGTTCATAAATGGCTCGTGACTTCAACTGAATTTGTCCAGTGGCTCGAATCGTGAAATAAACATACCCGTGATCTGAAAAGATATTCCCACCATGAACATACCGAAGATATGATACTATTATCATAATCATACCTTTCGAACATACCTTCACAACATAACAATAACAATCATGATACAACCCTCCGAACAACAAACCCAATGATCGAAGATACAACCACAGTATATTATCTTATAAGATAACAATCATATCCATTCCACAAATCAAAGATTACCTATCTGCTATATGTGTCTATTGTCCATAGATGCCATACATCATATGTATTTCCTCACAACAGCCTGGTTACAAACTTCAACAAAGACCACGAACCCCTCGTTCCCTCGATGGAAGAAACTTGCAAGGGAATAGTATCAAAAGTATCTTTGTGAAAAGTCTAATTTCATTTGGAATATATTACACTTCTGGTCTAGTTACGTCACTAAAAACAATTTGTCATTTAATTGTCAACCTATTTGTCAATATCCATTGTCATTTGTCGTTTGTCGTAAATTTCGAGAACCTTGAAACATAGGAAAAATCAACGTGTAGGTTTTATTCATTTCAATTAATTTATTCAGAATAAAAAAATATGGCAAAGCTATACTCAAACATGTTTTATTAAAATACCAACCAAATATGTAGTAAGTTAATTGAATTTTCTGCTGGTTCAGCATGCAAATATATTTTTTTAGGTGACTGCTAATCTACATTCCACATCAAACACAGATAGTTTTCAATTTTTATAAAGTTTTTCTTCCGGAACCACTTGAAGATGTCTTGCTCAGCTATATATATTCTTGATGTGAAGGGAAAAGTCCTGATTTCCCGAAACTATAGAGGTGATATAGATATGAGTGTGATAGACAAATTCATGCCTCTGCTTATGGAAAAGGAGGAAGAAGGCATATTAACTCCAATAATTCAAACAGCAGACTGTACTTTTGCTTATATCAAGACAAATAATCTATATCTTGTGAGTACTACAAAGAAAAATGCAAATATTGCCCTAGTTTTTGTTTTCTTGCACAAATTGGTGCAAGTGATGGCTGAATATTTCAAAGAGCTGGAAGAAGAGAGCATAAGAGATAATTTTGTTGTCATTTATGAGCTCTTAGATGAGCTTTTGGATTTTGGGTATCCTCAAACAACAGATAGCAAGATTCTTCAAGAATACATAACTCAGGAAGGACACAAGCTTGAAATACAACCACGAATTCCTGTTGCTGTAACTAATGCAGTATCATGGCGTTCAGAGGGTGTCAAATACAGAAAAAATGAGGTGTTTCTAGATGTTATTGAATCTGTCAACCTTCTAGCTAATTCAAATGGCAATGTACTTCGTAGTGAGATAGTGGGAGCTATAAAGATGAGAGTCTACCTTTCTGGGATGCCTGAATTAAGGCTAGGACTAAATGACAAGGTTCTGTTTGAAAGCACAGGGCGTGGCAAGTCTAAATCTGTAGAACTGGAGGATGTTAAATTTCATCAGTGTGTGAGATTATCTAGATTTGAAATTGATAGGACTATATCTTTCATTCCACCTGATGGTGAGTTTGAGCTAATGTCTTACCGTTTGAACACTCATGTTAAACCCCTGATATGGATAGAGTCAGTAATAGAGCGTCATGCTCATAGCAGGGTAGAATACATGATAAAAGCAAGATCTCAATTCAAAAGGCGATCTACAGCTAATAATGTTGAAATTGTCATTCCTGTTCCACATGATGCTGATTCACCTAAGTTCAAGACTACTATCGGAACTGTGAAGTATGCTCCAGAACAAAATTCTGTGAACTGGACAATAAAGTCTTTTCCAGGGGGCAAGGAGTATCTGATGAGAGCCCATTTTGGATTGCCTAGTGTGGAGTGTGAAGACAGTGAAGGAAAACCTCCTATTCAAGTTAAATTTGAGATTCCCTATTTCACAACTTCAGGAATCCAAGTGAGATATTTGAAGATTATTGAGAAAAGTGGATACCAAGCATTGCCTTGGGTTAGGTACATTACACAAAATGGAGACTATCAACTTCGCACCAACTAACTCTGGAATTTATAGTTATTTCTCTAAGGTTATCCATTATTGCTTGAAATTTTTGAGTCATTTTTATTCCCTCCTATTGTATTGTTGAAAATTATCTTTATTCAAGTATTATTATGATATAAAAGTATTTTAATACAATATCATCATGCTATAAATGTGTTTTCTTTGAGTTATTTCCATCATGGATTTCTATACATGTAGTCGTCATTAAAACGTCATAAATATCCCAACTATGCAATGGACATAATCCCAAAACAGTGATCCAATCAGTGGATTCTGAAGATTTGCAGTAGAGTAGATTATGATTGTGTGTTTCAAGAAAAGAATCATTGATATGAAAGCAGTTTTGTAACACAATTTGAATTACCCCGAGTAAACCCATTTATGGGTGGAAATGATGGAAAAGTATTATATGTTGTGGAAAAAATACAGTGTCCCTTTTAGGGGATGAAAAGAAAAATACATTTTTTTGTGGACGTAATGGAGTATTCATATATATTATGTTTTTTTATTATAAAATCAACAAAATTCAAGTTTGAAACAAATTATATTGCTTATACATTTTAATCTGCAGTGTGTCAATGAAAGAATTTTCAGAAAAAAAAACTGTATTGGCGGAATGGATGGGGAAGCATTTCAAAATTTCAAATGGCAACCCATATTAGAGCTATAATGTACTGTGGTAGTGTGGTATTGCTCAATGCCTTCAAGTCGAGCCCAAAAGGACTTGACAGAATGACAACCTGAAGTAATGTTGGTTGCATAACTCAGCCTCTTCGTTATTAAAACCTTCTAGGGTAGGGGTTAGGTGCTATTTGATTGTTATAATTATGTGGATGTGGATTTTGGATTCGGAAAAAACATAAAACATGTCTTCGCTGATATTGTCTATTCCAGAATTATTCAAATCCTACCAAGCATGGGTAAGCAAAAATCCGCAGTCTCTAGGTGACTGGGAAAATTCTGCGAAATGGATTTCCTACTTTATTGCAGGTATTTTCAATATTTAATTTTCTATATTTGCAAGTGCTAATTATGTTTGGTAAATAGGCAGAATCAACAATTCTCATGTTGTATCCGAGCTGGTCTACTGTCTATCAAATTTATTGGTTTTCATGAATGATCGAATACTAAAGAATACCTATCAGACACACTCAAAGAGCACAGTAGAGAAATTAAAGCTGTGGTTAACTATTGTGGAATATTCAGAGGTGTTTTGTGAACTCTCTGCCAATAAACTCTGGGGTGCAACTGGAAAATGGATGATCATTGTATGCATACAAGTTTTCAAGTGAGAGTAATCAGTTGAGGTACTGAGAAATTAGTTTTAATATAATTTCTACTCCCAGATGTATATCCAGATTACTTCTTGTATTTCACTACAAGGAACCTGTTATTCAGATTCCTCCTATTCCAGTTCTGGATAGGAAGAATATAATAAATTCAGAATCAAGTGGCACCATAGTAAATGGTAATGCATTTCCTGATCAATTTGAGTCAGTTTCTTATACATTGAAACACTCAGGAAGAGTTGTTCGAAAAGTAGATTCCTCTCCCCCAATTGGTAAGTTGATCATTGAATGAAAAAATCTCTGGATCATCAGCTGATATGGAAATATCATCAATGGGTTTATTTATTTTCAGCACTCAGAAATTGGAAGCCATTGGAATACACTATAAGTTCCAATAATAATTGTGAAAACAATCAGAACATTAATCAAGCTATAGCTAAAAAGCAACTTGTTGCTGAAATCATCTATATTACTAAACCAATTGTGCATCTAGCTAGTGTGGCATGTTTCAGAAATAATACCTGGAAACCCTGGATGATTGCTTTAGCTATGGATTTAACAAGGTAATTTCAGTATTGCATCTGAAGAGAATCGAAACAGAGATGATCTGAAGTATGAATGAGAATGGTTTTCATTGGAGAGATATGCAAAATGCCCATAAACCTAATGCTGCACTACTTCCAAAAAATCACTGAATTTCTTACACATCAATTATAATCTATCACAACCCACTCAAATTGTATTACAGTGGTAGTTTTGATAAAATGATGTGGTGGTGCAGCTTTAGCATAAAGTTGCGAATAGTTGTAATAAGTGTTGAAGAAATTCTCGCCCCTGAAATATATCCATAGTTCAAGTATTTTTTAAAAATATGGTTGAAGCTGCAACACCACCTCATTTTGGCACAACTACCACTGAAATAAAACTCAAGTGGGTTGTAATAAATAATCAGAGTGTTAGAAATTCTTAGAGTGATATTTGGAAATGGGCAATGGAGGCTGGTGCAGCATTAGGTACATCCATATTTACTTGTTCTTATTTTTATAGTATTGAACTGTACCGCTCTTGTAAGGTCAAGAATATATCAACTCTGTCACCACAGCAACGTATGCAACTATCCAGAAGAACATTGGTTCTTATCTTGTACCTGTTGAGATCTCCTGTATATGAAAGACACAGCAAAGACAGGTTGAATGCTATCTTACTTGCTCTCAGTAAGCTTCCACTGGCTGGTTTGATTTGCACCCCTCTGGTGCAGTATCTGCCTTTCTGGCAGAGCACTTATTTCTATATGTGGTCATCATAGGCTCAAATAATTATATTTTATCATGGGGTCATTCCAGAATATCAATTCTTGATGTTATAGTGGATGATCCAGTTGAAATGACAAACAACCTATTATTAATAGATTTTTATTGGGTATAGGGATGAAATATATATGTATGTAGTGATAGATCACAGTAAGATAGTTTTTTTTTCTAAAAGTCATTGATTTCCAAAACAATTACTTTGAGTTCAAAGTTTTTCATTGTGTTAGTTCCTCTTCCTTTGTTGAATTGTCAGATTTAAGCATATTTTTTGTTCAGTCATTTCACAGACAAAGATTTCAAATCTTATATTAAATAATTGATCTTTGATTATTGACATATTTAGAACTTAACTAAGAATCCAAAAATAATGATATCACCTGTATATTTCATGACAAGGTTGTTTCATTTATGGGAACTGTTTTGAGGTATTGAGAGTTGTGGAAGGATTTGAATTAGAAACTCAAAATTTTGAGAATTTTGTACTATGATTATGGGTGGCAATATAAACTTTTCACTGGTGAATTTAAATATATCAGCAGTTCTTATTTAAAGAGATAAAATATACACAGATCAGATTCTCTACTTTTTTCATCTTTGATTCAGTAAAGCATGTTGTGATTTCAAAGAATTTCAATTATATCATCTCAAGGGTAATTGACATTTTTATTGCCTTGACAACATATTTATGATTCTTGTATGTATCATTTTGTAAAATCAAATGTGTAATTAAATTTGAATGCAACGATATTTTTACTATGTATATTTCATTATATATCTGCCAAATTCTGTTTCTTGAGTCCTTTTTCATTTATTCAAGTGATGTAAGAACACCGCAGTTCATGACTATAACGTTTATTTTTAACAAATATAAAATTAGTCTTGTAACTAAATCTATTTTTCTACGTTTTTGAAGGATCTAACATTGTAATAAATCACAGATACATGTTATTCTACACATCGTTTTTTCATGCCAAATATAAAGGAAATCTACATACAATGTAGAAGTACAAAAGAAATTTGAGATCTCCGGTATTCACGAAAATTATGTTTTCTTGAATAATCTAGCTCATTTTGATTATTAATAGAATGGTTCAAGTAACTTGCAGGCACTTGTAATAATGTAATGATTACAAAAATAAAAAGGAAATAGAAATTTTTTGATAGGTATGTCAATATGGATTTGTAAACTATTCTGTCAAGATTTGATTGAACAGACTCAATGAAAAGGTAATGAGGTACATTTGTTGTCACCCGACATTACACTTTATGTAGATTTTCAGTGTTCGATATGAAAATTTCTAACAATATATGATGACAAATAAAAACACTAGGTATCACGTCAAATTCAGGAAGACAAATCAAATGGGTCTCCATTCAAGAATCTTAAAAACAGTCAATCTTTTTGACTGAACCATTCAAGGGTGATAATGTTACTCAGTCAATAAAAAAATGGAATAGGGAATACAATTCGAAAATAGACTAGAATTGAATGGTAAAACTACTTCTTGCAGTTTCTTACAGATTGAATAATATTTCAGTAAGGAAGAACGACTACGCCATTCAATCAATAGTTACACATTTCATCGGTTTGTTGCGATCTCTGCTTATTTGATTAAGATATTTTATGTGTGTTTAGGTTGATTTGAGGAGGTGGTAAATTTTTAGAAATTATAATATTTATTGCATTATATTTGTAGTAAGGACAGATTTATGATCTGTACCAAATGTCAATGAGCTTGAAATTTGAACTTCAGATACTCTAGTTGTCAGTGGCACTTGGTTAAATTTCAAGGGCAGTGTCATTTTGGGGCAGATCATAATAAATCTGTTTCTACAACGAATATATTGAGATGATTAATTATGATTCATTTTTATTTATAGAAACGAGGAGAGAAAATCCCCAAAAATCTGTAAAAATGTATGATTGTTCATTTTGAAAACGTGTCATCTGTTCTTATAAGTATGAATAAATAATATCCATTCACTTACAATGCATCAAAAGTATCCTGCACAAGCAGAAATAAAATGAAATATCTCAGATGCAATGAAAGGAATGAACTCATATTTTAATTATATGCATAAATACATTATTTCAGATATATTTAGAGAAATACATTGAAGAAAAGAACGAAGTTCCACTAAAAAGCAAGTTTTTTTGACTAATTCTGCAAAAAATAAGAACAGTCATGTGTAGACTCATCTGTAAAGTATTCATTATCGAATAAAAGTAGATATCAAGTACTCATGTGTAGGATACGAATTCATCAGTAGGGATTTTTCTTTGGGAAGTAGTTTCACCAGATTTTATCATTTGTCCACTAATAATTGGTTATCGAGATCGCTTAATATCTTTAAGCTACAATCTGTTGTATTGAGTAGGTACATTTTTTATTTCGGATGATTTAGCTGTTGATGTTGCATCTACTACACTCAAAGCTATTCCCACCTGTGCTGCATAATATGTTGACATAACAAGCACCTGAAAATATATTTCATAATTAGCAATTTCATCTCAAACTGCACTGAAAAAAAGTTGATACCTCTAAAAAGATATTCGTGTCATTTTGAGTTTATTTCATGAACAATTAGTGGGTACTTGGTGAAAAATCTTTATTGTAGGTGAGTGAGTGGTAAGAGCTAAGTGAATTGTGTGTGATTAAGGCAGTTTAGAGCAAAAAAATATGCTGGATTGATGATGGTTTTCTCACTTACAGCTGCTACAATTTTCCTTCTTTATATTTTCCTCAAAAATTCAACACATACGATATTTCTGGCAATAGTTTATATCATATATTTGATAATATTCATGATACACAATGCTTACCAAAAAGTCCTCACAATATGGGAACCCAAAAATAGTAGAGTTAGGAAAATGGACCTAAACAAAAATTGCAATATTTGCCTATAATGTACCACTCAAGTTTAATCTTGTACTCATTTCGTAATCGTTTTGGGTATGAACCATTTATGATTAAACATTTATGAAATTAAACAAAATTTTACATGAGGCATCTTTTTATAGTAATGATACTTCTATGAAACGTACAGGCCAATGATTATATGGTGTATATAACCTAAATGATAATATATATCATAGATTATAGTGCCTATTCATAGATACTAATAGATACTAACCTGAACGTACTTGATATTGTACTTGAACCTATCCATTCCTATAATCAAATCCGATAGAGCGAATAGTACACTACCTGCACAGGTGCAAAGTTTACTCCAAGTCCACAGATCCTGAAAAACTAAGATGCTATGAAATGTGGAATATAATTATTGGCAAATTCACCTCGAAAAATTGTACTCTAGCCGTGGCTCTCCAAAGCATGGTCGTGATGACGAAAATATAAATTGGAACGCCAAAAAGGAACACTCCATGCAGGCCTGGCAAAAGATCTAACACAACTGAAAATATTAGTGCTTTAGTCTGTAGTCTATATGTCATGAAATATTTATTACCCATGGCACCTAAAGAATATAAGAAAATGCCCAATGGAAGATTTAGTGGCGTGAATCCGAATGCAAGGACATATTGTATATGACCTATAATGAAGGCTAGCATTCCTAAATCGAAATACTGGTTCCATATTAATAGGGCGTCTCCTATACAGCAAAAAACTAGGCCTGTTAAAATTCTTCTTGAGTATTTGTATCTGAAATTGATAGTATATTATGTTAAAAGTTTGTATTTTAAGCACCGCGTGTATTTCAAGTGCAAATAAGTTGGAACCAGAAAGTTTCAACCGAGGCCAAGCACGAGATAGGCACAAAATTTTCATTCGCTATAACTGAATATTTATTTATTCATCGAGCCTGAATAATCAGACGGAAATGACTGGTATGAGATTATTCATGAATAGGTAGATAGTGCTCTTCTAGAGACAATTCATTCGTATTGTTTTTGTAATAAGATCTCCAAATATAAGATCATAAATATGAGTTCATTCGACTGAGGATATGAGAATGAAGAATAATATTTGCTATTTATGCACTGAGTTTTGGACATCTTCTTAAGGCACCAATAATAGGTGATATTTTTTCTTTCATAATGTTGATATGTTTGTCCCTTGTTGAATTCTCATCAATCCAAGTATTAAGTTTAGTAGTTTAGTTTGTTTCAAACGGTAATCTTTCATTTTGATCACCAGAATTATATTTTCTTAATTTCTTTGATGAAAAATTATATATTGAGCTACACTAGAATTGATACAAAGGAGATTGGAATAGAGCCATGTTTTCAGGTCATGATATATGATACATTCTAGAATTATTGGGTTTTCATTCTCATATAACAGTATTGTATCGTCTTCATATATGGTATAGTTTGCAGTTCGATTTGTTCTTGACACATTCTGGATATATAATAGATATGAAATTGGGCCTAACACCGATCCACCTCACAATTAACCATTTTAATATTTATAGATCTATTTTCAAGATATGATTTTTAAAGATTGTTTCAGTCTTGAACACTCTTTTGATGTTCATAAAAATCGCTACTACATAATTTCCGTTGTCATGTTTGTCTTGTATGTAATTGATCACTTGCTGACTGTGTGCCACTATTTTCTTGGAATCCGAATTGATTTGAGCCGAATCCAGATCTTTCATTAATGAAATCTACAATTCTTTTTTTGATAATGAACAATGCTATTGGCTTGTTATTCAGAGGATTTTGAGCATCTCCACTTCCATAATATATATAGATATTACTGAGGCGTGTTTCAATTATTTGGGAAAAATATAATTTATTCTCTTCAAATTTCATAGTGATACAATCTCTTCTTGCATTCTTCACCATAGCAATATCCATATTTTTTTGAATTCCATAGTCGGTGAGAAATTATGTATTCTCCATATTTTGTTTGAATAAATCAATTTATTTTTATTCCTAATCTAGGTTTCACTAATTTAATTATTGCGCTAGTAATGTATTCATTATTTTTACGATTTCTTATGTAGGATTCGACAGAAAGTAGTTCTTTGGGTACCAAAATTAAATTTATTAAATCCTGAAATTCCCTACATTGAATTTCATTCAGATTTTCAGATAATATACATCTGAATTTTTGGTTGTCAATTTTTATTATTTCATGTTTTTTGGACTTCCAAAATAATGTCAGTTTTCATATCAGATGCGCTTTAAATTCTACGATGATCGAGTTATTGAGGTATCTTCTAGCTTCATTTTGAAATTCAAGTGGTAGCAATCAGTCAAGATATGATCAAGAATGCTAATAATATGATACACGTATTCAACTGACGATACAAAGAAAATAGATAATTCGTAATTGTGTCTCAATTAATTATTTATCGTTTTTGGAGGTACGGCGGCGGAGAACGGTTATTGTAAAGAACCTAAAACGACCGCGAAATAAATCACAAAAACGTAACACTTCATGAACACTATCGGATCTGTGAAACGTCAGTATTCATGTCAGTCGCGTAAAAATTATAAGTCCGTGTTCTGTAATAAAATACCTTGAAAAAAATTCAATCGCCTCATGTCATGTGAATCTTGTGAGAATTGTATCTGTCTATGTAACAATAAATCGCGATTCTGATAGTTGTTCAAGATTGAAGTTCAATGTCACGAGTCATCTAATTAGTCACAAGGTGAATATGACACGTGTGGACTGATAGTATGGTTGTGTGTTCATTCTCTTGCTGAGAAAAATGCAAATGACATGACGAGATTGAAATAATCAATTTATGGCTATTTGTAAACAAACTCTACAAAATAAGATGGCAATTCACAACTCATATACAGGGTCATTTACCTAAGATTGCATCGATTTATTCAATGGGCTGTCCCCATCAAATGAAGTGTTAACCAAATGAAATAACCGAAATAATAATGACAGGAAATGAGAAATACCTTGCACGCCCATTATGCACAGAGACACTATTAATGAACAACTGATCACGAAAGTGATACCTAGCAATTCAATGCATAACAAATATCAGCCCGACATTTCAAATGGAACTGGATGTCATCGCTTGTCACCGCCTCGCGACCATCGGAACTATTGCCAGCTCTTCTCTAGGAAAGTTGTTTCACTGAAAATATTAGTACTCATTGAACGAAGATGATCATATGGGATTGAAGACAGTGATTGATTGATTGATTTAATTAGATTTCCGATGTGAATTTGTAATGGTTATAGATTGCGTGAACAGATTTTCCTTTATTTTGACGCTCAGTTTCACTTCCGAAAAAATTCTAATTTACTCTGATTGCTCTGAAATTTTGAAGACACTTTCTCTGATGACATTTTAATACACCATGTTTGCATTCTTATAGGTAAATCACCATGCACTGAATGGTATATGCTTGTACGTAGTGAATCATTTAAGGTCCCAATGCAGTTTTTTATAGAAATCGAAAAGAAGTTCAAATTGCGTATGAAGAGAGTTGTTGATTGCTGCCTAAATTGTGGACCTAAATTGATGTTCTAGAACTTACTCATCCTTCATATTCATCCCATGTAGAAGGACGAACAACATCAAACTGACGATCGGCAAACATTTCAGAATTGTACTGAAGATAGATGGTTCGTCTTGCGGGACGAATATCACGAAATAAACTGCGACAGTTTTGAAAAACGGGACTAATTTCGGCCCAACGCTTTTTACCTAAAAAAATGATTTGATTTTACGAAATACTGGCGTATGATTATGATGCATAATGATAATGATGAACAAAACTCACACAGGCAAATTTGAAGTAAAACTGAATAAATTATTGATATTTTTTCGGAGTTTTTCAACACTCATGCCAAGTTAGATCCTGGATCCACAGCTTGTCGAAAGAATACCTTGACACCCAGTGGTATAACACTCATATCCAATCATTGTTTGAGATAACTGTGGATAATTGCAGACAAAATATCCTCAACTACTTTCTCATCTATAGATCATATTGTCAAAAACTGAGATTATTGATACACTGATCAATTTGAACAGGATTCTCGAAGGTCTTTCCGGACAAAATATCTATATCTACTTCTTTGACTACTTTTCATCTGAATTTCAACAAGAACAAATGTCTCCCAATGGCGTAGAAAATGTAATTCAGCTCGTTTGTATCTGAAGTATACTTGTAAAGTGGGTACGTAAATAACCTAATTTTTTTTTCACTGAATATGAATAATTGAAAAGTAGTCCTTGTTTTTAGAAAATTAAATTTTAGAAATATATTTTGAAAGTAACAACTGATGCCTAATTTGATAGAGACTTGAAATGCCCACAATTGCAGACGTTAGGAGAAGAGATCTTGAAAAAAAACAATTTTTTATTAGGCAGGGAGCTGAGGATCAAAACATCGATAGGATCTGCTCATCTACCGATACCGCAATTGTAAAATAACAAAAATAATAAATAACCTATTTATCTAAATATTCACCAGTTCCCTAACTATAACTATATAATTTGCCTTTTCTTTTCTGTAGAACAGACGATTTCAATTCAACATTTTGAAAAAAAAAGCGTTATCAATTGTAATTCTTCGATCTATAACTGTACACTGAACACTATTTTCGTTGAATAAAGTGAAAATTGATGTAAGGGTGAGTTTAATACATACTGTAAAAGGTATCTATGCAGGAGTATGCCAACAAAGAGAAAATAAAATCTTACCACATCCACAACAGAAGTCATTTCGATTCACGCTATACTAATTGTCATTGAGTGAGTTGTTGAAAAGCCGACCGTTTCGTCAAAAACAGCTGTTTTGAGTGTAAACATGGATGACGGAGAAGAAAATTCGTTCACAGTTCGCCACTATCACAACAAACAATAATGCAATTGGAATTTCGTGCGCAGAATCGAGAAAACGCATGCCTGATGCTGAATATAGCCCGGGAACATTCTCGGATAATCTGTATGGGAAATTCAATTTTAAAAAGTAGGTACAGGTTTTCCAAAGTCCTCATCACATGATTTCATGCAAATCTTTTATACGCCATGGTGTCTTGAAACAGTTGGAGTCTACTTTTGGCCGAATGGACTGTTTTTTTTCAAAAAATCGTAGCCTATCCACTATTGTTGCTGATGGAATATTTATGCTTTGTACCAGAGACGACAACTTGCACTGCTCGGTTCCTTTTTGATACATGTCTGTGCAGAAAAAAATACAGGAATTTGTTATCTTATCAGTTCTATCTGAATCCGAGAGATTTCCCACAATTTTACGTATACCCTGTATAGTATCAGAAGCCTTCGCCATCATTACGCTCAAAAAATAGTCCTAGCACATTCCAGAACATTTTTTATCCTTCCGATCTCTAGGCAGTATCTCATTCTAGTACATTCGAGAACATTCAAGTAGAACTCTCAATAGTATTCCCAAACAATTTTTATCCTTCCGGTCCAGACAAATTCCTACTTGAATTTTTTCTCGAATTTTTCGTTCTTCATTTTTTACTTTTCTTTCATAAACCTCACCTCCAGTAGCCGTTATTTGTCATATTTTTCAATAAGCAGCACCTTGGTCTTGAATTTAGGTACAACTAAATTGGTATTTTCCATATATTTTCCTTCTGTCTTTCGAGACAGATATTTTCGAGTTTGTTCCAATCATAAGGAAGAGTATCCATTTGATATATTCAATCTCCAAAATTTGGAAAAAACTTCAATCAATTTGGGAAAATTCACTCATCCGTGACTCAATTCCAGATGAAATACCTCCAAATGATTGAATTTGTTTCTCTCCTCCAAATCCTAATGGTGGTTAATATAACTTCAATATGAATTCACCAAATTGACGGTAGTAAATCGAGAATATTCATCACAAAAAAGCTTTGTGTGTCATGCTTGTCACTTGACAGCTCAATTTTTCCTCAACAAAATGTTTTCCATTCACAAAAATTCTTACCTCCACAATTACTTCAAGGACATCAATCCCAGACTAATCAACCGATGCGTTGAAAAAGGTGAGCTTTCCTACTTTTTTCCGATATCAGATCTATTCCCATAATTATTTTTTTGTGAAGCATGGCAGGCCAACAGTATAGATGAACACGATTTGGACCCACCTTTCAACAGGCTCACATCAGAACAGCCGAATATCCCTGTAGAAAATGTGGATATTACACGCAGACCTCTTGGTTTCGGAAGAAGAGCTCTGCCGAAATTGGTAAGAAATTATGTTGAATGATTCTTCGTTCCGTGATTGAAATTAGAATTTTTTATTCAAAATATAGCGACATGAACTTCACAACAAGAATGAGGACGTTGTTATAGCGGCAATCGAAAGCATTTGCGACCTTGTTCACGACCCTGAGAGAGGATATGAAGCTGTCCGACTGAAAATAGTTGATAGGTAAGTAGGAAGTTCAGTGTTTTTGGCCACGCTTTCTCATATATTTTGATGTTCAGTTTCTCATTTATTTTCATCGTGGATTTGTCAAAATTCGAATAATTTTGCTGAGCACATATAATGCTGAGTGTAACACAACTTTAAGATCAGGGTTACTTCACGGTTTTTAAAGCGAAGCATCGTTGGCTTATTCTCTTCTTCCTATTATTTATCTTCTTCATCCCGTTTTTCTTCTTCCTTACCTTACTTTTCTTACTCTACCACCATTCAACATGTTCAAATGTAATTCTAGGATGGTCGATCTGATGGCGCACGAGAACCAAGTTATTCGAGAGAAATCATCTAGAACCCTTACGATTATTGCCAGGCAAGCTTGTGGAAAACTTGCTATATCAGGAAACAGGCAATTACTAGAAAATGTGGCTGCATGCGCTGAAGATTTTTATCCAGAAGTTAGGATACAAGTGGCAGCGTTGTTAGAGAATTTAGCAATATACTGGAAAGGTAGGAAACATCCGTAACCCGCGACATGAAAAAATATCAGTGCACCTTATCCTCATTATCCTCAACGAATAATGCAACGTCAGGTGTAGATATAACACTCTTCTATTCCCTGAAAATTTGTACATATTTCGGGATTCGATCTATACATATTGGACATTGACAAACTTTTGAAATCGATCCTCCGCCAGAATGTAACTATAGTATTCTTTAGCGGCCGATGATCTGGTAGACTTTGGTTTTGTGCAAATCCTACTCAGCAACATCCTGAAAGAAGAACCCGAAATCATCGTTATCCATTTAAAGACGCTAAGGCGTCTCATGTACGCTCTGGCTGGCAAAATGATTGCCATGGATTCAGATGGTTACAATATTTTCGTGAGAATATAAATTTATTATATCAGGTTGGCAACTGAAATACTCGAAATCGAAACATCTGTACAAAATTTTATTTTTGAACATACTGAAAAACTATTTCCGAGTTGTATAAGCATCGTCGTCGTAATGCGGCTTCCTTGTAGAAGATTTCAGGATTTTGATTGATTGATTTTTCATTTCGTTTCTTGGTGCTGCAACAGTATCCAATTAATCACAGTATAAATATTTGCTGCAACTCATCATTGATAGAACGAGAACTTAGCAGCTATATGCACATGAAGATGAAGCGGTATCAGCCATATCAGTCTATCCCCTCCATCTCGATGCTGATGCTGCTCCCTAATGAATTTACTAACATTTGGTGAAAATAAGATTCAATAGAATAAATCATCACTGGGTTACGGTGTTGTGAAGATATTCTATTTCAATGAAAATCAGGACGTTCTACTATACGGAATACTATTTTTCGCCAATTTGAAATCTTTGTATGATGATAATGACCGAGTACAAACTAGGATGATACATCAATTGAATAGTGAAAAAAATGTTGCGTAAGCTACAATATGAGTCTGAAATAAACTATAAATAAACAGCGCGAACTCAGGTAAATACTACCTCTGGATTACATTTATATAGGAACACAGTGACAGAATATATTCACAGTTGATAGGTTTACCGTGGGAGGCGTCAGAACTTCATCATTCATTATACTGTATACGTAATAATCATAATTTTATTCGTATTAAAATATTAACTTGTGATTTCCTCTTAAGAATTTTGAGAAATACGACAATCAATTCAGACACTACGAGAAGTCTCCGTAGTGTTGATTTTTTTCTGTAAAATTAAAGATTCGAATTTTGGCAGCCGTTTGAAAAACGACGAATTCTTATTGAGTCAATTCCTTCTGATATGCGATATTTCCCAAACCATCTCTTTTAGATTAGTGAATGTTGATTCATCTCTTAGCAAATTCTGTTCTCTACAAATTTCATCTATTCATATTTTTTTTCTAACTATCACCGTTGCCCGGGGTACATTAATGCATCGGAAGAGACCATTTCCACTGCCTCGATTTCGTCCCTTCTACTGTGACGTCATGAAAACTATGCTCTGGCCCGGTAAGATGGAGTAGTTTGCTGTGTGTGACCTCTGTGTTGAAGTTACATTTCTGATTTCGATTCTACGATCGTTGTTGTGTGGCTGAGGGTTTACTTATCTACGGTGGCGTAAGTCAAATTATAAATTCGCCTTTTCCTAAATTTTAAATTTCCTGAAGATGGAGAATTGCGAAAGGGGTGATATCTGCAATACCTCGAAGAAAGTGAAGGAAAAAAACATAATTGTTTGAAATCGAACACGAATTCAAAGTGTCCATTTTTGTAATAACATGCTGTATTTTTTTCGTTTTGTATCGTTTTTCATTCATTTGCTAGGAGGTTATATTTATTACCGTTTCAGTCGAGGAATTATTGTGAATGAAAAAATCATTTCAATTAGGAAAGTTCGCCACGGGCGTCATAATTCTAGTTTCAGCTCTGACAGCCAACTATTGCCCTTTCATATACTGCTCTAAAAAATTCTAGATGCTTCTACAATATATTCTAGAAACCGAATGTTATATAAGTTGCCAACCTGATGTACTGAATATGTGCAGTCTCCTGAAAATGTTGCTTTCAGATGAAGTTGTTGGATCATGAATTAACGGATATAATTTCCGATTCTCTCGGATGCCTGTCTTTGCTCGCCTCTACCTGTGTTGGAGAAAAATTGGCTAGAAAAGAGAATTTGCTGAAAATATTGAACGTATATATCCATGATGAGGTCAGTACAATATTTCTTCACGTCATTGATAAGCAGCGACTAGCGCCAGAATCGCCACTTATTTGATTTTGCTTGACTTCAACATGCGTCCAACTCAAATGATTCCATTCATTCATATTCTACTATATTTAGTACAGTCAAAAATAAAATCTGAAAGTGTGATGCTTCAGTCATAATCATTCTTCAGTAAATACTGTACTATGTATATACTTGTAACATGATGATTATATCATGATTCATTTTGAAAAATTGTTGTTAACTCAGGTAGATGTTTCTGGGAGGTACTAAATACAGTACATAGGGAAAATACATGTCTATCAACATTACATTACAGAGGTTTCAACACAACAATGCTTTCCTATGTTGGAATATGATGTTAAATCTGATGATACAGTTGATGAAATTACCTCAGGAAAAAATGGCTTGGCAATAGGAGACGATGAAGAGTATGGAGATAAGAATTTTACGATTGAACATTTTCCTGTATTTCAATCAGAAAAAAAAACATCAGGTTGGACTCCAAATGAATTTTTCATCAGAAAACGATATACCCTTGCTTGAGTTACGGAAAAAACGGACAAATGAAGAACTTTGAAAAAATATAACTGGGTTTTAAGAAGATTTGTAATTAGAAACAATCCACATGTGTCCGAAAACCATCAATTCCAGGCAAAAACGATGATTTATGCTAGATGAAAAGTCCATTGCGAACTACTTGTTGGTAAAGAAATTAAATAAATTTTGATGAAACCGTGGTACCTCATTATGGACGTCATGGCTGGGAAAGCCAATCAAAAATGGCTTGATATCAAAGTATGAATTTGAGTTACCTGAATCGTTTTGAAGAAGGTGCTCTAGATGAGACTCTTTGGAGTGGACGTGAATGTTTCGTTCTCTTTTTCATACGACATTATTCATTTGTATTAGTACATTTTCCTACTGTACTATATACAGTACGTTCTCAATTTTGTACTTTTGTGAAAATTTCTTCCAAAGAGTTGTATTTCTTTTTCATCGCCCATGAGATACATCTTCAGTAAAATTACATTTTCGAAATCTCAAATAATAATATGTCACTGTATTTTCGTTTGGCGCCCTACGGACATCGTAGAGCATGGAGCAGAACATACCCCAACGTGGATCAATGAGCCCGTAACCGCAATAGGCTAATGCGATCAACTTGGAGCAATGGGCACCCCGAACACAAACTCATGACTAATTCACGTTTTAATCTCCCGGACACAACAAAAAAAAATCAACTCAGGAAATGAATTGATAAAATAGGATCTATCGAAATAGAAAAGACAGAACAGCGCAAGATACGAACTGGCGTACCTGTGAACTGCAAACGGAAACGCTAGCAATTACTCCACATGTTCACACAATAGTTATGAAACGTTCAAGATTCAATGCCACGGTTCTTCGTTACTATGTTTACCGCTGATGACGTCTGTTTAATTGTTTCTGTTTACTTTAATGTCATTGTCAATTCAGAAGAATTGTCAAGTAACTGTTCGAAATGGGTTTGATGGAAAGTGAGGATGAATTATTGGCATTAATACTACCTGAGATAAGAGACCTGGCGCGAGATGTGGAATTGAATCTATTACCGGATAAGTCAAGGACTATATATGAACTCACATACAGCAGATTCATGGATTATAGACAAACTTTTTCTGAAGAGGCAGTAAAGAAACTTTCATACCTGTCAACTGTCATTTGGAGAAAAAATACATTTTCAACATAGAATTATAACCAAATTATTCGACTTCGACAGTTTGTGCATACGAGTAATGTAAAATCAAAGAGGTAATCCTGTCGTTAGACGCTTATCATTGAGAGGGTCCGTTATAATTTTGGGATATTTTTTTAGCGACAAGAGGTCTACACTAATGCCGCGGAGGCTATTATGTTTTGCACTGTGAAGGCCAGTGGAAAAATAGCGGCTAGTAATATCAAAACAATGACGAAACGCTTAATACAACTATCTAGAAACAAACTGAATCCCAGTACACAGATTTTTGCTATCAAAGTGAGTAAAAATATTTCCAACCTAGATAATTTTTCGCCGACTTCGGTTGGGATCATACAAACGCGGTTTTAGCTTATAACATTTGAACAGAGAGGCAGTACGGGTGGCTCAACGAAAAGGAAATTCCGTGAATTCTATTTTCGGATAGGGTTCATCATGATATGACGTTATCCAAAGACTACAGAGATATTGAATATTCTTTGTTTCATGCTGCATGGTGCAGAGGTTGAGTTGACCCATTGCCGTTAGTATAATCTGAACTATAATATGTCATGACGTCTCCAGTTGACCAGCCTGGGAAGTTTTTTTTATGACAGTCAAGTAGTATATTGAAAAAATTGATCTCTAGTCTATGGTTATAACACCATCAAATTTGATATCGTTGGTTTCCTTATGATAAACCCTAAGTCATGGGGGCTGTGGGGGTGAATGTTACACCAAATATCGTCACTCGTGTTATGACGAAATGTGTTATCATCATATATACACCGTGTCCCAGATAAGGATACACAGCAGGGGATCTGGGATATGATGGTTCCACGAATAGGAAACGTTGGAGAAAGATATCAATATCACCACGTTGAATCAATCAATCAAAAGTTGCTATATAATATAATTATTGACGTAATTTTTATTTGCTTAAATGTTGAGTATTTCCTGATAGTTGCTCTGTTTTGTATTTCCTGTTTAAAAAACCTCATAGTTGGAATACATTTGTGACCCGTCTAATGAAAATGAAACATTTGGTCCAATAACCACAAAAAATAATAAATGCATTAACAACCAACCTTCCATCTTTGCAAGGCTAAGAAGCATATTCTCTGCCACATTTAATTTTTTGTTCAAAATTTCAATGCAGTGCTTGCTTAGAGAGAATTTATTTCATTCATTATGATTTTTTGATTGTTGGAATGAGGAATTAATTGTGAAAGGACTGAGCAATGAATAAATTAATTTCTTAGGAATGTATTCAATCTTGGTAATAATATTATCATTATCGAGAGTCGTAAACATAATTTCAACAATTGTGTTAGTACATAAACTAACAACAGCCAATTCCTCTGAAATGAACGCGTAGAAAATACCAGTCAAGCAATGATGTTGACTAAGAAATATTGGTAGGAAGAACTCCTCAAATGATCTGCACCCTTATTCCTGATGACGTATCCTATAGGGCATTTTCCTGTCCTATCCTGTAATATCGGGTCTGGGAAAGCTGCACTTCCAGGACACCCATTCCATTTACCTGAGTAATATTTTGGTTTGATTTTTGAAATGAAATTTCATTTCAAATTAGATTTCAATAGATCAAGGGTCTGGGTCCAGTGAATCACCATTCCGATGGAACGCACTTCAAATGAATGACTAAAATGTTCGGAAAGTTGTGGATCGAAGATGATCTCACTTTCGTCTTCCTTCGCACAGCATCAGGTCAGTTATCTTCGCCGTCCAAGATCTCTCTCCTGGTGAAAAGGTGGAGTAATCGAAGCACTAGAAGATCTACAGCGATTCTGTCATTTCGTATTTGTTGAAACTTCCAAGATTTGATTCTTCAAGTCGAAGGAATCATTCGTCAATATGGTGAATCCTACGCCAATGTTTCCGTTGTTCTCTCTGATTTTCATATTCATAGGTTGTTCATCAAAGAACGGAATACTCACTATGGGAACTCTTCTAGAAATCTAGATCAGGACAGTAATAGTCTCATTGGGCAACAAATAAATACTTCTATTTCCGGTGTCCTAAACGCTGGAATTCAGATGAATATATACTTTCGAATTCAACAAATTTATCGATTCATCTTATGTGAAATTGAACGCAATCATTCCTTCTGGAAGCAAATATCATTATTTGATTCGTGACGTTTTTATTTTCTTGTATTACTTGTTGATTACTTGCTGGAAACAGTAGATTTCCACTACTGTAAACAAATAATTATGCTCGAGATCTGGTTTCTTTACTACATATCAGTTATTATCATGTGCTCGATATTTGTGAGTTCTTCAGGTAGTGCTGCAGAATTTACTGCAGCCATAAGATAGCGCTGAACCTTCTGCCACTTTCCTGCCACTGCCAAGTTTACACAATTTTCATTCCTTAAATTTTGCCCTTCTCTAATTCTCAGACAATGAGAAGTTCAAAGACAAGTGAAAGAATGAAAAATTATAGTCTATGAATAATTATAGTCTAGCGAAAGAAAGCTAAACAGTTAATTATTGAACATTCGATTCGTTAATTCATGGAAATGATTGGATTATTGTGACAACTTCTACGCAGAGCTGATTTATTACAATGGCTACTTGCCCAATATCCCGTTTTCATTTGACTTTCTCGACCTACATCTCTTCTTCATTCTTTTCCAAATAGTGGGAATCTGAAAAAATACACAATTTGAATGAATTACATCAGAAGGGGGGTGTCCGAATGTACATGGATACACAAATATTCTCGATTGAGGATCAGAACTTAGATTACTTCTAGGGTGCGTTCGCGATGGCATAATCTTGGAAAATGTTTCGGTACTTCAATCATTACCTGCTCGATATTTTTTCAAGAACTAAATTATAGCAATAACATTTTTCAGGCACTGACTAACATATGTGAACATCCAGAAGTGAGAAAAGAGGTACAGAAAAAATATATCGTATTTATTGAGAACATCCAAGTTGGTGGAGATCCTTGTATCAAAAGTTACAAAGAACAACTGCTAACTGTCCTTGGTTGGGTAGCATCTAGTTCTACATGATTTCTTTTTCTTCGGTCATAGCCGTAATGATGTTATGATAATATGTATATGTCAATAAAATTCAATGTGTCACATCAACTGTCCATGTATTATTCAACATATAAGAAAGCGTGCTAGGGAATACATATTCATTTGGTTTACGAAAGTGTCGAAAAAACCAAAATCGTACGGTTAATTTTGTAGGAAAAATGGTAGTCATAAATCGCCTGAAATCAAGAATCTCATTATATAGTATAAAGGTTGGTCCAGAACGTAGTGAAAAAATAATTTTTTGTACCTAAACTTTTTTCCTGAAATGTTCCTTATTTATGATCGACATACTAGGAAATAGATAGTTTTCGATCTGTCAGCTCAATTATTTGGCCACTATCAATACCTGTATTGAATGAGATAGAGTTACTCCACTGGATGTTTTTTTTGGGTTTTTTGAATCACTAAAACAAATTTATTTTGTGCAGTATAGCTTATGTTTCATCACGAACCGCCTGTTTCGCATAATCCTCATGAAATGGATCACTCTGTAGCCTCTATTCTATTTAAAAATTATTTAACCTCGGTAAAAATGAGATCGATAAGTCCTTGCGTCATATGGGATTTATCAAATATGATTCTCATCTAGACTGATACTAGTATGTTGTAAGACATAAACGTTTGAAATTATTCAATTACTAGAATTGTGCGTCAAAACGTCAGTTTCGACATGCTTCAATCATAGATGTTTTCCTTTTCCCATATTGTTCCAATCTTGTGTTTATCGGGCCAGTTCCGGTCAATATCAAACCAGAGCTCTCTACATGGTGTGCCTTAATGATATGAGAATATTTAAGGGTGTGATTCCACTAGGAATAATAATGATTTTCATTATGAGTTTGCTTTATAAAAATGTTCTGTAACGATATCGGTGTACGAAAATACGACTTCTACGGTTTTCGCCACATCGTCGTGGGACTATCACTATATTCTTCACGTCCTGGCTAGGCTACTATATTATTATAATATTTTTTTAATACTTATTTATTCATTCGGTATATCTATACATACATATGGTCGAAAATTATGTTGAAAGATATTTGTTGAAGATTATTCCAATTCGTCGAGCAGAAGTGAGACACTACTTAATTTTTTTTTTAGTTTCGTCTCGGCTCTAGAAACGAGGAGAGAAAATCCCACTTAAAAAACTGAAATATGAATGCACCATCTCCCCGAATAATTTACCGGCAGTATTCATTACGTAACGAGTGTCGAAAACTTTAAGGGCATGTGTGGGTATAATACCCAAACTTAGCTTAGCTTTTGGAGTTTTTGAGTTGGTAGTGCTCATAGCTACAACTGCTAAATGACCACTTTTGAACCAAAATATAGTTCACCTGTTGAGTTACGAATAAGAGATTCTTTAATTTTGCCAAAAGGGCTAATAACATAATATCAATGACCTCATCAAATAATCAGTGTATCACTTAGGACCAGTTATACATATCAGGGGCTGATAGAAAAAAAGATATACAAGGTGGTCCGAATTCGACGCTCTAAGTATTAAAAAACTGATAGCACCTCATCATTGTCACTTCCCATAACCTACAAAATGAATTGATGTTTTGAATTCCACGTTTTTCTTTTTGGGTCCGTCATGAACTATAAAATTGACTCTTTCAATGATTTCTAGAACGAAAAAGGATAACGTGTATTATCTTTCACTGGTATATAATGAGCTGAAAATTCTGAAGTTTCCCTGATTCAACCTCCTCTATTCGGCTCTCGAGATCGTCGAATTTCAATAGTAACCCTGTATGTTTTCAATATTTTGAATCAACAAGAACATACGCTGTTTGTTATCTATTATGAATGTGGAACTATTAAATGGATCATGATAAGACCTTTATTTAATTCAACTAAAATAACAATGATTAGAGAAAAATACTAGTGGAATGAGGTGGCAGTAAGGCTATCATCGACGTCAACCACGGGTCATTAATAGTTAACGTATTATTACTTGCTCATATTATTCCAAACTACATGGTCGAAGTCACTGAAGTTGTAAACATCATTCGATTATATTTCTTTGGATGCAATCAATGAAATAAAAAATTTATTTCCCCATCAGAATTGCGCATAAAAATTATAAGAATGGGAAATCATCTCTTATTATACAGTTTGTCCTATGAAAGGTTGAAAAAAAATTGGAAAGGATATTGGGGATGATATTCCTCAACAGGATCGTACCAAGCTCTTTCATATACTACATAGGACACATACTCAAACATTCATGTTTTGGCTATTTTCTCGATGTGATATACCATAATGGAAGTTTGATCCCTCCTTTATTATATCACCAGGGATAACCAGATAGTTGTAACTGGCCAGCAAAGGGGTTGGCTAATTTCAACCAAAGAACCCCCGCACTTATGGAGCACTCTTAAAATGGTATTCTATCAGATGTTCCAAATTTTTGGTATATCATAGTGCTCGTTGGTGTTCCAACTCCCTATGCCCAGCCACTAGAAAAAGTTGTAGACTTTGATTATGATGACTTTTAATACCTCACTAAAGCTTTCCAAGATCGAAACTAGATGGCGTCACCTATGCTGATCTCGATGGTTACCTTGAAAAATCTGAAAAATACGATTTGAAGTTGAAATTCGACACGAAAGCAAGATTTTCACCATTAGCTATCCATTACTGTCGAATATCTGTCAATATCAGTGAAAGCGAATTTGACTACATGTTTTGGAAAGAAAGAATCGAAGAGTTGGTTCACCATCCTATATCCACCTTGACAGTACTCAAGCTCCTGATCCTGGAGGTACAGGGTGTTGAAGTTGAAAATATACCAACGTAAATGGACGGCCAAAATTGATTACCATTATAGGGTGATTCCTTTTCAAAATATGTCGATTTTAATAATTCTGAAATTAGTATTTCATACGAATTGAGAACAATTATAAACCATGAATTATCGTAGGATGTATTGTTCTCACACTGAATAGAAATACATTACAAATAATCTATACATGGTGATTCACGAAGGCAGTTCTATGCCAAATTCTATTCCATTGAATAGAATTGGTCCACGTATTCTTTGCTGTGAATTCTCCAGATGATTTAATAATGTGAATATTTTGAGATTATTACCGTTAAAGTATTTTTTGCATGAATCCTTTCGGTATGGTTTTACATCAAAGATGTCTATAATTTTTATCCATTTCCTATGACACGTTTTCATTCAGTATGGTGGAACATTTGAATATCCAACTTTGAAATATTTTCACCAAATAGCTGCATGGACATTCTCACTTCGTTTTCAAGGATATGAACAAATACCACTTTCACATCTTCCATGATTTCTGGGGTTGGATTCTCTAATCTCTTCAGGAAATATACTGACTGAAACGTATTCCAGTTTCCAGTAAAAAGGAAATAGTAAGATATCTCGAATAGAAAACCTCATAAATATTCAATTTCGCCGATTGTATGCAGATTGGCCTGGAGATATAGGATAATTGAATGATACAGAGCGAAAATATGACTATTGTATTTCCGAACACATGCAGCATAGATCAATATATTTTCTCAGTCGTTAGACATACATTCATAGCTAGTTGAGCTTGCAATGACCCTTACACTCGAAACGACAATTCGATTTTCACCCGAACAATCAATAACCTCTACAATTTCGGTTGATTGTTTCTTCATATTTATCAACATCATCTAAATCCATGGAATATGGAATATAATATATTGAAAATATATTTGGATATATCTTGAGTTCCTAATCTCTGGTAAAATCTTTATATTAATTCAATGAGAATACACTCTACAGGCAATCACATCGTTTATAATAAAAACGTTCTGACTCTGTCAATTGAACGTCCTAGAGTTCAACAACTGAGATGATGCGTTTTCTCAATTCAATGATTATTATTTGTCCCTACGGTATCTCTGGTAGGATTTTGAATAAATTGTTATTATGAACTCGTTTTCGCATCACCTCAGAGATAGAGTTTCCAATGCGTTTTCTGTTATAGCGGTATCCCTATTTTTAGTCCTAATTCACTTCCTAGAGGCAATTTTTTCAAATTTTGTATAACTCTTGGAACTTGGAACAAAAACTTAGGAATGCCTATCGAACCAATAATGAAAATTATCTGAACATGGGCTACTTTATTTACGTACACTACAAGTCAATACAACATAATCCATAAATAAAACTCATAATTATTCAAAGGTGTATCAACTCGTAAACTCCATATTCTCCATTTGATTGAGGTCGCCATGTAGTTAATATCACATTAGTTTGTTTACCCATGGTATTTATCTATTCTCACCAAAATTTTGCTCACACCCAATATACCTATTTATCTATGAAGGGCGACACACAATAAACCTTTGTTTTCGAATTCTGTTACGTCACGCTAGTCGGGACAAAAACCAATCATAAAATTTTACCTACTACCTCAATTGATGATAGCGTTTTCCGAATTTACTTGCAACTCACAATACACCAGCACAGATTGAGAAAATAGCAAGGCTGCCTCCGTCACAGTGGCGTACCTATTGAAGCGATGTCAAAATTCAAATTTCAAAATTATTATATCTCGTAATTTCGTATGACTCCGTAGTTCTTGAGATACATGCCAATTCCAAATAGGTATTCAGCTGCAAGAATCTGTATGAGATCTGTATGAATCATAATGAGATTGTATGTGTAGCTGGTATTATAATATGTGAATAGCCTTTTTCACATGCTGTTCACATTTCATATTTCATATCGTGTTGCTTCCATTCAGAAATTGAGTGGTATGTCCAAATTTTTTTGTTCGAATTTTCTGCTTGAGAATAATCATTTATGCATATGGACCTTGTTTTATATCGTATTTTTCTTCAGCCAAAAAGGGGTAGGTACGATTCAAATATTGACGCCAACCCGCCATTAGGAGGCAAATAATAAGCCTATTGGCGCTACTGTCTTGTATGAAAAGCCACTGCAGTCTTTTCATTGGGATCTCCATTACGCTAGGAGATAGGGTGGTGCAAAGTAGCGATTTCGGAGGATTAAATGATTAAAAAAAAACTGATCCAGCTTCTAGTTCTGCATCTAGTTCTGAAGTTGTACAGGAAATATCGAAAATTTGGAAATTCTACTTATACCTAATCTTCTTCATTTCAGGAAGCTTTGAAAATTTTTGGGCACTTTTCCATAACAACTTTTTGTAGACTATCTAAATATGTGAAAACAAATCATATCAAAAAAAGTTACTTTGGCCCGATTTAAACACATCCCTATTTCTTCTTCAGACTCGAATTTGAATAGCCCTGTACATAAACTAGTGATACGGGAACGGAATATCCATGTTGTGATTGAAAAGGAGTTCAGGAGAAGAACGAATAGAAAAATTGAGGAACTACACAAAAATCGTAACATCAGTCTCAACAGATCAGTAGGCCATTCGGAATTTGATCCTTTTTGATAACCTGATGGATATTCCGAGGGAATCAAACAAGGATTCACATGCCGATTCGTAATCTTTTGTTTCATGATGTAGTGCCCATAATTCTGAGGAAATTGAAATGAAAAAATCGTGAGTGTATTCACTTACACAGGGGTGAAGGGTTCATTGAGACCTATACACGATTGCCTACATTTGCGATGCTGTCTGGCCCCAATGATTTTTTTCTGTTGTAGAAATTTCCGGAATATTTCCTCAATTCGCCTTTCTATGCATCTCTACTAATTATTTCCAGATTACATAAACACTGATGATATTATGAAAGATAATTATTTTCACACGTCACGTGAAGGTCAATCAGAGTCGGAAAACGCATCGCAGTTCGAACAGGGTGGACTAAAGATGTGAAAGGGGCTTATTTTCATTCTCAGCAAAATTTTCACTGATATAGAAGATGTAATCGACATTATAGTTCTTTATTGCACCCCTTGATCTTATCGTTTTATTGCCTTAGCTACATTGGATCCAAGAGAAGCTCTGCCTTATTCCTTCTAGGGTCTTTTCCGAGTGATCTTCTGAGCACTTCATTTCAAGTAGTTGAGAATAGGTGAATCAGCTAGTTCTGAAAGCATTTTCGGCAACCCTCGTTCTAGTAACTTAAAAATCTTTTTGGGTGCTCTTGCAATTGTCAGCTGAACAAAAATATAATTCATTTCGAAATAAAAGTACGATGGTGTGTTACGATGGAATGGTCAAATACCTACAATTTCAAACACTGCAAACAAACCCCATTCATTTGGTGTCAGCTTTCCTTGCGTCTGTTCATCAAACATACATTTTAATCTATTGATAGGTAGGTTTTGAAGTTACTATCAGGAGACTGTGGTTGAATACTCAAATTCAAAATAATAAATAAATACCCAAAAGCCACAATAATAATATTAAGAAAAGCGTAAATACGTATTTCGACAACTTCAGGTCTACTTACAGTTTAGTTGCCGAAATACGTATTTAGGCTTTTCTAAATATTATTGTCATTTTTGGGTATTTGTTTATTTTGTATTATGAATAGCTATGTCATCATTCACCATCAGTTTTCATTCTGAAAATAAAATGGACCATACAATTATATCGCAATGTGGACATTTGGGCAACATTAAAATCTCTGATGAAGATAGGTAAAAATGAATTATGTATTCTGAAAACAAAGTTAATTACAGGCATGTCGTAGAAACTATGTTAAATTGTTATCTCTTCTTCATCATTAAAATAGTTATAACACAGGCGACGATAGTAACAATAGTGGTTTTTCTCCTTTTTTTCGTTTGAAGTGACAGCACTCACGTCAAAATCAAGAATCTACTAACACAGTGTATTACACGTATTACACAAATATATATTCAAAAAAATATATATTCGTAAACATTCTGTCACTTTCTGTGTCCGTGCTCCTACACCACTGCTTCGAGAAGAAACAAACGCCAAACAGTAGTTTCCTTCCTGCATTACATCATCAGTTGCATTCTGCTGTTCATTACCTCAACTCAACTTCGCAGGTATTTATAAAAATTGTTCTTGAGAGGCAAATGGGACATTAGGGCCAGAAGACCACACCACGTTTTCCGACCAATAGGAAGAGATCTAACGTCACAGCCTGTTTTCTTTCACCCGGTACATGTTTCTAGTGTCGAGGTCGGTCGCTTCTAATCTAAAGCGGCGTTGCCGAGATGAAAGAATATCCTCAAATCCAAGATATATGAAAGCCAATTATTTTTTTCATCAGTAGTTTTTCTTGAACAATAATAGTAGTATCGCTCCTAACCTCAATTCGATAGTTGTTCTACTCGAGCATTGATATATTTTGTGAAACAAAAGCGTGCCTACATCCTACGATAATGAGTTATTGTGAAGTTGTTGTGAATCTTAGGCAATCTCTTCTGTCTCTGGAAAATTCTCTATGAACGAATAGCGTTTTGAAATGATAACATCTTGTAGGCGGCTAGCGCCACAATTGTCATGATCTAGGGAAATTAATTAGCAATATTATGATTTCTCAAAAAATAATCAGTCTAAATAAATAGAAATGAAGTCTCGTGTGGGATTCGAACGTGCGACCCTTTCTAGCATCGGAGACGGAAACATAGCAAATATACAGGGTTTCTCACGGTAGACGTTCGTTAGACGTTTTAGTGGTTTCAAAAAATAGAATTCTGAATTCTTAGTTATTTCTAATCACGAACACTTCTAACAAACGTGGACCGTGAGAAACCCTGTATACCTACCCAACATAGAATCTTCATCATTATTGAAAATTGACAGTGGACATATAGTTTGCGATGAGTATAATCAAAAAGTGTATTCGTTGCGCTAACTGCTTTGTCATCTTTGATAGTTCGAATTCAAGACCCAATACCATTTGTTCCTAACCTTTGAGTAGGTTAGGATGTATTTTCATTTAATTATTCTACTGATGAATAATACTGAGCTTTGTACCTACAAAAATATAATGAAATAATCAATATATTTTCTATTTCTATTTTTAGAAATTGGGAGAAAATTCCAAAATGTCTAGATGAATGAACATAGGTAAACTATCATTCTAACTCAATCAATATTTCTAAAGCGAATCAGAGTTTGACAAGGAAGAAAAACTAATTATAAACCGTAAAAACAAGTGGCAACATTGCAATCATATTTTCGTGTGACGCATTCCCTCCACGATAAGTAATGGTAAATTATTTTCGTTTTCATTTTCAATACAGTGGACTTCGAGATACGGAGTCAGTACGACGCACGCACAGTTCGCTCTCTACTTTTTGCGAAAAAGTGAATAAATAGTACAATAAAAAGTGACAGCTATTTAGATAAAAAAACATCGATCAGTGAGATTTCTTGTGATAATAGTTATTAGTTATACCTATGAATGAAATGAATCTGTCGTTCGCTGGCTGCGGTTTTTTAGGCATATATCATGTGGGAGTTGCTTGCTGTTTTCGAAAATATGCCCCACATTTGCTATTGGATAAAATTTCAGGGGCTTCCGCAGGGGCCATTGCTGCTTGCAGTTTGATTTGCGACCTACCTATCGGTAAGATAAGACATTTTATATGTTAAGAAAAATATAATAATTCATAATAATATAATAATACATAAAATGATTGAAATGATGATTATTAAAGTGAAACTTTTATTCCATCTATCGCATGTCGAGTTACAGCCAGCCGCGGAAGCGAAAGGCGGTCGGCAGAGCAACCAATTGCTCGCATCAGCTAACCGTGTAGCATTCATAGGTATTCTCACTCATTCGTGCAAGTGCTCCGCAGTATTTGTGCGTTTTGATCAGTGTATTGATGTGAATTTTGTTGTTTGAAAACTCAAATCTATAATCTCTAGATTTACAATTGTAGAATATTATACATTCCGTACTCTAGTACGCAGATTGAAATTTGAATGTATATTTAGATATCTTGTCTACAGTTGATTTCATTATATCATTCCCATTTTCCAATTATAGAAGTTGAGATTAAAAGCGCGATTCCAATACCCTAAATCTATTAATTTTCCAAAAATTTTGAGTTATGCCTACGATCCGAAAAAAGTTTCACTTGCACCGTGGTTTCATAAAATCACAAAATGTATATTTTTATTTCATTTTTGTAGACGAAAATACCTAAATACAATTATTCAGAAATATAAATTACAAACTGTGTGTGCAAAGTGACGATGTCTTATGGCGGATTTATGCAACATTCGCACAAGCATAGTCTTAATTCTAAGCATAGTGTTTGTGCTAAGCATAGTTTTAAGAATATGAGGTATTTACCCATGATGGATTTAGGATTTAATAATCATAGAAATGTCATAAGTCAATGTGCCTAATCTCTAACTTCAACGTTCTTTCATCTGAGAGTTTCTATATTGTATATACCTATTCTATACTTTGTTTTTGATTCTTAATAAGATGAAAGTGGAGAGGAAAGTGGCAATGGCAATAGGGGGTTCTTTTCTATTATTAACAATGGTTACTTCTATTTGTACCATTATGAAAACCAAACGTAGAAGAGCTAGGCGATTTGGTGTACGACCAATGAATAGAAATCGGGACACAGAGGGGCTGTTTAGTACGTTAATTAAAGGGATGAATGATTTGGAATGGGATGAGGATCAATTTTTCAAATATTGCAGAATGACTCGAAAACAGTTTGATTATTTACATCAGATAGTTGGTAAAGCTTTGCAAAAAGATGTAAAAAAAAAGCATATCTCTCCTGATCAGCGTCTGATGATTACAATTCAGTATGTATTGGTTCTTGAATTTCTGATTGAAAACTGATATTTCATTTTCCTTTTTAGTTATCTCTCTGAGGGCTGCTCCATGCAGGAGATTGCATGGGGATATCGCATTGGCTTGACAACTGCTCACAAAATAATTAAAGAAACCACTCAAGTCCTTTGGGACTCATTGCACCAGTCACAGCTCCCAATTCCTACATTAGGAAACTGGGAGACTGTTTCTTTGGGATTCTACAATAGGTGGAATTTACCAAATTGTATAGGAGCAGTGGATGGCAAACACATAGTTATCCAGGCACCATCCAATTCTGGTAGTGTCTATTTTAATTATAAAAAAACATTTAGCATTGTTTTGATGGCTACTTGTGATGCCTACTACAGGTTTACAATGATTGACATTGGAGCTGCAGGGTCAAACCATGATTCAGCTGTGTTCAAGGAAAGTGGTTTAGGAAGTGCTTTGTTAAATGGAGAATTGGATATTCCTCCCCCTAAGAATCTTCCTGGGACTAATCTTGTCCTCAATCATTTCATTATTGGCGATTCAGCATTTCCTCTCCACACAAATATTATTAGACCATATCCAGGAAGTAATTTGGGTGAAAAAAAAAATATTTTCAACTATCGTGTGAGCAGAGCAAGAAGAACCATAGAAAATACATTTGGTATACTGAGTCAGCGTTGGCGTATACTACGCAGACCAATTGTTGCTAGTGTGGAGGTTGCAGAAAAAATTGTTCAAGCAACTGTGGTGCTCCATAATTTTTTGCAGAACAATGAACAAGATATTCCCCTGTCACAAAAGAAATATTGTCCAACAGGCTTTGAGGACTATATTGATAAAAATGGGGAATTACAGCCTGGAAAGTGGAGAGAAGAGGGAAGTAATTTAAGGTCTGTAAATAAGGTTGGTTCCAATAATGCTACTAATTCTGCCAAACTGCAAAGGGAAAGGCTGGCTGACTACTTTGTTTCTTCAGAAGGATGGTTACCATGGCAAGAAAATTATGTGAACAGAGGTGGTACACCTCCTGAAAGACATTAATGGGTACAATTTATATTTTTTCCATACAGTGGGTGGATATTACTGTACATACAAAATATATGTTTTGCCAATGTCCTGCTGATCTGCTTTTTCAATACTAGGATTATTATGTAGAATATTTTTGAATAAAAGGTCAACATGAATGAATTTCAGTTTCTATTCATGAAAACAACAAATGAAACTACAAAAAAAAAACAATAAATAATGAAAAATAAAACATCTACATGTGAGTACAAGAAAGTCAGTCTCTATCACAAAAGTTTCAAACGTAAAACAAACTTCTTATTCATAAAAACAAATGTACCAACATAAAACAAACAATAAATAATGAAAAATGAAACATCTACACGTGAGTATAAAATAAGACATGAGATATCAGTCATCTTCAGCAGCATCAGCTACACAATTCATTATTTTGGCCTTCAGGACCAACTTCTTTTTCTTATCAAATTCCTTCAGCGACTCTGCCAAAGACATTGCAAAATGAAAATCTTCTTTAGCTATATCTGATGTGTCCGATACCAAAAGAGAGTTCAGATTTTTTCCCATATCAGCGCATGTTTGTATTAACTTATCTAAGGGAATATCATTGTTTCTTTTCCGGCTCTCATTTCTCTCTTTTCTCAAATGACCTATTTTGGTATCCAAATTATTTGATTTTGATGGTGTAGAAGTGATTGTTGAATTGTTTTGGTGTTTAAATGATTCTACAGCTTCTAAATCTTGAATATTTTCAAAATCAGAACTCTCCCTTTCAATAATGATTTCCTCATATGCATTCACATCTCCATCCTGGCTCTGAGATTCTTCCATATCTTGTGATGTGTCTTGTGAAAGTATGTCTTGCCACAATTCTTGAGAAGGCATGTCAAGAGGAAAAGCAAATTTTCGAGGAATGTTTCCTTTTGTTCTGTAAATGATTCATCTTATGATAAACTGGATATCTGCAGACAATATACTTACTTTCGGGTGGCAATGACAGTATTTAAAAAACCCATTCTCTCATATAACGGCCATTTGCATAAATAGCTTTGAGAACCTGTAGGCATTTTAAGGATGATCCTCCGTTCTCGAATATATTTTATTCTGAGTGATTTCCATATTTCTTGACACTGATCCACTTCAAAGAAAAACATAGGTAATCAATAATAAGACCTTTGAAGTTCAATGAGATTACCTACCAGGTAATTCCATTACTTTGGATATGGTTTGCCAACTATTTTCAACAGCAATTTTATCTTTGAATAAGTGGTTTTTCTTGTCCCATAACTGGGGGTATTTTTCTATTAAATCCACTAACGTTCCTTCCTCCAAGCTCATCTTTGAGGCTGAATAATTTTTTTCACGGGAAACAATGCAACATGAACAAATAAATAAACTTTGGTTTTTGGTTATGTTTCTGAAATCTCAAATCTCAAGTGACAACCGATTTGACAGGGAGAGGAAGGGAACATTCTTGTGAGGGCATGCGCATATGCCATCTAGACATAAGCATAATCACAAAAGTTCAAGTTAACCAACTTTCAAGGTCATTTCTTCAGGATTGTGCTTATGATCAGAACTATAATTGTTGTATAAACACTTATATTCAAGTACTATGTTTTAATTTCTAGTTACGCTTAATCTTACGACTACGACTATCACTAATGCTATGCGAATGTTGCATAAATCCACCATTACAAAAAAAAAACTTGTAGGTTGACAGTCGAAATTCGCGCGCGAAGTAGTCGCTCGCAATAATGAAACTATGACATTTTTAGCCTCTATTCGACTATACCAAAGGTGATTAGTTTGAATACGAATCTAATACTGATCAATGTTATCAGTAATTCATCGTCTTATCATACCTTCTTTGTCCGATCATTGTCTCTGTTGTCGGAGTTGTATTAGAATAATCAATTGTAACGGTTATCGATTCAACATGTTCATTGTCAAATCAGAAATAATGGATGATAGCCAATCTGATTTACTTCACTGTGTAGGTAAATGTAGAATAGGTATATGGAATTTCTATTCATAATAGGTATTGAACTGTATAATATTGTTATAGTAGTTACGCGCATTTGTTGCTTCGTAACGTATTACGTGTTACAACGTACTTACTGTTGATGTGATTTTCCTATACCTATTTGCATTAAGTAACTTACGTTCCTCCCTACTTAATTGATGTTTAGTATGATGAAATATTATGTCAAATAGGAAGGAAAACGCCTCTGTGCTATCTGTTTTACCAGAAACGAACCATATCGAATATCTGCACCACAAGCGACATTTTGAATACGACATTCATACCCATAACTTTGCTAAAGACGCAGGGTCATAAACCTATACTTATCAAATATAACTTACACAAATCAAAAAACAACTACAATATGAACATCTTCCAGTTCTGTCATAAATACCTACCTATACCTGCCTATAGTTTTTCGAACAGAATACCCATCGGACCTCAGAACAGACTTTCATGCTCGCTTTTGTGGGTGGCAAACGTCACGTTTATTAGGGTGCTCTACGTACCTACCAAGATAATTGAAAGGCGAGGGTGCTGATGAGGTACTTGCTCTATGCCATTGTCACAGAATAACAAGATACATATGTGCCATAGTCTTTCTTTCTGTACCTACATATCCCTCTTTTTCTCGGTAATGGATGCAAGCTGCGACTACGATGTTATCTCCAAAGACTTCGGAGATAAAGCGTATTCATATTTTCATTTGCTGCTTGATGTGACGTATGAGAGTTTTGATGCACTTTTTTTGTTTTCCTAAAATTTTAACACAATTCCTGATCTGCGAAAGTATTTTGAATTTTCCGAGGAATTTTCCAAATTTCTAAAAGGCATTTTGTTCGGCAAAACTATCTATCTACCCCACTATCTATCAGCAATATACAGGGTGTAACTTGTATGATGTCATTAATTTCGAGGGGTGATACCATGTCATATTTCATGAAAAAAAGTTACTATGAACGTATGTCCTAACTTGCTTCGTTTCTGAGTAACGAGATGTTAAAGTGTTACGCCGATTTTGATGAAATTAGGTATGCTCGTAACTCCCTATTTAAACACCATTTTTTGGCTCAACCATTAATTTCAAATAATATCAAATTCAGCGAAAACATTAGCGTACAATATTTAGTATCGTAAATATTAATCAGATTACCCTATGCGTCACCACTGGAAACAAAATTCAAAATATAATTTCATGACATTATCGTATTACAAATCGAACATACACGAAGTTTAGTCAAAATCGGCTAAAAGAATTTTTAGTAATTCATGAAAAACCGATTCTCGAAAACAAAGCAAGTTAGGACACACGTATATATGTATTTTTTCTTCATAAGATATGACAAGGAATCACCACCTGAAATTAACAGTTTAATAATAACAAATTAATAGTTACACCCTATATAGTAATGTACTGTACAGTTATTTTTTAGAAAATATGGAGGAAGATATTCATAATCAATGATTTTTTAATACCGATTTTTGAATTTTAAAATATATTATTTTCTACCAGAATAGGGATTATCAATTAAAATTCGACAATTATAACGTGGTTCGATAATAGTTATTCGGACACCTGAAGGGATTTTTAGATGGATGATCATCAATGTGACAAAGAAATTTCTCTCAGCGCGTCACACTCATTGAGTCGCTGATACATTCATCTTTGTTCATCGTATCCCTCTTCAGTTTGTAATGACAATAATGTTCCTATCCGACTAAGGAATAGTTTTCGGGGAGGCCCATTTCAAATTCAGTAGAATGAGTACTGCTAACTGCGTATTATTTTCTCAACAATCGTTTGATTTTTGAACATTTCCTGACTCGAACATAACAATGTTGTATTACGTATCACCTATTAGATCTATTATTGTGTCTTATATTTTTAGAAATGTTATCAATATTAGAAGGCCATGACTTGTTTTTGTTTTCTATGGGGGGCATATTGAACCTTATCAATAACCTCATAGTTGATATGATTTTGTTTTTGTTCATACATACGCAGAACTTTTGAATTTCTAAGGAATTTCCAGTATGCTGTTCCGTTCGGAAATAAATGAAAATTATCGTCATATCTTTATCGTAAGCATATTTGACCGAGTTGGGCACCAAAGACTTCCAGCAACACAGCAACACTTCTGTCATATGGTTTGCCGACCCAATATTTATCTTTTGACAACACAAAAGGAAAACTTATAACGTTCGTGGAACATCGTATCGTATTATCGTAAAAAATAGTATCTCTTATTTTTTTTTACCTAAGTTTTTGAAAAAAATCGAATTATATTTCAGTTTATTATCTGACTAGTAATAAAAGTATAGTACTGTGGGTACCAAACGCACAAAATTGTGTAAATGCACATGAAACATTGTTTCGAAATAACACAATTCATTGGAAGACTTGAAAGAACGTACATTGTTGGGTTCTGTCCGAGGTTCGGACCGTACATCGTACTTTGGACAAATATACCGTAAAAGTACGGTCAGGGCCGTACCGTTGGCAACCCTGGGCCCACGTTAAATATTCCGCGCTCCTCAGACCCCTTGAGTACCATTCGGTATCCGGACGCGTAGAGATGGATAACAGGAGTTGTAGCGTAAAATTTGCCATAGGTATATCTATTTGCCCGTTTCTAAGCAATTTCGCCTCATGAATTTTTTTTTGTGGCTCGCTTTGGACTGAGAATATCAAATGTACGACGGTGAGTCATTCATTTGTTATGTGCCTCTACAGTGTATCCGACGAACCCTCGAAATGCCAATAATAAAAATCATGAAACAACTCCATGAAATCAAACAGTACCTGTACTTAAGTTTTCGAGGAACTGAGTTGGTATGGAATTATCATGATATAAGAAACTGTGCTGCCATGATGGTGATGTTTCTGGCATTATGCTGCCCGTACGCTAGACGCTATTGTAGTTATGCGAGTAGAAAAAAACTATCTATTACTCAGTTGTCCTAAAATTTCTTCCTTATTTGAATCCAATAATGATTATATGAAATAATCATACTTATTGTTGACTTCAAGTGAAATCAGTTTCTCAAAATAACTTGGAAATAACATAATATGTCTTTGATTCGCAGCTGCTGATAAACTGTTGATAAGACTCTTGCGCTTTTGATCTCAATCTTTAAATACAACAAACCTCATGGTTGTTTCAGAATCTGTTAATGAAATAACTCTTGAAATAATGACTAACATTCATGATAACAATTAACAACTATGTATATATTTATATGTATGTATGTTTATAGTATATACTATATTATAGTATGCATCATCATATCATGAAAACTGTTCAACTGAATGGTGTGAAAAGATCTGATCAGTATTGACCGAAAAGAAGACAATTTCATATTCTATGGAAACGGTTAATATATTGATAGGAAAAATACCCAGATCTAAGTGGGGTGCAAGGTCAAACGTAATTATCAGTGAATATGAATGTTACATTTATTTTATAGATACGAAATGATAATACCTGTCACAAAGCAATTAATTGCTGTATTAGAAGATAAGTAGAATAATTGAATTTACTTGTTATTAGTCATTCGATTTGCCAGGTCATTTCGAGCTCATATAAAATCCGTAGTTTATCACAAACCAAACATGAGTGCTTGATTAATGATCAATTTATGAAACAAAAGAAAATAAACAAAGAATAGAGCAGTATTGATATAGTTTTCATCTAGATTGATAGAGTTCTAGATAGGTATGAATCCGGGTATGAATATACATTGTTTCATGCAAATATATTAATTTTCCTAAACGCACCCAAACGCATCAAAATAATATTCTGAATAGAAAACCCATTTTTGTTTTGTGATAGATCATATAGCTACTAGTTCAAAGTAGGAGAATAACGATATAGGAAAAAGCTAAAAGTAGATTTTTGAAATTTTTTGTTTGAAAATAAAGTACATAGTAGGTGTGAAATACCCAGTGAAAGGTTACATTTTGCTGGTGTAATAGTGATTATATATGATGCTGTGAATGTATTTATTTCATTTTTCGATATCTCTGTAATCTTTTGATATAAAACCATATCAAACCTGGTAATCGTTGAACGATAATGAAAATTTCACGGAAAATACCTATCCAAATATGGAATAAAACAAAGAGGTTTCCACTTGGAAAAACTGTTAGCCTTTTCTCTACTCAAATACATATATTTCCGGTATTACCTCGGGCATTACCTAGAAAATGCGAAATATCGAATTTCTTCCATTTGGTTTTGGCTGTCCCCACTGTATGTTCAAACGCGTTAAAATTTATTTCGGATCACTAAACCCGATTCATCAATTTGAAAATATCCAATGCTGTTATTCGAGCTATAACTTGATTATTATTTGTATAGTCTTTCATTGTCATAAAAGATCAGTTTATACCAAATAGATTTGAAAAACTTATCTAGAAACTTATGGACCCGATGAACCGAATATTCTTATGCTACTGATTTTGATGGAAATTTATAGTGATAGAAAATAATCATATTCATATTCATCATTTCCCCCAAAAACATAAAAATGTTATCAAGGGACACCCTCGCAGTTGTAAAAATTTATAACCATGAATAGTTATTTCGGATATCAAATATAAATCAAACTGAATTTCGCGGTCCGGCTCTACTAACTTCCTCTTATATCCATACCGTTCTGCCTTCTCATTATCACCTCTGGACTCTGGTGATTAAATAATTGATTTTTTTTTCATTCTTTCTTTTTGTAGGTGACATGACCAGCGATGTCCTGAGAGTAACGACGGAAGCCCGAAGCAGATCTCTCGGAGCATTCTCTCCCTCTTTCAACATCAACAGGCTTCTTTTGGAAAACTTAGAGAAATTCCTTCCGGATGATGCTCATATAAGATGCAGCGGGAAGCTGCATGTCTCTCTAACCAGAGTACATGATGGACAAAATGTAGTGGTAAGTTGTAAATTGCCTAGTTTGCCTGTTTGATTAATTTCCACGAGATTGATATTTTCGTCGACTCTATATTGAAGTGGTTTATTGATGTACACGAAATGTCGATGAAATGGATCATTAGTGACCCATAATAATGTTCAAATGCTCTGTGAATGATGGTGAATGAACATACAAGATTCCAAATATTATCCAAATCAAGGTATCTTTGTGCTGTCAATTTTATGAAATGAGTTTCCCTATATGAATTACGTTGACCCCACCAGATATGACAGAAACAGCTATAACGGCATCTTCAGGCTTATTAAGCAGATTAGCTGCTCTTCCAAAATAGAATTTTTTAAGCAAGTCTGTTATAGGGATGATAACGACAGGAGGTGACTTATCCAGTAAACAGTATACATAATAGTATTCCAACTCTGGCCTACATGACCCAGACACATACAGGGGGATACCACGCTCGAGTTACAACGTATAATTTGCCATACATTTGTCATTTCTCTGTACCCCGTATTGGTAACGAATGGATATTCAAGGGGATATTGCAGCGTAAAATAAATTCATTATGATAATGCTTAGTTGAATGTTCTGTGTAATTATTTAACCAGTGACTCTGATTCTTTTATTACATTATTCTCTTGTTCATCATTTACATTGGTGAGATTTCACTTTTCTTGGACTATAAAGAACTTCTAACTGATTGATTGATGATACACGAAAAAAAAATACCAACTTTAATAATTTCAATAATTATACACTATACAAGCAAACAAAATTTATGGTGTAGTGAAAAGAAAATATTGCGCTGTTCAGAGTCGGTGTTATGAGATATTTCACGAATATTACAGAAAGAGGACTCATCTAATCGAGAACTTCCTTATTTTATCAGAAATAAAGTCGACGGAAAAACTTTTTCACCGCTGAATTTCAAATGTTCTGTTTCATCACAAACATGCTCCAATCAGATATATAGAATAAATAAATGTCATACCAGCTAGGTAGTTGGTTAAATGAGTATTGATATCCCAAAAGCCTCCAAACAATGTTTTATTTTGGATTTACTTCATTTTTTTTTGTTTCAGATATCTCAATTTGATACTAGAGAAGATCTCATCAAAGTTCTATTGGCATCAGCATTCATACCAATTTTCTCTGGTATATTCCCTCCTAAATTCAAAGGAATTAGGTACATGGATGGAGGATACAGTGACAACTTGCCCACATTAAACGAGAATACCATCACAGTCAGTCCTTTTTGTGGAGAAAGTGACATTTGTCCTAGAGACGACAGTTCACAATTATTTCACGTGAGTTTCGATTATACTCTCCTCAATCCTTTTTTCATAAATTCCACTGATGAATAAACATCAATGAAACCACCAATGAAACCTGTATACATACTCTCAAAAATATAAGAATAACTATTTCGTATCTTCGTGAATATTTCATTTTTTATTCATTTGAAGTATTGAACAATCTTCTTCATGATTTAGAGTGAATATTATTTTGTAATTCTCAAATTGATTTTAATGGTGTTCAGACAATAGCAATTGAATACTATTTTAACAATAATTTTATCATCATTAGATTTTAAAAATATCAATAATGTATGTTCTTCTGAAGTGAATGCTTTCAACTATTTAGTGTGTTAGATTATGATGTTGGAAAATTTGCAAACAATAAGAGCTCAAATATGAATTTCGGCAACCTTAGTTTGAAATAAATGTTGGCTTTTGTCATTTTGGAACATGACCGAAAAAACTATATTTTTTACGGTCGCCATTGAAACTTTAGCAATTACCTGAATAGCCTAATTTTGCAAATCATTACGTTTCAAGTTTTTTCAAATACTTTTTAATTTTCTAGATAAATGTTGCCAATACCAGCATTGAACTATCAAAACATAACATCTACAGGATAGTAAGGATATTGTTCCCGCCAAAACCAGAAGTTCTTTCTAACATGTGCAAACAAGGATTTGATGATGCCTTGAGGTTCTTGCACAGGAATAACCTCATCAATTGTACAAGATGTTTGGCTGTGCAATCGACTTTCGTGGTTTCAGAGACATTAGAAGAAGATTTGGAATTCGACCCCCAATGCAAGGACTGCAAATTACATAGACAGGTCAGTTTTTTTTATTTTTTGTTATTAAAAAACTACAATAGTATTTGCATATACAGGGTGTTCTCTGAGGTGAAGCATGTTTTACACACATGATGTTAAACCCTAAGAAAGCAAAATTGACAAAATTCACAGTTGGAAGAAACTATATTTTCAATTGGTCATTTCATGAAATTGGATTTCGGATCCACAGACTGCCAGCCAACAACAGCTCCAATTTCCGATATTTTTCAACTTGTGAACACATGTGAACACATTCCATGATTTCTGATTCCATGAGACGTCCAGGTTTCTTGGTTGTTATCGAGAGCCATGCAGCCTATTACGTTCCTGTCTTATTATATTTTGACACTCCTGATGGTTTAATCAGATTTTGCCTTACCATTTCCATTCATAAGATACACGACGATTTTGAAAATGTATACTTTTTGAACCCCTTCTATGTCGACGAAGCTATATTGTATTTCATTAATTACGAGTTATGCTTTTCGGGAACGGCTTTTCCATGTAAAAGAGGTTAGTCATAGGAAGTAAGAAAAGTAAGTAAAAAAAACAAGAAAAAATCAGAAATGAACATTCCTCCATTATTAAATCCTTGTTTATATGGAAAACCATGGCCGACCAGCAAAAATTCATCACAATGTGATGATTTAGTGTTTTTTAGCACCTCTGAGAATCTTTTGTATTAAGTATTATAGATCATTTTGAAGGGAACAAATGAGGTGCGAGATGATAAAATACAGGGTGTTCCATCAAAAAAACTATGAGTGTGTCGTATCTACAAAACCATAGCCTGAGAAAAAATTAGTACGTCACTGGATTCTGCACAGAATCCTCTAGACGAAGTTCTCAGCTCAACAGTATTTCTAATAATTTCGTGGATATAGAAGGGATCCGAACATTATAAGTTTTCGAAATCGCCCTATATATCTTATAAACGGAAACAGTTATTGAATATTATATCTGAATCTGATTAGACCATCTTGAGTTCAAATAAAAAAACATGAACGCGAAATACACAAGTGTCCATCTTCAATAACAACCCAATGAACCCAGAAACCAAAATGGCGGTCTTAATCAAAATGGGATGCACTTTAACAATATTCATTATTTTCCAACATTCATTTACGCAGTTTTTAGAAATATATATTTTAATGATGAGTTCCATACCAAGTGTATGTTATAATAACAAAATAGTTTTTCGAGTTGAAAAAGTTCAAATAATCTAAAAATTTCTGTGAAGGATAATTGAAAATGAAAGAATCATACTACCTCATGTTAAGAAAACAAATATTCAAAAATCACAAAAATTGACTATTATTGACTATCATTGAATTATTCACTTTATGAATTCCAAATGTTGATAAATGAAATATACTGCTATTTCATATCACATGAAATTCCTACACTTTGATCCGTCATCTAAATTTATATTTGTGTTTCTTCCTGTTGAACCCCAATGGAAATTTACTTTTAGTGGCACACCTGCATGTAGATGAAATTACAAAAATATGGAATTATCTCCTCATGCACAATTAGACACATGAATAGATGTTATTGATGCATCATCTCTAGATAATATGTTGTGTGTTGTATTGCAAAGGTTAAAGTTTATCGAGAAAATTATTTTTAATGTTGAGCTGAAACTTATTCATGAAATGATGTCAGCTCGGAATATTTGAGTGTTTTTTTTGTTCGACCCACTTTGGTTATTTCGTGTCCAACGTTAGGTATCCAAAGATAACATACACTGGAAGAAGAAAGTGACGTTTTTCTGCATTAACTCGCATAATTTCGTGTATCCGTGTATATTAATTCTTGTAACACACATCTTTCAGGACTTGTATACTGCTGTTTAATTCGAGAACAATCTGTTCAAGAATTCAAATCAACTCAGTTATTCAAATAATTGTGAAATTATATATTATATAATTAATATAAAACGTTCCGTTTATTGCTGGAAATAAAATACTATGTCTTTGTTTTCAGGAAGCCCTCGTATCAAATGTTCCAGAATCCGTGTTAAGCAAATTTCAAGAGGCCATTGATAAGGCGAACAATGGTTTGCTGCATTGGATCTTCAAACATAGGGGCATGAAATTGCTCTCTGTTCTCACACTACCATACACCTTACCAGCAGATGTAATGTATGCCACTTTCACGAAGTAAGTTTCTGAATAGTTTTTTGTATGTAGTGCATGTCGATCACCCATAACACTTTTTCCTAAACCAAACATTTTATAGGCTCTCATATTTCGAAATTTTATTGTGTCAAGATTCAAATTATAAATCATTTCAATCTATGAAATTCGTAAATAAACATCATGATGACGATATCATACCATCATCTATTTCAATGATCTCGAAATAATTGAGTATCGAAGATAAAGTTACTATGATTAATTCATGATTATTCTCATGCTTTTCTTGAGCTGTCTTTTGTACACATACAATTTCTTGAATAATTTTCCAATACTATTTTCTAGCTAATTTATTTCTTACAACTAGGAACATTCATTTATGATAGATTCATTCTGACAGGCTGCCTCGAGAATGAACATGTCAGGTAAATAGTCAGAGAGTCGCATCCGTCTTGATTTTAAAGTTTGCTTCTGGCATAAAACAGATGATGTTTTGATGTAACAAAAATATTTATTGATGTAATAAAAGTGAATCGAAGTTATTATGTCATTATTTTTACGATGTATAGCAATAACAGTATGGAAGTATGTAGAATTTTTTTCATTCATAAAATGCATGAAATTTTTGCTTATGGTTATTGAACCTACTAACTCTCGCACATTATTAATGTAGTGATTATGATTGGAATCTTGTTGAGTTCTCAATCATACAATCAAGATTACCACAGAAGAATCAGCTGGTTTTGATAATATAAATCCATTTGAACTAAGAATTAAGAACTAACTAATGATATTAAATATAGGATAATGTTCAATGTCTATGAAGGTTCATACTACAGATGTGAACCTTCATTTACATTTATACACCAACGTGTGATTCCGTTTGTAGATTTGCATGTATGAACTATTCTCATATATTCCATGTTCTCAGTTCTTAGTTTAATTTCTAATTCAGTTGGATTTATATCAACAAAGTTTGTAAATTGCTGCACTTGAAAAAACAAAAATGTTTTTTCTTGTGTTAGTTCTTGTGATTTTTGCGGCTTATTTTTGTATCGAAGTTGAATGATCTTCCTTAGTTTTTGTTGCTATCTACCCTATCCCAATGTATCGCTTTTTTTAACACACGCACTAACCCCACTTGCAGGTTTCAAAAATTGCGACACGTCAAATCCAATCCGAAAGTGCTTTATAGGACGTTGACAAACTTTGATTTCCAAAGTTTCAGCGGTTCTAATATAGAAACGAGATCGTTCCAGTTCGAAAGAATTGGAAATGCGTTAATGGAATCATCCCCTAGCTTTGCATGCCATCACCATTTAGTTAGAGAGAGAAGGTGAATAGTAATTATTGACTCTATTATTGAATAAATCAAAAAAATCTCCAATACCTCAGAACTGAATGTCATAAATCATATGCCTTTTGGTAAACTTACATTTTTTGTAGCACTACTCATGCCCCAAATTTTCAACTAAAAATGTCTTCCAGTTACGAAGTTACCATCCTTTAGAAAAAAAAATATGGTTCGTATCTGTCAATTTTTTTTGTAATTTTTGAAACTGATCAACTTCACTAATCGATATTTCAAAATTAAACGGTAGATATATTCAGTCAAATATTTGTAAACATGTAAGCAGTATGGCATGAAAATATCCTAATCAGTATAGAAAATACTCGGAAAATGAAAATACATTTTTTGAAAAAAAATAGCAGAAAAATATTGTGTTCCTAGATATGTTCGTTAAGAGTTCTTATATTTATTTTGAACAAGATGTCGCCCGTGTGATTTATGATATTTAATTCTAAGACATCCTGAATTTTCATTATTTAATGAGATTTATAACTATAGAAAAGAAGAAAGCACAACTATTTCCTCGGGCTATATTCATTAAATATTTGGATGGATATATCCTCATAACTGATCTTTAGTATAATATTCAATACACAGTGGTATATTTTTCAACATAGATCATCCTCGACAATCCATACATATTTTTGGGAAAACATGTGAACTTGGAGAAAACCGAAAACAATGGAGAAAGAATTTAAAATGAAATGGGTGATAAGAATGTAAAAAATGTCATTAAATTAATGAAAAAAATGTAAACTAACTAGAAGAACGCAATTCCACGTATGACCAGTCACAAATCGGAGTGAATTGGACTCACAACATCGTAACCCAACCCAACATCACACTTCTCGCCAAAGCACCATTGTATTCTTCACGTTAATCTCTAATCTCTAAAGTTGATTTCTCAAAAATATTTATCGATCGATGTTCTGCTACGAAAATGTGTACAGTGCGTCCAGAATAAATGGTTTTGGAATGGAATGTCAGAAACTAGAGAGGATGGAGTCATTTGAATTAGAAAACTTCTAGACGATGTCATCAGTGTCTGAACCCCTTTGTAGAATAATTAAAACTGTACAGAGGTCCCAGATAATTTGGAAAATGGAGGTAACTAACCATTTCAAACGTTGAGAAATACTCAAAAAAAAAAATTGAAATGATGTGTTAGGAATGTTCAGTATACGATACTTGATTTGTTTTGCATTATCTTCATTTTGCATCTGGCCTCAACTATGATCAAATGTAACTTTCAAAAACAATTTCAACTTTTCTCAAAGTCTCAAATGGTTCCCTGATATTCATTAGGGTCCCGCACTAGGTAGGGCACTCAATTATTGTTGTTTTTTCACTAGATTTGACTGTATATTATATAAAAAAATCAAACGAGTAATGGAAAAAATAGTCAAAATAAACTTCTTATTGATCAGAATAACATTCATCAGGTTACAGTGATGGAAACATTTCGAAAATGTATATGAAAAACCCAATCGAAGTAACTATTCGGAGACTGTGGTTGAATACTCAAATAAAAGACAAATAGAAACTCGAAATTCACAATATTTAGAAAAGTCTAAATACGTTTTTCGGCAACCAAGTTGCCATTTTCAGTAGACCTGAGAAGTAAAAGAGATTAGCGACTCCTTAGTATCTTTCAAGATATTCTCCAGAAATTACCATCGAGAGTGGTACTAAGAAGTCACTAATCTCTTTTACTTTTCAGGTACATGGTGACTACCCCATTTAACCGATTTCCATCTCTTGAAGTTTCTGATATTCCAATACAGCCATCTCCAATTTAGGACACATACACATACATAAACATCAAGACAAGATTTTCTAAATTTCTTTTGTTTCAGATTCATGGCTACAGCGCCACAGCTTGGTAATGGAGCATGGGAATTGAGTAAATTCGTCATGGACAAAATGAGCCATATTCTTAGTAAATTTAGCAGTAAGAGTCAACAAATGAGTGCAAAAATCTTGTGTCAATTGGCTATTACAGAATATGGTGGAAGTGAGTATCAGCAATTATCTTTGGTATCAGTGATATAAATATAAATTTTCCCATTCATATTGTTATGATGTCACTATACTTGCGTTCACTAATCACACTGTTTGACAAAATAAATCATTATTCCCACTATTAACAAATTCACTTCATACCATTCTGACTCATTGACTTATTATCCTAGGGTCTATGAACTGACTAAACTGAAATCTCTTGACGGATCCTTCTGCTCTTATATGTATACAGGGTGTCCCGAAGAGATACCGACCAACTTCAAGTGGCGATAGGAGACATTTTGTTATTGTTACTCATCTCCTTAGTTGCAGAAGCAACCCTCAGAAGCATTTTCGTTTATTTAAACATTTCTGTAAACAAATGAATTATGGTTTACAATAATTGTTCAAAATGTTGACCATTTATTTCATTGCAAAGATTACACCGTTGGGCATTGATTCGCGATAATTTCGGGGTGGATCTTTGGATCCCGAATCAGGAATTTCAGGAATGTTTATGATAAGAAAATGTTTTTGCGTGGTCAACTAAATGAAAAACCGAGTAAAAATATTTGAGTATGATTTAAATTGAATTGTTTTTTGCTCTACAGCTCAAACATTGTATATATTATATAAACAAAAATGTTTCTTTTGATGTCCCCTATCACCCCTTAAAGTTTATCGGTATATTTTCTTAGTACCATCCATTACGATTCTTTATCTACAATCTTCGACGAAATTATTTCATGGTCATTTTCGATCGATCTGTCACAATGATGCGTTCATTTTTTTTTCTTCACAACACAAAAATAAAAAACTTATTGACTGCTCTTAATTTTCGTTGAATGCAGCGGCAGCATTTCAGAAAAATTTTCGGAAAGAAAAAAAAAATGCAATCCAACGAATGTTTGCCAGTTTGGTGCAAAAGTGTAGTAATATGAGATTTCTAAAAAATAATAACGTGGAAGATACAGGGCAATGTTGTGAAACGTTGGTGAAAATCATAGACTTATTATCCTGAAAATGTTCGTGCAGAAATATCCACTGCTCGCTGATCAAACTGTACAATACTTTACTGTACTGCACTCTACTTATTCGAAATATTTCGAATTCCAAGTTGGAATTGCACATGCATAACGAAGAATAATAAATGTTTCTGCATGTTATTGTGAACTGATTTCTTCGTAGTAGAGGATTTAATCAAGCAGTACTCTAGGATTGAGGATACAGGATTCCAATTCAACAAAAATAATGAAAAACGTTCTCTGGATAGTGATTGAAATGGAGTTGAGGAAACTATTCAAGAACAAACTTTCAAATTGGAACCCCCCCCATAACTTATATTCAGCATTGCAAATGAGGATATCTATACCTTAATTTAACAGTTTTAGGGAAATAAATTTTTCAGTTTCCTCAAAGTCACATATTCTAATCATAAATTATTTTTAGTTAGCCATGGAATAATTCAAACAAATAATAACATTCCTATGTGTATAGATTATGGGTGTCTTTGCTAATGGGTGTGGATATCCTTCTAAAAATATCCCACATACTAGAAAATATTCAAATTGGTTTAACTTTACTTAGTTTAGAAACATCCTCTATAGGGTTGAAATTGATATTTTTTTCAGATAAATTCGATGTGGAATCTTGTCAGGATGTCAACAGTGAGAATAAAGTGAATTTGAACTTCACACTTAGCTTGGATGAAAAGTAAGATTGATAGTTTATTCATACATATGTGATACTGCCATATGTATTAATATATCTAGAAATCATCTGAGGAAGTATTTTTTTTCAGTGATTTACCTTTGGCACAGAGTCCATCCCGCAAATTCCGTACCAGAGATATTCTACACAAAAAACCGAGTTTAACGGTGAACAGAAGCGATACTATGGACAATGACACATTCGATCATATTTTGCAGGTCACGTCGCAACATGACACCATCATGGCTTACTATTATTTGGACGAAAATAATAAGGTAAATATTTCTATTCAATCCTTCCAATACCAGGTGTTTCAATGGTATTGTGAAAAAATAATGGTAGGAAAAGAAATTAGAAAATTAAAAATCTGTGCTTTCAGATCTTTAACAAAAACAAGCTTTCTACTTTTTGTAATCATACCTTTGATCACTCCTTTGGCATTCCAGAGAGCAACTACGTGTATGATGAAAGTTCTCCGTTAAGGTTATATAAGCAATTTGAAATACAACTTTTTTTGTTATCTGATTTTTTCGTATCTTGCTTTGTGGTCGAAAAAATTGGTAATAATATTTATTACCCTACAGCCAAATGAATGAAGACTAAGAATCAAGTAATTATTATTTTGTTGAATTATATGACTTATATCATTTGCTAAAAGTTGAATTAATTGAACTTTCCTTTGAAATATAAGTTTTCATTCAGGGTTTATAAAAAACTTGATATTTCTACTAAGAACTTGCATATTTTACATCTCTTAAAGTGATATTCATATATAAGTCGAACACATTTTTTTTCTGTTTGTTGTCTTCACTAAATTCACTATGATAGACAAATTTCCATCAATACGCGAATTTTGTTTTCTGTTCTGTTATGTTCCAAAAATTACAAAAAACAGAAAAGAAATAGTATTGTACACACGTTTCACATTTATTTTGATATTGTCGCACTCATTGGAGAAAGTATAAACTCGGTACTCTAAAACATAGTCTTGTCTTATAAATCTCTTGATTGAGCTGAGCGAGCGAAGCTCATATACCCGGGATAACTACTTGGTATTGTAACGAGCCAGTGATGGCTTGGCCAATTTCGACCAAATTTGCGCTGCTAAGATGGAGGTTCAAAAAATATGAAACTCGAAATCGAACATACCACGGAGGAATAAATATGAGCTTTACTCGCTGAGCTCAACATTGCAAGCAGCGAATCGCCTTGCTACCCTAGTTACTATCCTTTCGTTTCTACTATTTACCCTTTTTCCCACGCATTTCTATCGTTGAATACATGTTGTATTGGACAGAACTTATTAGTACGATGAAGTAACTGTAAGTTTATTTTGTAGGTTAAAGTCACTGAGATTTTCGACGTTACGGACAGCGATTCTCCAATCGTTCAAAGCAGCCACGAGCGTGATATCAATCAGCAATTGGAGTTTGACGATGGATGGGATGAATCTTCGTATATGACCCAGCCAATCATGGATGACCGTAAGTTATCGATACAATGAATTAATAGCAGACAGTAAACGAGAGGCGACAGCTTGGATTTTTTTCCGTTTAAAAGTAATTTTTTATGTCCGTGTGCCGATATCGTTATTGTACTCGCGTTATTATGATGTTCAAAAATATGTGTGATGCCCTTTTTCTTGCGCTTATAGCAGTTTTTCAGCAAAACACAGGAAAACCCTGTACAATAGAGGAATCAAGAACGTTATTTTGATTGCATTCAATCTCTTCTTTTCGCAGATATGTCCGAATACGATTTGGAAGACATCGTGGAAAGCAACGCCCTGTTCTCTGATCCCGAAAGCGAATGGACGGGAACGTTCAAAGTTGAAGAACCCGACGACGATGCTACCAACAATGATTCCAGACCCGAATCCGATAGGCCTTCTTGGTCCAACGAATATAGTATATCAAGCTTATCCTTGGAGGATTTGGACACGTGAGATTGTTTCGTTTTGTACTCCTCAATACCGAAAGATGCCTTCATGGGGTTGTACTGCTTATTTATGCCAATAGATTATTATTGTTAAGGTTTTATCAAACATCACTTTGTATATTGTCTATAGATTAATACAAAATTCAAAAAACTAATTACCAAACTTGTGATACAGTTGTATATTTTGTATTGTTATTGGTATATATCTAGAAGTATTATGAATATGACCGAGTTCTAATTTAATTATTTCTTTATTTAATTAAATTATTATAATTTAAGTATTCGTTAGTGGAGTAGGTACCTATTATATATTTTACATCTGTTGAACTATTCATAGAACAATAAATAAATGAATTTGTTCCATGTGCATATGAAGCTTTTCACAGTTTTTAGTTGTCTAAGTGCAGCAACCAAATATTCCAAAAAAATTGAAAACGGAACTTCTCTTAATATCATACTATACAGGGATATCTATATGACTTGTATTTATTGAAGGAGGAAAATCCCTGTCTCAATCAGGTATAACAGTTTATACACTCGTGGACAATAATAATTGACTGAGTTTGGCATCAAGGCTTCCTAGCGAAACTTCCGTCATATGGTTTTCCGCCACATACTATCGAGTAAAGGGTATCATCTGATACAATGACCATAAATGCTGGTGTGCCACAAGGATCCTTCTTGTCACCAACTTTGTTCCTAATCCACATCAACGATCTGTTGGATTAACAATTCATACCGCCTTTTCCGCTAGAGCCACTATATCATCCAATGAGGCCAGAAGTGCAAGACTAAGACAGGTCGATGCTCTGAGTGATGATCTGGCAAGAATTCTGAAATGGGGATCGGAAAGTCTAGTGGAGATCAATGCGATAAAAACTCAAGCTTGTATCTTCACTAGGAAGGCAGACAACACAATGCCCAATATTATGATGTCAGGAACCACTGTTCCCATGAAATAGTCAATATCCATGCTCGGTATCACCACCAACAGCGGTCTCTCATGGACTATCATCGCAAGAACTTCTTCACAAAAACTCGGTTTCCTGTTCCTTCACTCTATTCAATAGAGAGCTATTCGTCTAGTCAGTGATACTTTATTCACGAATTCATTGACGTCTCTAGAACATCGCAGAAATCAACAGAAATCTTGTCTATAAAGTATTATACACAACTTGGGAAAACTGACTTGAGTACAATAAACATCGCATTTTCCTAAAATCTTTTTATTTATAAATAGTATTACAACAATTATTACAATTACAGTTTTACATTTGGGGGTGAAATCGATAAAATATTAACAAATGAATAGAATATATACATTACATAAATATATTACAAATATTCTACATACATAGAAGAGTAATATATATATTATTCATAACTGAATTGTACAATAAAATATATCAATGGTGAACAGACATAAAAAATATCACAAATAAATGTGTAAAATATTACAAAACCAATATTCAAAATATAAAACATCAACAACAAAGTCTTCAAATGTATGGTCAATCCGATAGACTTTGGAGTTCCACCTACAACTGCTGAAGTAACTCCAAATATACTGAACGGTAACTATCTTATTTTCCATCTCATGATCGCTATTGTGATATGAGATTTTGGTGTTTCTATGTGGGGATGGTCCCAGTACAAGGTAAATATATTGCTATAATTTATTTCATACACTCATTCTGATTTGAAAACTATAATATAGAGAATCCAGTCATATTAAACAGAAAGAAAAATCGTATAAATACATCATTCTATAAATGGTCCATTCGGGAATTGATGTAATTGTTCAGGGAGTCGTATAGGGATCATGTACTCAATTCTGTTCACACATGGTTGTTAATACATGATCCAAATCCTGGTATCAACCACCAGGTCAGGAACATCCTGAATAAACTCAATAGATTTAACGACAACAATAGATTTAGTAATTAGCAAAACTGTTTTGAAACTTGAATGTGTGTTGAAAGTTTTGAAATGCACAACAAGTTTCACCCTGATATCCTCAAAATCCATCAGAGTCCTGGAGCACGATTTTAGTCATTCTTGAGATAGAATACGGAATATACCATACACAGTTGGAAAGACCCTATCATGAAAAGTAAAACAAAAAATTTCATATTTTTTTACATGAGTGCCAGTCTGAACTATCACAGAACGCGTAAGACACAAAGGAAATATAAATACCAACTGAAAACTATCTACTTGAAACAGTGTATATTATTATGAAATGAAACTCTTTCAGAACTGTACAAAAAATATGTGCGAAATATATACTCAAGATTACTGAAAACTTAGTAAATGCTGTTTTGAGTACATGAGTGGTAGTACTATGAGAGTTTATTGATATGTGTAGGTACCATCATAGTTTGTCGTATTATTTCAAAATAGTATTCAATTCATTAGTTGATTTGAATTATGGCTCATAAACAAGGCCATAATATAAATATACCGTGTACCTGATATCCAAGAATATTTTGGGGTTTCTCTGTATTGGTTTCCTTATTTCGAAACAGATTCTAATATTTTCAAATATCTCATCGATATTTTTCGATTTCTATATAAAAATTATATCTAGAAGGATTGTTAATCAACAATTCAAAATTAAACATCAAAGATCACATATTCATACTAATTTTCATCAGAGTCGATTATTCTCAGTCACCAAATCGTAGAAAAATACTGGCAAATTCTTTTCTCAATATCCATCACTATGATTCACTCATCCCTAATGAATACAAAACAATTACAAGTAATATTTTTCAATGTTTTCATATTTACAGTGGTTCAATGATTTTGTACTACAACCAACATTACATTATTTGTTGAACATGAAATCCATACAATTGTCTAAACAATGAGAAAAGACCTAAACCACCGTTTTATACAGACCAGTCACTTTTCATTGAACGATTTTCCATGTTTTTCCATCATGAAGTCGTCTCAATAAAAATAATAATTCGACTTCTAACACTTTTTTTCATCAACATGTTTTATAACTATATTTTTCACCAACATCAGTCCAGAGTCGGTTCTTTGGGAGGAATCACGTGTATTTTTTTATTTCTTCATTTGTACTTCCTATTATTTTCAGTCATTTCTGACACTATTTTTTTGAAAATTGTTGAAAGGAATGTTCACGACTATGATATATACGGTATGTCAACTTCGGGTTCGAATCTTCAATGACGTGGAATGACGTTGATAAAATAGAAGAATAGAAGGCTAATGCTCTTTGATTAAATTTAGAAAACATGCTTATGGTGCGCTATATGTTCTTTCTTTCACGTTCATATAAAAAAGATGTTGAATCTAAAACGATTCAGTTGATTATTTCTTCGACGCCATCGATATGATAAAACCAAATTGAATTCGTATATCTTTTCATATTATGTGGAGATATCAAGCTTCGTCAACAATCAGTACCGGATTCAGATGGGTTTTGTACAATCAAATTATATAATTTAATCACGCAAAACCCGTCAACGACGCTACTGATTACTTCCGCGTCTCAAGATTTCCACTGCTAAGAAGATCATCAAGTTAAGAAGTCAAGAGAACATTCAGAAATACTGATGTCAAATGGGGTAGGGAACGATAAGCAGGAAAGAGAAGAAAATCGAAACGCCTAAAGATCAAGATACGCGCCTCAGTCAACGAGTTGCAAAGGCAGAGTGGATCTGCCGAGAACGTGATCGAGCCGATCACAGCTCAATTCATATACGATTCGAGTAGCGGCGATAGTGACGCTACCGGCAAGGGATCGCGTTTGAGGCCCAAAGTAAACTCGAACTCCTTGTCTTGCGAATCGTTGAAAGAATAGAGCGATTCTGATAGCGACATAGATGATCTACCGAAACCATCACCCACAAAAATCGGCGCCGTCATCAAGGTCGATGAAACTAAAGCAATCACCATCAAAAAGAAAAGCGACACCCTCAGAAAATTGTTCACGCCCAAGAGGGATTCTGAGGGTGGTGAAGGTGGTGGCAAAGGGGGTGGTAAAGGAGGAAAACGTGGCAAAAGTAAAGGAGGAGTGAACGTCGTCTTCGTCGATGGCGACTACGAGCGCAGCAGTTCATCAGTCGAAGATGAGACGATGCCAACTGTCACTCCATAAGACCACAGAGCCAAATTGGAATTCATTGTCACCTAGCTTACCATCATAGGTGAGCTACTCGCTTCCTTCGCGTTCAAGAAGCGACCTCTCTATGCCTACCAACATCCGACCTACCTGTCTACCAAACATTAGCGAAGACTTACACATCTGAAAATGACAAATGTCAAAATCTCAAAATTGTAGGTTCAAATCGACATATCAAATGTAAGAAACCGAAGAAAGTCTACCAAAGAAGAGAAACAAAATTTTGTGGAAGAAAAAAACTGAGGTGGTCGTCGAAGAAAGTTCTCAATCAGACAATCTAAGTTTCGAGATTCGCTGTTATTCCATCGACGGAATAATATTGAAAACATTAGAAAATGATATTACAACCAGAAAAAAACAAAATCAAATATCATGCTTGCATTCATCTTAAGGAGCCTGCAACAAACAGATACGATGATACAGATGTAATTATAGTCACTGCTCAAATCAGAGTTTGAATATTTGTAGATTAGATATCAATTAAATAAAATCACCTTGTAACCCACATTTCTTTTCATAAAATGCAACTGAGAAATATGAATTGACATAGAGACAAACATTAAAGGAAGAGAAGATTTATTATTTTTATGTTGCAGAAGGGAACATAATAGTCCTGGAAACGTTCAAAGCTAAGTGGAAGTTCATATTTGTTGATATTTATTTGTCATTCTTCAATATCCAAAGTGTTGTGCGATGAATATGGAGGATCAGAATCACCCAGCGCCTACGCAATCAGGAGAGTTTCGCATTGAAGTTGGTACTAAATACTTCAATAGGCAAATGAGTTGTGAGTTGACTGCTTTTATGAAGCATCAAATAACTGATTAGGTTACCTCACAAATAGGAAAGTTGGACGGAAAACACAGAATCAGAGAGATGATGAAAAAAAGGGCAAAGTCGAATAGGTGCTCTGTGCTACTTCCCTAATAACACAGGCGCTGATTGATTTTGACATCAGAACACCTACATTATAACTAAAGCCGGCAACACTGCCTATAATATGTCTGTACTCTGATATCCAGTAGTCTATTGCTAAACTTTTGAGAAGCGGCAACAGTGACGCGTAAAGTTTAAAAGGGCGAGGTCGTAGAAAACTAGGGTCGGCACATCAAACAAAAACTAGAGTCTAGCGCCCTACCAGTGAGGTGGTAACGAATTCAACTGAACTGAACTGAATCGTCACCAGAGAACCGCCTCGGGTCGATATTTCTGATGAGAACTATATGGATGATACTTATTGTTTTCTTCATGTGACAGTGAAGCCGAAACGTCAAAGTGATTGCAACAGAGATATGCGCATGGGCGGATTTGACATATTCACGTCGCATCTTTTTTAGACTGGCAAATGCGCACCGGGTGTAACAGAATCATTTTTCTCAAGTTTTGGAGACGAATGATTCAAATTCTAAGAAACCTATATAGTTGATAAATGTCATGTTTTGACATAAGAATGAATTATATCCACTTGCGGTTTACTCGGAAGTAGTTCTACCTCACGATTTTCAAATGTCTATATCATTGCTTTTTCGAATTCTGCATACTTTTCTGAATCCAATGATACTACATCTATATCAATCTATATTAATTTCAATTCCATTTTTAATTTTGCATCTGAAGTGTGCGATGACGCAAATTTTGATATGGCATGAATTAAATTCCTTACTATGAGAATTAACGAATGGTACCACGGTACTAATAAAGTTCCATGAGAAAAAAGACGTGTTTTGTCTCGAAAACCATCTTGATGATAAATTTAACATTTCTGACAAGATTCGAATTCTTCTAGCATTAGGCTGGTCAACAGGAGTAAATCAGAATAGTCATCTCACATTTGATTTGAAACTAAAAAATAGAATTGAAATTGCATAATGAACATGGTATTCTATTTGGAAATCTAAAGTTAGTACATACCAGAAGTGGAGAAGATTCATTCGTGACAATGGCAATCAGAATTATCCCTAAAACTGAAAAGAACAAAAAGGGTGTACCATGATCCTGTTACACACGAGCTGGCAAATATTTTTTCTGGCTTCAGTTTCCATATTAGACATACGCTCTAGCCCCGCCAATTCGTGTTCACGTCGAACTCTTCCGCTCCACGCTGAACTGCCTCAGCAGCGCCCTGGCGCTGTCGACGCTCTGCCTGTGCGCGGTCAACCTGGCGTGATGCGTCCCGTCCGATGGCGAATCGTTGAGGTGAAGCGCCCTGCAGAGGCCTTGACGCAGCTTGGAGAGCGAGCCGGTGCTCTGTCAAGGCAGCACCTCGACGTAGTTCTCGGGGATGAGGCCCGTCTTGCCGTTGAGGGTGCCCTGCAGCCAGCCCGGCTCCATCGAGTTGCGTACTGGGGAATAATTAGTTACTTATGAAATTACGAAATAAAGTGATCAGGGGTAATTTCAATTCGCTTTTTCTGCGACTAACTTTAAATTTATACAAACATGGATTTTCTTAGATCTGATAACATTACATGAACTCGAGATGTGTTATTTTTTTTCATTATGTCAGGAAAAAATCACCAAACTTAGCTTTTACTGGTCAATATACAGTCTATAGCTATGTCACCAGACAATTGGAATCGATATTCTATAATGAAATAATTTTATGAAATTCGTTACCAAATGATTTTACGTGGAACAAGAAGATTCAGAGTATCTCAAAATCATGAGCTTTTCGTAGATTTTTTTATCTCTTGGAAACACGGAAGGAAACCCTAAAATGTTCGACCGGAGCATCGGTAGGTTAAATAGTATTTTTTTCAATTGTAGACAACACCAAAGGAACATCGTGTTAGCCAGCGGTGGAATATTGGGAGAGAAGGAAGGTGTTGGAATTTTTCTTGAAGGTTTGGAGGTTGTACGCATCGGGAAATGATGCTTCGTATAGCGATGTTCGTCAGGTAAGTGTAGGGGTAACCAGCCTGAGCATGTCTGTTTAATAAGGCAAATTCCATAACTATGCTGCTAAACAGGTGAATGATGCTTAGTAGAGAGAACAACAGAAATTAAGAGGTAAAAGTAAGTAAAAATCAACTATTCTGATTATTAGTTTGATGAAGATTCGTTTACTTCAAGAGTCATTTACTTCACGTATTTTCACACTATGAAATCTGACTTCCTCTTTCCAACTTGTCTGTGGTTAGAAGAAAAATTATGTGATGTGTCGTTCCAACAACTTCAACATTCGTTCGAGGTCCTACTATCATTTTTTACCCGTCAAGAAATGTCGCATCATCGAGAACACCCATCATTGGGTTCTTACAAATGGTAGGTATTCGCTAGTAGTGCGACATAAAATACACTCTGACAAATTACAAATACACCTGACTAGAATCGAAGTCTCCAGATAGCAATCTCGAGGCACAATGTAATACAGATCTGTTGAAAATGATATCTATATAACTAATTTGGAGGAACTTGTCAACTCACCATTTGTAATTATCTGATTTGGTTCAAAGGAAAGCTCTCCATCGTTTTCACCTAGACAGGCATATAACGTTCGCACTCTCCTGTAAATAATGAGGATATAATCATATTATACGTTTTTTATATATCCCTATTATGAACAACAATATTTATTGGGTGATGAAGACAATGAAAATCAAATATTCTGGAAGATGTCAAAATATTAGGAAACCAGCTCAATAAAACTTGAACAAGGTGTAAAGTGGAATCAGTATACATGCGATGATGCCATTATTTATGATGAAAATCAATCGTGTTGTTGAGTGTTGTTGTGTAGATATTTGAAATGCTTATTCAACAAGAGGGTGAGTTTATTTTTGGATTGTAATCGTGGCCAACTATGACCACTACTATGGACTTTCAAAATGTACTATTAGGGATTCTTTCCATGAAAAATAACAACGGGTGTTGAATCCTGTACACATTTTCATCATTATAAACGATAGGATATCCGAGAATGTGAATTTCAATTATTTTTGCATGAACTACCTTAGAATTCCATATGAAATTTATATTTATTTTCATTGATAGAGATTCTCATAATCAAAAAATATATATTTATTGTATAAAATATTTTTTTTTTCGAATATCTCGTGTTTTCGAATGGAGAAAATCGGTGGGAAATTATCCAAAATGATCCTCAATGATAAACTAGTCACTAGATTTCTCCGAAAAATTTCACGATAATATATTTTTGATCTCTCATTTGAAAAAAAAAAGGAAAACCAATTTTCTCGGACAACCTGCCGTTTATGATGATGAAAATCTATAAAGGCATGTTTCAAGTGATCCTGATTCACAATACGTTATTATTGTTCGTGAAAGAATTCCTAACAGAACATTTTGAAATTTGGTTCCGTAAAAATAAGATTAACCTCTTGTTGGATATCCATTTTAAATACCTAACCAACAAACCACGAGATTTTCGAAATCGATCGTGAAATAACGATGTTACAGGGGTGGTAAGTCCTCAACTTGGACGCTGTATAATAATTATTAATTAATATATACTATTATCATATTAATCAACAATTAATCAACATATTCAATGAACATTGAAAAATACCTTCACTAATACATTGTATGAATCTTCATGAGTGAAATATTTCAGCAGGAAATTAAGTTGTACTTATTTTGCATTCATCCTAAAGTATACTCCATTATCGTGCTTTTTTCATCTTATTAATCTTCACATAACGTACATAATGTAGAAACAATTATTCTCAGATCAGAGTCCATAGGATTCTGAAGAAAAATGTGTAGAAATGCACGATTTCAGAAAAAAAATTAATATTTTCAATCCAGTGGTCATGATTGAGATGGTTTGCGACGGACTTTCCATCAGAAAAAAAACTTCATAGACGTATTGGCAGCATAGCAAGTATAGACCGTCGAGCATTGAATTTTAATTTCCATTGTAAACTTTCTCTACAATCAAAAAACGACAAGTCTTTGATTCCAATAGTTACAATGCTGCATATTGTTGATGTCTTGATGAAAAGCTGTTAGTTCTTACCTCACTGAATTTAGTATAGGACTAGATCTCCCAGAAGAAGTGTTAGTAACAAAAGGAGAAGAAAGCTGCGTCCTAACAGAGGAAATAAATGATTGATTAGAAAAGTCGGTACAAAAGCGCTTGAGTGCCAACAAAATATCATTTTTGCAGCTCATAATTCCCACATAGAGAATTCTGACATATTATTTCAGAATTCTAAGATGCAAGTCAGAATTCCGACTTCAGCGCTTTCGCAGAGGAGTGAAAAAAATCATCTGAACAAAACAATATAGAAAATATAATTTCAACCAAGTTGAGAAGCCAACAATCGACTAACAAAAGCAATAGCCCTGGTAGAGTTGGATCGGAACATTCGGAAAAACAAGCGACATCACAAAAGCAGCTGTCCACAAAACGATCATAAACTGGACTTACACATATCCAGGAGATTTGTAGCTTTTCGGGTAGGCCATGTAAATGGAAGACCTCTCATTTTTTTTTGGTGTGTTGCCCATGACGATGTTACCGTCACGTGAGGTGGAGGACAGTGATTCATTAGAACTACTTGTGCTGTTCGGCTCTGTAAAAAATTAAACAGTGGCTGAAAATCATATATCAAATTGTATTTGGTCGCATATTACTGCCAAATTTAAGCTCAGATTGATAGGTTATGTCGAAAAACTCCTCATTTTAGTAAACATAGTGTTTCATTGATACTGAACCTCATGAATGTTCCTTGCAACATAATGAGAAAATAGATCTCATATATTTTTACCTAGTCTTGTGTACGACCTGAGATTGGTGGGACTGTAGCTCTGCAAGTTAGGAAGATTCGTCTCGGATTGAGACGCCACGGTGGAAATGAGCTGCTTGAACCGCTGAGCAGGAACAGGCTGTCTATTCGAAAGCATTTCGCTTCTGGATACCCCGTATATGCCGTTATTGCTCGGTTCGTGTATACTGTACATACTCGAAGAGATCGGAGGTTCTATGTAGGACGTTACAGTCTGAAAACAAAAAGTACATATATTGTACAGAACTGTACCCTATTTCTGATTGTGAGTGAGTTTTGCTTGAGATTAGGAAGCGACGGGCGCTTCCAAATTGAGATGGTCTGAGGTTCCTTTTGTATCAATTTTAATATTTATTGGGCCAACACAATACAAGATTGACTATTGATTACTATTTTTCTGACATAAATCTTATTATTTTCTACAGATGTCAATCAGTTTTATATTTATTTTTTAATATGGAAACTGAAAAAAGACGAGATACATTACTCTGTTTTGAAGATAACAATCATGTTGGCATCAGAAAAAAGACAGACAATATGGATCTATTTATTTTATTCGTCTGAGGATTATACTCACGCATGTGTAGGGCTGCGAATACCCCCTATAATTATGCGCTATCCTCGCTTGTCCGTTACTCGCGTACGGCCTGCCTGACGACTCTTCCACGTAAGTGGGCAGATGGTTGTTGGGAGGGCCGTAGATGCTCTCCCTGCCGCCCGAGCCGTTCGAGGGGCCGTTAGATAGACCTCCCGGCGGGCCACCGTTAGCGTTCACCAAAGGCTCCGGCTTCGGGGGGGTGGCCTCGGGCTCCTGGAAACACAAATGGGCACGTCAAACGAAAACCAACGATGTTTATACCGGATGACACAGGCTTATAATATACGTCCTTTCTTCCTTTATTTTCATAGCTACATTTCTGAAATATGTTCACTGAAGGGCAGTTTTTGACATAATGTTGAACATCCGTTTGTTTTCTAGAAACTTTCGATTTTCAAATGGAACACTCTATATATAAATGAATTTTTGAAAACTTCATGATTTTGTGAATCCAATGTTACCTAATAGGTCATATTTTATTTTTCCGAACACACATTTCATTCTTCAAACTAGATAGTCATCAACCCCCTAAAATTATTCCATTATCCGAAATATTGCTACACTAGCATTATTCTGATAAAAAAAGTATTATGGCTAGAAATATGTACCAAAAGGTATCTTTACTTGGAACTTAATTTTTTATTTTTTTTACCATAGTCAGAGATTATACACCATAATCTCAGCCATAGTCGTTCCAAAGATGTAATGATTTACAAGGTGGTCAATTTGAAAATTGGCAGGTAACGGTTTCCAGAAAAACCGGAATTATAAAAAAATGTCTAGGTATGTCAAGAAATGCCCTTCAGTGGGCATATTTGATATTCCAAAATTCAGGAATGTAGCTATAAAAATGAAAGGAGAAAAGGGCATGTACCATGAATCTGTGTCACCAGGAATACATCGATAAACGCATATCAATTCATTGCGTCATATTTAGTACCACTGAAATAAAAAAAATTAAAACAAAAATTCTACTTTACTTACTACTTTATGGTACTTTATGAACATATGGTATAATGGCTTTTAATATTTATTCTTAGGCGCAGCTTCGAATTTTGTGGTTTCTCAATGTTTGTTTGTTTGTTTCCCATTAACACTGAATCCCCAACACCAGTTACAAAAATATGGACCTCGCAGCAGGCCATGTTCACATTGCACACGCACCATGCAAGTGGTGAAGTGGAGAAAATCTGAATTACAATAGTTTTACTAGATAAAACTTCTAAAATTTGACTGAATTACTGAAATTCAGATTTTTTTGAAACCATGAGAGTAAACGAATTTCATCAAGAGTACCTTTCTTGTAGGAAATGAGTTACACAATCCAAATTTCATATTATTTTAGAAGTTTACTTACTGAAAAAAGCAAGTTCTGCACCCACGAAATGATTGATATTATTATGGGTTTTAATACCCCATGAAGCTACGACAATGGACCAAATTTGAAAACTAAGTAACTTGGTGCTGCGGTTAGTTTTCTTGGATCGATTTTTTTCCGCCTGATGATTTTGTAAAGATCTTCCAGGACACCCTGTAATTATCCGATCCCTACCTGGAAGAACAGCCGCTGGTAGTTGTCGATCAGAATCTCCACGACGATGTTGTAGAATTTTAGGTCAAGGATTGAAGCGACGGTTTCTTCTTCGGGTCGAAGCAAAGTGGGGCCGAAACAGACGCCAAGGTTGCTGACTGTCATCAGGTTCTTGTCAGATTTTGCTACCACACTGGAAAAAAAAATCTTATGTGGTTTGTTGCTCCAAGAGCAAAATATATTCACTAGTCACTATTTCCAATCAGTTTCTAGGATGTCATAGAAGCCTCTAGGATTAATTATGGGCGCTATACTATATACTATATACCTATATAATGGTAATTCAATACATTCCTTCGGAGATGTGATAGGAGAGGTGGTAAGGAATGGATTTAACCCTAATATGCATCATGCAAAAGTTGATAGTTTGTGAGATCTTTGAATTTTTCTGTTTCTCTCCAAAAGGTAGACTTAGGTTTTTAAAATTAGTTTACCAATAATCTGCTGTACATATTCTTAACCTTTCAAACAGAATACATTATCTTATGTTCGGAATGGAAACATTTCAGAAACAATTTAGATCATAGATGAATTGGAAATACAGAGTCGTATTTTTGTTTGTGAAATGTGGATATCAACACTTTTTATTGGTTATTTTTAGAAAAATCTTTGAGATTCTACATTGATCAGAAAATATATTTTTTTTATTTATGTTTCTAATGAGTGGTGGTAGAAATCCGTTGACTAGGGTCCTCAAGGTGAAATGGTATAGTTATTTTTTTTTACTAATTTGCCTGGTACTATAGTCATGGGAAACCATTTATTGATGTTTGTAGATGTTGAAAATAAAGCATTCTGATGGTTGTTGTTTCAATATTTTTGTATAGATAGTACTATTCATACCTTTTACAGGAAAATTAGTTTTTATATATTACAATTATCTTCAATAATTAAAATTAGATAACATTTAGCGGGTTCAATGCCTTGCTATAAAGACCACCCCAGTTAAGGATACCATATTTCAGGATAGATTCAACTAGCGATTAATAAACTATTAGGAGTTTTCCGGTCATCATTTTAAATAGTTGATAAAATTTATGAATGAGCTTCTCAGTCTGTTTGTTAAATTAGTGATGTATCGATTGAATTTATTGATGAAATTGATCGGTCGAGGACTAATAATAATGATTTCAATAATAGTTTGACATACACTGACATACAGAGTACATGAATTTCGGCCAGAAGAAAGCGGTATGAGTTTTATGCGTTTTAAAAATGAAATTGCCCAATGAAGTTCTAATACTTTTTATGTTAGTTGGATTCATATGATTGGAATTATTTTCATAATCGATCATTTTCAGAAAATACGAATGTTCATTTTTATAAATCTCTAAATCCAAAAAACATTCTCTCATATGTGGAGACATTGATTGATCTCTCTCTCTCACTCTCTCTCTCTCTGATTGGCGCCCTCAAATTTCTGAAACCATAAATTCCGAACTAGAAAAGTAGTGCATATATCAATAATTTACAATTCTCATAAATTTTCCGAAATTCGTTGAAGCATGAAATACTGAATTTAACTCCCGAAAATATGAACTAAGTATACCATAAGAACCCTTTTTATAAATATGTTCGACGATTAGTGGAAATAAAAGAGGAAAAACAAAGAATTTCCCTACAGGATAGTTTCAGGAACTATACTCACTTTGTCAAATGTTTGATCAGGATCTTCAAAACCTCAAAATTAGTTTTGGGTAGCCTATACAGCAATATATGAACGTCATGTATCCTGGTTTGCATAGACTCGCTCTCTGAAAAGGAACAAAATCAAAAACCTAACCTCAACTATCGATTCGTAATGCTTACTGACTGACGCAATGAAACCGTTGTGATAACGATATGTCATCAAAGGTTCAGGAAGGTTCCTTAGATAGGTCTTTAGAGCACTGGTTATGGTTTTGGTCTCCCATTCGAGGGGATCGTCTAGCGATAACTTTTCACCTTTCCTCCTGTCCAAGCCCATGTTCAATAGCTTGTTGACCTTGGAACTAACCCCCACAACCCTAAAAATGATATAAATCACTCACAAGAAAAATTTAACAATACAGAATTTGATACAATATTGAGGACAATAAACTATCTACTACAATTAGAAGCATTTAATGCTGTTCCTGAAATTTGTCACAGGGCGATTAAACAAGCTGCGAATCCTCCCAATTGAATGATTTTTTGTAAAAATGTTGAAATTTTGTATCGAATTTGTTGTTCATTGATGGATTGCGGAATCTTGATGAAAAATACTTTGCACAATTCCTGTCAATTGGTATAAAAAATTCAACAGACATATCCTACCAACAGAAGAATTCATTTTAGACAAACCTTTCTTCTTTTCTCTGAATATAAATATAGACGTTGGACCCAGAATTTTCATTTGATAAGTACAAAATATATTGAAAAACTAATTTACCTATAAATGCCTTGTTCTTCCATTCCTCTACTTTCTAGTACTTCTATACATTTCTTTACAAACTGGATACCAGTCTCATCCAAAACTCTTTCTTCAGAATTTGGTATTTTGTTGGCATTATTGCTAGGAATCGTATATGTCTGGAAACGATATCAGAAACGAAATCAGTACGATTGAATATAACAGAAAATCATTTAACATTTAACTCCGTGGACATGAACTTTGAGGTAAGCTAGAAATCACAAATTCATACTGATTTAACAAAAACTCTTACTGGTTCTTTTCCATCCATGATATCCATCCAGGCTTTTCTGTCTTGCTCAGAAAGAGCCTGGAAGGTGAATACAGCTCCCGGTCTATCATCGGAATGTATGTCAAAACAAAATCTTTTTTCGATCGAATCCGACATTCTTCTCACGCAAGTCGTCAGCGTCATTTTTTCAGGTGGTGGAAGCTAAAACAAACAAAAATCATTATTATCCATGATGTATGTTGTGAGGAGAACTTGGAACTACCCCCTTGATTTGGAATTGAATCGGGAGATAGGAATAGTGGGTTATTCTGAAAAAATAAATCACTATTCCATGTTCTAGAATTTTGCAGTATCAGATTTGAGGAAAAAAAAATTTCTGCACGATCTCACAACATATGATTACTTTAGAAACAAATAATTTTTTTTTCACTTATTTATATCACAACTATTATATGATCAATGAAATTTTCCACAACAGAATATTGAACCTTATATTATAACATGATATGGATGTTTGATAATACAGGGTGTGTTTGAGAACTGAATTACATAAATCATATATGAGAGATTTTTTCAAAATTTGAACAAAAATTTTTCATAACGATATATCCTCAAAATGTATTATGAACCTGAAATATAAATTCAATAACAAAATGAACTCCCACAAATGAAACTTAGGGAAAAATAATATGCTCACCCTCATAAGCAGGTACAACACATCGTGAAGAAACAAACCCTCATGCCTTTCAAGTTTTAGGAGAACCAAATCACAAATAACTATATTGGATCTATGTTCAATCGAAAGCGAAAACAAAATTCCAAAAAAAACATGCTAGCGGATTCATTGCGAGAAGGCTGGTTTTTATCAGAAACAAAAAACGGACCATAAATTGATCCTCGACTAAAGCGATGAAGTGTTCTTCCACAGCAGACCTTGGTATTCGAAAATTCGTTGCATGCTGCCTATCCACCAACCATGTAAGCTCACGAGCTGGCACAAAAATATTTGAATACAGCAAATCAGAAATATTCATCGGAAAACATCAAAACCAATGTGTTCTATAAGAATCTCCTATATGAGTTATCATATACAATGAGACCTTTTAATAGAAAAAAAGCGTATAATTTTATTTTCGAAAACAAATCAACATACGAAAAAAAAATCAGAAAACGTAAGGTATTATGAAATAATCTCGAAAATATAATCTGTTTTGGTGGAAAACTTAAAGAGTAACAAAGTAGTTAATGATGGTATTTGATACTTACAGACTTTGTCGTGAGCTGATTATAGGGAAGCATACTAAATATTTTTGTGTCCTTATCATAGTTGCAGTAGTGTTTTGTCCATGTCGTGCCGAAAGCCTCTGAAAAAGTAAAAAGCAAATTTGAAAAAAGGAAAACAAAATTATAAGCTGATCCACAAACTTTTTTCGAGCATAAACAGATATCCCTCTCTGCAGCCTTTGGCATTTCTAATTGGCTCATCTTGTTTCTGTACCTCAGACATTCGTTTCTTCAATATTTGGCTAAAATCGTCGAAATTATTTCTGGTTTTCTGGATTTTCGTTTGCAGATCCTTCCAGTAGGGGTCACAGTCTTTTTTCAATTCATATCCCTAAACATGTAAGATTATCCAGTCAGGCAAGGATCGGTAAACTAACTCGTTCAAAGACAATATTTGTTCTTTAGTGGTCTAGGTGTATAGAAAAATTACCATCGAATAATATTTCATTATACAAGTTTTATAAAGAACTTTTGTGTAGCACTTTTTACTGAAAATGATGCATTGATGCTGAAAATAATTACAAGAATATTGGAGAAGCATTAAATCACTGCTGATACGATTCATAAAAATAGCCCAAAAGATATGAAAGAGTAATTATTCATATTGTGTATGAAGTTGAATTCCTATATTTTCGAATGCGATATTAAACAAATAAAATATGCTGATTAACAGAAAATAGTAGCCTGACATATATCTGACGTTTGGTTCAGAGTTTAAAAATAATAAATAGTAATAATAATAATAAAATCGATTTTTCATTCACCTGGTGGTAGAAGGTGAACCAGGCATAGACGAATGTCAGCAATGTTTCGACAAACTCGAATTTTTTCCTCTCATGTACTTCTTGAATCAAGTAGACATAGTCCATGCTTGCAGCATAAAAATGGCGCTCAGCCATATCGACTGAGGCATCGGCCTATAATGAAAAAAAAAACATTACGATCGTGACATCCGATAATTATATTATTATAATAATACGTCCACTCGATAATATACAAATTTACATATATAATAAATAATTTACAAATACAAAAATGGGCCTATTAAGACTATATTCATTGCCACAAATCACGAGGATACAATGGTAATGATTTTCAATATAGTCCTTCCAAGGTATATATAGGATGGTGAAACAACTCTTCGATTGTTTATTTCCGTAACATGTAGACCTGTCAAAAATAAGGCTGTGCCGCTTGAGTATAGATGGCGATAAGATAGTCGATCCCGTAAAGTCAAATCCGCTTTTGCTGATAATTACGGATATCTGATATTTTTGTTTTCCAGAGTTTTCAAGATAACTTTCGACATCGGCAGAAGTAATGCCATCTAGTGTCAATCCAGGGAAGTCTTAGTAAGGTATTGAAAGTCGACACATTCAAACAGGCGTAAGTCTACAACTTTTTCTAGCGTCTGCAACACCAATCTATATTGACATCATGAGTCTGTCATTGATGAGAATAAAATCAAACCGATATGAAAGCCAATAAAGAAAATAATCGAAAATAGAAGAAATAAATTTGAAATGTAAGTTTACATTAAAATAATTGATAGTGACTTTATATAAAGAATAAGTTAGTGATTAATCAGTGCTAACTTTAATCACAGACATAATGGAGATTCCTGGAGAGACTGACGAAATGATTGAAGCGAAAAACACGCTATACACAATTTCAGTGTATCGGCAGCTCAATAATAGCAATAACAGGAAAATAAGAGTTGGGTAGAAAAATGAAAAATATTTCGATTTTGATATGATTTTAATGTCATAACGATTACTTCACAGATGCAAACAGAAAGCAATGAAATGTTTCCGAATGTTGTGATACAGCAATGCCTTTTCCGTAGACTGAAAAAAAACTGCAATTTCAATTAACTGCCACTGTTAATTAATTTTTGGTTCTAATGTCTGGCACAGTATTTTTCTCCCCAAGTCTTCAGTAACAGTATTACCAAAGGAAATACTAAATGTAAAGGACTGTTCGAATTGATGAATTTCAAAGCCTGTGTCTGAATGCTATTCGAGGAAAATATTGAAATCTCTGAAATAATCTTTTTCTAAAACAGAAATTATCAAGCTGTGCAGCGTTTTACGTCATCCATCTGAACTTATGTAATTATAATTATTTACAGAACGTCCATTGAGGTTTATCAACCCTTCGGAACTTAGACACTTCAATGAAGGTGCAAAATGTGGAATACGTCACTCTGGAATTGAGATACAAATTATTTTGCGTGGGTTAAAACATCGACTTTCCATTAATACTCCCACCAGTTTTTCACTCGGCTGAAATTGAGTGAAGTTGAAAAATTTCGGTGGGACGATAGCTGGAGCGAGAAGGGTAATTGTATGTTTGGAAAGTAGAGACAGACAAAATAAATGTTCAATATTCTTTCGATAGTATCATCTACTCATCCACTGTGTAGAAAGGATCCAAATGGGTCCACGAAATGATAGTTATTTGTGAAACTATTGCAAAATGCGACACAAAGCGTTGCTTTGTGAATGACAATAATCAGATCTATTATTTTTATCAGGTTAATCGAACCACTCTGGAGAGCTATTATTAAACGATTGAAATGTCGCCGAAAGATAATGCGGAATCTGAACAATGAAAATTCTAAACTGCCATCTGAAACGAGACAATAGAAATTGTATTCTGTGCGATAAAATTCAAAATTGCTATACGAAAAGAGACGACGAAAGTCTCGATGAAAGTTCTATTTAGATACTAATCAGCTATCATTGCTCGAGGCGACATTTTTTCTGATTTCTCTGAAGGGAAATATGATATATTTTCATAATTTTCCAAAAGAAATAAAACTGTTGAAACTGAAGTAACATATCACGTCACACAAGATTATGTGAAAATATAAATGTTCTTGTAATTACTGTTGGAAAAACAACGATATGCACACTCGAAGTTCAGTTCAAATGTATTACTATAACATACTGTATGTCCAGTTTTTGGCAGTTGAGTGTGTCAAAATGATTGAAAAATGTTGTCATCGCTGATTTTGATGTACTGTCAATACAAAAATATATAACAGTTACCATTCACGTTCTTTTCCGTTCTACTAGAGTACTGTTTGGGTGAAGATAGACCGTGGTGAATGTTTAGATGAAGCTCTCTTGAATGTACATTCAACCATATTCTTCTAACAATTACTATACACTATTGCAGCCATTCATTATAACAATATAAGTGACCACCGTGCATGTATGATGATGAAAGCGTTATTAGTCCTCAATGATCACTTGGTGTCTCTAGAGATGCATTTTATCTCGAGGTTTGGAAATTATAGATCATAAATCATCGACATGGAATCAAAAGAATCTCATCCTTTATATATTTCGAGATGAATTTTCAAAAATGCTTCGAATAAGTAGAGTAATATGAATAATGTCTATCGAGAAGGACATTTCTGAATATCATGAATGAAACAGGCAATGGTTCTAGTCAACGTAATTGATTAATTGAGTAATTTTGCCCGTTTCACTTCCACCCTGTATATTGTCCTATAGTACTTCATCCACCTCTAATTGCTCTTCGGATGTCCCGATGTATCGTAATGTGACTCAGTTTTCATCAGAACAAAGTCTTGTGAGTTCTGGCATACTCGAACACCGCAAATGTAGACCATTTAATGGATCCACTTCACACCCTGTGTAAGTTTCGTTCTGCTGATTTTTTTTTACATTATCCTAGATAGCCATCAAGGCGGTAAACATCACAACTGTTGCAGAAGACTGCAAGTGAAATGGTCAATTCCTTAAAAAAATACAGGTTGTTGAATTGTGAGTGGCCCTTTTAGTGTGTTGACAACTATGTTTCTATGTTTCTATTTGTGAAAGTGAAAAAATATGGAAAATTGGAGTGCGGTAAATATCTTGAGCCGTCCCTGATTCTGAACTCATCTAATAAGAAACAAAATAATTGAAATTGTCTAAAGAAAATAGCTCAAGTAATGGCGCAAACAGCATCAGGCAGGGAAAAATATACGGGGTCGTTTTAAAATTAAATCATTTTAAATATTCCATCCGACTTCCATTACAAATAATTGTACGACTCAGGAATGAAACAATATTTATGTTGAGTAACAATAAAGAATCTAGATCATCGGTTTGCTATTCCAGATGGTTGGCGTACAAATCAAGTAAGCCACGTAAATTAAAATTATTATTTATGTTATAAAGGAAAAGATGGTTATTTTCAGATCAATGTTATTCATTGATAAATACAGTTTAGCAAGTTTGCTATCGGCCAAATATCTATGCATTTTCTACTGGAAATATACAGGGTATTCGTATCGAAAAAAGCACAGGAAACATGTAGCAGCCCTAATGTTTCAATTCAAGACATTGCATTTTGAAATGCATTGCAGATACGTAATCGATAATAGCTTTCTTTGAGCCAAACATTTTCAACAATTTTCATTTCAAAAAATGTTTATACACTGTGTCCAAGATAAGGATGCACAACAGGGGGAACAGGTGGGGATTTTCAAAATTATTGAGTGTTCTTCAGTTAAGCTGGATTCCTAAACTTGACGTTGAAGTTGCTGTTGAGGTTGCCGTTTGCCGTTCAAAGTTAAAATATATAAAATGGTAATTGTCATTCAAAAATTCGTTTGACGTTGAAGTTGGCAGTTGGGAAAAAGTTGGTTAACATTCACGTCAACCAATGAGATCGGTGATAGGTAGTCACGAGGCTTCTATATCATTATTTATATGGTTAGAGGCAACGTATAAATGCTAGAGGTTATGTTATTTTCGTTTTTATTCATCACAATAAAATGGATATTTCTTCGCGAATATAATAATTTATTATTTCATTGTTGATTGTTGTCACCTCCGTGTCGTGCACAACCACAACGTCAAGTTTATGAATGATTGTCACACGAACTGCAACTGCAAACGGAAACAGCAGCTTCAACGTCAAGATTATGAATCCAGCTTTAAGTAGAAAAAAGTGATTTCAAAATCTATTCATATTTTTTACCGTAATTTTAGAGATACAGAAAAACTAAAAATACTTTTTCATAGCAACTTTTGATTCTTCCTCTACGAAGAACAATCCGTGATTCTGGATTTGCTCAGGAAGATACCCAATTTGATTGGAAAATAACGAACTGTTGAGGAGATACTTAGGGGAGTTCCATACTCAATATTAGATTATATAGATATTTTCATAACGTATCTCTTGATAATTTGGAAATAAAATCAGAAAATCTTTATTCTGTATCACCTAGTATACATGAAAAATCGATAACACATGCAGAGGAAAACACCCTGTAAAAGTGACGAGTCGATTCACTGATCACGGTCTGTAGAGAAACACAATGTGTTTGCTATCAGGATATCAGCTACGTTCAAGTTTATTTCAAGGTTTATTGTGTGACTGATTCTTTCATAATATGAATTTCTATTATGATATTCTAAATAAGGAATAGAAACAAAAGCGAAATAATAGTTTTTTTTATCAGGAAAAATCAAATGAAATTTAGAATATCTAGCTTATTCACAAGTTGTTGACAACGGAAAAATATGGTTCATAAAATTGCTGATAATTACCTACATCTATGAATCATATATTAGAGAAAGCAATAACACCTCATCTAGTACAAGAATAGTTTGAGCAACTGTAGTTGAAACAGTTGAATATCTTTTTTTTTGTTTTATTTTTTCGGAAAAAGTGCTTAATACATGAAAATAGAAGATACTGAATCCATCTCGTCACTCATCATTTACTTCAATATTCATATTATTAGAACAAAGAGCACATCCATGCATTTCAAAAAAATTATTATATTGCAACTACAACTATTTCGGACACCTAGAGGTAACTTTCATTTTTTAAATGCAAGTCGTAGCTGGGCTATGTCGGCATCAAAAATGTTTTCTCTTTGAATACAACAATGGCCAATTTCCAGTCATTACAATAGAGGTGACTTCAATGGCTTTTTATTTTATTTCAATTCCTAATTTTGGTAACAAGAAATAAGACCAATGTTTTTCTACACACTCATTTTTGTAATTTTTTGTTGATCTACTATATTCCATGAATATTTGAGCCAAGAGAAATCCTAAGTTCGAATGAGAAGAGAATGAATTATGGCAAAAGTGGGACCCTGAATGATTTTTCCTAGGAAAACTCAAAGACAGAAGTGACAGAAGTGCCAGAAGCACCAAAATTATATACTACTTACTAAAACCACTGTCAGGGTATTTAGTGCTTCACTTATGTGGAATTTCATGACGAAACAAAGAACGAGCGTTTTTTTTTCAGTGATAAAGAAAACTTGTATAAAAACCACCCACATGTTGTTTGTTACATGAGAAGGACCTAAAATGGATATAAATAAGATCAATGAACATCAATACGTAAAAATTGAATGTCCTACTATATGAATTGAAGTATAAAAATACAAACGAATCCACATAGGTATTTTCATGCCAAATTAGAGAAACTCGATTGGTAAGATAGTGAAATATCCCGCCCAGAAATCAAACCCTTAGAGATTTCTCTAGGGAAAAATCAATGACTCAATGAGTATACCTACAGAAATATCAGAAGAACCAAAAACATTAAACTGAAAATACAAATTACTGAAACGAGTCAGAGTACCTGAATTCGGTGATTCATTTGTATGAGATTTCATGACAGAACAAAGAATGCGCTTTCATTTTCAGAGATAAGACAACCTTTATAGGTATACAATTTTCCAGCACATCCTCTAGTCATTTTCCAAAACTCGTTGTCGTCTTTCAAAAGTTGTTACTCAAGGTAGGACATGACAGCAATTAAAACAATAGACAATAATACGTAACAAACTATAATTAAAGTTTCCTATTATGAAATGTATTGATAACCGAAAATACAAGAAATAAATCCACATATTTTCGAGGAAAATCAGAGAAATCCTGAGTAATAATAAGAATGAGAGAAAATAATGAGAATTACTAGAAAAAACCAACAGAGCTTGGGTTCTGTGAATAAACTACAATCAATGCCAGAGTATCTTTACTTGAATGAGATCATGACAAAAAAAAAATGTGCCCGATTTTTATTGAGAACACCAACTGTTTACTATGAAATTTTCCAACACATTATCTAGTTTTCATTTTTCAAAACCACCCTCATGTTATTACTCAAGTCGAAAAGCTGTAGGAGTGACACAAACAAAAACAGCATTGAGCAATACGATACAAACAAACGATAGGTATTTCCTACTTTGATATACTCTTCCGAGCCATCTTCGGCAGATTCCCTCCAAAAGAGAAATGGGTCACATGTCGCACTTCTCCTGCTTTCACACCCAATCTCGACTACAATACGTTCCGTACATTTGTAAAAAAAAGTTTACTCGAACCAGTCAATCAGCGCACCGAGCACTCTCGACAAGGGATTCGTGAATGAGTAATGCCCTACATAACGAATATCAATTTTATATGTACCTACTACGTGGTAGAGGGTTGTTTTGGGGCGCGTGCGCAGCGAATGATGACGTTGCAAGTCGATACGCACCTTTGTAACAGTGACGTCATGAATACTCAATCTGTCAGTCATTAGAATACGCGGGGTAGAGGAGATGATTGTAAATTAATAATAATAATGATACATCTTCTTTATTAATATATCTGTACAGTTACAAGAATATTGGCCACTTGTGGCGAGATTTTCTTACATCTAACCACATAGTAACCATTATTATAACTAAATTTTGAGGAAAGATAGTCATCGTGTAGTTAGAGCATAAAAATAGAAATAGACATAAACTTCGTGGAGAATTGAATTAGTCTATACCAATGGAAGTTATAGAAGCTAAAGCTGATAACATTTTTTGCTTGAAGCGATATTTGAAGAAACTTTTACTGCAGTCTTTTAGATCAGCTGGTAGTGAATTTAACAATTTGATGGCACTGCAAGTGAATCCTTTCACAAAGATAGTTGTCGAATGACGAGGAACAGATAATATTCCCTTTTTTTCTGATGTCACCAGAATGAACATGATGCCGGGGGTTGTGTTAAGTTGCCAAATGTAGCCTCCTACGATTTTGCATATTCATCCAATTGAGTTCAACCAATGTTTGACTAACGTGATCATATTTACGGAGTACTGTGGACGAATACAGTAATTCTGGACTTTTTCTATTTTGTTTATATACGAAGCATAAAGAAATGGTCCATAAAGAAAATCGCAGTAAATAAATTGTAAAACTAGGTTCTTGGACAACTGTTGTAATTTGAAGTTGAGTATGAGTATGAGAGTATGAGATTTTTTAGAGAAGAGAAAGATTTTTTCAGTTAAGTCATTAAATTTCGTGAATTTAGTAATAAATTCCCGATTGTGGTAGAATGAACACTGGAAAATCATAGATACCTATCCAGATTTGCTATAGCACGGTATATAAAGTTAGTAGGATATCGAGCCCTTGAATATATTTCGTACAGGATGTTTCAATAATATCCTAAAAAGTCAAAAAATATCAATAATATTGAATGGTCATCATGATGTCATTGTCATAATCTATGAAAAAAAGTTAATAATAAAAGTTAATAACTAACCTAATTATATATAATCACATAAATATCATTTCATCATATCATCTATATAAAAAAAATAAATTATTTACTGCTCACTTTGTATTTTATAAATATGTAAATGTATTATGTGAGTTTCCGAGACCAGCACATTTGCTGCTTTGGATTATTCAGTATTCATTGTAATGTAACCTACGAATCTATAAAATCTAAACTGTATATATGTATTGTTATTAGGAAAGCATTGTATTTGAATAAAGTACTTAAAAAAAATGTGCCCTGACTTCATTTTCGAGAAATATGGTGTTAAAAATGTACCTTCTCCACCTCGAGTTTCTATCACCTTGTAGATAGAAAAACACATTATCTTACAAATAAAGTGTATTTTACTTTTAATGTAATTACCGTTTTTGCAAGTAAATTCAAAGACTTTTTAGATTTTCTTTTTACTGCTCAAAGTTGAGTTGAGATATTTTTTTTCTTGAAAACTCGGCGAGATCTCGATGACACAATCATTTCATTGACTATATCACCTATCTTAACCCTTAATTAGTGTGATGGGCTTGTTTGTGGGGTATCACACACCTCAACTTTTGTATGCCAGAATCATAAAAATGGAAAATCTCATGTTTGCCTACTATTTTCATCTTCTGTCATCTTCTGGTAGAGCGAAGTTCTGCAGGTCTCTAGTCTGACAATGTGCTGGGGGTGAGAGCTAATAAGATTTTCGATGAGCAACGACCATGAAATATCTATAACAACCTAAGATGTTCTAAGAGCTAAGGAGACATCTTTCGGACAGACTGTACATTACATGAGCTGGTAAAAAAATGTAGTACATTAGTATATACCGAGAAAATTTCAAAGCAATACGAATCTGATGGAATCGGGATGGACTTTGGTGAGCAATTTGTCGAGTCAAAGAGCCATTTATGAAGGTGGAAAGTTCGTTACTAGGCTAATTGGTCGCCTTTGACTTCTCTTCTGAATTTAGCAAGGTTTCCTGACAGAATAATCTCATTAATCGGAGAGGTTTGACATTTCCGATAATACGAGTAGGAGTCCTCTCAATCAACGGTAAACAATGAAAGTAACATTTTTTTTAGCATTTGTTCATATTCCATCAAGAATGTTATAGTGTATCTATTTTCCGAAAGATGGCTATGCCAAGCAAAAGGTTCAAGGCTGGTGTAGCCGTAACCATTGAAGTGATGATTATTCGTAATCATATAATTGCTTTTTATCTGGATAAGTTTCTTGTTATCTAATGATGGTTAACAATAGCACTTTTCATATATGGATAGTGCTTTGTTATGTTTACAATCGTTGCATAATGCACTATTTTTGTCAGTACATAAAATTCTGGAGTTTCACTTATAACGTGGACAAATGAAATAAAGGTTTCATAATCTAGTTCGGAACATGTCAATGTTTTTCATTTGCAAAGTTAATATTTGATTGCATATATTCATTTGCATGAATTATTCTGATCTAATACCTGTCAAGATATACTGAATTATTCCAAACGAAAATTCTCTTGCTGTTATGTTTCTGAAATTTAGGGTAACTATTAGATATCGAAATTAGGTTTTTAAATAGTATACTCATCAGATACTTTTATTATGAATGATATCCAGAAAACATGGTTAGAGGATGGTTGCATTAATATTGTAAATAAAATTCCTTAAAGAACCGTAAAATACACAAAGACACGAAGATATCGTTTTTATCTTTAACCAATGGATAAAAAAACGATTCTCGATTTTCTGAAACTTTAGCAGGTATATTTACAACAACAGTATACAATAAATGATATGTAATTATGAGTTTTTCAATTATTCCACTGGCATCCTTCATCCATTAGAAAATGTACTTTATTCAAGGAGAATTGTAAAATAGATAATTCAGAGAAATGGAGAAATTAGTGGAAAAAAATTTAAGTAGTCGACAGTTGACTTATTGCAAACTGAAAAATATACCTCCAGGAAGCAAAAATAACCTTCCTGTTTGGTTGAACTTTTCACCTGATTCGAGTTCCTAATTGAACAAGTTTTCCTGTTTTGTGATTACAAAAAGTTCAAAGGTCGTTATCTCCCTAATTTGTAGAACTAACGATACAAGTCGTTCTCCGTTTTCCGGAATAACTTCTTCAGGTTGACACAAAAAGTTCTTGATCCGAAAATAGAAACTCGGAAATTGTGCTTACGTCACTGGAAGAACTTCGCGAGGATCTAGATTATTCACTGGATTATTTCACCCATGCTAAGATACACGTTTTTGATTGGTTAAAGTAGTTGTGTTGATAATGGAAAACACCATGTTATCGATTTTGTATTTTGGCTCCTGGTTGGCTGATAGATACCTATATCTTGTGTTTTCGTTTTTGTATTTCGCTTCCTCATTGGTTGGGTTGTTCAATTAAAAACTGATGCAAACTGCCATTCAATATTTTTCATTTTCCTGATCTATTGATATCTATCAACTTCAGAATTTTCTATAAATTCACCACAAACTGTGACCTAACATTTGAAATGTCATTCCGCACGGTAGTGTTGGTTGTATACATCTTGAGCGGCGAAATACAAAGCGGGATGTATCAAAATACCTGGTTGAAAATTAAATTCAGTATGCTGTGTCACGGTATTGAAGTATTGTTCATGAAATAATCTGAATAAATACAACTCGTGTTATTGATGATTATCGAAAATTCCTTCATCTTTTTCGAAACAAATCGAGGGAATTGTGTTTCGATAATCATCCAATACACGTGTGATATTACATAATTATCTGTAATTATCCTCATGCTAAATAAATTCCTGTTCGAAACTACCTTGAATAATGTTCTGAATATACAGGATGATTGTAGAAATGATGAATTATTACTTACAAATTTTGTCCATCATGAAACAAAATGGTCATCTGAATGCAATTCTTACACTATATTAATCAGCTATGTATTCTATGGTCTGTGAATGAAGTTATATAATTATTAATAAATTATAATTATGTTTTCTGCAATTCAATACAAAGTAATGGAAGTTGCGCACAGGAAAGTAAAACTTGTCTTATTTCAATTGAGCTTTTTCAGTACAATTTCTGAAGACTATTTTGGCCTCGATTTCGGCATTTCGTTTTAGGAGGATATAGAAACGCGAAGATATTGCACTTGTCTATCATCTGTGCACCTATCTAATATTTTGTATTGTGGACTGTTCGAAAAAAAAAAAATTTACTCATCACAGTAACTGCTGTTGGGAGAATCATGCGATAAGTACTCAATAATAATGGATGCATTCAAAGACAACCACCAACATCCCCACTGCACGAGCAGTTAATATTTATGCCCAGTAATTTCTCGAAAAGTTGTAAGGATACCTACTACACAATTTTGAAGAAATGCTGAAATATAAATGTTATTCTCACCTCTTGCAACGAATTGGTTTTTTTGGTAGTCAAATTCAGATAGCGTTCTTGGTTTTGGCAAAATTTAGCTGTCTGTTTTTCAAATTTCTTCTTCTCCATCTTCGCACCACCAATGTACTTCTTGCGGAAATCTTCGAGAGGTTTCACCACCGAGGAGTTGGCATTTTCCATCTGGAAAAAATAAGTTTGTTCAGAGAATTGATACCAAAAGGGGCATAAGGGTTCGAGATGAATGGAACAATTCAAATGCCATGATTTGAGGAGACATCAAGAGGATACGTGTTAATAATATATATATATATATATATATATATATATATATATATATATATATATATATATTATATAGGAACATCTGTTGATATACTCATCATACGAATTATTCTGAAATATCAAAAATGAACTGTTACAATTATAATTATTTGGATTATTGATTCCATTCACTAATCCATTTCTCATGCCCCCATATAGGAAGAATGACTTTCGGGGGTGATGTATGAGGTAAGTCGAACCTTACTGATGTATTTGCAAGTTTCGAACATGTATTATTTTTTGTGCTGCAGATAGCTCGTATTTTTTTACGATAGTACATCAAAAATCAAAAAAGGAAGGGAAGCAGTCGTACCTAGTCAATACAATTTCCTCAACCTCATTTGTTTTATTCTAAGAATACTTTTTCCACCGATGGCTTGACTGCAACGAACTTGTGCAATCAAATCACATAAATACATTCCGATGACGAATTTAATTATCATGAAAAACAGTCAACACAAGCTGGTAGCCATTTACATTCGCAATTATAATCGAGAACCGATATTTTCGCTTTATAAGTGCAATACCTGCTGAAATTATCATGATAATGAAAATTCAATTTTGCCATTCACCCCAGGTACAGGGGGGATGTCAATAATATAGTGTCAATATTTATATGTATGAACTGATTCAGAAATTCAAAAATGATTAAGAGGAAACATTAAACAGGGTTCGGAAGATATACAGTAGAAGTTAGGATGTTGGTTGGTTAGAGAAAGTTTTATAAAGCAGTAAAAGTGTATCTTTTGTCTATCTTTATCTCATCATGATATTTAGACGGTTTTGAGCTATGAGACGAACGTTCCGTCTTCAAGAAAACATTACCATCTAATTCTATAACCAAAAATAGGTATCATTTTTCATAACAAACTCAAAGATGCATCACACATAATTTTCCGAGGAGATATCCTTGCAAAAATTATATGTGTGTAATTCACTTAACATATCACCAATCCACTAATAGTGCATACTTCCAGTAACTGAATTAATGCATCACTGAAAGTAAATATGTATTAGAAACTCATTTCATCCATTCTGATGTGGACACCCCCTTGATCCATTCACTGATTCAATTGCGACACACCCTGTAAATATCCAATAGAAATTAATAACAAGTCACAATAGAGGCGGTTAACTCTCTATATTGTTTGATATCGACATTAAATCAAATCGAATGTTTTTTCATTCTATTAGTGTTCAGTCAACGTATAAATAAAGTTAAAAAACTAGCTCGAAAATCCCCATTCAAGTAACTTTCACATAATTCGAGCATGCTTCATTCCAAGGAAGTACCGAGAATTATTTGATATCGAATAATAACGTTATTTCTCTACGATTATCGAATACTACATCAACTGAATCTGGGTTATCTTTTGGAAAGTCAAGGTCATTATCCAGAATCTTCTGATCGTAACATATGATTCATAAGTTGACGACCGATCGCAAAACCCCGAATCCTGTTAGGGTTCACGGACTGAAACCAATGATGAAACTGGAGAACCATGTTCCCGATTTTTCCTTATAATGAACTCAAATATGCCACTTTAGCTGTTTTTGCAAAGTCTGGCGACGTCAACAGGAGAATCAAAAAAATTCAATTACTCCAGCAAAAAAATAGTACGATAGGGTTTGCTTGAAATGAACAATTTGCTTGATTCTTTCACTAGGATTTAGTTAACCAGTTCTTCTTAGTGAGGGTTCCGACAATATCGAATTTTACTGAAATTCACACATTTTCAAGGGAAATCGTCTAAATTCGAAAAAATTTAGTTGCAATCACGGACTACTGATATAAACTCGTAAAAATATAAAAATATGTGTACCGTATGTTTGCCACGTCTTCCTAGAAAATATTGAGTCATTTTTAAGTTTTGTTAATAATGAGACTAATGTATGAATCAAAATTCCTTATATTTCTTTATATTTTCGTGTATACAAATCGTATTGACAAGCCTGGCACCTATATATTCATAAATTTTCAATTTGTGGATGGCAAAGTATCCTATCAAACGAATTAACTTTTCATAAGATATCAATTTCTACATACTTTACATGATATGACAAAGTAACCAGAAATTGTGTGGTTACTTTGCCAATTTTCAAAATGAAAAAAATACTCTCTCCAATACTTATCACTTATCGTTCAATAGTTATTTACAAAAACTCCGAAATATCTGAAAAAGTAACCACGTTTTACGGTAGTTGTTTGGAGACAGTTTGAATCAGTGTCGAATGATTTTCGACAATACGATAACTTAAACATGCCAAAGAGACCACCGGTATATAGGTACCTAATTCGTCTCTTGTTCTATTTCGATGACAACAGAGCGAACGACCGAAACGCATGGCCTACAAAATTATCGACTGTCACATCGAGATGATCCTCATTTGTTTTTGATGGGCATAAAGCGGCATGAACTTATTCGCATGTGAAGGGTGTCCGCTTTTCAATAAATAAATATTTCATGGAGGAATAAAATGAAGTGTATATTCAATAAGCGAAATGACGTTCACGTCATATGGTGATGTCACTGACTCGGAACATTTGAAGGTTTACAATGTCGAAAACTCCGAACAACAAACCCACTAGAAGGATCACAAAACAAATATTCTGATGCTAACATGAATTCCCAGAATTATCATAATATTAGTACCCAATCGTCGCCAGTGTTGTCATATCCAATCATCAAGAAGTGATGAATAGTCCATAATATTTAAAGTCCTTTATGAATTCATGTAGTTCAATGCACAAATATAATAATAAATTTGGGTCATGACGATTATGAATCAGTTCTGATTAATAGAAGATTGCTACATTATTCTGAGACTTAGCAATTTTACTTTCTTGGGGGCTCGAGGACCAGCATGGGTATATCGTGAATACTTTTTGCTCAACGTTGCAACACCGCAATTTAATAGTCACAGTCGACGGCGATTATTGCTTTGTTTGGTATCTGTCATTATTTACGTTTTGATTTATCGATATTATTCAACTTGTGTTCAGTTTTGTGTACTCAGAATTCATCAGAAACTCAGTTTATTTCCTGTTTTGGTGATTTGATATAATGGTTAGACGTTGTGAGGTGTGTTAAAGACAATTTGAACCGGCGATCAAAACACGTCATTTCATAGGTGAGTTACCATTGTCGTATCATTCGAGATTTTGAAGCATTTTCCCAAATGGAATGGATAAAAATGAATTTAAATTAAATTGATTAGATTATATTGATTATACCCATAGGTCAGCTGCGACAGTGTCTTGTGGTAAAATATGTAGCACTGATAAATGCTTCATTAATTGTTAGTCAAAACATGCGAAGCTGTTGAAAAATCACTGAGAATAATGATGAACTCAATTAATATTTTTGATGAAAAATATAAGGATATTTCTATACTTCTTGTACACACAACAATGACAAATTTACCGTTGACTGTTTTTGATGCATTTGAACAACACTGACCCTGGCCCTTCACAACATCACCCAATGGAACTAGTCAAACTAATTTTAAAGAAATATTTCACTGCAAGACTCCATCATGAGACAAATAAAGATTCAACGGAAGTTAGAGTGAGAAGTATGTGCTGCTATTTGCTATCTTCACATGAGTCATGATTTTATTGTTGATATAACATTTCGTCATAATACTTGTCAACACATATTCATTATCGATTCTCATCTATCTACATGAAATGAAATAATCAGACATCAATTTTTTGCGTCAAAATAAATTCTGCTAAAGATGAAACCTCGTTCATTTTTGACGATATCGAGAAATGATATAAACAAGTTTCATCTTCAGATTTGAAAATTACATTCAAATATGCAATCATATCTATTCGCATTGAAAACGAGTTTTTCACTTTTTTGAAAATTATTTCCACTAGTAGGTACTGAACTTTGAAATCGTAAATCGTCACTGATCGCCAAATATATAAATGTTCATTATCGAAATTGAACGTTATTTATGATTGAGACTAAGTAGACACACTGTTTACTGAATAGTAAGTATATTATTTCACATGGCGTTGAGAATTGAACTTTTCTTGTGACGTGGTCATAATAAGTTTATTGATTACAAGCAAGTTACAAGAATCACCATAGGATAGTATCTATTCGAATTTTTCATAACAATGTGAAGGAAGTATAAGGATGTTCATTTTCCCACCAAGAAATGCTGAAAAGTACCACTGAAATCATTATGGATTTTCAATTTGGTTTCATCATGAATTAATAATAAATTCGACCCCACGACAACTCGGCACTGGTGCTGGGAGAATCAGCTCCTGCTATCCTTGTTTAGACAAAGATAGATACTATAGATGTTGCTTTCAAACAAACTGTATTGTCAGGGGTGTGGATTACTTATCTAGTCTGTTCAATGATCGAAGGTCGAAAATGTCGATATGATGCTCCGTTCGGCTGTAATCGAGCCGTTCCTGGAGTTTTGCCAACCTTGTAATGCTAATGTAATGGAACTAACTACCAAGAACCTAGTAGGCTCCAGAAGTATTCTCAGACTAGAACGTTTCAAACTATTGAAATTGAAGTTAAGTTTTATTAAAATGAGACTGAAATTTTGGAAAGGTTTGATTCAATTGTGGAAAACCACTAGTCGAAAATCATTACCAAAGTGTGTGAGGAAAGTGACTATTTCATCAAAAATACTAGATTCCACAGTGGAATGGGATTCAAAGGAATAGTTATGTCGAAACATGAGCGTCAGGAGAAAGACTGGAACATGAAAATTCGTAGCTCATACAGCTATAGCTAATTACAGACAAAATATACTGTCCGTAGGTTATCGAGGAAATGGACAAAATGTATGTTCCATTCCACATAATTATTTTCAGTTATGAACTGTGCGCATCCTGTTCATATGTTAATAATAATTTTAGCATCAAGCTTTCACTAATCTATAGCACATCAAGGCAAATAAGAAATTCGATTCCAATGAAAATATACACCCACCGATGAATACAAATTTGGTTGTGTAGCTATACGCTCGGCGTGATTCCTTGAAAATTCAAAACTTGGGTTTGTCTACTTTCTAATCGATGAAATTTCGCAGAGACGGTTATACTTTACACTGGAAGTGGACTTCAAGTTTCTTGATCTTTAGATCGATAGAAAATTCAATGTATCCTCATTCAGCCAGAGAACTTTATTGCCTATTTCGTTTTGAGTTTTTCAATTCCTTGAATTGTATACCCAAATTAAGCAGGTTTATCAACACTATCAGTTGATATTTTGTAGGAGCGCATAACAACTATATAAGATCATTGCGCACAACACACTATTAATGTAAAAATATAAGGATGAGGGCAGGAACCTGGAAAACAATAAGAATAGGTATAGTTCTTATAAATATGTCTTTGGAATGCCCCTAGTTTTCGAGATCGGACGTCGAAGTTTTCATAAAAAAATTGGGTTTTTTGCGAAGTTTAGGGTAGGTTCGTAATAGAAATAATAATAAACGAATGATGATTGTTATCAAATAATTCAAGGTAATTTTTTATTCACTCAGTTCAATACAATTGCACAAAAAAATACGTAACTTTTCCTATTATTACTAGCTTAGTTGCCACTTACGACGCCACTAGAACCATTTTCTATATTTTTCTGACAATTTCAATGAAAACTATGTATGAATAACATTGAATGGAGCTTTATAGTGGATTATTCATTCCGATTGCGGTGGCTGCTGTACTGGCTGTCACCTTCATTGTCCATTGATTTGTCCTCGAAATCCCAGCCGCACGAAATAATTCCAATCTATTTCCAAGGTTTCGATAATCGAGTGACAATAATGGAAACCAACAATTTGATCCGTTATTTCGTAAATAATGCGCAATAGCATTACGTAGAGTGGAATGATTTGATATCAACGTCAACAAATGCGGATTCGGATCTAATGCACATTATTGTTCATCCCACTTGGTTGTTTACGTGTTTGAGTTGATCCATCCGGACATTACCTAACTTCAGGGAATAATTTTAACCTCAAAATTATTATCAGTTAAAATATGATAAGTGAAATGATTATTATCGATGATATTTCGAGTGAAACCCAGATGCAGATCTAACTCGTCGTGCGGACTAGTTGAATCTGTCGCTGCGGTTTCACGAGTAATATAATTGATTATCGATCATATCTTTAACGACGCGGAACCTCTAAACAACAACTTTTCTATACAGATTGTCGTTAGTTCGGGTAGTGTAATATTATCATGAATTACATAATATTGATAATCGCAGAAACTCTGGAACTGACGCCACTGGCTCTCTTTGTTGGGAATAGTTTTTTTTTTGATGTAGATGTGTTTCTTTCGTTTCTCATCATCGCTGTGACAGACACGTAACTATGCATTTTAATGGTTCAAATTATAAAAAATTACATTTTACAAATTTTTTTCAACATTCTGCTGCTCCGATAACGTCACATCGAAACATAAAATGACATATTTTTTCTTGACTGAACTGTTACTCTACGTCAGATATCATCTATAGCCATCAAACTATTTTTTGTTGATGCAGGAATTAATTGTTCAACACCACATTCGGAAATTACGGAACTCAAATTCACACACACTATGAGAAATTAATCTTTCATAACCATTTTGAAGTTTCAATCGAACTGTATAATAATGTTGAGCACTAATTCATAATTTCTAGTGACGATTCATGCAAAACTGAACGAACAGTATATTACAATCGTGTCGTTTTATGATATATGTCATATCATTCGTGCGGCGAAAGAACCTCTCATGAAACTTTTATAAGAAAAGAGTGAGGAAGCGTGGATTGTAACTAATTAATTTGAAATTCGCGGTTTTGTGCTTCGGAAAAGCGTCTTTAAGATTATTTCAAAGCCACCGACGTGTCTGAGCGTTTTTCAAGGAATAAACACCTGAACTTCAAATGAGCAACCCACGTATCGTTACTGTACAATAAGTACAATTTCAAACTCGATGCCTGACAAGGAAGAGGAAACGTTTGGAAGTTAGAACAGAAATGTTGGCCTGATACGTAACCTTTTGGTCTATGTCTATGCCCTAATGGAAATGAATTGCATAGTTGCAAGTTTTACTGGAACTCGACCCCAACTTCTATATTTTTACGAGGCAAGAGGGGCCCCTACATCTTTAAGGATGGTACATTCGATGTTCCGGCACTGTTCCAGTGACAAAAGTGGAAGAAAGAACGTGAGCTATTCTTCACCTCTTCACCTACACAGTTCACAGAAGGAAGAAAACAGAGATAGACAATGGAAAGGATGAAAGAAGAATAGAATGAGTCGCAGCGTAGTCAAGTATGGTGATCTTATATAGAAATCTAGGCTTTTTGATTCAGCTATATTTAAAATAAACTAAAAAAGGTAAATAAATTATTTTGAAGGGTCCTTATATTGAAAACTTCCAAATTCTATCTGAACCCGAGAGGTTTCACACATTTTCTCGGACACCCTGTAGAATCCGTGAATTGTAAATTTGAAATGTCAGTCGCCAAAAAAATTAGAAATTATTTATAATCGAGAGCCAGTTTTTCCAATACATTTTCAATTTCATTCCAAATACTCGATACCGTTCAATTTATAAAGCGTTGTTTACCTTCAGAATACCGACACCTTGTATAAACTAGGACTAGAGAACATTACCTACCTATTAAATATTGACGAACACAAAAAGACAAAAGAACCGAACGCGTGATTTGTATTCCGGAATATTTCAAAGATTATCCCGTATACATAATAAATAATGAACGATTAGAGAAAATTCTTGTAGTGTTAATCATTTCAATCGACAGGGGAACATATGTTTCTCTTTCGTCCACTCTAAGCGATTGGAAATACAAATTCCGAAGCACTAAAAATGTACGTTTGTATCAGAGAATAATTCGATAGGAAAAAATGTAAAGGTATGTTTATCTTTTGTTTTTATTATAGTAGAAGAAATGAGGACGATTAGATATACACGGCGAGTCCGTGACTTCAGTGAATCAAGAACGGTCTATTTTTTGATAATGGTTTGAAATTTGCTAGTTGTGTATAGATTTTAATGAATAAATTTATACGAACTTCCACAAGAGTATGTATATCTTTGGGCCCAGCATATTTTTTTCGAATTAAAATTTCACAACTCTGAATACTAATAGACATTGAAACCCATTGAAAAAACTCTATTTGATTCTCTGAATTTACTATCAGATACTCAATAGTTGAAGTACTTATTAGTGATAGGTATAGGACTTGAAGAACAATGGATGAGAAGAACGTGAACAAGAGATTTTATTTGAGAATATGACAACTTCCAATTAGTTATCGAAAGTTTTAAATATCATGATGCTGTGAGAAGATTATTGTTCAGTTCATTGCAAATAATTATATACATACGAGTTCTCAAAGGAAGTGCAATTAATATTAACATTTTTGTCTTCGCTATGAAACTAACCAGTATCGTTGATTTTCAGTCGCGTGTATTGAAATATCCAATTAATTTCTTTATTGAACGGATTATTTTTTTCACAAATCAAAATGTGACGTACTTGTTCTATTAACAGATCGAATCACTCGTACTCGTGAACTTATCAGTTGAATTGTTTGAATTTTTTTGCCTGATATAGAATAGTCTGAGTGGAGGAAATAAAACAAATTTATCGATATATTTGAAGGATTCGTGATATTACGTTTGATAAAGTTCAAAGTTAAAATTGTCGAGTTTCGTATTTTTTATATCTCTCTCCATCTCAGCTGCATCAGTATGGCAAATTTGGTAAAAAATGGCCAAGACGGTATCGCGAGCTGCGCTCGTTCAGCTCAATAAGTTTATTTTTTAACTTCCGAAAATACGAAAGGAAAACCTATTATGTTCAAGAAACATCGTGTTTTCCGGCGACGGATTGTTGAGAGAGCAGAAAAGTATTAGTATTTTCATTGATAGGCTAGGCATATTAGCTCTGGAAAGTTTTGATCCAGTTTTGATTTTTTTCACCCTATGTTTATTGGGTCCATGAATATGAATCTGTGAGGTTTGCCGACAGAAATTCAATCCGGAAAATGTTTTTTCCTCTTTTTTCCTGAAATTTTGGCACATTTTCTGTTTTTTGTCTGTCTCGAAGAATATGCGTGGTTTTGCAAAAATTATCAAATACACAATGAAACCTATAAAATTCTCAAGTTTTTCATTTAACAATATTTTGTACGACCAACCATTTTGTGGCTAGAGCTTGTCAAGAAAAGGGCAAAATTGGAAACAACCCTTGTTTCGATAAAATGACCATCAATGATTCAAGAAAATATGTACATGAGTACATATATGTATATTTACATGGCGTTCCAACGAAAACTTGACCTCCCGTGAGTCAGGAACGGACGTGTGATTGAAAATTTCAAAGAACGCGTCAATTTTTATTTCTAGGGGGACTAATTATGATATAAATGTCTTCATTCATCACAATCAACTAAGCATACATTTAATTATAAGAAAAATATTTATGATGAAATGGTGAAGTGTCAGCTTAAGCGGTTTTTAAACTTCACCAGATAATAATATTATAATAATATGCAAATAATATCCAAAACTTCACCTCCTTGCGGTATTTTCAATGGCATAATGGCATGGAGGGTCGAGTGATACATCAATTGAAAGGTCTTTTGTCCCTCTATTATATTTGTTTTTTTTTCGAAATTGGTTCATTCATTTTGGAGCAATTGAATATGAATTTATAGTATAACCCACACGTGTTTGTGAGATCTCTTGTAAAATCTTTATTGTTTGTGCGATTTTAACCAGACTTTCGTTTTTAAATTGTAGAGCTTGACAAGCTTGATTATATTACCAGAAAGGTACTGGGTCAGTCACCATATTTTGACCCCCCCTACTCCGATTTCTTCATTATAAAAAAAGTATCAGGTTTTCATGTACATTTCCTGAACGATTGGTTTTAATGGAGCACCCTATATATTTTCAACTATTCTTTAAGATCTTGTTTTTCTAATATCAACAACATATATATCATAGCTTTTGTCATGTTGACAACATTGAAAATGTTCTGAAAAGGCATTATTTCAAAGCATGTTAGTGAAAGAAATGCAGTATGGTTTGGTTGGTAACATCAAATTGTTGATGTTTGACATTCATTATATAGCATCGGCGCTTATGACTATAAAAAATGAATTGAAGGCATTATAGACTTCAAATTCTTTTAACAATGTGCTTTTACTAAAAGAAAGGCGATTTGGACATAATGCTTTTTGACGATTATTTTCAATCTTTTTCACACAGAGGGAAAAATATGTCAAACTTCTCGGCTTCCGTCTAACCAATTTAGAAATAATACCAAAATACGACCAATCAACAATGTTGATGTTGTCATAAATTGAAGCAAGCTGATGCACTTTTAAAATAATGTTGACAGCATTTTCAATGTCCAATATGCCGAAAACTATAACAGCTGGACCTATTCACCCACATATTTTCGGAATAAGAAAGGGAAGATGAAGAAAATAGGGTGTTCCGTTTCAAAAATCATTTTCACTCGTTCATCACGTGAACTACGGTACGAATCGTTTTTTCGGTTGATAGGGGTTCAGAATATAAGCCTTTATACATCATTTAATAAACGTTGCATAATATACTAGTATCGACACTCTGTAGTGTATTTTTAGGAAACGTCAATGAATTTTATTCATTGTTTCAGTATGACTGCCTGTCCGAGGCCGACGAACCAGACAAACATGAATATGATAATATTCATGAAAATATATTTTTAACGACCAATTTTCTAAGGCATATTCTCGAAGAGCTGATAACGTACAGATACAACGTACAACGCAATTTGTTCACCTCTGAACGGCCTAAATTTTGGATAGTAATACTATAGAAGAAGATACTGAGCGCTTTGAGTTTCCAGAAATGCATTATGTGTCCATACTTTTTTATTATCATCAGCCATAACATAACATTCTTACCCAAGATATTATTTTTAAAGGTATCACTAGTATTTGGAAGCTGCATTTCAAGATAATTTTGCCGAACACGTCCTGCAAATAAGTAATTTCCAGCCTGAATATATGCTGATAAACTGAACTTGCGAGATAGGTGCTTAAAAAAGTAATTTATCTTTATCGCACTTGTATACACATGAAGAAGAACTATGTACAAGTATAATATATATACAGGGTGAGCCATAACTATTCTCATATAGGCTAAAAGCAGATTGTTTATACCAAAATATGGCGATAATACCAAATATGCCTCGATAAAATATTGCCGTGGAAAAAGATACAGGGCGTTGAATTTTAATTTTTGTTTCCGTTTTTTGTTCACTGGATATTCATACAGTGAAATTTACACTTGATAACACATAACAATTGATAAATATTCCATTGTTCCAAACAATCTGCAATTAGTATTATTAATTAAATCACGGTACATAAACAGATGGTATATAGAAACATATCTTTTGTAATTTGGTGTATGATATTTCCTCACTTTCAACTTCACTATGTCATGTAATTTTTGGATTGGACACGTCTAAAGTAAAAGAACACTTTTGTAATTATCATGTATTCAAAGAACTTTGGAATCATTTGCGAAAATAAACTTTCATTGGATCCATCAATTCACTATGTCCAAAGTCAATAAAAAATAGAAATCGACAGAACAGCTAATCCTTAATGAAACTAACACGTTTGTCATAACTATTGACACAACCTGGAAAAAATATTCCTCCAAACTAATTTTGAGGAATGAATTTCAACTCGCAAGTTGTATCAAAACAGATTTTCAAACAACATATACACAGAAAATTGATTTCATCCATAAAGGTCTCAAACGGCAGTTAATTACGGTAATTTAAAATTTTTCGCACCAACATGAGAAATAAAATCTCGCTACGAGTATCTATGAAAATTCCACACATGTGATTTTTAACCAATCAGAACGTGTATTTCTGTCAGATCACCATAGCAACGGATGAATTTTATCGGAAATTTTTTCCTGGTGGATACTTAACAGCGAATTATACTGGAATTTTTTTTGACGTTTATAATAACAGGTTTTGTCAACTTGTTAAAGACGAAAATTGATGTTGTTGGAAACACATTTGGTGTGGAATTTTCTTAGCGAATACCACACGAGTTCAAATTAAATCCGGAAATAATTTGACCTCTAGTGGTATTACTAGTGAAAATATTTAATTTCTCGATCGTACTAATAGAAAAAAAATGCCATATATGCTCTCTAGATTTGATTCTCATTCGGTATGTCATTCATTCATCAGTTCTGACAATAGAGAAGAATAATAGGGATACATATTTTATAATATATACGCCTTTTTGGCAAGAATAAGTCTCATGAAGCGAATATTAGATTACACTTACTTTTTTTATATTTTTCATGTATATGGAATTGAATTCCTCAATTTGATAATGTGGTGTAGCATTATAATACTAATGTTGTTTACAATGAAGTATTATTCCCCTCGAATCTCGACTAAACAACTCGGCTATAGAAAAAATATTTTCTGTACACCTTGGCATGAACAATTATAATTATTAAAATTATAGACGATTCAAAACCTACACTAATGTTAATTATTAAATGAGCAATTCAGGTGATCAGAAGGTGATTAGATCTCTATTTCATGAAAACAGTGAAAGACGGGCATAACCAAATAAAGTGAGATCTTGATATACCGAACATTCAATAGTAAATAATGATACCCTTTGTATTTGAACATTCAAAATTCATGTAATATAATTTGAAGGACGACTGGTATTTGGAGAGATTATTTTTTTAACTAGTTTGTGCAGAAAACATAATTTACTTTCTACTTCTAATGTGTTGCATAACTTCGGTAATGCCTCTTCCATGCTTAAATGTTCAATGAAATTTAAGGTTTGCTATCATGCTAAGGAGCCATCATTAATTTTTGTTAATTTTTTTTATAATATCTGATGCTAATTGATTCAATTATTACACCTAATCAATGCAGGTAAGTATGTTCAAGGTTTTATCAGTAATATAATTACGATTGTTTCGTATGTATTTGACTAGTTCAGAAAAGTCAATGCATGGTCGTTACCATTCCCATTTGTGTTCTTGAATATTTCAGATTTTGTCATATAGCCTTTCTCAAAACTATCCTCACATAGGCTGCGTCTGTGTTTGTCAGTGAATTTATGATTCCATGGTTCTCTCTGATATGAATGCTTCTACTGTAGTGCTAACAGAAGTATCAAAACATGAAAAGATCGCTCTGTGTAGCAAGCACTACCTATCTCCTTTCAACTGCGACATGTTTTATCGAAAAGCCTGGACAATGACAACGAGATGAGCAAAACCCATTAGCACGAAAGAAAAGCGAAATGAAAACCGTGTTTCAATTCCCACATGAACAACGAAAAACCGATTTTCTCTGGCGAAGCGTTGACCATATTTTAAAAATAAACGATCACGAGTCTGTCAGTTATCGTTCGGCCTGTTTTTTTTTTCGAATTCTGATTCTAATGGAATAGGTCGACGGTTGAAGAGGTTATCGGAATTGTTTGAAGTTGGATGTGTCGAGTTCAGCAAAATCGACGATTAGAGAGGTTAAATTGAAATTGGAAATCAATCAAAACTGATTACGGAATACGAAATGTAACTGAGGCAATCCAGATATTCGCTTCAAGTACCACTCACTTATTTTGGTTTTGACCAATTCATCCGAGGTTTCGCCGAACTGACAATGAGTCATGAGCAGAATGAAAAAAGATCCTCTATACCAGGGGTTCCCAAACTTTTTTGTACCACGCCCCCCTCTGGTTATTTGGAGACCCCCCACGCCCCCCTACACATATCAGCTTTCCATTTTGCAACTCCTACTTGTACAAGTATGTGCCTACTTGATACGGTGAGTAGGTAGATTTTTCGATCACTGTTGAATGCGGTAACGCAGAATGGAAAGATTCAATAATTGTACGCATGGTGAAAATTAAAACAATAATTACATGAAAAACGAATATAATTACTGATACAAAATTTAACATTGTAACACAGATACATTTTCAATTTAAGGAAGGTGAAACAATAGGCCTACCTACTTACAAAAACAAAACATAAAATGTAATTTAGTGAGATGGGTGCGCTCGCATGTTCAGGATAAGTTGACAGATCCTGGGTTGAATTTCAGACAAAGCGCAGCGTAGGTCACTTTCGACATCAAGTTTGTTGCGGTACTTGGTTTTGATCGCCACAAGAGTTGAAAACGCTTTTTCGCACATGTATGTTGTTGAAAAAGGCAAGTACATCCGAACAGCTTTCTCTGAAACACTGGGGTAAACTTTCAAGTACTTTAACCAAAATGAGGGCTTGTCCATTTTGTCAAAATCGTATCTTGCAGCAGAGTCATTTTTTATTTCTATTCCCTCCTCTTGCAACTCTTCTGGCAGCAACTGTATGTCCATGTTGAACGGGTCGGTTGATAGAGAATATTGAACTCTTGTGTGTTTTGTAGTTTTAAAAACTGTAGCCTTCTTTGTTAAAGTTTACAACTTTGCAACAACGGGGAAATTTACGCCTTTTGTAATGGGGGAATTTACGTTCTTTGAAATGGGCGGTTTGAGTTCGGCAACACTGTTCTCTAATTTGCAAATTAATTGTTTTTTAAACGAAGGATTTTTGATTTGTTTTATTTTAAACAATGGCTTTAATTTTTTACAAACACTTGACCATTATGTCAAGTGAATATTCTTTATGTGGAAGCGTGGAAATTGGTAAAAAAAAACGTGGAAATTGAAACATTACAAAAACAATTTTGAAAACTTAGAAAGACTTTATTTCAAAAATCTGAGGAAATTATTTTTGTAATTTTTTTTATTTATTTCATTTGGGTGTCACGCCCCCCCTGGACTTTCTCCACGCCCCCCCAGGGGGGCGCGCCCCCCAGTTTGGGAACCACTGCTCTATACCATTATATAGGGTGTTTCGTAATATGTGGGACGCACTCCTAGAGGTGATAGACTTCTCAAAAATATGATAAAAGTTCCTTCATGAATATAATATGTCAAAACTCTTTTATTTCCAAAATACAGAGTGTTGAAATTTTGAGATGTTTTGGAATCAGTTAGATTTTTGGAATTCACTGGAGTTCTTTGCGATTCCTTAATTTTTTCGAAATTCCTTGAAATTTGTTGGAACCCCATGGGATTCTTCGAACATTCTTGGATTTCCTTGAAATTCTATAGAAATCCTTGAACACTGAGGTTTGGAATACGCACTTTTGACCACAGTTAGGCCTTTAGGATTCTGGTGTACAAAAACATGGACTCCTTCCGAATTCTTGGAATTCCATGATTCAACGGCAGTAAAATTCAACGAGTAGACTCCTTTCGAATTCCTATTAGTTCCTTAAGTACTTGAAGTCCTTGGATTTTCTTGAAATCTCTTGACAAATTGAAGTTCGATGTGAACAATTTTGGCACCTCGATGTTTCATAACGAATTACCAACACCAAAGATTGAGGGAGTCTTTAATCTATGAGTATAACTTGAGTAAGCCTGGAGAATATTAATATTTATCTCCACCACTTTCAGCGATTTTTTTCATTCGAATGACATTTCTATTTTCGATCCCGAGAAACATTTTCCAACGTGCGAGACACAGCATTCGCGTTATTCCTAACCTAACATAACGTTCTATTTCTTGCAGACCGTTACCGCAAAAACAAGAGCAAAGCAAGCAAGTGCAAGCATGTATATCGGTTACGAAAAATAGGCAAGTTGAACGACATTCAGTTGTTTTGGGTTTATGTTTCTTCGTTAAACAAGCTAGTTTACAGTGCTATAACCATCAGAAAATTATTATAGCTTTTTATGACGAAAATAAGGAAGTGTATCAGGACCCTAGGATAATAAGTCTATGATTAGCACCATTATCAAAATAAAATATTACGTTTCAATTCGAGTTTAGAGTAACTTGAAATTATTTTCAACTTGACTCATCATTTTTTCAATCCGGCAGCAAAATAATGGAAATATTTTACCAAAAATATGAATAAATTAGGAAGATCCCATGAAATAGCCGGCCGGCACCCTTCGATCATTGAACAGACTAGATGAGTAATACATAGCTCTGGCCTAACAGTTTGTTGGAAAGCATCATCTATTCTTTAGTATCTATTTCAATGTAAACGAGGATAGCAAGAGCCTCGGCAAGAGCTGATTCTCCCAGCCATATTGTCAAAGGGGGTTGAATTAATTATGAATTCATAATGGAAACGGATTGAAAATCCTTTACGAATTCAGTGGTACTCATCAGCTTTTTTTGGTGCTTGTGATTATCAAACTTATCACCACGCCAAAAGAGAACATTTATTTCGATCCACTTTGGGATAATGATTTGAAATCTCGAATGATACGACAATGGTTACTTACCTAGAAAACGACACGTTTCGATTACCAGGTTTAAATTGTCTTTTACAGACCTCAAAACCTCTCACAATTGTAATAAATCACCACAACAGGAAATAAACCAAGTTTCTGATTGATATAATAAGTATACAAAACTGAACACAAATTGAATAAAACCGATGAATTGAAACGTGAATAATGGCCGATGCCAAACAAATCATTAATCGCCGCATCTACTGCCAATTTGTCAATAACGAATTGCGTCATCGTCACCAAACCAAAAAGTATAGTTGGTCCAAGAGCTCCTAAGATATTATCATTGCTAAGTCTCAGCATGATGGAATAATGCTCTATTAATCAGTAATGATTCAGAATCGTATCATAGCCCGAATCAATTGATATATTTGTGTATTGATCTACATGAAGTCATAATGGAATATGAATATAATCAGACTATTTTCACTTCTTGATGATGCCATATGACAACACTGGCGACGATTGGGTACTAATATTATGATGATTCTGCGAATTCATGTTATAGCATCGAAATTTTTGTTTTGTTATCCTTCTAGTGCTAGTGGGTTTGTTGGTCGGAATTGTTGGAATACGTTGCGAGTTACTAGGTTATGTCGGGTGACAAAGGAGATTTGTAACAGCCTGTATTTTGTGTTGAAATTTTTAAATTCTCAAGAAAGACTATTTCTTTTGTCTGGTAATCCCAACATTTTTATTTGGAATGTCACCTATATATAGTTATGCAGACTATCTGCCTTGACTATCTGCTGCCTTGGAATTCTCTATTCAACCATCTATCTATATATCTTATCTATAAGAAGCATTCGTTTGCTCAATTTGGTTGTTGAATTGCATTTCATTGAAAGAACAAAGTTGGCTTTGACCCGAATTCGATAATCTTTCGATGCTTGATAAGATTTGAATTCCAACGAGTATTAGTTAGCTCATATCATTTTGTTGTCATACCAGCACATCGCAAATTTTCATATAGAAAATTTAAATGACAATTGATATTTTCAGATATTCTATTTAATCGAAGAAATCATTGACAACCTGCATGCAGGGATGGTCAGCAGCGAATGATTATTGAATTCGGGTCGTACACAGCTTGATGTGTTCAATCAAATTCAATTCAACGGACAATAATTGAGAAAGGAACGTCGCTTTGTGATACATGGATAAATAGAGAACAGAATAAAATAGGTCGAAAATAGGTAAGACAGGTGGCTCGAAAAATTTACTTTCGGTTAAGAGCACGCTATTATTTATTACATAATATTTGACTAGGTGTGACTCTTACCACCCAAACTTGATAAAATTGTATCTCTTCATAAGCGATTATCAATCCTAATCAACTTTCAAACTCTAACTCATTGGGATCGATAATATTGACCGTGTTGTGGTTATGTCTGAGCCCACAGAGTCAATTTATTTTATTAAGCGAACAAATTATGTTCGCAAAATGTCATTAAATTCGCTCTAAACAAATATATTATCAAAATCCACTGCCTTTCTTTACGAAAAAACGATTTTAAATGTAATACATTTCACACAACGGAACGGCCGGAATAAATAACAGTTATACACTTATGCATGGCGGAGCTGTCAAATTATATAGGATCACTACGAACGCCATCTATTGAAACTACTCAGAGATGGCAAAATTACCAATTCAGATTTTTTTCGATTTTTCGGCCGTTTTTCTTTCTCCTCAACCACACCTGTATTGAGGCGAACGAAAGAAAAAAAAAATGATTCAAATTGGTCGATCCACTTTTGCGAGAGTTTACTTTTGTGATTAAGTTTATTAAATGCTGGAAATGCATGCAGTAAAATAAGTTTTGCTCAAAACGTTCACGTTCATTACTCATCATTTATAGTGTAATTTGACGACATTCATTGATTAAAAAAGTTTTTGAAGTTTGGAATAGGTTTTTATAGCTTCAGTTTTATGAATGATTATGGAGAATTCATGTGTATAAAATTGCGAGTGAAAAATGAGAATATTTCAGAGAAGAGTTCAATTATATCAATGCCAAGAGAATAAAAGTTGCTTATCAAAACAAAAATCAAATTGCGCAACGTTTTAGCACTCAATCTCATTCTTTCTGGCCGTCCATTCATATCACATTTTTTCGTCAACCAATGAAAATATTGTATTTTTGGGTTTAAAAATGAAAATAAGTTGTGACCACCCAGTTTTTCTTCATACAGCCCAACCGATTCACACATAGACATTTTTTGTTGCATAAATATCCGTCTGAAAAAAATTGTCGACTTTCGATTGATTGGAGCATGATTGGCAGCTTTTTTACGAACTAGATAACTGATTCGACTTTCTCTCTTACTGTTACGGCACGGCGAAAAATCCAATGGCCGATTTATTATGCGTTCAACGGCTTCTCTCACGTCTGCATTATGCAATTTTTTAATGGACTATAATAATTATTTAAAAACATTCAGATTCTGCAAGTTTGTTTTGGTAACGATGTTGTTACGATCTTTGCACTGTGAACTCAAATCAATTAATTCAATCGAACTGTTGCTGGGTACACATATTTTCACACGATTTTGGCAGCTGATTGAATGTATTTTGTACAGATTTTGGTCCATTAAGAGTCTTTTTGACTCCTCTTTCGGGCACATAATCAACCTTTTCGTTGTCCTCATACCCTGCATTTCTTGTTATCTAGGCTGTATGAGCTGAGGTTTGGACTGTCCAGGTATTCTTTTTATACAGGAGTTTTGAGTTGACTTTCATGGAGTTTAGAATATCAACAACATGGGTGCCTGCTCAAGATGGCCACCGCTGTTACCGCTCACTATGCCACTGTAATACGTCATAGAAAAAAGCACCAAAACAATCGTGACGCTGTTTCCGCTGATGACAGTTGACAGCAGCGATCAACTCGAGCTAAAAACCGTGTTTTTGACTGCTTTTACCGTCTTTGGAGTGGATTGAACTGGTTTTCTTGTTTTATCAATGCACAACGATATAGGAGGATAAACACAAGTAGAAACAAAGCAAATGTCTTTGCTCAGAAGGTAAGAGAGTTAAGGAAACTGATTCGCCTCGAATGGAGCTAACATTCAAACTAAATTCACATTAATATTATACTACTTGAAAAACATATGTATACTCGGAAAACTGAAGATTACTTTCAATTTTACAAATTGAGCACCAACCAAGGAAATCAATATTTATAAAAAGATCGCCCACGTGTCTACGATGTTCTAGAGAAGTCAATGAATCCATGAGTGTAGTATCACCGACTAGGCGAATAGCTTTCTTCTGAATAGAATGAAGAGCTTCAAGCTAAATTTTTGTGAAACTCGTAATGGACCTGATATGATCGTACCATGAGAGAGCGCTATTTGTGGTGATCGAGCATGAATATTGACAGGGTTAGTGGGAAAAACTGTCATCATATTGTGCACTGTGTGATCTGCATTCCTGGTGAAGGTTGAGTTTTTGTTGCGTTGAACTCTACTTGATTTTCAGATTCCATTTCAGAATTCTGGCCAGATTATCAATCAAGAATCGACCTGTCTCTGTCTTGCACCTTGCACTCCCAGATTTGAGGCCACTACATTGGGAAAACTGATACAAGCAGGTCTTAACGCATCAAAAATTCATGCAATACAATTCAAAAAGTCAAGTTTTGTCTCAAAGTAATGAGATTTTCTGTCAGAATTTCCGGTTTTATTGTGAGCACGATTTGTAGTTATTGATTTGATTTCACAAGAGAAAAAATAGGATAATTACGAGATAATACAGATGAAACTAGATCTAATATTATTAGTTTATTCATGAAACTTTTCTGTTATTTACGATTCGTTTCATTTACTGAAATATTTCCTCATTGAAATGAAGGATTACCCGATTGTGGTAAATTTATCACAACAGAAAATATATTTTCCTCTGTTCTATTTGGATTCTGATTCACAGCGAGTACTATCTGTAATATTGTTACACTTGAGTGTTGCTGGGCAATAGATACGAGTGCCCGAAGTTCGAGAGAAGTTCTGGATTTATTTTCTGATGTAATGATAATCAAGAAAACTTTTCCTGAAAATTTTTCCAACTTCATATTTCACTTCAACAAATTAATGACAGACGTGAAATCGAGAAAATGCGTGCGAATTATTCTCGCTAGAACTGTAGTAGATTATTCTCGCTTCGTTGATGAGAACTCAGATAGCAGTTCGGTACATGAAATATAAAAAATCTGTCATTATTTCACAAAAAAGTGAGAATAAATTGAAAATAATTCAACAGATTTCCGAGAAAAAATTCTATATAGATATATTGATTATTTTCTGTTGATATATAATGGTCCGAAACACTTCTCCAATTTTAATAGTATTCCAACAAATTGATGACAGACGTCAAGTCAAGAAAATGCTTTTGTCATTTCATGAAAACATTGTACTTTGAATTATTCTCGCCAGAATAAAATGAGTAGATCATTCTCGCTGTGATAATCACTCAATATACACAACAGTCTCAACAAGTTGTTCACTCCCCTTTCAACTGAACTGATGAAGAAGAATACCATGCTATACTCCCAACAGGTATTATATGATCTCAAAGAATTTCAACGTAATTAGGTACGATCCGGGTTAGAACTGGTAGCATAACTAACTAAACCACCTTTTTGTGTCTTTGTGTTGCTAGATAACCTAATCGACATCATGGTATCGGTAAGAAATTCAAGCACCGGAAACATTCTTGCACGCACTCAGCTCAGAAAATGATTTGAGTTGATTAGAGGTGCACACCCAATACCGCAGATGACAGAGATAGCTCAGTATCCATGTATCGATATTATACCGCGGCGTTTCTCAAACTGTGGGTCCACTTTTGTTTCTTTTTTGACACCAAAAAGTGACATCACGAACTTCACGAAGAGAAACATTACCTATTCATTGTGTTGAAAACGGGAGCAGATTCGATCCCGAAACGTCCACTCCATCAACATAAGTAGAAATTTTGATATCTATCAAATAAATTTGTCTTACAAACTTTTTCTCAAAAACAGAGTGTCACTACTAGAGAATTTCTCTTTCAGGTATCTGAAGGTTGAATTCCAAGCGCAGTGACATTTTGGGGCAGAGTAGAAATAAATTGAGATAATTATTATAATTTCTATTATCAAGCGTTTGTTTGCTCAATAAATCCTACCAAAGTGAGAATATAATTCTTTCGAATTTGAACCAATGAAATGTCTGGAAATTCATAGTTAATTGTCTATCACAGCGATTATAAAATACAGAAGAAATTATTTTGAAATTTATTTATTTCTTTATTTATTATTTATATTTCATAATTCATTAATTAAGATCACCTTCTGGACAGTTGTTAACGTGTGGAATATCTGTCGGTTTTGACAATTCAAAACTGATGCCTTCCTGAAATGGCGCGAAAATGTGTGATAATGAATGGGGAGACCGATGCGGCAGATTTAACTCGTCCTGCGGAGCCTGCAGCACGATTTCACTTCAAATGTCATCGATTAGAATCATTTCTTACATTATACTTGATAATATTCTAGAGTCGTTATCTGAGTAATCAAGTGTGGATGGATATTGCAATACATGTGACAGATAATGACAGAAAATCGATTCTGGTTTAACATTGAAGCCGAAAGTTCTCTAAGAACTGTCGTGTGAATGCACCGAAACCTAAATCAAAGGTACTGCAACGACTATTTTAGCACAAATGCGGAGCGAAGATCTAAGCAATTCATTCATGTGTCAATGATCGTATCCACTTTGATTAATATACTATCAGCATTATTAACAAATCACAGATCAGTACACACTGCTAACCACTTCTTGACCAGTATTGCCACATTCATTTGTGATTTATGAGTATTGAGATTGAAAATAACACCATACGAAAGATCGAGAACCGCTGGCACAGAGTAACAATGGATTTTCTCCTATATAATTTCTACATACTAATCATTTCAGAAGCATGTTCTCTTCAGGGACCCAATTTCATTGGGAAGCTTATCTCATTAGGAGCCACTTTTCATAATGCTATAATTTCAGGACACCCTGTGTGTGAGGATGGTGATTATATCACCTGATATATATTACAGGTGATGATGAACATCAGATAAGGTTGCTGGAATGATTGATGCAAGATATATTTAGATATCCTATCATCGGCAATATCTTTGAACGCTATCTTATTTACTTCAAACATTGTGCATTATAGTGCACTACGTACACGACGGAATTCTTCTAATTTGGGCCTTATCTCACTCACATTATCTAAATACCGATAAGTAGTTAGCAGATATCAAGGATTCTCGAAACTCATTTCATTCTATATGAATATTTGTTGTGTTATTTATTCAAAAAAGAGAATGGTCCTATTTTCTGATTTTCAAACGGTTAGAAATTTGACGCGCGTGGCTGATGGCGGGAGGAGACAGAAAAAACTTCGGTAAAAAAAAAACCATTGAAATATACTGATCCTAACAGTTAGCTTCGAATGCTTCAATAACTCTCAACTTTTTTTTCACCTTTTTTTGAAGATTATTGAATTCGGGTCATAGTCTGAACTTGATTTTTTTCAATAATTTCTAGCTAAGCTGAAAGAAGAAACACTGTGACATTCAAAATGAAAATGTTATTGTCTAACAGGTGGTTGCAGAATGAAAAATGTCGTTAGATTCAAAGGAGGTGTTATTATTGGTCAGGTATCTCCTGTGAATTACAAAATTGTATCCTTTAAATTGAAAAAAAAACAGCCCTCTACATTTCCAATATTTACAATGGAATAATGTCCAATGAAATATATGAAACTGAACATAGCTCATTGAATCATCACGAAATTTCCATCGACACTTCTCGAACCACCCTGTATGAACTCGCCCAGGTGCACTTTCAAATGTCAAGGGGAATATCCGACATCCATATACACTCTCTTGTGCTCGTCCATACCATTCAATACTATTTTGCATCGAAATTGATTCACAAAAAGGGATATGTTTGATAAGAAAACGTTACCAGCTTTATTTGAGACAAATAGTAATAATATTCAAAATTTACACTGTTTTGAGTATATATTTTAAGAGGACCAAACCGTTCTCAAAATTTTTACTATCAAGATACTTAGATTGAGGCTTAGATTTACTATAACGTGAAATTCTCGAATATTTTCAAATGCATTAAAGAGTTTAATGCGCATAAATATTAACATTGGTTAATTTGTTACTTCCTTCAAATGTAATTTTAATGAAAAGGAATTTAATGGAATTTTTTGCACCATCATCAGAAACATATCGAAATAAAATCGCAATAGAACCGCATATCATTCTGTTAATAACTCAAGTGGATTATTTGATTCACTCATATTTTCCATTCGTACCGAATGAGTTTTTCGGACAAGATTGCCACGCATCGTCCGGCAACATTCTCGTTCGTTGTAAAAACAGGATTTCTTGTAGGAATGCATAAAAGACTGTTCAAACTTCGAAGACGAATGGAGATGTCAATGTTGGAAAGCTACTTCATAATCGACAGTTGTAAAAAATATTCAGATCTCTTTATAAGACGACTATAGTCGAATGAATAAATATCAAGTATAGATGATGAGATGCATTTCCCTATTTTCTCACGTAAAAATGAACCTCACCGGGTGACCTAGGTAGTGGAATTTTGTATTCGAGGATGTCGAAAAGTATCATTTTTCATATTCATCTCAACTGAGAAAGTTGCAGGTGGACAACTTTTTTTTATCGAAATAACGCTAGTGTAGCATCATTTCGATCATTTGAAATAAATTGAAGGACTTCATGAACATCTAGATCGAAAAATAAAATGTGTGTTTGGACAGATGAAATATCAACTATTCGATATCACTGGATGAAATATGGATATTTCCAAAATGTAATAATATACAGGGTGTTCCATTTGGAAATTTAAATGTTTGTTCCAAACGAGGCTCCAGATGTAAAGGAGAAAAGGGCGTGTACCTTGAGCGTATGTACTGATCGCTACTCACCATCCTATCTCTCTCATCTTCGATCTGATTTATTAGATCAGCGAAACTGCCGAGCGATGCGCATATTACTTGCTCGTCGTCCGTTTGAGTACCTCCCACGCATTCGAACGTGAACTCTTTGAGGCATGCTGCGAACGACCTTTGAGCTCTACCCAATTCTGTAACAAAAAAACAGTACCAATAATGGAAGCTGTTCCAAATTCACTTCCGAATGTGGCTTCCATACGGCATGATTATTCGAAAAAGACCAATCACCCTAAATATTTCCGAGACAGACAGATCACTCCCTCACACCCCTACAATCTACCCCTCGGAATTATTAAATGCTGGAATATCCTACCTTGTGATATGTCATTCGATGAGTATAATTCCACTAGGAATACAGCTAATTTTGCCTATACAGGGTGGCCCAATGAAAACGAAACAAGGTATGCATTTTACTGAGAGATCAAGGAACTGACATTAAAATAAATGATTCTTTATGTAATGTTGGATAGGTCAGGATTTTGAAAAAACACATAATGCACTTCTTAGATGAACATCGTTCTAACTACAAAATGAGAGATAGTGATGAAAGGGAAAAAAGCGTGTTTTCTCGAGAACTACTGCATTGAATTCCAAAAACAATGAGGCGTTCGTACGAGATTTCGATTACCTTCAAAATAATGTATCACTTGACCCCTTATCCCATTCGAAAATCAAGGGTTGGAGCTCACCCCTCCGAGGGGTTTGCAGTGAAAAAATATATCCCTCTAAATAAAAATCGACCGTTTTTCAGTTTTTGATGGGATTTTCTCTCCTCGTTTCTAAAAAATAGAGTAGAAGTCATTAAAAATTATTGCAATATATTTGTATATACAGTATACCATGTGTTTGTGGAAAATATTATAACGGTGAAACCAGCAGGCCTCTATCAGTAAGGATGAAAGAGCATAAGAACAATATAAAGAGAAGATATACTGACAAGTCAAAATTAGCTGAGCATATCCTTACTGAGGATGGACAACATATGGCCGATTGGAGTAATATTAAGATCATAGGAAAAGAAGACAACAACCAAAAACGGAAAATCAAAGAGTCTGCTTGCATTCTCCTGAACGGAGACAATAATATTGCTTCTTGTTCAGTTGATATAGATAGAACTTGGCATCCACTTCTGAAACTTTAATATGAAAATGGAAAATTCGATATCAATTAATGAAAACACCTTGTAACCAGAATTTCTACGTCTGCCAAATTGTCACTTTTCAGTGTCAAAATCGGAAACATCGAAAGAAGTTTACGAAGAAAATATTTCAATTGTGTTGAGAACGGGAGCAGATTCGTTCCCGAAACGTCCACCAAGATAAGTAGAGGTTTTATTATTATTAAATATATTTGTATTTCCAAATTTTTTCAAAAACAAGGTGTCACTGACCAATAGAGAATTTCTCTTTTAGGTATCTAAAGGTTCAATTTCAAGCGCAGTGGCATTTTGGGACAGATCCTAAATCTGTCCTTACTACAAATATATTGCAATAATTTTTAATAACTTCTACTCTATTTTTTAGAAACGAGGAGAGAAAATCCCATCAAAAACTGAAAAATGAATGTACCACCTCCTCGAAGAACTTACAGACAGTATTTAAAAATCGACCGGTTCGAGCGTTTTTTTTTTCTGAGAACGATAACTATGTCAAATCGGCCGTTTCGTTTTTATTGGGTCACCCAGTATATTTTGACAACGTAATTTTGACTTCTTCCAATAAAAATGTGGAATAACTGTAGTTACTTGGGAAATCTCCGTCACTGTACTGCTATGATTATTTCATTCAATTTAGGATAACAAGAGAATTATGACAAATTGCGCAGAGAAAAATTTTCATCGATCACGAGTGAACTAACTATACTCATTATCAGCGAAAAGTCAAGCAAAAAGTCCGAATATTTCAATACCAATTAATAATTGTAAGGGTATTGATAATTTTTTATGGTCAGCAAATGAATGAAAGTTAATATTGGCCCTTCTATTTGCATCTTTTTTGTTGCCAATTTGTTGCGAAAGAAATTGATTGTTTTTCAAAGTACTATGCAAGTTCATATGAAACTAGCGACACAATTTTCAAGTATCCATGAATTGTCTCCATGTTGTCGCTAATTAAATCTGTTGCAATATTTCATTACATCATACTTCGGGGCCCTACATTACAAAACATCAGAAATCAGTCCTGAAAATTACAATGAGATATCACAAGGTACAAGTTCCATTCCATTCAAGAATTATAAGAAGTGATGTGTATAGAGGTAATCATATCTCAACGATACGTCAAAATATGTCCCTATATTTGGATTGAACTTGACGTGTTCAGTAATTTTCAATAACAGGGCGTTGAATTCAACACGAATTATGAAAAAAAAAATCATATCTTCTGAAACACTCAGTGCAGACCCATGAAATGGTGTATGGTTAAAACGGGAGAATTGAGAAGGAATCAATTATGTGAAAAAATACAGTGCGTTCCATTGAGAATAGATGTTTGGATCGTCCTGCATTCCTAGAACACCCACCCTATATATTTCGAAATTATGTGGGTCTATAATTTTTCATGTTGAAATTTTCTTCTAAATTCAACGCAGACATTGGGACATTCCGCCGTTCAATAAAAACATGGTGATAAGAAGTGAACAGTCACCTCACAGTCAATGAACATATTTTTAAGATGATTGCACTTCCAATCGTATTTGAAATATTTGTTTTTTTTTTGTACTTTTTGGAATCAACTCTCCATCTCAAAAAATTGTCAACTCTACATTTTTCAAGAGTCTCATTAGACACAATAATAGGAGAAAGATATATCGATTACTACATTCAAAATTCAAAAAATGTAAAAAAAGTATCAACCCCAATGAAATTAATCACCAAAATCTCTCAATTTTCTTCTCTTAAAACAGGCGTCTGACAGATGTACCGGTGTATAGGTACTTTCTATCCAGCTTTCTACTTAGTGAGGTCAATTCTACCAGAGATCGATATGATTGTATTGAACTTCGATCTGTAGTTTTAATTTTCAATAATATGACTTCCTGGGTATCATATCTTTACCCTTATTGATATGCTTTCTTGTTCAACATTCAGTAGACGCTTTGGAGCGTGAAAAGACATTTTAATAAAGAAAAAAATGCTAATTATTGTTGTTGGCTTTGAACGTGCATTTGTTCCATATAAAAACAAAACAAATAATGATAATTAGTCGTTGAAGGCTACCGTGACCAATGGAATGACTCATTCGGTCGGTGACGCTGAGAAATTTTTTGATATTGCTGAAAATCGCCAGTTCATGAAGTGGTTCAAAAATGTGTCAAGTTATCTTATGCTCATTTGTGATATTTGCGTTGTCGAACCTAAAATGATAGAGAAACTTTTTACATATAGATCTTCGATCATTGAATAGACTTGTTGTTCGGAGATATAGATAGTGATTTTTTCACCTCGTCCTGGTTTTTTATTGATACATAAGTCCCTTCCATTGGTCTCAAATATTATGGAATGCTCCAAGGGAACTAGTGCGACAATGAAACGGTTATTGTATACTATTTAGTCTTCCTTTTTTATTACCTTTCACTTGAAATGATGAATTACTGATCAATATGTATAATCACAGGAATATTGGATATGCTCGAAAACATTGATGAAATAAAACTTCGAAATGACTGATAGTGACAAGTACAGCGTTGAATAGATGAGTGTAGCCCAAATAATAGATCCGGTTCACTTTATGGACACACGATTGTTTTATTTTTGTTTTGCATACATATCGACTACACTTTCACCTCGATTTTTATGGTACGTTTCGAGAAAAAATATCGAGGATTGCCTATATTTTTTACAAGAAAAAATAATTAAACTTACCTAGGGTGGCTACAAAACAATCAATTTAGCATGTTTATTTTGAAATTGCAAGACCAATTTCTTGGTATGTAGAACATTTTAAAAAATTGACATTTTTTTATCAATTTGTATATTTTGTTCTCTTCAAGATAACATTCAGTTAACGAATCAAGGAAAAGAGCAACAACAGAACTGAGTGTGCCAAATTTGAAAAAAATCCATAGGCTGGAAAAAAAAAGTTGAAAAATAAAAAATATTCATTTAGGAAAATCAAATTTGGAGGGTCATAAGTTCTTCATTAGTGAGTTTTCAAAAAAATCTTGTAGAAACTTTAAGCAATATTTTTTCAAACACTATCACCCCCTTGATTATTTTTCAGGACACCCTGTATCAAGGAATAATACCCTGTATCAAGGAATAATATAGTATGTGTGAAATCGAATTCAATTCGAAACCTCATTTCGATAAATGAATACTATTTGTGTCAAAATGTGAATGTGCTTCGATAGTGAGTGAATTCATAGTGTCATAAAAGTGAATCATTTATGAGTTTACTGAAGCTTCAGCACTAAGAAAGATTATTTGATTATCTCTAGAATTATCCTAATGGTCTCAAAATTCTTCAAGTACCTACATCTTCAATTTCCTCATTAATGCATCTGCAAGAAAGCAGAATAAGTGACATCATAATGCATTAAGTTAGTTAATGTAGGACGTAGGTAATCAAAGAACGTTTACTTCCGCCCACGTTATGAAGAGTGTTTTATTTTAGAGGTGGTTGTGATTCTACATTTGAGAACAATTATTTAAATTTTTTATCTGTTTAAAATTATCCATTTTTCATCATGACTCTCGAATAAACGAGTTTTTCCATAGACTTATTATCCTGAGGAGACGGAACATCTCATTCATAAAACTGCTTTTGTTTTGAAGCAATGATTGAAAATGAACTGCACAAGTATGAGAAAGACTACCGATCGAACCTCTTTGTCTTCACCAACTTGTTGGCAACGCTGTTATGTTTATGTGTCTTGTTTCCCTGATTTCAGCCAGTGGCGTACCGTCCTAATGGTTCCATGACTTGGAAATATATTTTATCTATAACTTTATTATTAAATATTGTTCTGTACGGAGTGGAAGCGTCGTGTTTGTTAGTTAGGAAGACAAACAAATTCATTTTGATTATGAACAAGCTACGAATGTATTCTCAATGGAAACATGTAATTTCTCTCTGTATGTGTCAATCAACATTCTGAAAAATGAAACATTCTTGTCAGTACCTGTAATTCCCGATATTATGTTCAACTGAAACAAGTGCAATATCATATGCATTCAGACAGTTGTATAAAATTGAATTTCCTTATAATTTGCACACAGATTTCTCCGCTTTGATAAAAACAAAAAACACAGCTTTCATACTTTAAATATTCATATAATACAACAAATTTATTCGGATAATGATGACACATTTTGATTCATTACTGGAAAGAAGGTGTTGGTTCAAATTGAACTGCAAATAATTTTTGGATTTTTATACAAAACAATATATCATTAAGAACAAAGACAATTCACAAAGAAAATAAATGATGTCGCTCGTGAACATAGTTTGTTGTTTTTCTGTACTGTATTGGAAAAATGTGATGTTGAAACAATGGAGTATTAACTGCAAATTACCTATCAGATGCGAACTGAAACGCTGAATGGCATGGTAGTGGATTTGCATCTGGCCTCAAGTATTTGTTACCACTTTTCTTTGTTATGACATCCTCGAATCGAGATGATCAGAACATACATAAAGATATTTGCTCAGACGATTCTCCTGCCAGCCAAGAAGAGATGCCCAAATTTTCCTTTTTTCACTATCAGCGGGAAACCTGAAGTAATAGAGAAATAGGTTAACAGGAATAAGTTGCTTAGAATTTTTGATGCAATGAACAAGAAAGTCTATGCCATGGAAACATGAACACTACCTAAATCATTAACAATCATGAATAAACAGTACCTAATCATCATATATTTACGCCACTGGAATAACAAACAAATTTGGAGGTTAGGTATTCCAACTTACTTGTGAAAAGAAACATCAGGGCTGGAAATGTCAAGTTTTTTGCACACTCGGCAGTGACGGACCATATTGTCCGAAAATTCACTCTGAATTCCACAATATCTATTCAAAGTCACTAAAAACAACACTTCAAAACACAAGATCACTCGTCTACAACACCGCAACGAGAAATGGGCAGATCGTAGTTTCGTAGTAAAAATCATTCATACAATAGGCGTGGCCTGGACGCGCCGATGTCGCTTTGCGGGTAACAAATCCTATGGTGCTACAATGTGACAGTTCACAAAATGAATATTCGGTAATTCCAACGTGTACATTTCAGGTTTTCATTATGTATAAAAATACCGTTCAGAAAAATGTTCCATCGAGACTGTATTACTTGCAATACAATGAAAAAATGATATGAACGTGTCAATAATTATTGCAAATCTCGTTCTCAATCTGGAAATATGGCAACGACACTTTCCAATCGGTCACAATAGTATCCTACAGTGGACCAGATATTGGCAATGTCTGATCTTCTCTAAATGTAAATAGTTCCGTCTCCTTAGGATAATAAGTCTATGAGTTTTTCAATAAATATATCTATTTAACCTTTAGTTACAACTGATTGCTTATTTTAAAGATCAGAATATGTAAGTTATAATCATGTTTAGAACTCGTGTTCAAAAGAGTTATAAACAAATTCAAAATAAATGCTTTCAACATAAGTTATAAACATGTCAACCTAGCTTATCAATTGAATTACCAGGTAAATAGAAAGTAACAATATAAACTGAAAGATGACCATGACATTCAACATGATGAGAAATGTGTGAAATCACCAAAATTGCGCCCTTATAACCGACGACACAAGATCATCGTATGTCATAGAGTAATACAAAGTAAAAGAACATCGAAGCAACGCTGTTGTATTGTCATTGTCATTGAAGCAACATATCATGTTCATGATCTACGTGCTTCCAGCATATTATCGATTCAAAAATCAGATGATTTCATGTCCATTCGATACAAATTTAATTTGTTCGAACGTGAAACCGAATCCTAAACGCACGTTTGAATTAATTGAGTTAATTTTTTTTTTTTCAAGAGCCAATAAAAAGCCTGTACATTGTATCGTTCCCATAGCAACTAAACAAATTTTCGTTTTTTTTTTCCTCCTCCTTAGGGAAGGAGCATGACATTTCCATTCAATTTCACACTACGTCGAGTTTATTCTATGAGTCAATAAGTAGAAATCATTTATTAACAGTTTACCATATAATATGTACTTGAAATTTCGAAATTCACAAAAACACATGTTACTATGTTAGTTCTTATATTTCAACACAAAAAACCACTGAATCATCCAAGTGTTTCTGAAATTCCTTAGCTACCTCCTCTTTCTCCAATGGAGAATATAAAGTCGAATATTCACTAGAACGTATAAAATGTCTATTTTTTCAAATATATATAGTACTTCGTGTTCTCGAGAAAATTTCCGGTAATAATTGAAGCTCTCGTGGTATTATGAGTGAAAATTATGCTACTTACATTTACATATACATACATTTCGGAAATATTCAAAGACTGTTACATTGAAAAAAGGTTCGACCAAGTATAAGGGAAATCAATGAAGTCAATCAATTGGTATTACTCGAGGATATACTACTTCAAAATAACACTTTGGCCAAGTTCATCGAGTTGTAACACTTATTAATCAGTAGTGTCGGGTTTCCCCAACGTAATGATGATATTATGGGAGGCGTTGTTGCATCGTTTGGTGTAGATTTTCATATCTGCTTTAGGGAGGCCGTCGTTTTCTGTGCATTGTGCACGAGTTTTGGGGCAGCAAAATATCGATTCCTGGCAAGGGTTGTTGACCCCCTCTCGCTGATGCACTTGTTTCACCAGTGCAGGCCGAATATTCCTTTGTCGCATAAATCTGGACCGATTGTCATTCACAGCATCTTGTCTGGTATTATTCTTCCGAAGATGTTGCGTTTATTAGCCAAACTTTTTCGTGTTTTTCACACTAGGAATAGGCAATAAGTTTCCGTGGATTATTCAACAAGTTTATTCATTATATCTAGCTATTATCAATTGTTTTCACAAAGTACATCTCACGATATATATAAAAAAAATCGTATTTCGAAAAGATCGCAATTGCAATAATACTTGGAAAAATATCTTGGTAGAAATCTGATCTGATCCACAAACAACCCGATTTCCTTATAATTCTTAGGAATCCCTTAAAATATTTGGATTTTCTAGGATTTTCGGAGGGATTTCTTTGGAAAATAATGGTATAATTCTGATCAGCGAACAACGGAATTCTTTGGATTTCTTCATAATTCCCCAGAATTCTTGTAAATCTTCGGATTCCCTGGAATTCTTTGATTTCTTTCAATAGATTAATTTGGGTAATACGGTTGAAGTCTGATTTCCAAACAAGTGGAATTCCTTGGAAGTCTCTGGAAAATTGAAGTTTTGTATTGAGAAATCCTTCTTTCGATATTTTAGAGATTTGGTAGATAGGTTCGTTTGCAATAGAAAAATCTCGGAAAAAATAAATCTGATGTAATCAGAATTTGTTTAATTAATCCAGGTAGGTATTAGCATCATAGATCGCATGATGATAATATGAAAAAAATAGGTCATGCAAATAACCATTTTAAGATTGAGCTATTCAAAATAAAACATTTTTGCACATGGAATTATGTTCGTATGTTGCTTTGTTTCAGAGAAAAACACCTCGATTTTCCGGCTTCAGAATGAAAATGTGAAAAATCGCTAGGACCCGTCGATTTCTGATTTCAGGGGAAACAAATTTTCCGCTTTTTTCATCCCCGTAAGTACGTTTTGAGAGGTATTACGCTATTAGGAATTTCTTACACCAGCCCAATCGAATAATTATCGATTAATATAAAAGAAACAACTGATTTCGGAGTTTTTGTACAAATTGGAATTTATTACATTGCTCCACACTATTTCGTTCCTTGCAGTAGATACCAGAAAATTTTCAATACTCTCTACTTCCTGAGAATCCCGAGGAGAATCCTTATCTAGAATCGACTAAGTAATAAATAGCCGAGAGATATGACACATCGTATTCCAAGTCATATTCAGTACATAAATATATTATAATTTATTCCTCTTAACACTTCTGACACGTGATAAACTATAAGCAGACAGGATTACCAACCATCAAACAACGATTAGAAAAGCCGAGAATGCGCTCTGAACATTGACTAGGGGATAAATTCGATTACAAATAATGATCATTTGAATCTTCACGACAGAATATCGTCTCTTGTCTGGTTGGTCCTAAATAATTTCACACTTTGAAAGGACAAATTTGTCGAAAACTTTCTAGAAGATACAATGTTTCAACGACCACCTAGGTATTATTCCTATACAGGCTGACTGACAGAACACGCAACAAGCATAGCGTCGTCGCTATTCATTGTCCGATTTTGAAAAACGAAAACAAATGAAATGACTCCTCGAGCACCAAAATGTTAAGATTTTTTTTCAACTTCAACCCTAACGACAGTGACTTTATTTTTCTTATCATATATTTGTTGGAATTGTTCCTAATATAGAGAATAGTGCACAATTAGTGCTAAGCATACAAGAAATGGTTCTGCCAATTAAACGTTATTCAGGTTGTTTCTTTAATGTTGTACGAAACTTCAAGGTCATATTTGTTTGCCAAAATATAAAAATGTACACAAGTTGATAGGGAAACAAGTACCCAAAATTTGTATACCATATCCTCGACTATATTTGAATATCTGGTACTTAAATGAGGTGATGAAGTACTTGAAACACTTAAAACTAGTACTGGTCTCTGGTGATTGAAAACTATACTTTCAGTACCCATACTCATGTACTAAAATGATGATGAAAAGTACTGAAACATGTACTAGATACCCCCATAAACCTAGCAGAACAATAATTACATAATTTATTACTATTCCATTACCAATTAATTACAACATTAGCAACATAACATGGAAATGAATACCAAACTAATGCATTTCTCTTCACCTGGTTGAGAGAAAAACAGTAATACTCTAAAAACCTAGTTAGCAAAATCCAATCATCAAACCAATCGTATAACAATAATAATAATAGCAAAACAAGAACCCACTTATTGGAAATGGAATAGATTGAAGCCTTATATTATTTTCCTTTTAAAAAAAAATGCACATCACCCTGAACAACAAATTAGCAACAAAAAAGCGTTAAAATATGGATACTTCGAAATTGAGAGAAAACAAAAATCAGGGAAGTTGTCGCGCTAACTTCATTTGAACTTGGCAAAACATCTCATATTTTTTTCAAGAGAGCGACAATTTTTTTTCTCTTTGCAACTAATTGGCAACAAAAAAGCGGCAAATTATGATTCTCAATTTCTTGTTGTTTCGCTGTTCATTTACATCACATCGACTGGCTCTCATAGTCTCAAATCAGCTCTGAATCAACCGACTGTCTATCTCTCACGGTTCACGAAAATCCAATGGTGATAAGTGGACTTGTTGCGCAAAACAATATTGGAGGAATAATTAAATGCATTCAACAATATCAATGTAACCGAGATAAACAAAGTTGTATTCTACACTCCATTCTACATTCACGATTACTTATTTATTTTTTAGCGAGTTTCAGATTCTATATAGTATCGCAAAATATGAAAATATCAATATCATGAGCAAGCCATGAGTTTCTCAAAAGCTTTGGAGTTTTCTTTCTTTCGTTATTCATATTACCAATTAGTTGATTAAGAAAAATATTTTTAGAGAAAAGTCCACAGAAGACCACGAAATTGAATGAACACTAAGGATAGTACTCAACAAAATAATTGAAAGTAGAGAAAGCGAAAGCATTAAAAATACATTGTTTTCGACATTTGGGCCGAGCTCAACCAATTCTATCGACCAATTCGTCTCGATATACACAATAATTAGTTCTTCCTTTTACAAGCAGTAACAACAATAAACAAATAGCTACATGCTTCGGCAGACATCGGGATACAAGGGGAATAAAAAAGAACACGGATATTTTCATGGTATGTTACGGACGTGCCTCAACTGTCAATACGCTCATCAGCTGAAAGCATGCCATTCGTCCTAAATTGAAAGTAATTGTGACAAATATGGTGCGTGATAAACATACAACGAAGGTCGATAAAAATACTGAGTGTACCTTCTAATACAGGGTGGAACCCTGGCATGGATTAAATTTGATATTTCCGTCGTACAGTGTTTGTGAAAAAAAACTCGGAAACGTCGATTTTGTATTTTTTTCTTTCTTTTGTAGTTTCTCTTGAATTTTTTGGTTCGACCCGAGATTATAGAGACCTAATTGAAGATTTTCGAAGATTCCCTAAGTTCTGTCAAACAGATGAAGATACAATAGTCTCAAAACATAGTAAAATATGGGGTGAAAAATATTGTCAGGACAATTTCTTGAACATATTTCTTTAGATTTATCTATAGTTGGAATATGAGGAGATAAAAATAAAATATACGGATGTTGGGCTTGTCGGTATGTCAGTACTTATGTGTTTCAACAAAAGGAACGTTTGTGGTGTTTTGTTCCTTTTGTCAACCGACATATTGGGTTAGGCTTGCTGATGTTATCAACCGCTATCATGAGTATAAAAGAGAGCAAATGATATCGGCGGTTGAAAAGATACGTGAAGGTGAATAATAAGTGTCGATTATCTTGGTATAACTATCTGAAAATTGTGATCGAGGAAATAACTCGGAAAACATAGACCTTTGAATAAGACCTTTTCAAGATGAAAATGACATGAGTTTTCAAAAAATGAATAGGTATAATTTATTCTTCCAAACTATGATTCTCACCGCGTTAGGTAGGTATCTGGTAGGTATTTTCATATTATTTATTTATAATTACGGTAGTACTTAAGTAATTTCGAATTGATTAATTCAACAATACTGTGTCACTCCGCTATTATATATGTACTCACCGGAATTTCAAAGCCATCCATATCATAATGACAAAGTGACCTTCGGTCAGTGTGTGCATCTGGATAGAGAATCAATACCTTCCAAAGAAATTGGAAAAATAAACTAGCCTACCAGCCACATTTTTTTTATTAAATTCACATTCCCATGATGAACGAGACATTGGAATGAAAAAGCAAGTTAAAAGGTGTGTAGATAAATACCTTTTAAATAAAATAATAACGCTCCATCATTCAACAAATCAATTACTAAATCATAGATCTTCATAGTAAATCAACGTGCGAACTTTTCCCCTCGTTGTACCCAAAAGAAGACTCACTTCACCGTATATGCTATATTATAATTATATAAATAACTTACCTATACACAATACATAATAAGAATATACCAAGCTGGTGAGCTTAAGAATGCAGGTCAAATATCAGCGATGAAGATTATAATCAGCTACCTACATTACACTTTAAAAGGACTCTGGGTAAAGTACGGAGATTAGAGAATACGTTTACAGGGTATGTTCTTTCCAACTTACGTTTGGCAGAAGAAAGCAAATCCTTGACTTCCTTTATAATCCTCTTGATGTGTTGGTTCGTTTTTTCGAGTTCCCTCTCATGTTTATGAAGATTTTCTCGAAAGTAAGGACTGTCACTGAGGCATTCCGTGAACTCCAGAGGAGGCAAAATGACCCCCATAATAACGTTTGAACAAGCTCACTCAGCATCCATGAAGAGCAAACTTCAGAAAATCACTACACAATAAAACGATGTTTATAAAGTTTGAAATAAGAGAACGCCTGACTCACCAACACCAAACTACTAGATACTCGAATGAACTAACGAAAACATGAAGATAAAAAACAACCTGTTCGAATGGGAGCTGTGGACTTGCGCAATGCGATGTTATATTGAATTGAAAAGATCCTGCTCGTGGATTACACTGGCTTGCACTTTGTACACCACTTTTCCAATTTCCAATGACAGAACCATTTGGTCTGTCAATAGCATCGTAGAGAAATAAACCCTTCTCTACGGTGTCATAAGCGTCTTTGTTGTCATTGAGTGTAAATGAACTGGTGTTCCAACTCCCAATCCCCAGCCACTAGAAAAAGTTGTAGACTTCTGTCTTCTTGAATATGTCGAATTTCCGGCTTCCCAAAATCGAAACTAGATGGCGCAACCTTTGATGATTTCAATGGTCATCTTAGAAACTCTTGAAAACACGAGTTGACTTTGAAATTCAACACGAATGCAGAAATTTAACAGATATGCGGGTTTGACTTTACAGCATCGACGATCGTATCGCCATCTCATGCGGTGCGGTCTTCGTAAGGTTGCTTGACAGGTCTAAGGTCTACATCACAGATTACCCTGTGTCCACGGTCTATATATCTATGATACAAGAAATGAGTCAAACAATTGAAACAAAACAGTAAATCTATGCAGTGCAGTTATCCATCAGCACAATATAATGACAGATTGGTATAATATCTTATAGAGCTATAGGATAATATACTGTGCATCAGTTATCTATGGTATCTATGAAACAAAACGAACCAGACAAGGCTTGCAATCTTGCAATTTTATAAATAACTCTGGATCAAAATATTCGTATTTACGTACCAAACATCGATCTCATTGCAAATGTAAATTTCTTCGGTTTCAATTCTCTCAGCTGTGGTTAGAGGTTCTTTCATTTTCTGTCCTTTATGTAGTCCAAATAAAGAACAATGATCATTCTTTGTTGAAAACCTGGAGACTTGAAGTCTACGTTCTCCTCATTCACTATTCATCGTTTTGCATGAGTCTTCGAGTCTCAATATGAATTTACCTCCTGAACTGATTGAACAGATACTCGATAAATGTGATGGAAAAACCCTTTTGACTGCGAGAAAAGTAGATTTGAAGTGGAGAAGCATTGTTGACTACCTCACTCAAGTAAGTCCCAATGGTCCCAACTGTCCTTGTAGTTCAGTGCCAGAGCCAACTTACCTTGCATACAATGATTTTTGTAGAAAACAAGAATATGGGAGTGGTGCTGCAAAGAGGAAATACCAGGTAATCAACTGATAGAGTACCTACAGGAATACAAACCAAATGATCAGGAAAGATGGCTCCACATCTATATAAACTGGTGTTCTTGGGAGCATTTAGATGATATCATATGTGATATAATTCTGAGCCCTGTAGATGTACCACGAATCTCATGTTTGGCTGTGTCTGGAGAATTCATTGCCATTGGGTCACAAGATGGTCGCTTAAGAATCTTCACAAGTAACTGGAAGATGGTCTATATGGCTCGAATATTAGCTGTTAGAATTAATAGTGTAACATTTATAGAAAGTGAGTTTGTGAAACTTGATTTGGGAATACCTATATACTTTATTCACATTTTTTTCTGTTTTATAGGTGATGATTGTGAACCAGTTATTGATCTATGTTTAGTGATTTCTTTCAATAGGGGGCTCCATATATTTTATTATGATGGGATAAATAAGGATCAGTTAGAAATTCATGATGTCAAGTCTCACAGGTAGCTTCCCATGATTGCAATCAACTTTCTGATCATAATCATCTTTCAGTGTGTACAAGAACTATATCTGTTATGAAAAACTAGGCGGTAGACTGACCATTTCCAAAATCATCACCAGAGGCGCCAGTAAAGAGTTAGCTGAGATATGGTTTTCTAGAATATATTCTCCATCTAGTTTGTCATGCATGAAAATGTGGGATGGAGTTTGTACATTCCTCATCAATAATGAAGTTAAAACTATTCAGTATGGTGCAGAAGATTCAACTCCAATGGATATAATGGAGAAGAAAACTAGGATCAGATATAATTCTCCATTAGTTGAGAATCAGAATACACAGATTCTGAGAAATGATATCATCATACGTTTATGTAAGTGGAAATATAACAAATGCAGCAATACAAATTTTCATTTCACTTTTGCTATACATTGACATATCATCTAGAGCTGCCAATTGAATTTGAGATGGTCTGGACATTTTCAGACTTCTTCACAATATTTCAAGCTATTATAGTCATATCAAGATGATTGACTGCCTTTAAACACAAAAATAATGTTCTTGCTCAATCACATCACAATATGTATTGATTATTGAAGATAAAGACTTGTTTTCCAAAAAACTTACCAGGAATAAGAAATATTCAGAGGTTACCCCAAGATAAATATTTATTTTTTCAAGGTAAAAATGAAGAGAATCTGAAATGTGACTTCATTGAGTTTTTCTTACTTGGTGAACTAGAAAAATACAGCAAAAAGATGTTCAACACTTGGGAAATTTTCAGATCCTATATCACTTGTATTTATCTCTATGGCAATACACTCATACTGGGCATGGATATTGGTAATGTGAGTAAATTATTTCTGAAAAATATAAAAACAAAGAAAAATTAGGTATATACCCTCTTTCTTACAGGTTTATATATACCATGTGTCAAGTTGGAAAAATTTAGACATTCGGAATTATAGCCACAAAATTATCATAGGAAAACACCCTATCATAAGTATAGTGGTAAAAGAAACTCCCAATGAGCGCAGGTTTTATGTATCTTCCAAAGTTAATGTACATGAGGTCACAGGATTTTTGCCAAACATTTATATCTAAGTACTAAGTGATTTTTTTCACACACTTTTCAAACATAGTGTAGGTTTTATATTTTGTTTCAACCAAGTTGGGTATATGATGGTGAAACAACTCTTCAATTGTTCAGTTCCAAAACATATGTAGACCTGTCAGATATCATTACTAAGGCCGCCCCACTTAATTATTGATTTGATTTGTGATGAATTTCAATTTCGAATTGTGTCTTCCAGGGTTTCTAAGATAACCTTCCAGATCGTAGATGATACCGTCTAGTGTCGATCTTGGGCAGCCTTAGTGAGGCCTTAGTAAGCCTTAGTAAGCATTAGTAAGGCTGCCCAAGAAATTCAACATAATCAAGTAGACACAACTTTTTCTATTGGCTGGGCATAGGGAGTGGAATCACCAGTAGTTGTTTTATCATGTTATTTATAACGCTGTTACTGGAATGACACCATACATTGGTGAAAGCAAAGTTCCAGTCTCGGTTTCAGTACTGAGCAAATTCATACCAAATATTAAGAAAATTAAGTATATTTTATTTCAGATCATAGAAACTATGATTTGAAATCCTGGCATGTGATTAGAGTGATATCAAATAGTTTTATCATATATTGTTGCAGTGATTTATGATTCATTTCAATGCATTGATTTTATTAGAGTTATCCAATAAAAGAATAATTTTTCCCAATGCTTCACGTGTTGTTTTTGGATTTCCAATTGGAGTTTTTTTTTGAGATATTCAGTGTGTATTCAATAATGAATAAGTATGTCTTGAGGTTTTTTGAAAATCACTAAATGAATAGCTGGAAAACCCTTAGACTCTGTACTGTGGTAAATTTGGCTGAATATGTATTCTTTATGACATTTCCTGTGAGAGATTAGCTACTGCGCAGCTATTCGGAAACGGAAAAGTAGATTGCTTTGAAATGATTTCATGAAATATTGAGATGACACATGTATATTTTTCTGATTCAATCTTTCTGTCTTCAAGCGACTCATGATAAACAATATTATTTCCTACTGTTATTCACTTTGTTGTTAAATATCTTCTACATCCCCTATCAGCACCTGAAGGAAATGGACATGTTTGACACCGTGTATTAGATTTTTCAATAATTTTTTTTCAGCCATTGTTTAAAATGTAATGTCATTATACAATGTGACTCACTTGTTTTTGAGTCACATTGTAAAATCTTTATTGATTGTGCGATTATCATCGGTTCTTTTTGAAATTCTAGACGACCAGGTGGTAGGAATGGTCAAGCGACATCATAGTAATCATGAGGTCGTGGGTTCGATTCCTGGCTGGCCGTTAGATTTGGGTTCATTTATGCGCTGTACAATGTATATCATAAAGCTCTACATAGAACTATCCCAAATGCCACAGTGGTTTGGATTCCACTTGTATAAACTGTAGATCACCGTCTCCTTCACTCGCACAAGCCCTTCAGTGATTCTGTGGGTTGCTTTGGCAACTAAGGAGATGAGTTGAAAAAAAAATCCTAGAGCTTGATGGACTTGACTATATAACCACATCACAACTAAATCCGAAGCCTTATATGTTTATTTTCAGTGATATTTTAGGGCTCTGTATTGCAATTTTGAAGAAATAATCAACAATGATTTCGCAGCCGAACCAAAAATGCACTATACCTTTTATCAATTTATTTTACTTCGTTCATTGAGAGCAGATATTTTGAAACACATCCTGTCTCATTGAATACTTTATTGATGTGTTGTACAGTACTACGATACACTTGTCTATCTGGATGTCTTTCAATGAATTCCTTTGCAGCTTCTCTTGCGGAACGGATATTCCATTATTATCAACACTACAAAAACTCGAATAACTTTCAAACACCTTGGTATGTGACTTTCGATGATTAACTGTTTCAATTTTTTTTGCATGGGCAACTTGACTATCAGAGTGAATTGATAGTCAAGCAGTATAGTGCACTTCAGCACTAAACACTTATATTCAGAAAATATTAAGGATTCAAGTAACGGATTGAAATATAATCTTCAGGATGAGGTTGTAGCTCCCTTAGGAGCAGGTGTGGAATAATGGTCCACTCTCCCATTCCATGATATGATAAACCATTCAATAACTTAGAAAAGAAATCGAGTGGCACGCTTTGGTGGTGTGATTATGGCGAAATGTGTCCACTGTATATCATGTTTGACGTGTTATTTGTTTCTCCTCAAATCTGGTCACAGTTCTTGATAATGATTCTTGTTCCCATCTGGCCACAATGATATTTATAGACTATTTAATTTTCATCTTGGTAGGCCATACATTGAAGACATGAAATTGAATTTGTGAAGTTTGAAAAACACAGGTGATTCGTAAAGTGCTTTTAATCAGTCAGTTAACGTAGCATGAATTCACAATTAGCAGAACCATTTGAATGGTAACTTCCATTTATTTTACATTACGTCCTTAATTAAATCACATACATTTTTGTACAATTTCCCGAAATTCATCCAGGAAAATCAACAAAATCACCAGCACAAGGCACTTCACTCATATGCAAACATTCTCTATCGTGATGGGAGGTTGATGAATTGTTATATTAGACTGAATAGATATACAGTAGTCGGCAGATGTGTGAAATTGAAACAATTTGAAAATGAAACTGTTAGGTAGATATTACAGAAAATTCAATTTTGCTTTTATAGAATCCGCCTTTGCCTCAGACCCAATTTATATTATCGTGGTTGGCCTATGAAATATACAGGGCTTCCATTTAAAAAAGAAATCATTTGACATCACCATCGTTCAGATCAGATTTCTGAAGTCTATAAAACCATTGGAACCAAATAAAAGAATTTCTGTATGTCTGCTTGCCAAATTTCTTTTCTCTGAAAACGAAAGAGATATTTTCTTGATGGTTCCATGTATTGCTGATCACTGTATATGACAGTTATCTCTATAATCGTCTAACAGTGCAATTTTAAAATGAATATAATACAGGGTGTAACAAATCTGCTTTTTATCTTTGGTATCCCGTAAACCGTGAGAGATATTTTTTCTTTATTTTCCTGTTACTGTTTTTGAAGATGATATGAAATGAATATTTACCTCAGATTAACGAATTCGTTAATCTGAGGATATTACATTCTCACTACTTCTTCTTGGTATCCTTACATCCGAAATCTGAAGTCTTGTCATGGAGATCCTTTTTTTTTTAAATTCGGATCATTATTCATTGTATAAATTTTTCACGATCTTAGACATATCTATTTGAAAACACTGTTTTCTCTCAATAACGACCAATGAAAAAATATTTTTTGTTTATAATGATATCATAATTTGACAGATGAGAATTTGAAATATATCAAAATATATCAAACCATAATTTTCACCTTTCTCAACCATGGCACATTGATTGGCTCCCAAATTCTTAAATTTGCTCCCAATTACCAGATTTTCCTCAAGGTTTACGAGTTTCCAATGACGATAAGCGAATTTGGTATCTGTATATAACAATATTGACTGTTTTCTATCATGGTTAATTTTGATGTAATCAATCACGATAGGTTAGAATCATATCTGAATATTTATATCATTCACATTCGAATAATTCAGTTGATATGAGGTTATAAAAAATGTTATACTTATTTATTGTGAGCTGTGGACATTCGATCAAATAATTAATTCAAAGTTTGTGTTGAAATACATGATATTTGGCCTCCCAGTAATAATCTTTCCTATATCCATAAAGTGCTGCAATTATTTCCGTCTAGCTGAAACGTGGCTTCAAAATCGATTCAACAGAAACTATCTTGTTCTGACTATTGATAAAATGATATTGCTGTATCCTAATTTAGAATATATCTTTCACAATATATATGTACCTAGTGAGTACAAAACCATGAAAATTGTCAAACTACTTGTGTACAATATTCTTCATAGGAATAGATACTAGCGAAATGATGTGTTTATGCACATCTTCATGCAATTTATAGTGAAATAGTCTGATTGTAACTTTTTGAAGTGCACATTTCTATGAAAAATATATACCTACGCATAAACAAATTAGAGAAAGAATAATACGAATCATACCATCCTCGTGGTAACAATCGAACATAAAAAAATTCTAAAGATTAATTTAAGCACCATAATTCTAATTAAGTTCGTATGAGGAAAAAGCTTATCACTAATATATATCACAAAAGGTAGACTTTGAAGTCAGTATAAAAATATTTAGTTCGTAAAGTAGGGCGTACATAGAAACGAGATGCCTGTGATTTTCTATTTCATCACAATAATACATTTGGGAAAATATGGCAAAAATAGTCCTGGGATAGAAATTCTTACAATCGAAAAAGAGATCATGAATATATTGGAAAACGAAGATATGACAATGAAACATAACTGAAACATCTATTGTTGATATTTTTGTTGGAAGAAAATTGTCCGGCAAAACTAACTGATTGCAGTCAGGGAAAAATATCATTCAATACTTGTCAAATCCAGTTAATACTAAATGGGAAGATAATGAAAATAAGTCTTTTTCTTGAGATGTCTAAATATCGCAATTCAACCTGAAATCCTACCAATATATTTTTTAAAGACGCGAGCTGAATCTGATGCCAAGGCCATGACTTCTTGATAAGTGCTTACTTCTATGTATATTTGTCAATTCAATCTGAATATTTCAAAAACAAATATACTCAAAAAATATGTTTCCCTTAGGAAGGTATATTTTTGATAATTCTGAATCATTGTCAATTGTGAAATTGCAAATATATATGCATAACAAATCAGTGGCTCAAAGGCAGTGAATTGTTCTAGTTTTCAAGATATAGTGTGATTGCAGGAGGTGACAGGATAAATTTTTTTGGTTTATCGCAATGATATAAATTGAATACACTAATTTTGGCACAACAACACTAGAAATTCACCAGGTTTCACAGGCGAGTGAAATTGGCAAAATGAAAAAGTGCAAATTTTCTAACCTGATTGTTTTTAAGATTATTTCGATAATTTTCGATCTGAAAAGCATCAAAAATGAATCACCGAAAATAGGTGATTTCAGTGGAAGAAAAAATATACTTTATAACTCGAGTGGATTTTCTATATCGCACTCAAACGGTCAAGCACCCATCTACGGCATCATGCTCAAAAATCACACACTACAATATTTATACAAACTACTATATTTGTGTATTCAAGTACCTCAGCTACATACCAAACTGAACGTATGTAGTAACGAAATGTATGTTCCTATCAAGCAGAGTCGAAACTAATTGAAATTCTAGTGTCTTGCAGGTACGGATTTTTTTTTGCCATTAACATCTAATAAAGTGAGTTACGCGGCTTTTTTGCTACACCTTCTCAATGTCCATAATGCGAAAATCACAGGAATAGATAGGATTATTATATTTGGCAGGGTAGCGATATACTATATGCACATGAAAACTCCTCGAATTCCTCTTTGAAAGTGTTCATTATCTTCCAAGCCGATAACAAAAATTGATAACCGAGAATACTGAAGAATGAACATGTACATGAGGCCAAAACACAGTATTTGCAATGACTACAATGACTATGAAACTACTTTAAGTGTCCGAAAAGATCATATTAGACTTTGGGCTTTGGTTGTTATGACCTCAGGTTATAACAATATTTTACTTTTCAGAATGATGGTAGCAATGACTTTCCCCTCTGTAACAATCATGGCGCTGTTGAAAAGTAGTGATGTTATGATTCGAATTAAAATTAATCGATAATCCGATTATTGAAATAATCGGTGTAATCCGATTTTTGTGTTGGAAATATTCGAATTAAAAATAACCTGTTTGTGAATGTACTTCAGCTGTCAATACCGTCATGTATCAGTTGTCACATTAGCTTGACACACCTCTACCTGATAAAAGAACACGTGTGTATACTGTGGATCAGGCCAGAATTTCTACTAATTTGGAAACTGAGGAAATTTCAATGAAATATTTTTCCAAATATATAATTAATATGAAAACTGAAATACATAGATGGAATGAAATAGTTCATGCGTTGCTAAATAAAAAATGATATTTTTGACGTATGACGTGACACATGACAACTGTTAGTGACAAATGACATAATTTGAATGATATGATAATCCGATTTTTCAAATAATCGAATCGCCTGAATTCGATTGTGTAAATAATCTGATAATGAACATCACTATTAGAAAGCTCTAAGACTAACCATGTTGAATCAATTACCGTTAAAAAAAAATTATGAAGGGATAGTATATACAATAGCGTTGTACTAAAAACGAGCTTCCACAGTGCGATGATTGAGAGGTGTTAAGCCGTATCTGAAGACTGATCGCACTCTTCTGAATGTCATCAGAAGGAATTCGAGGAATTTTCAAGGACTGGTATAGCGCAAACCTGTTGAATGCAACAACCCTGAGGTGGTTGAGGCTGTCAGATGCCATGAATGTATCGATTGTTTCGTGGTAACATCATAGGCACCTTGTTTCTGTCCAGTATAAAACGAGTAATTCACGCATTCCGTTTTGAAAATCCGCCACGACTCATATTACTGTCCGGCTCGTTACTCGCAGAATCGAAAGAAAGCACTTGCTGAATATCGCTATCACTCGACGAGGCCGAAGTGGAGCTGTCCTTGTCGCGCACGTCCATTTTGTCGGCCGGCAAATGGAAGGTCGTTGCAGCTTTGGCGGCTATGCAGCTGACGCAAAGCTCCTGCCTGACCGGAAACAGGCCCCGCTGGGACAGGCTCGGGGTCATTTCGTTGGGGGTCGAGGCTCCGCTGCTGTCGTCGTCCACGGAGTTTTCGAAATATCTCGGCATCTGCTAAATTTATCAATGGAATGGATTGATACGAATCAAGGTGAATAAATCGAGAGGAGTCTCACTTGAACAAAATATGTACATCAGATTGGATGATGTGATGCTTGAAGCATTCTTTACAAGATTACTGTCTTTTTATGAGATTTTTTCTTGGATTCGAGAGGTACTTCAAGGGATTTCTAGGGATTTTCTAGGTTCGTAGGATTTTACAAGGATTCGAGAAACAATTTGTGGATTTCCAAAAGCAATGCAAGATATACCAAAAATAAGAGATTGCTGGGAATTTTCAATATTTAATTATCTTAGATAGGTAAGCAAGGTTTATCAAAATTAATTGGGTACTTTCATGTTTTGTGATGTTTGTCGAGATTTGTAGGATTTTTTTAGGATTTATTACATACAAGAGATGGAAACATTGATGAGGATTCATCAAGATTTGCAGGATTTTAGAAATTATCGTGAAATTTGTGAGTTATTCGGGAGATTTCTTGAAAATTCGATTTCTCTTGGATGAATTTGCTTGGATATTGTCATAATATTTCCGGGATCGAAAAGGAGATTCCATGAGAGATTGATGGATTCAACAAGAGATCAAGAAGTGAACATCTCAAATCTTGAAATCCCAAAGAATTCGGAGGATTGATGTCGAGTCTGATCGAATATGTTTACATTCATTTTTCAGCTTTTCATGGGATTTTCATGTTTACATATTCGAAAGAGATTTACGGTTGTTAAAGGTAGGATATCTGATTTTCACAATATTTCCAATATTCCTCAGATTTAAAAAAAATGACAAACCCGCCGTGGAGAAATTTGTAGATGTTGAAGACTGGGAGATTGGTCGGATTTCTCAACTTGTCAATAGTTGGATCTAGATCAAAAAACTATTCACAAAAGTTTACAAAGTGAAATACATTTACAATATTAAAAGAAACCTTTTTTGTTTTTCCTTTCATACAACTCATGATTTTGCAATGAGTCAAAATAAACATACATTTTCTTACTAAAAATTGTCTTGTAACTCTAATAACATCAGATTTTGAGAAAAAGTGAACAAAGAAGTGTAAGAGACGGAACTGAATCTTAATCAAATTGAATATTACTTCGATATTCACACATATTTATATACGGATAGAAGACACAACCATTGCAAGGCTTGCTTTATTTCTACATATATCAAATGATCTTCAGAAATTTGTTCAAAAAATGACACGGACTCTTCTCACAATTTTTGTTTAATTAAATGGAATAAGCTATTCATGAAAAACGAATCAAGGAAGTAAGGGCAGAGTAATGATGAAATGGGCCGTACCCTTTTCAGTTTTGAAAACTATTGGGAATTCATTCAATAAGAGAATAAGAAAATCAAATAACCACCATCAAAAGTATCAGGTGATGAAATATCAATAAGAGCATTTTTGTGGGAAGAAAATAATTTATTTTGCTCTCGAGGTCAGTGAGATAATATGAAAAAATACAATATAAGTAGAGTTCGAGGCACATCATTCAAAAAGTATCGACTCTGATTGATAATAATATCATTCAACTGCCACATGCTGCACTTACTTGTCTGTCTGATATTATCGCAGCCCTAATTTCAGGCAATGGGCTAAGTCCACCGAACCTCCTAGGACTATTGGCAGTGGAGTTTCCCAACGAGTCTTGACCCCCAACGGTCCCTTCGAATTGGAGTATGCTCTCTTGACTCCCAGTAAACTGAAGAAAACAAGATGAGAATGCATAGTATAAAGTTTCATACTTTTTATTCTTGTTTTGTGTTCAGACTCTTATACAAGTCAACCTCTCTCCATTCTAACGGACATCGAAGCTTTTACGGTTATTTTAACGACAATCCTCGCCAAAGTTAATCAGAAGAATATATCTAGACTCTACCAAAAAAATAGTGACACTTCGTATGAAAATGTTTTACAAATCCGATGAAATTTTTTTACATCCGGGATCAATTGAACAAATGATGGAAAAAGTAGTGAACTCTTGACTAACTAGTACTCTCAAAGCTATTAGCACTGTGCGAAAAATCAAGCAATCACCTAGTCAGCTCCACCATGTTAAAAGCTAGCGATAGAGTGGACGAATGCGAAAAAGAAGAGGAATTTACGTGCTATCACCTATTATCACAGACAGATAAGTGTGTCTATACAGCAGGTGGCCTACTCTAGTAGGTATAGCTGGTAGAAAAAGGGGCTACACTGACCACGAATCCGTAGTACTTGAGTATATCCATTTTGCACATTGGACACGTCCTGTGCTCTAAAAGCCATGGGTCTATGCAGTTCTTGTGGAACTCATGCCTGAAAAATAGAAAAAAAAATGTTATTGAGAAGTGAATGAACTGCTGAACAATTCGACCGTGCCAACAGTTATCCCATTTCGAAAACAGCAGTTTTTAGGAGAACCATAATAGCTATTTGTGTAACTAGTGCAGGAAGTGTACATTTGTTGTTGGACGACTTTTCCATTTTGTTTTCACGATTGCATTGATAGGATCAGTAAGAACTGTAATTCTAGAAATTGTCATTGTCAAACGCAACTGAGAAAAATCTTTTGTTATTATTCAAATTTTCTGTGGTTGATGATCATAGACCATAGAAAATATCATTTTTCTACTCCACTTGTATATTGTCTGATTCCTTCACAATCTATGGAAAGACGGAAAGACTAAGAAGACAATTCACCTGTGAGATATGACACCCACCAATCACAGTCCCTGTAATATCCGTTACATTGATGTAATAAACTAGCTAGTTTATTACATCAATTCCGTTACCATGAAAACTACTACTCGGTTTTGAAGGTAAACAGGAATGTTGTTGTGTTTCGATCTGTCAAAAAAGCCATCGTAAATCTTGCAAAACGAAAAATATCGGAAATGAATAAATTGAGATAATTGAGATGAAAAAATATTATTATCATTTTTCAATGCTATTTCAATTATTTGCATAAACTTCTACGTTTTGGAAAAATTGGAATGTTTCTGTTAGGCTTTATTTTGAATTATTTGTTTACATCGTTACAGTATAAACAAATGATTATTATAAATTGACTAAGCTTCATCAATGTTGAGGAATAGCATACCATCTCAATATTTGAATAATATTAGAAACCCTATTTTAGAGATTTTGATCTAATATTTGGAAGGAATATGGGAGGAGTTAGGGAAATACAGAGACGCTCGGTATTCGGGATACTCAAGTCGGGATACTCATTGAAAAGCTTTTCGAAATTGTAACTTGATGACAAAACCGATTTCAATTTCAGTTTCTGAACGATTAATACATTGGATATCGATTCATTATATTCGATTGATAACAATACTTGTAGCTGAAATACCACAGGTAGATGAATGAAAATGTGCAAAATATCCTAATCTGAAATGTCTTATGTTTGTAGATAATAATTTTTCAACGATTGTATTTCTCAAAATAATCTCTTCATTTTTCGACATAATTTACATACATAGCCTTCAATAATGAATTTTGAGATGTTATATTTTAGGTTTGTATAGGTTTTCCATTTGTGTTGTCAAGAAATGATAAAAATGTGTCACAATCATGTAATGTCATTATCAGTATCGAAAGTTGAATCTGATCTCGAAACAGTTTCGGAATTTTTCTAATTCCATGAATATTATCTTCCAGAAATTCTTAGGAAAATGAACACCAAGTGTTTGTTCAAATTGGTCGCTGTGGTATTTCGAAACCAATCACTCACATTTTGTGGTCCACAGTGAACTATCTGTGCTCATAAAAAATGTTTTATTTTGATCGAATAATGAGATTAAAGAGTCGGTGAGAACAGTGGGTGACTCACACTGTACAGTTCAGAGAACATATAGAGAAATGAGCACAACCGGGTAATTCGTTGAAGAAATGAGTGAAACATGACCTATAATCAGCAGACGAATATTAGATCGGATGTGAACAATTTCACCCAACTGCACACGAGTAAGTGTTTTTAATTGCAACTTGAGATAATGATAAAATCCCTGTAAATTTCTGAACTTCTACCAAAGTTTACAGAATGCCATTCTGTGTCTTTGATTCTACTCACCCACACGGTAGCATTCGCAACGTTTCTGATAATTTATAGTGTTCTATACAAATAGCACAACATTCTACTTCGCTCTGTGTTTCCTGAAAAATAATGATGATATTAATATTCAAATTTTTCATTTTCATGTCATTCAATTTTTCATTTTCATGTCATTCAAGCCGATCTTAACTAGAGAAGAGAAGATTCCATTGGAAACACCGGCTAGGGGGAAATTTAGCACCCCCGACACTGAATAATTTTCAAAAAAAAATGTGTCAGATCAATAAACATGTTATTTCATTTGTATTCTCTCGATTTTATTATTCTGGTGAAGTTTTGAATCCACTTATGTTTCAAGATGCTTGAATAGAAAGAGTACATAAAAAATTTGGCTTGATGCTGAATAGCTCTAGAATATACCTTGATGTGTACAGTGATCAGCAGATATTTTTCTTTTTGAATTTCAATACATGTAGTCAATAAAATAAAAACTTAGAGTGAATAGGAAATTTAGTCGAAGTATTGTCAGTCAATTATTTATTTTCAAATAGTGTTCCATAAATCTATGACCAAAACTAATAAATGAGTAGTTATCAGGTGAAAAAAATTGAGTTCAATTCATTTCCGAGATATTCACGCTGGATGGTGGTCATCAGAATGAACTTTTTTCGGTTGATTACCCATAAGTTAGGACGATTGGTTCGAAATTCAGGTGAGCATGGAAAGTGCAACAGTATGTATCACATAACCTAGCTTTTGTTCAATCTTCTCTAGGAAAACAAGAACTGCCTAATAATTTCAATCTCTTTTGCGTCTCAAGTTTTTTGACACCTTGAGTTTGAATGATAATAACGAAATTCTCTCAAAAATTATATCATCGATAAACTTAAACGTTTTCCTTAAAAATCGATTTATCTGAATGATCTGAAGAAGAGTACTAGAATTTCAAAAGGCATCACAAAAACACAGTATATAACTCTATAAGTATATACTGTGACAAAATATTCCAGGCGTTCACTGGAAAGTTTTGATCTGATACTTCGTTTATGAGATGATTGTAGTTGAAAAATCAGGAAACTTCTGAAATAACCACCTATGAAAATCTTTTGAAGTAGACGATTACTTGGTTTTGAATAATATGACACGACACATAATTAAAATACCTACAGAAAATTTGCATGATTACAAGCCTTTTCGTAAATTGGAAAAATAGTGAGCGTTTTTAAAAAATGAACTGATAACGTCAAAACCAAAAGTTTCGCATGTTACACAATTACCGACATTTTCATTGAAAACGACATTGAAAGATAAGATGTATTTCCTTGTTGAACGAATGAAAGAGTATAAATGAAATTACACAACAATGGAATCGTCAGCAAGAAGACAGGTGTATGAATAAAATGAAATATATCTAATGAAATGAATCACAAATAGCACATTATACATCAGAATACATGAAAAATTCATTACATAAAGTATGAAAGTTCTTTTCAATCAGGTATAGTTTTAGTCTACATTTGCAAGTTACAATACTAAAGTGTGAGTGTCTAACTCATTGTACACTTTGCAACCCAAAAAAGAGAAAAACTCTTTGAATTCTCGTAGATACACCCGAATTCACTTCACTTCTTCATCACTTCTCTTCAGTCACTCCTCTTTCTGAATTGAACAGGAAATCCGAATTTGATGACAATTTGAAAAATATTCAGTGGTGTAGAAAACAGAAAGAGAAAAGTCAAACGAGCGTTTTATATTTATGCCACTGGACAGCTTTGCTGAAGCTACTCACGTCATGTAACGTTTATCCATGTCATGAGGAAATGTACCAAATATGGCCAAAGACGCTTCAATGTTCTGTTCAAACTTATCAGTTCATTTCATTGATCTCCAAAATTTCGAATCAAGTTCAATCTGATTCGTGATGTGCATAGGTTCCTTCTGGAATATTTCTCGTTATCATTCCATTTCAACCAATACCTTTGGCATAGATTTCTCGCGATATTGATTCATACATAACAATAAAAAATGACTTTTGACTATTCCAAATCTCGACAGAACGTTGCGCGTGAGATCTTTGTAATATATGTAAAATAAAACAAATTCTGGAATTTCGTTCCTTCTTAAATATTGGTGGAACTAGATTTTACCCGTCAGATGAATCGTTTTTTTCAGAAAACAAGTACTTTTCTCGATATCAAACAAGAGTACCATTTTTTGACGAATTTCATGGTACACGCTTAACTTGAACGCCTAAAAAGTTACCGTCAAGAAGTCTCAAGACTTTCGAGGAGGTGGTACATTCATTTTCCAGCTTCTTGTGGGATTTTCTCTCCTCGTTTCTAAAAAATTGAGTAGAAGTAGAGAAAAGTACTTTTCAGTGTCAAAACCGACAACATATTGAAAAAATTTTGCGATGAGAAAAATATTTCAATTGTGTTGAGAACGGGAGCAGATTCGTTACCGAAACGTCCACCAACATAAGTAGAGGTTTTATTCTTATTGAATATATTTGTATTTCCAGATTTTTCAAAAACAAGGTGTCACTGACAAATAGAGAATTTCTCTTTTAGGTATCTAAAGGTTTAATTTCAAGAGCAGTGACATTTTGGGGCAGATCACAAAATCTGTCCTTACTATAAATATATTGAAATAGTTTTTAATAACTTCTACTCTATTTTTTAGAAACGAGGAGAGATAATCCCACAAAAAGCTGGAAAATGAATATATTTCTCAGATTCACGAATGGAAATATTTCATGCTGTTACTCACTTCCATGGGTTTCACTTAGTGTGAAATAATTTATTGGAACTTTCCAATTTGATACATTAAGAAGGAAAAAATTGAAGGAACCCTAGCATAGCACCCACTAATATGAAGAAAAGCAAGAATATAATCATGAAATTATTCCTCTGAAAAAAAACTTACTAAACAAAATGGTTTCATAATTTCATATTATTTCAAATTATGCTATATAAACCTGGGGACAAAGACTCATGGTACAAGCCCCTTTCTCCTTTGTTTTTATGGCTACATTTCTGAAATTTGCTCACTCGTATACATACTCACGCACGTATATGCTTACGAAAGGGCACTTTTTGAACAATACAAAAAACAAATCGACTTCAAATGGAGTGACCTGTATATTATTGAATTTCTGAAAACTTCAGAATAATATGGATGGATTGCCCATCGATGACGTCTGACGAATGACGCCAGAGTACTTTTATGGAACCATTAGAAAGAAAGTCAGTTTTGAGTGAAACACGTCTTGGTTTACTTTTTTGGCGAACTTTTCTAATGAAATAATTCAAGTGTAGCACATGGGAGCGTAGGAGGGCCAATATTTGTTTATTTTCATTTTTCTCTAAAATTCCGAGATTGAAGTAGGAGTTCATTAAAATTCCGAGATGGAATTCCAAGATTCCGAAAATTCGAACTCGGAATATAACTAAATTTCGAGTTACAACTCGGAATATTACTTAAGGCATTTATTGCAATTCAATCTCCATCTCAATTCTTCTTCTCTCTCTTCTTCATCTTCAATCATGATCATCTTCAATCTCGGTATTTAATTAAAATTCCGACATTGATGTCGGAATTTGGTGAGCATTTTTTCAACTAATATATGGCCCTTCTACGCTTCGTAGTATCATCATTTCGATAATTTGGAATTCATTGGGTATCACTGGATCCACCAAATCATGGAGCTTCCAAAAAAGGTGTTCCTTTAGGAGATCGAAAGTGGATGTCATTTCCGGAAGAACCAGAAGTTAGAAACTTTTTCTAGTGAGCATATTTTATGTTCCATATTCCATAATGTAGATATTGAAATAAAGTAGGGAAAGGCATGTGCCATGAGCCTGTGTCACCCAGTAGATCTCTCAAAATTGATAAGGTAAGTATATATTTTTGTTGTTGAATATAGGGTTGAAATTATCGTTGAATCGAAATGCACTTAGTTACCTACGTCCTTACCTTATCTTCAGATTTCAAATTTTTTGTTGGAATCTTCGAAAGAGCTTTTTTAGCAGCGTTGCCAAGTCTTCTCTGAAACAAACCATAGGAAGTTGATGAATGGTTATACTACACTTCCTATCGTTACTTACCGATAGCTTATCTTTAGTGCGGATGTATCTGAATCTTTGCACGTAATAGAATACGAGCCACGTCAGAGATATGATCATCAAGACTATGAAGGTGATAGATACGAACAGAACTGAAGTCCTGAAAAAATTAGAAAAATTTGTGATAGAAATTTCGATAAAAATTTTCACAAAGCAGCGATGCCTTCTAGAATTTATCTCGGAAATAATATACATAGTGTTTCATTCGGAAAGGTAAATATTTCAAATGTGGATAGGGGTCACTGAGGTGATTTCGAAAAACTCATGGTTAATGGGTCTTCCAGATCTTATTACCGAGATACGGGATGTTTCATCAATTTTGTCTATTATCCTTCATTGTCTCATAACTTTCCAACCACCCTGTATATTTTTTGGAAATAGATACATTAACTCAATCTATCCTGCTGAATTGATTGAGACATCAAAAAAATATAGAATCCAGGTACGGCTTCACTTGAAATTTGCAAATTCTTTATGCCCGAAAACAAGACCCTATACATTTGAATTTCTCAATTTTTTTGAAATAAAGAAAAAAAATAGTTTTCTTGTCTATTAGCAAATGTAAGCTATGGACATTTCTGCTCCTGCGGAACACTGCACCTTCAATAAAAAGAGAATAATTGATTCGATTGACGTTACAAAACGGTATTCCAGGCACTATGAATAGAAGAATATCTAATAGTACTTCTGTTGTTTGAATAACGACGATACGGAACGATGCTCTAAATTGATTTGAAAACATATACGTGAACAGTCATCATTATGAACAAAGGTGTACGATATAGTACGTTATTCATGGAGTTTCAATCGTGAACCTACGAAGTCAAAGTTACAGAATATACAAAACAGAATATATATTCCAACTCAGATGACATATGTGACCCGCTACCTATTCCGGCACAGTCCGGTACGTAAGCATGAATCGTGAAAAGAATTATATGCCCAATTGTCAGTGACACCTTGTTTTCGAAAAATTTGGAAATACAAATATTTATTCCAACTCAGATGACATACGTTTTTATTCTTAATGAATATATTCGTAATTCCAAATTTTTCAAACACAAGGTGTTATTGACAAATAGAGAATTTATCTTTTATGTATCTAAAGGTTTAATTTCAAGCGCAGTGACATTTTGAGGCAGATCACAAAATCTGTCTTTACTGCAAATATATTGAGATAATTTTCAAAAACTTCTACTTTTATTTTTAGAAACGAGAAGAGAAAATCTCTCCTTAAGATTTAACTTTTTATAAAAAATTCAAAGAACAACGTTCGGATCCAGAAAAAAGACACAACGGTGGCCTCTTTACGTATTCGCATAGAATTCAAATATTTTTCTTCGAATTGAAATTCTTGAATTCAGAGAAAATTGAAGATAAAAGCATGAATTCGAACAAAAAGGTATGAATTCAAACGGAAAAGTATGAGTACAAACAAATTCGTAGAATTCGAATAGATACTGTCCAAATACCGATGCTTTTGTTAGATTTCTTAGTTATATTTGGATATGGAAAAAAAACTACCTACTTTTTTGTGAAACGACCAACATCGAAAAGAAAACTTTCTTTCACAGCCCCCCCCCCCCAATTTTTCGAGACTTCGGAAAGAATAAATTATCACTTATGGAACAGAATGTTGACGTGTTGAGAAAGAAACTATAATATATTTCTGGTGTTCTTGATATATATAATCTAAAACGAACTGTATAGTGATATACGGGCGTCACATTTGAAAATCCATATTTCGGCTTTTTTCGGAAATGAACGTATATATGGAAATGAAATGAAAAAAAAAATTAAAAATTTCAATTTCGAACTAGCGATGAAAATATCTAGAATCGAAAATTGGACAGGTAGGTACTTTATGAGCTTTCGGAAATGGCGGCAACCCTGCATATTTGAAATATCCACCCATTCTATTAATAAATCTCAAAAGTCACAAATCGGAATATGATACCGATACATTCTCGTGAGGTTTGCGAATTCGTAGCACAGCTGAAAAGGTCAAGTTTAGAATAATGAACAGTCAAACCTCCAAAGCACCACACAAGCGGTTCAATAGTTTCCATGAAGAAGCATAGAAAGGCCGATTTATAAAATTTTCAGTGAAACGTTATCGCAAAAATTCATTATTTCATGCATGACATTAACTGCTGTGGTCATTGGTAGTTGCTGCCTTTATGTGCTATGTAGTCCTATACCTAATAATACCACCAACTAATGTGAAGTTGTCGACAACTTTTTACAAAAGCATTCTTTTTTTGGAGTTCTCAATCGACTTAATTGCATTCTATAGTTCCTGAGTGGAGTTTTGAATAGTTCCAGGAGATCGTGGATGTCAATCAAAGAAAATTGAATATAGGCGCCAACTTCATGCATCGCCGTATTTTTTTCCGACGCAAAAAATTGATAGATATACCCATACTATGTTTATGTTGGAAACATCAAGAGTCATACCGACCAGGCGATGTTCTTCATAACGCTCGATCATTAGAATTATTTGTATGTTAGAAATGTGTGCTAGAATGAGGCAGTAGGTGAAGAAGATTTCACAGAGACGATATACGTTGATGCTCATAGCACCGAACAATATGTTCGGTGCTCATAGTAAAGAGATATGCTCATTTAGTTTGGGCGTGTTGTCATTAAAAGAAGTGGACTTTTTCTAACAAAATGAGCTGTCATGTTTTCATTTCGTTATTTTTGGAAGGTTTCTGAAGTTGTTTATCCATTTCGAAATCAGTTCTGGTCATTTGAAAAATTTTCAGAAAACTAAAATAAAATATTTATTGAATGTAATGAACTGAAGAAGTTATGAGAATCACTCGACGAATTCTTCAAGACTATTTCTATCGAGTTCAAGAATAAGAGTAGTATTTTGGTAAGTATCTTATCTATCTTCAGAGACAAACCAAAGATTTTCCATTCACCTGCTGTTAAAGCTTTTATTCCGAAAATCTATCATTCTGTCTAGATAATGTATAGTGAAATTACTTGCAGCGCAGTTCTCAAGCGAGTTCTGAAAAGCACTTTAGAACTCTCGTTAGAACAGAGCTGCAATTGTATTTTGTTTTCTAATAATTACCACAACTGTTTCTGAAATGGATCAAGAATTCTTGATCTGAATCTTCGAAAGAGCTTTTTTAGCAGCGTTGCCAAGTCTTCTCTGAAACAAACCATAGGAAGTTGATGGATGGTTATACTACATTACTTACCGATAGCTTATCTTTAGTGCGGATATATCTGAATCTTTGCACGTAATAGAATACGAGCCACGTCAGAGATATGATCATCAAGACTATGAAGGTGATAGATACGAATTCTACAACTTTTCCAAAAAAAAATGGCTGGAGATCTTTTTTTTTTAAATGGCGCTGCATGAAGTTAGCTAGAGGAAGAAATTGAATAGATACTCAAATTTACATACTCACTGACTCAAATAGCGAAATAATAATTCCAAACACACCATTTCAGTAGCATTTGCAATGGTTAAATTTGATGTATCTGATGAACGGTAGTTCATGGGCTACATTTTGACAACGCTGAAAAAAATGTATTTTTTTTGGAGGATCGATCCCCCGAGTGATACCTCATTTGAAACGTCTCTCAATTATCTATACTCTATATGATACCAGAATTTCATGAGGAATACTCATCAAAAAAATTGATTAATCATGTTAGATATTTCTTAACAGAATTCCTTCGACTTGCTGTCTATCAACAAGCTGAAAAAAAAAATCTAATGGCATAATATATATTTTTGAGATTTCGACCGTCTACCATTTTGACTGGAGGAGAACTTTCGCAGATGTAAAAAAATATAGAGTTACCTATCTAGTGCTTCTAACTATCAAATATCTAATATTATCAATCGCCATTTTGTTTTAGATAATACTTTTATCTTAAAGTGTAGTTTCATATAGACATTTAAAAGATGTTTGTTTCAAATGAGCTATCACTGGCCCCCCATTCCATTTGGAAAAATCTTCATATATTCTATAGCCGTAGCAAAATGTAGTTTTTGACGTACCATTGGAGCTAAAATTTTTTTTCAACAAATTCAGAACCAATCAAAGATTGACCAGAGAGGGTTACTTTATGAACACAGTGTATATAATGCATAGGTAGAATATCAATTCACCTTATTTGAAATATTAATTATTTTAATTAATGTTGACACTTTCACAGTGAACTTTTGTGACATTCATCCCAATTTTTCATGATATAAGGAAGCTATCATTATTTTTGATTCGATTAGTGTATCAAGTCCTGATAAATCCATGCACAACACACACAGCAGAAGTGTGTTAGAAAAGGTCATTATGAGTTTTGAGAGTGATATAGTTTGGATTGAGACGTCATAGCCGAAGTCATAGCTTCCTCCACCCACTCTCCTTTATAGAGTTTTCAAATTTGAAAAAAATATGCCGTTTTTAAAACGTCAGTTTTTGACATGATATTAATTATATATATGTGCAATGAATGTATGTGATTATTTATTGATTAGATGATAATTTCGGAAAAAATCCCTCGCTCTGTGGCCTTTCCCATTGTCTCATACGACTTAACTCTTCGAGATTTGAGAATCAAGCTCCCCCGTTCGTTCAATAGCATGTACTGAGCAAACCAGTTATATTTTTCTATGCTTCTCTTTGTTGAGAGGATATGATTTGCATTACTTTATTTATGAGATTAACGATTCATGAAAGTGCGTGTTCAAGGAGAGAATACCGCGAGGCAAGGTTAATAGAAATCGAGCATGACTTCTACTCTGGTACCGGAAGTATTAGGAGATTATGGAACAATTAGCAACGAAACCAATCTTTCTACAATTCAGATACGATAGCCCAAAATTGGATTGCAATTTTTTTTTGATTTTCCGCTCCTTATAGTCTGAATACAGAAACTTTTCCAATGTAACTATCCTATTGGAAGGTCATATTGTACTATACCTACTTGTTCCCAATCGTGCAGTTGACATTCATCGATCCGTACAAGATTAGAAATCTTTCATCAAAATCAGATCGTCGTGTCTTCCTACCTTCTTACATTAATCACCGAGTAGTTCCAAAGTAACGGTTATTTACAAAAACTGTGATTCACCGAGTATATATCCTATCTGAGATGGATACCAAATCTTTTCTATGCAGTGACTGGTAATAGGCAAGAACACTTATGGTGTATTTATGCAGCAGTCGTAAGTTTCAAGTAATTGATCCTAAGAAGTTCAGTAGTTGATTTTCGAGCTGATTTATCATGTTCATAGATTTGTTATGAGATACAAGTTTTCGTTATACATTTCAAGTCATAACAGAATATGGTGAACTTTCATCTCTCTTCCTAGCTATGCGCAAGGTGTCGATTTCTGTGATTTGTGTCATTTGTAATTAGCTGTGAGCGGTTTGTCGTTGATTTATATTGATGATGATAGCAATATTTTTTATTGATACACAATTTCCTGTATCCCTTGTATTTTATTTCGAAATGGATATTGATGATTGGCAGCTTATTGAAATTATTAGACAATTTTCAATTCTGTTTCTCTTTCCATATCACTATAAACATTATCCCTGATTATCACAAATATATCAGATTCCTCATCAATATTGTTTTTCTTGAAAGTAATCAAGAACTGAGTGGTTATAAATATGAAACAAACACGCTATTGTGCAAAAATGACCAATGACAGAAGATCTTCGTATGAAATACCTAACAGCTGGTCTTATGATTCCTCCATGAATCCTTCGCTAAAGACTTATTCCCTAATACATATGACTCAAAACCTCAAACACAACTTCTGCATGAATACCATAGGATTATTATTTTGAATGTTCGAAATAAACTTCATCTGAAAACGCTGAAATATCAGCATTGGTTATGACGTCACACATTCTTGTGAAATGAGCAGAAGGAAAAATACAAAGAGAGATAGAGGTTCAAAGCAATGTTGCCGAATTCATGCACAGAAAGGTAGATAATAGACGGCGCACTCCAATTCAATGTTTATTCTCATGTCAGTCAGCATTTAGCTATTTCAGTTCATGTCAAGTAATTTATTTGATGTCGAATATTGAATATCAAATCAGTCGTTGCCACCGACTTGGCGAGTCTTACACACTGGAGGTTCTCAGCTATGCCAAATTATCATAGAACACCATCACATTATCGAAATTTTTAGGAGAGATACTTTTGAGTACTATGAAATGTTCCACAATATGTATGCAAACTTCGAATTCTCTCTTCTTGGAAAAGAAAATCACATAGTACAGCTGGTAACTTAGTATGTGCAGCTGATAGAACCGAAGATTCATATATAATTTGTGGCGTCTTCATAAATAGTCATTAGGTAAGTGTGCTGGAAAAAAAACAAGAAATTGTGGGTATTTTGATTAATGTTTTTCGGAAAAGAGCAACTTGGTTTCGAAACGTATGCGGATATAGTATTCTATCGAAATCTTGCCTATTTCCTCTACTCATACATTTATAGATTGTCTGTTACAAAAATGTAATTTTTTACTTATCTTGCTATTTATGCTATCAAAATTTTTAGACTTTTATAGCTGTATTCTTAGTTTTTTTCTGTTTACGTTATCGAAATTGTTACGCTTAGTTTTGATCTCAAACCCACATACTTGATCCCACTCCAACCCTTGCTATAAGAATTGTAATTCTTTAGACGCTAATAAATGTCCTATCTATCTATCTATCTATCTATCTATCTATCTATCTATATATAGATTGTGATGAAATTGAAAAATAGATGCAAGTCGAAATCGAGAAACTATTATTTCCACCTCGTAGGTATATCGTGATAGTAACCACCATTCATCTATCAGAATTGTCCCAAGTTTTGTTGACGTGCACGATTGTGTTCTGGGTCAACATGACACGAACCACCCTAGAGGTCCTTCGTGTATCGATTTGCCCTCGCCGAGTGCCCTTGCAAAATATAGGTTAAGGGTAGGTATGTTTCGATTGGGCCTTTTCATTTCTGATTTCATCAGCCATAATTTGGAAGCTCGAAGGTCGATAAAATATCCGAGAGATGCGAACTCAATGTTCTCCTTCTACTGTAATAGTTGAATTTCTAAGGAATCACGAATAATCGATTATCTCGATAAGATAATTGCTTATTCAGCAAGATGATCTTGTTTATAGCAGGATAAAAAAATGCATACTGGCCATCCAGCGCCTTCGTATTTCCCTATTTGCATTTTTTAAAATAATTAATCAGATTCTGAAGAATGATGGTACATCCAAGTCCATTTTGAACAAATATCGTATTTTATCGTATTTATTCGAGAAAATGAAGAAATGGATAGATTGTTCTGGAACATGATGAAGGGGAGAATGGTGAAACCACCACTGATAGTGTTACGTTTCGCGAAATCGCTGACTGCCTTTTCTTCCATAAAGGCATTAGTAGTTATGAGTCTCCCCAGAAGATGGCGATATTTTTGCAGATTCCTGTACTGATAATTGGTGTTTTGTGATTTTCATTAGTTAGTTTTATCATTATTTGGAAAGTTACCCTTTGATTTTTTTGATTTTTGTGTGGACAACTAACGACTTGAACATGTGAGTAAATTTTCACTAATAATTTAAAAAATGTTGACATCGAGTAGTCTGTACGTTGAGAGTTTTGGCAGAATAGAATAGAAGGAAATCGTCTCCTGGAAATATCTAAAATATACAATAAGGAGATGGTCAGATACAGGGCGAAATTTAGTATACGAAGTGTGAACATTTCAGTTGATGAAATAAATTGGTACATGGAGTGTCATATATAATAATCATAATAATAATAATTTAGTGTAGCGTAGAAATCTGAAATCAATGATATCAATGATATGAAGTAATAACGTACCAATATAAATTACAGTTGAATAAAACAAAGTTTCGACTTACCTGTTGATATTTGCTGCTCTAGATGAGGTATGTCCGGCTATGGTTATATGTACATAGACTTTAGAGTCATTCTCTAGCTTGTTCGCTAATTCTTCTCCTTTCCATTTGTATATAAATACCGCGCTGATATTACCTGTAAAAAATGAATAAAATGATGATAAATTAATTGAATAATAGTAATATATATTTCTTCAACAAGCAAATAATTGATCATTATCGTACAAATATTTTCCCTAAAATGATGAATGTATCAGTAAGTCATAAATAAAAATAACATTGATGATTGTTGATTCTGCATAACCAAATTGAACTTTATCTAAAGTTATCGCATGGTAGACTCAACTCTGAAGCAACCTGTATGATGTGAAAACAATAAAAAGGAAAAATAATTCGAGGAATTAGAAAATGAGATATAAACGTCGTTGACATTAGGAAAATAGTTGAATTAAAAAATTTAGCGCTACAAGATTCGAACTCGTATTTTACAGTTCATGGCTTGGAGTGATATTCCATATAGTGGAGAATTGATTATTTGCAGAGGTAATTTTCTTACTGAGATAGAATTTTGTACACGCTGTATGATTTGCGCAACACTAGGAAGCGTCAGTAGGTCGAAAAGTTGAAAAAATGAAAATATTATAGTTTACGTCTATTTCCGCAGATGAAATATCGGTTTCATTTGACGTACCCTGTATACAATGATGAGTGCGATCGAATCTGCTGAGTTCATTCAATGTTACATACCATCGTGAAATGATCCCACGAAAGATGAAGCAAAACAAGGCGAGAGCAAAAGGTACTGACGTACTTGTTCGAGGTCAGCACAAGATTTACCTACCATGAGTTCACTCACATGGCTGAGCATTTTTTCCGTAAAATCCATCTGGTGTTTACGTAAAACGTAAATTCATGAAATCGACAAGCTCATTTGATGTGGATGAACTTAAAAAGGTTCTTACATTTTATTGACTCTTTTTCTTCCACATCCATATTTTTCTTGTCTCTACAACGTGGAACCATTCATTCAGTCTAATTAATAGTACCCACTAACTAATTGAATTTTCTCGATCAACTATCTTCAAAACTACATATTAGAATGTATCGTTGAATAAAGAATGAAACGGGCTGTAAGTTGACCCGAAACAAACATGGGGGTGCGATTTGAGAAACAAAAGTTAGGGGTGGTTTCTCGGGGGTTGTTTGCCAAGGGGTGGATTTTGCTATGCTGCATGAACGAGCTTTTGGTCTCCTACGATATGTATTTTTTTTCGATTTTTGCAAATAACTGAAATATCTGCTGGCCTAAAAGCTCTGGGACACCGGGTATAGTAGTGTGAATGAAAAAAAGACATTTTTCCGATATTTACAAGAAAAAGTCAAAATATTTACGTGAATACGAGCTGTCTGAACAGCTTTTGGTTTACTCAAAAATATCACATTCAAATCTGAATCTGAATCTATCATAGTAATTAGATGGTATTTTTTGTACTTATCTCTATTCGTAAGTAAATAATTATAATCAACAGATAATTCACCAAAAAATCATTTGAACAACAGTCTAGATTGCTATAAAAAGATATCTGAGATTAATAAAATAATTGATTTTCGCAAGATTTTGAATAATGTAGGCATGAAATGTTCTAATGAAATCTGAAATTGAAACTGTTATTTTTACCAACTTCTAATATTTATTCACATGACAAAATCGGTTCAAGAAAAACCATTTTACTTCCGCATAGGATGTTTCCTGATAGCTGCGATTAAATAAACACTGCAAGCTTTGGTTGCAAATAATGAACACTTGAAACATTCGAGGAATATTCTGGATAGAGAGTGGAGAAATGATAAAATAATACGATTGATCTGTACATTACAAGTCCCTGGATCTAAGTATACAAACTGGTATTGGTTATCTTAGGAAGATACAAACCTGTATGAAATGTTGCAATTGTATTTCATATGAATTGAAAGAATGAAAGAAAAAATGAAAAAAGTAAACAAAAAAAAGGCCTCAGGTCCTAAATATAACCATGTTTTAGTGCACATTGATTTACATTTTCCAAAATATTTGAATTCGCGCTGATATTTCGGAAACGGTTATATATATATATACAATTTCCTAACTGAAAAACTAGATCTCTTCAGACATAAGATCATATACAGGTTATTCCATTTAAAAAAATGGCACGTCTGAATATGACATCTAGCGAAAAGGCACTCTGCGATTTGAAAATATTTAGAGGGTGTGAGCAGATGAAGAATTCCACAACTTTGCCGTTCTATTGATGAATGATGCTGAGCTAGTCTAGTTTATCTATCCGGAATCGCTCGTGGTGGAAAAATAGACGAGATTTCCGTTGAGCACCGACCATGGAGATGTCTATGAAAAATGGAGATATCTTTCTCCCCTTCTACGATTTTTTAGAGAGGCCAATGAATTCATGAGTGTAATATAGCGAACTCTACTGAAAAGAATCTAAAAAAAATTGCGTATGTTTGGGAACTGAACTTCAAACATACTTATAATGTTGGTCTTTCATAATGTTTATCCCGAACATGGAGATAATACAAATTCCAATTTCATACCGAGATGTTGACAGTTCATAAACACCCGGTAAATACACGCTGTGTTTACAGATTATCGAGACCACTATAACTTTAATTTCAGCACATTAATGGGAGAACACTTGAAAAATCTAGATTTACTTACTATACCGGTACTATCTAGTTTATAACCTGAAAAGTATCGGTTTCAATAAAAATCAAACGTACAAGCTGGGATATCTTGAAATTAATATTACGAGTACGGTTTTTTTCCTAACAGATGAAATCTACACATATTATACTAGATATGAAAATTCTGGTATATTCACCTCAACACATTCGTTTCAGAAAGTTTTCATCTTATGGAATAACTTTTGTTAATAATTAATTTTGAAATTCAACTTTAGCGTCAAGTTTTGCTTCGAAAAAGAAGAAAAATGGCATACTTGGACAGGGGGTCATGTGAATTTCGCTAGCTGTCAAAAGTGAATTTTTTCATAAATAATTGCTTGAAGCAAGCTTATTTGTTCGAATTTCAATAATGCTGCTGTTTCAATCACGATTACACACGTGTCTCAAATTTCAAAGTTCTATTGCAACTTTGAAGTTTTTGCCTTTATTCAATATTTATGAAATTTCAAGAATATGAAACAAAAATTGACTTGGATAAAACTATTTCTCACTAGTAGCTCTTTCATAATACAGAGAATATATATCGATAACAATCAGTTTTTTGATTACTAGAAAATGAAAAATACAAAGTGCACACATTTGTAAATATGCCTTATGAAGGAAGATGATTAAAACAGGATATTTATCAAAGTAACTGACTTCATTTAATTTCTAGGAAAAATTTGTCTTTGACTTCCAGGTAGTGCATGATCAAATCGTATTGCATTTTGTTTCCTCCAAATGCAGCTGGCAACACTAGAGTGTATCAAAGAGGAAATGTTGTTCGTTGTTAGTTCAGTGGAGCAGATTTTCAGGTTTCTGCTTTGCAAAAATCCATGAATTTAATAAGACTGCTCTAGCTCTCTATATAATGCCAAAACCAATAGGTACACCATTTTTACTGCGTGAATCACACTGTATAAAACTGAATCCATTTAGAAGAACCAAATAATATGCACTGTGTGTGAGAGTTCCATAAAGTTAATTATGACGAAATGTTTTCCCCTGTATATAATTTTCGAAGTGTTTTTGTTTGCCTTAAATTCACTGTTCGAGTTATTCAAATTCGCAGTTTCATTGAATCAATCCTTGAATCTGGAGATTAGAATCCACGTAAAACGAAAAAAAAACATTCGTTTGAAAAGAAGATGAGAAAAAGTCTTTTGATTTTTTCGCACGTTGTATATCTTTCTCCGACCTGCCTTGGTATCTTTCTGGCTTCGTTCCATGTCGGATCTGTTCCAGATTTACAGCGAAACGATTTCTCTCCTCTGGATCGAAACTATCCGTTTTGTTGCGACCCATTTTCCGGGGAAATGCAAACCATGTAGCAGAAAACGCAGATCTGGGCTCATTATTTATCACTATTCATTTTCTGCTATATAGCTAACGACTTGACAAGGATATTCAGAAGTATTTTCAACTGAATATAATTGTCTCATTAAGTGAATGCATTTTTTTATTCATTGTCAATCGTCATCGACGACCATTACATATCCATCATTCAATACATATACACAATATTATTTAACTCTCTTATGACGTACTATGAAGGAGTTGAATTCCAGTTGTTACTCCAAAACCTCTTTATGTTGAGGAAAACAAATTGAATGAATTCGTACTTAAAACGTGCTGCATGATTGCATGTGAACTTCGTGCTTTGTGCAATAGATATGCACATTGTGCACTAGTTGCACAAATAACTCTTTTAATCTATAGAAGGATGGATGTATTGAAAACACTTTCAACTTTTGCAATACTTTCAACACTAGCCAAGTGAAAAAGTGAATCTCGTTAGTGATTTCGTTAAAAAACTTATTGATGACTATTAATAAACAATTTTCTTTACATTTTTTTGACCTGACAGAGGTTCTGTCTTTATATTTCCAATATTTAAGTCGACCTAAAAAAACCTCTTAGTAATTATGAAATAACATAAATGTTGTTCCATTTGAGAAAATAAACTACTATCCCATGTAATTCCTATGTTTAGAACATTATATCGCATATGAAATCTCGATGGAAAATCATTTTGGATGTGTTTTTGGCGAGTAGAATCTGTTATGAGGAAAGAAACAAATTAGAAACCATGGAGGAGAACATTCATGTTTCATAACCTTGTACATTATGATATAATCATCAACTCTGATATCAGAAATTGTTAAACGAACCCCGGAATGAATTACACTGTTTGCAAGAATATATCAAATTAGATCTTGCCACACCACGAGATTTCCATCAGAAAAATATGTCCGATACGAGGCGCGATTTCTGACAATCATTATCAAATATGGAGCTGAATATCTTATCACTTGTTCACACTGGTTTCATCAAACACGTCATAATGTTTCACGTCAACAATATTCAATAATTGCAATATTTTGAAATTCGGAATAATTAGGAACATTCCAACATTGATTTCATATTAGACCGAAGACAGTTAGAATCAAATAATTTGAAGACTCTCCTGATGAACGAACTCTTGTCATTTTTTATTTCAATGAAACTCATTTGCTTCAAGTACACAAATGATCTCAACATTTTTTCTCAGAAACATTTTTCTCTCCAGTTTGCACAATACTTTTGAAGAATATATATAGACCGAGTATAAACATTACAAACTATTGTACGGAACAGTTCGAATATCGTATGCATTATTTTTGGATAATCAATAACAACCACTTCTATTGTTGAAACAATATATAGCCTGAATGTAATTCACGAGGTAATTTATATGAATATGTAATTTTTTCATGTCTGCCATACATGCCACTCTGAAGGACTACAATTCCAACGACAGGGGTGTTAACTTCAAACTTCAGATGGACTACTCTCAGTTTTATTTTTTCCTATTGTATTGAATCGAAAACTAATGAGCTACTTCACTGATATTATCCTTTCTGCACTCATACTATTCATTTTCGACATTACCGATGTAATTTCATTCCTATTTAATTAAAATTAATGAAGGATTATACGCATGTACTAGATACCTAATTGAAATAATAGTTTTCGTCTAGACACACTACAGTGGAGCGAATGCATTTTGCACTGAACATTTTCAATCTGAAACAAAATCCGTGAATAAGCTCAAATTGAACATAAATACATAAACTGGGTTGATTGAAATGTACATATGTTTATAATTGACAGAATTAATCATACTCTGGATATTCTGAGAATATATCGGATTTTTTCACGGTGAAGTACTCGTAAAAGGTTTGACCTATATACACAGGCATGCGAGCAGTGAAAGAAATAATTGGAAATCCTTCACTTGAAGGACGTTGACTTGTAATCCTGTGGAAAGTCACAGTTAATGAATATCAAATTGACGATTTGATCGTCGTTTCAATGCTTTTTGAGAACTACAGAGCGATTTCACTTTCCTTAATATTTCAGTCTTCATGAAATTGATCACTTCTATTCATTCATTTCCCTTTTATAGTATACAACCATCAGAATAGTATAGGGATATCATTATATGAAGATCCAATGAAATTTGATTACGGTCCTACCGCACAGGGTATGTGTCAACAATGCTAGAACTGGTACTAAGTCATTTTCAAAATTTTTTCAGTGAGTAATTAAGTTGTTGCAACCAATGGTTACAACTTTGAAGAATGAGTTCTATAACCTTACCTTCGAAAACACTCTATATATATCAACATCATTCTAATCGCCATCATGTGCATCATCATAACGGTTGACTATCTCATCCGTTGGCCCTCATATCGAGATTAAAAAAAGATCAAAGTGGAAGCGAGGCACACTTTTTCAATTAGATATTATTATGAAAGCAGATGCTGGTTCAACATGAAGAGTGAAAAACTACCCTTCATTTTATTAGTCATTTATTAAATATGTTGAGTAGAGAGCACTGATGCAATCCTAATAATATGTAAGATTGCCTATTCAGTATTCACAATATGAAAATGAGGTAGACTTTATATTTACTCTAATCAAGAGAGCTCTGTAGTTTTTGAGATGGTTAGAAAAATGCGTCTCCAGAATCAATTGTTTATATCGACATTAATTATTTTATTTTGGCTCACTGAATTTAATCAATGGACGTTGATATTCCTATTTCTCGACAAAAGCGAATAAAGATACATATATTATAACTTATAATCTGAAACTGATGTCACATTGATTACTGTATATTTCGTTGAAAGTCATTTTCATTCTTCTTATATTTCTCATATTACAGCTACAGTTATCGATTTCGCTGAAATGCCTCATTTGCCACATCGGCAATGTGCAGGCGAGCCTATCAGTCTGTAATACTAGGTCACATGCCCTTGACCTATGACCTCGAGATCTCCCTCTTCATCCCATTATCGATTCTTAGATTTAAGTTGTAGCCATGAATATAGGCTCTTCAAGAGGAGGGTGCAACTCAAAAAGAATTACGAATGTTGAGTGGCATTTCACAATGTCATGAAAAACCGTATGAAGTTCCGGTACTGAAGCAGGTGTGATCGAATTCAGGATCAGGTTTTGTTTGATATTAAAGCACAACAAAAATGGTAGTAACATAAAGAACAAACGAAATTATCGAAAAAAATATTCCTTGACCTCTCACGAAGGTTGATTCAGACCTCGACTCATATACCATACGGCACGGACCGTCACGTAACGGCAACAGCACGTACCAGCACCGATACGACAATTATTGTAGACCTGTCAAACAACCTTATTAAGGCTGCACAGCTTGAGTATAGATGGCGATACGATCGTCGATCCTATGAAGTCAAATCTGCTTTTACCGATAATGACAGCAACGGATAGCTAACGGTTCAATATTTGTATTCGAGTTGAATTTCAAATTAGAATCACATTTTCATGAGTTTCCAAGGAAATCTTCGAGATCCACAGAGATGATGTCATCTAGTGTCGAACTTTTTCTAGTGGCTGGGTATAAGGAGTTGAATCATCAGTGAGTTATTGAGCAGTCGCAATGGACCGTGAAGCGACGATGAACTGGCTCTTATAGCCTTATTTCTAGACGAAGACGAAACAAGAAATTCGAAATGATCCAATATTGAAGAAAAGAAAGACAGAGGGGGAACATTGGACTTTATTTGAAGATTCATTAAAATTTTACAATATTCACCAATTTTTTCGGATGCGAAAGTCATAATTTCATGATTTATTGAAATTAGTAGAACCAGTGAAACTGAAACCAAACACGCCTTTCCGTGAAGCAATTTTACTGGCAGAAAAAATCGCAGTTTGTTCAAGGTACATATGAAATTTACATTTTCGTACATTTATCAATGGAAGATTCCTCGTTGGTCAATCGATTTGTTTTTGGAAAACCATGATAATTGTTGGAGTTGCACTTGCCGATGGCGAAGGACTCGGAGTTGTCAGTCCCGATACCGATGGTGAGTGACATTGTACTGTCCAGTTTCCAACAATTGACGTGATTTGTGCGATTTGCTTTTGCTCTCCAACCATTTTCCTCGAGCACATTGTCACTGTATTTTGAGTGGATCATTCCATATAACACTTCCCATGATTTCACAACCTCAATTAGTTTTTCATGGTCTATATTTGCTGTGCTCGGTGCGTCTTCTACCGTTCTCTGATTCAGACTAGCAGACAAGCACCGACACGTACCGTAACGACCCGGCAAAACATTCTTTTCGAGAATGACGGCCGGCGCCGTTCCGTGGCTTTGCCGGCACGTGACGACCGTTGCCGGTTAGTATGTTTCTTGCCACTCCCGCACGAAGTTTTGTCGTACCGGCGCCAAAAGTCAAGCCAGAAAGGAGTTGTCAAATACCCATTTATCTACTGTTCAACCGTTATATATGATCATGAATATAAATTATTTTGTGAAACAAATATTATATATTAGACCCTTTATTATAATTTCTGTCGTGTTTTGAAAATGTTAGGTATTGATATTTCCAATTGGTATGTCTCTTGTTGCAGACAACAGGAGTGGCTATTTAATTTCCCTGAATAATTTGCTCAGGTCAACACTCCTCTAGCAAACGAATTAATTCGATCGATACCTACTCAGTTCATCCACGTTCGCATCAGAATCTGAATTGCATGAAAAATAGTCATTCAGTTCATTACACAAACTGAAAATGGTTCATTCGACTACCTGAATAGGTTAGCTAAATTTTCCTGTATAATATTTTTTGAATGCAATGAAAACTTTTAAATAAAGAGTAACATTCATAACAGAAATAATGAGCCAGTGCCAAACATATGATTTCAGAGATATTCACTTCTTTGTCCGGTCAAAAAATTTTGAACGAGAATTTTTTTTATTATCGAAAGGAGTGACGGATTCCTATTACTTACATTCGAAATTTACTATTGGCTACAGTTCTACTACTACTACTACCACTACTACCACTGTAGTATTGTAGTATATATAGTACTACGAATTTATTTCCTCCTATGAATGAGAAGTAATATTTTGAGTCTTTTAGCGACTCAATAACATTTGTATACACTTGGAAAAATTTCCACTACACATCATTTTGGTACTCGGTCAGCACTCTCAAGAAATTTTCTAATGTAATGCATTCCCGAACATATTCTTCTAAATTTTGATCATTTTTGCGTCGTGAGAGCTAACTAGCGTAGCGACAATATTTCAGAATTCAACTTGACACTTGACGATGAGGTCAAAATGTTGAACTGAACTATCGGTCATCAGTATCCTATAGTTGTATCCGATCGGATTTTTTTATTCGAACAATGTTTGAATATTCAAAAATACTCATAATATACAAGTATGATTATACCATATCGAGCAAATTGATTGACTGTGAACGAATTCGAGTCTCTCGGTATGAAAGTCGTTGGATCACTCGTTTCATATCCGAGGGGATATGTGGTTTTGCTATTGAGTGGGTTTTTTTTATTTATTTGTAGGTCTTTCGACAAATATCATTATTCACCTCGTATTTCACTCGGATTGGTCTGAACTTTCTAATAGCAGACCAAAACATCATTTAATGCATAATTCGTTACTAAACGAAGTTTCTGTTGCAAAAGTGAAATAATACACAAATTTCTATGATTTCATTTGAATACTTCAATTTTTGAATGTCTCAAGCAGCTGGTACGAATAGAAAAATGAATTCTCAATAGTTTGACGGAGTTACTCAAGGGATAGGTACCTAAATTTCATTGGTTTAATGATGATAAATACGGAAATGAGTTATTTTTTCACTCCCGCATTGATTTTATTTTTAGACGAGCAAACATAATATAGCAGTCATATCGGATAACTGACTCTCCAACATCTGTTCAAACAAAGGACGTGAGGTATGCACTTGAAAAAATAAATATCCAAATAATTTCCTATGGAAAATCGTAAATGTTCTTTCAATCAAATGAAATAATGAGAAGGTCTCCGAATGGAAAAAAAATAGCAAGCCCCATTTTCAAAACGGACTAAAAAATATAAAATAATTTCTCCTAACTCTATGAATTGATGGTTGAATACCTAGTTCACCAATTTTATTGCAGTGCAAATTATATTATAATTCATCCTTAATTAGTTATTGAAGAGAAGCTATTCAAGGAAAAATGAGATGACATTATAGGAAGAAACCAGATTGATCCTGATCTATCTAATTATATAATCGGATTAGGATGAATATGGAGTGTAGTCAATGGTTATAGACAACATTGTTTCTATTTTGTTGAGACTTCGAACTCAATATATGATTTTCACTTCCTGAGTTTCTAATCAGGACGATGTTTTTTCATGTTCGCTGATTATTCTTAAGGATCGAACATCCATCAGTTCCTGGTACGCTACAAACATTATTCTTCTGGTGAATGCAACAGGGCCGGACTAGGGGTTTCGCCGTTTTAAACCCAATTTTCTATACTTCACTTTAGTTTTTTTTATTCCTGAGAATTACACATTAGATCAATTATTATCTCAGAATATCCGATTTAACTTTCGCTACAGACAAGTTGAAAAAACTGATTCAGGTCGAGTTTATAATTACCTCGAGAAAAATCGGACAAGTTGCTTCTATAATTTTTTGAGACTTTATAATTTCTATTTTCTGATTTTCCGATCAGTTCGATTTTTTTAATATTCACTAGTCTTGAGAAGAAAAAATCAGTTCCTGGTAAGTACACTAAAACATCTAATCTTCCAGTGGATGTAACTGGTTCGGATCGAGGTTCTTCCACAGTTTTGATCAGTTCATGTTTTGTTAGTTATCCCAGATACGTTCATGATGAAACCGAGAAACTTAAGAATTACTCATCCCAACAACCTGCCATCAATCATCAATTTGGAACCCATCAGACGCGATTTAAGCCTTCATACTAACTTATGATCATGGCCTGGCAGCAAACAAAGACCAGCTTTGAAAAAAAACCTCCTTGGAACATTTGGTGTCGCAAGTGCAGCATGCTATTAAAACACTTTCACTGTCGCTAATTGAAACCGTATATTTACGGACAAACAGGTCTTTATGAAGATAAATTGGCTTGAATACTGGTAAACACTCTGTGTGATACCTACGTATTAGGTAAGAACGGTGGCTCAGAACCAGATGATAGCTATGATAGGTCATAGATATAATTATAACAAGACGTAGAAGGTATTCTGCTGGTTGAAGATTTTTCTCGAGATTGGAGAATGTATTCACCTCAGTCATAATTGGCGTGATGAATGAAATGAATTTCATGAGGAAGGAGATAAAATAGCCCATAGCCAAAGTGGTATAATCACATCATGGAATTAAACTCGGGGTCAATTCAACAAGTTTAATGTAGAAAACTCTGAAATTTTAACAATACAACTCGAGTTGACTATGTTTAATGGATCAAGTGAAATCGATCAAGTTTTTGGTTCACGTACATCAAACACATTTCGCTCGTATAGAATAGAATATCGCGCCAAAATAAAGTAATTCTCTCCATACAGATCCAACAGTGATAACTACTTCACAGAAAACCTTTTCGATAGGATAGGGTAGACAGCAACAACGCATCAATTGGATTGAAAGGAGAAACCAATATGGAGTATCGTGAAAGACAAGCATCTCTATATTTCTTCATTTGATGAATGATAGAATGATAAGCAGACTGCTACAAAATCAAATGTTTCAAGTCGACTGAGAGATGCGCAAGAAATTTTGATGGGTCAATCAAAATTTTGAATATAATAATCTCATTTTCATTCGATTTTAGTATGTCCCCTGAAGTTGAATCGTGAGAACTTGCCTTAACAGACACAGAAGTTCAACAGCTATATTATGTTGTAATACTAGAGTCAAGTTCCTTTTGTGATTAATATTATTATTTCATATTTTAGCATTTCTAGGTAATCACAGTTACACTAAACTGTGTATTTCAGATGTTCTAAGGAATTTTTGAGCTCACGGATTGACAGGAGTCAAACATTCGTCATAAGCCCACATACATACCCGAAATAGTGGATGTCATACAATGGGCGTTATCATCTGATGACGCTCGTGGTGCAACTGGTGCATAAGATATTTTAATTTTCAATTTTCACTGGAAACTAAATTCTTTAATTGAGTAAGCCGATGCATCGTTTGTCTAATCTGCATGAGATTCGTTATCATTCAGTTGTATGCCACCTATCAGACAGTTGACAGTTGTCGATATTTTGAGTTCAATCTATCAAAACCAAACATATGCTATTATTCTCTACTAGATACACCCTCGCCCCATTGACTTATGAGGAGCATTGGAACGAACGAAAGAACAAAAAAAATTGATTCATCTGGATGTGCAACAGAGAAAGGTACAATTTTGCCAACAGTCAGCTGATCACAACTGGTTGCCTCTCTCTCGTTTGCTGTTTTCATTGGTTTCTTCCTCCGCCTTTCTTCAGGCGCGAACTAGGGTCTACTTGGAATATGTTTTTTGAATCTATTAGTACATACATATATAGGCTGATCAGGAAAACATCATCTCGAATGAAGTTTCAATGTCCTTCCTTGACTTGATGGGCTGAACCGTCTAAACGAACTAGCATTATTTACCAATTTCAAATATTCAAACACCAAGTGAAACTCAACATCTTTCTTCCAACACACTTATGGATCAATAAACTTCGCTAAACAATAGATTTGAATGAATAATCTTACACCATCAACTCGAATGAAAATAACTGTCAATAGTACATCAAAATATTTTGCTAACAGTCAGCTGATTTTTGATCATCGATGCATCTCTTTCTTATGGTGAAGTGAAGTGAAGTGAAAAATGCCACAATTATATTCGACTTGACATCCATTCAACTAGTGCTCACAAGAATATATACAGGGTGTCCTTAAAAGGTCTTTACAAAAAGCTACCACATATTCTTCAGACCAAAACAATTCGATACAAGCAAACTTACCTCAGTAAAAAGTTGCTTAGTTTGGGCGCTAGACGGCTCTGAAGTTGAAATTTTCAAATCGATTTTGCTTCATAACTTTTGAACGGCTCATGAGATTTTTTTCAAATTTGGTACGTTGGCATAGACTCATCGGGCAATGAAACTCATATCATAATCATAATGAATATCATTCCATGGGCGTAGAACTTGATTTTTTCAGTAAATAAACATCTAAAACTCCTACGCCAATGGAAAAAAATTAGTTTCAATATGAAATCTAAATTATTCAACTCATTCACTACAAAAAAGGTACTCTTGACAAAAGTCGATTCCTCTCATGGTTTCGACAAAATTTTAATTTTAGTGATTTAGAGCATAATTAATAATAAAACGATTAACAGATATTTCATAAAAATTGTTCAAAATGTTCACCATTTTCACGTATACAAAGATTTATACGACGCAAAAAGTTGAAATGTACTCTTTGCATAACTTCTTCATCGCCTGTAAGATTATTCGTCGCCTGTTGGATACGTTGCCATAATTGTTCTACAGTATTCACAGGGGTCTTGTAAACCGTAGACTTGAGATAACCCCATACAAAATAATCCATCGGTGTTAAGTCTGGAGAACGTGGTGGCCAATTCACGGGTGCATCATTACCTCTACCTATCCATCTGTCTGGGTACTGTTGGTTTAAGAAATTCCTAACATCCACCGAAAAATGTGGTGGAGCTCCATCGTGCATAAACCACATATCTACCCGATGTTGGAGTGGTAAATCTTCCAACAAATTTGGCAACGTATTTCGTAGATGTTGTAAATACATGTCTCCTGTTAATCTTTGTGGAAGTATGACAGGACCAATTATAAAATTTCCTATTATTCCAGCCCAAACGTTGATTTTGAATTCGTGTTGAAAATGGTTTATTTTAATGGAATGAGGATTTTCAATTGCATAAACGTGTTCATTATGAAAATTAGTTATTCCTCTTCTCGTGAAACAGGCTTCATCAGTGAACAAAATATTCTTTCCAAAGTTCAGATTCATTTCTCTTTGCAAATTAATGAACCTACAAAACATCAGACGACTTTGTGAATCATGGATTAATAAATCTTGAACTGGCGTCTTGTGGTATGGGTATAATAATTGTTCTCTTAGTACTTCATGAACGGCATTCCTAGAAACTTCTAGTTCATTACTTATCCGTCTAGTACTCAATTCTGGATTTTCTTCAATACGGTCTAAAATTTCTACTTCGACTTCGGGAATCCTTACATAACGCTGTCTTCCATAATCACCAGTTCTAGGAGCAAAATGACCGGTCTTCCGAAGACGTCTCTCAACTGCAGCAAAGGTTGGGTGGCTTGGTACGTGACTATTTGGAAACCTTGCCGAATACACCCTCACACTCTCTCGACCATTTCCTTGACAATATCCGAATACCAATAACATATCGGTGTATTCTTCATTGGTGTATTGTACGGCCATGATAAATCAGAAAAGTCCGATATCAACAATCAACCTCGATGAAACTCGACAAATCAACACAGATGAAACTATGGAAACCAAGAATGTGAATATCACTGTTTTCGAGCAGATAATAATAGTCTTCAGAAAAAAAAACCAGTGCTACTTATTTTCAATAGAAATAACCTATGCAAAAAGTACATCTCAACTTTTTGCGTCGTATAAATCTTTGTATACGTGAAAATGGTGAACATTTTGAACAATTCTTATGAAATATCTGTTAATCGTTTTATTATTAATTATGCTCTAAATCACTAAAATTAAAATTTTGTCGAAACCATGAGAGGAATCGACTTTTGTCAAGAGTACCTTTATTGTAGTGAATGAGTTGAATAATTTAGATTTCATATTGAAACTAATTTTTTTCCATTGGCGTAGGAGTTTTAGATGTTTATTTACTGAAAAAATCAAGTTCTACGCCCATGGAATGATATTCATTATGATTATGATATGAGTTCCATTGCCCGATGAGTCTATGCCAACGTACCAAATTTGAAAAAAATCTCATGAGCCGTTCAAAAGTTATGAAGCAAAATCGATTTGAAAATTTCAACTTCAGAGCCGTCTAGCGCCCAAACTAAGCAACTTTTTACTGAGGTAAGTTTGCTTGTATCGAATTGTTTTGGTCTGAAGAATATGTGGTAGCTTTTTGTAAAGACCTTTTAAGGACACCCTGTATATATATATATATTAAATTATGTTTATTGGATTACCTATGCTCTAATCGCTCATAGTTGATACCTACTCAATTATGGCATTATTCTTGTAGTAGTGTCTCTCATAATAGATTCAATACTTGCTGGGTTCGGCCAATAAATAAAAACAGTTATATAAAAAAAATTGTTCTGGTTAACTTTTGAAATCGAGAGGTATATATATATAATTTTCCCAAGTTCCAACAACGTATTAAATTATTATACAAATTAACATATGAATGAAGATAAATGAAGATAGATAGATAATTGAAGATAGATATATATTAAGATAGATGTTATTGATTTCGTTTTTCTATTTTTATTCCTTAATCTCGATTAATTATCTCGTAAAGGCAGGCCAATTGGAAATTTGTTTACTTCTCAATATTATTTCCGATATATCAATTCGTTTGCATTCTCTGAATACTGTACGCATCAATTGTTGTTTTCTCCACTGTGTACGAAATGAATTTCTATAGAAGTATTTGAATAATTATACTCAGCCTTCAACATGATCTTCTCGCTGCGATTGTTATAAATATTCATTATCTAAAAATAGACTGACAATCGCAGTCAAATGCTCTTGATCATCCTGTATCAAACATATTATTTTTAGATATATAATTCAGTTCGAGTAGATATCAAATAAGTCAATATAAACTATAGAACTATTTAATGTGATATACCTTTAACAAAGGTCAACTCTCGAAAGGCGGTGCAAAGATCATGATCAACATGAATTGACATCAGAAATCAAAATCATGATAGGCACTCCAGATAATAGAACGTGGGCACATGTTAATTGGCTACGCAAGAGGCCAATTGAAATGTTCAATGTTTCTTCACTGTATCTCCAGATCTATGAGCTACTATAAGTAGTGGAATTTATTTGTAAATTAATAAAAATATAGGAATTCGCTTCGAGTGAGAATCTGCTGGGTATTTAATAAACGATCATCTAAGGCAGCGTTTCTCAACTTTTCAGTATTCTGTGCACAATTTCCAATAACAATTTTTGGCGCCACCTTTTCCATATAGAAATGATAAAATACGACGTATATGATATACGTTGAATATACAAGGAAGAAGAATAGTACGTGAAAGTAACAATAGAAAGTCATTTATAGCTATGTTGGGACAGAATTTTGGAAATTATTTTCTTGCTGACGACAAATTGGTAGCAAGAGAGTTAGGGATCCATTTCGAATTATTCCCGAAGGTCTCTCTACATATAAAGAAGAAATCTCCATAGACTTTACCGCAAACGAATCAAAGAGAATTCAGTAATAAATCTCTCTTTGAATTTTGGGCGGTAGTGCATTTCGTATAAAAGGCAAAAAATAAGTCTCCACTGAATATAGACGAAGAACTGAGTGTAGCTATTTGTAATATAAAACATCTCTCGCAAGACTTTGCTGTGAGATCTTAGTTGAATATTCAGGTATCCTAAAGAAACTTTGTACCGAGGTTTGACGATCGAGGGGCTGACAATTTTAAACAATGAACACTATCTGTCCGATATAGATTGCTGTTTTCTTTTGACATCAATTGATGCGAATGTCACGAAATCTCTTTCTTCCACATTAGAAAACTTTGCCATTGAAATAATACAAGGCTGTCCTAGAAATGCCTCTAGCCTCGCCTCGCCTCACCTAAGTCATAGACTAATACAGAATCAAGGTAGCGTTAGCATTGAAATTTGCCTTCCTGATAACCTGTGAAGATGATGCCCTTTCCATACTTGTTACGTAGACTACTATTGACATATTGGTCCACAATTTCGTAGCCACTTGGAGACAATACTGGGAATCATTATTCAGAGGATATTCAACTAATAGCCATGTTTTCAGGTGAGTTATTCTAAAGATCTTCTGCAATTCGACCGTCCTTCCCTATTTTCGATATGTCAGCAAAAATCTGATAATATCGTTCACTGATATCAACGAAAAATAATGAGAAGCTCGATTGAAGAGAACGGGAACGGGAGCAGATTCGTTCCCGAAACGTCCACCAAGATAAGTAGAGGTTTTATTCTCATTAAATATATTTGTATTTCTAATTTTTTTCAAAAACAAGGTGTCACTGACCAATAGAGAATTTCTCTTTTAGGTATCTAAAGGTTTAATTTCAAGCGCAGTGACATTTTGGGGCAGAACCCAAATCTGTACTTACTACAAATATTTTGCAATAATTTTTAATAACTTCTACTCTATTTTTTAGAAACGAGGAGAGAAAATCTCATGTAAAGCTGAAAAATGACTGTACCACCTCCTCGAAGAACTTACAGACAGTATTTATAGAATGCTACATCAACATTAATATGCAAATCGGAAAACGTGAGAAATAAATAGATGCACAATCCAAAAACTTCTTTGAACGTCAAAACGTTCATGACTTGATAGCCATATCAATGTATGAAACTTTTTTCACAGAATCATGATGAATGCAGGTCCGTATTCCAAAAATTACTTGATGATGGTCAAAATAGGCCTGAAACTCGTCAAGATATCAGGTCGGTATTCGGAAGAATCAATTTGATGACGGTTCCTCAATGAGGATACGTTGTATCAAAACATCGATAATACCAAATCAGTCAACATCAAAAGTCGACACGAAGATGTTTCTTCAGTTTTGTCTCAACTTCGTCATGAAAGCCAGAAAAAAAAAAAACTAAATTGAAAATTCTTGAATCCAGTTTTTTGAAAATAACTCAAAAATGAAAAATCTTATCACGGATTTTTGGGAGTCATCTTGTTTGTCCTTCACTCTCGAACAATTTTCCCTGTTCAACTAAAACTGTATATCTCTCAGATTCCGGGATGCACGTACTAGCTCTCCTTATCTTGGACAATCGGTATATATGTTCATGTTGGATTAGATATATCAACAGCAACACGAAATAATATCTAACAGCGTGAATCAGATGTTTCGGCATGCGGCAGCAACAATGGCCCGAAGACATGCTCAATATAGGATATAGGATTCAGATCAGGCAACTAGGCAGTTCAAATTGAAAAATCATCGGTATCTTTTTTGTTCATGAATGACAATGGTTCGAAAAGATTGCACACTATTTCCGTATAATCCTTGAGATGAGATCGTATTGTAGTTTTTGAAGATTATCTATCACTTATCTGGAGAATAGTACCTACTTATATAGTAATTTCTATACTCTTGAATGCGGGTATCAAATCAAAATAGCTATTTTCCATGAAAATAACTGATAATGAACCATTCTCAAGGATAATTTGAAAACTTTCAACCGTGAAAATAACGTTATATTCTTGAAGAACCTACACGTATCCTTTATGATTACGGAAATTGCTTTTCAAGAATGCGGCATAGTATAAAATTTGTTTAAATCATAATATTTACCGAATAGTTAAACTAGGAAAATCTTTATCACAGCTAAAAGGCAAACAAGACAAATAATTAGTAAACAACTAATAATTATTCCGAAGTATGTCATCACCAATCGATTATGCTGCATCAGTTACAGTTCGGAAATTATTATAACCCATCAATTGATGGTGATTCCCTAGGATTCTAAGTAAGAATTTGCTGAGTTGAGTTGTTTTGAGTTTGATGTAGTCAACAATTTCATTAATTGAAATAAATGAAACGAAAAATGCAAGACCTGAGATTCTGATAAATAATTTTTGTTCGACAAAAAAATATTGTTCTATTTCGTTCTGTTTGTAGTCTTCATTTATCGCTCCAATTTCACACCCTGTATATTGTGATTTTGTTACTTTCATATCGTAATTTAGTTGTTTAATACATTGTTCTATTGCATATTTCATTCTCTAATTATTTTTCAACATGTTCACATGTTCAATATGAGTATTTTTCAACATTTCAACATGTTAAAAATCTACCGTGAATACTACGTACAAGCTGACCCTTCTGTGGAAGTGAACCGTTTATTTGTAGACAAACTTTAAAAAACGCCAGCGTATATGCATGTATTTGTTTCTGTCAATAAAAATGTCCGAGAATATATCAATATTGTTTTCTACGGCTGTAATACAAAATTGATCGTTCGTAACTATTTTTAATGAAATAATGAGGTATATTGAATGTCATCAATTTCATTTTCACACCCGAAAAACAAGAGTTGAAATGAATCACTTACATGGAATTTCAATATATTTCTGTTGTGAAATCATTTTGCCATATGCTATAGCAGTAATAAAAGTATAGTGTTTAACCCACAGAATTCTAATGGCACGCTCATATGATTCGCAGTGTTATCCTTAGTGTCAGTTATTGGCAAGACAGTCAAAATGATGCGAAAAGAAGATTTTATATTTATATTTGAAGGGGAGCAGATTTGTCACCGAAACGTCCACAATGATAAGTAGGATTCGTTATTTATTTATTTTCTACCGTATTCGCGGAAGGAAACATTCTTTAATTTTTTTGAACGCGTTTGTGGCAGCTCGCGACTGTTTTTAACTGCGGTAGAAGTGGGTATTTGGTCGGAGAACTTTCCTAACGTATCATTGATCATTCTTCCGACGTAGAAGTTAGAATGTATAGAGACAATCTTATTCACCAACTGATCACGAAAATAATGCCTCGATACCTTATAACCTCGACATTTCGAATGGAACTAGAGGTCATCGCCTCTAGAACATCGAGAATAGTAAACAACGTCTATTCGTTCTGAAGTTCTTTCATAAGAAAGATTTGTACAAATTCGAGAATATTAGTAATCACCGAGGACGATTACAGGATATTGAGGATGATAATTTAATTGGTGAATTTGTTCTTGATACAGATTGCGTGATCAATTTCTCTTCTTTTGATACTTATATCCTTTGTCTTGTTGTTTTTGATCGAGTTGGCAACACTGGAAGATCATGCGAATCAAGTATGTGTATCGAAAATTCATAAATCAGCTCGGATTGTTCTGGAATTTTGCAGGTACTTGCCACACTGATTGACCCTTATTTTGTTTGTATCCTTAGGCAAATCACCATGTATATACTTTTCTTCCGAAATTCCGAAAACAAGGTGTTGATGAACATTTTCTTCTTTTAGGTATGTGGAAATCAAATTTCGGGCGCAGTGACATTTTGGGGCAGATCACTGACCTGATCGTACTACACACAAAGTGAAATGATCATTTTATTAGATTTCCTATTTTGATTACAGGAACGAGAAACAAAAAAATAGAGAAATTAAGATGAAAATGTAATTGCAATACCTATGCACTGTGCATAACAATTCGCAAACAATCAAAGTACCAGTGTCATACATAATACACAGTTGAGAACAAAGGCACCAACCAAAGCCAACATTAATATCATTAATTAAATGACCACGTAGAAAACGTTGGCTGTAAATTAAGGAAGCGAAATTAAGAAATCGTAGACATAGACATGGACAAAGAAATAAGGAAGCTCCGTCATTGATCTATTGGTAGTCACAGGGCGCACATACGCGTTAGTAATCGTCCACCATAAAAGCCAACTTATCAAATATGGTGATTTATCCATGAGAAGTCCAAATCACTTGCTTGTGAAGTTAGCTCGAATGAGAATATAGTGTCTCTGGAATGACGATGACGAAATGCTTCGTTCAGTCGCTGTAGGACCTGAGATTATTTTATTTTTCTATATTATCGATAGGTACCTATCGCTTTGAGAATTCATAGCTACACCAGATATTGTTTGACATGAAAACGTATCTGATTGAAATGAATCCTAAATATATATGTACATATAGTTATGGAAATGAAATTTCACAATCTTTCTCATAGGTGCTTCGGTCTCGATCTGAAGACACTGTCGGTATATAGTTTCATCGAAACTCTTGTCAATAACTTCTACACGTAGTTATGATTATTATTTATGTTAGATAGCATATGTACATACAGGGTTTCCCGTACATTTTTGCACCCCACCTACAGTTTCATATTTTTTCTGACCAATAAGAATGTCAAAAATTGAAAATTGATCTACCAAATGTCATATTTGTTCAATATAACACTCTGTCATCTCAACTAGGAGTGCTATTTCTTCTGATTTCAAAAATATATGGATGTGATGGTTTATTGCAACCGTTTCCGAAATATGAGCTCTCAAATATTTTGAGAAATGTATATTAATGCGTGCATGACACAGTTAGCCATACTTGAAAGGCTATCGGGAATGACAGGACCTGGCGCCATTTTTCTTGTTCACCTGTTAGATGTTAGTTCAGATGGATTCATAATTTTTCCGAAAATTTTCAAACAGACCAAAATATACGGGAAAACTATGTACTGCATATTTTGATTACTGTTGATGAGGAATAAAAAAAAAATTGAGTACGCCAATGACCTGATCACAATATTGTTTTCCATTTTCTCCTTGAATACCTTACTTTCAGCCTCCTATATTTTTCTTGGTTTGTAAGATTATCGACAAAATTCAATTCGATGCCATTCAACATTTTTATCTGATAACCTTCGGAATTATTTTACTATTTGATTTTGTACTTGATTTTCGTAGGAAATTATTGATCTTCATATCGATACTGATCGTTCAATAATTAAGCCCGAGATTAAGTTAGAAATCTTTCACTGATTCTGTAATCTTTGAATGGTATTGCATCTTTTACTTATCACATATTCGAGGAATCACTCAAATTAATGTTTTGATATTCAATAGGTACAAATATCTTCAAAAAAAAAGAATCTTGCATTTTTGTTTTCAAAAAGTTGACGACGGATTTGTGCCTTGAATAATGAACGATCAATATATGATAATTTCCTATGAAACTGAAACCAAACAAATTCAATCTAATGAAATAATTCTGAATAATTCATGCCATGAATCAAATAATCGTCGAAATGCAGCTTTGTTATTCTAGCGTATATTGAAGAAGAAGAGATAAGTAATTCCATTTCTATCATTACATCGCAAAAGATCTTGTCACAAAACGGATCTGCGAACCATCAGTTAGTGTAGGAACCACTAGTATTAATTTGCCGACAATGAAATATGCTTTCTGAGAGGGGAAAATTACTCCCTTCACCCCCTGGATTCGCCACTGATAAATATTTACTTATTACATTTATGCATGAATAAATTATGAAGTTGAACCATCACATGAAATATATAGACTATAATTATATTACTTTATTATACCTGAAGATAAGGATAATGGCGATTTGGGATAACGTATATTAACTGCTATATATTCGCTGAGCGAAAATGTGACTGTACCATGACAATCACCGCCAATATCAACTTCAACAAATCATTTTACAGAACCACGCTAATTTCAAAGCTAAGGAGTTTTACATCCATAGGAATCGTGTTTTCAATACTGAACCGTCCATTTTTTTCCACATTTACAAATTAATGGTTGAAAAAAAAAATATTAATATTAAACTATCCTCCATAATATCGTGTGAATAATATTTATACTGAAATATAGCACATCCGCGCACCTTTCTCAAATATGATGTATGATGAATCTCAGATCTGACGGTACTGACGCTTGATTGAAATCGTTGATTGATACCCTGAGCCACAGCCGACTTTACTGTAACAAGCCAGGAACAAGGAAATATTTAGCAACACTGGCATAGTGAGTTTATGATAGTTTTGTTGTGTTCGAGGTTATAATTACTCAGTGGGTTACTCACTCAATGCAACATTTGTCAATCAATTTACTGTGATAGGGTGTGTCTTGAGTGATAGCAGGGTTCAACGAGGGAGGCGCTTGCTGTACTCGTTATTATCGTGTGAAAGAGAATACATCAATGATGATGGCAATATAGTGTGCCCGAATATAAGTTATATAGATGGATTTGAAGAAAAAAAGAATCGAATTAAACTTTTCCTAAAAATGATGATTTGAGACAAAAAAAATGGCTGTATGCTTTCCCTTACAAATTCTGGGAATCGTCCCAATTCTCTGCAGTTTGTAGGGAACACTATCTTCCTTGTTGAAAATTTGCCACAATATGGAAATATGGCAGCTGTCCGTCTAGGTCTATAGAAGCAATAACTGCTTCACTGATATTGATAATCACCAACTTTGATGCATATGCAACTTGGTTGAAAGGAGAAATCATTATAAAGGACACAAACAGTTCCATTACTGACCTTATTCTTTATACTGTGCTCTTCTTATTTTTTTTTGATGTTTCGAGTACGCGAATGAACAATGAGCACATATAGGTACATTTTCTAACTCCACTGGCTCATTTATCTATCGATAAGGTTCGGCAGTAGGTGACCCTACTGCGGTCTAGACGGAAAAAGGGAAATGATTTTCTAAACTGTGATAAATGATGAAATAGTAGGGAATGAAATGCATTATCTAGTCTATGTATCCAAGTTCCAAATACAACACTTGATTATGATACAGATTTCACCAGGGACACTCTCAGAACTCTCCACGGAGTATTAATAGATCTCTTGTCGAATCAGCATAAGTTAAACGATGAAGGTTGATTCAGAGCACTTTTCATTCAATGTCACTTTTGATCTACCGATGTTGAATAGTAAGAACGCACCTTCAGTCCCACTGTATGAATCTTATTGTATATCGAGTGAGTCATTATGTCAACTTCCTATCTCTCAGGCTTCCAGTGCTAGTTAATCGGAACTATGAGTAGGATATTACCCATGATACCGACTATACTGTTTTGTCTGATCATTGTTGATTTCTCGCTAACCGTTCAGTTAGTGTGTCAGTCCCAAAGTTTACATAATTATGTTAGTCATGAATGAATCAAATGTTTCATCACAGTTTAGGATTACTTTAGTTTCACCATGTACCGCGAAATTAGCTCTCAATTTTCAGTGGATGCTGTGGATGAGTGGAGACAACATTGAAACATGTGAACCAATATTTTTCAAACGCCAATGATGTTACGAAAGAGTTATTTATGCTGCGTAAACTTCAGTAGCTTAACTTGAGAAAGATCAATAGTACAATAATGTGTGGAGTAGTATGCAATATGTAAACATGGTAAGTCATTACCAGAACGATACTAAAACCACAATAATATTTTCATGCATCGCTTTTCATCTTTTTCAGTTTGAAGTTTCAAGTATTTATTCCGATATTTTTACGATAATCATGAATATGGCTTCAAACATTGTGTTTGATTCCGAAAAACCGGTTTTAATATACAAATGCATTAAAACATTCTGGTGTATTAGTAATCACTACCAAATGATCACACTAATCCTCCATGTGTACAGAGTATTCTTGTACCCATTTTCCTCTACATCTTTACTATAGGCGCCGAATGGATTGCGGAATACAAACCGATCATTTCTATCGATATACAGGGTGATTATATAATTTCAAATCGCCAGAAAAAATCTGATTCCAGATTCACCTTGAGTCGGCATTGAACTGAATAAAAGAATTCTAGTGTTCAGCGTAGGTATTGAAGAGAATACAGACTATAGTCGATCGCAATGTCTGGTAAATCTGAGTCATCAAGACAACTGAAGGTTGAAAAAAGAAAAGCATGCGGTATGCTCGGTCATTCGTGATATTTTGTGGATTCAAATTGTTTTTCATACGTTTAGATATGGTTGATGCTTGTGTCAGTCAAGATAAACGCAGTAATTTCGCGTTAACTAGACCTTTGCGAAATAAAAGCGAGCGGAAATGTTAACCTTCATTTTGATTTTATGGAACACATTTATTCTCACTTTCTTGGCCCACGATAAATTGGAGCAAAGCGTAAAGAATATCTATCTAGGGATAACGAATGCTAAGAAATAATACCCAGAAGTCGAATGTTTGAAAGGCATGCGTTACTAAAGTGAAAGAGCAAGAGGAAAGAGAGAGAGAGAGAGCAAGAGAAAAGAGAGAGGGAGAGACAAATGGGAGTTGAGACACTGTTGTTGAGAACACAACAATCTACTACAATTCATCGCGAATAATAGCATGTAAACATGTAAAAAGTACTAGTTGAACAAATACTATTGAAAAATTATGTCTCGATTGACATTCCATCGATGCATGTTTTCTAACTGTTAAAATGAGAAAACTGCGATGTAAACAACCATCAAATGCGGAATATATATGCGAGCCACTTATATGATAATAAGGACTTCCTCGTATCCAGTACTGGTATACGAAAATGAAGCAAAATCTTTGTAAATATCAAACTTCTAGGCACGATCTCTAGATAATGAATTTAGGAAAAATATGTACTCAGTTTGTTCACGCTGCTTTCGAAACATTGAACCGTGCCATACATATATTGTTCAAGAAAAAAATACTAAGGTCGATAAACTCCAGATGTCGCTGAGTACCTAAAAATATTACTTCATTGAGACATAATAAATTCAAGTGAAAACACATAAAAACTGAGATAGCACATCAAACAGGTAAAGTATATAGTCATGACTCAGTTAACGAGAAAAATATGGATCGAAAATAAAATAGGATTGCGAAAGCATCACCGATAACAAGAAGCATGAAAACGAATTGCACCACAACAATGACATACGCATTTACTATGAGTTAGAACCCGACTTTGCATAATGGTCAAGTACTCAATAAACTGCAAATGTTTTGATAAACACTCGCCTAATTGTTCTACACTCATACACAATGACGCTTAAGTATATATGTGATTCGTGCCAAGGATGCCAATGAAGTATAGATACATCCAGTTACCAAATAGCGAAATGGGATCTGACTTTTGGGAACACATGATATCACATTTCTATCTATATCTATATCTCAAAAACCATAGCTGATTCAGGATCAGCTGAAAATGTGGTCACTTTATCAACATCGAGCTCATCCGATATCTAGAGAGCTCAAGAATCGTGAACGACCGGCAATATGGCTTTCGTCACCAGAGGTCAACAGGAGATCTGCTTGCCTATGTGACACATAAGTGGCAGGTGTCAATAGAGGAACATTGAGAGTCACCAAGGCCTCCTAGCGAAACTTCCGTCATATCGAGTTTTCTTGCAGGTAGATCACTCTACGTGGTGGTAGACGGGGTCTCGTCTGACACAATGACGATCAATGCTGGTGTTCCACAAGGCTCTGTCTTGGCACCAACTTTGTTCTTGCTCCACATCAATGATTTGTTGAATGTGACCTCCAGCCCAGTTCATAGCTTCGCGGATGATATTACACTTCATTCCGCCTTTTCCTCTAGAGCCCCTATATCATCCAACGAGGCCAGAGGTGCAAGGCGAAGACAGGTTGATGCTTTAAATGAGGATCTGACAAGAATTCTGGAATGGGGATCTGAGAATCTAGTATAGTTCAATGCAACTAAAACTCAAACTTGTATGTTCACCAAGAAGAGTGATCACACAATGCCCAATTTGATGATGTCGGGTACCACTGTTCCTATGAGGTCGTCAATATCCATGCTGGGTGTCACCACCAACAGTGCTCTCTCATGGGACGATCATGTGAGGTCCATTGCGAAAACTGCTTCACAAAAACTTGGTTTTCTATTCCGTGCGAAGAGATACTTCACATCCCAGCAACTGCTTATGATCTACAAAGCACAAATTCGACCTGTCCTGGAGTACTGTTCACATGTTTGGAGCTCAGCCCCCAAACATACGCTAAAGCTTTCAGATTCAATTCAGAAGAGAGCTATTCGCCTAGTCGATGACACAACACTCACCAAATCATTGACCTCTCTAGGTCGGCGATCTTTGCCTTTTTTGTAGGTACTTTCACGGTCGGTGCTCAACGGAAATATCCTCTATTATGCCACCACGCGCGATTCCTAGTAGACTAACCAGACGAGCTCAAGCTGGTCACCCCTACACTGTCAGGCTCGAGACCTGTCGAACATCGCTATACCAAGCATCATTCATCAATAGAACGGCAAAGTTATGGAATTCTTTGCCTAGTGAAGTCTTTCCTGATGCTTACAACCTCCAAACTTTCAAAAAAAATTCCAACACCTTCCTTCTCTCCCAAAATTCCACCGCTGGCTAACACGATGTTCCTCGAATATTATAGGTTTCCCTTTCGTGTTGTCCACAGATAAAAAAAAACAGCAAGATTTAGTTTTGAAATCACCTCACAGCTGATACAAAACCATTCACCTTTCTCATGAATATATAGATACATTGGGATTCATTTGGCGAGACTCGATGTCACTAGCAATATTATTTCGATTATGGTTTCGAGCCTACCGATGAAACTCAATTCATCAGATGACAGCTAATATAATAGCTGATATAAATAGCTGAAATAAATGATATAGGTTTTTTCGAGACTAAGTCTGAACAATCGCCTCTCTCATGAATATCGAAATAAATTATTGGAATTTAGGTGGCCACAAGATGGTTTTGATAATTTTGATTGCTTCGGATCACTGGGGTGGATTCGTTTATGGATTCTTTGAAATAAAAAGTCGGTTTTAAATATGACTAGTTGAAGTTCATTGTCCGAAGGATGTCAAATGTGAGACGATTTCTTTCTTGAATTCTAAAATAAATCCACTGAATGAAAAGATGGTCTGCTATAATTCTAGAAGGCCAACTAAAACAACTAGCAACTAATGAATCGAATATATAGGTACTCACCCACTTTCTAGGACACTACCTATGTTGGTTGATAGAAAACCACTGGTTATTCGCATTTGAAATATTGTGTCGCATTGACAGTATCAAACTACCGAAAATTAAATTTCAAATCGCTATTGCCGTGGGAAAAAATATAGTTCAATATTCCGTTGGTATCAAGATATTCATGTACACCAGATTGACAAGAGGCGTGCCATTGTCACAAATTCGCAAGATTTGTTGAGATTCGATAAATTTTTTGGGGATTTGTGAAATTTCTCAATATATCTATGGATTTCCCAAGGATTTGTGATTTGTGTTATCAAATATTTGAGAGATTTCTGAAGATGTATCAAGCTTCAATGGATTTCCAAAGATTAGCAAGATTTATCGATATTCTAGATAACTAAAAGATTTGCAACATGAGTCGAGAGATCAAAATACTCAATAATATGTCAAGATTTCTGAGATCTGTCAACAGAGAATCCGAGAAAAAATCACAGATTCGAGACTTTTAAAGATTTGAATTCGGATTGGTTAATTGGTATTAAATTAGATCACAAGACATCAGATATATTATGAATCTGACTCTGACCTGAAATAATCTCGATGTGTATTCATTTCAATACCTACACGGTTGTCCTAACAGAGGGTTAGATTTTCCAGACGTTTAGTGTATATAATATTCGCTTACGTCTAGATTCGCCCGACAGCTTCATCTTATCCAGGGACGCCGAGTCCCTGTCGTTGTATACTAAAACACCAGCTGCGTTGCTCCTGAACGCGTTCTCGACCTTGACCTCGAAGTTGCAGCGCCCTCTCTTGATCAGCGCTATCCACTGCGCATCGGCCGGCGGCAACTTCTGGTCCAACCTCGAACTGCCGAACGGCATTTGACAGCCCGTGTGATCGCTCGGCTTGACGAGAGACGTCACGTGGACCAGCTCGCCGAAAGCCGGACCTGGAACGAAAAAGAACGTGACATCGCTTGACCACAGCCTTCAATGTCTCCTGAGCCATGGCGAAAGAAATGCAACGTCGTACGAGAGGCAACTGGCGATCCTATTCAAGACCGTCCTGTGCAAGGTATGATATCTGAACGCGACACCGTCTCATAGTGTTTGAGGAATTTCTGATGAGAATACAATTTTTGTAAGTTATCAGTCGAACTACTTACCGTAATCACCTTTTTGAAAACATCATTTGCACATACCAATCTCTAAATTCTGCTAGATTATATTTTGGAACTATGACCACCTACTGAGGGTGAAAGGAAGAGGGTAATTGAAACGACCATAAGAAAGAGACGCAGCGATGAAAAATTACATGACTGTTGGCATTGTCAAAATATTTTGTTGTGTCATGCCATTGTATTGAAAAATACGACATTTTCATTCGTGAGTTAATAGTGTAGAATCATTCTCTCGAATCTTTTGTTTAGCGAAGTTTATTAGTCCATAAGTGTGTTAAAACAAAGAGACTCAGATTCACTTGTTTTGAAGATTTAAAACTGGTAATTAATCCTATTTTATTCTCTATGTCTGTACTGATAGATTCAAAAAGGTCAGAATATTTCATTTCGTATGTGAGTTATCAAATAATTTTGAACAAATTTCAAATGGACCCTAGTTCGCGCCTAGAGAAAGGCGTAGGAATCCAACCAAACGAGAGAGAGGCAACCAGCATTGATAAGCTGACTGTTGGCAAAATTGCACCTTTCTTTGTTGCACATCCAGACGAATAGATTGCTTTTTCTTTTTCTTATGTTCATTTCAATACTCCTCATAAGTCGATGGGTTCATCTAGTAGAGAATGTATATATCCTATCTTTGGGTTAAGCGCAGAAAAAGTGGCACCTGCATCGCATCCAATTTCTAAAGTTATTACAGATGGATTTTCATATATTTATAACTATAGACAACCTGTGATTGTGAAACTATCTGATAGAAATTGACTTTCTACTCCTAAACTGCTGTGAAAAAATTTTGTTATGTTGAAATAAACCGCTCTTACGTAGCTACCGTGAATTTCAAAATTGTATTTCATATACCAACAAGACTTTCATAAACAACAGTATCGTTATTTTTTTTCATTAAGTCAACAAGCAAATGAAAATGAATCAAAAACTGTCGAACTTATAACTTATCATTTTAAAATATATCCTTGAATATGTGCAGATATTTTCATTATTCATTATGTATATCATTAGCATATGAAAAGATTAAAGATGTTTCCGGATGGTTTCCGTTGCATATTGCAAGTTTTCTCCTATTGCTTAAAATGTAACTTTCTTGCATCACATGATTCACCATACGAATGTGCATGTCAATTTGAAAACAAGGTTTTTATCATTTACGGTTTAGAATGCAATGTTGCCAAATTCGCCGTTTTCATTGGGTTGTTGATATATATATATATGGGTCGGTAACAACTAAAAACGGATAAATGCCCGTATGATATTTTTCATGGCTTCTCTGGATACGGTATGAGATAGAAGGACTAAATAAACAACAGTAACCCTGTTTATTCGGATTATTCGGACAACATTAACAATAAAAAAATTCAGAGAATTATAGTAACATACTAGAAGGAAATAAGGCCTGTTTGGCAATCAGGCCTCAGAACCAAAAAAAAGGTATAAAAAATCAAGCATGGTCCAACCAAGTTATTATCAAAGAAAACTGACATATATTGCCGTTGCTGAAATATTTTTTTTTTTTCGAAAGAGGTTTATATTTCAATATCACATCGTGCAGCCATACAGAAACAACGTAGACAAAGGGTACTATAGAGGTAGATCGTGCTCTTCTTGGGTTAGAAGCATTATGGAGGATTATTGTTTCATGTTAGAACAAACTCTCTACATATTCATAGAGGATGATTTAGAGATATCGACAAAATAAAAACAGATAGTGTAACGCAAAACATCGTGCAAATTAGATTTCGATCTATTTATTATTGTTGAAGTCTCCAAAAACAATATCAGACATAAGTAATAAACTGATTTGTGTTATTTTTTCCGATTCGATTTTTTTGACATTCGATGTATCTACCTGATTATTCCGCTGTGATTTGCACTTTACTGAGATCTCAGTTCAGACGTTGTAAATATAGTTTATTTCGAGATTTATTTGTTAATTTTGATAAAATGGAATGATCCCTTTCCTTTGAGAAGTCACATCTTTTGGGTAATAAAACATTCGTAGTAATGGATTTTATGTTATCTTTCCCATTTTGGAAGGTGAGTTGATATTTAGCAATCAACTGAAACTGATATCTTCGCGAATTTCCCTCCCTATGGAGCAAAGCTGTATACGCGCCTGTCGACCTGTATGGAGATCTTAGCAAATATGATGAAGAGTGCATGATTGCCTCGAGGTGGAGATATAATGAAATGAAATCGAAGTGGAGGTGAGATGAAATTCAAAATACCTCAAATAAGCGCTGCTTATCAAGCATCAACGGAGCTTTGTTAAAAAAGCGCCCGTTATTAATGTCAGAACATCGTGGTATGCGCAAGAGTTTGCTCTTTCTTTATATACAAGGTGATTCAAAAGTACTTTGACAAACTGCAGGAGGTGATTCCTCACTCCTATTCTATATTCTACTATGAATTGTCCAATTAAACATATGTACGGGAATGATTCGTTCTCAAGATACAGTGTGTTGAAGTTTTATTGTTATTTTCGTTTTTTTAAATAATTTTTGAAATACCAAATGTGTGGTACCGAAAGTGTGCGGATTTCAATGTTTTTTGAATTTTTTTTTTTTAAAGAAGAACCTAACCTACAACCAAAATTCACATGAGGCATAACAACAGCAATAATAGCAAAATAGCATTTTCAAGCCAAAAAGTACATTAGAATTCAATAAAAATACGAACAATAAGATCAAAAACCTATCAACTATGCAAAAACCTACCAAAAAACATGTTAAATCGTAAAAATCCTCAGATCCTCTTCTCGACCTTCGACACAGATCAATGAATAATATCTATCCTTATGAGCTTATTCATATCACTATCGCTACAATATAATGAGGGAAAAAAACGAACATTTCGAAATACATACAACGTTCCACTCCCCGTGGGGGTATGACAGATCAAGGAAAACTCACCGACATATCCGCCGCCGTACCGGCCGACATCCGTTTTGTCCCATTTCCATCCGTCCTCAGTGAGGAATGTGACGTTGAGGAAGGCCGACGTGAAAGTGTCCACCCTGCTGTCGTCCGGCGCGTACGGGCTGAAAGGGGAGCCGGACACCCAGTCCTCGGGGGAGGGGGAGCCGCTGCCGCAGCTGCACAGGGCGGCGAACACCACCGGCCACACCGTCAACTGTTTCTCGAGCATCGTTTGAGGGTAACCTGCTGCGTGCAGGTACTGCGACAAAAATGAGAATGGATCGGTGTTATCGTAGCGGCACGGCCTGCCTAGACGATTCTTTATCGTTTATCGGATGGCACGGTGTCTTATCACGAAATATTTTGTTTGTAAAGTTTGACTGCGAGAGAAAAGTTGTGGCTACTGACACGACTGGCGGGCCGGCGCTGAGCCGTCGCGATATATACGTTGAAGTTGCTGTTGCCGTTTGCAGTTGCAGTTCGTCTAACAATGGCATAATGGATCGTTAAATTCGCGAAGAAATATCATTTAAAACTGTCCTAAAGTTATAGATTTCAGTTTATTGTGACGAATAAAAACAAAAATAACATAACCTCTGGCTTTTCTAACCATACTAATAATAATATAGAGGCCACGTGACTCTCTCTCGCCGATCTCATTGGTTGGCGGTTGAACAGCAACTGAACTTCAACAGCAAAAGTCATAAATGACAATTACTATTTACTTTATATTTCAACTTTGAACGGCAAACGGCATAAATCCAGCTTTGTTTAGGTGAACTACGTTTCACCTGAAATTGATTTGATTGGAATCTTCATAAGCAGTCATCAATCTTCCAACTTCATTTCATTGACATCGATAATATTGGCCGCATTGTTGTTACGTCTGAGGGCCGGTTGCATAAAGCCTCCCGTTAACTCAAAGGAAAATTATCTCTTCTAACTCGTCAGCTAAGGCATGCGTTGCCACGGATACAAACAAATTAAATATTTGATCGTCTGTTAAATGTTCTATGCAAACGGCCCTGGTAGTGGTACAATTCGATTTTTTTGAAATAACTGAAAATCCAAAAATCACATGATAGATTTTGTGGAGTTATCAAATCACGCAACTTTTTCCCCTCATAACCAATATATGACCAATACACAGTGTAGAAATTGCCATGACATTAGGAAAATACATGAAATTTAATATGGTGAGTTCCACTTTTAGCAACATACCAAATCATCCTCATCTTTTTAACGAAAGAAATGTATTCTCGCCAAATTCAATGGATCAGAATTCAAGTTATGTAAGCAGAAAATCCATAATTCATCAAATATATAATTTATAAAAATATAATAATTGATCTAATCTAATCTCAGGAAGAAGATTCTGTTCAAATACACGTAAATTTCGTATTCATGATTTCTGGCTATACGAATTTTTCTCGTATCGTAATTTCGACATCCATTTTAACCCCCTTGTGAAAACGGCAAAGTACGTTGCCAGTTATTCAGTTTGCTTCTTTCCTTGAATTACTGAACGAATTTCAATTTCGCCTATTTTTATGGGGATTTTCTCGGTGACTTTTCGAAACCAGTCAAGAACGTGTTTTATAATAATTTATTTCATAGATTTTTAACAGAGTATAGGGTTATTGCTTGGGTTAATGGGTTAGTTAGTTAGTACTTATTTGGATTATATGTTTTTTCCCTCGACAAAATTGAAGTTCAGAGTTGGAGCACTACTTGAGAAACAAGTCGTATTTGCATGCCTGCACGAAATTCATATACATACATTCACACATGTTACCCTCTCTATACCTACGAGGATCAGTTACCGATCAACTAGTTTCTGCTACTCACGCTAGTCACAGATGGATTTAGGCCCAGCACATTTCATTTCATAGTTTTATGAATACTGATCCAGTATTTCGGTGGGACTGTAACTCATTCTCCTAGTGGCGCTCGGTAGTCTCTTTATACACTACCATTTCTTTCATATGGTTTTTGACGATGATTCAAAAGTTTCAGAAGGATTATGAGTCAGGAATATTATGAAGATATTATAATTGTTTATTATATGATATTTGAAGATTGTTCATTGATGAATAATAATGATATTTTTGGTAGGTGACATCTTGTGTCAGTAGCAAAATTAAGACAGAATTATGACAGTGACAGAAGCGTTCAAAATCTCACTTTCGATAGTTCTCAAAAAAAAATTACTTAGATGCAGCATTGCCTTGAACATCTCACAAAAAGAATAGAATGGACATTCAGATTTTCTGACCATTGTCTGACAATCGATATACTACTATGACTGATGAATATATTTTACTGATTGAAAATACATTTTTGATGGGGAAATCCAATTTCGCGTAACGCTGTTATCAGATAGATACTATCAGGTTCAATACATAAATTAGGTGTGTGTCTGATCATAATAATCTATCAATAACTAATTATTAATATTTTAATGAGATTTTAATCGTTATAGGAATTGTGGTGAAATTTTGAACCTGAATCAGTCTAACAATTATGATGTACCGTAAACTTATGATCAATATTATGTACTGCCTATATACACTAATCTATTTCGGCAATGAAAAAACATAATTACTTGCTTTTTGTGCTTTATCACCAGACATCGGGGAAAATATGTTTTTGAAGCCACTTTCCAACAGTATAGCAACTAATTATTGTATTTTTCTAAATGTCAACAGTCATGTTTGATACTGGCTTATTATTTCAGTAGAATAATATCTTTGATTGCAATACTATAACCAGCTCGAATCAAAACAGTAATTGACTGAATCAGATGAGTTTCTTCTTCATTAAGTTGTTAATTTTCCGATTATCTACACTCGTTTGGAAATGAAAAGTTGGGGGTGGTCGAAATTGTACGATATTTTGTATATCACGAAGTAACATCATTGAGTAATTTCAAACTTTGCCCATTCAACCGAATCTTTCTATACCGTTTGCAAAATCCCAATGACTCGAACTTAAATAACTTTCAAACTCTTTCATGCAGCCTGAAAAAATATATCGAATGTCTGGCATACTTTTGAAGAAAAAGTGAACAGTGCATCAAATTTCGGAGCAAGTATTTTTTTTATATTGTACAGGGAATTTCCGTATATTTTTGCACCCAACCTACAACGTTCAAATTATTTCAGCAAATGTCATATTTTGGCATATTCTCAATTTTTTCAATGGAACACCTTGTATATCATTCCATGTCTAGAGAGAGTGAGAGAGAGCTATAATTACTGATCTCAAAAATATATTTTTTTTTCCTCCAAAAATTAGAGTACGACGAGCAAAGCGATATATCTGATAAAAAGAGTGTGCTATACTTTTATTCATTAGTGTTGAATACAACCACAGGCTTATTGGAGATGCTTGGAATCATTTATTGTATGATTGAAACTTTAAAATGGCTGCAGTGACAAGCCCAAGGAAAATAGCCCATATCTATAACTCATTGTGTGTGAAATTGAATTCAGTAATTTTCAAATGTGGTGTTGAACAAGTGACATAAGATTATTACCAGACATATATCTGACTTGCTGACAATACGAAAGGAATCCTATAATGTTCTAGGAACATCAATTCAGCCAGCGGTGAAATGTTGATAGAGAACGAAGATATTGGAATTTTCGAAACTATTGAAATATGAGATATCTATAAAAGAGATGATTTGGTGAGTGTAGTATCAACGACTAGGCACATTGCTCTCTTCTGAAGAAAAGAAAAGAGCTTTTCAGGACCGTTAGAATTTGCGCGTTGTACATCGTGGTGGTGATTGGTCTACAGTTTAGTAATACCAAGTTGCATATCGAAAGGGAAGCTGTTTTGATATGCTTTCGTCATAATATCATGTCATAAAATTATTACATCATAATGTGTCATAATTCATGTCAGAGTTCATTTCAGATGGCACACATATAATATCTTCATATGTGGACGCATGTGTGTTCTTATTAATATTGATAGTAATGATATCAGAAAACAAGGACCAACTTATCGATTATTACTTGATTTCACTTTCAATTCGTATAAGTCGAGAAAGCAAGATATGAAATATGGCCAAGTGCCAGACAAAGTGGTTACGCATCTGCAAGACGCTGTTCTGTTCTGAATGTTCCATTATATACAACTTCCGAAGACGAAGCAGAATGAAAATGATAAAACTGGTTGAAGCACCTTGATTTTTATGTTTCTTCTATTTATGCGAGTATTTATAGGAAATAACCGAGGAGTGAGGTCAGTCACAGTCGACTGATGATTGAAACACGGAAGCACAAGAAACCAGACCCACTTCCTATATTCATAAGTGAACAATGTATATCTAGATACAAAAATGTGAATCGAAAACTTTATTTTATCGCAAATTATACACGTAGTTGTACCTACGTTGATGAAATTTATTCTGCCGACCCAGAAAATATCAATGGAATACAATGTGGTTCCTAATTTCACCAAAATATCACATCAGTATATGATAATGTTTTGTACTTCTATATTTATATTGGAAGAAGTTGTTGAGGCTAGATCTAGATCTAGGGAGGACCTTGGAGACCTAACCCAACCCAACCCAACAACTAACCCTAACAAGTTGTTGGGGTTAGGTCACCAGACCTAAGGAGGACCCCAAGGACAGATGTCCCGATTCAGCCAGGATTCACTATCATAATATTGATGATGAATACGCGATAGCAAAGCCACACACAGATTTCAACTCGGTACAGGTCGCAAACTTCTAGGCTCATTATTGACTGATTATTATTTGCTCAACGACTATACTTTAATCAGTTTATCACTTCATAAATCGTCGAGTAATATGATTTCGAGGGAAGCCAATAATTTCTAAATCCGTAAACCGTTGAATTTCTACGGGTTTTCCGAGGGGGTTTCCTCCTAAAACGTGGAGAAAATAGAAATCCAAAAATAGAGTAAATTATATAGCCTTAAATTAGCTTTGAAAATATTTACTGCATCGGATCACAAAAAAATGATTTTCAAAAAATTACTCTGCTGACTATCCAATTTTTGAATAGTCATCTCGATAGTCATTGAGCGTCATTTCATTGAGCCTCGAGTTGAGCCCATTATCTCTTTGATTACAGAGTTCTTTACTTTTCCATAACAAGTCGTCGAATAATATGATTTTCATAGATAAGCATAATCGACTTCTAGAATAGCACTTGATAACTTCGCGTTTTCATACGGTTTTTTCATTCCAAAACGTGATTATTTCGATTATTAACTCGGTCAAAAAAATCAGCTCAACAATTTTACTCCATCAAATCATCAAAAATATAGATTTCCAAAAATGAGTTCGACCGAAGCCATGACAAAGAAGCCATAGCAAAGCCACACGAGTTAGGATATTTATGGACGATGATATTACTTACTAGTGAATAACATGGTATAATCACATGTTTCTTTTTTTCTTACTCTACCAATATCAGGAGGAGGATCATTTCAAATGTGCACTTTCAAAAGGACGAAATGATATTATTTGAGAATGACTTTTGATTCATTATTATTATCATTGAGGAAATTGAATGAGGACACTTTCGAAATTTTTGTGTTCATTTCTCAATATCTAAAGCATATTGAAAATATATAACATTTCGCATAAAGGTACAAATGTCATCTTGTTAATTATTGACCTGACAGGAGTACCTTGTAACGTCGAATTAAAATTACAAACAAATGTGAACAAATGTTGCAAAAGCTTCAATCGAATATTCAACGATCAAAGTCTACTTATAAAAAAAGTAAAAAAAGCGTACAGTATTCGTGGATTGGTCTTTGAAACACTTCAACGCTTTAACAACGCATTAAAACGCTTTATTTCGAGCACTCCGGCCGTTGATTGATACAAATCAATATCCACTTCTACTATTTTGACACGAAGTTTCTTAGGTGCAGTTACCATAGTGCAATGGATAGAAAAAATGAATACCCGGCATATACACATTTCAATTTCATTAAAAGCTATTCGTATAGATCCGCGATGAAAATTAGTTATGAACAATAAAAACGAAAGTCACAAAATTCCGTTTTCTGGCGATATTTATAAATCTACTATAATCATGATAGCTCCATTTTTTCCGCATGGCCGCATGACGATCAGCTTGAGAATGACCAAGAGAAAGTAGGTACCTAATTTATTTTGAAGAACGAGTCCTTGGATACCAAATTCGATTCTAACCACGGTTCCAACCGTTCCCATAGTTCATAAACAAATAAGTCTTGATTTATGCATCTACATTTAACAATTATTATCAGCCGAGCATTAACAATTATAAGTTGAACTTCTTGTTTTCAATGACTGTGTTTATGTTTATGCAGAGAATTAACAATTATCAATCAATAAGTAACAAGTAATAAGATGGCCAACTTTAACTTTTTAATGTAATTGAACCAGGTTTTCTTCTAGTGCGCAACCAGTACGCAGATGACCGCCGATTGGTTCTAAGATTCATAGAGAAAGCGTTTGATTGGTCAGACCTTGTCTGACAGATGATGAATATAACCATATTTTTCAAAGGTTACATTATTTTAGGGTTGAAAATCATTTTAGAAAATAGATCTGAGTCGACCTCGTTCGTAATTTCCCGTGAGTTACGTTGAAGAAAATGAGTAATTTCAAGGCTTGGTATGTTAAAAGATACTTTTTATATTTGATTTTCAATTGTTTATCTGATCTACATAAACGGTAGTGTTTTCGAAATTTGTTACTTGTAATTGTAAATTGATAATTGTTACTTGATAATTTTTAATTGATGCTGCATAAGTCCGCACTTTTATTGATTGATTTTGTTAATTAATAAATTGTTGGAAAGTCTATACTAAGGATTTGAGTTGTTCCATATCCAGTGTCACTTTAACTAAATGATGTCAAAATAAACAGGGTGGATAATTTGAAAATCGAACGTTCAATCAAAATGTCGAGTCAACTAAACTTTCTCAATCTCAAATCATAACATATGAATGAATCAAGAATTACGAAGTCGGCCCCGGCATAAAATGATGTACTATTCAATATGTGATGAAGTGAAACATCAAAATTTGGAAGAGGACTCAGGGCAAAACGCAATTTGGTATCCCGTTGTCTCAATTTTCGTATTCAATTTTACTTTTACTGTAACAAAAATATTATATGATCAAGGTCCCATTGACTTTGTAGAGAGAATTTTGAAATCTCAGATAGAGAAAAATATATCTTCAATTGTAAACCAAAAAACTATAAGGTGGGTATTTTAGATCATTTTGATATTCTGGAATCTCTTATGACGATGACAATTTTATTTCATAGTAAAAGTACTTAAGTAGTTAGGAGAATATGATACGTCAATTGTAAGAAAGGGGAAAAAGGATATGATGAGGTGAAACGGTACCTCAATTTGTCTTCCTAGTTCTCGAATACCTTTTTAATGACTTTCAGTCATTCTAATTGTATGTTTTCTTGAGTTCTCAAGTTGATAAACTCACCAACACAACGATACTCTTCCTCGGGCTTTTCACATCACTTCATTCAAAATCTAAAGATAATTACCTCAAGGTCCAGCTCAACCTGCCGTTCAAAACACTCATAGGTTTACTGCCATACCTTTGACAGAAACAAACCTAGATCAAGTCCCAAATGATTTCCGCACAGTCCTCCGGCAATTTTGACACTGTTGATTCTTGTCGGATAATGACCGACAAACCGACCGTCTTGAATCAACACGATTTGTTGAAAGCGCACGGTGTCTCAATGCCACCGTCTCGCATCCAACAAAACAACCAACTTCACAATGACGCGTTTCGCGGCAGACAATCGACTAGCGCCGACATCGCCAGCGTTGTTGATGCACGATGCAGCACGATGCCAGAGCGCAGGTGACGTTTTCGTTTTCGCTAGCCGCAATCAAGGTTGCCGTTCCCGGAGGTTTCGGCATTATTCGAGGAATCAGTGACTACATGGGTGGGTAGTTTCTAAGCAATGGGCAATGACAATTTGAGTAATGTCAGATATCAAAAATTGGCGGAGGTGCCGGTAATTGAATTAGTTTGTGCTAAATTTTGACGAACGCGCCAGATGGCGGAGTTGCCGATGTTCACTATATGAAAAAACTCAATAAATTTGGGCTTCCTATATGCTAGTGAGTTGGTAAGACTATTCGATGTATTAGATACCGGAAAACTAATTGAATTACGATTATCCCACGAAACGGAGAGTATTCACTTTTTCCTCACAGAGAATGTTGGTACACCTAATAACTTGAGAGTAAAATTATTTCGGGTGAATTCGATTCGTTCGTAAATTATTATCATATTATATCGATGAATATAAGTTACTGGTTGATTAAGTTCGATCAGTAAGAGATATCATCGAAACATTTATTGCCGATTTGTTTTCGATTTGAGCAAGAACAAAACATACAGGGTGGTTTGAAAATCATGTTTTTAAGAATTATGAAGTACTGGAGACACATATGCCTTATGACTGTCTCATCCTATGATATAATTGCTCGTCCACAGTTTGAGTAAAAAGCCCGAGAAACATATGAAAATATTCGAGATCATCACTAAAGAATGAAACTGAAACAAATATTGTAAATAAATTTTTCACATGTTCGAAATGCTTTTCTTACACTTAGGAACATAGTAGTGTTCTGATGCTGATGTGTTTAGAGAGTACTTTGAATGTACGAACTGATACCTATTCGATTCTTTAACAACGCCTATCTTTGTAAACTATTTATCAGTCTCCAAGATCACTACTGAAACTGCCAGCAAAAACGTCAAGATTATATGAATGAAAATATTGAAGAAAATGTATCACCTAGTACTCTGTCTATCAAATGAATATGATAACACGGTTTGGATGAATTCATCTCTGACGAAGAAATATATTCGCCTTTGGTGTTGGGAAATGTGAGGTTATGTGACAATATTACCTATCTCATTTTGAATCATATCGATAATGGGGGTATTTTCAGATTGAGGGTTGTGTTTCTCCCAATGCCAATGCTACCTCATTTGAAATATGTTCAAATTTTCGCGTGAATGCTCGATCTTCATAGTGTCAAGTGTTGACGTTTTGGCTTATACTTTATGGTATCAATGTGTTTGTGAATTGATGAATTCGATATATTTCCAATAATGGTGTACCATAGAATAAATATATATATATACTTTTTGTACTAACTTTCTTGATGAATGATGGCTTTTGAGAACACCTTTGAAAACACGTGTGAGATCTCAGCAAAGTGCGGGGGTGGAATTATATTTACTTGGAAATGAGGGCATATAAAGCTTCCAAAATTCAAATCCCTTGCGAACCGTCGGACATGATTAAGTTTTTTATCGTACCTGAAATGGTTTATCATTTACACCTCCTTCACTAATAGAATTATGCATGTACATGAAATACACTCACTCAACAATGATAGATTATTTGGGTATAGACGAATGGTGCAAGCGCCAAATTAACAACATCGATATCAAGGATAGTTGCTCTGGACGAAGAAAATAAATAACCGAAAGATAATAATAATGATGATAGTGCTTGTTTATTGGCAGGGTTGCTTGCACGAGCATTGCTACCAACATTCAGAGCAGTAAGATATAAATATTAATGCTTTCATACTAGTGACCCTCTTCTGTGCTTGTGACAGTAGGTTCATACTTGAGTGTTGAAAAACTATAAAAATTGAAATATATTGCTAGTGGTGGAAAAAGTGTGATCAACAATTAAAATTTATATTTATATATATATAAATATATATAGTGCCACTAGCACTAATTTTGAGCTTAATGTACGCTGATAATAGGGATCATATATTTATATATGAAATATTTGTATATCCTCTCAATACATCTGATGATTATTTTGATGAAAAATTTGTGAAATAGGATATCAACTCCATTCGATGAAAATCGTCAGTATATTATAACAAAATATAAGTACATAAAAACCCTAACAATAGTATATACATTAACAACCGATTCGAAAATCGAAAAATATTTCTACTAATCATTCTTTTTACATAGCATAAGAAATTTTCATTCGAATTAAAACTTATGAAATAAAAAAAAATCTACTTATAATATTATTGCTGTTTCAGTTCATTTCTCAGGACCTTGCCACTAGCGTTTCTTGGAATCATTTCGATGAATTTCACGCCCCCAACCAATTTCTTGTAGTTTGTTACTTTTCCATTGACGAAACGCTGAACGTCGCTCTCACTGATATCAGTTCCTGGTTTGCAAACCACGAACGCTCTTGGGACTTCCCCAGCAAGTGAATCAGGAATACCAATCACAGCTGCATCCACAATTCCTTCTATTTCCAGAATTAGGTTCTCTAATTCAGTTGGAGATACCTGAAATTAAAAAAGACTTGTGAATTCAAATACTGACAAATATAGTTCTTGGATATTTAGTTTTTTCACAGTATATACCCAGAGGGTATATATACTGCGGTTTTGTGCAACGAAAATAAGGTGTGTAAGAAACAAGATTGCGCAATATTGGTCCTTCAAGAATCCCCCAGATGGTTTGAACATTCATCCTCAACTTATATTTGGATTACGTACGGAAGAGCTCACGGGACTACTAAAAGATCGATGAGAAAAGATGAGAAGAAAGAACAGGTGGTCGCATCGAAGCTCCAGTCAATTAGGAACAACGTGTTTTATAAAGCCACCATAATGGTGGCTTTATAAAAACTTTTAACATCTAACATTTATCATTTATCACAAGATTAATGAAGACATTATAATGGCTTAGGTTATAAAAATATTTAACATTTAAAAATCATTTAAGCTTCATAAATACTGACGTTTCTTTTTATTAATTGAATAATAAATTCCGAACGCCGAAAGCATCAAAACACTGGTTAGAGTAATAATACCCATGACAAAAATCCGCAAAAATCCTGAAAACACTGACAATATTTTCGTACAGTAAAAGATAACCTCAATACAGTTTTAAACAAAAGTGGGAAGCAGAGGTGTCACTTGTCGACACTCCCGAAAAACATCATAGGCGAACATGCGTACATCTTATTTTCATTTATGGCCATTTAACAATAATTTCTTAAGTTGGAAGTTCGGCATCTTCTTAAATGATAAATGTTAAATGGGAAGTCTTAAATGGTTTTATAACATGAACAATTGTATTCCCATGTTCCATCTGTCTTAAATGTAAAGTCTTAAATGTTAAGTGGTAAATCTTAGGTGATAAATTTTTTTATAAGGCCACCATTAGGGCGGCCGCACATTTACTACAGTCGGATTCAATGGAAGATTTCAAATCGGAACGCTACCGCACACTGCTGACAAAATATTCCCGATTTATTTGAATTTCGTTGTACAATACAGTAGGTATGTTCTCATACACCTCAGAGAACATGGGCGATGAAGAGTTATTGGCAATTGCTTTTCTACTCTCACAACGGGAAAAAAAGGTAAAACGACGCTATTATACATCCGTTCAGTGTCCAAATCCTCAAATAGTTCCAAACAGATTTTCTCCCATGCAAGATCTTTCAAATCGCGATCATGATAAGTTTCATGGCTAACACTCCCCAATCAGGGATATTTTTCAACACAGTCACTAGTCAAAACTGATGAAACTGACAAAAATAATCGTATGTTTGCGGAAGACAATGCAAAAACAATCTACGGCTTGCCTTCCGGTAGTCGGATCAGACTTTTCGCATGTCCGATTGGTAGGACGCACTGATCTTGCATCCAAGTCGGACGTCCGATCCGATACTTGATTGTAGGTGTGCGTATAAACATTAGGGTATTTGAGCGTCAGATACCCTGAGCCGACAATGGTTTCAAACAATCGGATCCGACTGTAGTAAATGTGCGGCCGCCCTAGGAGTTCTAGGAGCAACGACACATAGGGAAACACGCTTACTTTTTTGTTCGACGTGACAATCGTTATTTCTTCATCTCGATAAACCGTGTTTAGATGAGCTTCCAAACCAATTTCCAATTCTACTTTCAACAAAGTTAGTACTCTTTTTCTCTCACCTCCAAATCACCGTGCTGTCTAAAAGCTGGTTTATAGCGCGAGCATGAAATAACTAACGCATTTACAACGCATAACTGAACACAGCAGTTCCATGTTTCTTTGTTCGATTATTTTTGTTTTGTGTATAGTGCATGACCACAGATTACCTATCTAGAGATAATCTGTGGTTATGACGGTTTACGGTTACTCTACGGTCCGAAGTTTCGCGGTTCGGTTGTACTTTAAGGTTATAACGACATATGTCGTCAGTCATTCATTTGGTCAGTGTCATTCAACGCGATCAATTTGTTTGTGGAATTTTACAGAAATTTGGATTTGTAGTTTGTGCATTGTAAACAAAGAAAAATGGAGAATCCGGAGGAAATTTTACATAGCTTAGAAGAATTCTCGAAAATGAAACCCAAGGACATTCCTAGAGAACTTGAAGAGTATTTGTGTTTCGTAGCTAAAACTGGTAACCCAATTTATCAGTGGCCAGTAATAAAGAGCCTATTTCGGGAAAAACTTCTCAATGTAATCACAGAATTTTACGAGGTATGTCCCTCAGTCGAAATACCGCCCTGTCGTAACGTAGAATTGTTCAACTATGATATGATGAAAAACTTCATTTTGGAAAAACTCGACACGTTTGCATCAGCTCCCTTCACAGTTCAAAGAATATGCGAACTTCTAACGACGCCGCGTAAAGAGTACAACAGGATAGATAAATACATGCGAGCTTTAGAAAAAAACATTCTAGTTGTGAGCACCACTGAGCCTGGACGCAGATCCACTGAAAACGGAGATGGAATCATGAATGGCATAGAATCTGAACATTCAGAACAATCAGAGCATGTACCCGAGAGCAGTTCTAGTCATGACATCAACATTGAAGATATGGATGAAGCCCCAAGTTGGCCTAAAACTGAGCACGAAGTAGCTCATTCCTTATTTGAAAGTAATGAGAATGATATTTTGGCAAAAACCGAAAAACCTTCAGAAACTGAGCTTGAACCTAAACAAGGTAAAACATACTTTTTTTTTTTCATATGTGTACATATTTGATCATGTTATTCTGTCATTTACAGAAATTCCATCCAGTAGTACTGTTGAACAACTTTCAACTGAAAATCAAGAGACTGTTATAACCTGTGCCACTTCCGAAGAAATGGTGCAGCCTTTTGTTTCTGTTGAGTCAGTGACAATTGATAGTGAGGCTTTGCACCAAGAAATTGTTGAGGAAATTTTACCAGAAGTTTCAGTCACTATTACAGCCATACCTGCAGATAATGTACAGGAAAAATCTAGCATAGAGAGGATAGCTGATGAAAAATTGGTAGAACCAACAGTTGCAGAAATTATCATGGTAAGTGAATGAATCTAAAGTTGAATTCAATTCAAAACAGGGGAACAAGTGATATTGTTGGACAGTAGCATGTAGGGAGTAGCATGTAAAACCGGAAAAAATGTTTTCTTGATCATCCACAAATGAAATCATAAACATCCAATGTATAACCGGGTATCAAAAATCATTCTATATTCAGATCACATTTTCAGAAAATTATAAGAATAACCAAGCCTTGGGCAATTTCTATTGAAGTGAGAATTTGAATAGATAAATACATCATAAGGTAAAAGATAATATTTTGCTCTACATTTCAGCCTGATGAGTCAAAACTTGTAGAAAAAACACAAGAGGAAGTCATCAAGGAGGAAATAGTGGTGTTTGTGAGCTGCCCAGAAACTGCCATTGATGCTTCACAGCTAGTTCCTGAGGATACTCCTGAGGAACCAAATTTGGTTGTAGAAAAAAACCACATAAAAGTGACACAGATAGAAAACACAGCATCTCCTGAAACTGTAGAACATGCAGTGTCATCATGTTCAGATGAAGTTGAAACAGATACATTATCTGTTCCTATCCAAGAAGCCACAAAAACTGACGTAAACGAAGCAAGTGAAGCAACAGATGTCAAAACACTTGTGGATATCCCACCTGTAACTGAACCTACAGAGGAACCTACTAGTTCAGTTGTTTCAGACCTAAGCAATGAAGCAGATGATGTTGTTGACAGCTCGACAGATGAAAAAGACAAAGAAAACTCTACTCAGATTGAAGGAATGATAGTGGAAGACGCAGAAAAATTGTTGGTTTGTGAGATATCATCTGAAGTGAAAGTAACTGAATCAGAAGAGGCCCCAATGGATATTGATGTGTTGAGTGAGAACAAAGACAAACTGACTGACTGTGAGGAGCCTTCATCTTCTGTGGAGCCTACATTATAATGCAGACAGAGAACTAGCTGAGTTTTCTTGGAAATGACGGACTTGACATACAGGAGAATATGATATTTTTTCCTTTAAATATAGGTATTCCTGTTAGGTTATAAGAGGTTTTGCATTACCAAGTTTTTTCAAAGTAGTTTCTAATGGTATGTAATGAGATTCCAATTTCATTAGAGTTGTAACATGATTTTTTTGTTCAGTGTTTTTTTTAACATAATATACATCATTATGAGAAACTCACAAAAACACTGTACATATACATTCATTTATATTTCATTGAATTTTGTATGGCCCAGAACAAACTAATATATCAATATCAGTCAACAGCACTATATAAAATATCATTGGTTTTTCTATATCTGGAACATGAAACATGCTATTTTGGAGTTCATCAGTTATTTTTTTTTTTTAATTCTTTGTGAACAGTTACAGTGAATAGGGTGATTACATGTTTGTTTTGTGAGCATGAAAACTTACCTTCATCCACAAACTGAAAATGATTATTTGATGGAGAAAAATTTCAATTATATAGAATAGAAGTATGTGGGGGCTTATACAGGATGGTCTAGTTTTTAGGACCGGATGAAATAAATCAGTAGATGAAATAATTGGTGTTCTTCTTATAACCCCCTCTTGTACAGCCCTCAAACAGATTATTATTCCAGGCTTTGCTTTTTAGTTTCTCTGATTTCTCGACATTAACAAAATTTTGAACAAATGATTCAATTCCATGGATATTACACAAAATTCACCAATCAAGGTATACTAATGTCCTGTGTGCTAAATTTTGTGAAAATAGAACAAATCTGTCAGGAAAAAATTATGTTTCTGGTGAAATTGTAAAAATCAATTCAGTATCCTCGATCCCCCTGTGAAATAAATCCATCCATTCTAAAATTCAGAAAATTTGAAATTATTTTTCTGAGTATTTTGCATATAGTTTTTGAGTCAACCCTTCGCAGCCATATTTTTACACATTCACAGTTAATCGAAATTATAAGTCACTGTATACATGTCTAATGTATACAGTGACTCTAAGAAATCCTATTGCTCTCAACAATTATGGTAGAATTGCAGAAAAAATGATTAACTCTATTTTTTTTCATACACCACAGACCTCTGGAACCACAATAAGGTGACTGAACTAAACTTACACCTACCAACATTCCTTATTTGACTGCTACAGGGCACTTGAATTGAATGTTTTTTTTGGATTTTTTTATATTTTAGAGGATTATTATTCAAAAAATTTACAGGTACACTGTGTTGTACTATAACGAGTATATTAGATTTTAACGCACTGTAGGAACATAACTGAACTGACCTGACCTTCGACCATGGTCGAAGGCCTGACTAACCATTTTGGTATGGTGTGGTTTAGTTCAATCACCTATTTTGGTCCCAAGAGTTTTGGTATCATTTTGTAAACATTTCAGGAATGCTAAGTAGCCCATAAAATCTTACAGGTATTTAAAAAATAATTAACACTCTGAAATAGGTTTAAAAATGATACTTATTAGTTACATTAGAAATATTTCGATGCATAAGATTCTACTGTCAGTAAATGGATATTTTCGTTATTTTCAATCAAAATTTCTAATTACTTCACTTCCTAATTCAGTTTTTCCACTGAAACGATACTTACTTGATTTCCTTTCACCTTGATGAGTTCTTTACACCTGTCAACTATGAAAAAATATGAATCCTCATCATATATAGCCACGTCCCCAGTGTGCAACCAGCCTTCTTCGTCAATTGTTTCTGCTGTAGCTTGATCGTTATTCAAATAGCCCATCATTACCTAAAAAAAGGAGTTCATAATATATGTGAATATTATGGTTCTTATTAAGAATTGAAAATTATACCTGTGGCCCCCTTATCATTAACTCCCCAGGTTCATTAGGCCCTAAACGTTCTCCTGTTGTTAGGCTTACTATTTTGGCTTCTGTACTGGGGAATGGGACGCCAACTGTCCCAAATTTCGTTGGGGGAGTGGACACTGGCATACAGAGTGATACTGGAGAACTTTCAGTCATACCATAACCTGTAATCAAACAATGAGAACAGTGAAATTCGTTTTTTCTCAATATATCAAATGAGTTTACATTTTGATAAAGTAAGAGGCCAACAATTAGATGATGATGATAGATATGAAAACTTACTAAACAAGATGGAAAGAAGTATATCCATATAATATATAAGGAATTATGTGAAATATTGAGTTTGAATTGAATTTGATGGAAAACGCAATGAGAAAGAGAAAATTACAAAATGAGGAGAAAATGGGAAATGAAGTAGGTGATTATATGGATTTGAAAAGAGTCAAGTAGTAAGGAAGGAGATGCAAAAAAGAATCCGTGGAGTGGATTCGAAGATTTTGATGAAGATTTATGCGTAGGATGCAGAGAAGACTATACAATTTAGTTTTGAAAATCTTCTCTTAGGCATATCTCTCAGGATATTGAGGCTTTTTGACCAAATTTGGCACAAGTAGTTATGAAATGGGAAGTCTCTACGGAAGTCTCTACTTGACGTGAGTAACTTTTGTCGAAATTGTCCAGTAGCGTGAATTCATGAGGGGTTGTTTTTACTTTTCCCACACTACTTTCTACGCCACTGAATATTTTTTGAATTGCTTTCTCTTTGAATTAGACAGGCATTCTTGTGAAATTTTGATTCGAGGCTTCGTTTACGAGGAAATTTCAGTTGAAAGTTTTTAGAACACTTCTAAAATACATATGAAAATAACCTTCACATGACAGTCAATTAAAATGCCTTCTCGATTCAAGAATCAATGATACACGTTGATATGCAATTAGCAAATAGTTGCGTAAGTACAAACCTATTAAAAAGGCATTCGTAAATTGGAAACAAAAGCGTTTTTTAAAAAATGAACTGATAATGTCGCAACAAAAATTTGTTAAACCTACGTTATAACTTCTTTATGTTTGCATATTCACAATGTTATAAAGATCTTCATATTCGATATGTGAAAAAAACCTCCATTATCCTAAGCAACAAGGTATTTGTTTTTCAAAATCGATGTATTTGTGTTCATGGTTTTTTAAACACCCTCAGATATTCATTATCAGACCGGGACAGTGATAAGACAATGCATGATAATAAAACAATGCATGCCTAGTTATATTTCGGAGAAATTGCTGTTTTTATTAACTGAACAATCCAATTTTCTCCCTTGCAAAGCCTCAAATCAGAATTTTAGAATTCCTTTTCTGATCTGAACATTTGAAATTTGGAAAATTGCAATACTATATTCGAATATATATATATATATGATATATTTTGTATTGTAGAATTATATCAATATTTGAGTTGAATATTGGCTTAGAAAATAGAACGGAAAATAGAAACAACCCCCTGTTTATACGCCACTGGGAAATTTTCGACAAAATTTAATCACGTCAAGTAACGAGTACCATTTCTAGGAACTTTCACCAAACTTGGTCAGAAAAGTTTGAATGTCCTGAGAGTTATGGCGGAAAAAATATATTTAAAACTGAAATTTGACCGGCGGTATCTTCCTTAGGATGAGCAGTGGCGGATTTCTTGGAAAACTTAGTATGCTCAAGCTCAGGGCCCCCCACAGGCTCTCACATTGCGTTAACATTTTCTTCTTTCATAGAAATATTTTTTTTGTTAAAATAAATGAAATGAATTTGTTTGGAAGAGATCGACAAATGAATATTTTGTTAGAAATTTCGATTATCTCATTCAAACTATCTTCTGGATATGCTTCAGCCACAGAGGCAGATTTCCCTTCACACTTGTTCAAAAAATGTTGTTTGTATTTCGTGTATAAAATTCGTGTTTTAATGGCACATTCGAGAGGATTCACACTCTCACAAACTAACACTCTCATGTGCCATTGAAAAAACACTCAAAAATAACTATTTTCCACACAAAGCACTACCTATTTTGTATAAAATTCAACATTTCGAATTTGAATATCTCATGTATGACAGAAGAAAAAAGTTTGAATATCTTAAAATGTCTCAAAATAGTGTGTTGCTACCATGATTTTTTCAACGGACAACAGATAATTGAATATCACGTTATCAAGGTTATGAAATTTGATTTCATCAAATGAAAAATCTTGTAGACACTTTCCACATTAAATAGGGTGCCGAATGAGCTATCGTAAATCTCCATGTGCCATCTAATGTGTGAACAACTTTGCGCCGTATTTTTTAAAAATAATTCTGCTAGAAATGTAGTACCTATATATCGATTTCAACAGTTTCAAATATGAATATCTTATTCACGAATTTTCAAAAGTAATGAGTTTTCAGATTTTTCGAAAAATGTGCAATTATTTTGATATTCTGACAAAAAATGCTGAATAACTGTAAGTATGCTAAGAATATGGCCCCAAAAATTATTAGTCGTTGGGTTCCAGAAATCGCAGATCCGCCATTGCCCTTAGGAAGTGTTTTGTACCACCCTGTATAATATAATGATAATGATAATAATAATAATGAGTTTATTGAACAAGTAATAGTGGATGCAAATTGAGATTACTGAGAGTTCGTTCAAAAATACCGTTGGGTAAACCTAACTAGTTTCACAAAGACGTGAAGCTGTATAATAAATCTTTTTTTAACTTTTCAAGAACATAGCATGCTCTAGACTACTTGAAGACAGTGGATGAAGTAAATGAGCATGTAGAACATAAAAATTTTCTTCCATCACTTTTGCTTAGACCATATTCAAAACCTAGTGAATGTTGAAGTTATTAAGTCTCAATTACCAAAATATTACACTACAGTATTAACATGTAACAACGATACTCAAAAATATAAATGAGTGAAAATTTAAAAATATAGAAATATACGCACATAAACAATATATACATATTTAAATATTCAAACATTGAAATATCAAAAGAAAATTAAAAATTGAAAAATACATAAATTTAAGAATAATATCAAGTTACAATACAAATGAAGATATGATAGTATATTCACCTTGTCTTATACAGACTTCCGGTTTCTTCAGCTTCTCCTTGAACTTCATCATGATCCCTTCTGTGAGGGGAGCTGCCCCCGACCAGACATTCTCCACCGATGACAAATGCTCCGTGGTGATGGCCGGATGCGTCGCCAAAAACAAAAGCAGCGACGGCACCGTGCACAAGAACGTCGGCCTGTACGTTTCGAGCGCTTTGATGTAGTCCTCAGGCGAGAATCTCGGGATGGTGATGATGTGACAGCCGGTTTGCAGGGCGCAGTTCAGAATGCTGTTGAATCCGTAGATGTGGAAGAAGGGGAGAGCCGTGAAGATTTTGTATTTAGAACCGTCTGAAAATCATAAGTTTACGTTCATGCAATAATTGTTGTATCCGAATCGGATCCAGTCACGAAGCCGAAAAGACGGAGTGCTTTTTGTGGAGTTTATTCATGATATTGCTTATATATTGTCATGTTTGCTATATTGGTTTCACCTAATTATGAGTAAACCACAAGGAATATCAATTTTTCCTATTGCTGATACTCGAAAACAATTTCGATACATTAAAAAATGACTGAGTTATCGATTTTCAACGATGACGGTGCAAAATCATTTTTTTTTCTTCAATTTTTCGACCTAGGTATAGGTTATATTAAGTTGGTATCTACTTCCGGTATAACCACCATCTTGAAAATATTTTCATTAATCAGTAAATCATTGTTTATGGCTCTCCAGAAATTTTCAAAGTGCTATCTATCATCATTGGAACCCAGAAAACTACTAATGTGCGCTTTAGATGAAACAGTCTGTATATGATGATATCATATCTTTGTTTATTCCATATTCCGAAAAGGGACCTTTCATTACGAGTTCAATGATACCAGGTATGATAGGGTTACATCAAAAGTTCACGGCGGTATCGAGGATTATGCACAACTAGTGTGACAGAGTTCAGTTGAATCGTCAGAACAATTTTTTGTCACATTCACTGAGCATATATTCATAACAGAATCCTCAATATTTCTAGCCTATTGATATATCCCTAATGAAACCTGATATCGTTGATTTTGTATTGAAAATTACTATTCGAACGTGGAATAAAATATAGAAGTTTCCATTTGAAAAACTTCCACAGTGTATATGACATTATACATGAAATGAGTATAATCCAAAAATATTGTGATTAATATATAAGGTATCCCATTTGAAATATTTAAGTTGAAATTTAATTCCAGTATAATCCGGAAATTTTTGTAAATAATTGAGCCCAAAAGTTTTCACATATGGTCTGCTTATAGTTTTCCATGGAATCATCAATATGAATTCGTCAGAGAGACACCTCGTATATATAGGTGCCCAACAATATTATCGATTTCGACTGAAATTCACTTTAATTTTCATGAGTGACACTCTGAGAACGCTTTTTTATCAAAAAATTCAAGTAGCAAAGTCCATGGTTTTCCTAATAGAACATCTTTCCAGTTTCGAATGATAAGATAGTGGATAATGACAGTCATTATTAAGCGGATTCATTGATACTAGGATACTACATTTGTTAGCATCATAGCATTCCATGAAAAATCGAAAAATATACCACTGATAACGAATTTCTGAGTAGCAGGAAACCTTAAAAATAAAACTGTGAAATTTCGATGACATCTTCTCGAGATAATGATACATTGAGATTATTTTTCAAATTTTAAGAAATGATTTCAATAAAAGTTTTTCTATATTTTTATCTTTTGAATCTACATCCATTGATTGATTCAAGATGTTGATTGAATTTCATGATCACGCCCACGGAGCAATTATTCCGATTTTTCTGAAATAAAAAAATAGCACCCAGTTATTATTTTACAAATTTATATATTTTTCGAGAATGACCCATTTTCAAATACAACAAATAAAATGCGTATACTTTTTTACAGGGTGACAAATATGTCAACTGTAGGAAGAATATATCCCGTATCGCTCTAGTTTTCTTTTCATAATTTTACTGAAGGAATGCGACTTGAAATTTTCGAGTAATATCAAATCAATTTTTATACAACTGATATGAGAAACACCAACCTGATGCGGTCGTCTTCAGGATCTCAGGGTGGTTACCCTGTACTAAATTCGCCACTAAATTGAAATGTGATAGCATAACACCTTTTGGAAGTCCAGTGGTACCACTGGAATATGGAAGCACTGCTAGTTCTCTTGGATTTATACCGGGAAGCTCACTTTCATGTCCAGCTGAAAAAAACACAATTATTCTAGAGGCAAAAAAATGAAAAGATTGGGTTCGTAGACTTGTGCCAGAAAATTGTTTTTCTATTCTGTATATCTGATAAAATCAAACAGCACATTACAAAACTAAATATTACTCAGACAGTGCTTCAAAATGATAGTTGGGCGCCATCTTCATGATTTCAATGTGAAGGGAATAGTGTGACACCTTTTTCAAAGGTCTATTCTATAATTTGAAAATTTTTTAAAGATCCATTCAAAAATGGAATTGATTTCTTTTCTGACACGTTGGTACTTGAAATAGTTTCTTACCATGGTGGACACACACAATTATTCAACTTCCTCTGGGGATATATCAAATCAGTAATGTAGATAATGCTTTCAGATTTCAGAAACAAAATAGATTATAGAGTCCAATAATAGAATGCCTTTTTTTTTCAAGAAGTATAAGGTGGCCATTTCCAACAACTTTTGAAATAGATTGTTATTTGTTTCATATATTTTCTTTTTGTACGAAGGCATTTCCATTCACAGTTGTGCAAAAAATTTTGTTTGTATTTCGTGTATAGAATTCTTGTTTTCATGGCACTTTCGAGAGAATGGCACCAAATTCCACCCTTCATTATCATTTTCATCCTCACAGAGAGGTGTCGAACGACCTTTCACATTGAAAAAAAATCACCGATATGGCGCTCATCTGTCATTTCGATAGTCTGAACATTCATTTACTTCTACTTCTGTCTTCAAATCCGGCGCAAATATCTCCGATCAGTTGAAAGATGAGCCAGATGAGACAAAAAATACACCTCTTTGCAACCTGACTATTCGCTTATTTTATTGACTGGAATGATGCCAAAAAAATGTATTCTCTATGAAAATCATAGCAACACCTGAATGACGTTTTTCCTTGACTCTTCGTTGCTGGTTGCTGTGAATCTGACCCTAATAACTCACCCATCAGTAAACTCTGAAGACCATGTACATTTTTAGACAAATCATCATCCCCGCCGATACAGATTGTTGATCTATAATTCTGTAGCTGCGGTGCTATAGTTGTGGCTACTTCTAAAAGTATAGGAACCGTTATTATCATTTTTACGCCAGCGCTTTGGAATTGCCTCTTGATTTCATCTGTAACGGAAAATATAAGATTAAATGTTGTTCAACCGATGGCTATCAAATACAGCAGCCATCTGACCTTTTTTACATCATTTGATTATTGCTGCCTAATATTTCTTGATATTGGTACCTTTCGTCACAGTATGCCGGGCAACAATCTATAAATTATCACCCCCTATAACTTCTCAATTTTTATTGGGAACAGAAACAACTATTTCACAGGGTATTTCCTTGCATTCATCATCAACATCATATTGCTATTATTTGAGAGATTATATACAGGGTGTCCCTCCGGGAACTAAATCGATCAATATGAGTAGAGCGAATTTGAAAATTTAGTGGCATTCCGTTGATGGGGGCGATTCGGCTGAAATATTTTGAAGATGCTGGCAGTTCCGGATGTACTGGAAGTTGATATCAACTTGCTCATTTCAAATGGAACTCCCTATATATTATTTCATTTTCAGACTCTACGAACAATTCCAGGCGAATTTCATTCATGATGTTCTATACCTAAGAGTCTATTCGTTTTCGATTCATTTTGAATTTTATGTCAAAAATGACGTTTGCAGGCATAAATATGAAACCTTCAATTATTTCATTGACGATTGTCACAAACATGTCATTGTAAATGATCATGCCGGCTCGTTTGAATTATTCAAATGAAAGTTACTTGAATCTATTAATTTTTTATGGTGAATTTAATAGGTATATCTCAAGAACATATGTGATACATCTGCTATTCGATATCTGTAGAAACAGAAGCCCTCACGACATAATGTTATTGGACTCAATCTACTGATACAACAATATGAATAAATGATTTCTGAAGCAATTGGAATAATGGAAAACAAGCAGAATCAACGATGTTGAGAGGTATACAAAAATCATTTGGCTTGTTTCTATGCACTTTTGGTCTGACGCATCCAAAAGTTTTTGAAATTACCTATAATTCGTCCAACAGTATTTTGTGAAGGCTTCTGTTTCTGCGGATATCGAATAAAAAGCAAATATATCACATGTCACATGTTCTTGAGATTACATTCACCATGAGTATTCACAGGACATTTCTCTGTGACACTTGATTGTTTCTATAATACAACCACCGGCGCCATGGCCAACTGAAAATAACCATACTCAAGAATACGCGATTTTCTGGAACAGAGAGATGTTAATTCGTCCATTATTTCAAAAACTACAAATTTAATTATTGGAATTGAGAAAATAGGGGATTTCCATTTGGAAAACATGACTTTTGGTGATTTTTCTATGATGGAATAATCGAAGGGTTCATATACCTAGGAGGAATTGATAGTTATGTTTAGGCCTGAAAAAGACATTCTTGACATAAAATTCAAAATATGTCGACTTAGGTGTAGGACATTATGCATAATATTTGCCTAGAATCGTTCGTAGAGTCTGAGAATGAAATAATACATAGAGTGTTCCATTCAAAATAAGCAAGTTGATATCAACTGGTGCAACTGGAAATGCCATCATCATCTTCAGTAGTATACCACCAAATTTTTCAAATACGCCCTACTCATAGTTTTCCATATACAGGGTGTCCTTAAAAGGTCTTTACAAAAAGCTACCACATATTCTTCAGACCAAAACAATTCGATACAAGCAAACTTACCTCAGTAAAAAGTTGCTTAGTTTGGGCGCTAGACGGCTCTGAAGTTGAAATTTTCAAATCGATTTTGCTACATAACTTTTGAACGGCTCATGAGATTTTTTTCAAATTTGGTACGTTGGCATAGACTCATCGGGCAATGAAACTCATATCATAATCATAATGAATATCATTCCATGGGCGTAGAACTTGATTTTTTCAGTAAATAAACATCTAAAACTCCTACGCCAATGGAAAAAAATTAGTTTCAATATGAAATCTAAATTATTCAACTCATTCACTACAAAAAAGGTACTCTTGACAAAAGTCGATTCCTCTCATGGTTTCGACAAAATTTTAATTTTAGTGATTTAGAGCATAATTAATAATGAAACGATTAACAGATATTTCATAAAAATTGTTCAAAATGTTCACCATTTTCACGTATACAAAGATTTATACGACGCAAAAAGTTGAAATGTACTCTTTGCATAACTTCTTTATCGCCTGTAAGATTATTCGTCGCCTGTTGGATACGTTGCCATAATTGTTCTACAGTATTCACAGGGGTCTTGTAAACCGTAGACTTGAGATAACCCCATACAAAATAATCCATCGGTGTTAAGTCTGGAGAACGTGGTGGCCAATTCACGGGTGCATCATTACCTCTACCTATCCATCTGTCTGGGTACTGTTGGTTTAAAAAAATCCTAACATCCACCGAAAAATGTGGTGGAGCTCCATCGTGCATAAACCTCATATCTACCCGATGTTGGAGTGGTAAATCTTCCAACAAATTTGGCAACGTATTTCGTAGATGTTGTAAATACATGTCTCCTGTTAATCTTTGTGGAAGTATGACAGGACCAATTATAAAATTTCCTATTATTCCAGCCCAAACGTTGATTTTGAATTCGTGTTGAAAATGGTTTATTTTAATGGAATGAGGATTTTCAATTGCATAAACGTGTTCATTATGAAAATTAGTTATTCCTCTTCTCGTGAAACAGGCTTCATTAGTGAACAAAATATTCTTTCCAAAGTTCAGATTCATTTCTCTTTGCAAATTAATGAACCTACAAAACATCAGACGACTTTGTGAATCATGGATTAATAAATCTTGAACTGGCGTCTTGTGGTATGGGTATAATAATTGTTCTCTTAGTACTTCATGAACGGCATTCCTAGAAACTTCTAGTTCATTACTTATCCGTCTAGTACTCAATTCTGGATTTTCTTCAATACGGTCTAAAATTTCTACTTCGACTTCGGGAATCCTTACATAACGCTGTCTTCCATAATCACCAGTTCTAGGAGCAAAATGACCGGTCTCCCGAAGACGTCTCTCAACTGCAGCAAAGGTTGGGTGGCTTGGTACGCGACGATTTGGAAACCTTGCCGAATACACCCTCACACTCTCTCGACCATTTCCTTGACAATATCCGAATACCAATAACATATCGGTGTATTCTTCATTGGTGTATTGTACGGCCATGATAAATCAGAAAAGTCCGATATCAACAATCAACGTCAATAAAACTCGACAAATCAACACAGATGAAACTATGGAAACCAAGAATGTAAATATCACTGTTTTTGAGCAGATAATGATAGTCTTCAGAAAAAAAACCAGTGCTACTTATTTTCAATAGAAATAACCTATGCAAAAAGTACATCTCAACTTTTTGCGTCGTATAAATCTTTGTATACGTGAAAATGGTGAACATTTTGAACAATTTTTATGAAATATCTGTTAATCGTTTTATTATTAATTATGCTCTAAATCACTAAAATTAAAATTTTGTCGAAACCATGAGAGGAATCGACTTTTGTCAAGAGTACCTTTTTTGTAGTGAATGAGTTGAATAATTTAGATTTCATATTGAAACTAATTTTTTTCCATTGGCGTAGGAGTTTTAGATGTTTATTTACTGAAAAAATCAAGTTCTACGCCCATGGAATGATATTCATTATGATTATGATATGAGTTTCATTGCCCGATGAGTCTATGCCAACGTACCAAATTTGAAAAAAATCTCATGAGCCGTTCAAAAGTTATGAAGCAAAATCGATTTGAAAATTTCAACTTCAGAGCCGTCTAGCGCCCAAACTAAGCAACTTTTTACTGAGGTAAGTTTGCTTGTATCGAATTGTTTTGGTCTGAAGAATATGTGGTAGCTTTTTGTAAAGACCTTTTAAGGACACCCTGTATATTGATCGATTCAGTTTCCGGAGGGACACCCTGAATAGATGAACAAAAAAATATTAAATGAGCAATTGAGGGAAAATAGTGGGGATATGATGAAGATATCCACAAAATGAATATTATCGAAACTAACGATGCGAATTGAGAGTAATCGATTATTGTACTGTCTTTCATGAAATGTATACAATATTATTTTGAATGTAATTGTTTGAGAGGCTCGAAATAAAAGAACGAAACGTATACCATGTATTTCATAAAAAATAGTTTCGTGTAATTTTTGGCGAAAAGCTGCAATTGAATTTAAAATAATATAAAAATTCCTGATTCCCGGTCTCCGAAGAAAATTTGTTGAGAATTTGTTCCTCGCAGCTTGCTCATACCTGGAGTGTACAAAGGATTCACGAAAGTGACAACCAATCCAGCTTCCATAGCTCCATGACAAACTATAACAAATTCAGGTATGTTGGGTAGTAAGAGTCCTACAACTTCTCTAGGTTTGAGACCACAGTGTCCTAAAAGTGCTTGAGCACATTTGTTCACTAACATTCTCATCATACCGTGGGTATAACTTCTTCCTGTCACAGCGCACGTCTGAAAAAATAAATCTTTGCTTTCAAATACATCACTTTTTTCTGTTATCCTCAGTTATTGACGAAAAGTCTTGTATCGCATCTCTTTTTTTTTAATCATTTTGCATCAAGAGATACAAGTTTGAATTCACTGAGTAGTCGCAAAACAGAGACACAAAGCCAACCAAGGGCCACTGATCTGTTGTGCTTTTGTTAGGAAATTGAAAATCATCCACCCTGAACCTCTCAATCATGAGGACTAGAATAGCAAGGAAATTTTTGGAAGAAAATGTCATAACATATAGCAAGTTGAGGATGAAGTCACTAAGAATGGTTTTGAATTTTCTCACACCTAGCATTTTTTTTGAAATTTATTCTCAAAGAACTCTTCAGAAATCTCTGTGGTGTTTTGTGAATATTTCTCAGCATTGTGTAACTCCATCCCACAGAACTGTCAGTTATTTGATTCAACATGCCTGGTTTCTGTGAATGCTTCATATTTTGGAATCTTCCACAAATCTTATCGGCAAAATAAATTACAAAGAGATAATTTACCTTTCAGTTTGGTTCGTTATATATAGTCAATGGTACTATGACAAAGTTGCCGCTCTTCAGTCTCCAAAATATTGCTGTCATATAGGATTTTTGATTTTATTTCGAAAAACAATTTGAAAATCATACATTCGGTACATATTTAAAAAACTCTTTTTTTTGCTTCCATGCAAGAAGATTCATCCATGACACTGTTGAGATGCATAGCTCATTCAAGAGGTCTTGATTAAAGACAAAATTGCCCAAGAGTTCAAGTGTTCACTGCACCTTTCGTGTACGTCATATGTTCATTCCACTACGAAAATTCGGTTTTGAATTTAATCTCTATATGGAGAAACCATCTCTCTGATTTGCACAATCTCTGTCTCTCATTGTGATAAATTCAATGAAAATAAGAATTGAAGTTATAGATTGGTTACTATGAATATTCAAATGTCAATAACCACCGTAATAATCAAAATTTCACAACTGATGAAAGTTTCTGCCATCAGATATACTATTCAGAATCGTAGCAATTTCAAATGTCAACAAAAAAAAAATGATTTTACATTTTATTTTGGATATATTTTGTGGTTTCTAATTAGGAAAAGATGAATTTTTCTGAGGATCATTTTTCTGCACAATGTGTATTTTGTTCAATTTTGTCAGATCTTTTGTAAACCTATTCTCTAAATCTGAGCATCATCTTCAGCCCATCTCCAGTCTTCTCTATTCAATGGAACATTTTAAATTACCATAATTTGTAACTTTGCAATCAACACGTCAGTTTTGCATCCCATTGTTTGCTCATGCAGCATGAAACTTTGCCCCTGGTGTTATATAGCACCCAAACGACCCCTGGTTAAACTAGCCTGCGGCAAAGTAGAGCAAAATAGAATCAATATTTCCGGAAAATAGAACAGCTGACAACTCGGTATGTACAGCCAAATAGTGCAGCCGATAAAACCGAGTGTTTGAATATTTATCCTAGAACTTATGACGCTATCAATGCAGTGTTTGAGTGAGGCACGAAATTGTGAACAGTACACGATCAGATAATCAGGGTGATCAAATTTTGATGACTGATACTCGAGAGGGTATAGAACTCAATGAAGTTATAATCAAGACGTCTTTGTAAAAACATATTCAGAGTATCTCCAGAGAGAGATTCTCCAACTCAAAATGACGAAACATGATTGGATAAAATGTTACTCGTTAAAATAGTGAGTGTTGCAGTAAGCAATTGAAAAATTAATAATGACTTTATTATTTTCATTACTATCTGGAATTTCACTGTTTTCTGGAAACATTTTAGTCAAATGGAATACGGTGTTTTTCCTAGTTCCTAACGGTGAGAAAATAAGTTCATTGAATTTTGCCAGTGGCGTACTGAATGGGTTAGAATCATCTCTACCTTTTCTAAATGTTACGCCACTGACCGAATACCTACTAATTTTGACTATAATATTAATGTTTTTGATGAGTCTCGTGAATTCAAGGATATTGCAGCAAACCAACCACAAAATCAAGAGTAGGTACTCGAGAGCGCTGAAAGTTAGGCTATGACTGAAAGAATTGAGAAATGAAATCTGGTCAATACCAAACTATTCATGATTCCCGTCGAAAAATGTAAAACTCAATAGCTTATATCTCAATAACGAACTGAATACCGTTTCAGATCATGATTTCACCGAGAAAAATAATATTATTTCAGTATGGTCTCTTATCGGTTACTTGAGTATTTGTCAACGAAATGAGATCTTAGAATAATATGACCAAGATATGTACTTCGACTTTTATTTTTCAAATGGAAACACTATGTATATTTTTCAACAGGTTTGGTAATTTTTTTGCATTTGAATGGAAAATGATTGAGTTATCGACGATCAAAGTTGACCAAAACAATACAGGGTCCTTTTCTTTGCTGAAATATCTTGAAATCAAAATTGAAGTTATATAAGTTTTCAGCAAAATGGTAGTCGTGGACAAAGTACAATATTCTACTCGCATGAAATGGTTATTGTTCACTGGGATAATGTACCTGTGAATACCATTCATCATTATATATGAATGAATAATATGCTATTATTTTTCAACTTTTTCAATTTGCATGATTCTGATTTTGTAGTTGATTAAAGTACTTACCGCTGCCGGTTCATCCGACCAACTTTCTACATCCTTGAAACAAAACTCCATCAAATTCATGTTGGGTATTTCGTCCACCTGTCCCAGTGGGGATTTCACAATCCCCCCGCCCAAATGTCTCAGACTCCTCTTCAACTTTTCGTTTCCCCTCAGGAAATGTCTTTTCCGCACTGGCACTACCGTGCCACTGTATTGTCTTTTCGATTCATTCGATAGAGCATTTGGTAACAGGGATATTATCCCATTTTGATATGTTTGCACTAAACTTGCGGTTTTCTGTCTCAGATTTATCATTGACATTTTTTTTTTGGTATCTTCCAAGACGTCAAGTGAAGAATCAAGTGGAACTGCAAAAAAAATTATTGGATCTACATTGGGAGATGCAAAATCGAGAATCGGATAATTCTAGATTTTTTATGTAAATGTGTATTAATAGTGTCTAGTGTTATAGGTGTCAGAACAGTATAATGAACATATTAACCAGGACTTCAAAAACTGAATTAATTTCCTTGATTAAGTATTCTGAATAGTACCTATAGTGATAATGTCGCGTCTGAAAGAGAAAATTATAATTGATATACAAATGACGATCGTAATCAGAACAAAACATATTGTCTTGTTTATGTAATTTGTTGAACTCAAGAATGATGGAATAAACAGGTTTTACCGTTTGAAATTTCAGGAATCCAGTATGAAAAAGTCGGCCATTTCTACCGTTTATAGTTCAATATTCATATACTATTTTCTACAACAATATTCAACAATATTTAATGTCCTAAGCTCTACTATAATGAGTTGAAAAAATATCGAAAAATTATTGATTAATAAGGTCATAAACGAATATAACAATGTGTTTTCAATTTTAAAAGGCAAGAATAGGTATACGTAAGTGAATTATTCGATAAACTTGTTATCGAGCAACCATTCCACGTTCAATGTTCAAATATTTTTTCGACGAGTTCGTTTGAACTTGGTTTACACGAACGGAATTATTGATATCACATAAATAATAGGTCTACATTCATTGGATATCATATAAATTATTTTGATTGCATTATTCAAGGGTTGAGGAATTCGTCAGATGAATGTATTCAATAAAATGCGCTTGATTGCACGACCGATGGAAAAACCATCTACAGGGAGGTAAAAATGGATATCAAAGTTAGCTTGTGAAATAATTGGATGGACTGCATGACGACCAAATTGCAATAATAATGATTCAAGACGTTAGAATCACTATGTATACCATGAATAGCGATCACCCTATAGCAATTAAAATTTCATTACAGAGTAGATAGATACAATCAGCTGACCTTGTTAGAAACGGTAGAACCAAGGCTGATTAAAGTTTCGTTTTTTTCTAATATCCCATGAAACTTGGCAGAAAGTGAGATAAACTTCCGAATGACAAAACACACCTCAGATGTTATCAACAATACATGTATAGAGATATGAAGATATCAAGGTAATCCCTATAGTTTTTTTTTCAGAACAGTCTCAGTGAAACTCTTTCTCGAAAGATTCTTGGTTACGAAACATAGTGTTTCATTTATATTTTTAGGATCCAAGGGTAACTCTCCTTACAAAAATCAGAAAATAGTTTTTTGGAAACTTTCGAAATCGTAATTGCGGATATACAATTTGTCAAGAAGACAGGATCATATCATGATCTAAAAACCCTATTTTTAGATTTTCTTGAAATATGGCAGGTTTGTTTCCAACAATAAAATATACCTCCTTGAATTTATCTGTTCTCTTCCCAGCCAAGGTGATGAATTATCTTGTTAAATATAATAGGAGTCGTTTTATATAATTATGTTTATTTTATTTCGTCGATTTGTGTACGTGCACATTTTTCAAGATATTTACAAGCTCATATTTTAATTCATAATTGATATCTTGAAATCATACAATGCAGCTCTTTTCAGAAATGGAATGATATCCATTTTCCTTAAAAAAATAGACGTCAAAATAAAATGGACGGTTGATAAACTTTCGAAATCACTCCTGTCTGTGAAATGCAAAAATATACGGAAAACCCCTATACATAGGCTGTTATAATTTTCTATACAATATCACATTCAACAATTTTAAAATTCAACAAAAATGAATATTGACCGGTGAGACCATGCTTATTTTTTCGTATTATTGGAAACTTACATGGTTACAAAGTGGTCATTCAACTCAGTATGACCAGGCTATACCTTGAAAAACCTAAACGAGTGACCCTAATTCTATAAACACAACTACTAATTCGAAGGAAATCAATGATTTGGTTTAGTTATTATAATGTTCTTCTGTTCCTCTACTTTATTCATGTATTCATTTGAACTTTGTACCGCGAGCGGATTGAATCAAGGGGGTCTCAGTTCTGTTTTATAGTTAATTCAGGGTGGTCCACTTTCTCAGTAGCAAATGAAAAATTTGTGTAGATCTGGAGAGAATAACTATGGTTTTGTAATTACTTTTTTTTCTAGAATGCTAGATATAAAATACAGGGCATTGAATTTGACAACACAGTTATACGTGCTATGGCGTATTTTCTACTTCTGGTATCAAAAACTATGGTGATGGTATGGTGGTACGTTTGTGTTGAATTGAAATTCAAGATACTGGAACTCATTTACTTTTGTACGGTGCCCAAATGCCATCCAATTCATTCTGCCAGATTTCTGACGTACAGTCAACTTGATAACAGCATTTTATTCATGGAGAGGAAAATCACTCATATATGATGGCGACACCAAAAAATATCAGTATTATTGATAATTGTTCATTCAATTGCATAAAAAACATCTATTCAGAAGTTGTGATCTTATTTTTCAATCAATGATCAAACTGCACCAACTATAAACACCAACTATAGTGGTACAAAAATCTCCAAAAATGTTGTATTCTTCTAGGAAATTCCATCATTTTTTCATTCATTACCTCATTGATTTATCCAATATTATTTATTTATTACTTTATTACTTCATTCCAAGAATAGCGGAAAATGTCGCTAGCGTTTTTGGCGAAACAAAACACCATAAGTGAATTCACCAGTCTTCTCTACATCGTTCTCCATAGATATATAATTGGTTCTTAACATTTTTGAACGTGACTGCATATGCATATAGGCCTCGAGTATTCAACTAATTGTATATAATCAAGGATATAGGTGAAAATATTTCCAAAAACTCCCACCTGTTCGATACAGCAGGTTATTCACGGAAGAAGTCAACATACTATGCTTTCAAACGAAGATTTTTTTCTGATAATTAGGTTTTTGAACTTTGTTATTCAATTATACAGCACTGTCGAGTTCAAATAAAAACAGTCTATTGTTATTGTCTCTGACGGCGATATTAAAAAACGCATAAAATTAATCATTATTAGCGATTATCTACACTGATTGAGGAAATACCTCATGCTAGTGAAATGTTGATTTTTAGTTGCCATGCAGGTTGTTGATTTGCTTGAATCATCATGTACATTCATCACATGAAATGTTTGCAATATGGAATCATGTATGGTGAGCATCAACTTTGTTATTTGGGATATTTTCAGCGGGTTTTTTGATTTCTTGGGTTCTTGAATGTGTTTTTTTTCATCCCTACCTTCCATCCCCTTCATATTTAGACTCCTTGAAAAAACTGCAGTTTGTACTTTCATCATGTTTTATATGTGTTTTTACTCCTATCTGAGAACGAGGCAATCATCAGGCATATCCAGAATTGGAGAAATTGTTGATGCACTAAAAGGTGACGCAAGAAAAAAAAAATGGATAAATTTAGAGTTCAATTCGTCCAAATGGAATGCACTGGTTTTTCTTGCATGAAATGTAGGAACACAAGTTGAATTATATTACTGATTGGGCTACCAAAAACTAAATTGGTTGAATGAATTTCTATTTCTTTCTATTTTTCATGCGTATAAAAAACATGTCGAAAATGATTTGCAGGGGACTTACACATTTCGAAATATTTCCACACGGTGCGGATGATTTACGCTTGAGATACTTATCAGAAAAGATTCATTTTTTCATATGCTGCATAAGTTTGCAAAAAAGTTCATCAGAACTATTTTCTGATCATTCCGCAAGGAATCAATCGTATAATTTTTCAGAATAATAATGAAACACCCTGTACAAGAACGTAGTCCAAAAGTTTGCCGAAAGCGCTGAAAGTCATCAAAGGAGCATAACCCAGTGTTTTATGCCACCACCTTCTTCAAAACAACTTAGAATGATGGCAGTGTTTCATGCCTCTAGGGTAAGACACCAGTGATGAACTTCCAGCCCCGAGCATATGATTTTCTCAATAAATATATGTTTTCAGTAATAGACACTCATTAATTGAACCTCGAATTTTTTTCGCTGAGAATCAAAGCTCATTCTACTAGCATTCTATTGATCTTATTGATTTCGTCTGATAAATGAAAATAGAACATAGTTATTGCAAATACTCTGTGTATTTGCCTATCCAATTTCTTCAACCAAAACTCTAACGTACAGCCAACTTGATGACAGGATTTTACTCATCATAGCCGAAAATCATTGATAATATGTTAGCTGTTGGATGGTGGCATAAAAATGACAACAAAATCAGTGTTATCGATAATTGCACAATCAGTGTTATGAAAACGTTGATTCAGAAGAAGTAATTTCTGTTACTTCTGAACTAATGATCAAACTACATAATTACAATCTCCAAACATCAACTATTTGTGCAGAAATGTCGCCATCTTCTGGGGAGTTTCATATTTATTATGCCATTATAGCGGAAAATGCCGTTTACGTTTTTGGCGAAACAAAACACTATTAGTGACTGCACCAGTCTTCTGTACATCGTTGTTCAAATCAATCTTGTTCATTTCGAGTTTTGACTCCCTGAATGTGAAGATGTGGGTGATTTTTTACTAACCTGTGGAAAATAAAATCGAATCAGTGTGCTGAAACTGAATATAACATTTTTCGATTGGAAAGTAGGATTTTTCACCTTTGCTGGATGCAAAAAAATGCATTTGTACATGTAAACCGATTTGATATTCATTTTTCATTTGTGGAAAAACATTTCAATCGACGCATGCATGAATGGTGTGTGTTATATTTTTCATTTCAGAAACTTGACATGCATTTCGTATTTTCTTGGAATTCTTAGATAATATAATTTTGATGGTGCACTGGAAGTCATTCACTGGATATTCATTCTTGATAAACCAGAAATTTTCGAGCTTCTAACCGCTATTATTGACCAAATATGGGTTTGTTATTTCGAGTCAGTTCAGGCAATAAATGAATGTTCCATATTTTGGTGATTTTTTTCCTCTCGGGATGACAGGAAAATGCATGATGTATCCAAAGAATGAAAAGCCCAAAAAACATATACTTTGGCGTACGCGTGAGTAAAAGTGACGATTTTTGCATTGATGAATCTACTAACCCAGTGATTTTCCGAAGAGCAACTGACAGAAAGAAATATCATGTCGAATGCAAAATAACTTCTAATTGATTGTTTGCAAATGGAGAACGCAAATATTGATTCTTTTATATATATATGCAGAGTTCCAGTGCCCCGATTCGACATTTTTTTCACAGAATTCACAATCGTTGGGATAAATTCCAAGATACTCAACGAGTATACCGGACATACATCAAGCAGGTGGAAGTTCTTCAAAAAGGGTTTTTCAAATTATGGCTAGTAAAAAACACACTATTTCCTAGCGATGAGCTTCACTCTGAGTCAAATGTTTAGTTTAGTTTAGTAATAACACCATTCCAACTCATAACTTATAACCACAGATATTGAACAACGCAACTGAACAAATATATAACATCCTTTATGAATGAAAGAATAGATCAAAACTGTTATCAATATCAATAATTCAATACAATATCTGGTAACATAGCTAATTCAAACAATGGGCGAAGCAATACGTAAGAATTATCATTAGAACCGAAGTTCACAGCAAATCAATACATCAGTATGTTCCATTCATTCAACTATATCCATGTAAGGAAAGACTTCATGAATACACTAAATATACAAAGAACCTTGTTTTAAACTCCCAGCGAATTGTCCCAGCACTAACATTTTCAATCTGCGAGGTAGATTTATATTTTCTTATGTATATTATTATTATGCTTATATTTTTCCCATATCATACACTAATTTCACAGTTCACAGTTCTCACACAAAATCCGTTCTTAGAACTATTGTTCTGAGAATCAGTTTCGTGAGTTTCGTTCAAAGTTATATTGAAGCTAGTGTGATGAGCTTATATTATCATCAGAGAATTCTGGAATCTATTCACGAATATATAATTTATATCTCATTGGAAACGAATGTTTGTGCCCATTTCAAATAAATATTCTCAACAACAAAAATAAAAGAGAATAATTGATATCCATCCGGAAAAGATCCAAATATTTTGTCGGGTGGAACATATGCCACTTTGAAATCTAGAGCTCGTAGACAGGAAAGTGATGTTCCAAAGGAAAATTACACATTTTGCGCCTGTGGCAAATGCCACGCTCCGGCACTGGATGCCTCCACTTTTTTCAGCAAAATATTTCAGATAATTTTTGGCGAATTAGAATTGAAGTTTTGTACGCCTCCACCTTTTTCGATAAAATATTTCGGATATTTCAGAATGAATTCAACCATGTCGATGGCCGTGGAGGTCGAAGTCCATAATCGTGCCAAAGTTATATCTCATCTAGAAGTAAACAATTTCATCATGACTTTAATCAAGATTTACTGATCTACATTTTCTCCTATAGAGAACGTCAGTAAATGAGTTGAAAAATAGCTCTGCAGCCAATTGAAAAATTAAACATTTGAAATTCCCATGATTCAATGAATAAGCCTGCACATTTAATTCGAGCAGAAAAACAATCGCTCATGATTTAAACCGGAAGTGACTCAGCTCTATTTTTAATTTTTCATACTCAGAACTACTTTTCCAACGATTCATTATAACTCGCATTCTATATATATGAATGGGACATCCTGTACAAGCTGACAGAAATAATTAGATTGTTTAGCTCAAGTCAAGGATCTTTGAATCACATTTATATTTATTTTCAATAGTGAAATATGGTGACAATTCCCAATCAGTAAATTTCGAAATGTTCAAGATATTCAACAGAACTTGATTACTCAGACATCAGGTAGGTACTTATACCTAAAGGGGCCTGCAAAAGGGTGGATGCCTTTTTTTATCGACCATTACAGGTACTTGCTAACGGTGAAAAGAAAAATGGATAATGGCTTCGAAAAGTGATAGGAAATTGAGAATATCTCAATAAAGATCACAGATCTCCGAGATTACTTCAGATATTCGAGATGACCAGGAAACAGTGTAATTTTCCCGATGTACTCGTAATGTATAGATAATTGATGAGAGGGCAACATATATACCTAGAGGAACTTAATCTTTGTACCTGATACTAAAGTCAATTACCGAGATGAGTACTTGATTTGATAAATCTTAGAATTATCTTTTCATCGAAATCTCCATCATCATCAAGTTCCGCAACAGTAATTTAGTATATAATTATTATAATATGGACGCCCTCCCAGACAGGAATACACAGGGCCATGCACTTTCCTTATATTTTCATGGATTTTAGTATGGTAATAGTATATGGATGGAAACATCCATAATTAAATCAGTGACACCGTTCTGGCTACGGTTGAACGATCATAATACATATGGTAATAGTAAATTTTAAACAGCATGAACAAATGTTCTATGCAAATTTGACGTTAATGGACGATGTTCTGAAGTCCATGTGATTATTTTGTGGTGATATGCGATATCAATCAAATGCATTTGTTTCTTATAAACAACTGGGACCGATTGGTGTGCAAGAAGTATTGATAAAAAAGTGATTTTTATGAGATTCATTCGATTTAGTCAAAGATGAAGGACGCATAAGTATCAAATATATAAGTATTTATACAATTTTCGGTTCCTGCTTTCGTATGACCTATTTTAAATAACTGGTTCAGATACTCCGTTCAGACCTCAGACTTTTCTAGCAATGGCGGTCCTGAGGGGGGAGAAGAAGAAATAATTCTCCGCCTCCAGAGCAGGACGGTATAAATTGAAAGAATAATGAAAAGAAAACAAACGACATAATGAAAAGAATATCAGGATAAACATTGAATTCTAGTTGAAAATAAACATCACAAAACTTGTCATAATTGCGACGTTGCAAGATCTACTGACCGAATCAACTGGTAATCACAAAGAATTGTGAAAAACAATGAGAATGTTTTATTCAATTTCGTCAGAAACGATAGTTTGGATACAAGTTATCGCGGAAACATTTACTGTCTGACACCATATTCTATAATTTCCGAATCCAAACCACCAAATTGGAATTCAGACAACATACAACTGAAAATCAGTCCCTAATGCACTAACGTTTTGCGAATAGGAAATCGAAATTTAGGCACTCAGGTAATGTAGGTATTTTGGTATAGGCTCGTAGGTATAGATTGATATATTGCGAATTGAAATCATAGTCAAATCATTTGTAAAATCAAGCAATATATTGAGCGCAATTTTGGCGGAAACAAGCGCATTCACCACCTTTTCGAAAATATAGGTACCCACTCAAGCTTAGTTTCGTTAGTTGATTTTAGTATTTTGAAAGCATAAAAAATGTATGGACAAATGACAACTTATTATGCGCATTACAAAATATTATGTTATTTCAATGTTGGTTTAGTTCTTTTTCAGTTGTTAATGAGCTCACCCTTATGTTTTTAATAAAAGAATCTGAGGTAGTTATGACTGAATAATAGACATTGATCGGATCTAGAGTCCACATCTGCTTATTTGTAAATATAAACACAAAACCAATAAACTGGGTCAAATCCTAATACGTTCGCGCCTAATCTACAGTCTGGTAGCCAATCACTAGGTAGGTACGTACGTATTTCAGAAAAACAAAATGCCACTCAACAAACCTCAAACTCCGGCTATCCTCACACGTATCCACGGAAAAATAACAACACCTGAACTGAAAACAAATTGCTCTTCGACAATGTTTTCGTAGGATATCAACTTTTCAAAATGATTATTTAGTTGTATAGTGTGTGTTGATATAGCCGAGTTCAAGCAAGAGTACAAAGTCCGAAGTATCTCTATCTCCGTTCCAGTTTAGTCTGGCGGTGGAAACCTGTTGAAAACCATTGGACGGTGTCTCCATGACGTACGTCGACTTTACGGACGAGTTCCAAACGGGCGAAAATCGTCGAGCGATCGTGTTGCTTTGTGACAGTGTTCGCCTGTTGTAGGAAGATTTTGTGAAAACTATTAATAGGGAGTACGGCGTTACGTACACGAACACACCTCCAGGCATTTACGTTATTTTGACGTGTAATACTTTACACGTTAGCTTTCTCTACCTAGTCAGTAGGTAGTCAGGAGAAATGTGATTCTGCGACCGATTGATCCGTTAAATAATGATTTGTTCTCCACGCAAGTCCGAACTGCCGTTGCCAGACTTCCTCATTTGGCAGGAAATATTCATTCATTTGTATCAATACATGCCAACATGAAAATGTATCGGTATGTGGTAAATGAATACGATCAAATTTGTTTCTTGTATATGAGGGTATTTCTATTCAATAGTTTTGAAATGAGTCGGTGCATCGTTGCTAAGTATTCACCTCAGAATGTTTTTTATTCGTCTGACATATTAATCACTCCGTGGTGAATTTATAGATATTCATTATACAGGGCGTTCCAACGAAAACTTGACACCCCCTGTGAGCCAGAAACGGATGTGTGATCGAAAATTTCAAAGAGCACGTTAATTTTTATTTCTAGGGGGACTAATTCTGATATGAACATCACATCCGAAACTTCACCCTCTTGCGGTCAGCAACTACCCCCCCCCCTCATTTTTATCAACGGCATGGGGGGTCAAGTGATACATCATCTGAGAGGTCTTTTGTCCCTCTTGCACCTCTGTATTTTCTGTTTTTTCCATGCCATTGATGAGAATAGAGCGGCTAGTTACTGACCGCAAGGGGCTGAAGTCCCCCTAGGAATAAAAATTGACGTGTTGTTAGAAATTTTCGATCAGACGTCCTATTGTGACACACAGGGGAGGGTCAAGTTTTCGTTGGGACGCACTGTATATGATGCATATTTAACTGCTTATACTATTGCTATCTCCGAAACGGTTCGAGTCACGAAGTCAGTTAAATTTGAAAAAAGTTGCCCTACTAGGCGTAGAAAATTCTCAACAGCCAACATACTCTTGCTTTTCTCAACCAAATGTGGGCCAAAAATGTGAAAAATTGAGATGCATTAGCCTCAGATTTATCAAAAAATATTATTGAATCACATCACAACAGAAGAAATTCTGTGTGTAGACCCACGTGCATTCCTCTACAATCCGGACGCACTTAAATCCGGACACTCGCATTTTTGGTGGCTCACAAAGACTCGGTGACGGTGAGACAAGAACATTGTCGATTTCATCTAATTTTCCAGATTATAGAATTTGCGCTATATCACATCACCAAGGAGAATGAGTTCCACAAAAGTGGGTCTGCTGACTTCGCCCGAATGTAGCAGAGTCAGGGAATGTTTCCATCAAAGATAGGAAGAAAATAGGAATAGATTGATGAATTAACATGAAAACTACCATAGAATTAGGGCTTGAGCACCAATGAATTTGAGTACATATCCTTATGTTTCTGAAACTTTGATAGACAAACTAGACGAGCTCAGGCTGGTCACCGCCCCTACATTGTCAAGGCTCGAGACCTGCAGAACTTGACTAAATCAAGCATCATTCGTCAATAGAACGACAAACTGGTGGAATTCTTTGCCTGGCGAAGTCTTCCATTATGCCTACTACCTCAAAATTTTCAATAAAAATTCTAATACCTCCATCTTTTCCCAAAATTTCACAGCAGGCTAACACGATGTTGATCGAACATATTTGGTTTTGCTTTCGTAGATAGAATAATCAAATGAAAATATGTATTTATATCTATGCTCTGTACAATATACATATATGTTTATCACGAATGAATTAAAATTTCAGTACTTTAGAAACCAAGGATAATGTGGCAACATTGTGAATGCATCTCGAATGAACATCAGGAAAGGAAACTTTTTCTAATTTTACTGACCTTGTAACTCGATGCGTTTCGGAGATACGAGTGCAAATAGTGTACGGCACCTAAAGAAGCCACCCTGTTGAGGTAGGTAGGTACCAAACCAACATGGGCTCTATATTCTACAGGTAGTATATGGCATAGATCTAATCTGTTTTGTGTTTTTCAAACTGTACCTCATTAATCTTCACTATATTTATTCTACCATCTTGTGAGGAGGTAGTTGATATGATGTTGATTGTGTTAAATACCTGAGAAATACAAATCGTTACCATTGAAAAATCCATTGATGATACATCATCTAACTTGTTCATTTATAATGTGATAATAATGATGATACTTATATCGAGGGTCCTTGACTGAGGGTCCCTAATTGGCTGTTTCCAAATATAGTTATATTTTAGTTAATTATACATTTTGTGAAAATAAGTAGTGCAAGATGAGATTATAGATTTTGGCGATTTGATAGCTTGATGAAAATTGTAATATTTTTGTTTGACATATGAATTGACTATTCGTTATTTTATTATAGAGGCTTCTATTAGTTTCATTCATGCACTTTAAAAACATGAATGTTGATGTGATGTATAACTAATGTCGAAACTTATGCAGTGAGTTCGTGTTATCAAAAACCATTGATATCATGGAAAACCAAATTTGAATGATTTTTTCTATTGATATACAGGGTGAATAAGACCGACAAACATCGTATTCAGTTTTCTTACTTCATTCATCCCATATTTCAATACTTCAGGTTAATAATCAATGTAATTATCTGGCATGTAGCTGTATTTTTCTCCATTATCTAGTTAGATACTTAACCTAAGAGTCATATCATTAGTCATACCCAAGTGTAGATATTTTTCTGCGAAAAGATCTAATGTCTTGAGGCATTACTTCCGGGGGAAGCAGATATATAATTTCTTGTGTGCCATAGGATATTTCCAATATCGTAATATTTTTCAACCTTCAGAACATTTCTGAATGTTGAAAGAGGTCAAACATACATATAACATATACAGGGTGTCCCAACGAAAACTCTCCACCCGGATTTACTGGGAAATGACAAATTATTTTCGGAAACAGGTCGATTTTAATTTCTAGGGGGACACATGTTAGTAATGGATTTAGTCGAGCAACTCCATCCCCCGGACGGGGGCGGCTACCCCCTTGCGAATCATCATAGGGAACGTGGGTCGAGTGATACATCATCTGAAAGCTCTCTTTATTCTCTATCCAAACGTGTATAATTTTTCCAAAATCGAATGAATGGTAATTGAAATTAGTGTTGTTGACAGGTTCAATGTGATTAGTCAATATCTTACCTGTTCTTATTCAAATTCAATTTATTAACTATTTTAAGACTCAATGAGTGGACAGATGGCAACATCCCATCCGGTCAGGGAACCCAGTCACCCCACGAAAAACGAAAACAAATTAGTCAAAACAAAGTAAGTAGCCAGGCTGCGACTATTAATTGCGAAGATCTTTCAACCAAGTATCAGGTTGATGTCGCTATTCGCGAATACAACAATACAAGCGGAAGATGCTCACCCCAATTGTGAGCGAAACGTCCAAAGGAACCTCCTCCACAGAGGTGAACCGAAATGTATTTACATCTTCTTGAGAATGCCATCGATCCAATGATAACGGATATTATCGAAAACGATGGAGATTATTCGGCAGACAACCTCCATTTTCAACAAGATGGTGCACCACCTCACTATGCAGTAGCGGTTAGAAACTTTCTGGGCGACGAGGACCAATTGAGTGGCCAGCTAGATCACCGGACCTCAACCCGTTGGATTATTTTTTATGGGGGCATCTCAAAAGCAAAGTTTTTGCCACTTCGTCAGAGTAACTAGAGGATCTACGTGGTCGAATTGTAAACGAGTGCGGCAGCATAACTCCAGAAGTATTGGAAAACGTTCGTAATAGTTTCGAAAGTAGACTTTATCATTGTATGGAGGTAGGAGGGGCTCATTTCGAGCGATTAATAAATTGAATTTCGAAAAGAACAGGTACGATATTGATTATTTAAATTAAACCTATTACCACACTAATATCAAGTACCGGTCATCCGATTTTGAAAGAATAATAAACGTTTGGATAGAGAATGAAGAGAGCTTTCAGATGATGAATTATTCCATATAGCGAAATTATTTTAAATTTTTTGACTTTGTTTCCAGTCCGTTCCAGTCTAAAAATAAAAAGCCAATCGATCTGCCAAACTAAAAGCCTGTCTTACTTTGACTCAACGCAATGATCTTATTACTATGTTTTGAACTCTCTCAACAGCCAAAAATGTTCAGCGCAATAGGTCATTGTAGTATTATATGCTTTCGTGGCACACTGTAAATTATGTCACTACTAAATAAGTATACTTCGTCTGGACATCTTCATCATCATCTTCAATATCATCTTTAGTGTCTCGCGAATATCTCAGAAATCTTCACATTTAGGCCCCTGGAATATTATAATTTTTGCATTAGCACCCATGAAGAAAATTTGGCCACAAACGACCGTGATTACGCCACTGGTTCACGAAAATGAGGAATTAAATCTTCAAATGATCAATTTGATTGAGCTAAAATGTACTAACAAAAAAAAAGGAATTTGATTATGGTTTAGTACCAGCAGCTGTTCGATTGATATTGGGCTCCCAATGAATCCTCACGAATTATTCACAATAAAAGTGGACAAGAGGAAATTATTTCCGATTTTCTAATGACGGATTTATGCAGCAATTTCGAGTCAGAATTCAAGGCGTGAGCTTTCAAGTATCAAGTTGCGAAAAGGAAAATGAGCATTCGTGAAAGAATCGCTAAGGAATATGTATAGCTCTTATCACAGGTTCCCACGAATTCGTGTACAACTAGTATATTATTTATGTTTGGAATTTACCTTTACGTTTTTTCAACAGTTTGTGACGGTTTTATTTCATCGAAGAAAAAAAACTAGGAATCAAATACCATTGTCTTGATAACAGGGTATCATATAGAATTAATGGAGATACTTCTATAAATTATCAGAAATCGACAAACAATAATAATATGCCAACAGTTTGAATTATGGTTGAGGTCAAATTGAGCATGTGGGATTGATACTTTCTTCTCTTGTTTGAAAAATAATCTAAATAATCAACCTAATCTAAATACACAAAAATATTTTGGCGCGAATCTGAGAAGAGCAGCCATTTTGTGATGACCCGTGTATGAAGATACAGAAAGTGTGCTGTCGCATTGTTGCGGATTCTTCTTTAATAATCAAACTATTCGAAGTTATTGTAGTCGATGGATGATCCACTGACTACTTAATGGTAATTGGCTGAAAGTTCTGATTTGGACTCATTCTATCGTTATTCAACTCACCGTAGTTGCTACTTATGGCCCCCTAAAACCAAGGTATGTTATGTTTCTGACGAATATAATGCTCAATTCTGCTCAATTCTTCAAACTCTATCAGATATAGCAAATTGCAACCCTTCCAGGGCCAAAAATCTTGGATATCTAGTATATCTACCCTACTCGCTTTGCGCTTCATCTAACAGGCTTACTTCACCTTTTCTCATATCCATAGCCTAGAAACTAGAAATAGAAACTAGAAACTAGAAACTAGAAATAGAAGAAGGTAGAAGGTACCACTCCCTATTATATAGACTGATGCCAAGTGAGAGTATCTTTCCCTCATTTTATGAGTACACAATCCTTCTGTGAATTATCTTTGCTGATAGCCTTAGCTTGATTGATTGATTGATTGAAGTCATCAATTTTGGTGTCAAACAGCGTTATAAGGTTCGAACCATAATTTCATCATTGAAACAGTTTCTTGTTGACAATGTTAATAACAGTTGCTCAGCTTGCTCTCAAAGTTTGCTCAACGAATTGAATACATCTTCAACCAATATCTTCAACTATGATATTCACATATTCTCAGTACATTTATTGCGGAGTTTTCGGTCGTTAGAGATAAAACTTTAAAACTTTCGACTCAACTATATCCAATCCAATATCGCAATCCACCTCAACTATACTGCTATATAGAGAGTTTAACGCTATTCCTTGGAAGAATGTCAAACTGAGCTAGAGCGAAATTCGGAATTTCAATTAATTTTGACTACTCGGTTTCCTGAATTGCATTTGAGTAGCAGGCGCGTCGATAGGTTTTTTTTAGTAGGGTACTTGATAGCGGAAATGGAATTATAATTTGAGGGTTGCCTAGTAGTACGGCGCCGATTGCATTTTCTTGCGCCATGTGCCATTCTCTGAAGTTTCGGTAAATTTGAAATATTGATTAATAAATAAAAACAACATTGTGATTTCTTAGCTTCAACTGTTATTGAAGCAGATTCTCCGTGTAACAAAATATAGAATTAACAAAATAAGAATAATAAGTCGTTCAAATAAACAAAAAACAAGATAAATATTCTCAATGAAACATAACAAACCCATTTCATATGTATGATCTAGATGGAAGTTGAAAACATATAATATTTCAATTTCACTATCAGGTGATATAAAATAATATAAAATAAACTCTTGACTAGATCTAATTAATAGAACAATAGGTACCTCAGTGACCTGATTATAAAACAGAGTCGATTTTTCTTTCACATTGCTTTGAAAAACATCAACTATATTTATTTCAGTATCTCATTTGAATATTTACTAAAATTGATCCTACTTGCCTTTCATGGCCCCTTATAGACCTCAACCATGATTTTAGTCTCTCAAGTGTAAGAAATAATCTTTCAGCACTTATTCATATATATTTCATACATTCATATTTCAATCAGCATCCTCTCTCTCCTTATGAAATACTGACAATATATTCACTAAAGATTGAGCAAAAACTTTGTGTAAACTTTTGGCCAGAAAAATTCCACTCAAACTTGTATTTCTAACATGATACAAGTAATGGAGAGCATCTACAACATTTGTTTTGAGCATTGAATGCAGTCTATGAGCTTTTGGGAGATGATTCTTTCCACTGTGATATAAGTTGTAAAGGTTCTATGATATTTTCAAACCAAAAACTGAGAATAGAATAATCGAAGATAATGTGATCGGTTTTTTAAGCGAATGAGATCGAACAATATTTTATTGATGAACGTAAGTGTATTATCAATTGTTGCCGCATCTTTTACTGTATTGTCACCTAGTTTTCCTTCCATATTCACGCTGCTGGCGGTTAGTAAGAGAGTGGAAATCTCGAATGAAATGCGTGTGCATACGCATGTGAAACATTATATGGTACATCAAATTCAACGAATGATTAGTCTCATTTGTTTGGTAATTGAGTGTATTGAAATGTTAAAAAAATATTCGTGTATATCAAACGTTTTTTGCCTAATAATGAATGAATTCGAATCCACAAACATTTCTAATGAGCACGCCTTAGGAAAACAATCAGTGTTTTCCAATCAATGTTTTCCTTCATCAACAATATTGACAGGGAAAACACTAGCTGTCCAGCAGCAAGACACATACTTTCACGAAAATAATATCCATGAATATATTTCGTTACTCATAATACATGTTTACCCACACCATTTCATGATTATTGAAATGCGGAGTTTGTATTGATATTGTGTTGACAAAAATACAAAAGTATAAAAACAGTTAGCTTTGAGCTTTGTGAGCTTGATTGATACTATGCTTGAAAAGGTTGTTTTGTCCCGGAACAATTACCAGTTTTTCCAGCCCATTCTTATAGTTACCAGGATTTTTGGGTTGTGTCCGATTTATTGCAAGAAGGATGGGTCAAATGTCATCGTCGAATGGTCTACATTGCTTGCTGTTTACAGTTATTTGCTATCCATTAATTTCAGTAAGTTTACAGGCTGGTAAAGATCGACAAGATATAATATTACAACGGGAAATTGTTTCTCAACAAAGGAAATATCATGTAAGATAACGATTATATATCTGAATATGAATTCTACTATGATTTCAATTAATTTGTATTCTGAAACTATTTATTTCAAGAATTCCATTTGGCGATCACAAGTCGCAATTTCATATTTTCAAGGAAAACGAATACTGAAGATTTAAGAATTAACACAGTCGAAAGTAATATTGAGAGTAATAAACTAGATGATGTTCATTCAATATAATATGATCACGGTCGATGGTACCTTCAGACTATAGGGAGAATGAGACATGGGATTATTTTGGAAATTCGACTACTTCATTGTTCGATGTAGGTTTATCGCTTATATCGAGTTAATAATCATTTTCCATTTTTTTGTTCAAAGCATAGCTCCAATTCAATGTTCATTATTGTGTATCTGGATTCGTTGAAACTTACATTATGTAGGGCCAGGAAAATTCGTAATTTCACAGCTAGATACAAAAATGGTGTTCAAGTCATTTCTTTGAATGGAACACCGTGTATATTATCGAATATCCTATCCAAATTCCGTTCAGATCATATATCAGGTTCCTTTACCTAAATAGTAAGGTTTCGGAGAAATTCATTATTTAATAATCGGAATTTGGCATATTCATTGTAGATAAAGTGATGAAATGCCTTGAACAAACTTGACAAAATGAATATTTAACGATAAGTGTGTTGATGAATAATGGACTTGCACATATCTTGAACCATTGTCCTTTGAAGTTTTGGTCATTTCATCAGTGCTTCCAAGCCTCATCAATATTTCTTCCCATCTAATTCAGCACTAATTCATATTTTTTGTATATGATATATTTCATGTTTTATTAAAGCATATGGTGGCACTCGTTCTCTTGGACTACTACCCGCTTCTCCCGCCCCTCATTTGAGAATTCCTCTTCTTATTATCACTTATATTCATTTTTGTGGAAGCATAAACTTGATTAGAATCTCTGAACCATGTATGCGCCGATATTTATTTGTATATATGTCTTTGCATGCTTTTTTTCTTTCAAAAATGAGTCTCATGACTTCATATGAATAACTTTCATTTGAGCTGAATTACATTCAGGAGCCATGTTCAACAACATTCCTATTTCAAATAACACCCTATATAATATATTTCAAAGTCGCTCTTCAGTATTGAGTAAATTTGATTGTACTGACGATTTCTCTATCATCTCAAATATGAAAAATAAAAGTGTTCAAGTGTAGCGTTGCTAATTTTTCACAAACGGAAAAAATATACCAATTGAAATAAGGAATCCCTAAGGAAATCAAATAATATATACCAATGGAACACAGGAATACCAGGACATCTCGGTAGGTACATTGTTAGGTATTAAAAATTCAAAAAGAATAATATCATATCTGTCGTCATACCAACAACAGAATTCAAGAATGACATGAGCACATCCACAGTCAATCCTGTTTATTGAAACTGAAGTTCTGGTGAAACCGGAAGTGTTGCGATATCCACTAGTATTGATTTGTTACCTTTCAGTTATAGCTTCGATCATAGGTCTGGTCAATGATATAGATGAAGATGGCTCCAAATCATACAGGATGAAAATGGGAACAGGAAAGTTCATAACATGTTGTGACGTCATAATCGTTATTTTGATAGTGATTTTTGGGATCATCACTCTACCGTTTCGTATGAGAAGATTTTTTGATGTTCTGAAGAATTTCAATAAGGTAACGCAAAAGGGTGATTTTTTATCTGATGGTCTGCTGCGGAACTGCAAATATATCTCTTCATTCAAAATCGAAATAAATATACAGTATGGATCTCATGAGTAATCTTCCAGAATGCTGAAAAAAATCAATTTTTTGTCTGAGGGAACAAAACATGTATGTATATGAGAAATTCCTCAATAGTCAATAACATTCGATAATAGTCAATATTAATTGGGGTTGTATCCTATTATTCGAATCGAATTCATGATTTGCTTCCTCCTATTCAAGGAAAATGAAAACAAAATTTCTGAGCCTGTAGAAAAAATTATAACTATTTTTTTAATGTCAAAGTGATACACATATTAACATTTTTTGATATACATTTCTCATTCGGGCATCACAGTATAGGTACATATTGCACCAGTTTTCGTTTTTTTTTAGGTAGACAGCGTTCTAGCCGAGCCAAACTTGAAAAAATACAGAAGACAGTCTATACGGCTGATTACCGCCGTATATTGCTTATTCACATCTATAATGATTTTCGACATCTTTCATTGGACAAGATCATCTTATCCCAGAGAACATTCAGGCGGTCATTATATTCTCGATTACATAGGATTTTACTTCTTGTACTACATCATGATTACGTTGGAACTGTATTTTTCTCATCTGGTGTATTCGATACACCTAAAACTGTTTTCGATTAACGAATATTTGGTGATTGGAGATTTGCGAGACAAATTCAGTAATAGTATCGTTATGGTAAATTCTCAAATTGACAACTTCCATTTGCGGCGCACTTGGCAAGCAGAATCCCAGGCCTGTAAAATATTTTTCAAGATGAACATACTGGAAACAAGTATCACCAATGGTAATACCAACTTTTTCCATCCTCTAGCGGAAAATATTCATTACATTCGCAGAATTTTTAAAATGTTACAATTATTTTTCCGTTCTGTGGTGTGTATACACAATGCTCAGAAATATTCACCGACATTTGGCATCTCTGATAACGTTTTGACCGGGATACGAATTGATTTCGAATGGTTCATAAATTGTGAATGAATTGTGCGTGACGTCATATCTACAGCAGTCATTTTTTTCCATTTATTTTCCTCAATGACAATATTATATACATTGTATAGGAATGGTCACTCTTAGTATAGATTACAAACACAAACGAGTACATAATACATTTCATCGTTTCCAAACCCCATGAATTCTTTTATAAATCATTTCTGAGGAATCACTCAAAGAAAGTGTTATTGCTTAGTGAAGAAAACATTTTGATCATATTCAATTTATATTTTTGATACACGTAGTATATTATACAACTTACTAAGTTAACCTAGCTATAGGTTGGATTGTTAGTGAATTATAAATATTATGATGCCTGAGGAAACCATGGGAAAATCATAAATATTTTATACAATAGTCGTGGATAAACTACTTGTCAATATTTATAATTGGTATTCTTTTATAGTCGTACGTGATTATATATGTTCATTATGAATACTTATATCATATTTGATGTGATATGTTCAATATGAAGTTTCGAATTTTAGCTCAAAGAATTAGGATCCTGAGAAAATTGCACAAACTTTTGAGAGCTGGAGTTGACATTATCAATGGATCTTTCGCCAATGGTATTATGGTACGTATAAAAAATTAGACTATGTGATGCAGGCCAATGGGCAATGTTCAAGGTAAAAAAAATAAATGAGAATAAAAATGAAAACATGATAAATCATAGAAATATTTCAATTGAAATTGTTCCATGGCTTTATGCAAAGTGGAAACTGATGAAATTTGGATTTAACTGAATAGTTTTTACATTTTTGAGATCGAGAATAAATATCGAATCGTTCTGAATCATTCACAAAATATTTCAAACTGTAAATGTTACCTCCTATTATGAAGGGTGTTCTTCTATACCAAACAGAAAAATAAAATTAATGCCTTATAAACTATATGATCCAAAAATATTCAGTTACGAAAGTACGGGGTATTCATATACAGGTTGAGTCAAAAATGTGTACCGAGCTTCCTGGGGGTGATAGAACATTGAAAAATAAGTGTAGTTTGATAATTGAACTCATAGCCGAAAATGCATATTGAGGGAGATATATCCTTCCAAAGTTGATAAAATTAAAATAATTTCTCCGCATAACTTCTGAACGATGAAAGCCACCCGATTGAAATTTTGTGCATGAATGTATGTTGTCAAAATACATTTTTTCGTCACACTTCCACATTTCTGATATTGTTATAAAGGGTGTTTTCAGAGGGTGAGTCATGATTTTTTGTAGGAAACTTTTTTCCCTGTATTATTTTCGGTGAAAAATCAGGAGCATTTGATGGAGCGAAGAAAATTACATGAAAAAGGTACTCCAATTCAAATACAAAAAATTGAGCCGTTCGTGAGATATTTGAGTTTTTGTAGTTACATGATATCAGCAGATTGATCTTATTCATCGCGAAATTCATCGGTATGACGATATTTCAGCAGCATTTGCATTTCCGAAGCATTGTTCAGAGAACGAATAACCGCCATATTTCTTGAAATCTCAGTTGATAATCGCAGTGATAAATGACACAGAAAAACCACTCGAACAAATCGACTACAACAATGTTGACTCGAATGTTGATGACATGAACGTCAAAATTGAGAACAAAATTATTCATCATGGCCTGCTAAAATATTGTTACCGATGAATCTCGCGATGAATAAAATCAATCTGCTGATATCATGTAACTACAAAAACTCAAATATCTCACGAACAGCTCAATTTTTTGTATTTGAATAAATGTACCTTTTTCATGTAATTTTCTTCGCTCCATCAAATGCTCCTGTTTTTTCACCGAAAATAATACAGGGAAAAAGTTTTCTACAAAAAATCATGACTCACCCTCTGAAAACACCCTTTATAACAATATCAGAAATGTGGAAGAGTGACGAAAAAATGTATTTTGACAACATACATTCATGCACAAAATTTCAATCGGGTGGCTTTCATCGTTCAGAAGTTATGCGGAGAAATTATTTTAATTTTATCAACTTTGGAAGGATATATCTCCCTTAATATGCATTTTGGGCCATGAGTTTAATCATCAAACTACACTTATTTTTCAATGGTCTCGGTACACATTTTTGACTCACCCTGTATATCGAACACAATTGAACGACAGAAACTTACTGGAAAATATCATAACTCAAGTAACAACTAGCCCTATTTTGCCATAGTGTATTCTTCAATAATGTGATTAATTTTCTCAGAAGATATAACGGTTTTTATTTTCTCAATGGACGCATCGCAGGAAAAAACTCAAGAGTACTAATTTTTTCAAATAAATGAATGATAATTGTTTAAGAAAAAACCATTGCTATACAATTTTTGTCCTTAAAATTATCAGTCAGTGCCCTCGAGATTGCTACTATTTGAGCTCAAAATCATGTTTGTACTGAAAAACATCGGCCTTTTTACAAATACAACTAATTTTTTTTTCATAATTGCCAGTTTCAACTGACATTTTTCCATTTGCCAGTTTGAATTGGCTATAATGGCTAATTCAGCGCTTTAGTAGGTATAATAGTGATAGTATCATAACTTGGACTATTCCAATCCAATCTATATGAGATTCTTAACGGAACATTGTCAGACCATAGTTTAAAGAGCGAACTATCATTAATTTCCCATGTTTATAGAATCGCATCCCTAATTATTCGCATATCATTAAGGCACACTGTGTATAGGAACCATATTGAAAATTTCTTAGTTTAAGAAAGGACTATATATACAGGGTGTCCTTAAAAGGTCTTTACAAAAAGCTACCACATATTCTTCAGACCAAAACAATTCGATACAAGCAAACTTACCTCAGTAAAAAGTTGCTTAGTTTGGGCGCTAGACGGCTCTGAAGTTGAAATTTTCAAATCGATTTTGCTTCATAACTTTTGAACGGCTCATGAGATTTTTTTCAAATTTGGTACGTTGGCATAGACTCATCGGACAATGAAACTCATATCATAATCATAATGAATATCATTCCATGGGCGTAGAACTTGATTTTTTCAGTAAATAAACATCTAAAACTCCTACGCCAATGGAAAAAAATTAGTTTCAATATGAAATCTAAATTATTCAACTCATTCACTACAAAAAAGGTACTCTTGACAAAAGTCGATTCCTCTCATGGTTTCGACAAAATTTTAATTTTAGTGATTTAGAGCATAATTAATAATAAAACGATTAACAGATATTTCATAAAAATTGTTCAAAATGTTCACCATTTTCACGTATACGAAGATTTATACGACGCAAAAAGTTGAAATGTACTCTTCTTCATCGCCTGTAAGATTATTCGTCGCCTGTTGGATACGTTGCCATAATTGTTCTACAGTATTCACAGGGGTCTTGTAAACCGTAGACTTGAGATAACCCCATACAAAATAATCCATCGGTGTTAAGTCTGGAGAACGTGGTGGCCAATTCACGGGTGCATCATTACCTCTACCTATCCATCTGTCTGGGTACTGTTGGTTTAAAAAATTCCTAACATCCACCGAAAAATGTGGTGGAGCTCCATCGTGCATAAACCACATATCTACCCGATGTTGGAGTGGTAAATCTTCCAACAAATTTGGCAACGTATTTCGTAGATGTTGTAAATACATGTCTCCTGTTAATCTTTGTGGAAGTATGACAATTATAAAATTTCCTATTATTCCAGCCCAAACGTTGATTTTGAATTCGTGTTGAAAATGGTTTATTTTAATGGAATGAGGATTTTCAATTGCATAAACGTGTTCATTATGAAAATTAGTTATTCCTCTTCTCGTGAAACAGGCTTCATCAGTGAACAAAATATTCTTTCCAAAGTTCAGATTCATTTCTCTTTGCAAATTAATGAACCTACAAAACATCAGACGACTTTGTGAATCATGGATTAATAAATCTTGAACTGGCGTCTTGTGGTATGGGTATAATAATTCTTCTCTTAGTACTTCATGAACGGCATTCCTAGAAACTTCTAGTTCATTACTTATCCGTCTAGTACTTAATTCTGGATTTTCTTCAATACGGTCTAAAATTTCTACTTCGACTTCGGGAATCCTTACATAACGCTGTCTTCCATAATCACCAGTTCTAGGAGCAAAATGACCGGTCTCCCGAAGACGTCTCTCAACTGCAGCAAAGGTTGGGTGGCTTGGTACGCGACGATTTGGAAACCTTGCCGAATACACCCTCACACTCTCTCGACCATTTCCTTGACAATATCCGAATACCAATAACATATCGGTGTATTCTTCATTGGTGTATTGTACGGCCATGATAAATCAGAAAAGTCCGATATCAACAATCAACGTCAATAAAACTCGACAAATCAACACAGATGAAACTATGGAAACCAAGAATGTGAATATCACTGTTTTCGAACAGATAATAATAGTCTTCAGAAAAAAAAACCAGTGCTACTTATTTTCAATAGAAATAACCTATGCAAAAAGTACATCTCAACTTTTTGCGTCGTATAAATCTTTGTATACGTGAAAATGGTGAACATTTTGAACAATTTTTATGAAATATCTGTTAATCGTTTTATTATTAATTATGCTCTAAATCACTAAAATTAAAATTTTGTCGAAACCATGAGAGGAATCGACTTTTGTCAAGAGTACCTTTTTTGTAGTGAATGAGTTGAATAATTTAGATTTCATATTGAAACTAATTTTTTTCCATTGGCGTAGGAGTTTTAGATGTTTATTTACTGAAAAAATCAAGTTCTACGCCCATGGAATGATATTCATTATGATTATGATATGAGTTTCATTGCCCGATGAGTCTATGCCAACGTACCAAATTTGAAAGAAATCTCATGAGCCGTTCAAAAGTTATGAAGCAAAATCGATTTGAAAATTTCAACTTCAGAGCCGTCTAGCGCCCAAACTAAGCAACTTTTTACTGAGGTAAGTTTGCTTGTATCGAATTGTTTTGGTCTGAAGAATATGTGGTAGCTTTTTGTAAAGACCTTTTGATATATATATATATATATATATATATATATATATATATATATATATATATATATATATACATACTTAAACTTCCATGACTGTGGTTGAAATAGGTAGCAACTGTCAATGTTAAATTTGAATTTAGTGGCGTGAAATTCTCGATAGCTTTCAGTTTCATTCTATTGTTTACATATTTTGTGTAGTAGAAACGATGTACAAAACACTGGTGCAGTCACTGATGATGTTTTGTTTCGTCGAAAACGCTAACGCCATTTTCTGCTATAATGGCCTAATAGTTATGAAACTCCCCAGAAGATGGTGACATTTTTACAGATTTCTGTACAAATAGTTGACGTTTTGAGATGGTAATTATGTAGTTCGATCTGAAATTGAGAAGTTACCTAAATTACTACATTTTTATAACACTAATTGTGCAATCATCAATATAATACTGATTTTGTTTACATTTTTGTTTCGCCATCTAATAACACTTGAGTAAATTTTTGCTATAACGAATAACATGCTGTTATCAAGTTGACTGTACGTTAGAGTTCTGGTTGAAGAAATTAGGTAGGCAAATAAGCAGAATAGCTCCAGTTCTGTACATCGTTGTAGTAGAAAAACATCAAATCCCGGTGATGAATTCCTCCAGATGGTCATCATTAAAACGGTAGCTTTGCTACCTACTACTAACTTGTTTTCAAAACACTCTTCACTGAATCGATGTTTATAACGCTTGTTAAATAATATGGAGATTAGATTATTTTTTATATTCAAAATAATAAAAGCATTTTGTTTTTTAATGTGGCTGAAAGAGTGAATCATTTTTACGGGCCTAATATATTGTATGATCCAATATATAGAATTTTTTGTTGATTATAACAACGACGACATTGCAATATTTTTGACATTGATGTGAATTTCTAGCTCGGAGAGAAATTATTTTTAACCGTCCTAATTCAGATTGTTCCCAAGTGAGATTTCCCATCTTCTGTATGAGTCAATATTCATTCAAATTATTTATATTTTCCAGTTGATTATGCTGAGTTGTCTTGTTCATCTGGTAGTAACACCATACTTCCTGGTAGCAGAGTTGATCAAAGAAAAATCGAATATTTTTTTCATAATCTTACAGACTTTCTGGATTATAACGCATATTTGTAGACTGCTAATCATCGTTGAACCATGTCAAGCTTGCTCTTTAGAGGTGAGAGTGCGCCTAGTCATTAATTGTTAAATGAATTCAGCAGTTAACATTGAAAGCTATTTGTAATCAAAGGCACTGACTTCAATTATTATTGTTTTGTGTATTGTAGATTGTATTTGTTTTTAATGAATAACACTGTACATGGTGACTAAAATTCGATCTAATGGGATCTCAATAAGGACCAGAGTTACATTTTTATTTTTTTTCTGATATTGTCAATCAGTCAATATCTATCAATTAGAGATTCAAAAATTCATCTTCCAGGCATTATCTTTCTTGTAGTGAATTTTATATTCAATTTCTTGTTACCTTCGACACCCATTCAAATGGATCGATGACTCAAACTAACTTTTTCAGTATTTTTTTCAAATATTCAATATGACAGTGCTCATTAGATAGGTGGAGAATAAATAAATGCTTCATGAGGGAACGAGAACAAAATATACCTTAGACTATTCATTCTTAGACTTACAATAAGGAATATGCATATAATAGTTTTTATTCATTTCCAAATCCTAAATGGATGAAGAATTTCAAAGGATAGGATTTCAAATACTTTCATTTGAATGCAATGTTTTCGTTGTCGACCTCCTTTATTATCAGAAAATGGAAAAGACCACCTGATAATGAAGAACGAACGAAGTCAAACTCCATATGACATTTCAATGTTTTGAAATTATAATGATATTAAATTCACTTTGTGACCGTACCAATGAGTGTTTTGATGAACTATATTAATTTCTCATCCGCTTGTAATATAGCATAACATCACTATTATAAATTCTGCTTTTCATTCCCCACAATGTTAATGCAAAATGAAAAACAATTTTGTTTCAAGAAGTGTCGTATCGAATATTTAAAAAATACAGAAACTTTCAGGTTTTGTCATCGCACTGTCAAAATTCATGATGCCTCCATATTCAAATCCGGGTCCGTATCCAAGTTGATGGTTTCTGAGAGACAAATCCATAGATCTCATTTATTTAACAACGCCATCTTATATAGGGGATGTAATGTAACCTTGATGTGTGTTATTCATTTCAAAAATGTCTGTAAATAACGTCAGGATATCAAGTATCATAAAATTTCGGTTCTCTCCTGATATCTCTGAGAGTAGCCATCCGGAATTTTCCAAATTTCGAAAAATCTAGTCTGTACACTTCTATTGGATGCAAGGGATTTTGTATTTTTTTGAGGGCCAACGTACCAACATGCTTCTGAGCGACCTACTGGAATTGAATGGAGATGACGATGACTTCCGAAAAGCTGTGAGTTGGTATATTTCATATCGAAAATATCAACATTGAGATGCTGTTTCAGATCAACTCATTCAGCTTTTATCTATCTCAAAATCAGATACAGTTCTCTTGTTCTGGATTGTTTATGATTGACAGATCTCTAATTACATCAGTAAGTACCAAATATTCGAAACAGAAATAGTTTTTCCTTCAAAGATCTATTTTTCTCAGATTGCTGGATCAGTGACAACTTATATAGTCATTTTGTTCCAATTCAATAATAACTGATGAACGGTGTGAATATCAAGATCTCTACTAGATGGGCAAGTAAACTGAACGCAGTTAGAGAAGTACATGCAGATACAGCTTGAACGCTCTCAAACACCGCAATATCTCGAGCTTCACATTAAAATACAATTTTGGATAATGACTTAGCAGTGCTCAACTGAGAGAGTATTAGCTCTACGTCATCAACTGTATGCCAAAAAATTGGCAATGGCGTCGCAAGCGGTTTTTTAATCAGGAATCATAATTATTGAAGTTTATTTTGCTCATAAACATGTTATAAATAATCAGCTCCAATACAGTTTCTAACTTCGCGCGAAACACTTCAATTTCATTTCCATATTTCTAATAGCACCCTTGAACTGGACTGCCGAAGCCTCCTGAAAGCACCATAGAGAAGTAACTGAAAGTTATAATAATGGAACAGACCGGACGCATTTTGTTGTTGACATTCTCTAACTGTGGTACGGGAGAAAGAGAGGGACGTTCTGTGAACTGTTTCCGAGCATAATGACGTACATGTAGGTACTTCTCTGATTGCGTTCGTTGCTTGTTTGTCTGGAATGTATATTTGTCTCTCGATGTTATTACTTACTCTGGCAACAAATAAAACTTCGAAAGTATAATGATCAATGATTTGTACAATTCATTATGTATTTAACAGTACTATTGGGGTATTGCTCATTAGCAATACTATAGGGAAACTTGTCCATTCCGTTACATGCTGATCCGATGTTTCCTTTTTTATCGACAACGACGATAGCTCCGAAAAATTTCGGGTATTTTTCCGCTATTCTGGCTATGGCGATTGTTGCTGCTTTTGTGGGCGAAGCTCCGTCCCTCAGTTTTTCAACCGCCAAAAAACTAACGAAAAAAGGAAACTCAGTTTTATCATCCAGAGCAATCTGAAATTGTGAGAACCTTTAAAAAGTCACATGAATGTGCTTGAGTATAGATGGCGATACGATCGTCGATCCTGTATGAAAACTCGACATAATCAAGTAGGCATGATCAACGATGGACATATAAAGTCAAGATATTTTAGGGTTGGTAAAATGATGATAATGCAGTTTACAGATTAGAGTCCACAACATTTCAATGCTAGTACATTATATCCAAATGGAAATGTTGAAAAATCGGTGGTATACCTATATGTGTATTTCCACTTTGATTGAATCAAGACTTCGTGCGTAGAAGTTCTAAGCATAATTATAAAATCAGAACACCGTAGGTTGTGGGATTCTCATTCGAAAGGTTCAATACTTTCAATACTAGTGGGTATAGTAATTTCTGAATATGATATGATTTATTGCAAATCGAATGCAAATAATGAGAGATTTTGAAACGTGACGTCATAGGAGCAAAACACCATGAGAATATTTATCGATTTCTGACGTTATCCTGAGATCCACACTCTAATACAGGGTAGGACAGAAGTGCGACCGATTTTGAAAAGCGTGGGAATCGTACTCTACTTTTGAGAGGTGGTGGGGGTAACTTGAAGAAAATAGTGCATCAGGATATCCCACCACGAACCCTTGAAGCACTCAAATACCACAGGCAATGCTGCTGAATTTGATGAACGACTCGTCTGCAAGAATATCTATGCAAGAATATCTATGCCTTTTCAAAATCGATCTTTACTCAGCTCCACCTTGTGAGTATTCTCTGATTTCTACTAAAACGGAGTTCTCTCGGATTTGAATGGGATATCATTCTTGTACGAACCTTGGCAGAAATCTCATGGTAACGTCACCATCTCCAGTGCAAACTGCAGCTCCATACTGGCTGTCTGCGTATGCACCAGCTCCAGGTATAGGCGAATCACCGACTCTCCTAGAAAATTATAAAATAGATTCACAGAACGGTGCACTATACAAAATACCAACGAATAATGATGTTTCTTTTCCCTCTTTTGAGTGGAATTTTGGAAGTGAAGGGAGGTATTGGAATCGTTCTTCAAAGTTTGGAGGTTGTAAGCATTTGGTGCATAAAAATGGTTGCAACATTACCCAGGAATTTTGAATTTGGCACCATTCGTTGAGGTTCCAGCTACGACATGTCCATTCCCAGCAATGACAATCATACCGATTGTATCATGATTTTTTGAATCATAATTTGTCTCTATAGTCCCGTCAATTTCATTGTTGTCTTGTTCTTGAAGAGGGGAATATGGTCCACACGAACGTTTAGGATCAGGCACCACATCCTAGAATTTTTGAAAACTTGATGAATTCTGTTGACAATATTAGTGCTGATCCTCCGTGTATTCATTTCATTGTTACACTCCAATATGACGAAATAAATAGTATTTGTATCAGAACCGCGAAATTGATTCCTTTTTGGCCGACAAATATGTATATTATCGTATATTCAATAGTCAATAGATGGAACCATAGGGTACAAACGTTGACGTGAAAATACTAACACTCAACTTTTAAATACTGTCTGTAAGTTCTTCGAGGAGGTGGTACATTCATTTTTCAGCTTTTGATGGGATTTTCTCTCCTCGTTTCTAAAAAATAGAGTAGAAGTTATTGAAAATTATTGCAATATATTTGTAGTAAGGACAGATTTAGGATCTGAAAAGTCACTTTTCAGTGTCAAAATCGGAACCATCGAAAAAAGTTTACGAAGAAAAATATTTCAATTGTGTTGAGAACGGGAGCAGATTCGTTCCCGAAACGTCCACCAAGATAAGTAGAGGTTTTATTATTATTAAATATATTTGTATTTCCAAAATTTTTTCAAAAACAAGGTGTCACTGAAGTTCTTCGAGGAGGTGGTACATTCATTTTTCAGCTTTTGATGGGATTTTCTCTCCTCGTTTCTAAAAAATAGAGTAGAAGTTATTGAAAATTATTGCAATATATTTGTAGTAAGGACAGATTTAGGATCTGAAAAGTCACTTTTCAGTGTCGAAATCGGAACCATCAAAAAAAGTTTACGAAGAAAAATATTTCAATTGTGTTGAGAACGGGAGCAGATTCGTTCCCGAAACGTCCACCAAGATAAGTAGAGGTTTTATTATAATTAAATATATTTGTATTTCCAAAATTTTTTCAAAAACAAGGTGTCACTGACCAATAGAGAATTTCTCTTTTAGGTATCTAAAGGTTTAATTTCAAGCGCAGTGACATTTTGGGACAGATCCTAAATCTGTCCTTACTACAAATATATTGAAATAATTTTTAATAACTTCTACTCTATTTTTTAGAAACGAGGAGAGAAAATCCCATCAGAAGCTGAAAAATGAACTCAACTTTTACATTTTACAAAAGAACTATAATTGTAAAATTAGTATTTATGATAAATTTACTTCAATATTCCAATCCAACACACATGTGGGACCGAATTAAATGAATTTATCAAAAAAGTTGATTTAATAATTATAGCTCACAATTCATTTGTTGAATGTATGTCTATCAATTTAATTTATGGAGAACTACTTGTGAATACTTGACGAGTATCGCATTGATGATGGCCTTACAGCCGAAAGCACCTTGCAATTTGAAATTAAATATTTTTACACAAAATACAACTCCCTTCATTCGATTGATCAGTTAAGTGTACACTTAGAACGAGTGAATACTATATCGAGGTCGCGAAAAAGATAAAAATAAGACACATTTTCATTCAATTTAATTGAATACCATAACCGACATGAAGACATGAACGTTATCGGATCTGTAAACCGTCATTTTTCATCAGTGGCCTAAAAATCTCAAGATTTATTAACTTCATTCATGGAACAAAATAAAAAGTAGGAAACCCTAGAACCTTTGGTAAATTATGTGAATGAATAAAATGAGAAGCACCAGGGTATAGTTCCTTCTGGGATCCCCCCTCTTCAACTGGGAAGAATTTCTCAAGAAAACGTATTCATCTAAGGATAATTATTGCTACTAAAATGTTCCTAATGAGATTTTCTACAGAAAAGAAGTTTTTCTAATGGATTTCGGGCAACGAGTGATCGAAGTTAGGGGTTGCTTTTAGCGTATCTACAGAAGACTGGTGCAGTCACTGATGGTGTTTTGTTTCGCCAAAAACGCAAATGGCATTTTCCATTATAATGACATGAAAGTTATGAAAGAAGATGACGTTTTTTCAAATCTCTATACACATAGTTGATGTTTCGAGATTGTGATTATGTAGTTTGATCATAATTGAGAAGTAACCTAAATTACTACTCCTGAATCAATTGTACAATTATCGATAATACTGATTTTGTTGTAATTTTTGTGCCGCCATCTAACAACTAAAATATGAATGATTTTCCGATATTTTGAATGAAATGCTGTTATAAAGTTGGCTGTGAGTTAGAGTTTTGGATGAATAAATTGGATAGGCAAATACACAAAGTAGCTGCACCAGTGTTCCATACATCGTTGTTATACCGTACTTTTGTATATATGACCACTGAATAATTTCCAGGGTGCGCGAAGGTCCAGAAATTGAATGCGAAGCATTGAATATCTCATTTATTTCAAATAGAAACCCAATTTTTTTTCCTGCAAAACCCATAATTTCGGAGATATTCCGTAATAATACTCAATTCTGCATATTGACTGCCTGAATTGTTGATCTAGTGAGCTCTGTATATCTGTAAGTTAATTTGCGTGTCCGATTTGGAAGACAGGCACCTCGAAGCTTGGGGAAAACATCTCCCAAACGTAGATCAGTATGCCCCTGCACGGGATGTTAGTCCAATGCGTTCAACGCGGTCGTCAACTTCTGTTTTCAGGCACCTTCACTACTTAGTTATGACTAGATTCAATGTTTCCTCTCCCAGTTAAGATGGCTAGAATCTTATCTGAATCTATACATACAAAACACATTAAAATGGTGAATTCAGTGCCACCAAACAGTCAAGTTTCACACCATGTGACCACTGAATGTTGAACTTCCATTCAAGACATAGGGGGGGGGGGGGGGCAAAATGAACACTGTTATGGAGCGAATTCGATATTTCTCTCATAGAGTTTTCTAATACCTACTGAATATACCTGACTGAATAGTCATGAGTCAACATTGTTGTCAATCGGATAAGTATCAGCCTCTATATTTCTGATATTGTTGAAAAAATGCGACATCAAGAAACAGTATCGACTTGTCCCAGTTGTTTTTTGCCGAACACTCTCAATGAGGTGAATATCGAATGTATTCTCCACTTCTAGTGTTCCAATACCTATCGGAAACATGTTTCTACAATAATGATAGCTGACCTTCCAAAAATTTGGTTGACATTCATTTTTTGTCCAGTCTCGCCATTGGCCCAAGGAAAAGTTTGTTTGAAGAGATTCTTCATGATAACCAAGTTGCACTGCGAAAGCAGTGGCTAAGCTACCAACCAGAAAAGAGTGTTCTGTACGCTCCAAGACTTGCCTAGCTACCGATATAGCGTTTTTTACCTTCCTAAGATTACCAACGGCACCCATATCCATGGTGTCGCTAGAACAAGAAAAAACATAATAATAATAAATGCTAATGAAAAATAAAAAGTTTTCTACTTAAACAATGAGAAATTTTTCAATATATCATTGATCTCAGGTATATAATTCACCTTTGAAGGTATGAAAATAATAATATATCTTCGCGACATTTCCAGAATATCATGTTTAATTGAATCAGTGTATCTCGCAACCAAATATGAATCAATTCCGACCAATTTTTTGTGGAATTTGGCCTTCACGGATAAATAGCCCATTTATACCACTACTAGTGATACATGTCAATGAAAACGATAATGCATTAACGCTACAATTTCATGAAATGAAAGGACATATTTTGAAACATTTAAGAGAAACTCCCACTATTTCATGACGATAAATAGATATCCGAAATGTGTCCTAGTTGATCAATCAAATGTCATATCAGACATTTCAATCAACCATAAAACCACAGTATACAGCCTCTGGAGGGTATATACTGTAATAAAACCAAGCTTTTTCAATGACTGATAAAAATGCGCCTTGCTTCCTCAAATGAGTATATTCCAGGTGAGGTATCTGTGGTAACTACTACCTACTAAGACATAAACTGTCATTGTGAATTTATATGTATTTTATCGAAATAAGTCGTTTCAAAATTTCTAATCAGAGACTAAAGAAAACGTGCACAGTGTTACTCCAAGTAGTTGTTGTGTATTGACCTCCCTAAAATCCACTTGGGATCAACTCTTGATTAGAAATGATCCATTCGATTTTTATTCTCATTTGGCACCAAAATCTCGATACACAGGAATGAAAAAAATCATTTGATGAGGAATTGATCTCTTGTCTATTTAATCTCCATGAAACAAGATTTGTTCACCACCAACCCGTCAAAGATCATGGCATCTAAAGCTGTCTCGCCATTTTCATCTGGTGATCCGCCAAAACCCACAGTTGTGTCGCATTGTTCATCTTGACATTTCTTGCATCCGGCAACCAGAGCGTCCAGAGCTGCATCTTTTTGATTTGATTCTGCTGTCTTCAATGTCTGCCAGGCTGAAATAACGGACAATGACAGGTGGGAATATACCATGCAAGTAAATTTACCTTTTCTGGCTGCATCTTGAAAACCCCATGTATTCACAACTAAAGGAATCGTTTCTGAGAGTACATTGCAAGTATATATCAGTTGAACAATCAGAAATAGTTTCATTTCACTTCTTTTCCTGAAAAATTGAATCTAACTATTTTCGATCGGCTTATATTATAATCGACGGTGGACCTAACTTTTATATGTTAGTTTATTTTGAATGAGCTGATGAGATGGATGACTGATGACAGATATCTTTAGCTGTCTTCTCTATGGTATACGTTTATGTCAATGGATACGTCACACACACAGTCTAAATACAAGTTACGAGATTCAAGTTTTCATTTCTACTATGATTCAAATGGTGATAATTTGTTGTAATATTATAAATCATTTGGCACCTATTCTATGAAGTGGATGTGACTACTGAACTGTAACCATCTTACCTTTGTGTTATGGGAGATAAACCAGACAGAAGTACACCAAAAGGCGATCAATCCTTTTATTCAGTACTGCAATGTAGTCCAGACGCTACTTTCGATGAACTGAAGCACAACTACCAAATATTAGTTAAGAAACATCACCCTGATAAGCAGAGACAAGAAGGGATTGATTCTATTGATGACACATTATTTGTTTTGATTGATAAGGCATTCAAAACACTCAAAGAGGAGAAATCTAGGAAAGAATATGATGCTTCAATGCTACAGTGTAGTTTTGACAGTTCTTTGATTTATGCAGAAATTTTGAAAGAAGACATACATTTTACTGATGGTGTTTTTTATTTCCTGTGTAGATGTGGTGACAAAATCGAGATAACTGAAGATGATATTGAAGAAAATCAGTGTATTGTGGAGTGTTCTGAATGTACAAATTGTATTTTGATTAAATGACAAAATGATATTGAATGATTCTAGAGGTTAAAAGTACTCAAGAATTTCTTCTTCCCACTCTGGCACCATGTTCCTACTGTTTCTAGAGAACGTTGTAACAACTTGTAACAATCTTTCACCTAACCTCACTTCACCAAGATGTCGAATGTGAGGAAAACAACAATTTCGAATTGCGAAAAAAAATTTTTGATAAAAAATTTAGCAGAATGGACTGTAAGTATTTTATTCAGTGAGAAATTTGGGACTATTTAATTCCATTGTATTTGTAGAGATTAGATGGTAGAGCTTTTGATGAGTTTAGACAAGTTGAAATTGAATTTGGTAAGGATTGGGGTTGTTGCTATGTGTCCCTAGGTAAAACAAGGTAATTCAATGACTACCATTAAGATTTTCACTCAATGTTAAGATTATCTAGAGTTTTAGCGCAAGTTTCATCAGAAATTCAGCAACCTAAGTCATCAAGACCAAGTGAAGGCATTCTCAATATAAACCTTGAGCTCAACCCTATAGCAGCTCCCAATTTTGAAGCAGGGCGTCAGTCAGATTTGGCTGTACAATTGAATAGACTTCTTGAGAAATGTTTGAAAGATTCCAAAGCTATAGATTTGGAGTCTCTCTGTATAAAAATGAATGAAAAGGTTTGGGCAATCAGAGTAGATATAAACCTTCTCAATCATGAAGGTAATATCTTAGATTGTGCCTCCCTAGCAGCTTTAGCAGCCTTGGCACATTTTCGCAGGCCTGATGTTACTTGTGATGGTGAAGAATTCATAATTCATAGTAATAAGCAGAGAGATCCTATTGCTATGGTTATACACCATTACCCAGTTTGTATCACTTATTCTGTGTTCAGTGGAGGGTATGTATAGTACTCACCAGAAATTACATTTATATTAAATGAATAGCTTATAGGGACTATATTCTGGCAGATCCTACTTTACTGGAGGAAGGTGTAGCAGATGCATTTCTATCTATTGGTGTGAATGCCTATAAAGAACTGTGTGGTCTTCATTTAGGAGGAAAGGCTGATTTGAGTCCACACTTAATTCTCAAAACTGGAAACAAGGCTGCTACTAGAGCAGCCATTGTTGTTCAGCAAATAAAAGATGCAGTAGATAAAGACAATCAAAGGAGGTAAAATAGTTTTGTTTAATGTGGCTCATAACAAAGAGTCAAGTGTTTCAATATGCTCATTAAATCTTTGTGATTGGTTAGATTAGCCAAAGATGAACTAGGGTTCCATAAAACTATCACAGCGGATGTAGAATTATCCTTGGAAGATATGAGCATATGCTTGGATCAGTGGACTAGTAAAATCAAAAAGAATAAAAAGAAAAAGGCTGGAAAGAACAAATCAAAAGATAAAATGGAAAATCTAGGGAGTGATGAATGCAAAAGTGAAATGCCAACTGCAGAAGTTGAATCTCTGGGCAAGTAATATAGCCTTTTATTGTTTGACGTTTATCAAACAGAAATTCATTCATCATCTGTGATCAAAATGAAAAATTTACATTATTGTTATAATTTTTCTCATTTAGGTAAGGGAATTGCTGCTCTAGTACAGAAAGAGGATGGAATTGCAAAATGGAAACCAAGTGATAGTGACAATGAGGATAATGATGTTGTTTATGTAGAAACCCCCAAGACAGTTGGTAAGTATTTTTTCTCACAATATACAGGGTGGGTATGTATCAATTTGGATTGATTGTCAATATCAAACTTCAATCTGGAAATTATTGGCTAGCATAAATAGATTAAATGAAGTCTGGATCGTCATTATATATGAATAATTTAATGCAGTACTACTAAAGCCTTGAAAAAAAAACATTGAAAATTTGATTAGGTATAGTTATTAGGACATTTTATTTTTTAGTGAACTTGGTTTTTGAGGATACTGATAGTGAAGAGGATGCAGTGGTAGTTCTAAATGCAGACAAGAAAACCAATAAAAAAAAGAAGATGCGAAAATAACATTCTACATGTTATGTCCTCATTTTTATTGTAAAATGTAATTTTGATTTTATACAAAATAAATCATTCAAAAATTATATTATAGATATTACAAAAACAAAACCGATTCAAGTATTATTCAAGTCTCTGATGACAACAAACGCAACAGTATCAAAATTACATAATTATATATTGTTTGTATAATTATATATCTTTGTCCTTTTATCCAACAATATTTAGAACCCAACACTTCAAGAGAAATAAGAATGAACAATAAGCAATGATAATTTGCAACTAGCAAAATGAGAAAAAAATTTGACATCTTTCTCCAGAAATCTATTTGAAAAACAATGATTTATAATAATCTGAACGTATGATATTAAAAATTCAATAAAAGTCTGATGGAAAATCTGAGATGAGATTTCTTGGCTGAATTTTTCTGAAGAATTTCTTAAATTATGTTATTCCTACAATAGAGCTCTAAAAGTTTCTTTCCATTCAACTGCTGAATGAATACAACTTTCCAAGTATAACTGTCCGTGGAAGACAACATCAGAAAGCTACTCTGATGGACATGACTTGTTGTCAACACTTCTAGCAAGATACTTTTTCATCAAATCAATCAACTCTTCTGTTTCTCCATGACATGTTACAGCCATTGCACAATGGTAAATGAAATGAAATGGGAATCCAATGTGGTTACATTGGATTCCCAATGATGATCCATAATTGATCATGGAATATGTGAGGGATTTACCATTCGAAAATTCAAAAATTGCCATTATTCTGGGTAAAACTAAATGTGACTTTCAACAAGTATACCATGAGTCCCTGATTTCAAATTTTTTTTTAATTGAAGTAGAGGTGTGATCCTGAGACAATGAGAACATCACTCATACTCTACAAAGGCCCATGTAGACTGATTTTCTGAGTTTTGTGACCTCAGATACCAAGAACAATGAACAACAAAATATTTCTCAATGATATGATGAAAATGTTAATAGTAACTAGTGCTGGATAAGGAACATGATTAGATCTATCTGTATCCTGATTCAGGGTATAATGAGCACCTCAATTTGTATTTAATATGACATCTCTCAAACAAAGCATCGACAAAACTTATGTAAGTAGGGTCACTTGTTGATTAAACTGATGTTTGTTAATCAACTGGAATACTATCAACAAAGGGCTCCCATGAACATTTTGAATATTTATTTCCACTTGTGGAAGTAAGTATATGATTTAATAAAAGAACTGAAGGCTATTCAATACTAAACCAAGGAATCACATGCAGTGAGATACCATTTCTCAGAATCACACTCTGTTGTCTTTCATTCGACACTCTTGATTGATCCAATATGATTGAATCACATAATTGCACATATTAGTTTGTGTCATTATTGATGCCATTTTTCTGGTCCAGTTTATTGGCATTTGTTTTCACTGTATAGATAAAAAACGTTAGAACTTCTTTTTCCTTCACTGGAATTGTTTTGAAGTGCTTCATCAGAGTCTGAAAAAAAATCGAAATTCAACCGACATCCTGCTCAATACTGAATTATAAATCTTAACCCTTGGATCACATGATTACAGCGTTGATGAAATGATGGCTGAATGCTGAAACTGTATGTGCAAGTGAGTAATTCTTCTCTGATCAACAGAAAAACACTAAATTTGTAGACATCTAGACAACTACATATTTGACATTGGAAAATTCATCAAAGTCAAAGGAAGCTAACAAATGTTACGAACGCTCCATTATTAATTTCATGTACCAATGGGTTTCTTCACCAACATTGTTTTAGACAATTACCTACTAAATATTTGAAATTACGAGCATTCAATTTTATACTATACATTTTATTTGGATGAATGAACTTTAATAAAATTCATAATTCATAGATCTGAAGAACAAAAAGTTCGGAAAGATTTAGAGGGCAAGCTTTTATTTGGTTGGGAAAGTGTGGAACTCTCACAGAAGTAACATTTTGTGTTGAGGTCAATTATTTCATGATTCTGGAATAATAAAATTTATTGGTGATTTAGTAAGAAAACAAACTAACATGAACCACAATGAAAAGTATGATCATTTCATTACTGAAATTGTGACTAGGTACTAACATATTATTTCACTTTGTGTGATGAAATAACTATCAAAATAGTATCCCTACTCAACCAGTTACAATCATTTAGTACTAGCAGAATACTAATGTTAATTCTTTTTTGATATTTCTGTACTTACATCAGCCAGTTGGGCTTTATTGAGTCCTTGTCTCATTGGCACCTTATAATGTCTTTTGTACCTTCTCAAAGTGTTAACTTGGAGCTGATAGAGGTCAACTTCAGGAACATCTGTATCAGTCTCATTGGAGTCATCCTCAGAATCCTTCCGCCTACGCTTGTTTCTAGCACACTGTATGATCATCTTGTGGTAATCACAGATATAGCTGTGTCTTGCCTGAAACCATGAACAGTTCTAGATTCTATATCTATTCATCTGGAAAACAGAAACAAAATGGTGACACTTACGTTATTGTCAATACTCAAACTCAACCTTCTTTGTGCAACAGTTTTTTGAATTCTTTTGCTGTAGGATGCGTTCCCTGCAGGCTTGGAGCATCGATCACCGCTTTCGATCAAACAACAGATCTGATCAGTGGGACCCCTTGAATCTTCTTCTCCTGTGCTAAAACCGTTCATTGGTAATGCTGATCAGAAAATTTCTGAATCAGCTGTTCGATGCAACATGTTAGAATACGAAGAATCAGGGTTCCAGTCGCAATCAACCGCAAAATTCACTAGCACAATAAGCTGTGCAAACAGCACCAGCCTGCAGTAGCTCATACACAACGACAACCGTAAAAACTCTTCCCAGACCAATGTTTTTATTGGTAATACAAACAGTCCGTTCTGCAACGCAACGCCGCACCTTGCTACGATACAATCATCTCCACAAGCAAACTGGAAACTGACAAAATCGATTTTTTTCTTCTATAATAGACCAATCTCATTTCATGTTCCAAGTTCCAATCTTTCGATAGTGATTCTAGATTTGGAACCAGTAGACATTTGTTGGGGTTGGGATTGTTGACTGTTTACGCTCTGCCACAGAACACAGAACACCCTATCCACATAGAAGGACAGGGTGTTTTGTGTCATTTACTTCACGCAAAATGAGGAGCTAAGCCGCCTAGGCGACACCAACGTTGTCAAGTGTACCCATAATTTTACGAGACGATCAGCATGCAATAAACTGTTAATTTTGTAGCATGATGTAAATATAGACTGGTGTCCCAACACCCTATCCCCAGCCACTATAAGAAATTGTAGACTTTTACCTACTTATTCATGTAGAATGATAATACCATAGAATAATTAACACTATTGCTGGATTTATAAACTCAACTAAACTAACAACTACGAATTAACAACTAAGAATTCACAACTAAGAATAGAGGAGGCATTTATAAACATCATTAGCTGAAAATTAAGAATTAGGTTTTCAGCGTTTCGTGCTTGACGTTCAGAGCTAGGAAAGTGTTCTGTGATCATTTGACATTTGATTTTCTTTCCCGCCGTAGACTCCATGTGAAATACTGAAATAGTGCTATTTTAAAAAGTATTCTTGAAATATTTAAATTATCCCGAGGAAAAATGGACGATGGCGAATTGATTGAGAGGGTGTCGGAGTTCAGACTCCTATATGATAAAAAACATATAGATTTTAAAAATAAAGTCAAAAAAGAGAATGCATGGCAAACCATATCCGCAATAATGGGGGTTACTGGTAAGTATTTTCTGGTGTTTTCATCAACAAGTGAATGACATGAAGTTAAATTCCAATTTTCAATAAGGTAGCAACAGTAGGAAACAACTTAAAATCCTTATTATTTTCAGCTATAGAGTGTGATCAGCGGTGGACCGTTTTGAGGAACAAATATGCCACATTGAAAAGACAATTGAAGAACAGACCCTCAGGATCAGAATCGTATAGAATAACATGGCCTTATTACAAACTAATGAGGTTTTTAGATCCCTACATTCAACAACGAAAGTGGGTATTTTTATATAGCGAGTATTCAGATTCAATATAAATATTGTTCTAGGACTACAACAAATTTTTCAACTAGTCAGAGTATGCCTGAATCAAGTTTGATGTATAGTGGTGTCCACAATATAATCAATTACACTGATTCTGAGGAAGAAGTCGGCGAAGTATTTGAAGACCATAATAATTCTAGGGACGAACAGGAGGAGACCGATGATACTCAGGCACATTATGAAAATTTCATTGAAAAACAAAAACTACCATGTAAAATTCCACCAGCTAAGAGAATGAAAACCATGGTACCACAGCCTTCTGCAACTGTGACGGAAATATCCAACGACCCAACCCATGTGAAAGAAAGTCAAGTACTCAATAATAGTAAAAACTTGGCAGAAATAAAAAGGCTCCGAAACATAAAAAAAACAAGAGATGATAAATCTGAAAAAGATGGAATTTTCAACAAATTAGGGGGTTGCCTAAGTACGTTTGAAAAGTTTATTGAACATAAACAACAGTCATCAGAGAAAGAGGACGAGGACTTTGTAAAATCGTTATCCAAAGATCTGTCTGTTTTCACACCAGCTGAAAAAATCTCGCTTAAAAGGCAATTTTACGAGTGTATGGATAAAAAACTGAGAGAAAGAGACTAGAGATTTCATAACAAAATATGTATTTTGTCATAATTGACTGATTAATGTAAACATGTGATAAATCATTATTAGCAATATTTTATTTATTTTTACGAATGTTTTTCTGTTTTATATTTTAAGTTTCTATGATTTGGAGAAAATCTATGTTTTGTTATAGTTATTAAGAATACAACATTTTGTTTAATATTATTTACATTATCATTTTAATGATGTTGCAATAAATTATTTAAAAAATGAACAACAGGTCTTCTTTTGGTAATGTATGATAATAAATAAATGAAAAAAAAACACAAGATACTGAAAATTTTCATATTTAAATAGGACAATATTTGATATATAAACTAATATAAATTCTGAACAAAATTAACGATGGGCAATGGAAAAGGACTAAAATATGTTTCAAATGAAGATTTTTTTTTTAATGTTCACAATTCCATAGAAAAATCACTAGGTACACCACCTTGGTGTACCTGATTCCATTGACCTGGAAGGGCCCCTATATCTGATAGAAAGTAATCCATAAGGTGATCTCTATTGTCGAAAATATCTTTTCCAGCATTATTCGCCCCTATTCTGCCAATAGAATTGAGATTTCCAGGCATGGTTCTCCAAACACCATCTTTTATATTACCATCTTTATCAAGGGTATCAACAAATCCTGTTGGGCAATATCTCCTCTCTTCAATAGGCAAATCTTCCTCTCCTTTCTGTAACAAATTATGGAGAACAATTGTGGCCAATATAATTTTCTCACAAGTTTCAGGTCTTGCAATTATAGGGTTCCTTAAGCGCCTCCAACGTTGCGCCAAGATGCCAAATGTATTTTCAATAGTCCTACGGGCTCTGGACAATCTATAATTGAAAATATTCTTGCTCTCCCCTAAATACTTTCCAGGATAGGGTCTCATAATATTTTCGTGGAGTGGAAATGCCTGATCTGCTACAAGAAAGTGAGGCAAACTAAGATTTGTTCCTGGAAGATTTTTTTTTGGGGGAATAGGTAGTTTTTTCTGTAGCAACAATTGGCCAAATGTTGATTCCCTGAATACTGAGGCATCATTGTTCGAACCAGGTACTCCCACATCCACCCATTGAAATCTATAATAGCTGTCACAAACAGCCATCAAGATGATGCTACAATGTTTTGAATATGTATTAATGTATATACTACGAAGCAAGTCCTACCTAAAAGACTTCTTGTATGAAAAGTAGTCACTCCCAGAGTAATTCGGTGATTGAATGTTTACCAACTTGCCATCAATTGCCCCAATACAGTTTGGCATATTCCATCTGAAGAAAAATCCATCACTAGCTTTACTAAAAGTATTTTCAGTTGGTGATGGCAACACTATGGGAGAAAGCACTTTCCATAATACCTCACATGTTTCCGTGATTATTAAGGAAGCCGTGGTATTTCCAATGAAATTGTTAAAAGCTATCTCTTGAAAAGAGCAACCTTCTGCTAAGTAGCTAAAATATAAAGATAAAGATGATTATAATTTCCTATTTTCATTTTATTTATTGCCATACTGTAAAGTCATCGCTAATCTTTGACCCGGGCAAATGTAATCAATTCTTGGGCTTCTCTGAATATATGGTTTAATAAGAGACAACACATAATTGAATGTCTCTGGGGTCATCCTGGTATATTTAAAAAATTGTTCCCTATCATTCACTTCAGCATACTGGATTATATTTTTGTATACACCGATTTCCCTTCTATTTCTATTCATTGGCCTTATCTTAAATCTCCGATTTTTTCGTTTCTTGAAAATTCCAGTGGCAAAGAAAGTTGTCGTGGCTAGTAAAAGCATAACACCCATCATTTCTATTACTTCTTCATCCATATTAATTGAGTTGAGAACCCAAAATTGGGAAAAAGCTTAGATATTACTGTCTTGGTTAAACCAATTGCTTTGTACGTCACAAACTTCCTATTTTCGCGGTCTTTAATTTGTTTTTGAACTAATGTCAATGTCAGAAAATAATATGGCTTATGCGCATGCGTTAAATTCATAATTGATAATTCTTAGTTGAAAAGATGAAAGATGGCCATCTTCTTAGTTGTTAGTTGTTAGTTTAATTGACAGATGAAAGTTTATAAACGCCCAATGGGATTTTCCTGTATTCATCTTTCTTAATTTTTAGTTGTTAATTTAATTGTTAGTTTAGTTGAGTTTATAAATCCAGCATATAATCCTTATGCTGTGATTCAGCTGTGATAATATCTTACTAAGGTTTCCCAAGACCAAAAGTAGATGGCGTCACCTCTGCTCTCTATGGTTATCTTGGAAATTATAAAAAACACGATTTGAATTCGAAATTGAACATGAATGCAAAAATTGAACCGTTAGCTATCCAGCACTCTCAGAAATCTGTCATTAGGGTGTGTTGCCATTTGTTGCTTTCTATACTGTAGTGGTGCGGCCTTACTAAGGTTGCTCTACAAGTCAATGTTTTGGAAGAAACATTTTTTTTCATTATCGACTCATTAGCGACTGAATACAAGTTATATAGTTTAGATATGATATTATTATCAGTTGAAAATGAGTATGATTGATCAATATTGTCTTCGAACATATCTGCTAGTGTTGCCTGGATCGAATATTTTTGTCTTTGGTTTATTTACTTTGTGCACTGGATCAATTTGTGTTTCACAGTGAGTCTTGTGACACACGTATCACATAACGGCTCTTCACTATGTTTAATGAGGAATCCATGCGTTAGTCGAGTAGATTTCATATCTTCATATGAAGCGTAGGTATATCCATAATCCATACATAAACAAGAAGGAGTAGAGTTTGAAAATCCTTTGATCTCTGAATGAAACTTTCCTTGAATGAAACTAATTTCGAGGTATGATTCTCAAATTACACAGTTTTGTTGTTTTTCACTACAGTGAATATATATATAAATATATATATATATATATATATATATCTTCAATAAATGACTAAATGAGAGATATCATATTTCGTTTGGTTCCTACTATTAGCTTTATCTGCTTGAGATCGGAGAGATAAATTAGTACTTATATACATAAGTTTATTATGAATTATGGAAGTAATACTTTCATTCATGTGTCCATATTATTATTTTCTCTGGGTTTTTTGCACTACCACCAATAACTTTGGAATTTGGCAAATTTCAATGAACAATATATTTCCTCATGTACAATTTAAAGATATATTTGTATGGAATGAGTGAAGTGACGAAAGACAACTTTTTCAAATAGAAGACCCTGAATATTTTCACATTTTGAACTTGGTTTTGTTCAGATATCCCTATGTTGAACCGTTGAACCGATATTTAGAAAAACGGTTTCGAAGAATAGAAGACTTCTGGTGTCCTAGACTTCATCTATTTCAAGATTTTCCATCCGATTCCAACAGTTGTTACATCAGTCACTAACTAATGAAGTATTTTTTTCAGTGTATTCATCTTCTGTAGACATGCCGATTCAGTTAAGCAAATTGAGTTAAATTATTTTCAAACTATATACATATACGAACATATGTGAAGTCAGGAGTTAAGCTATTAATTAATATCAATAAAATGATATATTATACCAGGTGTTTTATTTGAAAAATCAAAGATGTTACTGATTTCTGGTAGAAGCAGCAACGTCGCATCGTCAAAAATATTCAAGATAAACAGATTATGTTGATTCATGTATATATCCAGATTTTCAGATTTATCCGTTGTGTCGTTCGCAAGAAACGTTTAATTCATGATCATCGTGAAAAACCCTGTATGAAGGTACCATCTTCATCATATATTCAGATTTATTTCTGAATGAATCCGCGAAATTATGCAGAACATTTTTTTTCTATTTTTTGACAACATGAAAGAAAAACCTTTAATGTTCGGAGAACATCGTGTTTGCCGGTGGTGGAATTTTGGGAGAGAAGGAATTTCAAATCTCAAATTTATTCAATTCAAATAATCAATTACATATATAACCATTTTATGTGCTATTTTATATTCATCAAAATGTCGAGAATTACACCTAAGCATAGAATATGCTTGTATTGTGCCAATTCTCTCAAATTGAAAGAATACTTACAACTATAGAAAAAAAAAATAAAAAATTCATATAGATCATATAATATATTGGAGAGAGAAGGTAAATGCAGTAGATCAAAGGAGAGTGCGAGAGAGGGTAATCCTGAATGAATACTGTCATAGTATTATTGTATGATGTGATTAAATTGTGAAAGGGGACTCAAAAGATATTGTTAAACATAGTTGCATTTTCAGCGAGGTATAATTTTAATTTTTTTTTGAATTTGGGAAGGGTTTTTATATTTTTCAGATGTGCTGGGAGCATATTGTAAAGTTTTGGACCAAAAAAGAAAATGAATCTCTGAGTGTGTGTCTTGTGAAACAATGGAAGTTGTATTTTATCGGTGAATCTACTTACTTTGGATTTACATTGGTCATATATTTCATTGTTTGAATAAATCCATGCCAGGCTTTGGATATAAAGGTATATAAAGATCTGATGTTTAGTAATTTGGAGTCTCTGTATAGGGAATCACTTGCGTGCAATCTGTGCTTCTTGAATATTATTTTTAATAAAGTGTTTCGCACTGTTTGCATGCAAGTCATTGTACTATAAAATGTTCCACCCCAAGCTATTATACAATACCGTATCACAGACTCTGCCAAAGACGTATAACACATCATTAAATTCTTCTTATCTAGAATATCTCGTAGATTATAGAATGTGTAAATAAGCTTTCTCAGTCTTTTTGTGACTTGATTTATGTGTTCGTCCCATCTGAATTGCTGGTCCAGCATAACACCCAAGTATTTGATTTTTGAGGTCTTTTCTATTTTATCACATGTACATGGTTGATGTGAGTCGCATCTCGAACTTTTTATTTTTAGTTTTATTCTTTGTGGCTGATCAGTGTTTTGCAGAGAAAATTTCATAAATTTCGTCTTACTAACATTCAAGGTCAGTAAATTGTAATCAAGCCATGTCTTAATCTTTTGGAGCCCGTCTTCAGCAAGTTTATAGACATTTTCCCATGATTCTCCTGTGTATACAATAGCTGTGTCATCAGCATAGCAGATGAGGTGACCACAAAAGTCAGTCATTTCCGTGATACTGTTTATGTAAATGAGAAAGAGAACAGGGCCAAGCACAGTTCCCTGAGGAACGCCAATAGTAACTTCTTGAGGGGTACTCAACTGTTCGTCAATTTTAACTCTTTGTAATCTGTTTGCTAAATAATTCTGCAAGACTTCTAGTGTCTTATCTCGCACACCGTATGTATATAGTTTTCCTAAGAGGAGACTATGGGATACGGTGTCAAGGTATTAAAACTTTTCTTGATACTTAGTCTGGAGATTGTGAGCATCAGGAAAGACTTCACCAGGCAAATAATTCCATAACTTTGCCGTTCTATCGTCCTATTGGTCGTTTCGAGCATGACAATTACCAGTATATAACCTCGAAATAATACTGCGCTGTTCACAGTGACATGAAATTACTTTTCCGAATATTATCGACTATACAGGGCTATCCTTTGAGTTGCATGAGAGCCGGCGACAATCGACAGTGGTTGAAACTCAGAATAATGCAAAAATGATTCAAATATTCATGATCGTAGGAAAAACATTGCACATAACTCGTTGTACTTACGAAATATGTCACTTTCTACTCTTGTTATGTAATATGCTGTTGGACAAAGTATTTTTTCTACGATCGAATCAATTTTATGTGTTCCGTCGAAATATTCAGATAACAAACTGATAGCTGCAAATTGATTCTAGAAATTGTTACTGTCAAGACACTGGAGTCCGTGGATTTCAGTATTATACCGTATCAGAGCAATTTTCTATGATAACCCATCATTGATTGATTTCGTAAGTTACTTTTTGCACTGTTTACAATGCAAAAAGTACTAACTTTCTGCACGATCGTAAAAACGATTAAAGATGAGGTCCTCATACCCTGTTTCGATTTTGTTTCAAATATTTCCATCTGTCAGATTTAATGTTATTACAAGAGCAAAGATGAATAGACGATAATGCTCATTGGTAAAAGTACTTCCCTATGTCATGGTTTGAAATTTTCTTTTCGCTATTTGTTTGACACATTAATGATTCGAGGTGAATTTGGATATTGCCGCGTGGACAGGTTAAGCTCAATAAAATGCGGCGACATGAATTGATTTCTCTTCCTGTACGAATACGACTACTATATAGGAGGTCGCGTATATATCATTGAACAATCCTTTATAACCTTTCTCAGAGTTTAGCTTTAAAAAATTGTGATCTCTAAATTCTCACAAGGAAGAATTGCTTTTCAAGTGCTGACATCAGTATATGCTTTCTAGATCTGGTGAACCTCTGTTTTCCTGGGAAATAATTCAGGGTAATGGAGGAGAAAACTCAAGTTATAACGATGAGCAGATGAAAAGCGATGGTTTAATCGACTAGACGGCCTGCTTTTAATCAGCCACATTATTGTGTTTGTTTGTCTGTTTTCCGTTCTTAATATAGCTGATGGTGAGATAATAGAAAAAGTTGACGGGAAAATCTGATGGGAACTTTGATATTCCAAGATGGATAAAAATTGATTAGTTATACCTGAGTATCTTTCGATTTCATTGATTTCATTCTTGGTGGTATTATCAGTGCGTCATTTAGGAAAGATGTCTCCTGTAGCTTTTTCATCTGGAAAGTGAATTAAAACTTTATTGAGATCATATCTTCCTTAACCTGATATGATACTGTGAGTTTTGCCCGGCCAGGTCTTCTATCCGCACTGTATTTTGGTCGCTCGTACTAGTCCTTTACAAAATGTCATCTGTATAGTTTCAGTTCGCCAGTTGACTGTCCAAGATTAACTGCATTTAGCAATCCAGTACCTCGCATTTGCACAGTCTGTGTGATACTATTTTCTGGTTTATCATTGCATAAGTGTGAAGGTAATGTCTTCGTTATACATTCTCATCTAGGTTGGGGTGCTCTTTTACTGGCGCATGGTCAGTCCTTAATCCGTCCCTTTATGTCCTCCTATGTGTTTCTCTTTATTTTCTTCCTTGCCAGTAATTTTCGTAGTTCTTTAAAATCCAGTTCTGAAACAAATCTTCGTACTATTATACGTTCCGGTGCTCCTGTAGTCTGATCTGGATCTGTGTCATTTTCTGACCTTTTTCTGGCAAGTTCGTCAGCTTTCTCGTGTTCAATGACTCTCCTGTTATTATCCTCACACATTGAAGTATTGGGTACCTTGGTATATAATATCATTTCCATAGTATCACACACAAATTCGGTGACTGAAACATTGATATTGATTTCAGCAGATAAACAAAACTTGATCCTTTGAGCTGAATAGTTTCGAGTATAATTGAACATACTGTGTTATATAATTCATATTTAGAAAGAGAAGAATAACAAGGTAATAAAGTGGAGTGTTCCTAGACATTAGACGACAAGTGCCATCATTGTCGAAAATTAATGTTCCTTTACTATACTGCCGGCCTCCCTAAAAAGACATTCTGTTATACGACCAGATCGCCAGATGTGCACCTCTATACACATACATATAAGGCCTTTCTTCATCAACTTTCGATTGGCACGTGGCAGCAGAGGATGTGCATTTGGCAGGACATTACACCCTCAGAGAGAATACTCAAAACTTTTGTCTTTGACTTATCGCTTGTATTGTTAATCTTCATTGGGATTTTTATCTTGTTGAAATGTCTCAATGTCTTATGTTTTCTTTGTGTAGTCTTTGCCAGTTTTTTCTCAGAGAACAAAACATTTGCAAAGTAAGTACATTCAGTAAGATTATGTTAGATTATATTGTTTTTTTTTTTGTGTATTACATGTATATGCATCATTAGAAATTGGCAACCTAAAATAGAAAATTGAATTATATAAAGATAATGTGGAATTATACCAAATTGAAGAGATATGAAATTGAACATATATACAGGGTGTTGCTAAATATCATGTACATACAGAAGGGGACGATTCTTGGGGGATTATTTCACGACTAAAAATACATATAAATATAGGAAATCCTAAACGCTTCATCACCGACCCACAAGATGTTGAAATTTCGAGATTTTTTCATTTTCTTTATAGCTCCTGCATTTTTTGCGATATTCAGCTCAAATTTGGAGTACAGATTACGCTATATGCATGCCGAATGGTATAATTATAATTATTGTAATTCCTATTTTCAGTTTTTAGAAACGAGGAGAGAAAATCCCAGACAATCTCAGGACTTTTGTTCGCCTCCAGAAAAATTACGACAAATTACGTGTCCTGAAACACCTCGAGTTCGTATGAAAAAGAGATCTGTCACTAATTGTAACACCCTTCTGACCTAGATCTTCGCTGAGGTTCGGTCATTCATAGATGTATGCGCTTTTTTTGTTTTCTTTCAATCTTCTTCTAGTTATTCGATACGATACATTCTTGTCTCTTGAAAGTTATCGAAAAACAAACATGAAACCTTTTTATTTCATAAGATAAAATTAAAGGTCTTTCTAGCCTGATTTCAATCATATATAGTTCAATGAGGATATGACGAATATATATTATTTCATGTGGCTCCACAATATTCACAAATAGTGGCTCACGACTATCAGGAGCAGATTCATGCCAGACAAATTTCCTTGTGGAAATAAGATCGGGCCTGACTGATTGTCCTCATCGCTCCTAGACAGGAGTCCATCTAGACTACGCGATTGGGCGAAGGAACTGTGGGGAAATGGCAAATTCCACCCAGGAAACGAAAATTGGTTATTGCAAATTGCAGGGGTTTATGTGTATCGTTATGGGTGACACGTCACTGGCGTTATTGAATTTATCAGTGTTCGGCTATATTCCATTCTTGGAAATAGGCCAGTTTCTTTATTTTTGCTTCATAAAATCCAGTGTGTGTGATTTCGAACCGCAACACCCTTTCATTTTGAAACCCATAGAAAAATTCCTAGAAAGAAAAAATCTCTGATTTTGTATTCAACGAACTTTCTTTGGAAATGTCAAGAAATCTGGGAAAGTCCCATTATCAAGGGCAGCCTGTTCGATTCAGGTATTGCTTGATCACCCCTATACAGAACAACTGAACGCAGTATCTCATATAGGGTGTAAGTTTATTCAACATTGAATTTTCGCTTTTTCGCTCCACCTTGTATTGGAATTCAATCACGTTGTTATCAATGTTGAATCAATGAGATTATATAATTGATGAAGTGATCATTCAATGAGGGAGCACAAAGAATACTTAAATAAGAAGTTTCATCATTGTTACTTCTATACAGGAAGATGTTTGTAGATCAACCAAATCAATGTAATCAAAGTAGATACAATTATGAGTATGAATTTGTGTCTTGAAATATTAACAAAAAAAAGATTGATTCTTGAATTTGGTGCTTTCGGCAACTGATTTACTATTTTGTACTCGTATTGGATGAAATTTCAAGATTTCGTCAAAATTATCGCGAACAAACCACTGCACAAGTCGGCTATTCTGTGAGAAAAACAGCGCCCTCATCGGTTGATCAGTTTCTTGGGTGATATTCCGATGATAGATCGGATGAATGATGTAGGGAACACTGGTGCAGCTACTTTGTGTATTCGCGTATCCAATTTCTTCAACCAAAACTCTAATGTACAACCAACTGGATTGTAACATTTCACTCATATGTTAGTTGTTAGATGACGGCACCAAAATGAGAACAAAATCAGTATTATCGATAATTGCACAAGCAGTGTTATGAAAACGTGAATTCAGAAGTAGTGGTTTAAAGTGCTTCCCAATTAATGATCAAACTACATAATAACATTCTCAGAACTTCAACTGTGGGTACAGAAAGCTGCAAGAATGTCGCCATCTTCTGGGGAGTTTCATATAACTCTTGTGCCAAACAAAACAGTATGAGTGACTGCACCAGTGTTCTGTACATCGTTATCGGGTCGGTTGATGTTGTCATGGTAACTTTAAAATACACCCTTTACTTAAAGTTGGCTTTATTCGCGCCGAGGCATACTTCGAATCAGTGAAATAGGGTACCAATCCAAAAAAATTATATTCGAGTAGCCTATTCTTCCTTCGCATCTCATTCGATGCTTCCAAACTTTTGACCGTGGTGGAACTGACGACCGTTCTGCATCCAGGTCTCCGGATCCACGCCGCCGGCAATTTGTCCAAGAAGTCGGCCGCCGGCTGCGCTCCTCCTCCAAGATTCATCCCGGGGATCTCTCCCGAGGGACCTGCCTAACTATGGCCGTCGCCCCAGTCCCTCCTTCCCCCCTCTGGCTCTATAATAAACATCTATCACTCTGTTTACTTTTCTTCTTACTTCGGGTCGCTTCCGGGAACTTTTTGCCGTCTGATGTCGTTCGGACGGGATTGATGGTGGGAGGAAATTCGAAAAATTTGCCTACAAGTGCGAGGCACAATATCCAGGTTATTTAATTTCCATGACAATTGATGACACGTGGAGAATAACTGGCGAGGTTGTAAGAGGAATGCGAATACATTTAATATCATACGTGATCATAAAAATCGGATTGAAATCGTCCAGTAGATCGCAAGTAATACTCATAATGAAATACGAGTAGTGAATTCACTGATGCGTTTTTGTTTCAGCCAATCTGCTTTACCCCAACCGATGCAGGACTCGCGGGTTTTTCTGAAGATGGCGCCAAATGTTTCGATTTCACTCATTTGAATCATTTCATTATGATTTCATCAAATATACAACAATTGAATTGTTCTGAGTGCAGAAAAGTCTATTTATGTGTGAATTCTGTTTTATTGGAAGTTTTCAGTTCTGCCACTCTGAATTTGGTGGAATAATAGTGTCCTTCCTAGGAAAACTTGTGACTCCTACATTATCCAGGTGAAGCGATTTGATTTAAATGCGTGCACCAGTCTTATTTCATCATGATCGCAATATATCGAACAACCTTCTGGATTCAGAAAGGAAAATGAATTCATTGTTTTTTCCAGTTTTTGAGGGATTTTTTCTCCTTATTTCTGAAAATAGGAATTATAATAGCTATCTCTATATAGAGGGTGATCCAAAATTCGATCTTAATATTTGGAGGACGTATTCAAGAGATCAATGTACTTTTCAATGAGACTCTTTCCTCGAACAAACATATGTACTAAAGTGCATCGTAAAGAAAAATTCCTCATTTGTCAGGGACACCTTGTTTTGAGACCATTTGCAATAATAAATATCAAATACTGTCCGTAAGTTCTTCGAGGAGGTGGTACATTCATTTTTCAGCTTTTCATAGGATTTTCTCTCCTCGTTTCTAAAAAATAGGATAGAAGTTATTGAAAATTATTGTAATATATTTGTAGTAAGGACAGATTTGGGATCTGCCCCAAAATGTCACTGCGCTTGAAATTAAACCTTTAGATACCTAAGAGAGAAATTCTCTATTGGTCAGTGACACCTTGTTTTTGAAAAAAATTGGGGCAGATCCCAAATCTGTCCTTACTACGAATATATTACAATAATTTTTAATAACTTCTACTCTATTTTTTAGAAACGAGGAGAGAAAATCCCATGAAAAGCTGAAAAATGAATAAATATCAAAATTTGCGTTTCGGGAACGAATATGCTCTCGTTCTCAGCACAAGGAAATGATAATCTTTTCGCTGGTCGCTTTGAATTGACCTCATGAATTTAGATGCTCATTAAAATTTATATTCTCATTTTCCAAATACGAGGAGAGAAAATCCCACAAAAACTAGAAAAATCAATATACCACTTCGTCGAATAACTTACATACAAAAAACAAATAATTCGATATTTTCTAACTTTCAGATATGAGAAGCTCGACAGTAAGACTAGATGGGTTCCAATTCAAAAACACATCGAATACCTTGGCTTGTAGTTGATAAAAACTAACCTTCGACGAGCTCATCAAAGATCATGTTGAGAAATGTAGGAAATTATATTTCACTACTTCACGAAGCACAAATGAAGGGTGGCACATTAGTGTGTGGAAGTGCAATAACTTACTTAAAAAAAAAAAATACAAAGAAATGTGTCGAATATAAGTTTTTGTATTCACGTCGATACAGATCTCTGAAATATTTTCAGATTTACTGCGTATTCAGGCTCAGCGAGACGAAATGAAGTTCCCTTTTTTTTTCAATGAAAGCTGCACATTTCCCAATATTATCTTTTTTTTTTATTCATTTGGAAACAGATTGAAAATGCCGGAGATTTTATAATATTTATTTTTAATTACTCTCTATAATGAATTTTTTTTCACCTACATATCATAATATGAATTTTTTTTCACGTTTCTCACCATTTCGGAAATTGGTCTTGAATTCTAATAAAAGTTATCCCAATACCACTCTGCATCTCCTATTGTTCTGTTCAAATTCCTCCTCGGCAGCTTTCCGTCTGATTGTTTGGGGATCGCAAATTGAGCAATAAGCTCTTATATTAAGTGAATTATGTGTTTTGTTATCGCCTCAGTTTTATTAAACAGCTCCCCCAGCTCTATTCGCAGCTTTTCTTTTATGCAAATTGAAGTTACTGCGAATATAGTTCTGAGGAAAAACATTTCTATTTTCATTCAGGAAGCGACTCTGGTTAATATGCTGCAATTTTATGAATCATCTTCTAAGGATCGAGCATACTCTTCCAAACATTGAACGAAATAGATTTTTAAAAATAAATATCAAATTCAAATGGATCGATTTGGAAAAAAAAGTTCCTACAAGCGTGCACAAAGTGGTACTTTTCCGTGCAGAAAGTGTAACTTTGCGGTACGTGAGTGTAAGTGTGCGGATGAGATTATTCCTAAGTGCAAAATCTACCTTTCATGTTCTCAGAAGATGAAAAAGCATTATTATAATACTAGATCGAACTAGTTTCCACATCCCAAGGTCAAATTCACGAAACAGCGTGAGCTTATTATTTTCCAAGCATCTAGATGATTTCAATGAACTACCAAATAAAATGAATAATGCTGCTTCCATAGTCATTCATATAGAATATACTTATATACGAATTCTTTAGAGATTTGGTAATATTTAAAACGGCAAAATAAATCAAATCAAATCTGCTCTATATTCAAAATATAAGCAGTCTATAACTAAGTTCATAACTATAAGAATGAAAAATTTAGAACTTTATCCTATACACAGAGTGCCCAAGATGAGGATGAATAGCATGAGGATCTCGGAATCGGTGGGAGATATGAATTCTGTTAACTGGAGAAAAAGTTGAACATTCAGAGAGTCATTACAACGTTATTTGGAAATTCCAAAAATTATTCCTAGTTTTGTATTAATATTGAGAACAGATAATTTTTGGAATATCAATATGATCTTTTCATTATTCGAAATACAGAATGACTCATTATTTATTTTCGACTTTTGCTATGATTCAACGTGTGGTTATATTGGATTCCTTCTCCGACATTTCGTATATCTTGAAAACATTATAAACTTTTTTTTTCAAATACAATTCTAATTACAATTCTAAGATTCTGAAAGCTCTTTTCATTCTCGATACACCCATTACTCAGAGGTTTGAATGTATCTAGACCTTGTTATAGACATACTTCATCTTTTGTTGGCACATCAACAATACGTCATTTGTGTCAATTAATAGACTGATGAGGATGATTTTTTTTTGAAAATCTAATTTCGACAAGGTCTGATGATTTATACGAGGTTAACAACTATTCGAATCCGATTTTCTTCTGTATCACCTACTATAAGTTGACATGCCACATTTTGGGAGTTGATTATTACAAACAAAAAGTAGAATAAATAATTCCATCACTTTTCAGTATAATCTTACTAGTCAATCAATATTCGACACTATGAACGACCGAAAAAAGGAACTGATGATACCTTTGAGTATGAGTGTTGAAAAAATATGTCTAAAACTAGGTCAAATCTCAATCAAACTACTATGTATTATACATGGGTGAATCCAGAATCAAAAAAAGCTTCCAGACTCTGTGAACACCTAATTAGAATCGTATTTGATGTTGGTTTCAAGCATACCAAATGTCGGAGGACGAGGAAAAGTTCCAATGAAGACGTATTCTCAGTGTTTCTATTTTCTATAATAACGCTACAACAAATGGAAGAGATTTTCTGAATATTCGCATTCTTCGATAAAATTGAAAAACTATCAATAAGTTTGAAAATTTTTGAAGGCTGCTGGAATGACAATGCCTCAACTTTTTTCTTAGCGTATAACCCATTTTAGATTTCCCACCGTTTCTGAGATCTCCATGCTCTGCATCCTTATCATGAGTAGACTTTATGTATATCTTATGTTATTTGTTTTATGTGTAGAATGTTCATCAAAAAAAATATTTCATCAGTTTCTTCCGGGCACAAACCATCTTTGTTTTGTATGAACTTCCTACGATTTTTGTATATTTATTGAAATTCGAGACACATCTAGTAATTTACCACTCAAAATTATCGCGGAAATTCCTCATTAACCACAACATACCTTTCTAACATGTTTGTATGTCATACTCATAGTTTCTGATAACAGCTTCTCTTGTATGAACACGGCTGGCTAGAAGCGCCACGAAGCGTTGACAAGAGTCTAGCATTTAGCGGTAACACATGAAGAAGAACGTCAACAGGAACGAACAACTAGGATTCTGGATAGGGTTGTCATTTGAATTCGAACATAAAGAATATGAGTACACTTTCAGACCGAATTTTGCCGTAACATTGTGTTTTTATATAAGAATATCATCACGCAGGTGGTTCCAGTTGGAAATTCTTGAAGACTTGTCTATTTGATATAAAACTATTCTTCTGATGATCTATCCTATTCCAAAGGATATCTAGCCTCTTCCATTTGTAGTGCCTAACCACCACCCACTCCCCCTCCGTTTCGGGCCACCCTCGGGAGAAGTGTGACCGTCCGGGGTGGCTCTATCCCAGTCGCTGTCGAAAAAGGCAGCGAGCCGCAGGCGGCGCGGCAGCATTGACGTCGCCGTCTCCAGAGACGCCCTAATTCGATATTCCGATGCGGGAGATTTATGTGAGAAAACACCCCGAGAACGTGCTCCCAGAAAGGCACGACCGGAGTCGATTTTTCCAGCGGAAGAACGATGGGGTTGTACATAACATGGCGACAACCCAAATCATGTATGGATGATTATGTACGTATTATATATTATGTCCAACGTTGTGTGTTTCATTCTTTTTTGAGACGATCAAACATTGAGTTCGATTTTTTCCTTAGTAGGAACAAATCTTTCTTCTCTGAAAGTCGTGCTCTAAAAGCCGTGAATGTGTTTCTTAGATCGTTTCCGAGGAACTTCAGTATTTTGCCTATTACCGAATGATTATTTGAAAATCGAAATGGGGAATACCAAGAAATCAGACAAATTGGTAATTTATTTGAATCTCTCAGAAGCTACACAAACTTTTGTCTGAATCTACGCTATCTATTCCTAATCCGGCATCCAAAATCAATCCAATGGAGATCAAAGTGCGAAAATATGTATCCTAAGAAACTGTTCTAGGTCTGATATCGATAGCAGAATGAAATGATGATGATTTATGGTGAATCAGTCAAGATATCCCAATTGTACAGATACTCCAACCCATGCAAATGTTGAAAGCACGACAAGTTGAGAAATGAAGCAACCTTTATACTCTTTATTACCCTGAGTAACCTCAAAACGCCACATTTAGCCAAAAAACTCAAGTAAACGGATTGTATATCTTTCCGCTACGCGTTCTCCTCCTGCCAGCTTGGATTTTCAGAGGCTGCTTCGCACTGGGTCCATCTCCGATGTTCCCCTCCCTCACCAACCGTTTAACTGTCTTTTTGAACAATTTCGTGTGTCTCATCCTCTTCCTTCCAGAATCTCCGCCAGCGCTAGCTGCTATCTTCAACTCTCCGTTCTTGACCATCTCCAGACTGGAGTTCTCGTCGAAAACATCGTTGTTGTAGATGACGTCACAGGAATTTCGAGGGTCCATGTTGTCCGCTGAATCGCAGCTGTTGACGTCTACTTCTTCCGGAAAACTGACTTGGAACGTTTTCTTCGGTAGTAACAGGCACGGGTTTATGTTGGTGAAGGAGTCTGAGAATTGTTTGGCCATCTGGTGGATGGCTTTCGTGCAGTTTTTCCTGCGCCCCCAGATGTTCTTCAGAAACCAGGATTTGCTCTTCGAACGCCGCCTGGATGATAACGGAACATTATGACCTTCATGATCATCACAGTTTAACAATCATTCACAACTGTACATGCGATGTGTGCCACAATTTCCTTAGCAAGCATTATCTCCGTTATTTGAAAAGATAGAAAGATGAATCGAAAAAACCACCAAAAAGTTCTTCTGATTGCATCGGTGGAACGTTGTTTCAACAATTCAACCCTCGAAAAACCACCCCTCCAAATGGATATTGAACCTCTACTTCATTCTGAATACAATGGTGTACTATACTCTTTCTTCCATTAACTTTTTTTCCGTAGAAAAAACGGAGCTTGGCAGGCAATCTATTTGTTGACAATAAAAACGACGGTACATAGTAGTATTTTATAAATTTTTAGGGGTGGTTCCTAGAGGTTGGAATGAATAGAACAATGTTTAACGGGTACAATCAGAAGGACTATTTGATGCCTTTCAAATTTTTATTGATTCATCTCTCTATCTTTTCAAATATCGGAGATACAGCTTGTTGAGGAAATTATGGGACACTCTTATATAGAAACTAGGCAGGGAAAATTTTTTGAAATGAGAGAGAAATTTGTTCAATTAAGAAACAGTATCCTTTTTTAATGCAGTATGAGTTGAATCATTGTGATGAGTTGTGATGATATTATCTCGGATATTATTAAATAGTGAATTTCCAGAAAGATGCTTTCTCAGTGTTCTCAACGTAATGTATTCCTCCTGAATATATAAAATCAGATGGTTTGTTAACTATCGGAGCTTGCCGGTTAACGGAGCAGCCGCTTCCTACAGAAAAATTAGCTATACTGAGAAATAGCAAAACCGGATGGTTCATCATTATTACTTTATGGTCTTACAGAATAATTTCAACACCATCTATAATAATTTACCATTGAATTCGCAAATATGTTCCTGAAATTATTCAGTTCATGAATTATTACTGTTCGAGAATTGAACAATTCGCAGAGAGCAGATTTACTGACGATTTATTCTGAAGAGCGTGAGTTGCTAACTTGGAATGAAAACGAAAATCACTACAAAAAATTGTCTGACGAAAATCCCCTCAAAAATTCGAAATTCTACTCACTCGATCGAGTTCCTGGAGGAAGAGCATTTGGGATACCTGGATTGGCCGTTACCAATCCTCACCAACGTCCCATTTTTCAGTTGGCTGTACAAGCAAACCAGTGCGGCTGACGCCATTAAAAGACTGGAAGGACTTGGTATTTGGCTGAGAACGCTTAAAGCGGGCTGAAAAAACGAGTTGGGGAGTTTTTCTAGAAAATTCAGAGGTACTTACAGCAGCGGCTCGTCCAGCTATCGTGTCGAAAACTCTGCGGAAGAACACCGTACAAACTGCCAGCGAGACGCTTCCTGGAATCATCGTATTCCAGACTAATGAGAAATTTTGTTGATTACGATAATGATAATTTTGAATACATCTGAAGTTAATTTTCTTGGAAATTGAGCCTGTCACATACTCATTTGACGTTTATACCAGAGAACTGTCTCGAGCAGGATGGTTTGTTGTAGTCATCAATAGCACCAGATCGAAACGTCAAACTTGACTTTTCTTCTCAAAAAATCATCCAGAAGAAACAATCTCGAGACGTCTTCGTTCGAGGGCTTCAAACTTTGAGCCAGTGTAGGCTGAAGGTATACCGGGTGCTCACGGAGATAGGGTACACGCCGCCATTCTTTAAGAACGATTTTGAGATTTGGATGTATATGGAATTTGACTTGGTTTCCTTACGGTTGGATCAGAAGTTGTACCAACTGGATTGATTTGAATGTAACGTTACATAATTCTTCTCGATATATTATAATAGATATATTATAATGAATCACCTCCACAATGTCTTGTCACAAAATGCTTTGGTGCGTTAAATATTATATAAATAAATATATGGCATTTCTACTATCGTTTACATGCTACATGTCTAATTATCACAAACAGTATAAAATTTGCCCGGTGTGAACTTTCACACCATCGTATTTCACAGAGATAGCCAAATTCGCGGGCAAACATGGGGAACTTGGTAACCATCAGATATACAGAGTCAGTTCAATTTGGAAGAAGACTTTTTGTTTTTGGGATTTGGAAAAAAACTAATTTTTGATACATGTATATATCTTTTAATTTTTATTATTATTTTTGTTCGTAGAGTTATTGAAATAATGAAATAACTTTCTCAGATCCGCTTTATTCCAATTCAAATTAATGCCTCACCTAATTACTATGATGACGGCGTGTACTCTATATCCGTGGCAGAGGATTTTAGTAACTTTGGTATTTTTATGATAGTAGGTATAAAAGGAGACCTAGAGTAGTAACTTTTGGTGTAGCATCTGAATCTTGGAGATTTTCTACACATTCTGTGACAACTTGTATGACAAAATATATCAAAGAAATGCTGAATCAACCCAAGGAATAATAGGCTGAACCAAATAATACTTTTCTAGGATAAGTTGTATATGTTATAGGAAAATTGAGCTCAGAATAGTCCGGAAGATCTCTTATTTTCGAAAACGAAATAATTTTTATACTTATGAAGTAATATATGGTGTAAGAGGTTTCTTACGAAAACTCACCTTCGTTCCTCAGATTCGATTTAAGCAAACTTACCTCATTAGAAAGTTGCTTTTTGGCGCAATGAACCCCATACAGTAGATATAATAAATATCAGAATCTTCTACTCGAATGAGAAGATAGTTGAGTATGAGATTCAGATTGCATAATTCATTTACTACAAAAAAAACTAGTCTTAACGAGACGAAAAATTACCGAAACATGAATACAAATAACAGATATTATAAAATCTGTTCAAGATGTAACAAAAATTGCTGAGGACACGAAACTCATTGGTATACATTTATAAGTCCGAAAAGAAAATATCATATTCGTGAAAAGTCTTAATTAGAGATTATCAAAAAGGCAAAGTGTTAAATTAATTTATCCAACACATGACAGTTATGACTGTCATTATTAATGTCATTTTGTATAAGTAAACTATCAAATAACACACTAGTGTGTTATAATCCATAACTCACTAGTGAGTTATGGATTATAACTCATGTTCATATTTGGAGTAGAATTTTATATATTTATTCTATATATTATTTATTACCATTTCAAACAGAATTCACATTGATATTGAAATTAGAGGAGAAAGCTAACGGTTTATTCGAATTTGAAGTTATTGTAAAATTGGTTGGTACATTGGAACCAGGCGCTCCCATATCGGTACAGCTGCTGATAGTGCTGGAAGACGCCGACACATTGGAACCTTGTATTTTTTCTGCAATTTGTATTTTGTTATGCACCGATTCTTCTAGGTATCCTTCTGCTACCGTCGAGGACTTCCATCCTCCGTGACGCTTCAAAGTAGTCATGTTAGCCCCTGCATTGGCCAAAAGAGTCGCCGAAGACCTTCTCAGGCAGTGACCGGTGTAGAGCGCTGGTTCCTCCAATTTCAAAACATTGCATTTGCATTGCAATTCTTGAATTTATCTTCGACAACGTATTTATTCCCACACACTGGCTGGTACACCTCCCATTCTTGTGAAAAACAAAAAAGCGGCTAGAACTAGTATTCTTTGGTCTCGAGGACATGTATTTTTTACACAAATTGATCGGGTTGACTGGAAATCCTTCTTCAAGTATTGTGAAACTTTTCGATTTCTTGGTTTCTTGGCAAAACTATGTGAAAATATTTCCCTTTGTCTTGAATATTTCCTATTTTCAAATTGACTAATTCATCGCATCTACAAGCAACGCTAATCCCCATTATCAAAGCCACTTTCATCAATAAGTACTCGTCATCGGGAGCTTCGTTCAAAAACTTCTCTATTTCAGGTCGTTCTAATGTCTTGGACTTCTTTGGTTTGTATCCCTGTGATTTGTTGCTTCTCAAAAAGCTCGTTAGTTTGCCATATTTGGAAATGTCGATTTTTTTATAAAGGTGAATAGTCGAGCGAAGCATCGAGTATTTGGTCCACAGCGACGATGGGGCTAATTTTTTTTGCAAATGTAAAAAATAAGCCAATAGAACATTTTCGTCGATACCTTTTATTTTCCGTGAATTCATCCAAGACTCAAACATTTTGAACTCCTTGTCGTAAGCATCTCGGGACTTTTCTGGCAAAATCTGCATCGCTGCTTCGGTAAACGTTAAGAAAACGGGGCCAGCAGCGAATCTCACGAAATTCTCACAGATGCTGTGAAACATGATGAAATAAATAATGAAAATGAAAATTTGCCGCGGAAAGACATGTTTCCCTTTTTTTTAAAAAAAAACATGTCGAGATACTCACTTTCAAGAAAAGTCAATACAATCTGTTGGGAAGAGTTTTCAACGTATTGTTTTCGATTCATATGCACTGTGTTGAACACAAAACACTTCTACATACACACAGTTAACAATTCACAAGCAGAACAAACCTCAAAAAGTATGAAAAAATGTGAAAACCAATCATTACTTTAATATTTTCTATAGACACAAACAATAAATTCCATTTTGACTAATGACAATTCGACTGCCAGGATGTTCTGAGATTGCGACATTGCCAGATTAATTTCCAGAATCAAGGAATTTCGCTTCGCTCGCCTGCAGTATTGTGATTGTGAAATAACTTTTCGATTTCCTTTCTTTCAAACAGGAACGATAATTACCTTCATAGTGATGAGCTCATTCAATGCAATTCCAGGATAACAGTATTTATGAATCTTGCAAAAAATAACTAGGAAATATGTAACATATAAATCAAGTTACCTAGCTACTAACAAAAAACGTATAATCAACAAAAACTATTCAGTATCAACGTCTCCCGTCGATTCTACAATGAATTTGGTGCGTTTATTGAAAATTTGTGATGATAAACCAATTTTACTCGATAGCTTGAGAGAATGGCATTTGGTACCTCGAGATGGAGATTATAAATGCCCCAAATGTAATGGTTCATTTGCGCTACGTGAAGATCCTTCCAGGTAATCGAATCTGACACTTAGATATCTCCTGACATCTTCTACAATCTCTCATGATGAATTAAATTTTCTGATTACCCTAGTTTTCCAATTATCGGAGATGATTGATTGCAATATTGGGTACTTCTGTTTGTTACCATTTACTGAACAACACTTTGTAATCATGCAGATGAATATTTGATAGGGGATGAATCTGATTCATATCATTGGTAACTGCAATATTGCCAAATTATTCGATGAAGGAAAAATATCTAGAAAAAAATAATAATTGAATATTTCTTTTTTGGTTTCTTATTGCATTATTACTGGTTCATCATAGAGAGAAATATAGATTCCAATAATACATTGTAGCTAAATTTTTTCAAGGGTTGATGGGTGGAAATGGAAATGTCCCAATTATGTTTCTGCAAGAAAACAAAAAAAAAGGAGATGTGATTACACGAGAGAGTTCCGTTTTGGGACATTTTTTGCCAAAACAAAATTATCGCTGTTCCAAATATTGGCATTTGTAAATTTATGGGTGTCGGATGCTTCACTCAAACTGATTTCGGAGCAGTTGGAAATTTCCAGGGTAACATCCATTGATTGGGCTAGCTTCTGTAGGGAAGTACTTTTGGAGGCTTTTTTGACAAACCCGAGAAACTAGGAGGGCCAGGAAAAATTGTAGAAATTGACGAAAGTAAATTTGGCAAAAGAAAATACCATCGAGGTCATCATGTGGAGGGGCAATGGGTTTTTGGTGGTTATGAACGTGGTTCTGGTAGGATTTTTATGGTTGCTGTGGACCAACGAAACACAGATACACTCCTACCAATCATTGAGCAATGGATCGAAAAAGGAACCACGATTCATTCCGATTGTTGGAAGGCATACGATTGCCTGTCTGAGAATGGCTACCAACACCTCACAGTGAACCATTCCGTAGCATTCAAAGACCCCGAAACTGGGGTTCACACGAACAGCATAGAGTCCTCGTGGAGACACGCAAAAGCTGTAAACCCTTCCAATGGAAAAAAAAAGCCCACATTCCCGGAAACCTAGCGAAATATATGTTTTACAAAAAATGTGACCAGTTGAATTTGAATCGGACAATAGAATTTTTCAAATTGGCAGGAAAACTATATGATCCTCGGAAATATAGTGGAGGAGATTCAATCCATGTGGCTGACGAAGATGAGAGAGCCGAATTAGCGGAAGACTTCTGAAAAATGTTCAAAAAAAATCGGCCCTTCTTAGGGCCACCAATAATTTTCGAAGGATTCGTTTTGCTAATAAGGAAGTTATTATTATTGCTTTCATCTTGGATAGCCGAAATTAAGTTGATGTGGTATTGTCCCCCTTTTTTAATATCGAAAGATTGGATTAATGTGCACAGTTATAGAATAAGAGGCATGAGCCTCACTGAATGAGACGCCTAACATAACGCATAATAATAGTGATCGGATCGTAGGCAGCTATAGAAGTTATGTTAGGTCAGGTCAAGTTAGGTTGGGTTAGGTTTGGTTAGGTCAGTTTGGGGTAGGTAAGGTTAGGTCAGGTCAGGTCAGGTTAGGTCAAATCAGGTCAGGTCAGGTCAGGTCAGGTCAGGTCAGGTTAGGTTAGGTTAGGTTAGGTTAGGTTAGGTTAGGTTAGGTCAGGTCAGGTTAGGTTAGGTTAGGTTAGGTCAGGTCAGGTTAGGTTAGGTCAGGTCAGGTTAGGTCAGGTCAGGTTAGGTTAGGTTAGGTTAGGTTAGGTCAGGTTAGGTTAGGTTAGGTTAGGTTAGGTTAGGTCAGGTCAGGTCAGGTTAGGTTAGGTTAGGTTAGGTTAGGTTAGGTCAGGTCAGGTCAGGTCAGGTTAGGTTAGGTTAGGTTAGGTCAGGTCAGGTCAGGTTATGTTAGGTTAGGTTAGGTCAAATCAGGTCAGGTCAGGTCAGGTCAGGTCAGGTCAGGTCAGGTCAGGTCAGGTCAGGTCAGGTCAGGTCAGGTCAGGTCAGGTCAGGTCAGGTTAGGTCAGGTCAGGTCTGGTCAGGTCAGGTTAGGTTAGGTTAGGTCTCCTTCTTTTTTATCAAAAAATAAATTCACGTGCAGGCAGAAAATGATAGGCACGCCCAAGGCGTGCTTTACAAATTGAACAGTAATCAGTGATCGAATCGCAAACACTAAGCAACTTCTTACGCTATGATATCTGAAGTTTGGTCAAGTTGTGTTCCCTTATTTCATATCAGAAGAACAGATTAACATGCACCCAGAAAATGGGAGGCACGCCACAGGCGTGCCTTACTGAATCAAACATGCCGCAGGCGTATCTCATGAAAAATTACCTGTTATCTCAAAAAAATTGTTAAACATTCCAGCAATATACTATATACAATCATTTCTAGAATTGAATTGGCAACGCCGCAATCCCAACTTCGAATTTATTAGAGGGCTGCCATCTGCCAAACGATTTGTTCGTGTTTACCGCACAAACATTATTAATTTGTCTTTTTTAAAATTCTTGTCGATTCATTTCGCTCGTGCATTACTACTTATATGTATGTGAGAGATCAATGGGACGTTAGAATTGAGATAATATCATATCAATCCTCTCAACATATCGAATTTATTTGTCTCAAAAGTGAGTACCTATCGACATACATTTTTCAAAAAAAAAGGTGAAAAATGTCTTTCCGCGGCAAATTCCCTTTTTCATTATTGATTTTATCATGTTTCACAGCATCTGTGAAAATTTCATGAAATTCCCTGCTGGCCCCATTTCCTTAACGTTTTCCTGCTTCTTCCGCTTTCGTAAGGATATCCTCAGGAACATAATTTTCATCGATTTCCTCCATTTTCTATACGTTTCTTTCTTCAAAAAAGGTTTATTTTACTGCAGGGAAAACTGACAAGTGTCAAAATTTATTTAAACATTTGCAAGAATGTGTTATGCCCGTGGCAACTAAACAAACAACCTTCCTTGACCAAAATGTGAAGAAGTCACTGTCAAGTCATTCTGACATATACAGGGTATTGAGACGCAAGTAGCTTTGATTTGATCACAAAACTTAATAATTATTATCTTATAAAAAAATGATTTCTTCCACTTGTTGGATAAAATATTGTATGCCACTCGTGTGTTATGTTTCCTAAGTCACTTGAGAATTTATACCACATAAATTTTTCTCACGTGACTTATTTTCAACATAACACACTAGTACCATGAATAACTATTATTCTCTTCTTCGTATAAATCATTATAGGCATGGAAATGGTGAACATTTTGAAACATTTTCATGATATTTTTGTTAGTTGTGTTCATGTTTCAGTGCAATAATTTCTTGTGAAACCTTTAGACGGTCCACATTATTCAAATAAAAATTTCGCCAAAACCATGAAAGTACTCTTATCTTTCTTGTATGAAATGGGTCACACAATCTAAATATCATACTCAAACCGTTCTTTCCATTGATGTTTCAGATGTTTATTCACTGAAAAAATCAAAGTCTTCGTCAATGGAATGATTTCATGATTATGATATGGGGCATATGGTTCATAAAGCTATGCCAACGTACTAAATCTGGAGGAAATCTAATGTGCCTTTTCAAATTAATGAAGCTAAAACGATTTGAGAATAGTAATATCAGAGCCGTCTAGCACTCAAGCTAATTATTTTGGTCTGAGGAATATTTGGTTTCAATAAAGATCCTTTAGAAACACTCACAATTTCAGTGGCATTTGTGATAGTTTTTAATTTCATCTGTGTGTCCAGCTGAGACCCATCGACACAACACAACACGATAGTGAATATGCTTTTTACAAGATATCAAAGAATCGCTCAGATTCAGAGAGATGATAATTGGTTGTGTGATGATAATTTGTCATTATTCATCGATTAGAAGGATTGGGAGGAATTTTCCACTGATTGGTCTTCCCCGTTGCGAATTCAATCATGCCTTTAACGATAACGATGAATTATTGCTCTTCACACTAGTTTTTCATAATGAAATTGACGACGTTATCGTTGATTCACCCTGTATCGGCTGCTTCGTTACCACTGAAACAATACACTGAATAGAACTCTTATTTCCGCGAATGGGAAACGATGATCTTTATGACCGTCGAGAATCGAGGAGTATAGATAAAATGAGTTTTGAAGAGGCAAAACTCAATTAGGACGTAAAAGCGGAATGCTCGGTTAATGTGGCCGTTCATAGCTCCTAATCAGATAAGAAGCAATTTGAGACGGTAATACCGTTAATACTGAAGCCTCATTTCATAAACATCGATTAAAGGGTTACCGGCAGGACGCTTACAATGTTTCCGAGTCGTTTGATGCGATCTATGCATACGAATTTTGATGTCGAATGCGTGGTTAGATAAACACCATTACATACATATACAAGGGTGTCCGGAGTGAATGTAGGTATAGGATTTAATCAGGTTTAATGATATCTTTTTGATTGTATCTTGCTCTTCGATTACTAGATCGATTGAGCTTATCACTATCTTGAAGAAAAAAAGTTCTGCCTTTTTATCACCTATCACACTGCCACGAATGCAACTACATATCAGGTTATAATCCACAATAACAAACAGGATTCATTGATTTTATATCCTCTTTATTCTTATCACGACACTAATTCGTATCATGCTGAAACTGCTACTAACTTGCTCTACAATTGTCTACGAATAGATTTTCAGTAATTTGCAGTATTTTTTTTTGAGGCCTTGTGCATGGATTCATCTTTTGGAAGATTATGATGCGAAATCATTCTGAATATACGATGAATACTATATGTGATCATACATTACATTCATTAATATCTGCGAGCGTGGGATTTTTGAAATATTACAATACGTGTGCGTTTTACTTTCCACTTTCATAAGTTAATGGGCTAATTTGTAGATAACAAAACAGTGTGATTTTCGCTGTTTTCATAGATGGTCATAGGAAGAATTATTGAAAGTACTGCAATGTCACGATTTGACTGCTCATCACTGATTATAAATTTCGCCCATTATTTGAAGATCTCCTATGCATAGTTTTTCATCGATTGATCTCTCATTCCCGAATGTTATTTCACTTCTTCTCGAGATTGTAGAAAAATTGGATACACTTTTTGTTCTGTCAGTTCGACATGTCAAATAATCAGTGACAAGTTTGTCTGTCAGATGAAATGGGGCGATTTTCTTCTCATTTAGGATGATCCCGTAATACTGCCCCCTCCTTGGAAGTGCACTCTTCGTGGAATGCAATCTGATTGTTCCGCGATTGGTTCCATTCTTGTTCCATTCCTGGATTGTGAAGTCTGGTGGTTGTGTGGTACCGTCTGCTCTCTTGAGTATTTACTAAAATTCCGACGGTATAACATGATTTCAACTCTGGTAAATCGAAACATGATCTCAAGCATGTTACATTCCATTTCAGTTTGGAACACTTCTGAATTCACTCTTGAGGTTCGGCGCTTCCCAGATCGACTAGCGCCAGAAGATCCTGTTGACTGGTTCATGGCAGGAACTTTTCCTTGATGATCAGGTAAATAAGCGGTCTGTGTTGAGGACCAATGTTTCAATATGCAGGGCTCAACTGATTGGTCTTTCTTGACAAAACTTCTGCTGCCCACCGAATTTCAGTGGCAGGGGCAGGGCTAACGCCATTTTTCGCTATAATGGCCCCATAGTTTTGAAAGTCCCCAGAAGATGGTGACATTTTTGCAGGATTCTGTACGAATAGTTGACGTTTTGAGATTGTTTTTATGTAATCCGATCCTACATTGAGGAGTGATCTAAATTACTACATCTGAATCAACATTCTTATTACATTGATTGTGCAATAATACTGATTTTGTTTTTATCTTTGTGTCGCAATCTATATAACAACTGACATTCGAGTAATTTTCCGCTATAATGAATAAAATTCTGTTATCAAGATAGCTGTACGTTAGAGTTCTGGTCGAAGAAATTAGATAGGCAAATAGGCAGAATAGCTCCACCAGTGTTCTGTACATCGTTGTTACGCCAAACCTTATTTTCGAATAACCATTGTACGTTTCTATGAATTCTTTGTACGAGAGCTCTTTCCCCTGAGGTCTTATCTATACATTTGGTAAGCCAAGGCTCGATTGAACGGTGCCAGTGTTGATGCGAATGACCTTTGGTGTGCCAACTGAGCACTTCCATGATTTAATAGATAACGATATAGCATGAACCAGCAAAAGCGACATCTTAGTTCTCCTTCATCCGGTCACTTGGAGATTCGAAGATCAGAACGATTAGAACCCGTGAATGTCGTGCAACATGATTTCAAAGAGGTAATTTCGGTACAGAGTACTATTTCGTCAATATCACTACCTAGAGAAATTACTACTGATTATCAAAACCACTGTGTTATCGATTTTGTAGTTCGGCCACCTACATAGCAACTAATAATATGTGTTTTCGTTATTGTTGTACCTATTGTCATAATATTCTCGTATTCAGTTTGTATCGACCTCACGATTATCGTTCAATTTTATGATCATCCTGAACTACTAAAATGACAACTGACCTATAATAGATATAATAACTTTTCACTAACGTTACTGGCTACGGCGATAACTTTGGTATCAGTTCCATAAACTATTGCAAAAAAAATAAATAATAATGACAAATATTCCTTTATTTCAATCCTTTCTTTGTCCTTCTTCTATTCCTATTGGTGAAATAACCGGCACTCGTGTGCTATTCATGTTCATCATTTCATCACATTTTCAAAACAAATCATGAAGCTTCAGGAATTCAACTTGAAGTCTGTTTATCATGATCGAAAGATACTTTTCTTCAATAATCGTTAATATACTGGTTGTGTTATACATATACCTAAAATGACTATCGTTGTACAGACAGCTCCAACGATCAGCCGAAAGGGCAGAAGGGGAAGCGATTACACCCTCAAAAAGGCCATCAGCTTCCGAAAGCAATCAAGCAGCAGGATTTCGGCCGGCGACAATACCTCATCAGATATGATCTCATCGAGAGCCACGTGGCCTGTTTTCGGGACGACACGTGACCGGGACACGTACTCCTGCACTCGCTCAACAGTCAAATTGTTATTTAATCGCATTTGCTGTTCCTGCTGTGAGTGGTGTTCAACTGTTCGACGCTTGATTTGTTATTCTTGCGAAGGATTTGCAACGCTAGATGTTTATCAGGGCTTTTGCAAGTGGGTACCAGATTGCTTATGTGAAAAGAAACATTCATATAGAACACGTTGGAGAAACTTCAAGGTATTTATCTTCAATGGGCGTGAAGGATATCAGAACGAAAACCAATAATAATATATTTTTCCATTATTAGCTCTAGAACACATTTTGAGGTATTTCTTTGTTCTCTGCCTGAGGTTGATAATGATGGTATAAAAAAGCGACTTACAGCAGGCGACATAGTGAGACGGTTTGAATGACTTTCTGTAAGGGATATTTCATAATATTCTCTCTGTTTTGGCTTTCACTGATATTAAATATATGTTTTTTCCAACAAGAGAGTTAGTGACAGTTTCGGAATTTTGATACTTGATATAGCGGCGGATGGTTTCGTTATTTTGTGTTGCAAGTTTGAATTCATTCGAAATTTGATATCTAGGCGAGATTGATATATTTAGATATAGATAGATCATGGAATGATTATTCACATTTTTGGCAGAGTGAGTGTAATTCCGATTACTTTCAATTGAGGCTGATGGACACGACAAACCAAAAATCGTGTTTTGATTCTTACATTATTACACAAAAAATAGAGAGAACTCATACTCCCACTAGTGGATAATTGGAACATTGAATAACTGATTTTTATTCTCATTCGAAATGGCAATCATATCGAATGACTCTTTTTCAGATGGCAGTTTTTTGAACTTTTGAACTGTTTTCACTGTTAGATATATTTTTTCTGATTCCAGTGATGTATAATAAATCGACTCTTGCGCAGAAGCAGTGCTCAACAAACAATAGATCATTCGATTCGAATCAAATGTACAGGGTGTCCTTAAAAGGTCTTTACAAAAAGCTACCACATATTCTTCAGACCAAAACAATTCGATACAAGCAAACTTACCTCAGTAAAAAGTTGCTTAGTTTGGGCGCTAGACGGCTCTGAAGTTGAAATTTTCGAATCGATTTTGCTTCATAACTTTTGAACGGCTCATGAGATTTTTTTCAAATTTGGTACGTTGGCATAGACTCATCGGGCAATGAAACTCATATCATAATCATAATGAATATCATTCCATGGGCGTAGAACTTGATTTTTTCAGTAAATAAACATCTAAAACTCCTACGCCAATGAAAAAAAATTAGTTTCAATATGAAATCTAAATTATTCAACTCATTCACTACAAAAAAGGTACTCTTGACAAAAGTCGATTCCTCTCATGGTTTCGACAAAATTTTAATTTTAGTGATTTAGAGAATAATTAATAATAAAACGATTAACAGATATTTCATAAAAATTGTTCAAAATGTTCACCATTTTCACGTATACAAAGATTTATACGACGCAAAAAGTTGAGATGTACTTTTTGCATAGGTTATTTCTATTGAAAATAAGTAGCACTGGTTTTTTTTTCTGAAGACTATTATTATCTGCTCGAAAACAGTGATATTCACATTCTTGGTTTCCATAGTTTCATCTGTGTTGATTTGTCGAGTTTTATTGGCGTTGATTATTGATATCGGACTTTTCTGATTTATCATGGCCGTACAATACACCAATGAAGAATACACCGATATGTTATTGGTATTCGGATATTGTCAAGGAAATGGTCGAGAGAGTGTGAGGGTGTATTCGGCAAGGTTTCCAAATCGTCGCGTACCAAGCCACCCAACCTTTGCTGCAGTTGAGAGACGTCTTCGGGAGACCGGTCATTTTGCTCCTAGAACTGATGATTATGGAAGACAGCGTTATGTAAGGATTCCCGAAGTCGAAGTAGAAATTTTAGACCGTATTGAAGAAAATCCAGAATTGAGTACTAGACGGATAAGTAATGAACTAGAAGTTTCTAGGAATGCCGTTCATGAAGTACTAAGAGAACAATTATAATACCCATACCACAAGACGCCAGTTCAAGATTTATCAATCCATGATTCACAAAGTCGTCTGATGTTTCGTAGGTTCATTAATTTGCAAAGAGAAATGAATCTGAACTTTGGAAAGAATATTTTGTTCACTGATGAAGCCTGTTTCACGAGAAGAGGAATAACTAATTTTCATAATGAAAACGTTTATGAAATTGAAAATCCTCATTCCATTAAAATAAACCATTTTCAACACGAATTCAAAATCAACGTTTGGGCTGGAATAATAGGAAATTTTATAATTGGTCCTGTCATACTTCCACAAAGATTAACAGGAGACATGTATTTACAACATCTACGAAATACGTTGCCAAATTTGTTGGAAGATTCACCACTCCAAAATCGGGTAGATATGTGGTTTATGCACGATGGAGATCCACCACATTTTTCGGTGGATGTTAGGAATTTTTTAAACCAACAGTACCCAGACAGATGGATGGGTAGAGGTAATGATGCACCCGTGAATTGGCCACCACGTTCTCCAGACTTAACACCGATGGATTATTTTGTATGGGGTTATCTCAAGTCTACGGTTTACAAGACCCCTGTGAATACTGTAGAACAATTATGGCAACGTATCCAACAGGCGACGAATAATCTTACAGGCGATGAAGAAATTATGCAAAGAGTACATTTCAACTTTTTGCGTCGTATAAATCTTTGTATACGTGAAAATGGTGAACATTTTGAACAATTTTTATGAAATATCTGTTAATCGTTTTATTATTAATTATGCTCTAAATCACTAAAATTAAAATTTTGTCGAAACCATGAGAGGAATCGACTTTTGTCAAGAGTACCTTTTTTGTAGTGAATGAGTTGAATAATTTAGATTTCATATTGAAACTATTTTTTTTCCATTGGCGTAGGAGTTTTAGATGTTTATTTACTGAAAAAATCAAGTTCTACGCCCATGGAATGATATTCATTATGATTATGATATGAGTTTCATTGCCCGATGAGTCTATGCCAACGTACCAAATTTGAAAAAAATCTCATGAGCCGTTCAAAAGTTATGAAGCAAAATCGATTTGAAAATTTCAACTTCAGAGCCGTCTAGCGCCCAAACTAAGCAACTTTTTACTGAGGTAAGTTTGCTTGTATCGAATCGTTTTGGTCTGAAGAATATGTGGTAGCTTTTTGTAAAGACCTTTCAAGGACACCCTGTATATATGACCATGAACTATTGTTATGAAGTGTGACTTCAAGAGTATTCAAGAATCGTAAATTGTTGAATTTGATTTCTTTCTTAGTGTATACGAAAATTCAAAGACTTTTACCAGAGGAATCGCTAATTGCATTGCATTGATTTTAGCAACAATCCGTGCAAGCAGCACTCATATTTCGTTACACTCAGAAGAGCTGAATCATGAGCTTCATTATTGAGCTGTTTGAACATATGATACAAATATCACACTGATAGTTCATGGTTGATCCAAAAACATTTCATGCCACGTTCAATATCCCCATACTCCATTCAAAGATCAATTTCTTTCTTGCACTTATTCTGCACGAAAGTCAGCATTTTATGCATCACTGGATCCAGAAAAAGATTCAAACCAATTCGAGAAGAATATGTGAACATGTAAAAAATTGACAGACGCAGTCGCTAGAGTTGAAGTTGAAGAAAAATTGTTAGTGAAACCTTGTACTGAGTATTTCAAGAGTCGTTTCATTGGCATTATTGTTTTTCAAAATCAGACAAGAAATAGCTGAGTCAGCGTGAATATCATTTATCCAGGATTTTTGAGAATGAGTACGAATGTATATTTAGGAGAAAAAGATTTTTTATGCGTTTTTATTTCAGGCCGGATTCAACGCATCCTGTATTGTTCGAATGAAAATAACCCAAGAACCTGCACAGGTGCTCCGTCAGAAATCAAAGTCACACCCCCATTCACCCTTGCAACTGTTGAGTGTTGATACGCAAACACCAAAACGAAAACAGATAAGATCAGAATGCAAATTCGATTGCGACCTGCAGCAGCGTTTCGCATCCCTATATCGCGTACGTGCCGTCCTGCCGCTGCAAACCCACCCTCGGCCGCGTGCACCAGCCACCCCTGACGTCACGACACCTCGCCAATGGCATTCCAGCGCGAAGAGCGCGCGCGACTAGGATTCGACGAGCGGCGTCGTCATGGAAACAGCCACGCCCCCAGCGAAGCGCCGTTTTCGAGATTTCATCCCCCTTTTCCGGATACACACTTTTTCCAGATCCTCCCCTAAAGTTGGCCGTTATTGAATTAGGCTTATCATTTGATTTCAGTCACAGAGCGACGACCAAACGCGACTTTTGCAAAAACCCGCGAACGACGGTCATAATTTGATCCGATTAACGCGGTCCTCAGAGTCCGAGCCACAAGTTGCCATGGACTACTCTTACCTCAACCAAGCCACCTTCGATTCGAGCTGTCTGCAGGGTAGCGCGATGGACCCCAGCGGGCTGGGGAACATGCCCTGCTCCTACGGGGACTTGACCTCGTGCAGCCAAATGTCTCAGGCGGCCTACAGGTACACGGCGGCCGCAGCCTCCATGGCGAGGGGCTACAATCCGGGCGCCGGGGGACCCATGGGGGTGCACCATCCTGGGGCGGCTGGGAGCCAGTGCGCCGTCATGGGGGGCAGGCCACACGTGCAGGACGTCCACAGAGCTAGCATGTTTCCGGCGACGATGAACTTGCAAAGTGAGTAGACTTGCGTGGCGTGGATTGACTATTTTCGGTGGTCTTGGTGTTTCCTCTAACAGCTGGTTGTTTGGCCGTAATCAACTCGTATAGGTAATGGAATGATATATGTATGGTTATCTGGAGAGAAATTGCTGCTTCACCAAAATCTGCCATAATCTCCATAAAGACAATGGAATCAATGAAATATTACTAGTATGTAATATAATTGAAGGGGTGACTAGTTAAGGGTGCAAGTGCGATCATAAACCTTTCTCAGCTCACCCCTTCAATTGTAGATGGACAAAATTCATTGCAGGAACGCCACGAGCGCAAAAAGTCTTCTTTCTATAACATTTTTCACTGCGAACATATTCAAACTATATTTAATTATTCACCTATGACACCTAATATTTCTCTTTACCCGACGGTTTCGTTGTATCTTTCATAAAAAGCGCCAATTTTGAAAGTTTCCCGTGTAATGGTCATGTTTTCTCCTGTCCTAAATTGGATGGGGCTGTTAACATGTTTGATGTTGCCAAATTTGCCAGATCGGCTGAAGCCGTTATCAAAACCATTATTATTATCAATCCGCGAATAGGCAGAACTTGGGATTCTGGAAGAATTCACATTTTCAATTTCTTCTCATTCGCTGAACAGAACGGTTTTTGATAATAGTTTCATTTTTTATTTTCGAAATTTTTAAAATGACAATTCGCAATGAGTTTTACAAGGAAGTCGATTCAATTATAAGATAAATGGGTAATTGACATTGAATTAATTGATAATTCAGTTGATATGACCCACTGCAATTATGACAGTTCAGAAACATCCGTTATTGATATGTTGAGAGAATTGAATCACAGCTGAGAGCACCTTATACCTTTCAAGCATACTGATTCCCAAATCAATTTTAATATGATCATATCATCGAAAGTTTTAATATTTTTTTTCAATGGACGTGGATGGACACGTGAAGTATTCAGATCAGATTCAACAATAATTCCAATCGATATGAATGAAGAATTCAGAGAATTGAGAAACACTACCTTTCGAAATATCACACCAATCACGCTTTACCTGATAAAGACATAAAAAATACCAGATCAGGTAGATTCAATACTTCAGTTCAATAAAGAATACTCATATATATATCATACTTATTATGATAGAAACATACAATCTGGATTGGTGAAAAGTGAAACATAGAATATTTTAGAAATACGATTGTGTGGAGGAAAGATGATTCAAACTCCCCACATGCGATAGCATCATGAAACATGAAAAAATTCACGATTCAATTCATTGACTACAAATTGCAAACAACACTGGCTGAGGTTGAAACAATTATTATGTATGTTACCGCTGATCGAATCAAATCTGAACATCACATGAATACATAATGAAATTTATAGCATTCTTTTGGAATAATTTTCTTCTTTATCATTTCCGACTCATGTATGATAGGATCTGTCTTATATTCAGCTATTATGTACTTCCATTCACTGCAGTATTTTTGATAGAGTTCTCAGATCCGAACTACTTCAATTTTTCCATAGATATGTGCGGGTTCAATGTTTTTTGAGTTTTTAACGTAGGTACGCTTTATATTCGAATATTTGTGACCTGCAAGATTTGCATTAGAAAGAAATGTACACGTAAATTGCTCATCGTCATAATAATTATTCAGCCTGAAATGAATTCTCAGCAAAAATGGAACTTTGTCATGGTTGATGCCCAATTCAATTCTGCAACCGAGAATTATGTGTAACAAACTACACAGTTTTATCAATTCTCGATCAACTTAGTCGATTCGATCCTACTGTGATGTTCATCAAGAGTTTCTTGTGTTAGTGGTGATTCGCTCTACCATATCAGATATTCTAGTCATGTTAATATTTGTCTCAATTGTTAAGTCTCTATTTTTGTGTGAGAAATGAATGAAAACTAAAGCAAACAACGTCGAAAACATATTCCCATCCTGTGGTAAGCCGTGCGGAGAAATGCAGCTCGATGGCTAGTGCAAAAACACAACACTAGCGCCATCTTGAAGCAGAGAACGTTACCCGATTGTAACGCACACCAAAAAATCATTTTGAATGACCCATTTTGTAATTTTTCACTATCCCTAATACAATCTAATGCTAATTGCGTTTTTATAACGAAATATTTATATCTGAATCTTTGTGATCTGATGAGAGTTGCGAGTAAGTATATATAATATTATTTCTATGGATTCGCACTACGGATACTGTTGTGAAAGCGATTATCAGATCAACACACCATCATAATAATAATTATAACCCATGCTGTTATGGTTACTGAAGTATATTCGTTAACCGTGAAATCAATTCTCAACAAAAAAATTCAGTTTTATCATCAGGCAAGCCACAGTGGTGACCTGATTCAATTATGAAACCATTGAACTATAAGCGCATCAAACTACAACAAATCGCTGCACTGTTTATCAATCCATCCTACTTTGATGTTCATCAAGGAATTGTGTGAGTGGTGGTAGGAATGATTCATTAGATCTCAGATTGACCAGAACTTCAGCTAGTTTTTGTCGATCCTTGCGTTGATGTTTCTATTCCATCTAATGTGTAATGAAAACTTACGCAAGCAACATCAGTAACATCCTGTAGTGAGCCGTGCGAAGAAATGCATCGCGATAGCCGATGCAGTCACAGCACTAGCGCCATCTCGAAGGGAAATCCGGACCCCGACTCCAACCCTTTCGTCACACCGAAAAAATCACTTCGAATGTCCCGTTTCCAATTTTCCGCGGAGTGAAAAGTACCGACCGCCCGCCTGGTGGAGACTGACGAATGCCGAACTTGTGCAGAGGTTCTTTTTCTCATTTCCCGGCATTATAAGACCATAACTCAGTTGTGCCGGCTAACAAGGTTATACTTCGACCTTAACTCCACTACAGAAACGCCCCTGCTACCGTTCAAATTAAATAATTTAATAGCAGCGAAAGTTTATTGTGAATAATCTAGTTTACGAGGAAGCTGCCTGCCGAGAAACTTGTGCTTTCCTTCCATCTCTCGTTCTCATCGGAGACAACGGGCGTTTTCACTTTTCGTCTCTATTTTATCTGCCAATCGTCGTTCTGATGATTATGTGAGTGTATATGCTCGGAAATAAAGCTCATGGAATATAAGTTCGATAGTATACCAAGACCTTTCATCAATCATTTCTCAACTATATCGATGAACAGGTCAAATGCGACATTCTTTTTGCTCAATCCCTAATTCCTCTTAGAAGTACTCTAATTTGTTTATGTAATCTTCCATGTCTTCATGCCAAATAAATTGATTTTCGGTCTACATACTTATTAGTATTAGTCAATCTATTTCCATGTCAACACAGTCACCCTTCACTTGTCAGTTCCCTGTCATTCGTATTTTCTGTTGTTCCGTCACTGGCATTTTTTTCATAATCGTTTATCACGTTCATCCGTCATTATATGGTGGAATTTATACTGTAGACTTTGGAATTCTGTTTCTGATATGAGAATATGAATCGTATTGATTCCTTAAGGGAAGGTAGCATTAGGTTTTTCCATAATTCCAGTTGGAACTGTCTTTTCTGATGTATTATCCACCACTTATGAATCGAAGGCCATTCACTTCAATATTCAATACACACTTGAAACATATCTTCTCCTCAGATTTATTCATTATAATTTTTCTGGTGAAGTCGAACTCTGTCACTTTCAAACACATGTGTTCTTGGTTTTCGTTGAAGAATAGGATTACTTTGTTCCTTGTGTACAGCAAGGATGATATTTTCATCAATGAAAATATGTACCTATAATATAAGGATCAATTCATTGATTTTTTCAAAGTGAAACCGTTACTGAGCATCGACCACTTTCCCACTTGGAACCCACTCATGCACCCTACTCCTCGTGGTTTCGCCGACAACTGCATCAGAAGCAATGAGATGCAGGATGACGATATGAGAATGACACTCTTTAACTTTTCCCGATTCTATATGGATGTAGATTCTTTATATGAATGTTGTATCTTTGAGTAAGAATACTGACAGTTCAGTCGATACTGATAGATGCTTGCATCTGAGCATCAAAATAATCAGAAATTTTACCACGCAATCAGTAACAAGACCAAATTCCCTCTGGAAATATACACTTTGACAAGTCAATTACTTCCTCTGATGCGATATCAATCTGATTAATAATTAATCATTTTTAATAACGTAAATGTTTGAATGTGAATATCTTACACATTTGTTTTTGATTGCAATACATCATGCAAATCATACATGACATAGAGTTTGACTTTAGAACGTCAGTTCCTATATTGTTTTGAATTTCCAAACTAGTCCAGTGGAGAAAATGGAACACTACTGTAGATCCTGGTCATGGACTACTAAGTAATAACTTCCATGTAGGTTAACGTAGTCAATTTGATACGAAGGCATCGGTTATGATTATGGTCAAAATTTGTTATTCGTATACGAACCTAACAAATAACTTTGGTTGGTAAGTCAAACGCATATAAACATTCTACATAAGAATATAACGTGAGAAAATTCTTGTGATCCATCTACGCCTTCGCAGATATTTCGTAAATGTAAAATAGTTTAAAATAGAAACGGCTCTCATCGAAATATTGTTTGAACGTCAACAGATGTTGCTTTGATATAAGCCAAGCAATTCAAATTATATCTTCAGGTAATCAAAATCCGTTTCATCATAAATTATTGCATGTGATTGGTTTCTTGAATTGTCTTTCAGGAAACTGTTCAATCAACTCCAGTTTTGATAAGTGACATTAAATTTTTTGGATAACTCATATATATTTCTTTTAGATATCTAGAAAAGATTTACGTCGAACATAGAATTTTCAACGTATCAATGAAATTCTACAATTTCAAAAGTTGCACTATCTCTGCACTTACAGGAGGACAAGTGTCCAGGTAATATTGGCGATTATTCGGCATGCAAAGTACATTTTTTTGCTAAACGCTCCCTGAAGGTGATATAACCTTTCAAAGATCAGGTGAAATATTATATTATAGAAGCTTTTTTGTTCAAATTCAATACTTACGCATGAAATGGATACTTGTTACTTGACACAAGTAACTTTTCGAAATTGTCCAGTGGCGGAGGTACAAAGGGGTTGTATGAATTTTCCAACCCTATTTTCCACGCCGCCTGATATTTTCTCAAATTGACAATTCCTCAATCTCGACTGCCCTTTCAAACGACTTTTTAATTCTGATAAAAATTGAGCACTTGTGAAATTTTGTTTCGAGGCTTTGGTTACGAGATGATTGAATTTGAAAGAAAAGACACCGCGAGCGCAAAAATTGATTAGTTCAGTTAAAAAAACAGGTCTTCACCGAAATGAGAATTGTTCTATTTTCTTCGAAACGATACTGGACCACCCTGTATATTCGATGGGGAAGTAATTCGTTCGTTTCCATATCCATATAAGTCGATGCGGCATATAATTTAGTTCCGTAGAATAATCGATTCCATTGTATCCAATGTAAAGCAACAGATGAAAACATAAATTATAGATTCGATAGCGTCTAAAATTTTCTGTAAATTCCTTCCTGGCTCGCTTCTATTCTTATTAACGCCATCGCGACTAGTGTTGCAGGATCTCGTAGCAGGAAATTTTCTGGCAGGAAGAAACGCCTAAGTGTATCGATCCAGTGTCTCCCTTCTTTACGCATCGAAAAATGTCCGCCGCACACGGCGAATTCAAATTGCCCGTTTCCGGACCGCCGTCTGAGAATCGAGAATGTCGAAATGGACGAATTTCCACAGAATATACACAAAACGCACAATACGTTTCGCTACACTGTTCTAAAGGATTGATAAATCAAAATATGAATGTTCAATAAAGTGGTTCCGTGATAGATAGATAGATGCATTTGCATTGCATTTGCAGATGGCATTTGACAGTTCTGCCTGGTCCAACACGACATTTCAGATCTATTGTGGAAAATTCATACCTTCACGAAGTATATGCTGTCCAGCTTTACCTTTTCTATTGAATTCACTAGCTTGGACAGTGACTCCTTCATGAGGTTGGATGTTTCTCTTTTCTCCTCATCTAGACATGAAATTTACAGTTTTGTCAAGCCTTCGCAGTGTCATGGACTCATGATTCTTGTTCTTATTCTTCTTCATGTGTATTCTCTGACAACTGTGTCTCATGAGCAATCCTATATTTTCCTGACTAGTAACCGTTATTTCCTAGTAAGAGTGCTGTGAGTTCAGCCGATGGCTCTTTGATGAATATTTTGGCTTGTCTTATTCCTGAATGATTGTGCCACCATTCTATTAGATATTTGGTGTTAGACCATCCCTCACTGGAATCTTTCTTCAGTGCTTGTTCAGCCCCACAGAAGTGTTCAGGTCCTATTATGGCAATGAAGGTTCCTAATCGGGCTAGTTTGTCGGCTTCTTCATTTCCTTCATGGCTTCCATGGCCTGGCACCCAAGCTAATGTCACATCATTCTGCCTGCCTTTCTCTTCGATTCTGAATACAGTTTTCTTGATTCTCAGTCTTGATCTGACTACCGGTAAGTTGATCGACTTGACTCTCTAAGCTCGGTGTTATTGTAGTTCCTGACTTGTGAATACGTCGACTCTTCCTCTGGTTTTAGAGCACAGCCTGTCCATATTTCCAGCTTTCTCCGACTCGTATTGTGATTCGGAAAGTTTTCGAATCTGCATTCTGTTGTTGTTGTGTCAGGCATTCCCAGAATGATATCCGATGTCACCCACAGTTATAATCTTGTATGTTCACCGATTTATGTATGACCGATTTTTTCTCCTTGTATGATCGCTTCTCCTTTGATGTTCTCCATGGGGCTGCAGTTGGAATTGTGCTCATAGCCTCTGTGACACTGATGTGGGGTAACTAGGATATACTTTCCTTACATGAGAGCCAATACCAAGAGACTTCGTCTAAAAAGACACAGTGAATATGAGTGATAATCATGAAGAGAACGATGAAAGAATCTTAGTTATTTCTAAGGTCGATCATACGGCGAGCTTCATATCTAGCAATCAATCGCTTACGTCATAAGCTAATCATTCCGTGCGACAAAATACTGACGACGCTTTGCCATTCCTCCACCACGAATTGGGCAAATTTGACGAACGATCAGCATGAATAAGTGTGAAGCGCAGAACATTTTCCCCTCTATTTTCTTTCTATTTCGCGGGATGAATGTTTGCGCTTTCACAAGAGGAAAAACAGCACGACCATAGTGATGAATTACGCTCGAATTTCCCGAAGAATGAAAAGTGGAGAAGCGAGGTGAGGAATTCGGATGGAATTCGATTCCAGAACGTGCTTGAAAATAAACACTTTTTTGGGTGGAGGTGAGTCGAACTTTTCCGACACAAAGGTGTGGATATTCACTGTCGCTGTTGTTTTTTTTATCTCTCCGGTAGATTCGATAATGAACATACAGTGCATCAATTTCGGAACTTTGGATTGGCTCTGAAGATTATTATTTAGAAAATAAGAAAAAATCGACTCGGCAGAATGGAGGAGAATGAACCGCTAAACGAAAGATTCCAGAATAATTTTACACTATTAACTCGATTCAAATGAAAATAACTGAAAATGTCGCTGAGTAATTTCATTTGGCGTCGTTCACTTACAGATAAGCCTTGACTTGGACGTTAAAAACAGATTTTATCACTCCCTCATCGAGATTATATATCATCCAATGTGGTTGAAATGATGGATATAATTCATGTGGATGCATTTACTACACAAGCTATATGCTATGATAATTCATTAATTCTACAGTAAAAAACATTGAAACAAATCATTGAGTTGGTAAATTCTAGAGATTAATGGATCATAACACGGTCCTATTTTTGTTAATGACACTTTATTCATCCACTGTAACGCCATCTACTGCCTCCATTCTAGGTGGAATTATCAATAATTAATAAGAGAGCATTTCACCTCTGCGCGGTTTTGGTGGAAACCGCGATATCATAACATCCAAACTAGTCACCGAACCTCTTCACAAATTCATGATTTCTAGGCTTACCACAAACACTTAATTATATTTCGGTACGAAATGTACCTGATTACACAGTCCTTCAGGATTTCTGAGCGTGTCAAGTTGGTCATTTCAGAGAAAATTTCTCAATCGAGATGAGAAGTGAGAGAAATAGTGTGCTCGGGTTGGTTTATTTCTTTGTAAGCATGCGCAGATATGTTGATGAATCTATTAAAAACCATCCGACTGATGAGTACAAACAATTTATAGTCAAGGAACTATGTTTGATTCGAGTTGATGTCCCCTCCAAAGGAATGAAAGTTGACGTATGTCAGAAATTTGTTATTCGATAATTTGTTAGAGATTCTTAAGAGCCACAAAAGATTATCTTGGAGGGGGGGATGGGGGGATGGTTTACAAAGGAATATGGTATTTTTGTATCATAAGGTGTCCAGTTGATTGTCATCAGAGTTTGATCTGTTATATTTATTATATTATCGATCTGATACAATTCGATGAAGAATTCACTAGGATGATATGAATTTCAACTGAGGTGTTCATATATAGATGTGCATGTTACTATGTTACTCCCCCTCGTGGATGTTCATTCAATACAATTATTCTAAGCGAAAAACAACTACATCGAATGGAGAGAAAAAAAGTAAATAGAGCAGCAAAGGACTGAAAGATTTATTCGTGCGGATTCTCAAGACAACGAGAGTTGGTCTTCCGGCTCATAAAAGCGACTTTTCGAACCATAAAGTTAGTCTACATGTTGGGACAGTAAAAGAAGCGATAAAAATTCACTGTGCATTTCCATCAATTCTCTCCACGGTTATGCTCTATGTTCTGACGAGAAAAAGCTCGTGCAGAAAGCATTCAACTGAAAACGCTGGATTTTATTTTTCGTTGTAGGGAAATGTCACTAATGAATTCGACATCATGCCATGATATCTGAATTGACTGATTTTACGCACTCAACGCCCTCGGTATAATCCGAAATTGTCATTATCCTGTCAATATATATCAATAATAAATGAACAGATTTCCAATGTTATCTTTAGAGAACCGAAAAACTCACCACTCTTGTATGGATATTTACCACTTACAACTCACAAGCTATCTGATTGATTCTCCAGAGTTATTATCTCAACTGAACTTTTATATACCTCGTTTGAATAGTAGGAGTTCACTGTGTTTTCATTTAGCTACTCCAAGAATGGATATTCTTCCATGTACACGAAGTTTAAATAGAATATAATGGAATATAAAACATTATATTTCTCCCAAGTGATCTTTATGAAGCGAACGTGAAATGAATATATTCGTACATGTATTTGCTTCACACTATCATAATTATTAAATTGTGCCGGGCACCCCATGTTCTGACATGAATTTGCCTTGAAGGGTATCTTTGCTAACTGTATTGAGAATTCAACCAACTGTAGCTAGAAATAGCATGAGGATAATATAGGTAGATTTAGTTACTGTGGTAATATAGTCTATTTTACGAAAGCGTTCGTACTCGGAATTAGTCTTAGTGCTACTAAGTGAATAAGTTTCAATTTTGAACTAGAAATCAAGACTATTCGAGTTGCAACTCGAAATTAAGAAAAACGTTTCGATTGTCCGTTCTACGCTTTCGTAAATTTTCGAGTTCGAACTCTAAATTCGCATCACTTTCAAGTTCTACCTCCTAATTATACTTATTTCGAGTCGCAACTCGAAATCATAGCACTAGTTTCGAGTTAGTATTGATCAGTAGTAGTAATTCGTAGTAGTATAGTATCGAATTAGTATTTGCGCTGATGTAGTGATAATTTCGAGTTCGATCTGGAAATAACAAAAAAAAATATTGCTCGTCTGTTCTACGCTTTCGTACTGTTTTGCCTAATACACCTCTTTTAGAAATCAAAATGAAAATTATTTTCGATATCATTCGCTTCGTTCGCTCTCTGAATAAAAAAAAAAACGGCGTTTCAGTTGAAGAATTTGAACCAGACGAGTTCAAAACATGACAGGAACTGACATTTTGTTATTGATTCCATCCGTTGTGAATTGCCGCTTCCAATGAACATGAAACGCAGAGGATCTCCTAAAAACTCCCTTGCGCTTGAGAGAACTTCAAAAATTGAGGGGTTTTTTTCGTTGAATAAACGTATGGATCTACGATTTGTTTGCTGAAAACTATCTTTTGTTACAGGTGGCCTTCCTTACAAAGTCTACCCAGGGCATGACGGTGTTCTTACCGAAAAAAGAAAACAAAGAAGAATACGAACAACCTTTACATCTGCCCAACTCAAAGAACTAGAAAGGGCCTTCCAGGAGACCCACTATCCAGATATTTACACCAGGGAAGAAATCGCCATGAAGATAGATCTCACGGAAGCTAGAGTACAGGTGAGTACATGATTCAATTCGATAGATGTAATTGTCCGTGCATCTCTTTCAATTGTCTATGACTTCCAGAGTGATAATTTCATAGTTTCATAGGTCATTCACTTCAGTGTCATGGTATTAGGATCTCTTGAAATACTTCCTTCGGATATTTAGGAAGAAGTCATGTACAACTGACAGTGCCCATCAGGTTGACGTTCTCAATCATGAAAATGGGTAGAGAGATCGTTAGTGGAATACAATCGATTCATTGGATATATCAACGATGTACAGAACACTGGTGGAGCTATTCTGCCTATTTGCCTCGATAACAGCTCGAATGTCAGTTGTTAGATGGCGACACAAAAATGAAAACAAAATCACTATCATCGATAATTGCACAATCAGTGTTATAAAAATGTTGATTCAGAAGTAGTAATTTAGGTTACTTCTCAGTTTCAGATCGAACTACATAATAACAATCTCAAAACGTCAACCATTTGTACAAAAATCTGTAAAAATGTCACCATCTTCTGGGAAGTTTCATAACTATTAGTCCATTATAGCGGAAAATGGCGTTAGCATTTTTAACGAAACAGAACACCATCAGTGACTGCACCAGTGTTTTGTACATCGTTGATATATCAATACACGTACCTAAGAGAAAATCAAGGATTCTAACTGATGTTATATTGAAGCCAAAAAAAAAGTATCCGAAGAGCTCAATGAATTTTTACTAGATACATGTCAATACTTTGTGTAGTCAATTATTGAAACAGGATATCTTGAGAACCATTCACCTTGTTCTCAGACTGCTCTGCGCTCTCTGTGAAATAACGTGTGAAATGAAAAATAGAGCTGTACGAGTGAAAGTGCTTCGCATTTGTTTCGCTTGATGTTGACATCCACACGGAACTACCTTCTTTATTTATCGCCTAGTTTGTTTTATTACCTCTTGTGGATATCCTTTCACACATTTTCTTCTTGAAAGAGAAAAAAATCCCTTGTTTCCGTTTTTTATCTCTCCTGCCAATTCGATCTGATGCGTGGGTCATCAAATGAACCATTGCAGTAATTTGACCACTAGAAATAATCTAAACACAGTTCAGCTAAATAGAGAAAACAGGAGAAATAGTTCTCATAGAAATATCTCATTTATCTATTTGCCTTGAAAATCCTTGGCCCACTCTCAGGCTGCGAAGTAATCATCTACACAACTAGTTTAGGAAAAAATATTTTCTACAGATTCAAGAGATTTTCACAAGATTCATTGACATGACACAGGCATATTCTGTCAATATCAACAATTATTGCCTATTTACGCAGATCTACTCACTAGCATACTAACATACTCTGATATTACTGATTGTCATTTCAGGAATAAAGTGTGAATTTCCATATTTAATTTAGACTGGTAGTAGGAGAAATAGTGTATAAAGCTCAGATTCAATAGCTATTAAGACACTCATTCATTATGACATCTGCCAGTGTCTCAAAAGTCATGATATACATAAATATGTTCGAATTTTACAAAACATTCTCATCTCTCTAGGCTTTATTTTGTATTTAGGCATATTTCATTCAGCGTTCGCCCATCTGTCATGATGATGGATACATGTTTAAATGAGTGAAGGGAACCGCCGAATGAAGGTATGCAGAATAACCCTGCAGTCAGACAAGTTGAAGGGTGGTCACCTGAGACCTAGCCATATTACTAACTCTATTATGAACGACTAGAACTGACCACTCGACTAGAGTCGGGCAAGAAACGATGTTTAGTGTGGGGTTTATCCCACTTCTGATCCAGAAAACCGATATTTTTCATTCCGACAACAGAAAGAACATATAGTAGAGCATATTATCTGATGGTCAACTGTGGCTCCTGAATGTTTAGTTTTTTTTTCTCATCATATCTATCGGAATAACAGAGCCTAATTCATTATATAGATGGCATTTCACAACCCAACACTTGTATTATTCATCAAGTTTTTATTTATCACGAGAGTAGAACCTCAAGAACCTCTTCAGGTGAGCATCTACATAAAAATGCCGTACGACAATACTTTCTTTATCTGTGAAATTCCATATTCTCATTAAGTCGAAATGATCTATTTCTTGAAAATTCGCACAATTCACCACAGAGACAGTACCTAATGATCCTGCTATTTAATCTAATGAGTATCTATTCAGCTATTTGACCTAACTTAGATCGCATTGACATATTAGACTCAGGTGGCTGTGCCTGTCAGAATAAACTAACTAACATAAATGAACTTGAGTACTTGTAGCAAATAATATAAAAAGAATCCCGCCATAACTATCAACAATTTGTTGCTATACAGAAATCTCGTCTCGATAATCATGCCGCCTCGAGCGATTCCAGGTAGACAAAATAGACGAGTTTAGGCTGGGAATCCAAACATTGTCAGTCTCGAAACATGCCGATCTTCTTATTACCAAGTATCATTCATCAATGGAACAACAAACTCATGGAATTCTTCGACGTCTTTCCTGTTGCTTACAACCTTCAAACTTTCAAGAGAAATTCAAACACCTTCCTACTCTCTCAACACTAACACGATGTTCCTCGAACATTATAGGATTTCCTTTCGTGTTGTCGAAATCGAGATCGGCACTAGTGCTGCCTAGTCACTCTTACTCTCTTGTATAGTTAGATTTATTCATTTCTAGGAAATATCCAGTAATTATTTAATATATCTTGATGTTTTTTGAGCAACAGCAAGATAAAGTGAGACCATCTTGGAAACATTTTCATTTATCAGCAAGTCATCGATTATGGCTCTCCAGAAATTCTCAGAGTGCCATCATTGGAACCCAAAAAGCTTCTAATGTGCGCCTTATATGGAACAGCCTGTATAAGAACAGATACATAAGTTTGTATTGGGGTAACAACTTTCTTGGGTATTTGTACGAGTGAGAAATGAATTCACGAATCATGAAGCTAATACAAATGGGACGGACTCCCCAGCAGCACAGAATATTGGGCCAATACAAAACCGATATCCAGCCAATATTCTGTGCTATTGAGGCTATGAATCTGAAGAGCGATCTGGAGGTTCTTTATATTCACCAATTCACATCCTTCATGAATAGTAACAACTCCATAATGGACGTTCAATGATATCATTTATGATGACCGGGTAATGAGTCAAATATAGCGTCGTCAGAAGTATGAATCTCAAAGAGCATTATAACCATGATCGAAGTTGAGAAAAATAACAAAATGCCCTTCAGAACGAATCTCTCACAGAGTTAATTTCTAATAGCACATTTTGAAGTTAGTTCTCACGGAAAAAAGCCCTCGACAATCATTAAATATTCAGGGCCATGTTTTGATCCTGCGATTAGGCAATTACAGGGACAATTTCTGAGGTCTCCGAGGACACATATCGCGTTTCGCACTTGTTCGCTGCATTAGCGCCACTATTACACCCTCTGTACATTCTATCTATGGGGTTTGCTGGCTCTATTGTCTCTCTATCGGTAGGTTAGTCTCTAGAGGAAAAATATGACTTCGTGGGAAATACAGTTGGGCGGTGTTTCCAGAGAGGAACGCTGATTTTCATATTTCACTTGTGCAATGCGAGCGAGATGATATAACGTTTTTTTATGATAGACCAGAATGGTAAGCCCCCCTGAAATCAGCTTTTCATCGACAAAAGCTGAGAGAAGGATATGCTTCTACCATCGAAAAAACTTTTGACTTCATTAGTTGACAGCTGATATTCATCGGATGGCATTTCCACGATTTTGAATTCCTTCATCCACAATCACTATACATGGTGAGTCGAAAATGTGTACCGAGCTTTCTGGGGGTGATAGAACATTGAAAAATTAGTGTAGTTTGATGATTAAACTCATGGCCCAAAATGCATATTAAGGGAGATATATCCTTCCAAAGTTGATAAAATTTAAATAATTTATCCGCATAACTTCTGAACGATGAAGCTCGGTACACATTTTTGACTCACCCTGTATAATTGAAGTGTTTTTCCACACTTATGAACCGTTCAAAGTACCACTTCATCCACTAGTAGAATAATCAAAGAAAAAATTTTGAATCAATCACATTTTACTCATTCATTATTAATATCAACGTTATCATCAATATTAGTAGACATTTATATTTGACAATGACAAGCTTGTGGCTGATTTCAGAACGCAGAGCGCCTGTCGAAGTTTTTATTCATATCTTTGCACGTATATTTCATCGATTTATGTGGAGGTGACAGCCGCTGTCAAACATTTTTTCAATGAAAAATTTCGACGTTTCTGGTTCTGAATGAATTTTATTGTGAATGAAACTCATAATTGCTTGCGAGTTTCAGATGTTCACTCAAGAATAAAATTAATTTGAACATTCATCTCTTATTTCTTGAAATGCTTCTTTCTTTACACTTCATATTGAATAACTATTTTTGATCATGTTCTACGTGAGTCATCTCACGATTAAGATTACAAAAAAAATTATTGACTTCCTTTACGCTTCTATAATGATACGATTAAGTGACTAGAGTTGAACTATTCATGAAATGGGGAAATATTATCTCAACAAAATTGATATGAATGTTTGAAGATGTCGGCAAAATACCACTGGTAGTGGTTCCTTCCCCACCCACTCCAACTGTTCGAACAAACCTATCCCCTTCACATTCAGACTAACTTCGCTAGGTACACTAGTTCTCAAAATCACAGAAACTTTGAAGCACTATAGAGCTCTCTGCTCTCCAACTGGCAACAATTTGTCTATGTTAATTTCGACAAACATAGTCCCGATATATCCACTCTCATACTTCCTAGGTTAGTCCAATGTTCTCAAGCGCATGGAGAAATTTAGTTACCTGCAAGTTTTCCATCTCATCCATTGCAGCATGGATAACTTCTCAGAAAACTAGCATTTGAAAACACGAAGTAGCATGGTTGACTTCTGGAACTGGAAATTGATTTCCATAGTGAGAAGATGGAAAAGTATCGTTGCATAGCATTTGTATTTTCTCAAAGGTATCAATATTCAGGTATCTTAGAACTTGTTTCTGGAACGTATGAATATTCATATTATGGATGAAAATTATGATGATATCATAACTACACTACTCAACACATGACCAAACATAATTTAATAAGAAAATTCATTTCCGAAATTGAATATGAATTTTATTGAGAAAACGTTCATAAACAATTATTGAATGATTATAAATATCTGGCGTACTTCAATTGCCAATTTCATTTTTCTCTTACGTGTTCGCTGATTGCAATGACAAGCACTACGAGGTATCCTATGTGTATATTGATGGAGAATTTGTATCCCCGAATCTCGTGGAAGTAAAGGTAGAGAATTTATACCAGTAAATTTTTGTTTACGTCATATTCGGAATACTGTTTCAGTAACACAAAGAAAGAGGAAATTTTCACCTATGCCATCTGTGATTTTATCTGAATTGAGCTGAAAATATTCATCACGATAGAATTCACGATGAATAATTGATTGGTACTCCCACAGAGTATTCCACGTAAATGGTCAATAATTATTCATTGAAGTTATCTTTTGCAAGTTCTTCTAGTTCACTTCATCTACTTTCCATTCGATTTCTCTTCGGACTGAAATCATGATTGTAGATGTGATGTCTTATAGCTGATAATTCAGCAGAATTTAGATGCTTGCCAGAATATTATTGATTTGGATGACGTATAGTATTCAATGATCATTATAAGTTTTATAAGATGCTGCTTGCGCTGCGAGTTTTGCTTTGCTCGTTGTACTCCAAAGGAACGAGTGCGAAATTATATCTTCTATAATAACCTATTTCATCTATGTGATGCACAGGAATATTGGAGATGCTTGGTAACACTAACGAAATATTTGCAAATTCAAAATTTCTGCAGTGACGAAAACAACGATCACTTTTGGGTTTCATAATGACTTCATTCGAAATGCAAATATATTTGGGAAAGATATGATACGTGAAAGGATCACGACATTACATCACACAGCAGTTGTTCAGATGATCTAAAAAGATGAGATGTATAATGTGTCAGTCTCGGTTTCCCTCAGAATTTCTCACACATACTCTTTTCCGCAGAACGTTCAATCCATCTTCAGCGGGGAGTTCTGATGAAAAAGATAAAACTTCTGCATACACGCCCTATAAAACTCCATTTTATGACGAGAGTTCTCGTCACTATATCCACATCCACTTCGCGGCTGTACATGTTGATCCTTGTTATGTGATGGTCTACGTTTGTATCAAGATTAATATCTCCTCATCATTCATTCATAATTCATTCTTCATTCTAATTCAACATTTCCCGAAAACCTGATAGGACTATTCTCCAGCTATTTATTTGCAAGGGAAACAATTTGTAGAATATGAAAGCTCCTATAAACCCCTAGTTCCGGAGTACCTCAAGGATCAAAAATAGGACCTTTCTTGTTCTTAATATTCATTGACGATTCCGCTATTCCGCTTTTCCGCTCACTATTCTATAATGTTCTGGAGAGGTCAATGAAGTCGTGAATAGAATCTAAGAGGTTTAACGTATGTTCGTGGAACGAACTCCAAACATTTTTGGAATTCCCAAAAATGAACTCAATCAGATGAAAAAGAGACAAAAAAATACATAATATTATATTAATGAGTATCAGTTTCGACGTAGCTTTGGATGTTTTGGGAACATTGCTCTAGTTTTCAACGTGTCACTGTAAAATGACAACTGACATAACAGAGAAATATATCCGATAGAAAATGTCCGTTTTTTTGGTACGAAGTCGTTCCCAAGACATCTATAGCTAAGTAGGAAGTCTTTGCTGACCAGTTAGAGATAAAACTAGTATTCTTGGGGATAGCAGCAGGTAATAAGAAGTACTCTTTTGAGTTATTCCAAGCTTTCGGAAATGTTTATTTCCATCTTCAGGGAAGCTACAAAGACAGAATTGGAACCAGTGTGAGAATATTATTTGTGAGTGACTTGTCTGAAAAGTACTTACATCTTAGTTGAGAATGCATTACATTGATGTAGAGTCTAAAAATATTCGAAGGACGCCACACTGACATAACAACAGAAATTAAGTCTGGTCAAAATTTAAAACATATTGAAATACATTGTTGAAAATTATAAATTCTAGGAAATACCAAGATTGCAAATGTCGGTTAGAGATCACATTGTTGAAATTCAAAATTGGAGGAAGTTGAGGTTATAACGGTTATAACGGTTATAACGGTTATAACGGTTATAACCTCAACTTCCTCCAATTTTGAATTTCAACAATGTGATCTCTAACCGACATTTGCAATCTTGGTATTTCCTAGAATTCATAATTTTTAACAATGTATTTCAATATGTTTTGAATTTTGACCAGACTAAATTTCTGTTGTTATGTCAGTGTGGCGTCCTTCAAATATTTTTAGACTCTACATCAATGTAATGCATTCTCAACTAAGATGTAAGTACTTTTCAGACAAGTCACTTACAAATAATATTCTCACACTGGTTCCAATCCTGTCTTTGTAGCTTCCCTGAAGATGGAAATAAACATTTCCGAAAGCTTGGAATAACTCAAAAGAGTACTCCTTATTACCTGCTGCTATCCCCAAGAATACTAGTTTATATATATATATATATATATATATATAATATATTTAGGAGGAGGGTAGTCGTGGCTGACTAGTTAAGGTAAAAAATCTAAAATTTAGAAAACTAGATGAATGTTTTCTTCGTGAGGGTGCAGTCAAAGTTTTTGGCATTGAATAAGTGGACTCTTTGTTAATAAGCCGAGCTTTTGGAAATGTTTATTTCCTATATCAAGACAATTAACGTGAGATTGAAGATGAAGATATTGCAATACATAACAGATGTAGCATTAGCGGAAAATTAATCAGGACAAATGACATTTGAAGTGAATGGTCAATATTTTGAACAATTATTGTAAACCATAATTCATTCGATTAAACAGGTAGAATTATTGAGTGCACAGTGATCTAATCATTGCGCAATGTGATAAGTGCCAAACAGTTTTTTTTGCTCTATGCAGCCCAAACGGCTCATTTGCGGATATTATCATCATTTCGGTATCTTTCCGGGACACCCTCCATATGTTTATAACATACGAGGTGGCCCACTAGGGTCGGCTAGCAGCTGTAGTTTTCGAACCAACTATTTCCCTTTGAGTTGAGGAAAGTTATGAAATGTCAATCGGAGTATGACATGATTTCTTCCCATTATGAATATTGGAATGACCATTCATATCAATCATAATGAAGTTAGAGACTCATCACCGACCTCAGTGGGACACCTGGTATACAGGCTGTTACAAATTCGAATATATGCATGGGGACCTCGGAAACCATGGAAGATACAGCAAAGTTCAAATGGAGACAAAGCTGCGTAATCAGAAGCCCAACAAAATGCCCTCAAGAAATCGGCAAAGTAGGAGATATACAGGAAAATACAGAAGACTGTGATTTTGTTTCAATTTTTTACTGCCTCATTCAGAAACAAACTGAAAAAATATTTTTTTTTTCAAATATGGATCTGGAATTTTGATTGCATTTTTCGAAAACTTCCAATCATCGCATTTGGGAGATTAAGACCTAGACAGACAGGAGAGACAATCCCAAAAAATCTATAGAAATACATGAAGTATTACGTGAGTGGAATATGTATATGGGAATCATAAGGTTGCTAGTATTCAGAATTGGGATCAATCAATCAGGCACGATCACCCACCCCACTGCTGCCACCAGAATGAATTCCGCTCGCCCACGCCCCACGTCTCCTCTTGCAACATAAAACGTTTATGTACCGATGTAATCGGCGCTAGAGGCCGTGACATCTGACAAGTGGCCACTTCAGTTGTTTGGCGGTCACGTGGCGGCAATGGTAACTAGATCCTGTTGTGCTGTGGCGCGTCCTGTCCGTGAAATTGTCCTTTTGACTACGACAAAGGGCGAAAGGACTATTTGCGATGTTAACATTGATCGTCGCACGGCGATCGGTTACAGTTCACGGGTTGCTTGATTCGAGAGCGTTGATTATTTCTCAAATGATGCAAACATCATTAGATGACATGGGAATACGGGGCTATTTATGGCTTCATATCATTCTCAATAGCGCTAAGTCATTCTTGGATGCAAGTGGACTGGATAGAATCAGATGAACTCGCATGTTTTTGGATATTCGGTCTCTTAGCAAGAATAGACATTATTTTTGAAATTTCAAAATCTCAACAAAACAGAATATTTAATTCGTTGATTTTCAAACAAAATATCTATCCTACTTAGAACATGTAGGAGTTGCTAACTCAATCCAAAAAGAATCTGATATCTACGTCAGTCCTCTTCTTACAAGTTTGGATGATCCTGTTAACAACAACCGAACTGTGGAAAACTTTCATAGATACCAAAAAATATCAATCACCAATTTGTCTGGAACTTTCGTATCGTATAATGAAATGAAAAACTTTTCAAATGAGCTATCACTCGAGCCACTCATTCCATTTGCAAAAATCTTTCAAAATGGTGTCCAGGCGTCATTTTGAAGGGTTCATAATCTTTTCATCAGTGTCAAAATAAAATGTAGGTCCTGAAGTACCATAAAAGCAAAATTGAATTGAACAAATATCCCGAACCGTTCAGAAGTTTTCCTGGGGGTGTCAATTCATGAACAAACACATTTATGATATAAATCTACAATCTCATTACTATAACCATGTCGCTTCGCTACAACCATGTCGCATCCGTTCTGATATCCATAAAATGGATCTACTAAATTTGGAATATCTAACTAAAATAATAATGAAGATGCAAGAGAGTGGAATTGATTCCGACTCACCTGGTGTAGCAATATTTCTTCCGATCAGAATTATGAATAAATATCACTATAGGTAAAAAGGTATGTTTTGGTTAATGAACAATGAAAAAGTGGAAATAAATGTGAACAATTGAATGCAACAGATTATTTTCTTCTATTCGTTAAAATGACCGAATCTACGAGGAGATGAATATTGTTTGAAATAGATTCCTTCATCAATTCCAACAACAATTATGATGAGATATCTTCAAAATGCAACAGTTGCTACCAAAACATCCACTTGTAATTTACACATCTGAATCTAGAGTTAACAAAGAAAGGGGGGTTCGAAGCCACCTTGTATATTAGTGCAATATGGTTATGGAGTACTGATTATCCGGAGTTCAAATAGAAACCTCATTTCTCCACACCTCATAAGTTCACTCTTATTTCACTGACAAGATCGTCCACCACTCGGTATAAACCTGCCTGGTCATAATGCGGTTTTCAATGTGGCATAAGGATCGCCCTCGTCTCGATCATCCAGCCATAACGACCAGACCAAGATACATTTAATCGCAATGATGGAATAAACTGATTTCAATTTCTTAATGACGCGCCATATGCGCCCCATCTAGTCGGCCGTGCCTGGACGTTTTTGGCTGAAACGTCTCAATAATGCACAGTTAGTCGAGGACACAGCCAGCGATAATGCGATTTGAAGTGAATAGTAATGGACGCAGGCAGAGGATCGGCATTTATTTTATTGCGATCGCGATTGCTCTGACCGGAACAACTGCTGCAACTGCAAACACTCTGTCTAATCACTTTTCTGACGACGACCCTAGATGCTATCTGGATCTGGTCTGCCCTGGTTGATTGGAAAATACGATTCTTGCCTTTTTGTGGGTGTTGGATTTCTGTTTGTCAAGTATAGGTTCAGGGAGCAATTTGGTAGGTATTCAATGTCGATAATATACATGAAGTTCCGAGATACCTAAAATGTTTTCATTATTTGAATCGTTCACTAGTTTTTCGCATTGATATCCAAAGCAGTGTGGCAGCATCGTAGTATTTTATTAATCCAGTCATGATCTAGTGAACCTGATATCGTATAAGGTTTCAAATGAGACTGCCACCGAATTCATTGACTGAAGTAAAGAAGCTACTCAATCTGTGGAGAACTTCTCAAGAGCTGAATAACTAGTTGAGGAAAACTGAAGGAACGAATGATTCATATATTATTACATTTTCAGTAGTGATATCCATAGGACATAGACGAGATAACTTTATGACAATCGAAAGCTCGTTCCTTCTTCGAGCTGTTACCAAGCACCGAGGTTGAGAAATTTGTCATAGAATTATGAGGCATTTGACGATATCCGAGGAATATTCGGCGGCGAACAATTCAATCGTGTTATCATAGTAATTGATAGTTGCACTGAATGCAATTATCAGCGTGATGTTGACATGATTGGGTGGAATTATCCAAATTTCAGTAGGTTCCTTGGAAATGCCTTCCCACATTTTGAAAATACTTCGAGCATTTCTCGAATGAGTGATATCTTGGGGCTACGAATAATAGAAAACATTTTTTATGATGATTTTTTCTTCATTAAGATAACATAGATTTGTTCATTATTCTCGACAAGATAATAATTTTGTACTACCACCTCATCAGAATCTTCTGGATATGGCTTCTTACTTATTGGATATTGCCAAATTTCATACATTGACCGAGATATTGACAATATATCATATATGATTTTGCTACCATCACCATGATCAATATGTTTATGAAAAATTAATCCAATATTGGAATTCGACTAATGCGTCTGAGTTTAATGGTGATTTTTTTACTCGATATTTCTATCTGATATGTTCAAGGCTGTAATGGTAACTAACATTATTTCTATAAACTTGACAGAAGTCATCGTGTTTCAAAAAACGTGATGGCACACAGAATCAACACATCGACACAGATCACCTTAACTATAATATCTGTGACATTGAATCGTTCATCATTATGAGGAAATCAGATGACAGATTGTGAAGATGAAATACAATCAGTAATTCGATTCTTTGGCACAGTGTGACAATTTAATGATCGAATTGGATGAATCAAGTTTATACTTTCAGTTATCTGGTGATTTTATCTTTCATTTAACGAAATATACATGAAAAGAAAAGAAACAAAATAGATTTGGACTTGGTGTGTTCCCAGGACTTCATATGTCGACATGCCATTTCTATAGTGACAACATATAAAATTCACTTGATGCTGTAGCGAGTATGGTGAGCTATGGCGTCATTTGGAATTGGATCTGTATTCAATAATTTGAAATTTCTAATATTATCTGGAGCACAGTCAGATTAGGGTGAATGTGAAAACAAATAATTATCCAACTGATGCAGAAAGTTAGATCAATGAAAACATGATGGAGTAGTTTTGAATTTCCGATATTCAACCCATTAGCCTATTCATTCTATAGAAACCGTCTTACTGAGTACTCATCATTTGTAAGATCTGAGGAAATACACAACGATACACCATCCGAATCTCCAAATGAATTTCATAGCGCATTCATGACCTGCATTTGATTATTAACTCTCGAGTAAACATCACCATCCCTCCCGTCCCGAAGGGTGGCCTAACAAATGAATACAGGGCCCTGCAAGGGTGATTTAATAAGCTTGTACACTTAAATGGACACTAAAAGATACAAAGAACAAGTGTTAACACCGACCATGACAGTAAATTAAATCCAGTTTATCGGGGACACACATGTTACTCAACGTGACAAGCAGGTTTTTCTATTATTTCTTGATCGACTAGGGGTGGATTATTATTGAAAGTTTTTTCTAGAAGCTTTATGGTCCGTAGAAAAGATGACATATGCAAGCCTATTGATTACTATAACATTACTTACGAATTTCGGCTCTAACTTTGCGAATATAGTGTCCTATAATTCACAAGATCAGTCTTATTTCAATAAGAAATTACTATGACGAGACAATGAGATGACATTCAATTATCATCATAGAAATTTGGAATTCAGGTAGAAGGTAGAGGCTTTTGATTGCCACCAAAAGCCACTCGAAAATAACTTCTGGTATATCTGTAGAAGAAGGTACAAGTTGAGAAATTTCAATCGAACCCTGTATATTTTGATATTCATTTCGACCGAGCTGGAATGTTTTTTTCAATAACATATCACAAGTTGTATTTCATTTTTACGTTCTATATGAAATTAATATTTTCTCTATGTTCCATCTCAATATTTTTCCAAATGTTTCCGCTCTAATTCCTTCTATAATTCCAGTTGATATTTTGAACAAAATTGAGAAATAATTGATTTTATTTAAAAAATCCATCATTCCTATTTTGTGACAGACTAAAACATCCGCCGGAAAAAGTTTTTCATTTTTTATTTCGACTGACTGACTGAAGATAAATATCTTTGAACTCGCCATTTCTGCCAATTTTCTTCATGCCAATGAAAAGGAAATTTCAAGATCTATCCAATATATATATAAACTGTTCACACATCAATCTGTTACAAGTGAATCATCATTTTTCTATTGATATCATGAGTGAACGTTTCATTAAGGGTCCCAAGTGTTTTCAATCAAGGATAATAATTACCTACTATTGGTGAGGGATTGTCAGAAAGAAGAATGTTTGATGCTTGCTAATTCCCAATACAATAATGAATAACAATAATACCGAAATTTCAGAATCAGAAGTGAGATGTGAAAATATTATTCATGCAAGTTCTGCTTTTGCGAATTATCATCAGTGCCATTTGTTTCCATCGATTTATTACAGCATTTTATTCCGTGAATATAGGCGAAACTCATCGTAACGCGACGTGTTTCAGCTTTGACACGGAAAATGTCATTTATGAAATTGTGGTTGATTTCATAATTCATAGCCATTCAAATGTCAAGGTAACTGTCAGATATGAAAGCCCCGAACACGTTATCCGGAAGCAACACATTTAATATTTATTTCATTATCGCACAGAAATGACAAGATTGGAATATTTATGAATGTAGGCTTTTTATTTGTTATCCCTGTTACGGAATGGGATGCCTAATTGATTTCAGCATGATGTTAGAATGTGTTTTCCTACCAAACGCTGATATTTCGAAAATATCACTCGTTAGGCAGGTTATGAAGAGGATGTTAATACTTCCTGGCGCAAAGTTTCAAAACCTGCATTATCTACCAAGTTTTGGTTAGTCACAAATATGACTTTGAGAATATTGCTTGTTGTTATTACAAATAATCATAGATGTGGGGACATACTATTGGTATGTCCATACATGAAAAATATTTTCTCACGAACAGAGGACAGACTGTTGTTATATTGTAGTTGATAATAATAATAATGAATTCGTAGTTTAATTTTGAAAATGCCCATTCTTCGTGTCGATAATTCCATTGATTAGTACCAATGAATCGCAAATCGACCATTTGGCCTATCATGTTAGTTATGGCACAAATTTTGATCGAGAGACGTCATCTAAGGAGGAAGTTGTATACATATGTAGTATATATAACTGGTAATCAGAAAGGCCTACCTACCATTTTGAGTGGTGGAAATTTCATCAGAAAATTATTTTTCTGATATTTTTCCAAAAATATCAGAGTTTACATCATATTTTGTACAAAAACGCACATAACTCATTAGTTCTGTGTAGAATTCAGTCAGGGCTTCAAGGAATACTCAGTTGTCCGAGTCTCTAAATCAATGCTGCTGTCTGAGGCAGGCAACTGAGAAACTTCAGAGCACTTTACTCAATTCCCTTTATGCATATATCCTGTAAGGCCATGGAAATGCACATATTCATCCTTGTGTCTCGAGTTATGAGTGTATTTATAGCTGTCGAAAAGAAAAGGATGCCTCCTAGGGAATTGAATTGTGTCCAAAAATTACACAGTTATCTCGCCTCGAAGATTCCGCGGGATGATTTTCTAACATTGTACGATCTCTAATTCCCAATCTTGAAAGATGAGGAGGCATAGTACATCGTTACCAAGACATCTTTGTTGATACAGGGTATCCGGAATCGTGCGCCAAAAATTAAAGGAGTTATACTATTTGAAAAAATATTTATTTAGGTTCCTTCATGATTTTTTTTGAAACTCACTAATGAGGAATTTGCCTTCGAAGTTGATCTGCTTGAATGGATATTTTCTTATGACTTCTCATGAATCTCCTTCAAATTCGGCGGACTCAGCAATGTGTTGCTTCACATCCTTGGATCAAATGAGACCCCAATTCTTCGAAGGCAAAGGGCCTTAACTCCTCGACCTTTAAAAAAGAACTCATAAGTTTGTTTTCGATATTTTTTTATAAATTCTGAAGACGAAGAATTGAAGAACATATAAAAATACTCGAGAAATCATCTCTTATGTTATCTCTATAAGATGAGATGCTTGCATTAAATCTGCATAAATTCTTATTATTCTCATCAATAGCATAGCATGCTTTGGAAACAATAGTGTCGGTTGTCGAAGAAACAGAAAACAGTTCGCCTTGAGATCAATTTTGACACAGATGATAATTTGTTGAATTCATGAAAAAAAATGAATAGTTCCACTAATACTAAATGAGTAGTTGTTATACTGGCTGAATTGGTATAAGTGAAATGATCCATTTTCTCATTCGATCCAAGGATACAGAGCAACAAAAGTACTGAGTGTGCGTTCGTGTGAATTTGAAAAGAATCCATTGACTAGAAAAAGAGGTATAGAGAAATATTCATTATGAAAATCAACTTCGAGAGCCTATAACTTCCTTCTCAGTGAGTTCTCAAGACAATCTTGTGGAACTTCGAGAAATATTCATTTAAATATTATCACCCCCTTGATTTTTTGCGCACAATTTCCGGACACTCTGTATACGTCGCCCGAACAGCAAATTGTGTGAGCTAATCACTCAAATTTCCATTTTGACATTTATATTCGGAAATTGAGTTATTGGTTCAAATGACTGAGTGATATCATGAAATTTGATTTGATCGACTTTGATAGGTGATCCTAAAGAAAGAACTTTGTATACTAAGAAAGAACTTTGTATACTCACTATCAACTGAGCGATCAAATATCGATTGAAGTCGCAGTTCATTTTTCATTTGTCATTCCCCTCCCCTGCCGTTTCCTCCGAGTTTCCTCGGTCACATGCTTCCATGCTGATGAAATATTCAGTGTCTCCAATACAGCTCTAGAGAAGCTCAGGTGGACTTGTACGACGGTTACTGCCACCCGAAAATTAAACTTAACAATATCAATATCTATAAAAGTAATTCCATCACTTTCGGTGCCATAGAATTATTCATCTGGAGAGCTGACAACTTGTGTAATGGATTATCGCTCCAAAATAAATCACCAAACATGTCATAGGAGAGGATACTAGATGTTGAACTCGACGAGAGTTGAACACAGTATAGTGTTCGTGGGGATGGAGTGATTGATATAATGATTATTTTTTTCCACTAGTAACCTGAGAAATCACCATATCTCAAAGAATTTCTCTGATGCGAAGTAACACTTCATTCACCTAGGTAAATAATGATGAAACAATTTTGCCTAGGTAAATGATGAACTGTCAATAGCGTCGATGATATCTAGTATACATAGGTAGATACCGATGCCTATGCAACCAATGAAACATTCACCAATTGTATCAAGAACTGTTTTTCCTTAATTATATAACAACTTTGTCGTTTCAGTTCCATTTTGTTGTTCCAGTTTGATCGTAGAAAATTCCAAAATGAAACACGGTTATGTACTCCTCTAGATATATTTACATAATATACCTACTATCTTTGATTATATACACTAATTATTTGAATACTCAAGGCTACTATACTACATGAGTTGATAAAATTCCATCAATATTTCAAGATGTCTCATGAGCCAATGGCGGTAATAATCTCGTCAAAAATGAAATAATTGATGATTGAGTAACAAGAATAAACGTCGAAATCGATAATAAACTATACTGGTCCTTGATATCATGTCACCAAACACCCTCTGTGGGTGGGGACTGCTGCAGGATCATCCGTTTCGAATGAATATTAAATCATTTCCAGCTGGAAGGACTCAATAGGAAGTCTAAAATAGGGATAAATGGTAGGGGACGAAGGTCTAACAAAGATACATCATTCGAAATCACATGTTATACATGGTATTTAAGAGGGTGGTATATACATGGTACATCTTAATTCAATCTTGTTTGATGCCATTGTCCATATCTCATAATACTTCTACACGAAGAGAAATATAACATATTTTATCTTGGACTAATTACTCCGACTACTTCCAAAACCTTTCTCTTCCTTATAACGGTCTTTACAGAAACGATAATCTGGTATTTATAGTGAATCCATGCCTCGAATTCGAACAAAATGATATACCTATATCTGACAAAATGAGCGGAATAATAATTACTAGAAAAAAAGGACAAATGATTCCTATTCAAAACTCAATCTCCAATAACTTGATTAACTTTGATTTCGCATCGAATTTGGTAGTTTTTGGTCTAATTGTTCGCGTTTTTATTTGGATATTGAATTCCTATAATGATTGTTCTGTGATACAGTGTAAAACCAAATGTTGCATTCCACTTGAATAGTCTGAAGACTCTGGAAAAAGTTCAACGATATGCCTCATCTTCACATGTCTCCAATCATATCTGCGAGCCTCTTGAAAAAAAGTATTTTGTAGAATAAAAAAAAACATGCTGGAAAATGATGAGGTCTCAACATCACTCACGATGACCCCTGACACTATATATGCAACTTGAAAATTGAAAGTACGAATCATTACAAGATGATGAGCAATATCTTGAGAACTAATGACTTGAAATGAAGGAAATGCTCCATACGTTTCGTGGTATGGAGGATTGGCGATGTGTTCAGCAAAAAACATACAGGGTCTTCTAAGGGGCGGGACGAAAAAAAATCGATGATGATTCGCTGATTCCGAGTATATTGAATTGCTTTCCTGCAATAATTCTGTTTGCCTTATCTTTTTTGTGCAAATAACAGGGCGTTGAGTTTACCACGCATTTTTCATGGAAAAACTCATTCTAGATTAGAATTCAATTCCAGATTAGATTAGAACGAGAAAATGCATTTATAGTATTCTATTGAAACAATGAATTGGTTCTTTCTGAATTTCCCGGATACTCTTCTATATTCCAAAATAATTTCGAAATATTGTCTGCAGGACATATGATTATTCAGTTTGAAATTTTCTTATAAATTAACAGCATTGGACAGATACTGAACTTGGATTCACTAATTTGCCACCTTGTGTAGATCTATTTTCTGGCCCCTTTTACAATGATTCGTTGGTTTTTGCAATATTTCTGTTTTTCAATGCTTACGATCATTTGGGATTGTACAGGAAATGATTGTTGGTGTAGAGAACATTATTGGTAATATATGTTGAGTAGGTATATAATTTTTCTTCGTGCAGAATTTTCAAGAAAACGAGGTTTTTCCTTCAAAAACAAACGGAATATGATGACGTAAAAAACCTTCAATACTCGATAAGAAAATGCAATTGAAGTTTCATACTATTGAAGAAAAATCAAGCATTTTTCATTCAGATACATTTTGGCAAAGCACCAAACATGACGTAAGTTCTCATTCGTATTATGCTTTGGCATCAATACAGTAATCTTCCAGAATCTGAAGTGTCTAGCTATTTTCGACTGATAATCTCACACTTTATGTTTATGTATGCATTCAAAACATATTCAACATGTGTTTCATTAATAAGTGAAATGAGAGCAGGTGCGAATATGTTGAACAATCCTCGCGAGAATATGATCATTGATACAATACAACTGAGATGGAGATGCTTAGCATACTGAAGAAATAAAATCATCCTCGAAAAGGCCGAACTGTCTCAATGACCATGAAATATATATAACTCATTGGGTGTATGAAATGAAATTCAGATATTTCGGAATGTGGCATTAAACAAGTATGATCGATGTGAATAGAAAATAGTATATATATACATACAGGGTGATCCACTGTCGATGTTAAGTGACACGTTTACAGAAAACGAAACATATAGGATTGTTTCGAAAATTTTGTTAGTTTGATAATTGGCTCTAGTCTATCACTGTAAAAAAATTCCTTTTCTGAAAAAGTTCTGCAACGTTGCCTCTTATGATGAGAAGTGGCAACAACTCTGATATATTCATATTGTTGCATTTTCGCTACACCGTTCTTTCCTGATTACATTTGTACAATACTTTCCTGTATATACTTTTCACGGTTTTTGAGAAATAATTTATTTCCTCATTTTTGTTCGAAACATAGCTCTAATTGAGCGTTTACAATTAGGATATTCGATTTCGTAGAAAGCTGAAATACTTGGTGTTGTTTACCAATATCCTGGTGTTAGATCTGCCTGAATCGTACCTGTATCGTACAGAGTGGTTGAATATTTGCGATTTCACCGCTAGATACACAAATGGTGAAAAAAATCTTTCGAAGTGAAATTTCAATACCTCTTCTCAATTTTTTTGTCGAATGGAACATCCTATATATCATCAGGTAACCTGTGAAATTATTGAAGTTTCTTTCAAATCATATATCATGTTCCTATTATCATTATGATTATTCAGGTTTCCCAAATGAAAGCAAGTTTCTATAAAATCGGATCATTTTTGCATAATTTGTTAAAGGCAGTTATGAAATTTGGATAATAGTACCATTAACGGAAATAATATCAATGGAAAGAAATAACTTTTCACCCGGGATCGATTTGATCAATACATAGACTATGTATGAAATCGATGACGGTAAATGTTTTTTCATTCCTTCATCAAGATCAAGAATAAAACACGCTCATCATCCTTTCAATCGTCTCAATTGTACGTATTGCATCGAAAACTTACTCTTTACGTTGAACCAAATACTGTTGTTATTCAATAACAATCGGAGATCGAAGAGTATTATGTTGAGGCGAACCCCCCATTTACTACGGACTGCCTTGGACCAAACAATGTGACCAGAAAGGCGTAACTTCACACCCTTTATGTGTGCATCTGTTAGATTTTATCAATCGTTTTGGTTGATCATTCTTGGGCTTTGTGGATTCACCGCTTAAGTGATGAACTTCAGAAGGGGAGGGGGATGCACGAATTGTATTGACTTCCTCTTCCTCATTGAATGTTTCGAACTCAATCTGTTTCTGGTTTCTACTGATGTGAAGAGACTATCTCATTCAGCTCAAATTACTCATTGTGATCAATATTGGTGACTCGGTCAGTCACAACTAAAGATATGATATCATATATTTTCTACTAGATCGACCATGAGGAAGAGACGCAGCGATCAAATCTGACTGTTGGCAAAACATTTTATTGTGCTATGCCATTGTATTGAGAAATACGACATTTTCAGCTATTTTCATTCGAATCGAGTTATTACTTAATGTAAGAATATTCACTAAAATCAATTGTTCAGCAATGTCTATGAATCTATTAGTGTGCTAGAACAAAGAGACTCAATTTCACTTTTTGTTCACATATTGAAAATTGGCGAATTATCCTAGTTGGTTCAGCCGTGAGGAAGAATTTTAAAACGCTGTTCGAGATGTTGTCGTCCTGTTCATCCTATGGCTGTACTGATAGATTAAAAAAGATCAGAATATATGATTTCATGGGTAAGCTATATTGAATAATGTTGACCAAATTTCGAATAGACCCCAGTTTGAGCCTATAGAAAGGCGGTGGAATCGATCCGATGAAATCAGCAAACGATAGATAGTGATCAGCTGACTGTTATTACCCTTCTGAAACAAACCTGTCACTTCACTTCGAAAGAATATTTTCAGATGAGGAAAATATATTGATATTTATATCTCTGTGGCTACACAGAGTGTCCCTGAAATGTATGTACAAAATCATACGATAATTTAACTGAACTTACCTAGATACTAAAATACTTTGTTTACGCTTCGAAAATCTGTAAGTATACAAAGATAAGAAACCTGTCATACTATTTCGAGTGACATGGAGGGTGATACATATCGATCGAGTTAGATAACACTCATGATGCTCACTGTATATCATCTATAAACAATTGAGATAATTTTCTCAATCCGTGGTTTGAGCTTGTAGCTGCAGCTGTTTTGAAGTTCCATCCATTCAGTATGAATGTACACAGGTATATGGCGGAAGCGGAAAAATTTTAATATAGTTTCTGCACCTACGCAGACTCAATTTTGATATTCGAACAGTAAACACCATCTGGTATTGTGTTAAATCTATGAGTGCTCGAAAAAATACCGCAGGAATCCATTCGGCGCCATCTCGCAATTGTCTTCTTTGGTCCCGTTGTTTCTCCGTCATATAACCGTTGCTTTTGTGTTCACTTATCTTATTCATCACATATTCTCAGTCTCTAAGTTGGGCAACAACGAAGTGGAGGGAAGTTCCGTAGAATCGTTTCTAGAGAGGTATGAACCACTCAGTTTCTAATACACTCATAAATGATTTCTTGATTATCATGAAAGAAACATTGATATGAAACAACAAAAAAATTATATTGATGAAAGTGTGCTCATTGCACAGAGTAACTATCACCGCAATGAAGTCAATTTTCTGTGGTATTGATTCCGCATTGAAATGGTTTATATCGACACCACGTGGTGTTGATTTGGTGTTAAAAAATTACCTGGATGGCGTATCTAGACGACAGTCCCCTAGTGTGTTTCTAGAAATGCCAAAGTAAGTATTCAGTAGCCATTATTTCGTACTCAGCAACACTGCTTCGAGGAAAAAGGGCAAAACAAAATAGATTCCAGCAGTTAATTATCCTGATTAAATTTCAGGCAACGTCGCAGAGCGCCCGCCAGTTTTTCCTCCGGCATCATCTTGGAAGTGAACCGGAGCCCGTTATTTATAGCACTTTTCGTTCTTCAGATTTTCAACCGTACTTATCGAGATTAACTAATGAAAAGCATGATTTATAATGGCGCGAAAGTGATTTAATAACATCTCCGGATATGCTAGTAGGTAAATTTTCCGTTTCGGACTGGTTGCGGGAAAGAAAATTGAATTGATGTCTCCTATTTCTGGGTAGCTGAAGCATTAAGGCGATGACTGTAGGCATTGAGGTCTTTCGTTTTATGTTGATAATTGGTGACTGATTCTGTCCAAAGTTGCATTACGTGAAGTACTACTTAGTAACTTTTTCAAACAGCTATCCACACCGAGATCCACACTCTTGATTTGGAAACATGTGATCTGTGAATTGATTACTTTCGAACAATGATTGAAAATCTGTTGAGATTGCATACTGGCTACACTTGAGTATTTATCATTGAATCATTGTATTCTTCCTTGACGTTCTCTTCATCTTCCTCGTAGTCTTTAACAATTCATTCATCACCGTCATGAGCAGAAATTTGCTGAGGGTGTCCTTTTTCTTAGAATAGAAAAGAATAGTGTTCATTTGCGGATGATTACATATGGATAACAGGTTTCGATAATTATTGATTACAAGATCAAATAAGTTTACCAAGAAAATCAGAATGGGAATAGTTGATACTTAATTCAAAGAAAGGACTTTTTATCATCATAATATAGATATTCAGGACGAATTGAATAATATGAATAACAGATCAAAAGGTATTATCTATATATGTACCGGTTTACAGATATACTCACACTTTTCACAAACAAACATATGCACTAAACATAGAATAACACAATGGTTTTATCATCAATACGAAAAATATCGGATAATAAAAATTATAGACAAAAATGTAGTATTTATATATACATACATAGATAAATTCACACTCTTGTTCACAAATACACATATGGGTATGTCAACTAAACATTGAATCGTATAATGGTCCTTTTATAATTATTTTTCTGTTCAATTTTCTGAAAGTGTGTTGTGTTGAAGAATTTCTCGTGACTGATCGACTTTCTAGAACGTCAATGTCTTGATTCCTATCTTCCAGAAAATCTCATCTGATATTTCCCGTGAACTATCTGAATTTCTCTTGTCCCTTTAATGTAGGAACTGTTTGCGTTTTCCTTGTTGTGCATTGAGTTCTTTTGAAGAAATCCACAGAATTTTTGTTTTTATTGAGGTGAATACCAATCTGAGATAAATATATACTAGGGACAGTTCTTCTGCATTTGATTTTTCTTCAAGTTTCCAATCATAAAAACTCTTTTCCGAACCAGAATTCGATGAATGTCGTCAGTTTACAGATCAAATGTTCACTTACCGAATTTCCTTGCCTTACCATAGGAATAGGCCTGATTCCTGACGATTTCAATCGGTATTCACAGTTGAAATGTTGTCTATCAACGATTTGATTCATGTTTCGGAGACACAATCGATGAAATGATACTGACCAGTATTAATAAAATGTGATATAACGGTGAAGGAATTTCTCACGAAAATCGAAAAATATTCCAGTAATTTTATGAATCGCTGAATTTTACGAATCGCTGAAGCAGGTTCCTTGCAACGTACAATGTTACTAATTATTTCGATTATCGATGTTCCAGATCACTTCTGTGGAAATATTCCGATTTAGCTATACTTAGCTACAGTTCAGAAGTTGATAATAACCAAGACAACATTACTGTGACAAAACAATAAAATATCTGGCCCATCATCTCTTCTACATCGTTGGATTGACTCATTCTCTCATAGCTCTTATTCCAAGCCATTTATTCCACCATGCATTGATCTCTGCATCCATGTATTCTACATAGTTTTTGCTATGCCACAGGAAGGTAGTGGTTAATTCAGAGCCATCCTCCCCACTCGGATAAAATATCTCGTTGCCCCTATTAATACCCTGCATGTAATGGTACAACCTCATCACGTTCCAAAAAGTCATTTTCTCTTTGACATCTCCAAACAGAAGAGAGTCGTTCGCCTACTTCAATTGATCATCGGAAAACGCGAAGGATTAACCTGTCCTTTGGCACAGCGACAATCGCATGTCTACTCAAATGGTCTACTATGCATATACATTCGTATTCATACAGAGAACGAAATTCGGAGGGGCGCTAAAACCGAGAGCAAACAGAAAACGGTGGCAAAAGCTTCACGCGTTTGTGTGTGTAGAGCCAGGCGAAGAGGGCCCTGCAGGTCTTCAATACACATGTTTCCCTTGTCATTCTGTTAAATACACACCGTGTACGAAATTGCTGCATGCATTCGTTAAGAGGAACATTGTTTGGTGACACACGTCCCGTCCAAAATTTTTGCGCCAAGTGGCCTTACTACAGGCTCAGTTGCGCTTAATTAGAGTCCATTTCCACCCAATATAGATGATCTGTTTGAAATTGGAGGAACACATGTTGCCAGTATCTTCCTCTCACAAAGATGTTCGATACAGTGTCCACTTGAACATTAAAGGCTGGTTGCATGATTTACGGTAATGAGGAGTATTTCACAGGGCGCTTAGGCAAGTCTCCGGATGTATTTCTTACTAATCATTTTGAACACACCTGTATTCTATTGTTTGTATCATTCAGATTGTTTGTATCCATAGCAAAGTATGCGTCAGCTGATGATATGAAAGAGTTAACTCTGCATCAACAAAAAGGTACTGGTGGAGATACTAGCTTGAGTGTTTGTTGCATTGAACTCCACTAGATCTCCAGATCCCCATCACAGTATTCCAGCCAGATCATCATCTAACGCATCGACCTGTCTCCGTTTTGCACTTCTGGCCTCATTGGAGATGATATAGGGACTCTAGAGAAGAAGGCAGTATGGAGAGTACTATCATCCGCAAATCTATGTCACATCCAACGAAATGTTGATGTGAGTAAAACCAAAGTTGGTTCTTCTATAGTCACCCGGGTTGGAAGAGTTATATTGAATGGATATAAAAGTCTATGCAGCTGCACCAATTTCTATCCACACCAATGTGAATACCTATGCGCAATATTTGGAGGCAATTGATGAATAGATTGATGAGATAATATCACACCACAAAATCAGTACCGAAATGCCATTTCCTATTCGTACAATCTCTGCTCAGATCGTGATCTCCAATGGATCACAAATCTGATTCGAATCAAAATATGGAGATATCTCCATTATCCAATCTTAAGTTGTCTCCGATGACCTCAACGTTTCCTATGCTCTATTCTTCTATTCTTTATCATTTATTTACTATTTCAATGACTATCGTTGGTCACCGGATAGATGTTGATATGTTAAAATCAAGTTGAAATCAGTTTCAACAAATGTTAGCCACTTCTAGTAGACCTCAATTTCCAAAAGAATATATCAATATTTTCCGCTCGCGTTGAGAATTTTTGATTCCATAAGGACCCGTTTTTGTACACATTGTGGTCAGAAAACGAGTTTGGAAAATCTTCCAAGAAATTTGCTTTCCTTGGTGAGTACTCATATATATATATATATATATATATATATATATATCAAAGAAAAGGGCGAATTTTTACATACTTCACAAGTATCCACTCTATATCTGTTTCGTTTTCATCCCCCCAGCATGTCGTCAAACAAGGTTTTTCACAGCTACCAGGGCTAATCTACAGTCCAAACACTTTTCATCGCCTAACGTGTACTTTCAGCTCAAGATAATCCGAATACAATAACAACAGACATCTGCGTCAGTGATGCCGCTGTTTTCTTATTCATTGCTCATTGTTGGATGGATTAATATTGAGGGAATTCGCCGTCAAAATATTGACTCAATTAGTGAAGGGTGTTTTTCCAATTTTTTCGTCGTGGAGGGTAGCGAAATGCGTATATTGGCGAATTTCTGGCTTTTTATCGAACATTTTCCAATCAAACTGTTTGCATATCAATTGCCAAAGAGTGTACCGATTTTATATAGCAGCTGGGTTGATTTCTTAAGTTGAGTACTTCTCAACTGAATCTTTCGTTTCTAAGATATTTTTGACATTTCCGAACTGATTAGGCCTTTTAGTTGTTGGTTATTTGTTGATATATAACTAGAAGAAGTCTGCTCAATTTGGCTAGCTCGAACGTCACAAGATGGAGCGATTATGTTACGAATAATAAAATAGTTCCCAAGATTTTATAATATCTGAGTGTGATAAGTATAATAGGTATATGAGTATGATGATAATATGAGAGGAAAAACTACTTCACGTCCTCACTAGATGACATCTTGGATAGCTGTCCAGATTTTATTGCTCTAATACTCCCAATAGACGTTCGAATTTGTAATGGGAGTGTTGGACAAATGTTACCTACATAATCTTCAGTATTTCGAAATTTATTTGAAGAGGGAACCCTTGAGTATTTCCGTGAGAGTTGGTGATACGAAAGCAAAACAGGGCAACACATGAGCCAGGATATAATTCTTTCTACACTCTGGTTGATTTACATCCTATGCCTTGATTGGGTTCGCATTGTGGTGCGGTATTTCAAAAAGATGAAATGTTTATTACTCTATATGAACACCACGTGCAGATTACATTCGGCCATATCGCCGAGAATCAAGCACATATTTTTCTAGCGAGTCATTCCGGTTATTTACTTGTTGCTGCTTGATTAATCTCGGATATGAGCTCGGATATAATGAACGTAAATCAAGAGTTTTTCAATTAGATATACAAGCGTTATTGACCAATTCTCAATGTCCTGGCTTGCGGGAATCATAAGCGGAATGATTATTCTGAAAATGAGATAGGTTCCAACACAAGTCATTTCGGTGGCCACACGTTGGGCGCCAATATGTCACAGGGTGGTTTTTTAGAATTTCTTTGTTATAAATACACCAAACACGAACTTGAACTTTCATCGTTCCAATAATCGGTTGATTTTCAGATGATGAGTCCTGGAATGGGGAATACCAAAACTTGATATCAAAAAAGGTCTAGCAGAACTGATTCATAGTGCAGATTCTGTCAGGAAGATGGAGAAGTAGCATTACAAATTCAACAAACAATTCAAAGAAGTGGCAAACTCATTGCGAGGGCCTGTAAGAAAAAGGAACCAAGAGCTCTCAGATACATGGTAGATCTGAAAACAAGCATATGGAGTCTCATGGCGGAAACTGGGCTAGATGAAGCTCCTCAACTTTATTCTGATGGCAGACAAAAGAGATGAAAAAAAAGCCGTGGTGAAATATGATCTAATCTGATATTAGGGGATGCCTGAAGAAAGATAATTGTTACAGACTGAATAGATTTATTTCACTAGATTTTCCTGAGATTTTGTCCCCTCGTTTCTGTAGATGAGTATTTCGATATATTTGTCACTGTGATTGGAATTCAACCTCTCATATATTCAATAAATATAAAAACTTTCACTCATCTTAGTGTAGTGGATGTTTTGTGAAAAGAATCTGCCCCGGTTTTCAACACAGTTGGGAACAGATTCGTGACATACGCTTCGACTGAACATCAAGTTCTTGTTATAAAGTTATTTATAGACTACTGGAGGATAACTAAAAACAATGCCTTAATTCCAAAATCAGCATGGGACGTTTCCTCATTCTCGAGAAAGACTGATTGGTATTTGCGAAGGATCGTCTTCCCGGTCGCTCTGATTTGAGCCGACCAAAGACCTCTGGTTTATTGGCACACAATTAAGAGTCATCGGTATTCGTAGAGCACGCCGTTCATCCCGCTGCTGTTTGCCGGTTTGATTGAATGGAATCGGGCTGATGGGGGAAATTCGACTAACAAGCTTTTTGCAAGAGAACGCGCGTGTGTCGAGCTCTGTTACGATCCGAAACATCAATATCAACTTCCATCTTCATTTGCAGAGGGATGGTTTTTCCGATGGAGTTCATTAGGCATCCAAAAAAATTGATTCGTGCAGAGTGTTATTATAAAATTATCTACATGAATATGAGGATATTGTCAGTATTGAGTGGAATTAAAATGTTTACACTCATCTCTTTCCTAAATTTGGACGAAATCCAATTCAATATCTCATACTCCTCTTAGATTCCATCATCATATTGTTCTAGGCATTCCAGCTCCTCTCCTCTTAGAGGACAATACCTCCTCCATCTTTTTTATTGGCGTGGATAATTTTCATCAGCCCAATAAACGAGAGATGAATCCGACGAGTAACAGGTAAATAAGTTGGAGTAACGCTCCCCATATTATAACCATCTCAGTCGAGTCCTAAAGGTACGTTTCTGAGATCACTGAATACCAATAATAGTTACTCAAAATTTCTCTCTACGACGTTGCACTGGAATTTGACGGAGAAAATATTAACAACCTCCGTATACGAAAAAAGAAAGGATTGACATGCATTGTCTTCATCCAGTTCGAATGTGCATTGGTTGAAATCCCATCTAATTGCATCGACAATCAGCTGTCGCGCAAAACTGCTACAAACAAAAACACAATCTGGCAATTCAATTACCCTGTGCCATGAAACACTTAACGGAATCATCGTGCATGATTTGATCGTATCGTTATGTGTACAAAACGCTCAAGCATTCACCCGTACCGAATAATAATATTTGAAGAATCCATAAACAGGAGCAGCATTCGGCATCATGATTGCCATGAAATTAACACGGCCTTTTCCCGGATTTCTGGATTCCCAATAACAGGGTGATTTGACGGAGTGTTCGACTTATTGAAGCTGCACGATCTTTTGACAGTATGCAATCAATCATTTCACTATCAACTCGATATGACATAGAAATTAGAAACATTTTCACAGACATACAAATTTTCAAAAATTTTCATGCCTGCTAATGATTCATCTCGGATCAGTTTCAGAGTGAACCAATACTTTCATTTGGCGAATAAGACCTCTATACCTATCGAATTATCTTTTTCACCTTTTATTTACACTCGTCTTTGCCTACCGGAATCATATAAATCAGTAAAAGTTGCGGTCAGAGATGGCTGAAAGTCCTACATCTTTCGCCTCCTTTGATTACATCGCTTGTAATATGATGGAACAACGGACCTGACTTGTTTTTTCGAAGATATTTAGCCTCAGCTTTCATTTCTTCAAATTTTGAGTTTCACACTCGAATTGAGGCCGAGGGTTAGGTTCAAATCAGACCTACAGTCTCAGATTCCAGTTTGTACTTCCCCATGACTTTTTTGAAGTATTACTTAGGAGTCTTATGATTCAGTGGTTTGCTTATCACGTTGAATTTGATCTCCACTTTGTTGGTAACCATTTAATTTTTCTTTCCTATCTTTTCAATCCATGATGTCTACTGTCAGATGACAATTGCTATTAGACATCATTTCCGTCCCATACAAGTCTTGTATAGGATTATTGAATTCATTTGTCTGAAATGGTAATTTCACAAACATTGTATTCCTACTTGACAATTTATAAGTATTTTTATGTTTGTGTATTCACATCACCATTTGAAATATAAATAGACCATATGAATTTTCTCATGAATAATTGAAGAGTGAGTAATTGCAATTTTCAATAACATCTATTATAAGAATAATAAAACTTACTTGCAAGCATCGCACTAATGATGGCCTGAGAGACAAAAGCGCTTTGCAATGATTTGTATGCATAGCCAGTAAAAATCATATCACAACAATGGCATAACCAACAAACTGGGTGAATTCTTATTTACATTCCTGATGAGTTATTAAGATCAAGTGAAGTTTCCTGATGCGATGATCTGTAGAATTATATCCATTATCCATTATATATATGGAACAATATTCTCTTCGATACAATTTCTGAAGAAACTCTTGATTTTTTCAAGAAAAAGAGAGGTCTCATGTAGCTGGAAATTGAATAAAACAGAGAATCAAACGTATCCGTATGATCATGCATCATGCCGACTTCTCCTTCGTATCACCTTGTATGAATGTTCCATCGAGTAATTATCCGCTGTAGGATTCCGATTAAAATTGCTCCCGCGTACAATTTGGCGTGTATGGGGCGCTTTATTTATGTTAAACGCAACTCGCGAGGCAATCAGCGTAATCAATTCTGTTTTTATTTATTGTCGAACTGTTGTGCGCCTACCTCACGAATGCCGAGCAGATTTCAGCTATAATTCTGTTAGCAGATTTTCAATTGGCGTTTTTCCTAGCCGAATTTCACGCATAAAGTTTCGCGCTTTCCACGAAAAACGCAGGTCCCTATGAGTACCTGTTTTTCATTCATCAACTCATTTATCTTGTATTGTCAATTGTATGATTGGTTTCCTGAATCTATACCGTTGTCCGAGGATGAGAACTCCTACTCCCACTGTTTTTGCCTCTTCATCTTGTGGAATAGAAAGAGGATAGATATACATAGGGTGCACAATTCTGATCGAGTGAAAAATTCATTCAGTATACAGTATCTCCAACTTCTGATTCAAGATGCTGAACTTTCATGAATTTTTCTTCCGAAATAAATTGTATCGATTTTGGAAAAGCTCTATACGTTTTAATGGAAGTTTCAAGTACCGGATATTGAGTGAAATCATGTTTTGATCAACTCATATTCCTTCGTCTCATTCTCAATTTGTTTAGAATTATTGATGAATATCTATGGATATAGGAATTTGAAATAGTTTCAAATGATGATAGACCAATCATCATCGAAAAGTTTCAGGTACCTATATATGGTAAAGAAGAAAATTCATTTGTGTTATGAATACTGAGTATATACATGGGTTTTTCATCAGCATTTATATCATTTACATCTATATAAGATGTATCAATTATTTGCATCATTTTGATATATAGTTCAATGTTCGCATGTGGTTATCATGTTCTAATGAGCTAAAACACTTTCCGGTGCACTCTTTCAAATTTACTCCTAGATTTCTCAAACATTCTACACTCTACAATCTATATAGACCGTGCGAGTTTCAGCCTCATTTTATGAACATCGAGATTGACGTGCATACTTGCATCTCAATATGCAAGAGTGCTTTGCATATGGTCATAAATAACGTTTTCTCGATCTCATCCACAAGGAACACAACTTGCGACGATGCTGCTGGGTCAAGCCACTAAAACCGTCAAGTCGCCAACGGAGACACCTGTGATCCACGGCATGCTGGATATACGGTCCTCAGAAAAAGCCATCCAATCCACTTTCGCGTCCAACGAGCTGTCACTTCGAGGAATGCTGCGCGCGACAAGCACAGACTTCTTGCATTATTAACGAGTTTTCGTATAATAAAGTCGCCCAATTTCGAAGCTTCAATTATGGCTGGTACATTTTTCATGGGTCTCATGTATGTTCTGATTACCGTATCTTGAGGTTATGCGAATTCAGCCATTATATGTGTCAGAAGCAAACACCTGTCATTGTGACTATGCATGGCGTATTATCATTCAAGTGAATTTGAACTCGTATTATTTCTGAAATGTAACTTTGAACGTATTCTCGATAGAAAATTAAACAAGAATCTTCTGATTCTGATCAATGACCTCGAGACATTACGATTATTCCAAAAGTAATTTCGAATCGCTACCTCCAAATTGAATCAACAATTCCAATATTGACATTTGTCATTTCACATTTCACTGATGTTTTGCTATAATCGTCAATATGCTGATATTAAGATGGCTTTTAGTTGGAAATAGAACTCAAACATGGCTGAACCATCGAAAAATATCTTCAGTGTAGGAACATATTTTTACCCCGATTTGAGAATTTGATATGATGATGGCTTGCAGTGCAGGTATAGGTATCGGCCTCTGGTGAAAACTGATTGTTTTTCGAAGATTCAGCTTTTTTCCTATATATAATGGTAGGTTGCCCAATGGGTTGATGTTGAATACTAGCTTAATCTAGCTAGTTAATCGAGGATGTGGTATATAATTTTTCTTTGATTTTCTGGAATTTTTGATCATTTAGATTTCAGAAATGAGGAGAGATAATCTTAGAACATGAAAAAATTGATATTGACCTAGTTGGGATTCTTGGAATGATTCTGCACAGACATATAACAGATTCCTACATCGTTTCAGAACAGTTCCGTCGTTTCTATAGAGACATATTTGTAGGCCGACACAGTCATTCCACGATTGAAGAACAAAGTGTTCAAGAAATACTCTGGGATTGATATTTTATACCGGAAGATATCCTGAGAACATTATCTTCATATGGACCTGTTTTCCCCTCCACACCAGTCAATAAGAAAACTCCAATCGATCTAGATATTTATCGTCCCTAACCTATATTCTTGTTTTCATTTTCAGGTTTGGTTCCAGAATAGGAGAGCCAAATTCCGTAAACAAGAACGTCTAGCTCAGCAAAAAGCGGCGAACATCAACACTGACAGTCCCAATCCCAGTGCCAATATCAAAGCTGAAAGTAACGGAACCACCAAGCATTCTATCAGCAATAACAAGGATATAAAGCCAGGTTCACCCCACTCCAGCGTTTCAACCACTCCTAATTCTAATACAAGCAGTATATCCAGTCACCATTCGACCAACGGTGGGGATATTAAGCCAGTCAATGGACATAATGGTAAGTGTTATGTACAGAATTGATGAATCATGCGATTAATAAAGTCCCAAGTTGTTCGGGAACAAAGTTGTAGTTGTACGTCATTCGAGTTCGTACATAAATAGTTGAAAAAAAAGTAGGGCAAAAATAATCTATAAGGAAGTCAATGGAAATGTATTGTTCACTACTGAAATGTTTATTTTGTAAGATCCCATTGTTATTGGTTAGCTCCAAAGAATCATTTTTATCGTATCTTCTTGAATTTCTGATCTGAAAACAAGTTACACGTATTATAGACGTCATTTTAATATTGAGTCAGACAATAAATGCCCTCCTTGTGTCAACCTTGATCCTTTCTAGATATTACAACTCAGAGTCAAGTGTCTTCTCCTGAATAACTATGAATCAATCCTATAAAGAGTGAGAGAGTCTATTCTTGACCATATCTGTTGGTCTCACAGACCACTGACTATATCACCATAGTCAAATATAAATAATTGAAGAAGGGAGTGATGATCTTCACACAACTATGGCCCTAGCTTTAAGAGAGAGATTTCTAAGAAGTATCTATCCGAAATCAATGATGAGTCTAACATAGATCCTGATGATGAAGCAAACGTATTCGTCGAGGTACCAAAATGCTCTAAGAGACAGTGTGTGTGTGAATAGAACCACAATTCCATTCCGTATATGTATTCTTTTGATATTGCCCTTATACAAGTCTCTCGCAAAGGGTCTCTTTCTAGGATGAAATTATTGCCGAGAAATTTTGAGGCATATTCTTCTTCATAGCTACCGAGTTGGAAATGTCAACAAATATTTCTGCAGACAGTAGATCAACCGATGGAAGTAGAGTTTTCAAAAAGCATCCAAAGTTGTGGTGATTGCAATAACCATCACCATATTCTCATTTTTCATTGTATTTGGAGTGAGTTTTGAGTGTACGAGATTTCCGAAAAATTGAATAAATGTCACATGATATCGGCTGATTTCATTAAATGTCAAGTACCATGTCAGCACCAGATTGATTCAAGGTCGATGTCAGAAGATGACAACCATGGAACTATAGACACAGATTGAAGGTCCCTGGTAACAACAGAAGAAGTTTATAGTATCATTGTTATTTTGTGTTATTGTTAGTATTACAATGCTTATTTACATTGGGCAGGCGTTCAAAACCTTCACGTTCAATCGAAATGGCCAAGGTTACTGTGGGAACACATTTTTGTAGCAACTGCAACAATTCTTCCATCCAAATATTTTGATAGACAAGCTAAAATTGGCACGGTTTATTTTCGCGATAGATTCAGAGGCGATGCATCAAAATTTGCCGTTTCGTGGAATCGAAAGAGACAATATTATTTTTATATTCGGATGATAAATCTAGATAGCATCTGCCGAGCATCAGAATGTTTCATATGTGTTATTCATTTCCAATAGCAGAGGGATAACGGCCTTTCTGTCCCCCTTGCAGATCCGTATCTACGATCGATTTCTAATAGAATCTTCCCATTCCAGAGCACCCATACTCTCCTGAAGCCCTGTTCATTATATGAACTGAAAAATGGAAGATAAGAAAATATGTTCATAGTTTCATTCGAGTGGAATGTAGTATGATGACGGGCATGTTCATCAATTAATATTTTATTTTGTGTTATATTTCGAGGACTTGTTTCGAGTCGAGCTTCGAAAGATCAGCCAACATTTGTGTACCTCAGCAACCTTCAGGTTCAGTAACTGCCAAAATCAATATTTCTGAAGTGACACACCTCCTGAAATTATGTATATATATAAAATATATATAGTCTCGAGGATTCCCATAGGAGGCATCCCGAAGAAGCCGTAATGGTCGACGTTAAGAAGAGAGAAGAATTGATAGTTCAGCAGTAACTGAATATTTTGATGAATTTCAACAATCCCTGGTTCACCAAGATGATTAATTCCGTAACCATTTCGGAAGGACAAATCTGTTTCCGAAAACCAATAGTATGGAAAACAATCAACGAAATGTTTTTGAAATGAATTTCTATTCAGTTTGAACTGATATGGAACCGGGCGTATCCAATTTCTGGTTGGTTCAGATAATCAGGTATTTTTTGGGCATCCAAAGTCGCGGATCCGTTTCTGATGTTTCTCTTTCACTTTCCGTTTCACTGTAAGTGGCGTTGGAGTAGCATGGCGGCTGAGGCCCTTCCCTTGCGCCGCTCTGACATTTAATCTAGAAAATTGCCCGCTGCCGCCCATTTATTTCCATTACTGTCAACTCTTTAGTTGCCTGCCTAGCAGCGTTCCGGTAGCAGAGGACAGAGGAAAGACTGTTCTTGATGGCGGCCCAGCAATCTGGTCGGGTTTTTCTGGTTTCTCTCGCTGCATTTCCACCTTTGACGGAGATATCTGAGGAATCGTCGAAAATGAGAATGATTTCTACCGACACTGATGAAAATGGGTGAAAGAAAACAGTATATTTTCTGCAAAATATTTCTGTATCTGTGATGCATTTCCACAAAACTCTGCATTTTTGCCTCAAAATATACTATTTGACAGGTAAAAATGTACTTCTCAGGAAATTATTTTGGTTTTTCCTTTTTCCAGGTTGATATCAGTGCGTTTATTAACAGTCCAGTATAATACCGTGAAAGTGCTGTGTGGATATCTATTATTCTGCGTAATCCACTGGAAAATCAGGAATATTGAGGGATTCTGTGAGATTCCGGTACCTGTTCTGCAATACTTGCGCAAGCCCTCTCTATTCGAACGAGAATCTTCTCATCATCAAGCATCGATCATCAATAGAACGGCAAAGTTGTGTAAATTTGTCGAGTGAAGTCCTTCCTGATGCTTACGATCTCCAAAATTCCATGAAAAATTCCAATAGATCCCTTCTTTTCCAACATTCCACAGCTGGCTAACATGATGTTCCTCGATTCCTTTTCGTGTTGTCGAAAGCTACAAAAACTCACAAACGATCGATGATTTTGTGGGCGTCTCCGTATATTCACCTTTGTTTCGATTTATTTTCGAAATTTGATATGTGATTGTTCTCTTCTTTTTTTTGTGAACAAACTACATTATTGATTTCTCTGGCAGGCAAGCAATCCGAAGATGTCCACTCCAACAACAACAAATGGTCATCGATGAGCCCGCAATCGTGCAACACCGCCCTCCTCGTCCAGCAGGCCAACAAAGTTTTGTCCTCCCAGCCGAACCATCTTCAGTCGCACCATCATCACGCCGCCGCTGCGGCTGCGCTTTCGTCTCCGTTCTCGTCTTTGCTAGGCGCTACAGGAGGCGCAGCATCCTACCTACTGGGCGATCACCTCAAACCTGCCACTGCGAACCATTTGTTCTAATTTGGCAGCGCGCTGGAAAGAGTGTATTAAGGATATTGTGGCGATCACTGTAATAGACATATTATTCGTACCGTAATAGCGTATTGCACAACGAGCAATCCGTACGAGTTTCACACTATACTTTTTCTACGGCTATACTATTTTATAGCCAAATCATTTCACAACAGGAATATCGTGAACTTCAAATTCAATTTCAGAGCTGTCAGTAGGTACTTATCGATGTTCTCTTTGATTGCCATAGTGACGCAGTGGTTGCTATGGTGACATTGGTAACGCGCTAGTATGGCTTATAAGACCTCGATACAAAATTGACAAATGTAATCAGGAGACCTTCTCGCGAGTGAATGAATTTCCTCATTTGAGAGGGTACGTCTGATTGATCCTAGTTTTGAGTTATTTATTATTGGTTTATCTGTGTCGTTTATATTATTGTGGTCGACAGCCTACACCTCAAGATTCCTATGTGAAGATAAACTTCTGATGGTTTTCTATTCTGTACCATTTTTCATTCCTCACTAGTTGAAAAGACAACTGAGGTGAGGTATGATAGTTTGTGTGGAATAGTTACACTCACCATTCAAGAAGAGGTGAGGCAGAGTCATATCCATAGTAGCCGCAGAAAAAAGAATTTTCCAGATCCAAATTTTGATTCTCTCCCTATATTCACAAGATCATTAGCAAGTGGACTTAATTTTTCATCGTTCATTCAGAAAACATTGAATCAATTGTATGAAACTTCAATCCGACCAATGGAGATATGAATGGATCATATGGATCTTAAGGCGTCATTTTGTATGAGCTCTCACGTGTGTCATCGTTATTATCTGAAATGAAATCAAATTAGAGTGGAAGCAACAATATATTCATATCCATGGAAAAGCAAGATAGAGTAGACAAATGACCGATATTGAATATCCAATATATCCAATAGAAAAGCTATTACCATTTGCACGAATTTCAGTCGTTAATTAATTGTCGTTGTTCTTTTGGGTCTTCGTCCTTTACCGTGAGATCAAAAAAATCAAGAGCATCATATGTCTTGAAAACCTGTTGGAGAATTCTTATCACTGAGTTCACAATGCTATATTTATTTTCTAACCTCACATCACGCATATGAAATTGATAAGATATTGATCACGAAACCAGGCGAATCAATGTAGTAGTTTTAGACCAGAAAGTTATTGTTTTGTATCCATATCAACCAACTGAGTTGAGGAGGATTGGAAATCACCTCACTGATTTTCAAGTTTATCAGGACAAAAAGTGATGGAAGAACATATGAGAATTTTATGAAATCTATAAAGCATTATTTCTTTCCGACGTTTGAGTTCAGTCTCTTGAATAACTAGTATACGAACTAATTTCTTTCAGTCGTTTTTCTTGATGAACCGCATTATTGCTGACACATCATCTGCCAAAATTCTCGAAAATTTGGGTAGAACTTCGAGAATATAGTGGAAATATTAAAAAAATCGTGAGAAGAGCCAGATTATTATTTTTTGAACAGAGGGTATCTTATTAGTACAGTCTCTAGTGAGTGTTTGAGAAGTGTTTGAGATAGAAAATTTTTCCAGAAAATTTTGTTGAATAACACCAAACTCACCATTCCATGCTAGAGCTAATTGTTCAAAAGGATTCACTAACTTTTTCATTATCCTATATTCTTCTTCGATATTAAAAATAAGAGTCGTTTCAGATCTGGATTTCTTTAATTCAGTGTCAAATTGACCATACATTCAAATTTAATTAAATTAAATACCATATGGAGGGATACCTATTAGTGGAGCTATACTGGAGAGCAAGAAAACACATCAGTATATTTCCCTTTATATTCATGGTATGATACATTTCGGCAAAATATAACCAAGATCACTTTGTTGATATTTTGCTGTCGATTTCCTCTTTTTCTATATAGCATCAATCACAAGTTCTCACTTCTTGAAAGTATTTTATGCCTCATAGTTTTGGGAAGAGGATGGGAAAGCTCGTGTGTTTGAAAAATGTATTTTTTCTTGCCAAACATAGTAGATTTTGTTGAATGAAATGAAAATATTAGGTAATGTTGGAATAATCGTATACTGAAAACCCGTGTCCTTAAATTGTCAGAAAACTGACTAAGTTTGTTGTATATATTTGTAAATACATTATGTATTTTTTCGACTGTGTCTGAATATATGTGCCAAGATTAAAGAAACAATGTTATCGATGAAGATATCAAGAAATTACCCTACTAGTCCACTAGTTGATAAGTTTATGTAAAAAATGAATAAATACTTGGGAATTTATATTTTCGTTTTATTTTAAGCTGCAGGTGCCCTTGGAACCAATATGTGGGGTCATTATGAGATTGTGATATATTGCTAGTGACTAATGAAATCTTGACCTAACTCGAAACGATTGGATATATGTCAGAGTTGTGGAGAATCAGGTCATTCTGATTCATAATCACATCACAAATGTTTCCATATGCCATGATATAATGAAAGGAAATAGCATCACTGAAATGTTAATGTAATGGAGAATGGTAGAAGTTGCATATTATTTTCACTCTAGAAAATGTTGCAGATGAGATTTCATGAGACTGTGAATACATTGATAATTATTGATGATGATGATACCACAACAATTTAAAAAGTATTTTCAATATTGTCATAATTCTCAAGTCACCAGGTAACACGATGAGATCTACCCTGAGAACGAATGATCGAATGAAGAAATGTTGGGACACGGCAACTTGTTCTTCCAGCTTTTGTGTGAGATTTTCTATCCTCGTTTCTTAAAAAGTTATCATAATTATTTCAACATATTCGTAGTAAGGACAGAGCATTTGTCAGTGACACCTTGAGAAATCTTGGAAATACAAATATATTCCTAAGAAACGAGGTGTCACTGACAAATAGAGAATTCCTCTTTTAGGTATCTGAAGGTTCAATTCCAAGCGCAGTGATATGTTGGGATCACAAATCTGTCCTCTACAAATATATCGAAATAATTTCAATAATTCCAATTGAATTTTTCATGAGCGAGAAGAGAACAATCCCACACCAAAAATAGAAGAAATAAATATACCATCTCCTCGAAAAACTCACAGTCAGTATTGCGGCAACTTGTACTCCTAGCAGAACATCCTCTGAGATGTACTGGTTATCTGCCATTCATTCCTCTTCCCCTGAAGGATACCACTTCCAAATATTCCAAATGAGAACATATATTGTGTGATATCTCATTCGAAAAGTTCTAACCTGTCAACAAATGATGTGCCTCATCTGTGTGTGCATCAAACTCATTTTATTATTGTACCAACTTGTACAAAATATGTGCAAATCATATATTTCGATTATACAAAGTGATGGTGTGGAATATTCAGTCTAGGAACGCTATAATCGATTAGGATTTGGTACGGTAAAAAATGTCGACATCTAGAGTGCTAGCCAGAAATGATGGCAGTGCACTCTGAACTGACATTGTTTCAAGAACTTTTCATTTCTGGACTTCTTTGTCAGGTGGTATAATAGGATTTTTCAAAAACGAATGAATCAAAACGCAAATATGAGACACAGCTGAGGAAATAATCGACCGAAGTTCCCATTTTGAGTGGGTACTGAAAGGGTGTTTCTCTGAAGAAGAGAGAAGAAATGATCACAAATACATCTTAAATATCACCCATCGAATGCTTCAGCAGTTTCGATACCTCTGAAGAACAAACTACAACTTGACCCATTCTTCTATTCGAAACTTTTTCAACTGTGTCTCAATAGAATCTGCTTGATTGCCATTTTTGATCTGAAGGAACTGAGTTTTTCATGACTTCCTGGAATTTTTTCAAAAACATTGGAATTTATGGAATTTTTAGTGGAAGTATCAGGACGAAGTTTAGGATTGACTAGATTGAGCAGATTTTTATTTCTAGTTGAGTAGTTGTATGACTCTTTATGTTTGTTATGCTAACGTAGGTGGTTATGAATTTCTAGCAAACCAAAGTACTCTGACTGCCTTTTTTTGCGAAACAAAAACATGATGTGCCTGACAAGAATTAGTCCATATGATTATGCCATAGCTCATATGGAAAGAGGAACAGTGAGGAATATGACATTCTAAGGCGTTTGTTTCGATAATGTCTTCCAATTGTCTTGGAATGAAAATTTGATTCGACTGACTATAACCAAGAGAACACTAATCAAATTGAATCGAAATTGAATTGTGAAATCAAAGGAATTCAAAAAATATATTTCGTGGAGTCTAAAGATCGTTGAATTCCTTCTGGAAATATCGTAGGGAACGCGAAAATTCGTCGAGTAATTGTGAATAATCCTCTAAATTTAGTGGAATCATCTCGATTCGACGTCGGGCTGTGACGTTTCGGCAGACGCTGAATATTCTCATATATAAGCGTCGGTAGACTTATCTGATCCAGTTCTTTGTGGGTGTTGATATTTCATACTCCAGTGAGTTTGAGATCATACAAAATGTCGTTGGAACGTCAAGTCCGTGCTAAGGTAGGCCGCATTCGTTTTCTAAAAATAATTCCAATGAAAAAAAAACAAAACTAGTTGGCACATTTTCTTGAGATAATTTTCGCGAAACTAGTATCTTGGGAATATTTGATTATAGAGGACGATATGTGGATTTTTCGAGCGGAGGGATGATATCTCATATCCATTTTTCAGCTTTTCGTGGGATCGTCTTTGAAAAATAAAATAGAAGTTATTGAAAATTATTTCAATGTATTTGTAGTGAGGACAGATTTTGTGATCTGCCTCAAAATGTCACTGCGCTTGAAATCAAACCTTCAGATACCTGAAAAAGAGAAATTCTCTTTTCATCACTGACAACTTGTTCTTGAAAAATTTGGAAATACAAATATATTTGATAAGAATAAAACTTCTACTCATCTTGGTGGACGTTTCGGGAACGAATCTGCTCAACACAATTGAAACACTTTCCTCCGCAAAATTTTTCCAATGTGCAGTTTGTGTCGTATTTCCAAATTTTTCAAAAACAAGGTGTCACTGACAAATAGAGAATTTCTCTCCTAGGTATCTGAGGGTTTAATTTCAAGCGCAGTGACATTTTGGGACAGATCACAAAATCTGTCCTTACTACAAATATATCGAAATAATTTTAAATAATTTCTACTTCATTTTTTAGAAACGAGGAGAGAAAATCGCACAGAAAGTTAGGGGATGAATGAACCACCTACTCGAAAAACTCACACACAGTATATCTTATATCGATCAGAATTCAATCATGAAATATTTGTAGATGTGTAAGAAATCTTTAGTACCTCAAGTATCTCTGGTAGTAGTTTCCGTTGCTATTATTTCAATGAAATCATTTAATTGAATTCATAATCCTGTAAATGATTGATCACTATAGATAATTTCAATAATCCCGATTTGGAATCGCAAATAAAAAATGGATCGACTGAGAATTCTGATATATGAAGAATCAGAAATTGTTAGTTATTTTCATTCACATCGAATGGAGATAGTGATGTATGAAAAATCATGAAATTATGGGTATCATTGTTGCATGGATGGAATATTAAATTATCTCTCAAGAAATTACAATTCGATTCGGAATATTCAAGAGAATTCCGTCAATAAGAATCGTGAATCAGATATTATAGAGTGAAAAAAACAATTTATAGTCATATGATCAGCAAATATTGAGAAGGGTCACTCATTCGAATTTTTATGTATTAGATGTTACTACGAATGGAAAATTAGAGAGAAACTCATACGAGATAATTCTGATCAAGTTCTCATTGAATTCTTCATGAAACGGCAGGAATTACAAAAACATTGAGTGCATATGTATCATTCTTCTTAAACCTGAAGTTTTCAAGAAAGTTTCATGAAGAACCTTTTCCAGAATATCATAACATTCAATTGATTTATTTATAATAACAATGAGCTTCTTCTGATGTCTGCAGAATTCGTTTGATCATAACAGTGACAGTAACAGTAACAACAACGATAATTATGATTGATCAAAGCAAAGATAATTTAGCAAATTATATTATGCTATCACTATTTTTTTCGAATTTACACTTGCGTTTCAACTTTTTGAGATTGAGCAATTGAAAATGAAACTTCTTATGCATTGACTCTTTCTTCATATTACTCTTGAGAAAAAAAATATTCTTAGGTTTTTGGAGACAGCTGATATGAACGACATTCTGATTCCTCTAATTCTAAATATTTTTTTCATTCCTATCTTTGCGAATCCTTTTGAACTTGTACACTTGTATGTTATGAAACTTCTTCAGATCGCCTCCAAGCGCAATCAACAACAAGACCAAGAAGCTCAGGAATGGATCGAAACCATCTTGGGTGCCAAGTTCCCCCCAGGTGAACAATACGACGACGTCATCCGCGACGGCACTGTCCTATGCCAGGTCATCAACAAGTTGGCTCCAGGATCGGTGAATAAAATCAACACCTCTGGCGGTCAATTCAAAATGATGGAGAACATCAACAAGTAAGTATTTTTGGTGATAAACGTTGCATGGTTATGACAAGACAAGAATATACACCGAAAACGTAGATTGGTTAATCCATTAGCCTTCTCATACTCTTGAGCTGTTTCTAACGCCACACTACAAGATCTGAAGACTCTCATCATGATTCAGCACTGTTGGCGTGTTCCAACTTCATATCCTTCGTATACTTGGTTGGCATTGGACTTGTACAGAATGAAAATTAGGAATATCTCAATTTTTCACCTAAATCATTTCGGACTGAATTTCGAGTTCAATCAGTTTTTCAGGTGTAATAAAATACAATCAAGTTTTATTATCTCATGATCAAGTACACGCATATTCTTTATTGGTTATTATACAGTGAGCCATCTTGTAGAATCTTTATTGTTTGTGCGATTTTGACTAGATTTTTTCGTATCGTAGAGCTTCATGAACTTGATGAATCAACATATTATTTAAAAGCCAAGGTTCCAACAGTTCATTCTGTCATCATCAAAGCACTGAAGAATATGAAACTATAAGTGTTCTTTCTGGGATAAAACATGAAGTAATTGTAATAATGTAATAATAATTGGAACAGTGAGCAGAGCATAGAAGGAAATCAACAAATTCAGTATGACACTCACGTAGTTCCCTCCTTCGATTCACTGTTATGCTGTGATCATTTTCTCAATTATTTCTTGTATATTCTCCCCCAAATATTTGACATGACATCCCGAGAGGATCACATATATGTTTATATCTTTCACTAGCATGATGATGACGATATGAACTATCGAAACGTAGACTTCCGAATAATATAGTTTCTGTTACTGAAGACGTGAACACAGAAGTACCCATTGGAAATTCAATATTGGATCATTAATATCATTGAATGGAATTCATTGATATCTTTTTATGAAAATATGCAGATATCCACTTCTTTCACATAGTTCCTAATAAAGATTCCACTCAATAACCATCACACAAAAATTATTATTCATTATTCATTATTCCTAATGAGATACCTCATCTACTCGTCTCCATGAGGAACGTTGAAACAACATAATGAATTTCCAGACAACATCAGGTTTCTGACTCAAGTTTTGAATTCACCTCTGAACCATTTTAATGCCTTATATTATGGTGAGATCATGAGACAGAATTCATGCAATGCAACAAACAACTAACAGCATGAAATGCATCACTCACTGACTTTCAATTGTTCAATTGACAGGAATACGAGAATTCTATACAACATTGAGGATTTTTATCGAGTCATCCAGAATATCAGTTCAACCTGTAAAAAAATCATTAGGGAAAGTCTGACTGAGAATACTCTCTATTAAGATCAATAAGAAATATTGATATCGATGAAGAAGCTTGTTGATTCGGTATGTTATCCCAATATCTCGTGACTCCTCAACTTTCAGTTTTCAATCGTTTCGCTTCGTCTTTTTTCAAACGATTGAAAACGGAAGCAGCTTTGTTCCTGAAACGTCCACCACTAAGAAACTAGAAGAAAGATCCCAAAAAATCTCTAGAGATGAATATACCACTTCCCCGATTAACCTTTACGAATCCTCAAATCCAAGATTATGTGCAACTTGTATATCAGATTCCATATATGGCTCAATACTTCTCAACCTCGAATGGTATTATCAGTATGTCTTGCTTCATTTCGCCTATTATGAGATTCGAGCTTATGGTGGAGGAACTGCGCATTCGCCATATTCTGAAAACGGTATAAAAAAATAACACCTACAACGAATCTTGCTGAGTTCCTACGATGTGGAAAAGTATCAGATGGATATGTTTTGTTATTTCTTCTGAAAAAGTTTAGTGGTGTGGCGAGAATGATCGTCTTCAGAATATTTCGATGTTATTCTCCAAATTCACTGTTATTATATTTACATTGAAAATCAACGTGAAACCGACTGTGTTCTATTTTGGTGATGACACTGGCACGCCTGAAATTCGAAATTTTATAACTTTGGAGAACGTGTTTCTAAAAATACAATTCAAACTGTTTGTGTAATATTTGGAAACTTTAGATCAGCGATGATGTATTTTTAGTTGATTTATATGTAGACGATTTATATATCTCTCACTTCTCTGCGTATTCCTATGATATTTCTATAACTTTGCTACTTCAATCTCTGATGATATTCGGATATACTATATATTGCAGCCAAAGTCATACCTGTATCATTAGAGTTGAAATAATCGTTACACTATCTAGCATTATTTGGAGTTATTTGGAGTATAGTGGAGTCAAAGAAACTTGTGAAGATGTTACCTTTGTCGAATGTGTTTAGTGGATATCAGAAATGAATTGGAGGTGTTCGAGATTCCACTCCACTGACAACATGCAATATTCATTTATCAAAATGTCAACAATTATTAAATCATTCTCTCTTCCATCCTGACATTCTAGATTCAATTGGATATTTGGTAACTATACAATTCCATCAGTCCTCATGATTGGATCGTGATGTGAAGAGCTACAGCGACAAATCTTGGACCGTTTGAATATCATCGTGGTTCATTTGTGATCTGGTGCCTTGAAATCAATGTGAAAAAACTAAAAAAAAATGAATTAGCAAGCATTCGTGTGTATACTTTCGTTCTCTGCTTTTGATCAGCAGAATTTCATAGTATCCAAGTAGTAATATGGAAATATCTATTGAATTCAATACACGGTGAACTATTTTCCAGTCACAGTACCCAACTGCAGCGTGTTTTTGAAAAAAAAATTGTTGAGATTTATATATCAGTTACTCTATTTTTCTTCATAACATATCACTCAAGTGCTTTGCAAAATGTTCAATATAAATCAAAAATATAATTTAAAAATTGAGTGATGAAGAGGAGTGTCAAATGGAATTCAGATGTTGCATTATGATTTGTTGTGAGTATTCGAGGAATGCAATTTTCTAACGATGAAAACCAATGGGATTATTGAATTTCTCTGTTGTTTCGAATAATGAATATAGTGAATGATTCTCGTTTTCCAGCAATTTCTTTTGCTATTATCAATGGCACTGAAATCCGATATGGCCACCGTGAGAAAAACCGAAGTTAGGTACTGTATCCGGAAAATAGTTCACCATAATCAAGAAAAGTGAAACTTGTCAGCTTTTATCAAACTCTGGCATATATCAATAATAACCACCGAACTCCAAACAGACCAACCCTGTATATCTACTAGTCACGAGATTCCATCGGTGAGAGAGATGAAATACGTATCTGTATATAAACTCCAAACAGACCAACCCTGTATATCTACTAGTCACGAGATTCCATCGGTGAGAGAGATGAAATACGTATCTGTATATTGTAAATCAAAATTCAAGCAATAATTGTCCAGTCGCCTGTTGTGTTGGAACATTTTTAAATTTCCGTAAACTTGCTTTGGATTCGTTCATTATCTGGCGAAATACTATTGTATGCTTGAATGAATGAATTCAATAGAACTATAGTATATTGTGTCACAAGGGCAGAAAATAAGCTTCAGCAGCCCGTGGCTATTAGCTGCACCAGGAAAGCCAGGGCAGCTGGTAGCTGTGGGCTGCTAGAGCCTTTTCTGCATGTGTGACAAACAACTGATTACACACAGAAAAACGCGAAATATAACAACAATTTTCTCAGTTTTGTCCTCTTGATTCCAAACTCTGATTCACACTGACGTTCAATGAAAATTCATGTGAAACGTCAAAATACGCATCACGCAAATGAGAGTATGAGCTCAGCAGCTCAAGGGACGAGATTACTTTCGGTCATATCTTCAGGGTTTATATGAATCATTTCCAGATAAAGTAAGATTGAATAATCGCCGGATGAATCAACGATGCATTTTTCCTTTCAGCTTCCTGTCTGCGATCAAGGCCTACGGCGTAGCAGACGTCGACCTCTTCCAGACCGTCGACCTGTGGGAGAAGAAGGACATCGCCCAAGTGACCAACTGCCTCTTCGCCCTGGGCAGAGAGACGTACAGACACGCCGAGTGGAAGGGGCCCTACCTGGGGCCCAAGCCCTCCGAGGAGAACCGCCGCGACTTCACCGAAGAGCAGCTGAAGGCCGGCCAGACCATCATCGGCCTGCAGGCCGGCCAGAACAAGGGCGCCACGCAAGCGGGCCAGAACATTGGAGCTGGCCGCAAGATCATCATCGGCAAGTGAGCTCGAGTCCCCAAGGGCCTACCTATTTTTTTATTTGCTCGTGTTAAGCGCACAGCGAGTGGCCGTGATCTGAAGAACGTGCTCCTATAGATGTAAGGGACCATTCCTTTTTCTTAATTCGAGAAAATTAGACAATAAATGCGATGAAACTTATGAATCGATAATTCTTCTTACTTCTTGAAAATTCATCATGTAATGAATAGTCCATTATTCAATGTTCATTATTGTGGAATCATGCATGAAATATTGGTAGGGCCTTATATTTTCATTGTTACTCGTTTTGTGTTCGTATCAGAGAGAGAAATATAATTTTCAATTGAGTTTGTTACAGTTTTATTTATAAATAAACCATTACAAGCTCAGTCCAAGGGTTTCCTTCCATCAAATATGCATAACTCAACACAATTTCACGTATATTTTATCACCACATCCAGCAAAGCATTCGATATCGGGGAATTGTATGTTTATTTTCAAATAGTTTGATTGTACTGAAATCGTGAGGCACACATCGAAAGATTCGAAGAAAAAAATAGACAATGAATGCAATAAAATTGATGAATCGTTAATTCTCGTTACAGACTGAAACTACTGAATCTACATTATGTTATGAATGGTCCTCTGTCCATTGAATATTATCGAGAAGAAATGCATGTAATGTGAAAAGGCCTTCTTATTGTCATTGTCAGTTATTTTGTATTCGCGAGAGGAATATATATGTAATGGTAATTTGAGTTTGTTTCAGTTCTATCTATGAATACAAAATCATTAGCTCAGTTTCTTTCATCAAATATGTGAAACTCAACACAATTATACATATATTTACCGCACCTGAGAACTCAAGATGAGAAAATTGTATGTTTTTTCTCAAACAGTCTGATCATAAAAGTTACAGACGAACATCAAGAATCGGAGTGAAAATACTGTGATATTTTCTCATTAGAATGTCCTATATATAGTATATGAGTGCTGCTTGAATAACGTGAGAGTCATTATTTGTTCTAAGCTCGAGAAAATATGAAAATGAAATTGATAAATTAGAGATTCCTGCTATGGATTGATTTGAATTGGGGATTCAAATTTTCATTGTCACTCGTTTTGTATATTCATCAGAGAGAAAAATGATGTGTTCATTATTTTTGTTACAGTTTTATTTATAAACCATCAGAAGCTCAGTTCGAGGATTTCAATCTATCACATATTCATGTAGCCTATCACACTACAACTATATATTTTATTCTCACACCTAGTAAAAAACTTCATATAGCGAATTTGAATGTAGGTATATTGTATTGTAATATATGAAGTGGAACTACTATTATAAGTTTCTTTCATTAGAATACCACTGAAATCCTGGAAGGATGATATCTATATATAGTATTTTTATATCTGTCTTGATTACATATCTCCTAAATAATCTTCCAGTCATCCATTTGGAGCAAGTTCAGATTGCTATAGATATATTTATTTTTATCTCTATCTCAATATGGATATTTCTCTTCAAACCCAGATATCATCATTTTTTCCATAACAATCTCGATAGATGGCAACGTTGATTTGTTCCTTCTTCGAACAGAATCTTGTTACGATGGCGAAAAATTGTACGAATTTTTGTGGATACCAAGTTCTTTGCTAGTGCGAAATTAACAACAAGAAGGTATAAAAATCTTCTCTGATCTCTTGGACCTTCGTGATATTTAGGACTTCGATGTTTCAGTTCCTTACAAGAATCATACATCTGTGAATGGAGAGTACCTACCTATATTAAAATCCAAATTCATCATTCAGCGATGAGTGAGAAATTCACTGGAATTGAGAAATATATTGTTAAAATTTTAAGTCTTTCCTCCAAACCTTCAAGAAAAATTTCGAAACCTTTGTTCCCTCCCAAAATTCCACCGCGGGATACCACGATGTTTCACGATCATTATAGATATTAGATAATAGAAAGATGAACGAAAAATAATATGGAACTCGTTCGGTCTCGTCTACCAGCCTATATATTATTGACATGAACTCCTTCAATACTACCTTCTTATCATATTTCAGTCGGAATTCTATAACTATCCAAGTATACTCATCACTGAAAAATATCCAAATTACACATTCAATAAGTCAATGTTTTTTCCACTCTCCATTTTGAATAATTTCGAACTTTACTTAATTGAAAGGAGCTGGTGGATTTCGAAAGAACAGTTACCAATTCGGATAGTCGCGTAGGAGGTCAGTTGGAATTTTTCCAAAAAATCACTGTTAATAGAGTTGTCACTAAAAATGTGAACACATGTCTGAAAAAACACATTAACGTTCATCATCATACATGCAATTATGTTCATTCACAGAGGGTTTTTAATTTTTTCGATGGATAATATATTTTTTCTTGTGGAAATACCGCGTTCCATTAGGAAATTTCATACCTATCAATTTAAACCAATCAGATGTCTTCATATTGACATGTCGCTATGATGAAAACTATTTATTTATTCCTCACCTATCCTTGCTGTGTGATTAGTGAGTGGAAATATTACTGTCTTGAAATTGAGCCGTTCTAATTACTGAATTCGAAAAGACTGGGGAACCGATTGTATTGAACATTCAACAGACAATTACATGCATATGAGTTAGAGGAGATACTTCTAGTTTCTACCTACGCCATGCTTATCGGGTATATTGAATCAAGCCTTTCAACAGTTGCCATGCGTCTACATGGATATTGAGTAAAAAAAGTGATTATTTCGAACTTTTTTCAACTGTTCAACTGTTCAACTTTTTTCAACTGTTGCTACCGGACCTATGACTGGAGTATATTGACATATTTCATGCATTTTCTCATTTCGGCAGTTTCATGGAAGAGATTCATTTTTGGAAATAGATATTGGAATAACTATCGCTATCTGTCGCCAATTCTCTGAAGCAACACAAACCTGAGTGAGGCGTTCTGAAATATTCGGTGCTGTTCCCGATTGTATCGAAATCGCTGACGCAAAAGATGCATGTGTAGAACGGCTGTTGTTCTATTTTTATCGATTTTCAAAAACCACACATCGCATTACGCAGCCAGGAAGGCTGAAAGATGATTCATAGAGATGGCAGCACGTAGGGTAGGGGATGAGGATTTGGTGTATTCATCACTCAAATATTTTCCTCTTAATTCTATTTCTTTAATTTCTAGCACACTCTATCGAAGAATCTTGCCTTCAATAAGAACTCAGTCAGAATTAGTCAAGTGTATTGGGATACACGAATCAATACCTTATCACACCATGAGATATTCACTGAGGAAAATTACTCTTCAAAAAAATAAAAATTGTACTGAAGACATTACAAGAGTCTGATTGAAGAAGTAATGATTAGCGACTCCATAGTTTGTTTTTCGAGATATTCTCCAGAAATAACCATGGAGAGTGATTTTATACATGACAATATGTCATGTATCAATTATTCATTGCAACTCCTTAAATCGTGGCAGTTCAATGATTGTTTCGTTGGAACAAATCGAATGATAGAGAATATGGAATGAAACCACGATCTTGGTTCATTAGTTGGTTCTTATTAGATAAATATATATGAAAATCATTCCTCAACCAGTATATTCTCGAATTTCTGTTGAATGTTCAGGAATTTCAAATTATCTAAGGTTATTCGATGAACTAGTGTCAGGAATATATTGGGCAACGCTTGATTCAATCAGTGAAATAAATTTTGTATTCCTAGGTGCATAAATTTTCATTCAATAAATGATAGCGAAACGCTTTAGACTGTAAAGTGATCATCAGTGCGTACCTGATGTGAGTAGGTTGAAGAATTTTTTTGACTGAACACGTGAACTGTATTTCCTAGTCATTGAATTTCTCAGGGTTGAATATGTTGTTAATCTTATTACTTCAAAGACCACCTCAATATTGATTGATTTTAGTGATTATTCGGATATCGAGAACAATTCTCTACATTTACTTCAATTCGAACATTACAACCATGTTGTTCGTTCTCTTGGACCTTCGTAATATTCAGGACTTCGACATCTCAGTCCCTTACAGGAAACATACATCTGTGAATGGAGAGTACCTACTTATATTGAAATCAAAATTCCTCATTCAGCGATGAGTGAGAAATTTACTGGAATTGAGAAATATATTGCTAAAATTTGTTAGTTCTTCATGAAAAAGTCTCTCCTGATGCTTACGACCTCCAATTTTTCATTACTTCGGAGTCCACCTCAATATTGATTGATTTCAGTGAGTATTCGGATATGGAAAACAATTCTCTGCATTTACTTCATTTCGAACATTACAACCATGTTGTTCGTTCTCTGAATTCGCCAAATAAGTCTCCAAAGATAAAGTGCTCCAAATAAGTCTCTTCAGTTGCCTTCCTATATAACTTTCAATATCTATTCGTAACGTCTTTCATCTCATGAAGAAAGATATCTTAGTATATATGATCTAATTGCTTGGTCTGAATCTGAATACAAAAATATATGATATCGTTTGTAATAGCTTAGCATCTGATGTTCAAATATAAAGAACTTCGACAGAATACTTGGTGACACGATGAAATCAAAATCATGGCCTGAGAATCCAAATCTCGGTGACTGTATAAAGGAAATCAACGTGCCACTTTTTTTTTTTGTTTTGTTGTGAGGGACGAGATTTTTCAATTTTTGTGTGACAAATAAATGAGTGAATCTCATAGACGATCCATTATCGTCACAGTGAAGGTGAGGTATGAAGACATAAAATATTATGCTGATGATGAAGGATTGACCCCTTTCCCCCTTATTTCACGTCTTAGACATCAAAGATATTTTGCTGTTGGAGTTACGCCTACCTCTGAATGTATAAAAGTTGCTTTGAGGGCCTGATTTTCCTCAATTCAAATACTACACTCAACGTAATGGGAAACCCTCTCTTACAGTTCACTAGTTCTCAATGATTTGCCACTAATTTGGTCCACCTTGTACAGTGAAAAAGGTGACCCAGCTGGCCTAACGATATTCTTTAATTAGGTACTGAATTAGTTCACGTTTGGCCAGCTATACGGACGAATTTTCAATTCTCAATCGTATTTCAGAATAGAAATGATGTTTCGAGGTGATATAAAAATTCAACTTCCACTAATCACGGCACTCAGTTTAGAAATGAATAATAATAATGTTAATGCCAGAAATTCTCCCGTTGCTATAAAAGTGTTAGGATGAATCACAGTTTCGGAATGATTCGGCACAGAATTAGATTTTCAATTTTTGCGTGGGCTTGGAAACAACAAAAGATTACTGTTCGAAAACGAATGAGTAATATCAGCTGTATTTTATTTTGAGCTGAGAATATGAGACAAATATTTTTTCTGCTCATTGAAAAATTTGAAAATCATTCGTATAGCAGACACCTAGTGTACGATGAAAACAAATACATTGTGTGCCAACGAATTCTTCACTATTATTCCATAAACGGAAGATGTCAAGGAAATAGCTCAATAGGATCATGGGGACACTAGACATATGACATATTTCTCATGCCAATCTTCTTGCCTCACTTTATCTATCTCAGGAATTTCATGTTGTGAATTTTGGAGAAAGAGTAAAAATTTAGAGATAAAAGTTGAAATTTTTGCTTTTCTTATCAAAATTCCGGATTTCTAACCTTCCTTCTCGGAATTTCCACTTTCTTCTCGAAATTACGTTTCTGAATCAAAATTATGGCAGATAGATATTGGTAGATAGATTTTCATTCGAAATAGGAATCCTAATGAGCAAGAAAATATCATTATCACATTCGGTTCTTTCCGTAAAAAAAACTGTATTATGATATGTATACGTACGATATCATCGAGTTCGATTAATCAAAAAATGCAATCGAAGAATTCTAATGAAAGATTATTGTTTTTCCAAAATTCTGCAAAGTTTCATGGGCATTGGGATTTTATGTTTTGGTTTGCGAATTCCAATTTATGATAAATTCTAACTCTAGAGTATGAACAAAGTAAATAACTGTGAGAGGAATTTGGAAATGGATGAATGACATATATAAGATCTACATTAGAATATTCGTTCAGGAATTCGTGCCGATGTTCTTGCTGATGAATCATCTCTGAAGATGGTCCTGTGAATCACAGTCAGATATTTAATTATCTCTTCCGATATATCACTGTGATTGAATAATCAAATCAACAATACGGTTCCTCGAACATTATAGGTTTCCCTTTCGTGTTGTCAACGGATGAAAAAAACACATCTACCAAATAATGAGTTAAGTAGACGCTACAACAATAAATTAGTTGTATATTTTATACTCTACCTATAATAACGATATATTGGTTGACTAGCCAACTGTTAGAAACAGGATATAACACCGCACCACCCTATATTGCGATACCTTCTGATTCGATGAGTGAGACGTGACTCAGGTGGTTACGTTACATGGAGAATAAGGAGAACAGTTGGAGAAAAATAGGAGATTAATCGTTCAACTTTTGTAGAGCACACATCGTGAATAAATCGTTAAACTTTGGATAGTGTTTAAATAATCATAGTCTTATATCTCAGAAGTGTGGATAAAAAAATCCGTTTGAGGAAAAAAAAACATCAGTGAAATCGTGTAGTAGTGTGTGATTGCCAAAATGCCGAGAAATAAACGATTACGAAGCCCTAGTTCATCGAGTTCTGGTGGTTCAACACGAGGTTCCAGTGCAAGTTCCACAACGTCTAATCCGAGCCAGGCTACAGGAAGACGTTGGAAACAGCAAGAAAAGGAAATTTCAAGAAAGAACAGAAGTTCGGAAAGGTCAAGACATTCACGGGGATCCAAAAGAGTAAGATTGTCTGACAAACAGCTTATTGAAATAGGAGATCCCCATATCGAATGGTCTCCGATGCTGGAAAGGCCTTTACATCTTCAAAACTTCGGAAATTTTGCACAGAAAAAGGAATTCGCCACTACCATACAGCCATAGCTATGCCCAGAGCCAACGGACAGGTAGAACGTTTCAACAGAACCATACTTGACGCGGTGGCAGCAACTGGACCCAACGTACAGACCAATGAGTGGGACAAAAATATCGATAAAATCCAACTTGGAATCAACAGTACAGTCAATAAAACCATTCAAAGCAGTCCTGCCGAGGTTTTTTTGGCATTAAATTGACCGCAACAGGTGATCGTTACGTTAATCATGTCATGGAAACACCACCAGTTGACGTTACATACTAAGAGAAGAAGTTGGGAAGAAGCTAGAAGATAATAGGAGGAAGCAGGATGAATACCATAACGCTAAACGTGTTAGGGCTCCAGATTATCAAGTAGGAGATAAAGTGCTTGTCAAAGTTATGAACTTCGGAAGTGATGGAACCAGCAAAAAACTAAGAGAAAAATTTAAAGGTCCATTTACGGTACAAGAAGTAATGGGAAATGACCGTTATAAGGTCAAGGACGATTTGGGATCCGAGAGATGTAAAACTTCCAAACGCTATGAGGCAGTCATAGCAGCGGAACACATGAAATATCTCATGGATTCTATTGCCGTTTCCAAGAAAATGCTGACTATGCCAAGACGGCATATCATCTTTCGAACATCATGTTAACGAGATTATAAATGTTCGCGTCAGTTGCATTCTTGCGCTCATGCTAGTAAAACCTAATTTTGTACATCATTGAATCAGTTCACTTGTAGCTAAAACAAATAAATCTTTTTAAAAAAGGACTTGAGCATTTCGAAAAGTTATTTGGCGCAGTCGTGCGGATTTTCTGGAGTTTCGCGTATCGAACGTGGACTTTTCGTTTTAACGATTGACTGGAAATTCGAACCTTGTTGCTTCGTTGAGTGGAGGTGTTGTGTTGGTGGCTCTTCAAACATCAAGAAACCGGATCTATCACAGATACCTACTCAACCCATCTTCAACGGATCATCGGAATTTGGGACAGAATTGCCTAAATTCACGAAGAAGACTCATACAGTGAAGACAGAATCGCCAATCTGTTGGTCCTCTTCATAGTTAAGCAAGAGATGCTCATAGTCACCTTGATTTTAATGTGAGTACAACTTATGGAAGCATTGTTGAATACTTTCGGAAATTTGAATATTGAAAACACTTTAGCTGACTCCCAGATCAATACCCCTTCACCTTTGCCAAACCCAGAAACCAATATGGCCCAACCTTTTAAACATGAGTACCTCAATTGTCTTCCCGAATTCGATGGAAACCCCAACGAATTGAATAGATACATTACAATAAGTGAATCTTTGATCATGAACTTTTACAATAGGGATAATCCAACTCATTTCCAAAATACTTACTTGGTCAACTCGATTATTTCTAAATTGAAGGGCAATGCCAAAATTTTAGTCAATATTCAGAATATTTCTACGTGGGACGAACTCAAATCAGTTCTCATCAGGAACTTCGCTGATCAAAGAGACGAGGCGTGTCTCAACAGAGATTTGGTTATGTTAAGACAGGCGTCTGGCGAAAAACCACAACAATTTTTCGACAGATGTTTGAACATATTAAACCTCTTATGTAGTTACACTGACGTTCACGAAATCTCTGTGGAAGCGAAAAAATTGAAACGAGATCTTTATCAAGATTTAGCTTTAAAAACCTTTTTGGCAGGATTAAGAGAGCCTTTAGGTACAACAATACGTTGTATGAAACCAACTAGTCTAAGTGAAGCCCTTCAATTTGTAATAAGAGAGGATAATATTAACTATTTTCAGAATTTCTCCAACAGAAGTAATCCCCAAAACCCAAATTTCTCAAATCAGAGGCCACATACACCTCAAAGAAGATTCAATAACGGACGAAACGAACCACCCAATTTCCAAACACAGAATAATCATTTCAGACAAAATACATTTCCCTCACAACCCATAAACATTCAAACTCGATCTAATAATCAACCACAACGCTTTTTCTCGAACTCCCAAGTTTTTGGAAGACAAGAAAATAAGAATGTTTTCAAACCAAACACAAATCAAACATTTCCCAGAGCTACGCCCATGAGTGTGACAACAAGAAACACCGGAAATTTTGCTCGACCCTCAACCTCATTTCAACATCAAAATCAAACTTATACTCCAACTCCAATGAGTGTTTCCACGAGAAATTCTCACAATAATTTCAACAAACCTCAAAAGAATTTTGTTTCGGAACAACTATTTTATACTGAAAGTGACCCAAATCATCAATACCAATACAATGAAGACGAAATAGATTACGACCAATATTATTCCGAACAAAACGATCAAGCTTTCGGAGGAATATCGACACAACAAGATGTTGAAGTGAATGTTGAGAACTCTCAAGAAAATTTTACAGGAATGCCTCCGAACAACCAAATCACTTAGAACCACAAATCATCTCATTTAACAATGTCAACACCAGCGAACTATCATACATCGTATTTCCCGAACTTAACGTCAAAATGCTGATTGATTCTGGTTCGACAAAATCATTTATGGACCCAGAAATAGCTTTTAAATTCTTCCCAGACTCAATCAGGAACGAACCTTTCATAGTATCGACAGTTTTCCAAAAATCAGCGCATAAGTTTAGTGTTTCAATACCTGCCTCGCATATTTTCAAACTGCCTGAAACAAAAAACCTGAAATTCTACTTGTTCAAGTTTCATAACTTCTTTGACGGTTTGATTGGACTCGATAACCTAAAATTTTTAGAAGCAAGTATTAACTATATGAAAGGATATTTAATAACGCCCCATACAAAAATCCGACTTTTATTCCATCCAACAAAAAAAGAGCTCAACTTGATTTCAGTCCAACCTAGGACACAACAAATTATCAAAATAAAAACTTCAATTCGAGATGGTGAAATCATAATTCCTTATAAAAAAATTCACAATTGCGAGATACCTGAAAGTCTAAGCATTGCAAAAAACGGCGAAGCCTTTACATCAATACTCAATAACACCACCAATACAGTAACATTAGATTTTTCCGAGCCTATATCAGTTGAGAAATTTGAAAGACAAGAAATTGAAAATATTGATTTCAATCACATTGAAGACAGTCCGAATCAAAATTTAGACATTCAGAACATAAGAGTTGGTCATCTCAATGATGAAGAAAAAAACTCAATTCTAAATCTTTGCAAAGAATTTTCAGACATATTTTATTACGAAAACATGCCACTGACTTTCACTAACCGAATAAAACATAAAATTAATACAACGGACGACATCCCTGTTTACTCTCGACCATATAGATATCCTTTTGTTTACAAAAATGAAGTAGAGAAACAAATTAAAAAAATGTTAGACTCGAAAATAATACGACCCAGCAATTCACCTTGGTCCTCTCCAATCTGGGTGGTGCCAAAAAAATTGGACGCCTCCGGCAAGCAGAAATGGCGGGTTGTCATCGACTATAGGCAACTCAACAATAAAACTATAGATGACAAATACCCCCTGCCTAATATAACGGACTTGCTTGACAAACTAGGTAGGTGCCAATATTTTTCTACAATCGATTTGGCGAGCGGGTTTCACCAAATTGAGATGGACAAGGACGACATCGAAAAAACAGCTTTCAACACCGAGAATGGGCACTACGAGTTCTTACGTATGCCCTTCGGACTGAAAAATGCTCCGGCGAGCTTCCAAAGGGTTATGGATAATATTCTGAGAGGTATCCAAAATGAGCAATGTTTGGTCTACCTAGACGATATAATCATATTTTCCACCTCCCTTCAGGAGCATATCGAAAGACTCAGAAATGTATTCCAAAGACTTAGAGATTCGAATTTCAAAATACAGCTTGATAAATCTGAATTTCTAAGGAGAGAAGTCGCCTATTTAGGCCACGTAGTAACCCCTAACGGAGTCAAGCCCAATCCGGACAAAATAAAAGCCATTAAGGAATTCCCGACCCCCAAAACACCAAAACAAATCAAAGGATTTCTAGGGTTATTAGGGTATTACCGGAAATTTATCAATAATTTCGCAAAAATTACTAAACCTCTAACAAAATGCCTGAAGAAAGGAGCCAAAATTATCCACGATCAAGAATTTCTAACCTGTTTTGAAAAATGCAAGAATCTTTTGATTAACGAACCCATCTTACAATACCCCGATTTTTCTAAACCCTTCAATTTAACTACCGACGCCAGCAACGTTGCCTTGGGAGCTGTGCTCTCGCAAGGACCTATCGGACGAGACTTACCTATAGCGTACGCATCACGTACCCTGAATGACTCAGAACAAAATTATTCGGTAATCGAAAAAGAACTCCTTGCCGTAGTTTGGGCAACAAAATATTTCAGACCATATCTGTTCGGCAGAAAATTCGACATAATCACCGATCACAAACCCTTACAATGGCTGTTTTCTCTTAAAGACCCCAACTCGAAATTGACCCGCTGGAGGATAAAACTAGAAGAGTACAATTATAATATCATATATAAAAAGGGCACCCAAAATACCAACGCCGATGCTCTTTCTAGAGTCGAAATACACACCAAAGAAACAGACGACGACTTTTGGAACCAACTAGACGATATACTGAAAGACACAGACAATTATAACAAGGAAAAAACAGATCTTTTCCAAAAACCCAACAATACACGTTCAGAAAATTCGCCCATTGACTTTTATGTTGAAACCATCCCAATTCCAATCGACGACACAGACAATATTTCAACCCAAGTACAACCAGATACCGAACTGAACAGAATCACCGAATTATCGAACGATTCCGAAGACCAACCACCTGAAACTCACAGAAACGGAACGCAAAATTCAAACGACCGCGGAGAAAATAATAACACTAATACCGATGAAGATCAAACTGTGCACTCGAATAACGAACAAAATCCAATCTTCGGAATACCAATCATGGAAACAGCAGTCAACTATGGACCGAATCAAATAATCATTAGTTCCGTTCTACATTCCCCATGTAAGCCAAAAATAAAAATACTTTTCGGAAAAAAGAAACGCATACATCTTCAACTATCACAGAATAATTTCGAAAAGGATACGATTGATTTTGTTAAAAATTATATAAACCCGGAAATTCAATATTACTTATATTTCGAGAATCCCGAACTTTATGAACCATTCACGACCGTTCTTCAAAGATATTTCAAATTCTCATCACTAAAATTCAAAAAATGCACTAAAAAACTCATCGACATCACGGACAAAGACAACATCAAAGACACCATTCAAAATTACCACGAAGGAAAATCTAACCACAGAGGAATCGATGAAACACTTCAACGCATCAAAGAAAGATTTTATTGGCCCTTCATGAAAAATTCGATACAGACATTCATTAATGAATGCGAAGTCTGTCAACAGAGTAAATACGAACGACACCCAGTGAAAATTAAAATGAATATTACTCCTACATCAACCAGACCTTTTGAAATTATCCATATGGACACCTTCACTTTAGAACAGAATAAGTTCCTGACCATCATAGATAGTTTCTCGAAATATGCACAAGCATATCACCTAAATTCCTTATCAAGTACAGAAATAGTCGACCACCTAATTCAGTTTTTCTCACACCACGGTGTTCCAGAACAAATTATTGTCGATAATGGAACTGAATTCAAGAATTCTGTAATTTCTGAACTACTTGGATTACATAAGATTAAAATACATTTCTGCTCACCTAACCATCCCCAATCGAATGGCACCATTGAACGTTTCCACTCGACAATTATCGAACACGTACGACTACTTAACACAAGAGGGTTCCTTAAAACACCTGTTAAAATGAAGATGGTTTACGCCATTCTTGCCTACAACCATTCCTTGCATTCTATAACGAATATGAAACCAATAGACATCATCAACGGCCACATAACAAATAATGACCCCTTCAACTTAGAAATTGAAAAACTCCTAATCAACGATTATGTAAATGACCACAAAGAACGCGCAAAATTGATATATTCACGAATTAACCAAGACCTCATCAATGAAAAGAATAAACGAATTGCAAAAATCAACGAGAAACGCGACAACCCCGAAATATTTGAACCACGTCAAACAGTCTTCAAGAAAATTCACGAAAGAAAGAAAACTGCAAATAAATTCAAGAAACCAACCAAACTAGTTTCAGTAAATAATCGAAATAAAACGGTATCTACTAACACCCAACAAAAAGTTCACATGGACAACCTCAAACGCCCTCTCAAAAAGACTTTCAAATTCAAAGACTGACGAAACACTTATATCTCTTTCAGCTCACCCGGCATCTCAGGATCCCCGGAAGTGAAACTTAAAGATTTAGACAACAACCCTGGTTTAGTCCCACTCAAGTTAGGGATGGCAAAAATTCAGGAAAGCTCACATAGACTGATCCACTATTACGATCTTCAGCCTTTAATTTTGGAAATAAATTTATTGAAAACCCAGTCACACAAATTAAACCTTTCGATAAACAAAAATATGATGTACTTGAACGACTCTTCGAATTACCTAAAAATACTGAAATTCATTGAAGAAAAAGTAGAAAACAAACTAACAGAAATATTACCACATCCAAATAGAATCAAACGCGGTTTAATAAACGGTTTGGGATCGATTTTCAAAGCTATTTCAGGGAACTTAGACGCAAATGATGGAGAACGATACGAACAGATCATTGAACAATTACAAAATAACCAAAAGGAATTGGTATCGAATATTAGAACCGGAAATTCACTATCTATCAGAATGATCAACCAGTTCAATAACACCGTTCGAAATATCATTCATAACGAGAAACTCATCGAATCAAAAATGAATCAAATTGCTAAAATTGTCGAAGGTCAAGTCTTCAAAGAGAACTCCATGTATATAAAAAATGTTTTTAACGAATTGATCAGTTTGTATGAAATGATTTTCTCAATACTACAAGACATCGAAAACTCGATGATGTTTTCAAGACTGGGAATAATGCATCCCAGCATCATGAAAACGGTTGACCTTTTCAATGAACTCAGATTTATTCAAAACACCTCGACTGGAAATCGCTTACCCCTAGACGTCACCACAGAAAACGTGTTGCTTCTGGAGAAATTGGTGAAAATCGATAGTTACACATTCAATAATAGAATAATTTATATCTTGAATATTCCAATGTCATTTCCATCAGAATTCGACCTATTCCACCTATACTCCGTTCCCATTCCCGAAAAGAGTCAGTTCAAGGTAATCATACCTAAAAACAAATTTTTGGCCATAAATAAGTTGTATTATGCATATTCGAGTGACGATTGTACAAGACTCGCCCCTCAAACCTATTTCTGCGATGGAATGAAAATCCAAGAACTTCAAGAAGAGAACCCCTGCGAAGTCCATCTTCTGAGCCTAAAAAACACCTCCACGTGTCCACGAAAATATATCTCCATCTCTCATCCCATAGTCAGGAGACTCGGAGAATCTAACCAATGGATTACCATACTGCCAAAAGAAGAAAATGTCAAAATCAGCTGCCACATGCAAGAAGAAATAATAAAAATAAAAGGCACAAATTTATTCGAAATTCCAATTGGCTGCCGAATCACCACGCCACTGAGAAATATCAGCAACGAAGAATATTTCAGCAGTCCCGGACAACCGATATTATTCCCAAATATCGACTTTTATGGAGATGAACCACTCAACGAAAACCTAGGAATCGCTTTGGAAGACATCGAATTGGACGACCTATACAGCATCAAAACAATGATAGCCGAAAATCAGCCAAATCTGTCCTATACCTCAACATTCCGCACTCCTAGCATCTGGACTATTGTCTTATATGGATCCGGAATCATTTTGATTGGTTTCATCAGTTATAAAGGAATTCAATCCAAATGGTGTACCAGGAAGAAGAAAGAAAACGAACAACCCGCAATTGGCCTTTCAGATGTTCAAATCCCTCGCTAGCCCTCTGGATTTGAATCTTCGGGGGGAGGAAATATCTCATGGATTCTATTGCCGTTTCCAAGAAAATGCTGACTATGCCAAGACGGCATATCATCTTTCGAACATCATGTTAACGAGATTATAAATGTTCGCGTCAGTTGCATTCTTGCGCTCATGCTAGTAAAACCTAATTTTGTACATCATTGAATCAGTTCACTTGTAGCTAAAACAAATAAATCTTTTTAAAAAAGGACTTGAGCATTTCGAAAAGTTATTTCATGAAACCATTCGTTTCAAAAACCGATGACATATGGTAAGCAATTTCTAAAACACTGTATCATTGACAGTACCGTAGAAATTATAGATAATTTTTCTAAGCAATTTCTACAACACTGTATCATTGACAGTACCGTAGAAATTATAGATAATTTTTCTAAGCAATTTCTAAAACACTGTATCATTGACAGTACCGTAGAAATTATAGATCATTTTTCTAGGCAATTTCTAAAACACTGGCTCCAACAAGTCAGTACTGTAGAAATTCGGTAGAAATCGATGACGAAAATATTTCAAATCACTGTAAATGGGCGGTCAGTAGAAATGTTCATTCATGAATTCGGTACTTTCTAAAACACTGACTGTAATCGCTATTATCAGTCTAGTAATGTAGAAATACAACGAATGATGAATGCTGAAGACATTTCTAAAACACCGAATATACATGTGCAGTCCTGTGAAAATGTTCATTCATGGATCATTGCGGATTTAAATACTGTCTCACAGGAGCGCAGTCCCGTAGAAATGTGTGATAAGGACAACAGGAGAAACACTGAGCCGGTATCAATACATGTGAAGTGAAAAAAAAAAACGAATGACATCAACTATCTAGATAATCATAAATACTGACTTTTGTTTCAGATCAAGACCTTGAGGACAAGGACTTCGTAGGATGGCCGGATGTTAGAAACAGGATATAACACCGCACCACCCTATATTGCGATACCTTCTGATTCGATGAGTGAGACGTGACTCAGGTGGTTACGTTACATGGAGAATAAGGAGAACAGTTGGAGAAAAATAGGAGATTAATCGTTCAACTTTTGTAGAGCACACATCGTGAATAAATCGTTAAACTTTGGATAGTGTTTAAATAACCATAGTCTTATACAACGTATTAATATCCTTAGTGCTCTTTCACAAAAGCATCTCAATAGGATTATGTTCATTTTACATTTTGATGTTGGAGTAGGTGAGGAACAAGGTGACATGTCATCATTTCGATATGTTTTTCGTTTGACGAAATAATGGGACCTGGTAGTTTTCTAAGATACACACTATTTTCATGAGATATCAACATTACACAAAAAAAGCATGTACTTTGCTTTGCTGAAAATTTTTCAAGTACACCATTGAACTCTAGAACCATTTAGATCTATGAGATGTTCGAAGATTTGAGGTGTACAATTCACTTCAAAATTATTTCCCGAAATAACATTTATCCGTGAATATCTATTATAACTATTATAATTATACCTATATATAATCTATATAAAATATTATTTGAAAGTTTGTCATTTATTCAATGATGTTTTTCTGCTATAGAAATTAAATTTACAGCCCACTATTGGATGACAGTTATATTTTCGTAATATCGTTTCAAAATGAGTGGGAGAGAGTATTGAGAGCCAAAATACCGAATATGATTCGATATAGGAAAACATACGTTACCTAATTTATTTTATAGCAATATCTTTGTAGGTTCCTTTGAATTTCGAGTGATTAAACAGTTTAGACCGAATTCGAATCGAAGAGATCCAGCGTCGATTGAATTGAGAGAAAGTTTGGTGTTTTGGTGATTGATGAAACGCTGTCTTGTATTTGAAAAATTCCGGATAGTTCCGGGGAAATCCGGATGAATCTTGATTCGTAACATCGCTTTCTGCATTTCTTTCGAGAGTACTCAAATGATATACCTACGAGAGATATTCAGTGTCATTGTACATTCATAAACCAGAAGACCATAAAATGTAAACATGAAAAATTAGAAGTTTTCATCATTGGTGAAAACTAGAGATCAATCATTTCCAATACTCCAAGAATTCAGTAGATGGACGAACTGAATGAATATGGTGATAATATTTCAGTTTCAGGAATTCAGAATTTCGTATTTCTGCTTTTCTGAATGTATTATTATCTCATATTCCTGTTAATATGACCATGTTTCAATAACTAAACAGATCTCTGACGTAAATCATGAGCAAGAAAGAAGGGTCGATGCGTTATCTTTATAGGAAACTTCTCTTCTACAGGGTGGCCCAAATATTCTTGCTCGGATCATAGCTGCAAGGCTAATGGATATCTACAAAACAAATCTCATTTGAAGTTATTCGATATTTGATGTGCTATACTTGTAAATTGATATCCATTGTACAGGATTTGCCGTTAATCGGATGCGAATCCTCAGATTTTTGAGAAAGTATCACCCTCGTATATTTTTGTTTTTCATTTTCACGATCTCTCTCATGTTAGCTTTACAAATCCTATATGTATCCCTCACATGCAACGTTGCTCTCACGTTGTGATCAAATTTTATGAAAAAACATATATGAAGAATATTCATGCAAACCATATTTTTAGAGATTGATAGAAAGTGTATGTCAAAAGATACACATGATTCGGATTCACTGATTATGTACAGAGTGTTTTTTTTTCGAATTGATGGAACTGATTTGTCTTCAAATACTTCAGTATCAGTATAAACAGAGTGATTCATCTTTGATCGACACTAAAATTCCATTCCGATTTGTGTCTGTCTGATTCCAAGTGAGAATCAACCATAAATCGATGAAAGTTGTTAGAATACGAAACATGTGATGGAAGAACGTGTTATCAGACAACTCTGCTCAAACGGTCATCATATGTAAACAACATAATTCATTTTGTTGAGCAAGCCAACCTCATGGGGAAATTTTGAAATCATCAAGAATGGGTGCGGTTAATGACCTCAGCTGTCGAAAGAGCAGAAAAACTGTGTTTGAAGTGCGCAAAACTCATATTTCCGACTTCTACTATTAGATGAACTCGAATGAGCATAAGTAGAAAGTTCGGGAATTAGGTTTCCTAGAAAGGATGTTTCTGAAGATGACATTCTTCGGTTTTTTGAAATTTGTACGATGATCAAATTTTGAAGATGTGTACTCTTCTATTTTAACATCTTTTATCTATTGGGGCAGATCCCAAATCTGTCCTTACTACAAATATATTGCAATAATTTTCAATAACTTCTACTCTATTTTTTAGAAACGAGGAGAGAAAATTGCATGAAAAGCTGAAGAATGAATATACCACCTCCTCGAAAAACTTACAGACAGTATTCTATTTATTATTTTGAATATTCATGTATTCCGTCTCGTTCGTCTCTCGTTCGTCTCTATACGTATTTCCGATATATATTATTATTAATATTATTATTATTTTTATGAGTATCAATTCGAATAAAAGTATAGACTAAACTCAGAAATTTCGTTCAAAAACTCATAAAAGCAGAAAAGAGCATTTTTCATCACCCAAAGAATTCCAATATCATGATATTCAAATGGTGTGAATATTTACTCGAATATCCTGACAGACCTACAATGAGCGAAATCCACAATGGTATCAGCAAATTTTAGCTGTTCTGAACAATATACGTTTTTGTGAGATACCTCGATACGATATAATCAAATTGATATCTCAAAACGAAAAATCGAATTGGCTATCGTGAAAAAATTCTTCCTCTCGAGGTGAGAAATTCCCAAAAAGTCTGAGAAAATAATTCTCATAATTATTGCCACTTACAATTTTCCACTACCGGATGAGGATTCGGGTGAGAACTGTGTTGATAATGGGAAAAATATCTCGTACCAATGAACACATTTCGGAGTCAAAGTCAAGGGAGACAAATAAGGTGACCTAGGTGGCTGAAGTAGTCCATGAATGGACCACCAAAAGCAAGGTACTGGTTGAGTCAATGAAAATAGTTTCATATTTCATGCTGGACTGATTGATTTCTCAAGAATTATTCAAGAAACAGTGGTAAAAATGAAATGATTTCGTTAGAGTGATGGAATCTACATGGAGTAATGGAAAAAACTGTTCGGAGGATAATTCTTCAGTTTCCGGAGTACATTTTGTGAATATGATTCTGCGAACCATACATTAATATTGAATTCTTCCACAATGAACAAATCTATTTTGAATTTAGCGAATGCATGGCTCTCAAGTTGGATTAGAATAGGAAATCAAAAATAATATTTGAGAAACTTTTGCCTTGAACCTTGAGGGGTTGGAACTATGGATATTTCTGTGTGAACACACTGATTTCTCAAATTATTCCAGTATGGATCGATCATTCAAGATCAACCAGACACTTTTCTGGTGGTATTCGTACGATTAGATCCTCCATGTACCAAAAAATTCCATAGCCTATTGGTACCGGGGGCAATCTGACTGCCGAGTCGCGTTTTCTCATCAGGTGTTCGTGGTAAGATGATATCAAATTTCTGAAAAAGGTGTAGATTTTAACGAAAAAGTACATCTACTCCATCGTTATATGCATCGCTTCAAAAATAGCCAGCCTAGTCGCTTATTCATAGTTCAAAATGACTCCTGTCTGGCCCCTCTACTTCTTAGGGCCGTGTGCAAACTGCTTTAAAGACTAATGCAAGCGAAGATCGCATCCAGACATTTCGAATAGTGGTTGTAGCGAGGACAAGGGTCTATCCATTCAACACTTACAAAGGTACGTCATAGAATATAAACGCGAGTGCAATACTTGTAAAACGTGTCCAGTGAGATTGGGAAAAGTGAGTTGGTCCGCCGGTGTTTTTTTCTTGTAAGATAACACTGTGCCTTAGGCCGCATGTCGCCATATTTGGTATCAGATGAAGACGCTTCCTGGCCCGGTGCCAATGAGAATTCAATGCTATTTTTAACCCCGTGTGTTTGTGAAATGTTACGCCATTGGCGCCGCGCCAAGTGACCTAGTAGAGGAGTTCTTAGATCCGGGTATTTTTGGAATTCGAGGATATAGTTGTGCTTTAATCGAGTTTGGAGAATTCATGTGTTTCGGCTCGATTTCGTTGACTTTGATCCAGGATTCCACCTATAAGTTCAGTTTTCAAAGAAACTTCCATATATGATCATTTCATGCATTTTGATGATGACTTCTGCATTATCACATGGATGTTGATAAAACATGCCCTGATAGTGTGGGCGTTCAAATTGATCCTGATTTTTTTTTGCAATTGGTCTTCTGACTTCAATCCACGTCATTCCTGGAAAAATTAACACATATCATTTTTTCAACAATTCTTGAATAATTTGAATCATCAATGTTAATTTTTTCCCTCTAAGTGAATTGTTTGTATATTTATTCTACCATTTCACTGATGCGCTCTTGTTTAGTAAACAATTGATGACCCAAAACGGTTCTCTTCTATTATTTATTGAACTTCGGAAGATATCGATGAAGGCGACATTATAAGGGCTGAAAAAAAAACGTGTACCTGAATTACCCATCGACCATTTCTTTCTATTGTTAGAATACGGTCTTCAATTATTCTCAATACAATTCGAAAAAATACGATATTGTGCACTAAAGCATTTAAAAATTTAAATTTCACCTTCCTACAAAGTTTCATCTATTATGTCAGGACTATTCGACGTATTTCTCCTCCAATCTTCTTGTTTTATGATTCACAACCAACTTCTCTTGTTGTAGGTACAGTCTTCATCACGAGATATGTCGCACATGGGACATTTTTCGTGACAAAGCCTGTACAGAAGCAGGTATTTTGAAATTTTTGGAGTTGATGATGATGATATGGATGAATGACAATGTATTCTCATCAATGTTTTCTTACAGATCAATAACACAGATCAAGATGCCTTTCAAGCCAGTAGAAAACCCAAAATGTCCCAAATGCTCCAAATCTGTATACGCTGCAGAAGAACGTGTAGCTGGAGGATACAAATTCCACAAAACATGCTTCAAATGCGGTAAGGATCTAAATAATTGAGGAATCATAAGAATCACCGATTCCTAGATGAACCTCCTGAAGATCAACTAGAACAAATGAAAATAGTTGATTAGAAAAAATAGATCACCTCTTGAAAACTTAGATGAACTAATAAATCAATAAGGGATCAATGAGATCAATTAGAATAAGCCATCCTGGATAACCTTGGGCAATACGAAAGATTGAAATACACTTCAAAAATGATGAGCTGATGCAAATATTTCGACATTGACAGCTTTGTAACATCTTTCTGTAATATATCAAGATCAGAATCTTGAACTCACTATTGAACAGTCAAAATAAAAAGTAGTAAAAGTAGAATAGAGTCCATTGACTGCAAGTAGATGATTGATGAATGTCCTTATGAAGTATAGATCTTCTAAGATCAATCAAGATTAGGCGACTAAGCTGTTCTTCTATAAAATACCAGATTACAATGACACCTGATCAAAATATTGAGAAAATTGATGAGAAGTATCAGTTTCGAATTATCATCGAAGTGGTCCAGAATGAAACACAATAATCAATGAAGAATTCAATTCCACTTTCTTAACTCATGAATTCGAGATTATTTCAATTCTAAAAAATACTTCAAAGTATATGTGGTGAAATGAAGGGTCAGCTAATTTTCTACTAATCATTGGAAACATAGTTGTTCCATATCGATATCTTTCATCTGGAAATGGACCTTTGGTTGAAGTTTTTTAATACTAGACACAATTCAAAAATTCATCTCTGAAGTGGATTCAAAAGAAAAAAAATTAGAAGAATCTATTATTCGTAGCATGAATGAATATAAGGTAGAGAAATCCAAAGAATATGTATTTCACCAACTCATTGGAAAAATCCTGATGGAAATTGCACTGTTAGCAACTCTCGGAAGCGATCACTCTTGTGTTGTGAATTCCGATTTTGATTTCTATACATTTCCGTCATTTTTTTACTACAACTTGTTACTTGGCCACTTTTTCTGCAAAGCATCATATTTTCTCAATACAGTGTTGAGATTCTCGTTCATAAAATTCAGTGATTACGAATTTAGATGTACAATGTCTTTTCCTTGAATGTAAAATTTCGTCTTCAATATTCAAAATTGAAAAGAATCATTCATGGAGAGGAATTTTGGATAGACATCTGAGAGTTGTTCCTTTTTAAATCCAGTTCTAGAATTCCTGAATTTCGATTCCATCCGTTTATAGAGTATTGGTAGGAATATAAAATTATTTCTGAAAAACTGTATCTATCATATTATGGCCACATATTCTTCGTCACTGAGTTGTACGTGAATCTTTCAGGACTTTGCGGTAAAATGTTGGACTCCACCAACGTGACAGAACACGAAGCCGAACTTTACTGCAAAAACTGCCACGCCCGCAAATACGGACCCAAAGGATACGGATTCGGCGGTGGTGCCGGTTGTCTTAGCATGGATACCGGTGCTCAATTCCAGGGGTGAGTGTCCTCTTCAGTGTTTAACCAATATTGCATTCATTCATTGTACTCTTAGAACATTTCTCACAGTAGAAAATGAGATAACTCAAGAAAAATAACCGCCTACAAATTATTTGTCTAAACTTGGGAATTTCAACATCAGAAACAGCTATGACGTTTACACCTCAGAAATATCTTGGTGGTTTCAAAATATTTAGTCAACTTATAGAAAACCACTTTGGGAACGTATTCCATTTCCGTTCCTGTTGAAGGAACATAAATTATGATCAGCTTTCCATATCATAGTTGCTCCATTATAACCAATTTTTTTTATGTGAACTGAAATATATTTATCGGTAGGCTGTTCTTTTTCAACAGATTCCTATTAGACTGAGGGCTTTCCTTATCTCTCATTGTCCCTTTCTCGAATGTTTTCGCTATTTACTGCAAGTTAACTTTTCTGGATGCATATATTTTTTGTATCGATTTGGCATAGTTCCATTTTCTCAGTTGCTGAACAATTTTTCTCTATCCAGAAGCGTTTGCTTCCCAAGCCTATGCCAAAAATACGAAATAGGTCCTGATTTGTCCTTTTCTTACCCCCATAGCGGTAACTAAGAAGGAGCCAACTAGATGGCAGCTGAAAAGCCGCTTCAAACAGCTGAGCTGGCATCAAAATCGACCCATTTTCCATCATCCCACTACACACTAATGTAATTTATTAGACTATTATGAAATTAGATCATATTATTTATAAATTTTCATATTACATAAATTTTAGGTACACACTTCGATTATTTTGTTATAATAATTGATCAATAAAAACATTAAAATGTATCAGTGAATGTGTCCATCATGAAGCAATATTTGAAACACCACTTACAACATCGACTAATTCTGCACTCAAAACACTTTTTGTCTTTTAGTATAGTATACTTTGTCAATACTGTCGAGTATGTTGTATTTTTGTATTTTGAATATTGTGTATATCCCTGTCACCCCAACCTGAAGTGTTGTGAAGTTTGTGGTCCGAATTGTTGTCTGTGGAGAAAACCCCGAAAACGGTGAGACTTTTTTTCAGGATATGTGCATGGCTAGGCACAGCTGTACCTTGCATATTAACATCGTAGTTTCCTTTCATAACATCCCTAACCTCAATGTACTGGGATAAGGAGAGTTCCCTCAATTGAAAAAAAACATGTTCAAGTTTGATCTAGGAATGGTTCTGAGTAATCACCTTCTCCTGTTACAAAATAAATGGCATTACCACGTTTCTTAGTTGTTTCAGCATAGCCAGCTTGTCAGCACAGCACTCAGTACTTTTACATTCACAATATTCTATTCTCACTTTCTTTTTCTATGCTTTCATAACATTATGCTCTCCAGGTGAATATTTTCCGCATTTCAAATTTGATTCTTTTCTTCTAGGGAAGGAGCAGTTACTTCTAGAGCTCCACTAATTTCAACATCCGTTTCAAAGGCTCCGAAAGGAGAAGGTTGTCCAAGATGTGGGGGATTCGTTTACGCTGCTGAGCAGATGCTTGCAAGAGGAAGGGTACGTATCATGCAAACCGTCAGAATCCAGAATGATCATCAACACTTTTGTACTCGGAGAATCAGAGATATTTGAGGAGGCGGAGAGTTTTCTATCCTGATATTTTGGATAGAAAAGTTCAATATGTTTCGATATAATCACAAATGTGAACTCTAGATCTTGCATGCTTGTTGGGATTTATGAGGGCTGAAACATAATTTGGAGACTCGCGTTCGAAACGCAAAGAAAATACAAATTCATTCAATCTTGAAAAGATAATTTTCACTATAACTGATATATTTGTATAAGAGGTGAACCAATAGTGAGGGAAAGTGAGATGATGGCTCCGCTGTTTGAGATGGATGATAGAAAATTTCAAGTGGTCTAGGTTCTTGAGCAGCACATCCATAAAATATTTTGCGCTATACAGGATGACTCAAAATTATATTTTTTCGTATGGAATACCGAATCGACATTTTCCAACTTCAAGAATTTTTTGTATCGAAACTGTAGAGACCATCTTTGAAATTTCCGTTCATCTATCTCAAACTGATCACTCGTTGTTAGAAGCTCACCTTGAACTCAAAATCAATTCTTGAAATATTTATTGGTGGTTTGGTATCTGATCAAAATGTTTCATCACAGGAGATGATAGTGTCTAGTCATAGAATAAATCGTACTCAAGCATGATAGTAATGATAAATTCAAGAAAAAGTTTGGAAAATGCCCTTCTAGACAATATTAAGAAAGGCTCCTCAGATCGATCACATTGTAACCTCCTTAGAGATCTGTCAAATGCCGTAATTTCCTGATAAAAGTCGGATACTCCGATATAAATGAGTTAAAGTTTATTCATCATTCAACACATTTTGGGCAGAAAAATTCCATGAACGCCGTAATACCTACTACACAGGGTGTGTCAATGAGAAAAATGAATACTTCAACTGTGGATAGGGGTCACTGGGGTGACTTCAAATAACCCATAGTTAGTGGGTCCACCTCATTCATATATGATGATGAGATATACAGAATAATCAGTAAAATTTTGGCCGTGTCTCCTAACTTTCCAATGACCATTCATTTGAAAATTGGTACACATATTCACTCTCCCCTATTAAATGGATTGAGGCATCAATGAAAGAAAAATCCAGGTATCTTATATTTATTTATACTTCAATTACACTTTAACATTTGAATTTCTCAATTGTTTCGATAACGATGAACTTTCCATTTCTGCACAGACAATTTCTACCACTCATTTCATGAGCACAAAATAATAATAAATATTCGTGCTCATTTCGTGATACCAAGTGGTGATTTTATCACGTCACTATCACGTTTAGAAGCAGTGTTTCATGTGTGTATTCATCAAGACTACAGTAGTAGAGTATATATACTACATAGTAGAGTACATATAGTTGCATTCTATATTACGAACAGAAAGTCTACTGATTTGTCGAATCGCCATGCAGGTAATCTTGCAAGTGTAAAATACAAGGAATTGAATGAAATCAAATCAGACCATTATATCCGAAGGGCAAATCATTTCCTGGTCAATTTCTGAACGAATCTGATTTTTTCATTCTTTTGCTTCAATGATAGTTCAGGAGTTACATTTTTACACCGCTGAAAAATATGTATCTTCGAATGATGATGATGAATACAATGACCGTTATGGTACACTGCTACCGAACGTGGATCATGATAGTAGTAATAAAAATTGTCTGCGCAAAGATAGGAAATGCATTGGTTTGGAATGATTTTAATGCTCTTTGATAATATGCCAAAAAATTGAGGAATTAAAATATATTTTGTTTCTGGGCAGAATAGAATTATAATTCGAAGTCAAGCCAGATATGACTTCGTTTTTTTATGCCTCAATCGATTCTACAGGATGCAATGAGAAAGTATACCAATTTTCAAAAAAAATAAACAGCGTGTTTGGAATGTTTATAAACAATAAAGAAATGGACGAAATTGATCTAATATCCTGTAATCGGTTATAATTAATCATGATGATCATTAGGTATGGGGTATTTGAAATCACCTCAAAAACAAATTCATATATTGAACCCACAGTTGAAGTATTCACATTTCCCAATGGAACAATCTATATAAGGATAATAACAGCATCATTTGGAAGAATGTGGATAACGTATTATTTTCAATCGAATTCCACATGGATTTTATCAAGTCGTGGTAGAATTTCTGAAATGATTCAAAACACATTGGTTCCCATTGTTGCTTTCAGAAATTCATCATTTTCTGTCGGAGAAGTGTTTAGACACTATCAATCAGTAACAGTATCTAATCAAAATTTTTTTACGAATGATTCCAAATACAATATCGAAATATAAACAAGAGATCTCATTCAATAGTTCTGCAGATACGAATTGTATGTTTCGGAAAGCCAATCAATTTGCTTTTCTGATCTCAGGGCTGGCATAAAATTTGCTTCCGTTGCAACAATTGCGAAAGATGGTTGGACTCTACGTCACACTGTGACGGCCCAGACGGATTGGTGTACTGCCGAGGTACCCTTTATACATTTTTTTTTTCAGCATGTCATTGTGTCTCCAGTGACGTCGTTTTTTGACCCTCACACATTTACCTTGTTTGAAGTCGTTGTTTCTAACGTTGTCGTTCCCCTTTGTTTTTCTTCAAGGCCTTCCACAAAACCTGCTTCAAGTGTGGTGACTGTAACAAGGGATTGGACTCAGTTAATGTGACGGAGGGTCCAGACAGAGAAATCTACTGCAAAGGTGTGTCCCAGGGCAGAACACGAAATTTCTTCAGATATTTTATCATGAAGTCATTCAAATAATAAGGTTAACAACTCCACATTCCACATTTGGTGTCTACTTACTAAAATATGATGAGCCTTATAGGTTCCAGAATTTCTCATTATATCTTATTTTAACTATTACTGAGCAGCATATTGAATCCAATACGTCATGGGTGTCATCAATTGTCACTAAAAAAGAAATATGCAGTTTGAAGCTCTGGTAAGATTTATTCAACAGTTAGTGGTTCTAAGACTGCCGACTACACTTTACAATTATCAGGAATAACTCAACGGTAATTCTTGAAGTTGTCGGTGGTGGAACTACCCAGAAATGGTTGAATTTGCGCAAAATAGAAATTTGAACAAAGTACACGGAATGATCCTCATTTTTTATTAGCATGAAATGAATCGCTAAGGCTCGTGCTTCAAAGTTTCGTATGAGTAAGAGGAAAGAACATTCAGTGCGGATTTCCCGATTTATTATTTCTACGGTAATAATATTTGATTATCATTCCAAATTATTATCATCACATATTATATGTATAATAGCCAAATTATTTCACGATAGTGATAACTCGATCTCCAAATTCAATTTCAGAGCTGTCAGTAGATATTCGTTGCTGTTCTTGTTGTAGAAGGAGAAGAAGCACATTCATTATTGGCAACCTCCTCAATATCGAAGGTTTTCTCACAATCCATATCACTTTGGAGAAAACACGTGAATAGCTCGTTCGTCAGTTATTATGATTTCGAGTTTGATGATGAACTTATTGACAATTATAATTGGAGCTCGAAGGTATTTATAGCATAAGCGAAGCGTAATCTCACCAACTGATGAATCTTGTCTCCTTTCCAATGAATTTTCCTGGGAATTTCTTGTTTCTTTAGTGTCCTCAAAGATTATACACACCAAATAGTCTTTGGTGTTCTCGCCCTGAGAAATACACTCAACAAGCCTTCATACATTATATTTTGAAGTTGATAAAACATTTTGTGGAGATTGTTGAGCACTGAATGATAAAATATTTTTGGGAATTTCTCGAATGAAGAACTGTATTCCGTTCTTTGTATGAATAATATACTAAGTAATCGTTATGTTATGTTATGTCCCAGTTTGTTATGGAAAACGTTTCGGCCCCAAAGGATATGGTTACGGTCAAGGAGGCGGTACTCTTCAGAGCGATTGTTTCGCTGTTGGGTAAACAAATATTTTTAAACAATTTGTTGTGTTGTATTTATGTTCAGCAGATCTTTTCGTATAAGAGTATATCGTCATTATGTATGAGTTCAGATAGTAATTTCTCAACGTGGGCGTCATTTGGTAAGGGGATAATTGAGGGGCCAAAGCCAGTACCTGAATTTCATTTCTGTGGAAACGAAAATGGAACGAAATTATTTCGATACTCCCATTCTTGGTTTTTTATATGACCAATATGTGAAGAAAATCCATTCATTCATATAGAGCTAAGCGTCAATTGCTTCATTTTAAGAACCGTTTTAATTGGCTCCTTCCTGAACTCATTCCAAATAACGCCCTTTTTTGAAATTCAGATGTATGAGGTGACTGCATAAACTCATATTCCTGGTTCGTCTTTCCTATCCATCCATTGGTTATATTCTCTCATTATTGTTGACTTCTTCCTTTTCAAAAATAATGCGTTTTTCCAACTGTCTGTGCAACTCATCGAAAAATCCATAGAACCAAAATGTATCTATGTAACAGATAATGAATAACGGCTTTCGAGAGCTCTCAATAATATTGGTACGTATACTGTCATTACTTGATTCTGCAAAAATAACGTCATCCTCACGCGCGTTTGGATGAATTCTCCATTGGGGTGTACACACCTATCGAATATCAAACTGAAACCACCTTTCTTATAATGTTATCATACGAAAACATTATTTAACGGCATCATTCGGTCGCAAAGTTAACTCACATACTTTATTTTCGAATTCAAATTACAGCCCTATCCAGAAACCCATTCAAACTCATCTCTGTTAGGAACTATGAGTATGACATACTAATATATTCGAAACGTATGTCGTAATAGATGACGAACTTTCGCCTCAATTTTGAGTGGTTGATTTATCAGTTAATCTATGTTCGGGGGTGGCAGATGAATGGTGCGGCTATTGACGTCACTAGATCTTTTTGTTTCCTGCTACTACAAAAATCGCGAATTTCAATAATTATTCGAAAAACGTAGGTAAAAACATTCAAGTATATCCTGAGAAAGTAGGATTGTGCCACAGGAAGCTAGTTCGAGTGAGTACTATCAAATGACGAAATATTTTTTTTGTTAAACATGCCCATTGAATATTATGACTTTTAATTCAATTTGAGTGAATTCAATCTCATTAATGTTCACTTGATGAAATACTCTTTGTTAATCAACTTTCATGCAAAGTGATGTTATGTGATTCTGTTGGTTTCGATGTTTCGATGCGTTCTACATACTGTCAGAAGAAAATGTGTCACCCATGCTAACAACGGAATATGAATCGAAATGAATTTTCAAAATGTCACCCTTCTCGGAATATTATTGTCGGAACATTTTATACGAACTGATTTTTTCCTTTCCTTCTCATCAGGCCCATTCCAACGAATGAGTCTAGTTGTTACACAATTATGATGGAATTATCTTTTCCGTATATTGAATGAGTTGATATTCAATAAACTGATTTTTTTCCATTGTATCGAAATTAAATCCAACATTCAGGGTATTTCACGACGAGCTTACATCACCTGTATATCGATAATGGTTCACATAAACATATATATAAAATTACAATAGAACGTTGTGAAGTTGTGAGCCTAGTGAAGTCTTTGCCGATACTTAACTTTCAAGAAGAATTTCAGTTTGAGTTTGAGTTTTTTTTGAGTTGTTTTTCGTTGAGTTTTTTGAGCTGTTCTCCACAGAATTCACATTATTACCACTTTCGAAAGACATTCACCAACAAATGCTAATTAGAAACTTGACTAGGTAGGTATGGGTATGATACATATACAAGAATAGCAAATTTCGTCAGAATTCATTATCAGTAATCATATACAGGGTGTTCAATTTGAAATAATTCACTTTTGTTCAGTTTTTTATGTTAACGAAATATCTATATCACCCAACCATGAAACGAATGTCAGTGCCCAGTAGCTCAGTGTTCAAAAATTACAGAATTTTTTCGGAAGTATGTTTTCCGCAGAAAAAATATAATATTCATTATCTCAAAAACGGTCAGAGATGAGTCTAACGAAATACCAAGATGATATTTCAATGATTCAATGGAGATTATGCAAATGAATCAACATACAGGGTGATCCATTTCAAATATCAAAGTTTTTTCTACTTTCTAGTTGAAGCGGCAACACTGCAATGTAGAAAGCACCAACTTTAATATGAGCATTTTTATAATCTTTCTGCGACTGATTCTTGATATATAGGTTGTGCAAGCTCGTCTAACATACCCTGTATTCAATTATTTTCTATTGTGTTGGTTCTATCTAATATTAGTGAAATCAGTATTGATGAGGATTACTAAATCAATCTTCCGATTGAATTTCATAGTTTTGAGTCAACGTTTGAGTATTATCAACCACTAGCATATTGTCATGATGCATGGTAGTTCATTCGGGGCGACAACTCTCTATCTAGTCTGCCGAGAAAGAAATCTCGAATTGACATTTGTGAACAATAAACATCCTTGCACACACACTTATTCCAGTTGAGATAAGATTGTTCTTCGACAAATTCTTCTCAATACATACAGATAAACATATTGATGAATATAATCTTATTATAATTGTGTGACTTCAATGCTCTTTCGTACTTTTCCATGCTGTGCTTTGTTAACATTATGGATTTTTTTATAAATACAGCTTGCTATGCTCAACGCTATGGTCCACGTGGGATCGGACATGCTGGGGGGCTATTCCTGGGACTAATGTCAGACGCTTTGGATATTGATTGGCAGAGGTACTTTCCACAATTTATTTTCATGTGGATGTTCCAGTCAGCTGATACATGTTTTTCGACCTCTGTCACTCATAAACACTAATTTAAAGCTGCATGAACTTTTAATCCAGTCATTTGGACTAAGCCGAGTTTACCAATTTTATTTCAGTTTTCCAGGTTTATGGGATGAATCTAGTTTACAATGGTTTGCATGATGCTTCAATCTTAAGTTGAATAACGAACCGGGTTTACTTAATTAGCAGATTGAATTCCCATTGAAAGAGTTACTTAGAGCATTATCAAAATGGTCATAGGATTATTTTGGGTTTGGGTTAATTCCTTGATATTTATGTCAAAATCTCAACCATAAGGATGTGATTGGCGTTCGAATGATATGATTTTGAAATTTTTTGAGCTTTGGAATTACAGGGTATTTCCGTACATTTCCCAAACGGAATGTATATTTATGAAAAAAAATATTGGGAAAAAATTCCATATTTTCCGATTCATCAGAATTTCTTGTCAAGAATTAAATACTCTTTCAACAGATATCAAATTCAAAGAAGTAAGAAGAAAAAATTATTCAAGGGTGTCCTAAAGTTACCTGGACATAGAGCTACCACATGTTATAGAGGTCAAAATGCACCCAATGTATTAATATAAAAGAATGTACCATTTGCCGTGAGGATAGTTCGAATTTCACATGAAAAAACACTCTAGTACGCTGTTCAGAAATGAGTAGAAAAAATTGAATGAAATTTGACGAAAGTATATTTCAGAGGATTACTTTTCCTTCGGTATCCAAAGAAAACCCAAAAGAAATTGTAGAAAAGTTGAATCCACCTTCACAACTTGACATTGTTTTTCAGAACTTTCTCAGGTTCTCAAAGTTTTTTTTGAGGTTTCCTCCTTGAAATCGTCCGACGATTCAAGCCCTGTATTATCGGCACTCGACTGATTAACATCCTGTATACAGAGCCAATGCGGCCAATGTTGTTACTTCTGAATCGTTCGAGATCGGAATTTGAAATTTTCTGGGTACATATTATTCATATATTGATAAATAAAGACTCGTTCGATCACTTCCGGTGTAACCGAAAGTGAGTCGAGCTTTTGATTCCCTAATAGGACCCCCTGTATATTTTTGAATTCTTGGAATTTGGATTCATATTACATTCAATTTCTCAATTCGTTGATATAATGTTCAATATGAGTATTTTCGTAATTATTTCTTTTTTTTTCGATTCATCAATTCTATCACCCCTTTTTCTATGTTACTGTACATGATGGAGGAGAATGGAGAAGATGATATTGACGTGGAGTTTATCTTATAGTTTTTTCTGTTTCACACAAAAAGCCGCTGACCATCAATACCAATTTATGGTCACTGTTGAAGGATGAAAACGAAGTAGAAAAATTTCATAACCATAGACATAGACATAACACAGTTGAGTGAATTCAGTAATCGAACTTCGATCAATCCATTCACAGATTCATTTTCATATAATCGATATACCTAGACAGCTCACCCCTCAAGTATATTCTCATCCCTGACTGCTATTTTGGATTGCGTGATAGCTGCTGACAGCTATGATAGTGACGACGTCGATAGCTATCGACGATTTGCGGTCATATGAAAAATAGTGTACGTTACTCATTGGAAAGTGTATTCCAAGCAGTCGTTGAATTTCCGCTCTTTAAATGTGTACTCGTGCGAAATAACACTAGTTACGTAATAAACTATTGTTGAAATCGCTAAATATCATGAATCTTCTGGAATGGCGCGATCATGGGAGATTCCTCAATCGGAACGTCATCTAATTATCTATACAATACCAAAATTTCCGATGGAAATACTTATCCAAAACAAAATAGCGGTTGATAGTGTTGGGTAATTCATAGCAGGAATCCCTTCGACTAGACAAGCTCTACTGAACCATTGTCGGGTGAATAGGGAGTGAAAATCTAGTGAGCTGTATGATCTGGTCTGACCTGCCACTCAGTTGAGTGTATGATCACCCGATAACGAAACGGTATTGGACAAAATGATTCTCACTTGTTTCTAGAAAATTTTCGGGATTCGTAGTTGTGTAATTACAATAGAGCTGTCGAAAGTGGTCGTGTGGAATCGAAACCTTGCTTGAAAAATTCATTCCCTTTCAATTTTCATTGTTCGAATATTCCTCTCGTTTGTATCGTTATACTTTTGTATTGTGTTCCTAGTATAGTAGTTTCGTCATTTCGTTTGATTAGTTTGTACTCCGTTTATGTTAGTTTTGCTCCGCTGTTTCTGTCTTTTTTTTCTGAATTTCATTCTGATGATTCGATATTAGGTCTCCTCCTATTTGTGCCGTATCTTTTTGTTCATCCAGAAAGTGTGTACCTCCACATAACTGCATGAACTATTTATACTTGAGTTCTGAATTCAAGTGACCATGACTGAAACACGCTGAGAGTAGCGATATCGCATAATTTCGATTTTCTAGGTTATATAGGTCAGAAATGTACGACAGGAAACAACTGAAATCCTCGATTTGACCGTATCGGCTACAGAAGCTTGTAGTTGATTTGCGCTGTTTGGGCAGACCACCGCATACTAGACTTCTTCTCTATATTTAGCCAACAATGACTGAACTATCCACCTATTTTTTGACTTCTACGAAAGTTCTCCATTCGTCAAACTGCCTGATGGACGTCAAGTCTCTACCATGTGATTTGAACTTTATCCAATATGGCAGTACATTATTTATCAGTATCAGATCGTGAAAATCAGTAAATCCCCTGAAATAATTCACCACGATCTCACCTATATACCCTCTTGGGATGCTCATCAAGGAGCTCACGATATATTGATGAGTTAATGCTGCCAATTCTCATTCAGATTTGAACCATTGGTAAAAGATTCCAGAGATCTTATCGCCCTTTCATTTTCCTGCTGAATTTCCGCCTATAATTCTTATTGTGGGTTTGAATTGATTTTCCTAATTGCGGTTATAACTCACAAGATTGTTGCCGGGAAAATATGACTTGCAATTGAACTCATATAAATAATATAATGAATATATCAGGTATAAGGAAAATAATTCAAAGTAAATTATATGAATTCATCTTTATTATGTTATTTATTATACCAATTTATTCATCATAATAATCATATGAAATATGATATCAGGATAAATCATACGATAATGATGAAGTAATTTCAATTATTTGACAAAATTCATTCAATGTGTACCAATATGGAATAAACACTACACCATACAAATATACAAAATTTAATACAAATAAGTTCATATATTAGGTTAGGTACTACACACAGGCTCTTTCCATTATGGGATAAATGCTCGACAATAACAATAAGGCCGATCGCCTTCCCATGAAATGATCGAATGCATCGTCATCCGTATCATGAATATCATCTACCCACATTCGTAATCGATATTGCCAATTTTTCCTTGTCAGTCGTTCCATACACTGCCCCAGCTTCTTCGTCAATGCTCCGCGTTGGTATGTGTTGTTCTCCACGACCTTCCTCTTGTAAAGCAACACTTTCCTCAGTACCGTGCGTATCACTCTGCATTTGTTAGTGACCCAAACATCTTTGTACCTCAGATGGTCCAATTTCACTATCCGCATCACTTCGAGCAGCATATACGAGTATTCTCGTAGTTTTCTCATCGAACGTTGTGAGACCATTCTGCCAAATATTTTCTCCTCTCAACTGAATACACGAATCTTTACAACTGTCAGGCTGGTACTTAATGAGAGACAGGAATGATCCACACAGGATTGCACTTTTCTTATATACACCTAGTAATCCCTTCGAGGTAACTGACGAGGCATTAGAACCCTTAATCCGATAGCTTATTTTCATTGAGATGGGGATAACAGAGATTAACATCCTTCATAGCCAACCTATATGCAAATATCCGGTATGAGGATGTAACATGGATGGAATTGTGATAGATTCATCATAAAAGTATTATAGGTTTTCCTATGAATGACCTTTTATCTGTGTCATTAGAATTCGCTCACTGCTAGAGAATTTAGTTGATTTCCTAATTCATCAATATTCTTATTGGTAATGAGTTTCTTACTCTATTGAAAGAAGTCGAAATTGAATTTGAAGCATGAGAGGTGACGGATTGATAAAATATAGGTATGCTTACAATAATGTAATAATTAAATGTAGAAGATACCATGATCTGTTGATGTTCTATTGGTACTGAGTTCAGCGAGTTTCGCGTTGGTTTGGATTTTTCTGTGACCTATACAGACTGATTCACGGCAGATAGCACATTAGACGTTCCTGGTAAGCCAGACAATGAAAATTTGATGGATATATGGATACATATGGATGGATGGATGGATGCATATTTGGAAATTATCTACTAATCTAACTAAAATATGCAGTTTTGAGAATGCGGTATTGGAGCTTCTATTTCAAAACAGTAGCATCTTTAATATTCCAAATAGAACACCATCTTCATGATATTTCGGAATTAAACTTGATTTCCATTTCTTCTTTCGGAAATAATTGCAAATCCTGATATCTTCGAGTTCAGAAATACTATGGTATCGAAAGTTAGTTTCGCATCAGGGGCTTCCCACACTCTAACCAATTCTCAGTTTCTGCAGTGCAGTGTGATTCAAAATTAAGGATTTTTCGTTTGCTCAAATGAGTCATCGGAAATTGATCATTCCAAATAGACCACTTTGTATATTATTATTCAGAAAACAACGGAAATTTGCTCATCATCTATGTATATCATGCCTATACCTGAATGGTCATATGTTTTTCTTCTGCTGCGAAGAAAAATAACTTGCCGAAATATATTCTTCCTGAAATATATGACGCGGATTCGATTTTCTTCAATATTTGGGCCACACGAAAGGTAAATCTATAATTTTGGTGAATATCGTGTGAACCAGCGATGGAAAGCCGATAGAGGAGAGAAATATTAGATTTTCCTTTGAAATTCTGGATTGAGCTACAGGAAATATTCCACGAAGTAGAGAATTCTTAATTCTATTGATGAATCATGCTTCCTTGAACTGTCGTCTAGTTTATCTACCTGTGATCGCTCGTAGTGGAATTATAGACGAGATTTCCTATGAGCGCTGACCATGGAAATATCAATGAAATCGTGTGTGTAGTATCACCGACTGGAAGAAAAGCTTCCTTCTTGAAAAAATCCAAGAGCTCCACAATATGCTTGGGAGTTGACCTGCAATATGTGAAAGATAATCCAAGACAATTCTTGCAATGAACCTCATGTTCGTTCCACAAGAGAGAGCGCTGTTGGTGGTGATGATTATTGACGATTAAATGGGAACAGTGGTACCTGTCATCAGATTGGCCGTTTTGTAATCTGATTTCCTGGTGAAGAAACAAGCTCGCAACCCTAAAAACCTTACCGTAAATGGAAACGCTAGCATCTACTTCACGCAAATAATTCGTAACATAGAATGATAATCATTATTCGAGTTCGACATGTCACGGGCGCATGAGAGACATGTGAAATCATTGATGTATCAGTACGGCTAGACGCTTCAGACCTATTTCGTACCAGAACCATTCTCCAAACTATTTTTCTGTACCAGCGATCAGGCGCCCAAGACCACTCTGGTCGACACCGCCTCCATCAAGGCCAAGCCTGGCCAGGGCTGCCCTCGTTGTGGAGGGGTAGTTTTCGCCGCCGAAGAGGTCCTAGCGAAGGGCAGACAATGGCATCGCAAGTGCTTCAAGTGCAAGGACTGCACCAAGACTTTGGACTCGATCAACGCTTGCGACGGACCGAACGGGGACGTCTATTGCAAGACCTGCTACGGAAAGAAGTGGGGACCCCATGGATACGGATTCGCTTGCGGGTCTGGATTCCTCCAGACCGATGGACTCACGTGAGTTGAACTCCTTCATATGGAAAATTAAAATTCTGTGGTGTGAATGTGATCTGGAATATAAATACAAATTTGTCGCAGAGGACTAATACTGAAAAAATGTTGCTGTTGAAATGAATGAGTGGCTCTAAAAATAAATATCATTTGAGATCTGCCATCTAACATTGAAGATATATCATTTAATCAAGAGATAGTACATAGGAATACAATTGTTGGTTCATTTTTCAGCTTTTAATGGGATTTTCTCTCCTCGTTTCTAAAAAATAGAGTAGAAGTTATTACTATTATTATTATTATTATTATTATTATTATTATTATTATTATTATTATTATTATTATTATTATTATTATTATTATTATTATTATCATTTAGAAACGAAGAAAGAAAATCCCATTAAAAGCTGAAGAATGAATATACCACCTCCTCGAAGAACTTACAGACAGTTTTTAACAATTGTTGGTGTTATAAAATCATTTGAAACTTATCATTTGACATTTGAGATTTGAGAAAATGAGTGAGAAAATAGAACAGGAGTGTGCGTGTTTCTGTTCAGAATCGTAGTATTACTCTATATTACTATATTACTCTATCGCTGAATGAGGTATGTAGTAAATACTTCGTTCATTTATGTGATAATTTTTTTTAAGTATACCAGTAGCCCAGAATCACACCTGATTCATTATCAACTATGAATCATATACGTATTGAGTGAGAGACTAACTTTGTCGGTATCTACCAAATTCTAACGACTCTAGAATGTTGAATATTTTCATGAAATAATCCGTCAACATGCCTTGAATCTTAGAGTGATGATTCACGTCAATATCAACGATGCAAACGTCATTCTTGTCTGGAATGTCGTGAAACATATTTGATTTAAATGTACTTTACACCGTCATACACAGAGAGTAATTATAGTTCCCCTGAAAAAAGTTCTTGTTAGTATAGGCACAACGAAATTTTCTCGTTACTGTTACAATTTTTCATGGTAACCATAACAATATTCTGGTTATTTTGACCATGAAAGATTGTTAGAGTAACAAAATTATATGGTTATGCCTATAGTAACCAGACCCAAGGATCATTTATGGGTTATTCCAGGCGAATAGTTATCATGAACTTGTCCACGAATTATCTTTGTTTTTTTGATCGGCAACAGAACAATCTCGGTTGAAGAACTTTCAGTAGTAATTAATAACGTGCGAATTAGGATGCGAGATTGAATGAAAGATTTTCTCGTGAGTAAAACATTTCGAACTGGATATAAATTCATGGGATAGACAATATCATCAAATTATTATATATGCAAGTTTATGGAATGAAATATGAAGTAACAGATATCGGTATCACAGTGCTATGTCAATTAAGAAAGAAATTCATTAGGATCCGAAAGTACGGTATCCTAATCGAATGTAATTCAGTGAAAAGTAATGAAATCATCCAACGTCCAGACAGTCATGGACTTTGTTGTGAGGTTGTCCATGCCTCGTTAGGTACTACCCAAACTGGCGAACCACCAAGAGCGCATGTGATATGGTACAGTCTATTCAGAACTTCTAGCTCTTTCGAAGCTGCTCAGCAGCCTCATACAAGTTATTGAACAAACTATGAAAGTGAAATTTTTGAATGAAAAGTCAGAGGCAGGTCCAACATGACCTCGAGATATGCTATTCGCTGTTGAAAAAAACTCAGTTTACTTGCAATACGAACATAAAACAAACCAACATGCAAGCCCCTTTGCAAGAGTTGGCTTATTATCAGAAATCTCTTATATTCCTCATTAACATCTCTGCAGTCGAAATCGTTCTCTTCATTGATTGACCTCTCTGGGTATAAATATTAGATAATTCATGTCAGCGCTATCTATTGGCCAAAACATTCAAGGATAGAATAAACATCAAAATAAAACAACGAACAAAATAATACTACAAACTGCTATGGAATTCGTCGCGAACTATGAAGAAACTTCTGCATTATATTACAAGTCATGAAATGTTTCCGATTTATCAGCACTTCATAAGCACATTGGTCGAAACAAATCTGTCTCGCATTCGCACGACGAATCGGAAGTATCTCAAACCAAGATCTATTTTGTTTGTAGTGAAGATGAGATTTCTGCTAGTCGTCCTTTCTACAACCCAGATACGACCTCGATCAAGGCCCCTCCTGGCCAAGGATGCCCAAGATGTGGAGGAATGGTCTTCGCTGCCGAACAGCAATTGGCCAAAGGAACCGTAAGTACCTACTTTCACATTACTATCATTCGCTTTCTGCTACCAATAGTCGATCAACATAGTTTAGTCACCGAACCTGAGATGACGCATGTTGTTCAATAGAACCCCAAGTATGTTTCTGCAGCAACCATCAGGTTGGCAACTAATGAACCCGTCACTGTTTTCGATGGATACCAAGAATATTACAGAATCACCTAGAAAAGCGAATTCGATTGTTGGAACTAGTTCCGCAATATTGTTGCATTGATATTGGCACCAGCTCTTGGTATAAAATTTGAAAAGAATTGAGAAAAGAATAATCGTTTCCTCAGAAACTGATGAATGGAGGAAATCGACTATTTGAACAAGTTGGTTGATTATTCTGGTCAATAGTAGTCACAGAATGATTCCAATATTTCATTCATCCACCATCAATGTGATTATTTGTTCTCGAATATTGAATATTTTGCAATTTTGAACTCCACTAGACTTCCAATCGGGTTCCTTAGGCAACCGTTGCACTCATGTCAAAACTACATTAACAACTTTGCCAATGGAATAGAACCCAACGAAAACCAATCAGTGAATGAATGGAGCAATATTTGGCCGTCAGATCATTTGTTAATGGAACAATTGGAGCTCGAGTAAGTGTAGCTAATCATGACATTTCAAGTGAAGAACTCCGACTATTCCAATGTTATGAACTTCGCTCATGTCGAAAAGCGACTGAAGCTGTGCACAATGAATGTGTAACGATTGGCAGAGATGTACTTAGTTATATAGTTGTAGAAATTATGATACCTCACGAAGCTCGTCCAGAGCAGCTTCAGTGCCACTCATGTTGCAGGAAGAAAAAACTCCACGCTATTAGGAATTGATGGGAATTTTTGTTTGTTGGCCACATGAGCTTACGCCAGTCAATTTCACTTTTTGCAAGGAGCTATTGAGCTCTCCTAATGCCAATGAGTGGCTCCAAAATATAATTACTGGTTATGGAAACTAGGTGATATACGTCATTTTTTACCTAGGCGCCAGTATCTCGAAACAATACTCTGAAATGAGCCTACTACTAGTGAGAATATTCAATTTGAACAAAAAATCAAGAAAAAGTGTCTTAACTGTATGAGAAGAACAGTAAAACTCAATGTTATCTCCACATTATTATTCTTGGTATAATTTTTTTGAGAAAGAACATTTTTAGAATTCATGTTCAGCCGTATATGAGAGTTGGAAACATGCCCCCCCTCAATAAAAAATATACTCACCCAGATTGGAGTTTTTGGAGATTTCTTAGAATTTCACTGTTCTTCTGAAACTCTTTTATACTTCGTGACATTATGGATTTTCATCAGAGAAAAAATACTTCCACTTAGTTTGACTGTCTCCTCCTCCATCTCACTTCCAAGATGTTGTGCCCCTTGAATACCATCTATTTTGTGATCTGATCTGATGATCAACGGAATGTAACGGAGACATTACAAAAAAAAGACCACCCAGAAGCCTACCCCCTACAAGAAATTTATTTTGTTTGAACCAGTGCATTAGCGATAGGAAATAGAACACGATGGAGTTTATGTGATTGAGACAATTCAGTTGGATACGTTCTGCAAATTATTAGCCGATATTCCGCTCCTGTGGATAAAAATACACAAATGAAAACACATCTTTCTTGATCTTCCAGATGTGGCACAAGAAATGCTTCAACTGCGCGGAATGTCACCGCCCCCTGGACTCCGTTCTAGCTTGTGACGGTCCAGACAAAGAGGTCCACTGCCGCGCCTGCTACGGCAAACTGTTCGGCCCCAAGGGCTTCGGCTTCGGTCACGCCCCCACACTGGTTTGCGCCGACGGCACGGCCTCTGCCGTGCACGATCCCCGCCCCAACAGCGGCAGGAAGGCTGCCCCCGGGCAGGGGTGTGGCCGATGCGGGTACAGCGTGTACGCCGCCGAACAGATGATCAGCAAGAACGGCATCTGGCACAAGCGCTGCTTCAGCTGCCACGATTGCAACAACTCCCTGGATTCTACCAAGCTGAATGACGGACCAGACGGAGAAATATATTGCAGAGGTGAGTCGCCATCAACAGGTTCGGAGCTTGTCGATCAACAATATTTTTTGGTTTTGGCTGTCGGTACCACTATGACACATTTTGGTAGATTTCCTCTTCCATCGGTGTGGTATGAAATAGAAAATATCCAACAGCGCTCTTTCGTGTGACGATCATGTGAGGTGCATCGCGAGAAGTGATTCAAAATAACTTGTTTTTCTGTTCTGTGCAAAGAGGTACCTCACACAATAGCAACTGTTCATGATCTACAAAGCGCAAATTTGATCTTGTTTGATGTTCAGTTCCCGAACATGAGCTGGAGATCTTAGATTATATTCGCCTAGTCGGTAATAATGCACTCACGAATTGACCTCTCTAGAAAATTGTATGAAGTTGGGCGACCTCTCTCCCTCTTTTGTAGATGTTTTCACGGTCGGCGCTATGTTTGTAAGTAGCTAAATCATATTTATGTGGGTGCCAGGTCACGAAGGTACGAGATAATGAAGAAGCAGACTGCCTTGCCAAGGAAGGGGCAAACACACAATTTCCTGGCTCAGAACCCATTCGTGGACTCCCCAAAGCCCATCTGAAAGAGGAGTTTCGGCGTCGGGAAATCGAGAAAATGGAATCTCACTGGAATAGTGTGCCAGAACAAAGATAAGCGGAAAGGCTAGTGAGCGGCCCTCTGAGATATCATCTCAAAAAAATTGGACAAAACAGAGAGTAATAGTTGCCGTTATCGCGAAAATTTTGCTAAAGTGCAGAACATGTGCTATGCGAATGCCCAGCACTTCTCTACGAGAGACTCAAGTTTCTGGAAGGGGACTTTTTGGAGCCCTCCAACATCAGGAACTTGTTACAGTAACGAGGTTGTGCCTATATTAACTAGAACTTTTGTCAGAGAAACTATAATTTCTCCATGCGAACAAATAATGGTCGGTGCTCAACGGAAATATTGTCTATCATGCCACGACGAACGATTCCAAGTAGACAAGCTGGATGAGCTCAGGTTGTCAGTCAGGCTCGAGACATGCCAAACTTTTCTCTACCAACATCATTCGACATCAACTACCCAGAATAGAACGGCAACGATCTGAAAATTCCAATACCTTCTTTCCCTCCAAATATTGGAGGAATGAGAACAAATATCCTATATCACCCGTGGCATGGTCTGAGATATTTCCAGAATAAAAGTATAACAATGAGGTTTATTTTTATTGGAAATTCTATCTAGTATCGGTATACAACTGTGTTGAACCAATGTGCCATGAAGATGAACTAGATACGGTAATTCGTTCAACAATCGTTCCCTAATTGAAAACCAATAAATACTATACCCAATATTTATCCACGAAATATAGATTATCGATGCTTCATACTAGACTGCTGACACACTCATCTGTAACTCGAACTTCATATACATTACTTATAAAGATATTAGTGGAAACAAAAATAGATAGGTTACAGTTAGTTTTGCTATAGTTGTTCCCATGATCCACACAAAGAGAATGATATATAGGGTGATTATCATATTCACATATTCACTCTCTTGTTATGATATTGGTTCCAGGTTGCTATGGGAGGAACTTTGGACCTAGAGGAGTGGGATTCGGTATGGGTGCTGGTACCTTGACCATGGCTTAGAACATACGAGATATTCCTGATCAATCAATGCAGTCCAATCTGTAGTATCCTCCAACAATGGGATCTCACATTTTGGAATTTTCTTGGTACCACGAAGAATATTACGAAATGTTGGGTGTCTGTTCTTCACGTATTATAAGATTGATTCAGATGATGCAGGATCGTAGGTGAACTCCAAAGCTCTGAAACATTATTTATGACGTATTTATGCTTTGAGCGCATATTTTTTTTAAGAAATTTTTGAACAACGCGTTTTTTATTCCATTTTTTTCGTGGGAGAATTAGAGAGGTAGGAATGAGAAGGATGAAGGTTCCTTTGAGCCATTGAAGGACTGAAGTGGATATGTTTGTGAGTACCTGCTCTGCTCTGAGAGCTTTTTTGTAGAAAACAGATGGAACCAAAAATAGTGAAAAACTAAGAATCCACAGGGTCAGGTATTCTCAATGATAGTCATATCAGTCACTGATATTTTTCGAGCGACCAGGACTTCGAATCAACCTGAGATTTTTTGTATATATCTACACTGGCCATTTCCATGGTCTATCGATAGCTTGGCGCTTTTGCTGAAATAACATTTAATGATGTTAAGCTGATATACGAATTAATAAAATTTTGTTTAGTTTTAATCAAGTATATATGATGTTATAATAAAAATTGAGAAAACAGAATTATTATCAGTTTTTTCATGACCTACTGCACGTCTTTCAGGAGGAAATAGGTAATCGAGGTACTGTGATGTGCTTCTCTTCTGAAATGCTTTGTAACAGGTTTATCATTTGTTCCTTCCTCTATGTATTATTGATGTTCCCTTCCTTATACCGGGTGAACACGGAAACAAGGTATTCGCCGTTGAAAGCTGTGAGAGTATCATTACTCAACTTAATACTTTGACTTTTCAATCAATTTCGTGATGAGTTCCTCGATCACGATTCCCTATACCTATTTTCAACTGTTCCTAGATATCTTGATTCTTTTGTGAATTCTGAAATATGTAGCTATATTTTCAACAGTACGCATTTACCCAACTCTTTTAAAGCGCCTTTGGGGCGAAAGCATAGTTGCTATACTCTCGAAATTCACATCACCGAGAAACTCATCGCATACATGGTATCCCAAATTGTCAACAGATTAAGAAAAATCAAGTTGAAATGGGTCGTTATTTCAAATGTGACACCCTGTATTTATTGGATTGTCGGATGCGAAATTTCATTATTCATCTTTTCGCTGCAACTTTCCCTATACCTATTCCTAACGATTTTCTTGTTAGTCCACATTTTCTATATTTTATCGTGAACTGAAATATGACATCCTGTATTTATTAGATGGTCGGATGCAGAATTTGATTCTGCATCGGAAACAAAGAATGCTTCGGTGTCTACCAAAAATCACATCAGAATAGAACATAGGGATTAACAAGGAAATCGTTGGAAAGTGTTATAACAAATCGATGCAGAATCAAATTCTATGAATCCTATGAATATATGGTGCCACATTCAAAAAGACCAACTTTTTCGTCGACTATGGGGATTATGTATTTGGTCATGATATTTTGAATACCATGTACTTGAATTGGTATATGTCAGAGTAGTATCAAAAATGAGCCTTCATTGGACCAAAAGAATATTTAGAAAAAAAAAATAATTCGTTGATATGATAGGCATATGCAGGGTGTTTGAGAAATGCGTCCAACAAGGCTTTCCATTGGGTTTGCGAATTTGAACATCAATTATTACCCTATTGCATGCAAGGAAACTTTCTGTATATCTTTGGTAGTGAAATCTCCACCCTCGTATATTATATGTGTTGTTTTGGCTGCATTCAACATTGTTGAATAAAAATTATATAGGGAATAAGTTTTTGGTTCTTCCAATAACCCTGTCATTCTGATTTTCCACCTGATTGTTCGAGCTGCCAGCCCTATCATGTTTCTGAAATCATTATGAGAAGTTATGGATTATAATATTCAAGATGAAGCAAAAGGGGATCTCTATATTTCTGTGATGCATCCAATTTACTATCTAGTTTCCAATTTCCAATTTACTTTTAACTTGAACTTGAAAAAGCTATACCGTTGGAAATGTAACGTCTTATTATCAATTGATTTATGGAAGAATTATTCATGATGCATATCTCAGAGTGAGAGTTAACATAAACGGGGTATCCGGATTGAGCATCTATGACTTTTCTCGATTTTGTCACGGTATTTTCATGAATTTCTTTCTGAATGATAGATACTTTCTTGAAATATTCATAGGTCTACTGGGATGACTTCAAACTTGGATTTCAATTCGCTGCAAAATTCGAAGTTATTGAAGATTCATTGATTGAAGAGTTATTGCAGAACTTCCAGAAATAGTTCAAATTTGCATTTGTCATGACGCAGCTGGGCACGTATACAAAGTAACAGTTTCTCGGAAAGAATACATTCCAACTCAGATTTTCAATAATAATATTAATAATAATAGAGGTTCTTTCAAATGGAAAGGCATTATAATTTGCTTCAAAAATACAACTATATACTAGAAAACTGGAATCTGAAAGTTTTATTCTATTCACATTTCGTTTGAACTAAGAATTCCCTCAAGAATGTTACCTGTTAATTGAAATGACGTTTCGAAATCTACTATTTCCTGTAGGTAGAGGACATATTCTTCTAAAAATATTAGGAATCAGTGAAAAATTCTGAAAATTGCATTCTAGTAGTGAAACCGCTGTTTGAATGTGCGCACACCTATGTTCCTACCAACTATTCATTAAACTTGAAAGAAAAATGTAGGTAGGTAGGTAGTTACTGACATGTTAACTCACTGTCTGAATGAAGGATATTTCAAATTCGTTGATATGTGGCCTTTTTCCACAGTTTCTATTCAGGTAGAGTCATCTATCCGACAGATCTGTGTCACTTAGTAGATCATTAAAATTCTTACACGTACAGCGTAGGGGCTAATACGGATGATAGATGGAACCAGACACCATAGGTTTTTGGTAGATTCTAAGAAACCTCTACTTTATATCCTTCGCCGTTAGATGACATTGAACATGCAAAACCTCAATTTTACGCAGACTTTCAAAAGAAATTCAAGAAACTATAGAGAAAACGTTGGTTTTTCATTCTCAGATCTTTATTGTCTTATCTACTTTGTTTATACATTTCAGTCTAGTGGTCAACTGCCTGAATCGAGAATCAGACTTGAAGATCATTCTATTCTGTACCAAGTGGGATATGCGATTTTATTCCTCACTGATATTTGCCATTACAAATAGTAGAATGAGAATACGTGCGATAGCATTTAATATGCGATATGAGGTTACGAATAGTCATATTTCATAATAGCCGTAGAATGAGAATATTTTTAATGAATTCAGGATAAACACTCTCCATAACCTACCTGCTATATGCAATTATCAAGTGAAGGGTCTATCAGTGATAGAATTTCATCACAAATAAGTATCATCGATTTTCTCAGAAATGCCTTTCGTCATTGAAATGCTGAAACAGTTAGATGGTTTTCTTTCGCATTTCTTTCCACTGTTGGAAAATGCTTTTTTTTTCATCCATTGAGAATAGAAAATCCTAATAGACACTACATCCTAATATACCACTACTACTACTTAGATTCGAGAAAATCAAATAGGAAAACTGCTGTAAAATTGACTTATAAGTATCTTCAGATAATTCAGACATTCAGGATTTATTCCAAAAGAAGTGACTAACAATAACGAGGATGACTGCTTTTCTATAGTATTTAGTATTTTTAGTATTTAGTATTAAGTATTCAGTATCGTCTGTTCGATGCGGAATCAGGTACTTACTGAATTTTTCAAAATTTTCACCAATTTTCGACCCGATAGAACATGCCCGAATCACAAAATAATTTCTTTAACGATATCAGTATGGCGGAGTGTATCAAATTTAGTATTACATGATGTTGCATGAGGTTTAGATTCATCGATTAACTTAGAATAGACGAATAATATTAGCAATATCCAGGGTGGCCTAGGGTCGGATACTCATTGAATTATTCGAATAATGAATAAAGATCTAGTCAATGGCGTTCACAAGAAAGTTATATCTAGTAATTAATAATCCGTATTTCACGTCGATGCCACCCTGTACGTCGATATGAATGGAATAATGGATTTTTCATGCATACTCATCACTTCAGTACACCTACAAAATTTCAGATCCATACATATCAGAGAAGTTCATTAGAGAAACTCCAGTAATTTTCTCGAGATCCATCCAGATTTCTCATTTAGTGTTTCCCTCCTGTATATTTAATAACCTCAACATTTACTTACCGGTGAGGTTTTTCCAATAGAATATGTGGAATTGTATTGTTGAAGAGGATATTGAGAATATTGATGCGAATGGAAACTCTTGTTCATTACATATTTTAATAATGATTGGCACACATTTTTACAACAGAAGATTATGGCAATGTTTGTACAATAATAAAATATTTAAAAATAAATAGAAATCTCAAAATGTACATAAATAATGATCTTATGAATACTTTCGAACAAAATACAACAATGCGAGAATTTTCAGTGTTAATTCCAAAAAAGGCCAACGATTACAGATTTTTGTACCCAAAATGCAAACGAAAGGAAACTTTATAGTGATTCTAGATTCGATGCAAACATCTGTGATTGGTGTTATCGAAGAACAAAATCGAAATACAGATGTGTGACAATTTATATTTATGTGCTCTATTTTCGAAAACTTCTTTTAGCATTTATTTTTCAACTAATTATCCTAACAGATTTACTTCAGCAATCGTATTCTTATATACAACAGTGACCTCTTTGGTACAAAAAAATATGATAAAATAGGTACTGCGCCATACATATTATGAGCAATAAATTATAACAAATTTACAAGTATAATCTATCTATCTAGCGACATTACAAATCAAAGACAGTAAAATTCATCTATTATTCGTTGTTCATCTATTTACAAAATGAGTCAGGGCTATGTGACCAAAGATAAAAACCTCAATTGTTTTTATCAAAATGCGAAGTTGAATATGCGGTTTTAGGTTTTGGGTGGAATGAAACATCCCGGAAGATCCCGGACAGTTTCTCGAGAGAAATAAATCTTATGATGCTGTTTCAGAAATGAATAAATATTTATACATTGACAAGTATTATACAGAATGGGAAAAACCATGGTAAAATTAATCAGATATATTCGGCTAGCTGATCTGTAACATAATCGATAAAAAAAATATGCATGTTGAAGAAATGGGACAATGTTTACCTAGCACACCACCCTGTATGATACATTTCAGATCAAAATTTCGGAATCATTCTCCAAAATATTCGAAAAAAAAAATTGAAGGAATACTAAACTTTTCTACATATATATTCTGGTCGTAGAAACCGCTGTTAGAGGTTGGCAGGGTAATTATGAGAACCTCTGTATGGATGCCACTGATTCAGTATAGCATCTGTTCAAGTAAGAGTCGATTTGTTATTAGGTTCTCAAGGGCCTGGTGACTTCATACGCATCTAATCAAGGTTGAATTGGTTTCTTCGTCATCAATTCATCTCTATCGTCACGAGCCTTTTCCTGATACATTCAGATTCTTTTCTCGTGTCACAAACAGTACCCATCCTGTATAGGGAATCGATATGAAATAGGTACTTTCCACCCATAACATTCTACAATATTGAGAACATATAAAATATTTTTCCTATTCAAAACTGAAATGTTCATTTCGCCATAGTGAATAAGATTTGTGCTTAGTTCTTAGTACATTCAAGAGTTGGAAAATGATAGTCAATTGACAATAATCGATGTCGGATCCATGTTTCAACGAAGAAAATATGTTCTGTAGATACGAAATTTCGGGAAGAATGAGCATGAATTATTGTTTCTGAATTCAATTCGAAAAAATATATAAATCTGCTACTGATCGTGATATAAGCAATGATTTGTGACGCACCCTGTGAAGAAATTACATTAATAATTCATGATGAAGAGATACGCAATTTGAATCTTATGATTCGTCACTTAAAATAAAATGAGGAGGAACTAAATCTTTACAAATAATGGAAAAAAGTTAACTATAAGTCTTATTTTAACAATATCACAATTTGAATATTGCAATAATTTTAAGTATAACTAGATATGCTTCCATTACTATGAAATTTCAAGATGTTAATTTTGATATATTTTTATGTCATATGACCAATAAAGAAAATAATACTATCTCTTTCGATCATAATAATACTGTATATTCTTAAGATATTGAGAAATGAATTGATTTTGAAGAGGGGCGAAAATCAACTTAAATTCCATATTGAAATTGATAATTAAAATTATATAATGCATCAAACACAATCTGTATCCAATCATTGAAGTTTTCTATAGATTGGAACAAGCACAGATTCATTTTGACTAGAATTTTATTATGAATGTTCTAGAAACAGAAACATATATAGGGTGTCTTTAATAAGAGGGATGTATCGAAATATCTCGCTTGTATTCCTTAGAGCAAATGTTTGAATATGTGCACACTTCTGAAAATATGTGATAATCAACAAGCTATTAGAACGTATTATATGCAGTACCAGTACGTGTTTACTATGAGACAGGACAAACTTTTCTGTACCAGATTGAGAATCTGGATTTTTCTTCTGAAGGCTAACTCCCGAAAAAACCAACCTTGCTGCCCTATAGTTGTGTTATAGGTTGAAGAAAAAATATCACACGAAAGACCACAATGATGTCCTCAAGATTCATACTATGAACGGGAACATGTAGTTATGATATAGAGATTTTTCATTGGGCGAGATACTTCAAATTAACCCTTTTCCAGACTGAATATACTATAAATACTAGTTTCGTTGTGAAATCAATCCAAACACTTTCCTAGACATATAACCATGAAATAAATCCAAAAACTAGATAATTTTGTGTGTAATAAATTCACTACCTATCATTAGGAAATGGTCGGATTGATTTTTTTGATGATTCGTTTCTACACTAGGGACTACTAAAATGAAAATTATATTCATTTATAACTATTATTTTAGATCACGAGACAGGGAAACGTCGAAAAGCTACTTCGACACTCAAGTGGACAATAATAATTTTCGAATTCCTTTTTGAATGTAATTCGAAGAATTCATTTATGAAATAAGGGATTTGGAGGAGTGATTTTTCAAGTTAGTATATCGTTAATGAATATATTGAAGAAATGCTCAATAGATTTTAAGTTGAAGTAGTATACGATCTATGGATGAAGGTTGATCTGTTGTAGAAACAAAAAAAATTGAACACCTAGTCATAATTATTTCGTGATTAGCATGATAACAATGCATAACAAACAGACTAAAGCAATGATGCACTTAATTTACAATTGATTCGAACGTTATAATTTCATTTTTTAAATTAACGGTAAGCATCGCTTCAGATGCGAAGAGTAAGTGCGATATATTCGTTTATATTTTCGAATTGAACTATAAAAGTATTTCGTTGTTTCCACTCATCAAAAGTCTACAATATTTGAATTCGGAATTCGAATATTAATTTTTGGCCACTGCATATGTTTGTATCTATTCAATTAAATTCGAGTGATGCCACTATAGTTGATGACGGCTATTCCGAATCAATAGTGGTATCATCTATGATAGAAACAATTTCAATATTGTATTCAACAGATTTGTTTCTCATAAAGACAATGATATAAGTCAGCAGCTACCATCGAATCTGTAGAGAACATTATCAATAGTCTCAATAAAATCATTGTATAAAAATGTAAGGACCTACAAACAGGTCTCACATAGCACTATTTTCGATTTCGAATCATTCATCGAATGCATCGGAAAACTTCACATATATATTTATCAATCATTATTGTCTATGGTTTTTAGGTATCTTTGATTCTCAATTTCTGCCTTTTACGTTCATAAGGCCAAAGGATTAGCGCTCAGCTCAATATAATAATCCCTCAAAAATTTGCATAGAGAAGCTATTGTAGGAGCAGTCTATTGAACAGCCCCCATGTAGATTCAGTGCATTATTTACAAAAGACTAGGCCAGGTTGGGAAACTCACCTCCTTCTATCTTCTTCAAGCATGGCTTATCATGAATTCTTATGACAGACTCTATTAATATGTGGTTACCCAAATTTCGAGAATTATCATTTTTATGTTATCAATAATCATATTTTCAATAGAAAAAATATTAAATATGAGGAAATCATACCGCGAAAAAAATTCACTAGATATCTATGAAATGATTCGTATGCAGGAAAATACATTCCGTCGATAGGTACTAGGTATACACCTTAAGTAGAAGGTGGTGAGTGTGAATCACTAACTATAACTGCAATCATTGTTCCGGTAATTCAGTTTCCAAGATATAAGTGATACTAAGTAAGTACACCACTTAGTTGACTGACGATGCACATTCAACACTACAGAAACATATGTATAAAAAGCGCTAGATCTCTATTTTCAGATCTTCAATATAGTAATTTTTCATATATTCAACAACAATAGCATCATGTTTTATATACCTTGTATAAAATCACAAAATTGTGTACGTGGCACTACGAGACCAGATTATTCGAATTCTATGTAAAATATGGTGTTTTAGGCTATCCTATGCAAAAATCAATATCAGCCCACGACCAAATTTCTCAGTATATCAGCATATGGGAAATAACGAAATAAAATGCTAGTTCTCTGAGAAACATCAGGCAGTACGTAGACATTGAAAAGTCTTGGCTCAACAAGCATTTGCCTGAGTATAATGATTCTGAGACCAGATGATGCATGATAGGTTGCGAGAGAGGAATAAAAATAAGTATTCTTACGCAGAAGTAGTAGATATACGCATTTCGTTGAACTGGGGTTCTTTTGCGACGAAGTTATAACATGAAGAAAGAGATCATGAAGCAGGAGGAGATCATAATGTGTGGAGTTACACGACGAGTTAATGAGAGAATAATGATTTCGGGAAGGTAACATATCAAAATAATCTTATATAAGAAGACCGAAAGAAATGAAATATTATCCATCACTCTCGATTCAAAAGTCTACAGCCTATAGTAAAAAAAATCTGTCTATCGTTATGAATGATTTGTAAATTCATTGGTAGAGTCTTGCTACGTCACTGATCGGGTAGGTATCTCTGTCAGATCAACCGTCAATTGCGAAATGAGACTAGGTTGAAAGAATTTCAAGTTCAGTGGCAACCGGTTTCCCAGGAATGAATCTGCTGGTAGCCCTCCTTATTACCACACTGAAGAAACTTTCTTTCATCTGTAATGATTCAGACTAATGACAGGTCTCCAATTGATATTTTCGTTGGCTGAGTTCATGGATCCACTATAGTCATCATTTGGATGATGTAAAAGATAGGTTAAATTCATATACTCAACTTGACATTTGAAGAGAACAAGATTTACTATACTATTGTTATAATGTCATCAATCATGACTAGTAGATTCTATTCAATGGCCGAAAAATCAACATGTTTCATGACAGCAGTACTTACAAGACTTCTTGAAGAAATGAAAGCTTCAACATGTATTTCATTACGTTTCGATCACTCATATAATTTTATTATTATTTGTCTCGATATGCTCGAGTAGTTGGCTCCAGCCCCTGTCATATTCTCATTCTCATAGAGATGATAGATAACATTTGTTTTACAATACTTTAATAGGTTAGGTCCGAAACCTTGAGTGCTACAAGCCAAATAGATAAAGAACCATCCATCAACAGCCCTCAGGGAAATGATATGATTGAAAGACAGCAAGATGGAGATATCTCAAGGTCTTCCTATTCCTTCACTACACTTTATGATTGCCGCATGAACTATATGTTCTATTCTATGATATAAGGAATCGAATACTTTCAACTTCGTTATACGACTGGTTGCTGACTTTACCAACAAATTGATCTACTGCCTACAATTCCAATATGGTCAGGTTTCTGGGTCCGCAGTGCTTCGATAATTATTGATAAACATTCGAGTATAAAACGAGACATTGTAGTAGCCCATAATGTGTCCGAAGATCAAGTTAACAAATATAAGCCTTCTAAGCGAACCCGCGAATAGAGATAACCCTCTACGTATCTAGGAAGACACTTGAAACGCGGCGAGCCAAAGTGATCAATCAACGAATCTCTTTCACGCTGGCCCACAAGTGTCAAGGAATGTAAGACCGGTCCTGTCGAGGGGGAATTCATCCCCCCGGAAGCGTTTCCTCGCCCCCCGAGTCACTGATATAGAACCCAGCACTATTAGTAGCCAGTCGAAGGACACTAGATTGTTTAGCAACGTCAGTTGGCGCACTAGCACTGTTCGAAGTCTCCTCTTTAGGTGCCACAACTCCGTCGTATCCAACTGGCCGCGGATCGTCATCACAATCGAAAGTATAGCTACAGCAAAGGATTCCGTCCTAGAAAATAAAACGAGATTAGTCTACGTCTACAAGTGTGCTACCATCAAAAGCTCTAACTTTCGCATACAGTGTGGGTCTTTTCCCCTTCTGACCAGACGGGATGGAGAGTCACAAACAAATCAGAAATAAATCACGCTAGATAAATATACTTTGGTTCAACAGTGTTTGATTAATTTTGGCGAGATGGCTTCGTTGGCACTTCCAACTAAAAAACTTCAAGTGTCGAGAGGATTCGTTTTTGATACCTCATTAGAAAAATATATTAGTTTTCTGTTCAATCATTTCTGTTCTCTAATTCCAAATCAGAGTTATGATTGAATGAAACCACATCCCCATCTCCTTGTTAGTTCGTTAATGTGGAGGGAAATGATTTGTCTCCTTCCTGATTTTTTGTTCAATTATCATTTTTTTTTCATCCTCTGAGAGCACGAGAGGAAATCCTATGCTACGATGTGACATATATGTAATATAATATATAATTTGTTGAGCTTTAATTTGACAAATAGTGGACGAAAATCATTTTCATTTATTCGATTGTCACTACGACAGAAATTCACAAAGATGAAAATGTTCTAGAACGGAATTTCAGATTTTTATAATAGTTCGAATTATCAATAAATGGTAACTAACATTGAAACATTGAAAAGTTTTACCAAGAAAATATCTGTCGAAAGATTATCATATGTCTTTGAGAGTTTTGATCTGTTGCCAGAATTATACACGTTTGATCCAAAATATACCAATAAAATTCAAATCACATGATCCACATTCCTCATTTCGTCTAGTACAGAAGTTTACGGTAGGGGAATTAAAAAGCCACAGTGTATAGTTCCAAAATCAACATCGTGTTCTTTTTTTAAATTGGCAAACGTGTTATATCAAATGTCGGAATATGTAAGCAATCGCATATTCTCAATGCACAACTGTTGACCGATTCAGAGAAAACCTCAGTGATATGGACTCAGCAGAGTTTATCAATTTTGTTTTTTTTCTTCAATGAACATTTATAAAGTTAGAAAACAATCTCGGTCTACTTCAGCTAATTAAAACCCAATTGAACAAACAGCTCTTTGAGGAAAAATATAATTTGCGACATCTAACAAGCGGATGACGGTGTAAGGACGGTGTACTATGGTTTCATCCTTGAGCCGTTTTCGTAAAAAAAATTAGAAGAATCTCTGTTGTCTGGGCTCATTTCGAAACATATTTTCGATACGGATAAAAGAATCAAGTCACATTTATTCATTTATTTCTGTCCATATAATATTCATACGACCAGCTTTCCGTTATTGACGCCGTTCAGGACTCTCAATTATCTCATTGCTGTTCAGCCTCAATAACTTGATTCTATTTTTATGGATGATACATGATATAAACGGTGATTCTTCTTCAAAAAGGCCCGACCTGAATATCTCTGAAATCAGTGATATAAAACACGCAATAATACACGCAACGTGTATCCAAAGGTGGACATCTTTTGACGTATCATTGACGTATCATCCCCTCACCCCTACACGCCAGAATTTTCAAATGAAATGACCCACCTTAATTGTGATATTTCATTGGATAGCTCATTTCAACAGGAATTCAGCTATAGAATTTTCATGTCTATTTCTATTATTTGTTCGTGGAGAAGGGCCCCAAAACGTGATTGTGAATAGAGTTATGAGCTTTAAAGATTTTGCAATCACAAATAATGTCACCTCAGTTTATGTATCAAATAACCGTAACATTACAATGCAGGAAGTCAAGAACACATGAAATATTCAAAGTGACTACTGTTTTTCCACTTGTTCGTTCTGAGGGGTGGTGTTTTTAGGGATGAGGGAGTGAGTGATACTCATCTTGATAATACATGAAAAGTTGTCCACCTTCGAATAAAAGTTGACGTCCTCAGGAAGTTTTTCATCACTGTCTCAAGTCATATTTTCACAGTGGGTTCTTCTCAAAATATGACACTGCATGTATAAGGAACATGCGATATTTTTTGTCCTGATTCAACTTAACATTGATTCGTACGTTTCATATGAGTTGCAGTCAATTCAATAGTAGATTTTGAAAAGAAGTTCTTCTTCTTCTAGAGAGAGGTTCTACAGACCTCTGGCCTACTTATCAATCTCAACTCCATGAATGTTCTTACGATTATACTTCTTGCTTACCAATTCCATATTCACTGATTCCAGTTCACTGATGTTGATACTTTGAAAGTGTTAGACTTTTTATAATTGTGCTTCAGCAATATACGTGTATAGAACGATGCAAATTTTGAAAAAAGTGAATTCGTGCTCGATTCAAGAACTCTTACCTATGGAACAATAATATTGATGATTATCCTTTCGACTATGAGTATATTAGTTATTCTCCCTATATTCAATTATTGTATCAACCATTGTGATTAATGAAAAGAGACAGAGTGGATAATTATTGGCGCAAAGCACATTATACCGTTGTTGCTATTGAATTAAGAAGAGAATTGTAATAAACAAAAGTTTAGACCCAACTGCAGGCCATTCTTCGAAATTATTTTGATACTTATAGTGTCCAAGAAATGTAGGACGAAACAAATATGTGTTTTTTTCCAACGCTCAGTATTTTTCACATGATTGGTTTCTTCTCAAGTTTCGTTACGTTCTAACTAGAAAAGGGTTATGTGAGTCTACACTGAGTGTTCAGAAAGATATGACCAATTCTATGTAAAATCCGTGCTAAATTTAACGCCCTATTATTCGTACAAGAAAGATGAGGCAAACAAAATCATTGCATGACAACAATCCATTATATTACTACTATGCTTTTATAATTATCAAATTACATTATCTGAATGCAAATTAAAATTTCACCCATGATTGAAAACTAGGCGTAGATACCATTTCTGTAGTAGAAAATTTCATGTTTTGTTGATAACTCTTCAACGGCGAAGTCCCATTCACTGTGATTTTTAGAATCAAAACTATTTCGTGACGAAGTTGATACAGTTTTTGAGTAGTGACATGTCACATGTCACATGTCATTTTTTGCCATTTGGTAATGGGTCATTTCGGCTTTTGACAGGTCGAATTCAGGACGTTTCATCTTGTATGAGTTCTCAATGATGATTTCTCTCTTGGTCACCCTATTCACTCAGATGATATTGATTTTTTTCTGGAAAATGTTCGAAAATAATGATGACCTGAATGAATATCATGAATCTATTGCGTATTTATATATCTATTTATTTGTTACACATGTTATTTGGAATGGAACTGAAACTCTCGAATTCAACAGTTTCTCTAAATGACAGCTTATGAGACTTTCATGGAACATTCTCATGGAACGATATCAATCCCATACGAGGAATCACACAACGTTATCATTTCTATGAGGTTACTGACAATATACCAATTCTCACAATATAATGAGAAAATTCTCTCGAAACCGGATGAGTTTAGGTATGGATTATTGGCGATGTTTTCATCGCAAAATATATACGGTTTTTTATTTGGGACGTTGAATTCAGCAGGAATTTAAGACATAAAGGTCATATCTTTCGAAACACTGACTATAAAACCATATAACCCTATAGGATTCGAACGAGTAAATGATGAAAAAGCAATTTAGTAAAAAATACATATACAAGAATAATTTGAAAATTCAATAACAACAGAGGTATTGGACTCTGTTCCTCTAATTGACCACCCTATAAAACACCAAACTTCAATAATTTCGATGCATCTGACATGCCCAAGAGACTAAAAGATAGTTACATTCTCGATCGACAGATGTGTGATGAACTCGCACAATTTCTTTTAATTCCAACCCGAATGCATTCAGTATTGTGGAATATCCAGATCAACGACCATTCTCGTTAAAATTCATGCATGAACCTTCAATCATTTAAACATCAACTTACTCATTCTAATGAGGAAAATGAATCACTACGTAATAACATGCAGAAGCTTACACATCTCTAGAGTGCTCGGTATACCGTTCTAAATCAAGAAAGTACAAAATCCAGTGAGCTTCAGTCAAATCGTTAGATCTCCAAAGTTGGTATCAGAAAACAACAGGGGTAACTTCGACTGACATTAACAGGCACTACTACAGGTGTGTGTTTATATGTGTAAACCAGTACGATCGTGACTGCACTCTTGATTTTGAATTATTGAGTTCTCTATCTCCAACTCGTTTTCGGGATGTCAGTAACGGATAACAAGGCAAATCGATTGTTCCTAGTGGAAGCAAGTTTTCATAGAAGTGGAGGGTCCAAGACAAATTCATCTACTCTATACATCGGAATCCAACTTTCATCCTGTAATTTTGCCTTCTATCGCAAAATTTTTTACTTCCTTCTCGAAAATCCGAATTCTTTGTCGAATTCTATCTCAAATTTCGGACAGTTATCTAAAAAATTCTACTTTTCTCGAAATCATGACATGGAGTGTGACTTGGAAGCGTAGAGGATTGAATTCATAAATATTTCAAACAGAACACTTTAGGACTATGAGGAGATGATACATATTTCCCCATTTTTCAGAACATACATTTTAGCAAGTAATGTAGTTGAAATTGCGATAAGATGATTTTCTATATCGAATAATGATTTGTAGCAGGTTTAGAACAGTTTCACCTGTCAAACGTCATTGGATCTTTAGAAGTTCCATATTTCAAAATGGGATTTCAAAATGAAGTCGAGATTTTCAGGTTAAACTAGTAATTTCAAGATGAAAGCGGAGATACTTATGAATAAAATAATCCATGACCCTTCCACAAAAGAATCCACGAATCTTCATACGATATTTCAATTCATACATATTATCCCAAATCCTCAGCATTCAAACTGACAGAGGAGCTGTATTCTATAAGCCAAATTGACTGCCGAAGACAAACATTCTGGAATATGAACTACTCTAATGAAGAAATTTTTTGTTTAATGTGTGTTAATCATAAATAAAATAGCCATGAAAATGAAATCAATAAGACATGACCGTGTCTTTTGAGATTGAGAAATTTAGGTCAAGATTTATAATCTACGATTTCCATGAAAACAATACATGCATATATCTTTCGGTTTCTCAAGTAACTACTTCTTCCATCAACCTAATAATAACAACGGAATGGAAATAATTTTAATCTCTATGCAGATATATACGAGATACAGGGTTCAACTGAGAATGCGTAGTTTATGCTTACTTCCTCAAAATCGGAAGAAAAATTAAATTTTTTTTCATGGCAATCGAAAGATGATCAAATGAAGTCTTGCGCAATGAATTCCTTCAGCCCGGTATACATTTTCATGACAATGCTGGAGATACCTTCATGAATGCAATGACGATATCGGTAGGTAAGGCAGCTCGAACGTTTAAGTTCGAGTGTTAAGTGTATTTAGGAGTGTGAGAGAGTGATTACCGATGCACACAACACGCGACATTGCTCACCAGTTCTGCGCAGTACGGCACCTGTAAGGGAATCCAGTGTTAATTGTTAGTAATGCCTAGCTTAGTTGGAACTAGGAAGCCAGCCTGAGCTCTATGCGGAGGGCTAGCCATGCTTCTCAGAGGACAGGACCATAGTATATCAGTGATTTAAGAGATTTGAGACCAAAGGTAGGCGCGATTCGAGTCTTGGTTTCGGAGGACTATATCATTTGACAGTTGATTGATTATATTCAGTTCCATAACCACGACATCCAATAAATTTCCACGAATTTTTATCCTCCAGGGTACCCTATCTTGAGCGAAATTAATGGATGGACAATTTTCGCAAATTGTTGAGTTATAATGATAGTAGACATCAATATTTTGTCTTTCACATTGAAAGAAATTATGAAAAGTGAATCGTGAAACTCATAGAACGAAATCTCAAATTAATTCCTTCTCCAATTTGCTAATGCTGTGCTACAACTCGAAATTAGAGCTAATTTCATGTTTCAACTCGATAAGAAAATAATTTTGACTTGCTTAACTTTTAGTTGAAACTCGATATGAAGCAGAAAATCTCATGACCGTTAGATGCCTTCATAGATTACAGTTTTCGATTGGGAAAACAATTCCCAAATGTGTTCAAGGAAAGCTCCTTGTGTTTCATGCGGTGAATAAACCAGTTGAAATATTTCATTAAAAATATATATACATATATATTATACTGACTATATAATATTCCATTAGGAAAGAATTTCATTCAAGTGGTCATTTTCAATTGGGGAGACCTTTTTTTGTTACTCATCTCATATTATATGTTACTTACTTATCTATATTGTTCGTGAAAAATCGTATGAGCATTCTTCTCGAAAGTTATGAGGTCATAAGCATCAGAAGAGGTGATAGACAGATGATCATCTATATTTCTCTAGCTATATCTATAGGTCTCGAGCCTAACAGGTCACCAGCCAGAGCTCGTCTAATTTATCTGCCTGGTGAAATAATAAACGAGATTTCTGATGGGCATCGATCATGATAATTTCAGTAGAAAAGGAGAGATCTCCCAATAGTATCACTCAATAGACAATAGCTTTCTGCTGAACAGAAACTAAGGGATGCAGCGTATGTTTAGGAGCTGACCTCCAAACATGTGAACAGTATTCCAAGACAGGTCGAATCTAAGCTTCGTAGATCTTGAGGCTGTGAAGTTCATCTTTTGACCAGATAGCCAAGTTTTTGTGAAGCAGATCTCGCAATGTACCTCAAATGGTCGTTTCATGAGAGAGTCGCTGTTGTTGGTGATATTGATCATGGATATTGACGACTTTATATGAATAGTGGCATTGGTTTGGCTAGGGAAGAAGGGGATCGGAAATGGAGCTATGACCGGAAACCATGATTCAAACTTCCACTAGCTTTTTTGTACTATGGTCGATAACTACGCATTTTGTATTTCCTCCGTGAAAAAAAATCGATTTTGGGTTGCTTTTCCACATCACAAAATTCTCTATGATATTTTATTCTGCAGAAAACTTGGCAATGAACTGTCTATGAGATATCGATATTGATATTGAAAAACAACGTCAAACAAAACTTATTTGATAACACACAATTTCTGTCATTGTTCCAAATCATTCAAATTGTGACATTTGAGAATTTAACAATTCCGTCCAGATCCCAAAAAATTACCGGCGATGATGTACGTTTGAGTGACTGGAAGTGGGAATTTTTGGCCACAAAATATACAACTGTGGAAATTAATAGTATTGTAAAAGGTATCACATGATACATATGAGGTTCAAAAACGCGATATTTTATTATAGCCATTGGAAAATGAACGTGTCTTGTCCTTGAATAGAACAAAAATATCATCCATTTCATCAAGATATGGTCCTGTCCTCGAAAAATGTGAATATTGATCCAGTAAAAATGTATGTTATGGGGGCAACACAAAGGCACTATTTCCTGCATCTAACGCAACCAAGCAAGTCGTCATTTGAACGGTACCTCCCTGTTGATTAGTACAAGACAAACAGACCAGTCAGTTAAGGTTAACACTTAAACAATGTCGATTAACGGAATCATCCACCAACCTTACAGTCGCACGCCGTACACGGATCTTTCGGATCGATAATGTGCGACCCGGATTCGTAAATGTTCTCGTTGAAGGAGCAAGGTTGTCCCAACGAAGAGTTGTTGGATTTTGCCTGGGGGCAGAGGTTGTCGCAGTGGGGACAACAATCTTCGGGGTTGAGTACTGGATTTGAACAGAGAACGGGCGGACATTTCATGTTCCAACAGTCTATCTCTCCATACAAGCATTCGCAGTTCTGACACTGATAAGACCATTGCTCTCCATGTCTCAGGATGACCTCGGGTAGTTCTTGGTGTCTGCAGGCGTGTTTAGTGTTGCACTGGGGACAACAACGATTCTCCCCGCTACCTGGTAGGCTACAGTCGCATCTAAAAATCGAAACATTGAATTTATATTGTCGATATGATTGAAAGACAGATTTATTCCTCTCTACGATAAATACAGTACCAAGTGCTGAGTCACCTTCGACAAATATATCATACACATTTCTTCAGAAGGCTGTTACTGAAGGTCATGAAAATATATAATAAAACCATAATGAGCTTCTGTAGAAATTGAACCCAATCAATTCCGAATTTAAAATATTTTTGAAAAATATCCTGCTTGATTTGAACACATGAGCTCTGGATTAAGAAGCTATCACTTCTCACTTCGCTAAACGAGTCAATTCGAATATTTCATAGAGATTCACCCAATAGGACCAGTTATGAAAGTACTTTCAACACTTACGATGGAACTGATATCGTTTATGTTCCTTCATAACATCCAGATTCGAAACCGGTAAGTGGAAACTGATTCTAGAAATTGACGTTGGCAGCAGCTGTTCATGAATGAATGTGAATGAACCTCTTAGAGATTTATATTCATAGAGCAAATTCCTATTTTTACTGAATTAGAAAAGTGAATATTTGTTCCACGAAGCATGCAGATCATAGCTCGAGACAAAATCGAGAGCTACAATCATGATAAGTTTAATATATACTTTTTGCACATATGTTATACACAATGATTCGTATTCAATCGAATTCATTTGAAGATATTAGGATTCCAAAGTAACAACTCAAATTCAATTCCAGAAATTGTCACTGTCAAAAACATTTCACTAGTGCAAGAAATAGAAAATTTTGCGCCAAACAAAATACAAAACTAAATTTTTGCACGATAGTCAAAAATTATTCGACATGATATACGAGAGGAAAAAATAATACATATGATGTGGAGATAATTTGAGATTGAATTATATTCGCCGTGAAGAATGAGTTTTTGAAAATGATTGATGATGAAGATTTGTTTCAAGCAATTTTTGTATTTGGAAACGATATACTATATTAGACTATGGTTACCGGAGGTTTCGTACTTAGGTTTTTCGCAAGTTATGACGCCTTTATCACAGGTGCAAGTTTTGCAAGAATCATTCTTGGAGGAAACGGACACTCCGTGGAGAACTTCTTTGTCTTCGAACAAGCAGCTCAACCTACAGTTCGGTCTGGTAGAGGGACATTCACATCTGAACCCTCCGATTGTATTTATACATTGAGCAGAAGGGTGACAAGTGTGGAGGTCACTGTTACATTCATTAATATCTGAAACAATTATAAAAAAATGGATTCAAAGCAATATCCTGAATAATACGATCACGGTATTTTGTCAAATCAGTTTTCATGGAGGAAGAATTTGAGGTGCAGAGGAAGAAATAAATAAAATGAAGCATTAGAAGACCAAAGGGAAAGAATGATCCAGGTCCAAAACTGTGAAAGTGCAAATTCTGGAAGAACTATGGGAATGTACTGTGTAGCCACTCAAAACTGCACCGATGAAAGCCGTTCATTTATTACTATCATTGTGCTATCTGAAAGACGTATACCAGTCGTAACGAAATTATAACTTCGAGTATTTTCACTTTGAACGAGAGCAATGTACCTAATGTCGATACTTGGTAAGTGATAACGATCGAATATTCACCCGTTTCGATCATTTCTCTTATTTTGGTCACAGGCTCGGTACTTAGCCAACCATCGTGCGACTTAAATATCCTTATGATCTAACAAAGTAACGAAAATATGCGATACGTCCACTGAGATGAGTAGAGGTTTTGTTTTTATTGAAGATATAATTATATTCTGAGTTTTTCGTTAACAAGGTGTCACTAACAAATTGTTGGGATATATTGAAATAATTATAATAACTTTCAAGAAAATTCAATTACAAGAAAAGAGGAGAGAAAATCTCATAAAAAAAAACTTGAAAATGAATAGTTCGACTCTGTTCCGTGGTTTGAGAGCTATTTCAAACGAGAAGTAGAGTAGAGTAGAATGGTTATTCTCAGAATACAAGGAATATCTTCATTATTGATTTGTTTCAGACCACAGAATGATTAGACCTGGATCTCCCTTTGATCTACTGAGATATAGCGGACCGTTGAAAGTATATGCCTTCTCTGGAGTCTCAATGACAAAATGTCAATGTAACTTGAGACCGGTTATCCCCTGTAGTCTCCCTATCTCCAGATATTATTGATAACTTACCTAAACATTTAGTTCCTAAATTATTGTCTGAATATGAGTCATTGAATCCTTCTTTACATTGGCAATAATACCATCCGATCATATTTACACATTCTGACGAATTTGTACATCTATGGGCGTTAGTTGCGCACTCGTCCAAATCGAGTTCGCAGCTATTCCCTGTATACCCGTTAGCACAGGCACATCTACCTGGGCGACTGCAAGCGCCGCCGTTGAGACATTTTTGATTACACACGGCTGCAAAAAACAATGATGTTTAAAAAAGCGAAATAGAATGATACCACGGAAAAATCGATTCAAGTATGGACTTGAATTATAATTCTTTGGTCCGGTTGCATGAAGTATTTTATCTACGGCTCTCATGAAAGACTCTTCCTAACCTTCTATTGAATAGTGAATGCAACTCTTTTCACACGAATTCTTATCCCATTCGACTTCTGAATATTAAATCTGTACAAAAAGTATAGTCTGACACTAGCACACAATTTTCATTCATCACTCGCATGAAAGTTGACAGCACGATGGTAGCAATGTGCACGATTCCGTGAAAGTGAGTAATATTCCGTGCTCGTTGTATATTGCATCCCATGTTTCTCGGTTGTTATTGCAGATGGAGCCTTTCGGTTTTCACTTTCTTTTCTCCCTTTTCCTCAAGATGGTCCAATCAGTTTTTGCATATTACTTTTTGGACCCCTTCTATATCTACGAAAATATAAGAAATACTGTCGAGTTGAGAAATACGTCTAACAGTGGATCTTGCGGAGATATTTCTCAGGAATGCTAAAGAAACACTAAATCATTGCATTATGATGGTTTTTCGCTAGCAGGCCGCGGATTTTCCATACAAGAGAGGTTCCGATTGAGAAATTTTCATTTTCGATTCTTTTACAAGAGAGAGAGAGAGTGCAAGAAAGAAGAATGCGAATACTAAATCACCAACACAAAACACATAAGGTACCTGTTTCTTTCTAGTGAATTAGTCTTCGTATTCTTCTTCTTTGCTTACTCTCCTATGAAAAATCAAAAATGGAAATTCCTCGATAAGAAGCTTCCTTATATGGAAAATCCGGATACAACTAGCGATTTAGTGTTTAGTGTTTCTCAGCATCTGATCTAGAATGTATCATGCATCATTTGTAGAAATTCAATGAGATAATAAAATATAGGGTGTTCCATTGAAAGAAATATGAATTTGTGTCGTATTTCCAAAAACATACCACGAAAAATAACTGAATACGCCACTGGATTCTGAGGAAAATGCTCTATTAGACGTAGTTCTCAGCTCGACAGTTTTTCTAATATCTTCGTAGATTTAGGAGGGGTCCAAGGAGTAATAACCCTCGAAATCGCCCTGTATCTTTCGAACGGTAACAGTTATACAAAAACTAATCGGACCATCTCAAACTTCTAAAAAAAAGTAGGAAATATACGGGAAGGCTCCATCTTCAATAACAATCGAGAAATCTGACAGTTTCAAACACATTGGGATGCTCTGTACAGTTTACTATTTTCGTCGATTATTGGTCATTATTGACTTCTTATTGGATTCTCAATTCCTCTGTTGATGAATGATCATAATCAAACATTCACGAATTCACATACATTTTATCTAAATCAAAAGACATTTTTGAGCTATCAGAGGGCGCCGCATAAAATGACTATAGGATTTCGGACCCCACTGAAAATGGCTCAATTGTTTATTTTATGATCAAGCTGATGCCCTTTTGATCAAGACATCCAGATACTGAATTGACTGAAGATAAATGAAGAGATAAATGAAAGCAAATTCTCGATGGACGACACCATTCAGAAATATTCTTCTTTGGAGAAGTCTCAAACTCATCCCAATATCTGACATCTGAAATGGTGCCTCTCGTGAACCTACAACTACTGTCCATTTTTGCTTTGCTCGAATCTCGAATAGCAGAGCAGCTATTTGGCTTCGCCACACTAATGCACCACCTTGTAAACCGTTGAATAGCTATAACATGTGATTATATATTCAATTTGTTTCTATGTATGGCAACGTATGCCTCAGCAGAGAAGTTAGAAAAGATAATTCTACGTTAAGAATACAGAAAGTTTCATGCAACCGACCCTACAACTTTCTCCAGTTGAGAACTTGGAATATTCGTAAATCTGTCTGTTCAACGCCTTTTGTCAGATCACGAATGAATGTGAGAATAAGCAAGAATAATGTTCACGTTTTTGAACCGAATCAAACTCACGTTGGCATGAATATCCATCTCCGCTATATCCTTGCTTGCACACGCAATGGTAACTCCCTCTAGTGTTCACACACTCGGCGTTCACGTCACAGTTGTGTTCGCCTGTACTGCACTCGTCTAGCTCGGCGCAGTTGAATTTGTCTATCCTCCTGTAGCCAGGCAGACATTCACATACATAGCTGCCAGGTGTATTAACACACTTGGTGTTTTGATGGCAATGGTGGCCTTCCAATCCACCTTCTTGCTGGCATTCGTCTACATCTAAAATAGTCCAGTGGTCGCATGAAAAATTCATTCTCATCCATGAATGACAAGAAGATATTACTAAGAATTCATAGGAGCAGCGAACTGTACCTTACAAACTGGAATGAGTTCGGCTGTTTGCTAAAAGCACAGTATATTATCGTGCTAGATTCAGTAGGGCCACTTAGTGTCCGAACCCGAAATTTGTTGTTCTGTGCTTCTTTATCAGCTGAAACACTGTCAGGAGTGAGATACAAATTTTCTAATCACCTCAGTTTGGAGCATCATATGCAAGACCCAACAGTGCTAGTGGAAGTAGGGACGCTTTCCAAAATTCTGTGTTTGTAACTTTACATTGTATAAGAATAATATACTGTGCTCGAAGCAATCAAACATACAGGGACAAAACAAACGGTGCATTTTTGTGTCCAGATTAATCATTCAATGAGAGTTGATTATTATCTTCATGCATAATCGATATATCATATTTATGAAAATTTGTGAACACTTATTGATGTGTCCAGAAATGACTAGATAGGGTATTATATGAATGATTATCCTCATCTTTTTAACATTTATGAAAATCGTTCCTGCTGTACTTTTGGCAAGTGGGTGATTCGCAATAATATATTTATTTGTACTCGCTCGCCAAAACAATCAAGATATATTCATTGGATAGATTGTAGATTCTGGCTGTAAATTTCAATGAGACATTCAATGCATCAGAAATATATTAATTGAAGGCAATTGAGGAATAAAATGCTAGGAATGTGTGTTCTGTCATTCATATCATGTGTTCAAGAGAGATGGGGATACTACACACTTCTGGGTTGCCTACATAATCGATTTGTCTGAGTCCTCTATCATTACAGGTCCCGCTCTTCCCAGTTCGTAAGATCGAGTTCCCTTTATGGTAGCGATAACGAGACGATTTTCTGGTCATTCACCAACTGCATCTCGAACATAAATTGTTAAATAGACGGCCAGCGCCACCAATACAACTTTCGATTTTACAGGCACCACAAAACCTGTGGAAAACTATCCTCCTAATATAGATCAGAAATATCCGTTGGGCTAAAGCAGTCAAAATTGGTTTCCGAGCATACTAAAATATCTGGTTATTACATAAATTGAAAATGATGACCTATAACAATAATTCAGGCGAATACGAATGATAGCTGTTTTCATGACTCTAGCCGCTCTATTGTTATCGATATCGTTAATAAGCTTTAATCATACCAGTACAAATTCTGCCGTCTCCTCGAAAACCCAGGTCGCACTGACAAGCGTAAGTAGTTTGTAGGTTAAGGCAAGATGCATTCGCATGACAGTTATGCCCTTTTGCGCAGTAGTCAACACCTGTTAGGATGGAAATGGAAGAACGCTGTTGTTAGAAATAGGTTAGTAAGCATATGATGACCATGAAGAATGACATATGAACATAAAATGCACTCTCAACCTCTGACAACTTCAACAATGAGGCAAAGTAAAAACAAGGAGCATACGCAGTTGAAACCCATAATGCCTGTTGTCAAAATGGATGCAGTAAAACAAACGAGCATTGAATTTGTGATAAAATAACATACTTTTGTTCAATGTCTTCGAACAAAGATTCTGAAATACAATAGTGTCGAAATATAGAGTCATCAAAGGATTCTGTTGGAAGTTTGAATAAATAAATATGAGAGTGAAATGTATATTCTATGGGCAATGAAACGAAATCAAATAATCCAAGCCTGATAGTATTCAATTAGCGGAAGGTATATGGTATATTCCTTGTTAACAAAAGCAATAAACCCAAAAGATTGACATTACAAGATTCAAACAGATATGATTTTCAGTCAGAAGAAGATACCTGGGCAGAATTTACAGCAATGATCAGGTACACTGAATTGCTTCTCTGGAGGACAATTCAATTTGGGACAATCAGTCACCGGATTAACTTTATCGCACAACATGACGCCATTATCGCAACGGCAGTCCACACACTTCTTGATAGTAACCGCCTCCCCATGGTCGAAGAATTGGTTGAGAAAAAAACAGTTTTCTGCAAAGAAGTCATAAATGGGTTAGTTTGTAGGTAACTACATCAATAAATCGCAACTGATGATATATGTGCCTAGATTCATTCACTTCGATGGCGGATTGAAATAACAACAGTAGAGGATCAACACACATCTGAGTCATCTGCATCTGGAAAACACGTATTTCAATTGTCACGTTTTCCCAATTGACAAATGACGGTCGGCAGTTGAAAGATAATAAAGTACAACGGCAACCATCTTTTTCTGTCTATCTTCATCTACTAGCAAAAATCGATAGTATGGCACTATAGCTGATAGAGGATTCATTTCACCCGTATCGAAGGGAAAGTATAGCAACCATCGATTGTGATTTTTGTTTGCATACGTACTTAGACAAGACTGGCAACACTCTCCTTGTTTGAGTACAGGATGTTTGCAAATCTGCTCAGGACATTTCACAGGATGGCACTCCACTTCCCCATGCTGGAAAATGAGAGAAAATTCCATCAGAATTCTTACTGTACATGGGTTGAATTAAATTGAGGTTGGATAAATATGTAACAATAAATCTGCCTGTTGCACGAAAGGTATTACACGATTGGATTGATGAAACGAAAAGAATAGAATTAGTTTGTTCAATAGTAATATCTCACCACGCAAGAACATAGATCACAACCGTTTTGCCATTTCGCTCCATCAGCGTAGATTGAATCGTTATGATAGCAGGACTTATGGCAATCGCACTGTTCAACTTGGTTGATTCTGCTCTCAGCTGCCATCAACTGTAAAATTCAAAATTATAAGAAATCAAGATCTATAAATTTCAAAACGCAACACCTTCTCAATTTGAAACCCGTCGAACGATTTTCAAAAACAAAAAAATCTATAATATAGTAGGTACTTCACGAGCTTTCTTATGTGAACAGATCAAAAAAAAAATATCAACCAAGGTAACTGAATTAAGGGAATATGACACGAATAGAATGGAAGATGAATACTTTCCAAAGCCTACTAGAAAATGCACAGTCTGACTGCTCAGGGTGGTCATGTAGTAATTTTGGCGAAATGCTCAAAGAATGGCGAATTTTCATCAGGATCAATTACTATTACTTATATTTTCAGAAAAAAATGTGGTCCACAGTAATGCCTCCTTCGACTCTAGTTTTCCTGATCTTCGGCTGATCCATAGACATCGTCCTATAAAAGTTATCGAGAAGTTGGATTTGCTATCAAATATTACGCCGTATGAGACATTGCTCAGAAAATATCCATGATGGTATTCAGATGTACCCGAATCGAATAGGCTATTCATTTTTTTCGAAAAAAAAATGCCCAATTTCGATCACTTTAACAAACAACAGTAGGCCATGAAAATATGAATATCAAAATTTTTTGTTTTTGAAAATATTTCGACGGGTTACAAATGAGGAGGGTGATGCGTTTCGAAATCGCACAGTATGGGATGGATAGAGAAAATAAATCACTGATTTTCAGTAGGTAATCCTAAGAGTTTATTTTTCCGAAGAATGGTCATCACCCTTAGGGGAATGATATCATTCGCTGATGTCTCTCTTACATATCACCGAGAGTGATTGGTATCATTCAATGAAACATAGCTTCAACTAACCCGACTAGTAGTTACCCAAAAAATATTTAGAGCTCAAAATAACAATATTCACTGTTGGTCCACAAATTATTGGATAAATTGAACCTCCAATAGTGATGATGTACACTCGACACTTGAGCTTTCAGTCATTCAGTTGAATCAAATGTTGGAGAGGCAAACAATAATGATAATTCAGTGAGACGCAATAATAATACGAAGCGTTCTTTCACCAACAGACTTAGATATTATTACACTGAATGTCTTTCCTTCAAATGGGGGCATTAGTTAATTCAGGTTCAATTTAAGAAACATTTCTTTTTACTCATAACTTTCCTCATTACACTGAATATCATTTCTTCAAATGAGGGCAATAATTATTTCAGTTTCAATATCAGAAACATTCCTCTTTCTTACACAAGAAGTGATGATATTTTTCCAACGCTTCCACAAACTTATAAAATGATGAGAAACAGATGCACTTTCCACACCTATGAAGAAGAACCGAATAGAAATAGGTTCAATGTAGAATAAAGGAGATGATTCAAATCGAATCTGATTTTAATTCAATTCGATATATGAAACTGGTTTGCTTATTTGCTCAACTAGACATAGCCTGATTTGTAGAGAACCATGCATATTAGAAAAAAAAATGTTTTAGCTCAAAGGCGGATATCAATGGTTACATTAATTGTCTCTCTCATAAACTTATTCAAGGTTATTGCTGGGGTCAACTCTGTTTTTCTGAATAAAAACCTGTAATTTAAATATAGCAATAATCTTTTCAATTTCATCATTCTATCTATCGGCACTGTATATCAATGGTTTCAAAAATCATTTTTTTGTTGCCTCTAACCGAAGTCTCTGACGGAATGGTCTGACTACCTTCGACTATCTTCAACTTGCGACAATGCATGTATGAATATTCAAACCTTAGGTAATCATATTAGTTTTTCGAATTACGTATTTTGGGCTAAGCTAAAACGCATCATATGTGAATTACATGTTAGTCCATATACCCTTTCGGAAAGCTCCTTCAGATGCTTCGTCAGCTCTTGAACTGTATTCTGCAATAGGAAGAACTGTCCGCAAGTGGGACAATGTGAGCTCATTTCTGGACACGAATCCAGGTAGCCGAACGGCCGTCCAATCATCCGTACTTCATGCATTAGGCCCTGAAAGAAGTTGAAAGAATATATTGTCGTAGTATAATATACACATTATCTGAATAATTCTGGACTATTATATTACTTCGGGTGATTGCTTTGGACGAAATTGATATCTACAAGAAATTGGTGAAGCAGCATATAGGCTAATGTTTTTGTTCAGCTTCTGATATTACAAACATTCTATAAACATATATAGTATCAGTATTGCAAAGGCAAATTCCGAACTCCTTCCATTGAATATTGATGGATGTAATTTTGGAAGCACATTCATAAATCATACTGATATTATCGTTCTAAATTGCTTTGTCGGCCATTGACGAAAACAGCGTAATCCTGATTACCCTGAACAACATAAAAAACTAAATTTTATAATTGAGAAGAAACTTAACGTCGATGATTTGTCATCCTGAACTGCGTGGAAACCCGTTGGTTTCGATTCTTCTCGAATCGTATAAACCTCTCCTGGATGAATGTTCACATGTTCGGAGTTCAACCGACGAACATACGCTGTAGCTATTAGATTCTAGTCAGAAGAGAGCTATTCGACTTGTCAGTGATACAACACTCTCACAAATCCCTATCTCCACAGTCTCCACAGTCGGTGCTCAACGGAAATCTAGCCACCACGAGGGATTCCAAGTAGACAAACTAGACGAGCCCAGGCTGATCATGCCTACATTGTTAGGCTCGAGTCAAGCCGAACTTCTCTCTACTTAGAACAATTCATCAATAGAACGGCAAAGCTATGGGGTTGCTAGTGAAGTCTCTCATGATATTTACGGTCTCAAAGCTTCCTAGAAGAATTCCAATGCCTTCATCCTCTCACAACATTCAACCAATTGAAAGTTAAGTTACTGTATCGAATTCAATCATGGCGTTTTGGACATATCCAGGCAATACCATCATCAGGGGGCTCCTGCCTTTCAGGCGGCTGTAGCCTCCCTTAGTAGTCATTTTACGTTTATGTTCGTTGTATGTCCATTCGAACTCTCCTGAATTTTCTATCAAAGTCTCATTATCTGAGATATTTATTCAGTGCGACTCGTTCTTGAAACATCACACTGTACATGGAATAAAATGATTGGCCATGCAATGCAAAGGTCAATACCAAACAATCGCATGTCTATACAACGAAAACGGCAGTTATTTCAATGAGCTTGAGAAAGAATGTATCATTTAGATGTATATCGCACGAAGAGGTTGTCTACAGAGGAAATAAGCATATTCAAGAAAGAATTATTATAGCCAAAATATCAGCTTGATTCGTGATTGCGTGAAGTTGTCAACCCATGATTTTTTACCTACTGAATTTCATAAATTCATAATATCAAATTTCATGAATTCGTTCACATCAAAAAATTCATCTTGACGTTTATCTAGACAAGAGGCTTCAAAATCAATATTTCGAATGGAATCACAGCTTATTGATTTTTCAGTTCATATCTATGTATGATAGCATCGAGGTGGATATAGATCCACCTTTGATAGCACATAAATAAATCAATCGGGCACATTCAAAATATTTTGAATTGAATCGTTGCTATGGTTACCGTCGTAATCACTCTGACTATGTAAATTTATTCGGCTATTTCGAACTCGGTGACCCTATTCGGAGTTCATGAAAGTCGTTGCGGTCACATAGAGGTCTCCTAACTATCATTCTCGTCGAATACTTTCGTTTGAAGAATGTTGAGGAACATATACATTTGGTGAAACTATCAAGCATTGAGAACGAATGAACAGCTATTGAATATGACAGATATTGATGTGCATTTATTGGTAATGCGTCACAGATTACCTATCTAGAATTGCGTAAGTTCTTGAGATCTATTGATAGGTGATATCTCATCGAATTCAGTGATCCTATTGAGTTGGCAACTGATGCAATTTTATGAAGGAGTCAGAAAGTTGACATGAACTGGATTATCATTTCATTTGATACTGCCGATATTTATAATGTGAGCTCGTTGAATGATCTAACAATTATGACGAAAGTTGCATAGTCAGTTAGTGGATAGAGTGGGATCCAGACAAGTCGTTGTAATTATATCGAAAGGTTTTTTTTCACTATTAGCTATACAGAAGCTGCCACTATCTACTCATGTTCAAGACGTGAAGGGATTTTTCTTTACCAAGGTAGTTTTTCACATTTTGTGAACTTGGTAATATAAACACAAAGCCATCTATCATCATCAACCAGAATTCACTGTAGCAGTAGTTACAGCTTCAGTGATTGTCTCTGTTTATTCATGATTGATTGGTACATATTGCCAATTTCTTCCATTTTTGGTATAATCGCGTTGAATGAACATCATTATTATTATTATTATTATTATTATTATTATTATTATTATCATCATTATTATTATTTCATTTCATGATGCCATGTCACGAGGGATGTACTGAAATCATGTAGAAGATGCATAGAATTGTTGGATGGCATTTCAAGCATTTACGTTCGAACATTGTCAGATTCAGAATTGATATCCATTTCCTTAATATTTCAATTGAATATCTTTCATATTCAAGTTGGCATACTTGTACGTTATTCAATTGGTGAAACTCCTCTGTCCACCCCCACTCCACAAAAATTTGAAAGAATTCAAATTGCATTGATTCAGTAAGATAATTATTGATATACCAGATCCCATTTGACCATCCCTTCGAAAGTTTTCGTTTGATAATCCTTTCAAAGGACCAAAGTTCCGCTCTGGATTATTGTTTTCCTCAGATAATCTCAATGAAGGTATGTCGGAAAATTTGAATGGATTATGATGAATCATTGCTGAATTAACGGTTATCAAATGGAACCCATTTACATAATATGACATATATTGGTAATAATAATAATAATAATAATCGTTTATTATTCACCATTTACAATGAAATAAACTTGAATAAGTCAAATGCACACCTATATTAATGTGGTAAATAATTGGTACAGTGTTAGGCCTGAGGCCGATTCTACCACACTGCCCGAAAATAGAAATTAAATTAGGAGAGTGATTATACTTAAGCCTAAGAAGAGATAGATGTACACACAGGTACCATGTGTTTGAACATTTCAGTATACACATATATATATATATATATAAATAAATAAAACAATTATCATCTGATATTTACCATTAGCAATAACAAAATATGAAAAAAATAAAAAAAATGTATATATCATTTCGAAATCTATTAAAAATATGGTATTGGTTGAGGCCGATACTTCCACACTATCCGAAGTATAGTTTGAAAGTGAGAGTAGTTGGACTTGTGCGGAGTTGTCATGTGTTTAGACACATATGTTTGTCATTCTAGCATTATCATATAAAAAATATTGGGGAGAGACGAACTTAAGTGAAGATTATCCTTGTTGTTTGAATAATTCTTTTTTTATTTTATGTTTGAATGCATTTACTGATAAAGTATAGCAAGTATGGCAAGAAACTGAACATTTATAATTACACTGACTCATATTGATCTACTCTATCTAACCTCCACTTTTCTCATGAACCCCTCTCCCGGTTTCTTTCCCTTTTATGAGTCCCATCTTGAAGAATTCCATCCATCGAACTGGATAAAATTCCCCAAAGACTTGCCTTCCAACCACCACTCCTTCTGGGGTGGACCTCACGCCTTCTTTCGAAACCTTTACCGATGGAACTAAATGTGAGAGCATAAAGCTGAGGGGTTTCCAGAGCCTAATGTTGTTTGTGTGGTCTGGATGGTTTTGAAACAACCAATAGCTGTAAACAGATATTGTCTGTCTGTAAAGTGGTACTATGACTTTTCATGGAAAGTAGAGAACCATTCTTAGGCTATAGTGCTGACTTGCTGAACCATCTATAATGTATCTTCTGAGTTATGTTTACGCATTGGATTCTTCGAAACCCTTTAGTTCTCTTACCTTGAAATGATAAGACCGACTGTTCCTCTGTCCGATCCAAAGTTGGGTCGGTTCCGAGAAGTTCCTGTTAGGCGGCCCTGCCGTCAGACCCTTCTTGAACAACGACTTGCAATCCACCAGCAGTTCGACTTCTGGCCCACTCACTGACACCGCCACGTCGTGCCACTTGTCATCCGCCAAGCAGTACTTGAAAGTCTCCACGTGCACCTTGTTATCGGTTTTGACGGTGTAGTGCAGCCGAATTTCGTTCTTCCTTCCGCTGGACTGGAGTTCCAAGTACCTGCAATGAGACTGATTGAAAAAAAATCATTCATGCCTGAAGAAAACAAGTGTGTCGGTGTGAGGTCGAAATAAATTGGTAAAGTGAACTGTTCCACGATGAGGATAAGTCTTTGAAACTGAAACAAGGTCACTTCCATAAGTCTCAAGACTTTTCCAGTAGCATTAATAATAGAAACTCATAGTTTATCGTATCTCAATCATATAAATATTTCTGGACTTGAATATGTGAATCATTTGTCGTCTATATTCGAAACTAGAGTAAGATCTTTCCAACAGAATTCGAAACTCGAATATCTTACAGTAGACTTCAGATTTTGATATATTATATTTGTAGCTTCTTCTCTTTATTTACTCACAATACAGCTCAATTCTATGAATAGCTACAGAGATCTGGTATCTTTGATAGCAGTTGAATTCCAATTTATAATTTCGATCCTAGCAATTCCATGAGCGGAGCTGTAGTTGATCGAATTATCTTCAATTTCTGACTAGAATCTACTTGCTGTAGATTCTTGAGACTCGAAACTCTCCCAGAAAATATATCATTAAAGGACATTCCTCATTGACATTAACTTCTCAAAATTATATGTGAATGTAGAACTTTTATATTATCTAGAAGTCGTGCAGTTGGTTATATGGATTTGTCTTAGATTTGAATATAGATCTAGTGAACTTGAGACTTGATAATAGTTAAGATTCAAACACCATGTTCATGTATGAAGTATCAATAAGACTCACTTCCGCACATGAATAACATAATTTTGGTATCAACTGCGTGGTTCCATTCCCTTTGGTTAGTCTATTATCGAAAATATCTTACCTATTAAGTCCGTGTGCGAAAGATATGATGGTACCAGTGTTGCCAGGTTCCTGTTTCAGTCTAACGAAAATGGTGAATTCAGATGTGGAACGCAGAAGATCAGAAACTTGCCTGAATGCTGATGGAGGCAGTCTCAGGTCCCTGATATCCCCTACAACAATGAAAAGATTGTAGTTCTTCGAATAGGAATTGAAATTGGAGCTGAGGTGATTCTGAAGGAGTTGTCGTTCTCCATAGTTTGTTATCCTTCATCCAAAAATAGCCGAAAAGGAACTGCTCAGTGAAATCATATAATCTGAGAAAGAATTTGTATTTCGTCGATAAACTTGCCTAGTGAAGTCTTTCCTGATGTTCACAACCTCTGAACTTGCTAGAGAAATTTCAACACCTTTTTTCTCTCCCAAAATTTCACCGCTGGGTGACACGATGTTCCTCGAACATTATAGGTTACCCTCTTGTGTTGTCAACATATGAAAGAGAGCAAAGAGCTTTCGATCATTGGTTCCGAAGGGAAGGAGATCACAACCAACAGATCGTTGATGTGGAGCCAAGGAGGACCCCTCTCTATCACGATAGAAAGTTATCTATCTTTGCGCTGTATGAGTATGTAATTGCTGATGCTCACGACCTCTAATCTTTCAAGAAAAAATGAAATACATTCCTCCTTTTCCAACATTGCGAAGTTATTTGCAAGCTAGAACAGCTCGGAAACCATCACTTATATAAGTGAAGGAAGTAGTCCATTCTCGCATTCTCGCATTCTCGGATCGGAGTTCGTAGATTAGAGTGAGAAAACTCAAAGTCATCTCCACAATATTCAATAGTGAATATTATGGGTGAATGGTGGAATATGTTTCAACAACCAGGCAGAAGTCTACAAGAAAATTCAATGTTTGAAAATTATAAAATATAGTTGCTGAGAGCGTGGTTATTGTTTAGGTTATTACCTCACATTGTTAGAGATGAAAATAACAAAGATATGAATCACGGAAATGAGGGTTCAACCCTGTCTGAGTAGAAGCCCCATTAGGGAGGTTCGTAATTGGAATGCTTATTCAGTCTGGAGGCAAACTCTCATCCAAAATATCCTCAATCTAATTGAGGGCACAAGTGAATGTTCCTCTAATAGTAGAAGTAGAACTACATAACTTCCGCGAGAAATTGATGAGCCCTTCATGTACCATTAATTTTCAGAAAACGGCACAGAATGCCTCGGAAATAACGAGTGCACAACGTGTCAGTTTCCGGACTACTTTATGTGAGCCAGAACGAATGGCGGAATTTGGCATTCGCCCGTATTCGTTATACAACGATGCTTGTTACATAAATTCATAGGAGTTTCGCGTTCTTGAAGTTCCAAGAACTCTAATCAATATGCCACAGCTGAGACTTCATAGTCAATATAGCGTGAGAGGACTTTTTCGATGTCTAGGGTTGTTCCACGCGATAATTCGTTCAGTTATTGATCAGATACGAGTACAGGTAATTATGGTCAGACATGTCTTGATTCTGTGATCGGAATACTGCTTGTGAATACTGACGATATTATTGAAATTATACCTATGTAATACAATAACTCCATCGATGATTATAGAAACACAAGTCTCTTCGAGTGATACGAGTCGTATTTGTTGAAATCATTTCAAACTGAAGTACATAAGGTACCTATATTATCTAGATTATTCAACATCAATTTCTTATTCGAATTTTCAATAGACAATTCAATATCAAAAGTGCCCTGTAACAGAACCAATATACCTGAATTTTCTCCCTAACATTTATTTCAAATCATTGATAGTATGGACAACGATGTACAGAACACTGGTGGAGCTATTCTACCTTTTTGCCTATCTAATTTCTCCAACCAGAATTTTAACGTACAGCTAACTTGAAACATTATTTTATTAGTTATAGCGGAAAATCACTCAAATGTCGAACTTCATGATTACAATCTCAAAACGTCAACAATCTGTACAGAAATCTGTGAGAATGTCACCATCTTCTATGGAGTTTCATAACTATTAGGCCATTATAGCGCAAAATGGTGTTAGCGTTTTTGACGAAACAAAACACCATCAGTGACTGCACCAGTGTTATGTACATCGTTGTAATGACAAAACAGTAACCATAACAACTATAACTATGGCAATCGTCATGGAAATGAGATCACAGGAAATAGGTGATACCTAATTATTCTCGTAATACATTCCTCTCTTGTTATCCTGAAGTCACGCTAAATTACATTCGGATCATCAATATTCTGATTGATTGATTAAATCAGAATGACTAGCCAGAGTCCCAAACACTGCAGCCTAATGGCTCATTCGCTTATTGTGTACATACTTATGCTGCTGGCTGAGATGAAGAGATTTGTCACCTTTATCAGGTTTAGCAGCCTCCTCACCATTTTTTTTTCTTGGAAAAGCCTCCTGTGAGTTGTAGTGTTCCAGAAGGCAAAATCTCCAGAGTGATAGTGCCTCGCACTCCAGTATGATATGAGAGGCTATTTCCTCCTCTTCATTGCATCCGATGTAGGTGTTCCCTTCGAGGGTAGTGATCGTTTATAAATCCGGTCTCAAGTCTGATCTGACCTCTGCTCAGACTCATAATGTTGGCCACTAACTTCGATGATGTTTTCATCATCATTTCATTAGTTCTTTGTCCTGGAATACCGTTCCAGTGATTTTGGTATTCTTCTTGTACCCACCCTGCTATCCAGCTTCGTAACGAGATCATCAGAATTCCGAAGAAAGGCTCTGGCCCCATGAAGTTCGTCCCTGATCTTTCTCTTGTCAGTGTATCTGCCACTTCGTTTCCTCCTATGCCGTTTTGCCTCGAGATCCACTGAAGTGTGACCTTGTTGTAGCTGGCCAGAACTTTTAGGATTAGGATTTATTTACCTCGATACCCTTCCGCTCAATATTCTAGTAGACATTCATTTTCTGGCACCATTCGTATTTTAATTTCCTCTGCCAAGTCTGACTCAACACAATACCAACTGTTGGCAGTTGAATCATAAACAATAGGGTTTGTTTAGAGAGGTTGTATTTTGAGTTCATTTCATTAGATCATCTCATTTCCCGAAATCATGTTTTAATTTTTTTTCCATTTTCGTCATTTGAATTTTTCTATGTATCATTCAAGTGATTATTTACAGGATTGAGAGCAACAGGGTACAGATATTTATGACAGGGTAACATTCATTATTTTGGCGACCGCCACCACGGATATGACAGTTGGTGGAAAAAAACGAACACAAAAGTTCTTCATGTATTATCTTTCAGATATATCTGAAGATGAAAAGTTGGAGGATGGGAAAATGGAAGGGAAATAGTTGAGCAATTGATAACTTAGTGTTTGATGTCTAACATTATTTGATGAAGCGTTCGCATTGTTCTTCAAAGCCACCTAGATATATTTAACTGTACAGATAATAATGATAATAATAATATCAATAATATTATAAATAATTAAAACATCAATGATGATGATAATAATGATGATGATAATAATAATAATTAGGGGAGTTCCCAATGGATGAAGTTTGTCCATACTCGAAAAAGCGCAGATGCCCATTCGAACAGTTTTGTTTCTACAATAATAACAACATTGCCGACCGTGGACACTTGGATTTCGGTACAGATTGGAGATTCTCTTTCGTTTACCATGAATGAATTTTATTGTTATCAAAATAACTGGTATCGACTACTTGAACTCAAAATGATATACTAGTGAATGAAATACGGGTACTTGATTGATTTCAGAAGCGAAGAATCACTATTAAACTAATTTCTATGAAAAATTCATATTCCGAGGTATATTTGGGGATATACCTTCCTATGGAGATAAACCTAAATATATAGATAAATTGGTATATTATGAGGCATATTTGGAGGTTTTCTCTTAGGCGCCGAAGAAGAAACATTTGAATCATTGATAGAGGTCCGAACTAGTAACAACATCTTCCACTACCAAATTTTATGTGTTCGAACGCCGACAAATAGTCTATCCTATAAACATAAACCATCTAGTTTTACTGCACTATCGATTTCCCAGCTCGACGCGATCATGACTGATACCTTCACACTGATGGGCGTAAATGCCTGTAATGTTTGCTTTTTCATCCAGGAAATTATCCCTTGGAAAGGGCGATGCTCCGATTCATACGATTTTCCGCTTCATTAACTTCATGATTGTGAGGAGCTTTTATGAACTTTATGAACATTCCACATCGGAATATTGCATTATTTAGATCATTCCACTCATATTAAGATAGATGTTTCTGATTGTCTTGGAAGTTTGCATTGATGAGCGGAAAGACCGTATCATATATTTTGGATACCTATGGTGTATTCGTTTTAGATTCGGTTTACTCGTTTACTATATGTATACCGTTATATGTAAGGGAAGTCTTGACTGACCAGTTACAGATGAATCTAATAGTTATTGGGGAAAGAAGCAAGTGATGAGACGTACTCTTTCAAGTTAATTGCTTTATATGAATGACGCTGTAGGATAAGGAAGTTACAGTTACCTCAGCCTCGAATTATACAATACGCGACCAAACCAAATTGAATTGTATTGAAGAGAAATTTTCTGAACAATTGTGAGTTCATACTCCATACTACCAGAGTACGTTTATGAACGCTTCAGAGTAAGCAAGCTCACTCAGAGTAAGTTTCTAAACGCAGTCAAGAAGGTAGTACCTCCAGTTCATACCGTCCTTCGTTTAAGTCTTCCGAAGATTGTTATCATATGGTACCATAATACGAAGTTCTGAACCTGTGAATGCTCAACTTGTCATTGGATATTCCCAAGTTCATGTGTTAACAAAATCTTATCATCTCGAAACTAACATGTATGAAGATACTATTTTCTTGCTCAGGAAGGCAGTATTGAATTTTCAATTTTCATTTTCAGAAAGTAGGGGGGATTTTGAGAGGAGAGGAAATCCCAGAATGTTCGGAAAAATGAATATGTATCATGCTTACCTTGTAAAAGGTATGCCCACCTAGGCAAGGGTTTGGGACCATCCTCTAACGTGACACCTTCTCGACTGTTGTTGGGCAATCCCAAGGCACTCAAGAGGTCGATGGATTGGCCGGGTATCGAGAGGGAACCAGCGGGTAGTGCAGGGTCTAATCCAGTAGCTGGAACAAGAAGAAGTATGATTTGGCGATATGGACCATAGAAAATACTCGATCTACTATCGGATAATTGAATTTTGATTTCTCCTTCAGAAATAACCAAATCCAGTCCCACACTCATGCTGGGTGAAAATTGAAATGTTTCCAATTGGATTGAGGATTTTTTGGAGTGTAGGAATACACGGTTTGTAGATTTTGTATTGCAGTCAATTTAATCTGAGATCCAATTCTATGAGCCTATTGTAGATGTATTCCAACAGATAGATCATAATTTTCAGTGTTAAATCTCCTCACTATCGCCAATCGTTGCGTATACAGGGTGTCCTTAAAAGGTCTTTACAAAAAGCTACCACATATTCTTCAGACCAAAACAATTCGATACAAGCAAACTTACCTCAGTAAAAATTTGCTTAGTTTGGGCGCTAGACGGCTCTGAAAATGAAATTTTCAAATCGATTTTGCTTCATAACTTTTGAACGGCTCATGAGATTTTTTTCAAATTTGGTACGTTGGCATAGACTCATCGGGCAATGAAACTCATATCATAATCATAATGAATATCATTCCATGGGCGTAGAACTTGATTTTTTCAGTAAATAAACATCTAAAACTCCTACGCCAATGGAAAAAAATTAGTTTCAATATGAAATCTGAATTATTCAACTCATTCACTACAAAAAAGGTACTCTTGACAAAAGTCGATTGATCTCATGGTTTCGACAAAATTTTAATTTTAGTGATTCAGAGCATAATTAATAATAAAACGATTAACAGATATTTCATAAAAATTGTTCAAAATGTTCACCATTTTCACGTATACAAAGATTTATACGACGCAAAAAGTTGAAATGTACTCTTTGCATAACTTCTTCATCGCCTGTAAGATTATTCGTCGCCTGTTGGATACGTTGCCATAATTGTTCTACAGAATTCACAGGGGTCTTGTAAACCGTAGACTTGAGATAACCCCATACAGAATAATCCATCGGTGTTGAGTCTGGAGAACGTGGTGGCCAATTCACGGGTGCATCATTACCTCTACCTATCCATCTGTCTGGGTACTGTTGGTTTAAAAAATTCCTAACATCCACCGAAAAATGTGGTGGAGCTCCATCGTGCATAAACCACATATCTACCCGATGTTGGAGTGGTAAATCTTCCAACAAATTTGGCAACGTATTTCGTAGATGTTGTAAATACATGTCTCCTGTTAATCTTTGTGGAAGTATGACAGGACCAATTATAAAATTTCCTATTATTCCAGCCCAAACGTTGATTTTGAATTCGTGTTGAAAATGGTTTATTTTAATGGAATGAGGATTTTCAATTGCATAAACGTGTTCATTATGAAAATTAGTTATTCCTCTTCTCGTGAAACAGGCTTCATCAGTGAACAAAATATTCTTTCCAAAGTTCAGATTCATTTCTCTTTGCAAATTAATGAACCTACAAAACATCAGACGACTTTGTGAATCATGGATTAATAAATCTTGAACTGGCGTCTTGTGGTATGGGTATAATAATTGTTCTCTTAGTACTTCATGAACGGCATTCCTAGAAACTTCTAGTTCATTACTTATCCGTCTAGTACTCAATTCTGGATTTTCTTCAATACGGTCTAAAATTTCTACTTCGACTTCGGGAATCCTTACATAACGCTGTCTTCCATAATCACCAGTTCTAGGAGCAAAATGACCGGTCTCCCGAAGACGTCTCTCAACTGCAGCAAAGGTTGGGTGGCTTGGTACGCGACGATTTGGAAACCTTGCCGAATACACCCTCACACTCTCTCGACCATTTCCTTGACAATATCCGAATACCAATAACATATCGGTGTATTCTTCATTGGTGTATTGTACGGCCATGATAAATCAGAAAAGTCCGATATCAACAATCAACGTCAATAAAACTCGACAAATCAACACAGATGAAACTATGGAAACCAAGAATGTGAATATCACTGTTTTCGAGCAGATAATAATAGTCTTCAGAAAAAAAAACCAGTGCTACTTATTTTCAATAGAAATAACCTATGCAAAAAGTACATCTCAACTTTTTGCGTCGTATAAATCTTTGTATACGTGAAGATGGTGAACATTTTTAACAATTTTTATGAAATATCTGTTAATCGTTTTATTATTAATTATGCTCTAAATCACTAAAATTAAAATTTTGTCGAAACCATGAGAGGAATCGACTTTTGTCAAGAGTACCTTTTTTGTAGTGAATGAGTTGAATAATTTAGATTTCATATTGAAACTAATTTTTTTCCATTGGCGTAGGAGTTTTAGATGTTTATTTACTGAAAAAATCAAGTTCTACGCCCATGGAATGATATTCATCATGATTATGATATGAGTTTCATTGCCCGATGAGTCTATGCCAACGTACCAAATTTTAAAAAAATCTCATGAGCCGTTCAAAAGTTATGAAGCAAAATCGATTTGAAAATTTCAACTTCAGAGCCGTCTAGCGCCCAAACTAAGCAACTTTTTACTGAGGTAAGTTTGCTTGTATCGAATTGTTTTGGTCTGAAGAATATGTGGTAGCTTTTTGTAAAGACCTTTTAAGGACACCCTGTATATTGGGTGTTTAAAAAAACACCAAGGGCGTAATATTTTAGAGGGCATTATATCATTTTTTTTGCGATGGACCAGTTTCCGTCAATGCACCTACTGAGAGCTAGAGCCATATTAAGTAACATGCGCGAAAAACGACGACGACGACTTTATTGTAATTTGTGTACAATTATTCATCAACCTCACTCCAGCGAGTTCTAATTATTGGTGCATGCACCATAGTATTGATGCAATATTTGGTGGGTATGGGTATGGCGAATGCGCCATAAAAAATCGTTGGTGGTAGGTTAGTTAGGGTTTCCAAAAATGGAAACACCGAGTAGTTGAAAAATATTTTCGACAAGTATTATTCTCGCTAATTTTCTCAAGATGTCCTGATACTATACAGCTCGGGTCTGGACGTAAATGTTTTTGTTCCATAATGATCAAACAAAGTATAACAAATGTCAGAAAACGTCATGTCATTTCTCATTTGGAAAGTTTGTTGATCAATTCTCTATTCAACCAACATCTACACTTCGAATTTCTTCCGGACATCCAATCATCGAATCACCAATAATTGATAAAGAATGTGAGATAATATTCCATCATAATTGAAATTTCATCTGTCATTTGTAATTTCTATTTTTGTATCTGAAATGAATATGAACGTACAATCAATTTCATCAACATACGACCCTATTCAGAATTTTTCTGATTTGGATAGTGCATACAAAGCCATCTGCCAGAATTGAAAGATCACAGTTGAACGAATCAATTTGGATTCCATGTTCCATGAGAATGTATTATTTATATTGAGATTCTGATTAACGACATGAACAAATGATGGACGAATGTATTGAACACCATATCTCAAGTTCGTGCAGTGCTATATCTGATCCAAAGGATCGATCTATTTCATCAATTCATATTTCGTAACATCATAAGTGGTTCGAAATGTGGAATATTCCGTTGACCGATATCTAACTCTACTCTACTCTAACAGTATATAACAGAAATGGCACTTTGAACTTTAATTCACTACGAATGCGCAGTGCCACACTCGTAACTTGTAGCTCCAAATTCCAACTCTGAACTGACATATGAAATTCTCAACCCTTGCGGTATACCACATGTGATATTCATAATGGAGCTGCAAAAATAATACACATCAACCTATTGCTAGATAATTTTTCAACCAATCATGAATTCTTCTTCTAACACCTATCGAAAATGATATATTTAATAAATTGTTACGATTGTTATTGTCTGTTGATCATTCGAATAGTAGAATACAAATGGGAGCTCGGCTTCATGCTCAAAATTTTCTGTAAACCCCACCGATAATGAATAAATATTGAACCATGAGGAAATTCAAATCTCCTGAATATTCTGTCCATTATGGATCATTTGCTCCTTTTCTTCCATCCTCTGAACCAAAAAAATATTGACCCAATTTACTTTAGATCAGAAATCGTTCGGTGCACATCTGGCAGTTCTCTGGCTATTTTTATGCCAAGAATCGCGGATATTCGTTCAGCGATTTTCACACACGTTACCTTGGGAAAAACTCGAATTTCAATCGGTCGAATTAACTACCGCTGCAATTCCTCCCGAAATCTCTCACCGCATTGATAAACAAGTGGTTCAGGGGCCAGAGATTCCTAAAAGTCTTTATATTTAGGATGTCCTTCGGGGTTTGCTTTGGCAAATATCGTAACAGAGGCCTGTCTATAAATTGTCTGGCGCTGCTTTCCATCTGATCAAAGTTGTTGCTCTATATTAAGATGCATAAGACATGGATGATGTGTAGGGTCGTACTCTTTCCGATTTTTTTCATCTCCTACTACCTTCCAATCGAATGATATAGATGCAGGAAAGCACTAAAAATTGTTCTTGTTCCGATATTTTCAAGTTGGTGAAACTTCCTTATTTCGGATATAAAATTATGTTTCGGATTTGTCAAGTTTTGTGGACATTTCTCGAGCCATTCCGAAAATTCAAAAATATTAGAATGTTACTTTCTAGAAAAAATATCGAAAAGAAGGATTGAACAGATACACAGAGTGATTCACTTGCAGCTATGAAAAAATGGTGTCTCAGCATGACATTGAAGGAAGGTCGAAATTTCAGATCAATAAAAATTTCGAGTGGAACCTGCCGGATAATCACGTTCCAGCAAAACCAAGTTCTTCGCGTGATCTTCCGGTGTTATTAACTTGATCAAAAGCAACAAGATGCAAGATCTGAGCATCAACGAGAAATATATCTGACCATATATATATATATATACAGGGTGTCCTTAAAAGGTCTTTACAAAAAGCTACCACATATTCTTCAGACCAAAACAATTCGATACAAGCAAACTTACCTCAGTAAAAAGTTGCTTAGTTTGGGCGCTAGACGGCTCTGAAAATGAAATTTTCAAATCGATTTTGCTTCATAACTTTTGAACGGCTCATGAGATTTTTTTCAAATTTGGTAAGTTGGCATAGACTCATCGGGCAATGAAACTCATATCATAATCATAATGAATATCATTCCATGGGCGTAGAACTTGATTTTTTCAGTAAATAAACATCTAAAACTCCTACGCCAATGGAAAAAAATTAGTTTCAATATGAAATCTAAATTATTCAACTCATTCACTACAAAAAAGGTACTCTTGACAAAAGTCGATTCCTCTCATGGTTTCGACAAAATTTCAATTTTAGTGATTTAGAGCATAATTAATAATAAAACGATTAACAGATATTTCATAAAAATTGTTCAAAATGTTCACCATTTTCACGTATACAAAGATTTATACGACGCAAAAAGTTGAAATGTACTCTTTGCATAACTTCTTCATCGCCTGTAAGATTATTCGTCGCCTGTTGGATACGTTGCCATAATTGTTCTACAGTATTCACAGGGGTCTTGTAAACCGTAGACTTGAGATAACCCCATACAAAATAATCCATCGGTGTTAAGTCTGGAGAACGTGGTGGCCAATTCACGGGTGCATCATTACCTCTACCTATCCATCTGTCTGGGTACTGTTGGTTTAAAAAATTCCTAACATCCACCGAAAAATGTGGTGGAGCTCCATCGTGCATAAACCACATATCTACCCGATGTTGGAGTGGTAAATCTTCCAACAAATTTGGCAACGTATTTCGTAGATGTTGTAAATACATGTCTCCTGTTAATCTTTGTGGAAGTATGACAGGACCAATTATAAAATTTCCTATTATTCCAGCCCAAACGTTGATTTTGAATTCGTGTTGAAAATGGTTTATTTTAATGGAATGAGGATTTTCAATTGCATAAACGTGTTCATTATGAAAATTAGTTATTCCTCTTCTCGTGAAACAGGCTTCATCAGTGAACAAAATATTCTTTCCAAAGTTCAGATTCATTTCTCTTTGCAAATTAATGAACCTACAAAACATCAGACGACTTTGTGAATCATGGATTAATAAATCTTGAACTGGCGTCTTGTGGTATGGGTATAATAATTGTTCTCTTAGTACTTCATGAACGGCATTCCTAGAAACTTCTAGTTCATTACTTATCCGTCTAGTACTCAATTCTGGATTTTCTTCAATACGGTCTAAAATTTCTACTTCGACTTCGGGAATCCTTACATAACGCTGTCTTCCATAATCACCAGTTCTAGGAGCAAAATGACCGGTCTCCCGAAGACGCCTCTCAACTGCAGCAAAGGTTGGGTGGCTTGGTACGCGACGATTTGGAAACCTTGCCGAATACACCCTCACACTCTCTCGACCATTTCCTTGACAATATCCGAATACCAATAACATATCGGTGTATTCTTCATTGGTGTATTGTACGGCCATGATAAATCAGAAAAGTCCGATATCAACAATCAACGTCAATGAAACTCGACAAATCAACACAGATGAAACTATGGAAACCAAGAATGTGAATATCACTGTTTTCGAGCAGATAATAATAGTCTTCAGAAAAAAAAAACCAGTGCTACTTATTTTCAATAGAAATAACCTATGCAAAAAGTACATCTCAACTTTTTGCGTCGTATAAATCTTTGTATACGTGAAAATGGTGAACATTTTGAACAATTTTTATGGAATATCTGTTAATCGTTTTATTATTAATTATGCTCTAAATCACTAAAATTAAAATTTTGTCGAAACCATGAGAGGAATCGACTTTTGTCAAGAGTACCTTTTTTGTAGTGAATGAGTTGAATAATTTAGATTTCATATTGAAACTAATGTTTTTCCATTGGCGTAGGAGTTTTAGATGTTTATTTACTGAAAAAATCAAGTTCTACGCCCATGGAATGATATTCATTATGATTATGATATGAGTTTCATTGCCCGATGAGTCTATGCCATTGTACCAAATTTGAAAAAAATCTCATGAGCCGTTCAAAAGTTATGAAGCAAAATCGATTTGAAAATTTCAACTTCAGAGCCGTCTAGCGCCCAAACTAAGCAACTTTTTACTGAGGTAAGTTTGCTTGTATCGAATTGTTTTGGTCTGAAGAATATGTGGTAGCTTTTTGTAAAGACTTTTCAAGGACACCCTGTATATATATATATATATATATATATATATATATATATATATATATATATATATATATATATATATATATATATATATATGTCCTATGATTTTTCTCGTTCTTCACTCATATATTCGAATGTGTGCACGTAGTTCGAACTTCTGAACGAGAGGATATGGCGATAGTTGTGTACAGTTGTCAATGCTTGAGATGCGATGACCCACAGTTCCATTTGAAATATCGATCATTCTTATAAATTGAATTCCGGAGTACTATTTTCGTGGTCAGGTGTCAATCGGTAGTTTCTACTACATAAGAAAATTTCATAAAATAAACCAGTTATTGGTTGCTGACAGAATACCCAGCACGTACAATTTTGGAATGGAAATCTGCCACCGTATATAGCAGAAGCATATATAAAAGATAGTTTGAATAAAAAACCGAGATTCCTAACAGAATATTCAATTGCCCATCTTCCGAACAATTATAGATATCTGATACAATTGTGGAATCAACTCTTCAACAGATATCTAACATTCCTATTATGTTGGAGTATAATTGTTCGAACTTCACTATCAATTATCATTCCAATGAATGAAATTTTTCAATGATGAATAATCAATTGATAATTGAATCTGTTGAAAATGAATCCTCCAAAAGTAATATTTCATGTTTATTATGTGAATCATTTTGGCAGTGGAAATATTTTTCACACTGATTTTTTTCTTATATAATGATCACTTTCCACCTGAATTTAAATAGTGCGAATAATTCAATATAATCGCTTGTGAGGGATCTCCTTCCGCAGCCCGGCCCTGCGTTTATTATGTCTCTCATGATCCGGATCTAAATAAAGATGCAATAGAGACCGCCGACGGCCGGTGGTCCTGATCGTTGACATGCACTAATATAAATTGAAAAGCGTCGCGTCTTAACGCATGCCAACAAACTGTCAAACAAAGCGGGTAACTGAAAGCTATCCAATTGAATTACGATCGGCGGGGTCTTCGAAACTGTACAGTATGATATAGTAGACACAATATTGCACACGTGGTTTCTCTCGTTTCATTTGAGAAAAAAAGTGCCATCAGCTCCCGATATTATCTCTCATCAGAACTGATGATGCCTCGTTTGGATCGATTCAGAAATCACACCAACTCCTATAATTTTCTTCTATCTTGACTGTATATTCTTATAGATGAACAGATGATATCAAATCGGAGAGAAAAAGCTCATCCAACATATAGAAAACTCATAAATCGTGGATGACCGGCAATATGGCTTCCATCACCAGAGATCAACAGGAGACCTGCTCGCCTTCGTAATACCAGGCATCCAGCAAGGAACTGTGTATTGGATATATTCGAAGCATTCGACCGAGTTTTGCACCACTACCTTCTAACAAAACTTCCCTCCAGATGGTTTGCCGCCCCCACTATATTATTCACAATCGAGAATTCTCGCAGATAGATCATTTCTATCTGGTAGTGGATTTCCACAAGCACTTCAGATTAGGGATACCTTCATTTATCGAAGTCTTCAGAAGAGATATGAAATTGGGATCATATGTATTCAAGCTCATATAAAATAGAATGCCTATTGTTCCAATATAGTAGACTATTTCTACACAAACAAATTTCTGTAACCAATTTTCAAATTCATAAAATTTGGGCGCGAATAGAGTATATGTAAAGAGTAAGACGTCTCCGTGGAAGAAAATAAATTTTCAACGTGTCTGACCTAGGCTCACATATTTCTCGAGTGATATCCTTCACAAATTCCTTGCTGGCTAAATATAGGTCGAAGTGACGTAACACCCATTACCAGACATCAATTTTCCTCAACAGACATATTTATTTATCGGGCACGTTACCTATGCACGTTAAAAACTCATTGATGTATGTATCATTTGCCGAAGTTGCATGCATAAATCGATATTAAAATAGGAGGCGATACATTATGTGCCTGGGGAAAGTAAACACCCGCTTTGTGCGTTTCGAACTCTATATAAATATTTACCCATCAGTTCTGTGTCAAGTTTCAACTTATGAAAGCATCGGTGAAGTTGACTGACACCAAGGTATCAACTAAATTCCACATACCAATAAAGATAACATTGAGATCTCTAAGAGAACACTTTTTTATTTTTTTTTCCTGAAAGTTGTTTTCATCTCCTCCAGATATAGTTGAATCTTTTTCTTTACCTACTTCTTATAATTATTCTCCTCTATCTCTTCTTCATCTTCTCCTTCAACTATGTCTTGACCTCTTTCTTCTTCGTCTTTCTTCTTATTATTCTTTGCCAGCTCATCTACTGTTATCGAAGTTTCCGAAACATTGTTGCCTATGAAAGCATCGGTGAAGTTGACACCAAGTTGACATCAACTGAACTCCACATAAAAACACTCCTCTATATTTTTTCCTGGAAGTTGTTCCTATCTCCACCAGATATAGTTAAATCTTTTTCTTTGCATACTTCTTATTATTGTTCTTCTTCATCTTCTCCTTCAACTGTGTCTTAACCTTCTTCTTCTTCTTCGTTTTCCTTCTAATTATTTTTCACCAGCTCGCCTACTGTAATCGAAGCTTCCGAAACATTGTTGCCTATGAACAATGAAAAAAATCACTTCCTACTATCCTCGTCCTTCATTATGCTACCCTTTTCAGATTAGTCACGTTCATTCAAGGGTCGCAAATGGGGTGAAAACGCCTCATTATCCTCGTTGTGGACGTCGTGAATGCTCCCTTCTGAAATTAAAATTGCCTTCATTCGTTAAATGTCGCTCTCCATTTTGCATTACACTAGAGATGCGGAGAGGCATTTACGTAAGGGTATTTGGAAGTTTGTTGCGGAGTTGGTTTTGAGTTATCGCTCCAGATAACTTTTCAATGAGTCGGCGGATTCACTCCGATGCACTTTCCTGAAAGGGAGTAGAAATTATTCTGATGGTGACTTGAAAGAAACTTCGGATGGAGTTTTATCTGTCAGAAAATACGTTTCAATAGGATGCATTGAATGCATAATAGATTTCCATGCCATTTAACAGCGTCACTTGATGCGAAAATGACGAATTTGTCATCAGAAATTGTTTGTAATTTTTTTCCCATTTCTCAACTCAGGAAAAGTGTAGACACTATTTTGGATTCATGAATATTCTGTACAATGTATATATCATAGAGTTCTACACAAAACTAACCGAAATGCCATGGTTTGGATTCCACTTGTATCGACTGTAGATTCCTCTTCCTTATAACTCGCACAAGACATTTAACGGCTTCTGAGGGCTGTTTTGGCAACTAAAGAAATGAGTTGCAATAACAAAAACGAACAAAGCACAATCCACCGTGCTCGAGTGAAACAAGGTTCAAATATTAATCTGGTATATCATTTTTCATCCGTGCCATAACTTCAAAAACTAATCTGTGTTACCAGGCAGAAAAGTATAATATTTAGAATTCAATCCAATTTCCAATTCAAAATCCAATCCAAATAATTGAATTCACACAATATTCAAATGAGAAAATTATTTGAACAAATGTATCTGGCTCTCCATTACTATATTCACCACTGATGACGTTTGTTGAATTGTTTCTGATGACTTCAATGTCATTGTCAATTTAACGAAATTGTCAAGTAACTGTTCGAAATGAATTCAATTGAGAGTGAGGATGAGTTATTGCCAATAACGCAACCTGAAATGAGACACCTAGCGCGAGTTGTGGAATTGAATCTATTAGCGGATAAGTCAAGAGCTATATGAACTCACATACAGCAGATTCATGGATTATAGACAAAGTTCTTCTGATCAGGCAGTGAAAATACATCTTATATGTCTGTCAAGTGTCAAAAAGCCACTTTTGTAATCATTTGGGAAAAAATATTGCACGCCACTGCTTCGATTACAGCTGTCAAGCCAGGGAAATATCCACTGATTAATCTCATATCTAGGTGCTCATTTCCAATCATATCCCGTTTTCTGTCCGAATATTGATGTTCGAACTAGATTCTTTCAATCGACTGTGAAAGTTCATTCAGTATACATCAGATTTTTCGATTTGTTCGTTCGATTGAGACCAATATGGATATCCTTCGTGTGGGAGAGAGATAGCATCAGTTTCGGCGTCCATATGACTGGCAACGACGGAGACGTCGAGGAATATATATTTGGCGTCGGACGCCATCCAGACTACTTAAAGGCCATTGTCGCATTAGAATGTGTAGAGACTTGGACTGACATTATTTGTTGCGCTGGTGGAGGATTCCGAGGAAACAATTGGAATAGTAGAAGTAAGTATAACCATTTCATTCCATTCATGAATCTTGTATTGTGTGTCATGTTTGAATCACTGTTGGTACCAAGGTAGGTGAATGTATAAACGTGGTTGGCGAGATGCCAAACGGGCGGAAAACTCAGTTTCTCCGAAATGGACTAAGAATTGACCTCAATAAAATAACTCATATATTTCATATCACATTTCTATCATACTATGGAATTTCCATCATCGATGGAAGATGAGACATTCCATCGATGAATATATTCTGAGTTTTATTGGCATTGTGAAAATCATCGAGAATTTTGGGAGCGAATAAATCAGCCTGCTAGAGTGATTTTATTATTTCCGTGATTTGCGTTTTTCTGCACAATGACAATATAACTCCAATATGATGGGGGTTAATACACGTATCGAATATGAGATGCATTTTGATGGACAAAGTCTGACAATTTTTTTTCACAAATTCCAATATTCCAAAAATATATAAAGAAGGCTGAGTCAAAATAACAAACGTCCATTTGCATGGTTGCTCATCTGATGGATGGGACCTTTTGCCTAGTAGTACACTTCATACTACCTTCTTCTCTAGAGTCCAATGAGGCCATATCCAAGACAGACATTTGTAGATAGTAATGATGAAGATTTGGCAAGAATTCCAGGATGGGGACCTAGTAGACTTCAATGCAACAAAAACTCAAGCTTATATCCGCCTTCGAAAGTAAGGCGCATCACACGCTGTTGCCATGAAATCATCAATACCCATACTCACTATCACCACAAACAACGCTTTCTCGTGGTACGACTATATGAGGTCCACCGTGAGAACTGCTTCATAAAAACTTGGCGTTCCGTGCAAAGAGGTACTTCACACCCAGCAGAGTCTCATAAGCTACAAAGCGCATATTCGAACGGTCTTCGAGTACCATTCTCATGTTTGGAGTTCAGCTCCAAGACTAGTCTGTGATACTGCGTCATTTCCGATCTCATTGACCTCTCTTAGAGATCGTTGAGATGTGGGAGATCACTCTCTTTTTCATAGATATTTCCAGATATATGTTCATGGTCGGTGCTCATAAGAAATCTCGTCTATCATTACACCACAAGCGATTTCTGGAGCTCAGGTTGGCAATCTCTACATTATCAGGCTTGTGTGACCCGTCCAACTCCACCATACCAAGCGTCCATCATTCGTCATCAGAACAACGAATATTTACGAAATCCTGTTCTACCTATTAAAGTATCTCCTAATGCTTGATGAATGAAAAGTTTTGGTATTGACTTGAGCAAAACTAACTTGATATTGACATCATAGCGTGACATGAGTACTAGTTTGGCAAACCAAAGAGCATTTTCATCACGATGAAAGCTCGATAGTTCTTCAATCTCTATTGAAATTTCATTCATTTCATCATGCACATTTGAGTATCATCATTGGCCGTTGGAACGGCGTGACTGACAAATTATGACGTTGTGGCTTATTATTTCAAAGTTGTATTTCGTATATCAGAATATTTCATCTCAAATTGCATATTTGTACTGATTCATCATTTTTAGTTGAAATTATATATTGTTGGTTTGAATCTTTCTTCGAAGGTAACAGATTGTTAAGTTTCGACAGAGTTGTTCATTCACAGGTGTTCAGCTATCGACGAGGCTATTGATTACACTGCATAGGCTGCAGACCACGATGAATAATATCTGTTCAAAAATTGCTCAGGGTTTTGAACTGATGCTCCCAATGATATTTAAAACTACGGATTCCCAAAAAGAATTCATATTTTGTGAAATTTTCCAAGCATTCTCGGTATTCTGGTAATAGTCTATGAGTAATGAATTCGACATATCATCTACTCATACTCAATGAATGCAGCGGCATCATCGAGAAGGTAAAGGAATCCCCATATTTATTTCAGAAGCCTGATTACTGGGGGAATTCTACCACCAACTAGGACAAATACACCAGCAAGAGCTTCCCATACCACTAGACGCACATTACATCAATGTTCACAGAACCCACAGAATCGCATTTCACTATCAGAAACTGGGAATCTACTAACCGAGTTATACGACATGAATGGGTATTGTTCCAGAGAAGATTAAGGAAAATACGAGGGTAAGTTCAATTCGAACTACTCAGACGATGAATGTTTATGTATGGTGTGTTGATGGTGAAATACTGGGATTATAAATAAGTGAACTGCAGAGACTGGACTTTTCCGATCAGCTCGATTCACCTATATTTTGATCAGTTATTACCTCCGCTTACAGCGGATACTGCTTTCAGATACTCATATAGTGTAGGTTCAATAGGTATATGTACAAGACGGAAAATAGGTATAGATACAATATACTTTTTCTACGACTCTAATATTTGATAATCAGATGATATCTAACTTGAACTTTAAATTGAATTCCTTTTATTGATTGCCATAGGGACGCAGTTGTTTTCATGATGACATTGATACCGCCCTAATAGGGGTTGTAAATGAAAGTTACAGAATGGAAGAATGTGAACAGCAGACCTTTCAGAAGGCATATCTGAATGTTCATATTCCAGTCGAGTGCAAGAAGTGTTCAATCAACTAATCAATAGTGATATTCTACATGTGAAAACTTCCAACCAGAACCCATTGGCAAAGGAAATGATAAGTCCATGTTGTATCACCCTATATAAACAAGACCCGCTCATTTTGGGGCCGTTGCTGTTGACATTCGCCAAGACAAACTTTATTTGTAAGTGATTAACGACCCCTGTTACGTGGTGGGGTCGAAAACACCCCCGGAATCCCTTTCGATCCCCAAGAGGGTTGCGTGTAGCCAGTAATAACGCAGTTTGCTTCCTTTAATAACACTTTCATTACCCCGAGGCTAGACCGGTGTTGCATGTAGGCATTAGCGAATTGAATTGCTTTACAAGACGTCTTCAATTTCAGCGAAATCATTATTATTTTCTACTCGTTCAAATAGAACATCTGATGTAATGATCTATTTATGCATAGCCAAACTTTTCAGTACTCATCTGAATTGATATGTCACACAGGATCATCGCATCAGGAATTCGCAAAATTTCAATTGATTTTCTGTCGCTGAGGATTAGTAGGCTTCCGTGAACAATACACCTAGTATGATGACATCTATGTTGACTGTGTGCTGCATTAGTTTATTAGAATTATTCATCGACGTTCTGAACATATCCTGGCACTATACATATAGACACTGACCTAGAAACATATCAATTTTCTCAAAGTCTACATAATCAGGAATATTTTTCATACATTTCATGGAGAGATCGTGCAACTGATGAAATATTTATAATCGTCTTCATTCGCTATGGTTGATGATTAAATGTTGTATATCAGGTAACAAGTGTTATGAACTTCATGGTAGCCTATTCGTGTTACTGAGTTGCCTTGACAATGGCGTTTAGCAAAAAAATAATAATTTCATCATTCGATTGTACCTACTCACCCAAACTAGCTTCCTGACACAATATTGGAATTCGTGATTTTCATATTAGCATCAAACCGAGCATTAAACGAACAGAACAGTGACCTCAAATTCCGTGCCGCCATTCTCAAACCAATCAACCAATCAAAATTGATCAGAAAATTACCTCATTTCTCAGCTTCTCTGTGGGATTTCCTCTCCTCGTTTCTTAATAAATGAAGTACAAGTTGAAAATTATTTCAAATATTTGTAGAAAGGACAGATTTGTGATCAAAATGTCACTGCGCTTGAAATCAAGATACCCAAAAGAAAAATTCCCTATCCGTCAGTGACACCTTGTTTCTTGAAAAATTTGGGAATACAAATATATTCAATGAAAATACAACTTCTACTTATTTCGTGGACGTTTCCACAACGAATCTGCTCTCGTTTTCAACACAATTAGGACACTTTATCTTCGCAAAATATTTTCAATGTTTCCGTTTTTTGTTTTCTGACACTTATATGCGGAGTGTTCAGATATTTTCAGCTCAAACTTCACAGATAAGAATCACAACAAAAATTGCATAATTGAACATATGAAGGAAGATATGGATGATCTGGAGGAAGGGAGTGGAATGGTTAAATACTTCAAATAATTGATTTAGTTATTTCAAAGATTTTGAGGCGAATGGAGAAGAAACATATGAAAAAAAAGTGAGCAACAGAGACAAAAATAAGAAGAGTACAAGTAAGTGTTTTGTGTTTTATTCATCAAATGAATGCGATATGAAGTAGAACAAAAGAGAGATAAGAAGATAGAAATAACAAGAGAGGAGAGGGACAGGAATAAGGAGAGGAAAATAGAGAGATCAAGAGTCTGAAAAACTTTCTACGACAATTCGTAAAGAACTATCATATTGAAAATCCCAAAAAATTGTGGACCAGAGAAAAAACTGAAGAATTTCCATTCGGGAAAAATGAAAGAAAAGTAGTAGATTCAACACCATGAAAGCAGTTTTCGGAATTTATTAGCCCTTTCCATATTATTCCACCCTCATGATCCCATTGATATGCCTGATCCTCGTACTTGTATGTGAAATTTGAAAATAGGTCCGTGAAGCGATAGACGGATTCATAGACACATATCTGTCATGGCTGGGGACAATTCGACAATTCGCTAGGAAGGTTCCCCACCATTTGGGAGTAATTTCCCGGGATGGAAAACCTAATTAGACAAGTCTAACGCGCCTCATATGAGGTGTGATGATGCGTGAAATCGTTTTGGACAGGGGCCATTTGCCAACAGATGTTCTCACCATGAAGTGACACTGAGTATGTTCAGGGTCGGATTCAGCAGAAGGAAGGCGAATTTCGGATACATGGAGATGGTTTAAAAAATCTAGTCGATCTTATCGACCTGTTAAAATCATAACTCCAATGTTCATTATGATCATTCATTCATCTCAAGGTCCTTACTGTATTCGACGCTTAGAATTTCGATATCCAAGTTCTGGTACATTTATCCATGCCTTAAAGGGATGATAATACCAGCAGAGTAATTGATAAAGCCAGAGAGCCCACGGCCCCAGGTATGAATGTCTATTTTCAATTAAGATGACTCTGAACTAGAGCCTTTTCTTCAGTTCAGTTAGCTGACGAATGTATCGACTGATTTGCATGAGATTTTACTTCATTTAGGTAACATTTCTCAATATTTTGACTCTAGTATAACACAATTATCAAAAAACCGTTTTTTTGATTCAATGAAACAAAGCTCTGAGTCTTGAAGGATCTATTAGGAATGTATGGATAAGAAAAAAAAAGGATGATGAAATCAATGTTTTATCACGTAATATCTCCAAACAGCGATGGAAATGCATATAGAAGTATAAATGCATACAGTAATAGAATGATATACAGGTCAGGAATTGAAAAAGAATTACATCAGTAACACTAACATTCAGGAATCATAACGAATGTCATAGAAGAGATATACGAATATCATAAGAAATCGAGATTATGTATATCATGCAGTGCTCGTAGAAATGATATCATGAAATTAAATCACGTTTCTGCTATGGTTCTCTATGCTGTGCTGCTATGGTTCTCGAATTATGATATAAAAAAATCATCTACTCAGAATCCTACTACTAGTTAGGGTGGATTCAATGAAAAAATTTCCATCTGAATCATGAAGACTGTTCAAAATTGGAGGACAGAATAGAATTTCTCAGAACTTCTTCGTTGCTTCATAGGGAGTTCAATTCCACTATCTTCTGATCTTTCAGATGGCCGAAACATGTCTTCGTAATTTTTTCTTCATATTTTTCTTCCATTTCGTCGACGTATTTTCCCCTTCGATTATTTTCATATACTACAGGGTTGAAAGTTGAGTATACTTTGCTGAATCAGAATCAATCCTCATCAATGATATGACTATCGACTGAATATTTTTTCCTTTTAGTACATTGTACGCCCATGTCATGCCATGGCGTATTCTGGCTGTGTTCAACGACTTTTCGTCGTCACACTTCTTACGCGAGCCAGCCTGTATCTTCACGTTTGTCGGATTTTCGAATAAATACTATAGCATTATTTTTCTTGACAAAGTATTCTGATTTGATGATATTTAGGTAGATTAAGACCTCTCAGAAATGCCCATGCCGGCACAAAATATTACGTTTTCGCCTCATTACATCACGTTCGAGCCAAACTCACTTATTTTTCAGACGGTTCGGTATATTGTATCCGTATATTGTGTTACCGAGCGGAAATGAATAAAAGTGTAACCTAATCTGAGGGTATTTTATCCCATGTCGCAGCCAAAGTTATGCCAGGAAAACAAGTCCTAATAATGCGAATCGTCAGCACTTTTCACGAATACTTTAGTGGCCAGTGGCATTGTATGGAGAGGAGCATTTAGAATCGTATGTGCCTGTCAAAACGTCTTGAATCGTAATGCTTCGATGCAAGGAGGAACATAAGAATAGTATGAAAAAAGTCACCAGTTTCTTGTCAACTTATTCGTGAGAAAATGTTTTACAGTTTTAGGGATACTGGCCTGTATGAATTCATCGATTGTGTCTCAGAAATATGAACCGAATAATATCATTCTACAATTTGTTGACTGCAAATACATTCTGACAACGTTAATAAATGAAGCATTTTCATGGGACGGCAAGAATGATCGTTAAGTCCTCATGGGATCTGTCATCGGTGTACAGTTGGTTATGATTGGCTGTATTCAATTATTCGATATGGAACTGAACAGTTTCGTTAGATTGTGGCTTTGGCAATTGAATTTCATCATAACAAGTTTTAAGTATATTTTGTGATGATCATAGCCCAGTGTACCATTGTGTGGATCGAACATCTTTAAGGTCAGTTAATAGAGTGGGAATGGGAGTCAAAGTGCAAGTAAAAACCAGACAAAAAGTCAAAAGACAGAAAGTCAAGCTGAATCTGTATGTGATGCTAGTGTCGAGTCTAGAACATTCCATAAAACTTTTTGGATGTCTGTCAGGGCATAGTGATGGAGAGTTGGTCATCATTATCGAAATGTAATGAATTTTGAACCGAGAATGTTGAAAATTATATGTCTCCTCATTTTAGGGTCATGCATATTACTGTACCTGATGGAAAATCAGCTATTTCATCATATTCGCAATCAAACTATAACTTTAATTGTCCTTCCATTGGTTTTTATTCCTGATTCTTTTGTTAATCATCATCATCGCTGTTTTCTTTTTGATGATTCTTTCTCTAAAATATCAAATATCGTTCATCACCGGCAGGTTCAAATTAGAAGTAAATATAGTGAAACGTCTTAGCATAGCTATCTTATTCATGTTTCGCTGAAACGATGCAAACTTTTGATTGAATTCAGATCTGCATGTATCGATATAGCTCATAACCTCACAAAATCCTATCTTTATTGAAATCTTAATAACAAATTTTGAACTACGTCATGTTGTATTATAGTGGCTAGTACAAATGAATGTGGTCTATACACATAGATTCACTTCCTGCTGATGTAGACACCCCTTTCGAAATAAACACGCCACCTGTTCGTGTTCCCAGAGCTACTAACATTTTCATTGGTTGACAGGAGAACAACTAAAATGTTCAACGTGGTGTAGTACGCACCTTGAACGCTGAAGGCAATTCATTATTATGATTCGATCAGCTTATCTGATTCAGTTATCCACATCAAGGATTGAAAAATATTGAAGAGTTTCACTCACAGACGAAAGTGATCGTCACCTGACGATATTTCTAATTGAATATATGTGGCACATGGCTAATATGCTATCTTGTTAATATAAACAGGAATTGACCTCAGTGGCCATATGACATTTTAGGATGAAAAAAAAATTATCTGATTGCCCATGATAATCGGACACATTTTTGAGCACGAGCGCTAAAACTGTCACATGAATAAAACATGGAATCTGCAGGATATATATTCGTTTATGTATTTAGAATAGAAATATATGGATTGAATGCAAATGGGGATGGGACTTTTGTAAAAGATGCGACTCGATAAGGAATAAACAATAC